>BRZY01000007.1:10628895-12052791 GCA_030159175.1 Glycyrrhiza uralensis | reverse complement strand
ACATCTGAGCCAGTCTAGTCTCTAAACCTCTACCCAAAATAATACAGTAGCCACTTAATCTTCCCGGAACATCCATCAATCTATTCAGCATCCTTCATCAGATCCTCTCCTAAGAGTTAACCCACTTCTTGAGTCAAACATCTACTCCGTCATGCATCAACATAACAAAGCAGGCAAGGGTGAAACTCTAAACAACTTAATAAGTAAAGTACAAGAACAGCCAAATCATAGATTATACATCACCCAATTCAAAGAACAGATAAACAACATATAGCAGTCATACCACACCCAACAGATGAATCATTCAACGCCGAAACAGAGAATTTAACACGGTAATATATCTCAAGGAATTATCAAACACACAAGACTATCTACATTTTCGGGACACACCCACGAGAAAAGAACCCGCTGCTCTTGGAGACTTTACTTAAATATTTCGGGACACACCCACGAGAAAAGAACCCACTGCTCCTGGAGACTTTACCATTTATATTCGGGACACACCCACGAGTAAGTCACCCGCTACTCCTGGAGATTTTACCCTAGGAATTTCGGCACATAGCTGCGAGCATTCAACCCGCTACTCCTGGAGATTTTACTTAGTAACCACAAACCCCAACTGACGACTTAACTCTCAAATAAACACAGAATTCACACGTAAACACAAAACCGTATTTCTCAGATAAGAATATCAATCACGTGTCTCAGGTAAAACACATAATTCACAAGTAAACACAGAATCACGAGTAACTGTAGAATCAAAACGTATTCGAAACAGACTAAGTGAAATCAACTGTTTATTTACGGAAATACTTAAGCACCATTTATTTTCTAGGAAAAAGGCCCGTTGGAAGTCTACCTCACTAATTTCCACTGTCTTAAACATTGGAAATTAAACTGAGTGTAGTGTATACATAAACAGATTGGATACCAGCTCAATATTTTCCACTTTTGCTAAAACAACAGTAGAATTCACCGAGAACCCATTACTGTTATTTTAACTTCCGAAAGATGCTATAATGGTAGAATTCACCGAGAATCCATTACTGTTATACTCTTTTATCCAATCCAATCTATTTATATATACGTTATTAAGAAATCACTTCTTTCCCAATTTATCTTAGTCACGTATATACCTGGTCCCTAGTGTTAAGATTTTTAAATAGCGTATCAATACAGATCCCAGGCCAGATAGAGACGGACTTTGTTAGAGCCCCTTCAAAGGTCTCTTTCCTTTCTAGACAGATCCATACTAATAAACCAATCAAATCTTAACCATCACCCTTGAATATATAAATGTTAGATAACGTCAGGGTTTTCACAAAAGAATAATTGTGTTTTCTTTACGGTAAAATCGTATTTGCGGTAAATTTAAATTTTGTCATTATAACGGTAAGTTTACAAAGCTCAAAAATTAATTTTAACATAACCTCCTTGCTTCACGAAAATTTAAAGAATTTTGGGCATTATAACCCTACTATTAATAATTAACACAAAATAATTAATTTAGAGCTTATAAAACATTTATCAAGGCATAAAAGCAAAAACACATAAAACATACTAATCAAGCATAACCAAGAATCAAACATATACTTCACAAATTAATTTGCAAGAGGTTCCCCCTACCTTTCACCAAAAATGGATGAAGATCCAAGAACACAAAGAAATTTAAGACTTAAGAAGAGAAAAGAGAAAAGTGTATAGCTTCTTGATTCCTTGGCTTCTTGAAATTGTGTGTGTAATTTTTATGAAGCAAGGGGGGCTATTTATAGGGAGAGGGGCAGCCAAGGGGTTTAGTTAAAGGAACCTTGGTTAGCTTAGAAAGTAATCATAGTTTGGCTTTTAATAAAAATCAAAACAATTAACTAATTCCTAATTGGCCTAAACCACTTCACAAGGATTGAATCCAAGTGAAAGATCATCATCCAAGGGTCCAAGTTGAGGAAGAGGGGCGGCCAAGGAGCAAGGAGAAGGAAGGAATAAGGAAAGTATGTGATGTAAGGCATGACTACTAAAACACACATTTATCTAATTAGTTTTAATCAACCTTTTTCTAATTGGTTTTAAAACTTTGACTCACGGACCAAATGCACCTAGTCCTCTTCCTGGCAAGGTGGTAGGACGGTTTATGAGGGCTGAAAAGGGAGGGAGTGAAGTTACATCTTTGCCCCTAGGGTTTTAAAGTGAAAACGGATGAAAATCAAGGGTAAAATTGACTTTTCACTAATCAAAAATTCCTAAAATTAATTTAAAAATTGAGAACTGATAAGAAATCTTGGAAATACCATGTAATAGCCCTAATAGCTTCATGGAAGAGTTTCTGGAATTTTACGGTAAGTGTAAGCTATGCGTTTAGCTCAAAGAACGGAAAAACGGACGTGCCGTAAGTGAAAAATAGACATTTTTTAGAAAATTCCCAGATAATTCTCAAAAATCACAAATTTAATTTAAACACTAATGATCCCTTTTGAAAATTGATTTTGAGTTCTCACTAATCAGTATAAATCCATTTTGGCCCAGAATTCTCGTTTTACGTGTCTTACGGAGTTTTGAAAAAGTGACTTTTGATCTGTCTTTCAGAAAATTCCGAAATAATTTCCATAAATCTTAAAAATATAGAAAAACATGTTTTTGCTATTCAAAATCTTTATCTGACTTTAACTTGAGCTCTGAATCAGTCTGTCAGCTCAAGCGGTTTACTATTTGGACCAAAACGGAACTTCTAAATCTTTTTACTTCCAATAATTCTAGAAAAATTCCACAAAATCTAGAATATTAGAAAAACCAACTTTTGTGAAGGAATTTTATTTATTGAAGTCATTAGATGTTTTTAAGCTATTTAAAACTCTTTCCGTCAGTTAGACGTACTGTTTTCTGTAAAAAGACCTGATATCGATTGTAAAACTACCGTTTTAGAAGTATTCCGGAATATGTGTATTTTACTCCTAATTTTAAGCTAAAAATAAATCACAAAACATTTATGGCACAAGAATTCATATAAAACAGAAAAAGAACGGTTTAAACAGAGAAATGGAGGTTGTAACTAGACCTGACAGAAGCTGCGAATCAACCGTTTTCAGAAGTAATCTTAAACACGCATATTTAAATCCTATTCATAAGCTAAAAATAAATCTCAAAAGACTTATATCTCAAAACTTCATATAAAACAGATTTTTAAATAGTAACTAAAAAAACGGATGTTACAAGTAGCCTTTGTTCTAAGCTTATCTTGCCTTTAAACTTGGTTCCTGTTGCTGTCTTAAGTAATCTCAATGGAACCATTAGCAAGTAACAAGCTTAGAAGACTCATACTAATATTCAGAGGGTTTGTTATTATTAAAACATCAAGCTTGAGAGGGTCTTGTTTCAACACTCCCTAGGATAGGAAAAATAGCGCATCGGTATAGATCCCAGGAAAGAGAAGGGGAGCTAAGGCCGCTTGGAAGACCTTTGTCTTTCCTAGACAGAACCATACAAATGAACTACCTTAACCCAACCATCAGTCTGTATATAAAGAGTAAAAATTGCAAGTTTTTACATATCAGGATCCAAAATTAGGAATTTCTACCAAATGACATAACAGTAGAGTTCACCGAAAACCCTTTACTATTAAATTATTTTGCCCAATCAATATGTATATATATGTATATATATATTTTCAAAAGCAGTATATTGCAATGAAAGAAAACACTGGTTCAAAAATTTTAGCGTATTTAATCACTTTCCCAACGCACTAATGCCTAAGAGAGATACGGCCCCTGAGCCTGACCTGACAGTACACCAAGTGTTCACTCTCCTGCCTGACCAACCATAGTATTCCCAATTAGCCAAAAGAACTACATAGGTTCAATTTTACCGATTCTTAGATTTGTTGATCAGGAGACATAGCCCACTGAGTGATCAAGCCTTTATAATTAAAATTTTGACATCGTAGCGGTACAATTATTAAAATTTATAATTAAATTGAACATTATAACTTTACTAATTATAAAATCATAATTAAATAAATAAGGCATGAAACAAATTAATTAAAGCATTAAAACAATAATATAAAGCAATAAACAAATTATTAAAGCTTATAACACTTAAATCACCAAAGTGATGATCAAAACAAGATCAAACCCACTTTAGAAGAATTTTCCCCTTACCAAAAACTAAGAACTTGAAGAGCTTGAAAATAAAATTGCAAGAGGTTTGTTAAGAAAAACCAAGAAAAGCTTTAAGAAGACTATAAAAGGGGAGAGAAAGAAATTCTTTTGAAATGCGTCAAAGAAGAGGTGTGAAGGAAATGGAGAGCAACCGCTCCCTATTTATAGGCCAAGGGTCACGGCCAAGAGCATGGCAAGTGGGAAGAAATGCTTGATTTTTCATTTATCCAAAAATAAAAGCCCTAATTATCTAATTGGTTTAAAAATCATGTCTCACAAAATATCTAAAGCCCTAGAAGAATTGAGAAGCTCCTAGATCCTCCATGAGTCATGAGGAGGGCGGCCAAAACTGGCTGGAAGGAGGGAGAAGTGAATTTCCATTTTTACCCCTAGGATTTTAGTGAAAAAGGATGAAAATAAAGGATAAAATGGATTTTTCATAAATAAAAAATTCCCAAAATTAATTTAAAGTAAAAGAACCAATGAGGTTGCTTGAAAGTACCATGAGAGACTTAAAATAAACTCAGGGTATGATTTTCAAAATTATTGATGGTGCAAATCTCTTCGGTTTTTACCATTTCGTAGGTATAACTCTGAAAATAAAGCAGAAAACAATATTTTCAAAATATACACAGAAATAATTTCTAAAATCTCTAAATAAATAATTAAAAATAAAATATAAAATGCTTTTGGACCTTTGTCACGAAATTATATAATGCGAAATAAGATTTTTACGCTATACGCTCCTGTTTAGCGTATTTTTTGGTAATTTTTGAAAATTTTCCAAAAATCCTAGAGAAATCCCAGAAAATCACAAATATTAAAAGAACCAACTTTTGTGAAGGAAGTTTATTTTCTGGGTTTGTTTGACACACTCAAGCTATTTAAATCTCCTTCCGTCTGTTTAGACGTAAACCGTTTTCTGTTTAAAACCCAACATCAGTCAAAAAATTACCGTTTCAGAAGTATTATAGAATATGTTTATTTTATCCCTAATTTTAAGCCAAAAATAAATCACAACCCAGTTGTGCCATAAGAATTCATATAAAACAAAATAGAGACAGATAAACAAAGAAACAGATGTTACAACTAAACCCAACGGTAGTTGAAAATTAACCGTTTTCAGAAGCATACTTAAACATGTATATTTAAATCCTATTTTGAAGCTAAAATTAAATTTCAAAATATTTATATCGCAAAAATTCATATAAGACAGAATAAAAACAGTTAATCTCAGAAACGGATGTTACAATTATTATATACTAAGAGAGAAGGTTATGTGTAATTGTTAGAAGAGGTAACATAGAGAAGAGATTAATAATGTTACAGGAGTAACCAATGTGAAAGTGATTGTGATTGATTTTGCCACACCTGTTTCCATAAAAGGATATTAAAATTTAAATAACCAATTTTATCTGAGAGCAATATTAATTCTAATCAAATTATTCGTTATCTAAAAATGTGAATGAATTTTTTCCATTTTATTATCCTAAAAGATTATTTTAACTTGAAACTCTCACTTAAAACTTTCACGCTTCGATAATTAGCTTACGTCACAACGCATTACTAATAAGTAACATACCGTGTCAATATATATATATAATCTACATCATGTATATCACTAAAGTACAGTAAGTAAATTGACACAGTGTACATCGAGTAGTGTCATATAGTGTAGTACAGTCATCCCCAAAAAGTATGGATACTAACACCTATCCGGCTGAGTCCGTCTACACAAAATGACAAAAGACCAAAAAGACAAAGAGACAAAAAGACCCCAACAGTCTCTCCCTCTACCACATCTCTAATATCAAACTGCATCCCCTCCAAAATACTATCCTGCAGGTGTCTTTGATGTTAGACCCTCAGACTCCTCTCCTACCTTATCCTTTCCCTTACCGTCCACAACCTCTGGATGAGCTCGTACTCTCCAGGATTGCATGACAGTAGGAGGAAAAGGCATCGGTCCCCCACCAGGTACTGCATATGAAATAGGAATAGCTGCAATAGGAGTAGCAACTTCCACTGCTAGTGTAGCTCCAATAGACACCCCTCCTACTGGTGTCTTCCCCGTCTAACGTGTACAACGGATAGTACTCTTACGCGCAGTCCATCTCCATCTACCAAAATATATATGATATGGAGGAGTACTAGGCCTCAGCTGTTGTGGCTCTGTCCTCATTGGCTCTGGCTGACTAGGCGTCGTCTGTCTAAGCTCCTGTTGACCGGACTCTTGTCTATGTCTTTCTGACTCTCTCCAGGTGTCCCAAAGCTGCTGGATAGGCATGTGCACATCTAAGATCATATTCTCTAATACCCATCTATGGGCTCCCTCTGATGATGTCTCTAGGGACATTACGTAACCGGTATATGTCCCCCACTAGGTGTCCGGGTTTATTACCCACCCAGCCCCTTCACCCCCACGGGGCTGCAAACTAAGCCTCCTGACTCTGGTCAGACCACCCAGCTGGTGGTTCATCTATATGAATCATGTTCCAAAGAGCACAAAACATATAGGCAAGGATGAAAATCATCGTACACAAGAGATATAACACAATGATAACCAATAGAAGAAAGTAAAATCAAGCATATCACACACAATCAACCATAGTGTTTATGTATCAGTAATTTAACTACCACATAACTTTTCTCATTACCATAAATTGTATGATCACACACAAAATAATTCATTATCATACATACAATTATAATTATCACTGACAGGGCATATAATTCATCACCAAACACACATCATCATCATGGCATAATCTCATGCATGTCACTTCTATTTCCCTCTCAACATCCTCATAGGAGACTTCCTACCTCCAATACCATTGAGCGATCGGTTGTAGCAGACTTAACAGACTTATTAGATAGTCCCGCCAGACTTCATGATAATCATTCAGATAAGCTACATTTAAACCACTGTACCGTATCATGAATAGTCAAGTCAGTCAGATTTATCCAAGCTAGGTTATGCGATTGCCTCGGCTCAAAGGTATTCACCTACACTAGCCACCTGAGGAGTTTCGCAACCTAGATAATCCCAATAGGCAACTGTGGCCCAACTATCACTATTCCCAACCCCATTCGGGTTGTAATGCTCATCCCATGGCCATCCGCCAAATCTCTTTCTCTGTATGCATATGACATCATATTTTGCACACAAGCTCAAGCACAATCATTTCACTTTGGTTTCTCTTGTAACATAATCAATCTCTTCTCTATGCTACTCTTTGTCATCATCACACATAACCTTCTCTTAGTTATGTTATTCTCATCTCTTGTGACATCACACATAACCTTCTCTTGGTTATGGTATTCTCATCTCTTTGTGATTATTCTCAAATAACGTGTCTCTTCCTCTTTCTTTCTTTTTTTCAAAACACTTAATTTAATTTTGCCTCTTAACAAAATATTATTTTCTATATCTAATGCTTAAGTTCCTAAAATAAATAGAACTAAAATACTTGTTAATTCTTAAACTAAAAAATGGTGTTTTTCCCTTAAAAATACTTTATTTTATATGCTTAAAAAAAGAATTTTCGAAAAATTCAAGTTTATTCTTAACAGAGTCCAGGAATGTTCACAGGCATGGAAATTTTCACACCCGCGGCGTGAACAGGTCTGTCCCCTGTTTCTAGACAGTTTTGCGATTTTCACAGTTTTGGAAAAACTTACACCCAGGGCATGACAGATTCGAATTTTACCAAATTAAAACCAATTAGAGTTGTTCTTACCATGATTTAACCTAATTAAAATTCAATTTAGTAAAAAGACATGTTCTTGAACCAACTCAAAGCTTAAAAAACATAGACAATCACCATCACACAATATTCTCAAGTCATGATTTAAAATCAATCTCATGTCCCCAAGATAAAACAAAAATTGACATGAAGACAAAGGTGATCTCAATCACAATCCATTCAATCAACTCCAACCAAAACATTAGAAAAAGATCATCACATCCAATCAAAGGTTATCTCAAACAATATTACTCAAACAATCCAAAAACCACAATCAAGCCATCCATGATGACAAGGTTACTCAAGAACAAAGCCAATCAAATATAAAAACACGTCTTGATCAATTCAATAAAACATAAAAGAGAAAAATCATCTATTAAGTCAATCAACCCTTCTTTTTAATATAGCTCTTCAACTTAGTGAATAATCCAAACATAACATAGTATAGGTATTCTAAAACCCTAATACCCTTGTGAGAGTAATTTTTCCCTTACCTTGTCCTTTTCCTTGAATATGAAAAACCCTAACTCCTTGGTCTTCTATCACTTCTTGAGGATCACCTTCCAATCATACATATCATACCAAAATCAAGGTAAGCTTTCCAATCTATTGAAAAATTATTAGAACATCAAGAAGAACTTAAGATGAAATAAACCCAAATCAAACCCTAGGCTCTTGGACCCTAAAGAGATGATACCAAATCTTAATCCATGAAGCTCTTACCTTTACCTCTCACCATTGATGCTTGTGGATTGAAAATCAAGAAGAAAAAGCTTGAGAAACTTGACAAATTTTTGGAAGAAAAGCTAGAGAGAAAGTAAGAGAAATGTTCTTGGCATGAAGTGAAAATGGATGAATGAGTTCGGTTGATGGATGAGTATGTTTGAAAGGCCTATGTGTTCTTTGAAAAATGCATGCTTGATGAGTTGATGATTTTATGCTATGTTCATGATGTATGTTCATATGCTATGGATGGTCACTTTGAGTGGTTGTATGGTTTATGGCTTGATTGTGTTCTTGCCTAATTGATGTATGTTGATTTCCTTGAATATTCCACATACCATGATTTCCTTGTGATTGAGATTAGTTTGGAAATATTTGACTAAGTGTGGTAAGAGGAGTTAAAAGCTTTAATGAAAGAGTTGTCTAAAAGAAATCAAATAAGTTAATTGGGATTCAAGTTAATACATACTTAGATAAATTTCATAAAAATTGCTAAGTATAAGACCTAAATCAATTTCATACTAAACTCTTTTTATCCATAAAACTCTAAGTGAGCTAGAAAATCAATTAATGAGGGAGAAAAATCAAATTTCTAATTTTTAGGGGTCAAAAACGAAAACTGCATGTGTTGGGGTTAAAAATGCAAAATTCTGGAAATCTGGGCTTAAATTCGAAAATCTGGGCATTTTGGCAAAAATTATAATTTACAAAAGTTTGGGGCAAAAACGCGAAGTCTGGGTACTTTTGGGCCAAAAATATAATTTACGAAAGTTTTGGGGCAGAAAACGCGAAGTCTGGGCATTTTGTGCCAAAAACCAAATTTTTAAAAAAATTAGGGGCTGAACTGCGAAACTGAACTTCTTAGGGGATCAGAATTGTAAATACTTAAAAGTAAAGGAGATTAAGTAAAATTATCAAAGAATCTACTCAAGCTTTTAATTAAATCTTTTATAATGAAAAGTGAGAAGAAAAATTAATAAAGTGGGTTTTAAATAAAAGGTAATTCTTTTATTAAAAATAAATGAAGATTAAAGATTTTAGAGTTAAAAGAAAACTTAAGAATTCAAAGAGGAATTTCTTCTAAAAAACTTATGGTTTCAAATAACAATTTTACACGGTATTGAACGAGGATCAATACGTGGCGACGATAAAGTCTTGAGGACAATACAATTACACAGTGTTGGATGAAAGCTAACACGTGGCGACGAAAAACCCTAAGACGAGGGACCGCATTGATTGTATTGATTGTGGTTGTAAATATACTGTCATTTGCATTAAAGATGTGGCTTTTGCCAAATTAGAGCATACAATCCTATGTAATGGATTGTGAATAATTGTAAAACCTGTTCACGAAAAAGGGGACCGATGGTTACCATGTCCACGAAAAAGGGGACCGATTGGTTTATTATGTTGCTCTGCCGAACAATTGTAAAACTTGTTCATGAAAAAGGGGACCGATGGTTACCATGTCCATGAAAAACGGGACCGATTAGTTTATTATGGTCGGTTTAGGCTACAGCCATTTCGCTCTACTTAGTTGAGGAAGTCTCCATGGAGCAGTGCACCGGTGTATTACAGAGATATTGAAGTGACATGCATTATGCTAGAGTGTTATGTGTGTGTTGATTGTGTGTTTAATTTGATGATGTGCTCTCTTTTGGTGTATGAATATCATAGAGAAAGATTCGCAAAAGAGTAGCTATATATATTCTTGAAATGTATTATGTAGTATTTTCTTTTTCGTATACATCCTTTCAGTGGACTTTCAACTTGTGCAAAGAAATTCACCCTTGCGTGTTTTTCTGTTATCCATATGTACGCTACGCGTAGATGTCCACTTCGAGACCTCTGGTTGCCAGAGTGAGGGAGAGCTTCCGGCCTCTTGAGGCCGATGGTGGGGGATGGACTTATGATCCCATCTCCCAATGGGCCATAGTGTGTGGACACGTGGTCAGGACGAAAGGAGGGGTGCTAGGCCCCGAGGAGGTTTTGAAGCGTGACATGGTTCTGGACGCTTACATTCCCTTAGAGAGGATGCGCAGCTGGCTGACAGCTGCACCCGAGGCACCTGTGGAGCAGCCGAGGAGAGAGGCTCAGGCGGAGGAGAGACCTTTACCCTCGCGGGTAACTAGATCCGTTCCGGAGTACCGTCGGATGTTTTGTCGCACGCGTTGCACTCCAAGGAAGAGTACCTTGGAGCAGTCACGTCTACCGAGGATGGCTCCACCTGTGACACCAGCTTCACCACCGGAGACAGTGAGACCAACGCTCTCCGTCCATTTAGTATCTTAAACAAGGAATTTCACACAAGACTTTCTATATTTTCGGGACAAACCCACGAGCATCCGGCCCGCTACTCTCGGGGATTTTACTTAATAATTTCGGGAAACACCCACGAGTAAATAATGTAACGCCCTTTTTTCCCACAAGGAACGTCACGTGAAAAACTAAAATTTAATGCGGAAAAACATCTTTCATAACTCAAGGTTACCAAAATTGGTGGCTAATTTTTTTTTTTAAAAGAATCTTAAACGAAAAGATTTCTCACATCACACTTAGCCATCCTGAAACTCAGAAGAAAAGAAACATCATGCACATATATATATATATATCATCATGTCAAAATATACAAGTCTTGTGCCCGCAAGGATAGTTTGGAACCACAACGTAGTGGCCAAACTACATCGTCATAACGTAAAGAAAATAAAGCGATAAATCTAAACCTAAGAAAACTGTAAATCAAAAGATGTGTCAAATACACGACACTGAATATGAACATCCCAAACCTAGGCTGGTCGCTAACAGACAACCCACAACCTAGCACTAGACACCCCCACCACTACGACCTAAGACGATGACGTCTCCTCGGGGTCCTCCTCGGGATCCTCCTCTGGGTCCTCCTCCAGGTCCTCCTCCTCCTCGGATATCTCAATGAATACCCACTCTAGCTCATCTCGAACCTTCCTCTTCCCCCTCTCTGTGTGTCCCGACGGTCCGGCAGAAGTGTCAGAAGAGCAGCGTACGAAACGGCCATACAGTGGAACGTAAGGAACGGAAAACGTAGGTCTCCCTGTCGCTGGTGGTGAAGCTGGTGTCACTGATGGAGCCATCCTCGGTAGACGATCTCGCGGCAAGGTGCTCTTCCTCAGAGTGAGACGCGTGCGGCGAAACATGCGACGATACTCCCGAGCTGATCCGGTTACCCGTGAGGGTAAAGGTCTCTCCTCCGCCTGAGTCTCTCGCCTCGGCTGCTCCACGGGTGCCTCGGGTGCGGCTGCCAGCCAGCTGCGCATCCTCTCTAATGGAATGTGAACGTCCAAAACCATATCGCGCTCCAAAACCTCTTCGGGGCCCAGCACCCCTCCTCTAGTCCTGACCACGTGTCCACACACAGTGGCCCATTGGGAGATGGGATCATAAGTCCATCCCCCTCCCTCGGACTCGGCCTCAAGGGGCCGGAAACTCTCCCTCACGCGGGCTACCAGAGGCCTCATCTACGCATAACGTACATACAGATACAAGAAAATATGCAAGGGTGAATTTCTTTTCACAAGTTGAAATCCACTGAAAGGTTGCATATGAAAAACAAAATACTACATAATACATTCCAAGAATATATTTATAGAGTTACTCTTTCGCAAATCTTTTAGCTAAGCTATTCAATCATCAACAATAGACAAATCATCAAGGTAAACACACAGTCAAGCACCCACATAGCATTCTAGCATAATGCATGTCACTTCAATATCTCTTTTCATACACCGGTGCACTGCTCCATGGAGACTTCTCTTCCTCAACTAAGTAGAGCGATGTGGCGGAATCGTATACCTATCATTAATGCAAACTGACCTTCACTCTTGGCCATCGTTTGTCATTTATTCGGTACAGACCCATTGTGCTACGTCGTACACCCCATCTCAAATAAGGCAACCGGTCAGGATCATCCAAGCCGGGTACACTACTTTTCTCGGCACAAGGGGATTCACCGCAAGGCCATTGAGAATTTCGTAACCTGGATGCCCTCAAAGACTTATAGTCAGACCATACTTATTTACAATCTCCGCATAGGATTGTGTGCTCTCATCATAGCAATAAATGCTAGCCTGGCAAAAGCCAATATCTCAAATGCATATGACAGTATATTTGCAACCACAATCAATTCGGTCCCTCGTCTTAGGGTTTTTCATCGCCCACCTAACACCGTGTAATATTATTGTCCTTAAGACTTTTATCTTCGCCACGTATTGGTTCTCTTCCAATACCGTGTAATATTATTGTCCTTAAGACTTTTATCCTCGCCACGTATTGGTTCTCTTCCAATACCGTGTAATATTATTGTTTAACACCATAAGTTTTTAGAAGAAATTCCTCTTTGAATTCTTAAGTTTTCTTTTAACTCTAAAATCTTTAAACTTCATTTGTTTTAATAAAAGAATTATCTTTTATCTAAAACCCACTTTATTAATTTTCTTCTCACGTATTCATCATAAAAAGATTTAATTAAAAACTTAATTAAATTCTTTGATAAATTTCACTTAAATTCTTTTACTTTAAGTATTTGTAATTCTGACCCCTTAAGAAGTTCAGTTCCTGCGTCCAGTCTGCGTCCAGTTCCTGCGTCCAGTTTCTGCGTCCAGTCTCTGCGTCCAGTCTCTGCGTCCAGTTTCTGCGTCCAGTTTCTGCGTCCAATAAATCAATACAAGGCACAAGGACAATTTCATACGTCCAATGATTCATGAGAAGGCATTGAAGACATAAGTCCAATGTTCAAGAATAACCATACGTCCAATGATCAGAATGCTTATAAGTCCAATGATCAGAACATAAGTCATAAGTCCAATTTTTAGGATGTGTTCTTGTCCAAGGTACAGAATGCTGATCGTCCAAAGATAAGTACAAGGCAAGACTGGCATAGTCCAATGTTTTTATGAGAAGCAGAATTGCAGTAAGAGTCCAATGATTTTCAAAGGAACAGATTCAGTGAGCGTCCAATGCAGATGAAGGATAAAAGTCCAATGTTCAGTGTGAGCAAGAGTGCAACTCTGCGTCCAATGAAACTGAACATTCTGCGTCCAATGAAGTCAGAGTTACTCAAACACTGTTATGCGTCCGATAAATGAGAAGAACAAGAACAAAGTGTTACACGATGAATGAAGCAAAGTAGGACAAGTTCTCAGTCTACTATTCATTGTCCAATAAAGCAGCATAACAAAGTGCAATTGAAAGCATCAGGTATGCGTCCAATGTTTGCATGAGTTCTGTGCAAATTGGTAAGTGCAAAGGTATGCGTCCAATAGATTCTATATGCTGCGTCCAAAACGCAGAGTCCATTACGTGCTATTTACTGCTCATGCATTTAATATGGAACATATTTATTGAGCAAATGATTTGAAATAAATAGCTGTATGCAATGCTTTCTGTACAACTTTGTCAACGTTTGTGAATGTACTTTTGAAAAGCATAAAGTACTGTGGAAAGTGTACTAAGAGAGAGAATGTACTTTTAACTACTCTAAATATCTCTGAACACATCTTTCTGCTTTACACAGTGTATTCTCTCTGTCTCAATAAGATATTACTATTAACCACTGTACAATTGAGACTTTGAGTACAGGTTGCTTCTGATTTAGGAGAAAGAAACGCAGACATACACAATGAAGTAGATCTCCTCAGAGCAACGGGAAAATAGCATTAAATGCTATTAGAGAACGGTAACTTTTATGAGAGCTGAAGTTGAGCAACTGAAGAACAAGTCTGAAGCTTCACTACTCTTATAAATACCGAGAAGCAAGAAGAAGAATACAAGATACTGAACAACGAAAAAGAAAGAGCAAAAACGCTGTGCAATTTGTTATACTCTGTATAGAAAGTCTTGTATTTTTTCTATCTTCTTGTAAAAGAGAGTTTGCTTAACTCTCAAAGTGCTTTAGTTTTCATATCCTCACTTGTGTGAGTTAGACAGCACTTGAATCAAAACTCTGCTGAGTTGTTTAGCCTAAAGAGGCTGTGTTCAAAGAATACTTGATTTAGCCTGAAGAGGTTGTGTTCAAAGAATACTTGTGATTTAGCCTGAAGAGGCTGTGTTCAAAGAATACTTGAGTATTAGCCTGAAGAGGCTGCGTTCAAAGAATACTTGGGATTTAGCCTGGAGAGGCTGTGTGCAAAGAATACTTGGGTTTTAGCCTGGAGAGGCTGTGTGCAAAGAATACTTGTACCTATCAGGTTGATAGTGAAAGCTTTCTATTTTGAGGGGACTGGACGTAGCTCTTAGGAAAGGGTGAACCAGTATAAAAACTTGTGTTATTTCTTCTTTCCCTTAACTCCTTTTATATCTGTGTTTATTACTAACAAAGGGGATTGAAATTGATTTTATTCAAACAAGTTTTTCAAACTAAAAGGGAAGCATTCTGTGCGTCCAATCTTTAGAAAACCTGTGTGTCCAGTTTTTATAAAGACTCTGTGCGTCCAGTGTTTTAAGACTCTATGCGTCCAGTGTTTTAGCACTCTGTGCGTCCAATATTTCAGAAAACACTGTGCGTCCAATATTTGAACTAAGCTGTGCGTCCAACGTTTTTAACAGCCATCGTCCATCTTTTGCGAAAAGTTTTAAAAGCTTAGAAACACAATTCAACCCCCCCTTCTTGTGTTTCATCTTGTTACCTACACCCCTTACCTCTTGAAGACTTGAAAATGGGCTAACTCCAAAATCACCTCCTTCACACCACACCAACACCAAGTGGTCTACTCAACACCTTGATGTTCCCACACTTAGAAAAATTTACCTTTTTCAAAATACACCAAAATACAACCATAGAAATATGAGTTTTATGAAAACCAAGAAACTCTAAAGAGTAGAAATTTGAGAAGATGAATACTTACTCAAATCTTGAAAGAAAATAGATCCAAGGTAGTTTCCAAGCTTGTAGGTTCCAATGGAGTGAACCTAAACCAAGGAAAAACATACTTTTAGTGAAATGAAGAACTCAAGCTTTCATGAAAACATGAAAGTGGTGGAAATGAAAAAATGAAAGAAGTTTATGGATTAGAATGATGATCCAAACCCTTTTTGTGAAGCTTGGGTATGGAAAATCTCAATAGAACTTGGTCTTTTTGTGTATGGAAAAAGCTTGGGAATGGAGAGAAAATGGTGAAGCTCTTGATTCAAGTGGAGAAGATGAAGTGAAAAGTGAATTCTTCTCTCCTCTCTCCCTAGTAGAATTCAGCTGAGCAAGGGAAGGCATGGGGGAGGTATGGGCTTGCATGCTTTGGTGGTTGGGAGCCATACCTCTCTCACCTAATTTTGGAAAAATTCAAAATTAACCCCTAATTGACCATTTGACTTTTTGGAAGAATTTTTAGACTTGGATCAGCTCCTTATGCGCCCAGATCTGACCATAAAAATGGTGGGATTAAGTCCCATCAATTTAGGGTTTAATCGGTAGTTCGAAGCGGTAAAAACGCGTAGTTTTCGAACCCCTTTTTAGATAAATATTTTTCTAAAATGAGTAAAACTATGAGGAATAAATTTTATGATTTGAATATGTCATAGAAAAATTTAGAAACCCAAAACTAAATTTTTGGACTATTTTTCATGTCCCGGTTGCGCCCGGTTTACCCGTAAAGCACCAAACGCGGGTAAAATAAAGTTTTCTGAAAAATTTCCAGAAAAAATTTCTAAAAATCACAAATATTATAAGAACCATTTTTGGTTCGTTAAAAATTTATTTTGGAATAAAAATGACCTCCAGAAAAATACTGAACCCTATCCCCGCATCAGGAGAGAATGCGGTTCTCGCAAAAACTCAGTTTAGCGAACTCTACTACTCTAAACCCTTCAAAATCAAACCTAAGATATTACTATCACTATCCTCACCTCAAGATCCCAAAAATCATTAATTAAATAATTTAATTAAATAGGATTAAAAATCAATAAAAACTATATATAAAAATCAGGGTGTTACAAATAACCCGCTACCCCGAGAGATTTTACGACATAATTTTGGGACACACCCACGAGAAAAGAACCCGCTGCTCCTGGAGAATTTACCACTTATATTCGGGACACACCCACGAGTAAGTCACTCGCTACTCAAGGAGATTTTACCATAGGAAATTCGACACATAGCCACAAGCATTTAGCCCGCTACTCCGAGAGATTTTACTTAGTAACCACAGATACCAGCTTACGATTTAACTTTTAAATAAACACGGAATCACAAGTAAACACAGAACCACATTTCTCAGATAAGAATACCAAATCACACATCTCAGGAAAACACAAAATTTCACCATTCAGATAGAACACAGAACCATTTATCTCAGACAACTCCTACTTCATTTTCGTTCAAAGGTATATAATAGTTTTAAAAGTAATTAATTTATGAGTTAATCGTCATTTTGGCCCCTGAAACTGTAATATGGTCTCACTTAGGTCCCTGAAACTAACGAAAAGGCAATTTAGCCCTTGAAATTGTAAAACGACGATCAAATTAGTCCCTAAAATTGAAAAATGACGGTCAAATTAGTCTATCGTTTTACAATTTTAGGGATTAACTTGACCGACGTTTTACAATTTCAGGGACTAAATTGACTTTTCGTTAGTTTCAGGGGCCTAAGTGAGACTGCTTCACAATTTCAGGGACTAAAATGACAATTAACTCTTAATTTATTGAACAGGGGTCAAAACTGAAATATTTCAAAAATACTTGAACACTGGCTTATTTTCAGAAAACGCCCATTGAAAGCTTATTTCACAAATTTCCACTGTTAAAAATATAGAGAATACTAAACCAAAAATATATAACAGTAGAATTCACCAAGAATTCAATACTATTATATTCCCCAATTATCTTAGTCACGTATATACCAAGTCCCTAGGTTAAGAATTCTCCAAACAGCATATCAACACAGATCCCAGGCCAGAGAGAGACGAACTGCTTTAGCCCCTTCAAAGGTCTCACTTCCTTTCTAGACAGATCCATACTGATAAACCATTTATCTTAACCATGACCTTGTATATCAATGACAGATAATACCAGCGTTTTCACAAAATAATAATTTATATTTTCTTTGCGGTAAAATCATATTTACGGTAAGTCTAAAATTTGCCATTATAACGGTATGTTTACAAAAGCTCAAAAATGATTTTGCCATTATAACGGTATGTTTACAAAGCTCAAAAATGATTTTAACATTCCCACCTTGCTTCACGAAAATCTTAAGAAAATTTGGGCATTATAACTTTACTATTAATAATTAGCACAAAATAATTAATTTAAAGCTTATAAACTAATTATTAAGGCATAGAAGCAAAAACACATAAACAAGCAATCCAAACACAAACAAGAATCAAGGCTCATACTTCTCAAATTAATATTGAAAGATTAACCCCTTACCTTGGCCAAAACTTGATGAAGAACAACCAAGAACACCAAAAGAAATTTAAGACAACTAAGAGAGAAAAGAGAGAGAACTTTGTGCTTTAGTCTTCAAGCTTGTGGTGTGTGTTAAAATTATGAGGCCAAGGGGTCTATTTATAGGGAGAGAAGGGAGGCCAAGGAGGGACCAAGAGGGAAATAAATTATTGTGAGGTCATGGTACTTTATGAGTCATATGTCATAAATCCATAATTGAAAAATGATCCATTTTTCTTGTTGGCCATCCCTTATGACTAAGCTAGTGACTCATAAGCCAAAAAGCACATCCAAGGCTCCAAATTGAAGCATGATGTTGACCAAGAGGAGAAGGAAGGAAGGCCATTGGATTGCTTGGTCAAAAGTTACATGTTTATGTAGTTTTAAGTGAAAACCAAGGGCAAAATGGTCTTTATACATGCCCACCATACTATTCAAGGTAATCATGATGTCCCCAACTCTCTTAGGCTTCTTAGAATTATATTTGAACCCCTCAAAGTTCCTAAGTTTCTATATCATAGCCACTATGCCTCTATTCGCCTCTATTCGGCTTATTCAGTAAATAAGGAAAAGATGGCCTTCCTACTAATCTATCACTCAAAAATAATTTTAAATAGTAAGAACCAATGAGGAATCATGAAATTAACATGTAAAAGCTTTATGGAAGTGTTTTGGAATTTTTACGGTAAGGGCAAACCCTATTGTTTGCAAAAACAAAGGAAAACGGACGCGTCGTAAGTGAAAAACAATACTTTTTCAGAAAATTTTAGAAAAATTCCCAGAAAATCACAAATTTGATTTAAACACTAATGGTACCTCTTGAAATTTGATTTGAAGCACTCACTGATCACTCAAAATCTATTTTTGACCAGAAATCTCTGTTTTCTGTACTTTATGAACGTCAGAAAAGTAGTGTTTTTACCTGCTTTTCAGAAAATTACGAAATAATTCCCAAAAATCTCCAAAAATATAAAAACATGATTCAACCACTTAAAATCTTTTTCTGACCTTAGGTCGGTCTCCGAATCAGTGATTTGCTCTTACTGTAAGTAATAGGGACAAAATGGTAATTTTCAAAGTTTTCAGAAAATTCTAAGAAAATTTCAGAAAATCATAAATATTAAAAGAACCAACTTTTGTGAAGGAAGTTTGTTTGTCTAAGTTATTTTGATACACTTTGGCTATTTAAACCCTTATCCGTCTATTACGGTAAATACAGTTTTCCGTAGAAACCCAAACAGTGAATGAAAAATGTCTGTTTTAAGGAAATAACTTAATAAGTATTTCAAAACCTTAATTCTAAGACTAACATAAATTTCTTAGCACTTAGATCACACAATTTCATATAAAACAGATAATTGACGGAAAATAGCAAACAGAAGTCTATATAAGACTTAACTATCTTACCATTCTAAACTGTAATATCAACAAGACTTATTATTTCCATACTATCCAAAGCACACTAGATCCTCAAGTCTCCATCTTTAATTACTCCTCCATCTCTAGTATTTATCCATTTCTTAACTAACAGATCACATAGTTTCTCCTAGAGGGACTAAAACTGTAATTTCCCTTTATATCTTTCTCTAAAATTCCAAGCTTAATCTCTAAAACCTTTATATGACATTGAGTCACTATTTATCTCCTCAAATACTTTTTGGGAATCAAGTATGAATTTTCCATATTCATATATCAGCTTATTCTGACTGTCAAAATATCTGTAAAACACCGTTTGACTTCTACGTCAGTTCTAAACCATTATTTTTTATCCAAAATCTTAAAGGTAATTCTAATCCTCCAAAAATAAATACTTTGTCTCATAGAGTGAAAATTTTGGGATGTTACAACTATATTAAAATTCTCAAGTGACGATGTGATCTGTTGTAATTACGTACAATGTTATATGATAATGGAACTTGTCTCTGTAAGAATGAATTGGTGTAACCTTTGGATTGTTCCTTTTTGAGAAGAATTTCCATATGACGGAACTCCCACATTTCATCTTCCTTAAAGAAAAGAAAAAATTTACTCACTTTTTGGGGAAAATAAATATAAGTTCCAGAAAGTATATTTTTTTCGAGTGTAAAACTAACAATAGTCTTGTTTTTCAAGATAAATGGTCACTTATATTGTAATACTCTTTTGGGAAAAAGGGTGTTGCATTATTCAGTTTTTTTTCCAAAGTCAGAAGCAACCTGTACACAAAGTCTCAATATACAATGGTTAAAGGTAATATCCAGTTGAGACAAGAGGATACACTGTGTGATAGAAAAGGTACGTTCAGAGAGTGCCAGATTTGTTCAGACTACATTCTCTCTCAAGTACACTTTTCACAGTGTTTTATGCTTTTCATTAAATGTGATTTCAAATCATTGACAATTAAGGTCCGAGAAAAGCGTACATATAGCTATTTATTTCAAATCATTTGCTCATTTAATATGTCTCAAATTAAATGGAAGAGCAATAAAAATACATGACAAAAATCATAACAGTATGCTTGAATCAGAGTGGACGCTCAGCTGTCTTACCATTTAGACGGATAGCATCCTGAGTCCATTGGACGATACTTACCATAGGTCAAGTACCAGAGTCCATTGGATGCTTAGATCATAGACTGTACACATAAGTACCAAGGTCACACTGGACGATGGACTTACCTTTGTTGTACTTGCAATAGCTTGTTATCAGACTTTGTAAAATCCTTAATAATAATTGTTATCATCAAAACCTTTAGGGATTTTTAGACACTGTAAAATGTCTCTGAACTATTTGGTTCCAACAATCTCCCCCTTCTTGAAGATGACAAACATTATTAAGTTTTACAAGCAATATTAGCAAGTAAAATATAACATGTAGTCAACTTAAACACTAAAAACTCGTCATTCACAGAAGCTCCCCATGAGATAAACATTTCAGTGTTTCTTTGGACTTACTCAACTCCCCCTGAGATAAAACATCTCATAGGTTTTGGATTTCCAAAAATTTGAGTTCCTGAAAAGTTATTTTTCTTAAATAACAGGTTAGTCCAACAACAACATATCTATATAATCAATCAATCAGAGTAAATATGTATGTGATAAGATTACTGCTACTGACTTAATCTCATTTTAGTAAGAATTATCTTTCTGTAAAACTTAATCTTCCTTTCTCCCCCTTTTGTCATCAGACAAAAAGGTTTGAATATCATCATTGTCCAAAAAAAATGAAAACAAAGAAAAATAGAAGAAGAACGAGAACATGACTGCAGCAGATCACTCCTTGGGCTTCATGTGCTTCATGAATTGACTAAGGAGAAACTTAAGCTCTTCAAATTCTTATCTTGATACAGGAGTTTCTTTAGGTTTCCTTTGAGGTCCTGTAACACCCTCTTTTCTGGAGGGCATTACCTTTAGTAACCAACCCAAACGCGGAAAATAAATTTCATTAAGTCTGGTTTTCTTTCGGAAAAATACTGACAAACTTATTTAATTTTTCACAAATGGATTTTCATTGCCATTTTTTTTCTAAAGATATTAAGAGAAGACATAAATAAATTAACACTCAACATATAAGAACAAAAAACAATCATTGAATACAATTGACATCTCTCTTTATAAATCAGTGTTTGGAAATAATATTTTATACAAGAAACTTTTCCTTCCACTTGGTTAATGCAACTTCAATGCACGTCTCATTCATTGAGTTCTAACTAGTCCACCCAGCTAGTGGTCCATCTATATGAATCATGTTCCAAAGAGCACAAAACATATAGGCAAGGGTGAAAATCTCTTTCACAGTTATATAACCATGGTTACACAAGCACATACAGAAAACATCATGCATAAACATATGGCACAGAATAAACATAAATCACACAGCACACATACACTTGCAGTGTTATACGCATCCTCAAAAGAAATCACATTCAATAATCACATATCCAACATAGGTCACACAGACACCAGTCACACAAACCACTATTTCCAACTTCACACAGAAGTATCACAGTTTCACACAGAAACATATTAAAGAATTCTATATGTATATATGACACTTCAATAATCCTTGTATTTTCCACATGTTCGACACACAGTCACAAGCACTTAGCCTGCACTCCATGGAGATTAATTTTCCAACCTCCTCATATATTCGACATTCAGTCACGAGCATTTAGCCCGCACTCCATGGAGATTACTTTATTTTGCATATAGCAATTGGCACACAGCCCTTTGCACACAACAATTGGCACACAGCCTTTTGCACACAGCACTTGGCACACAGCCCTTTGCACACAGTACGAAATGTCACTTAGCATTTTCCATATCACACAGCATTAAATGGCACACAGCCTTTCCCATAGCACACAGCATGAAATGGCACATAGCCTATGGCACACAGCCTCTCACAAAGCACACAACGTTTAATGGCACACAACTTATGGCACATAGCAATTCTCCCATCACACAGCATTTCTCAATCACACAGAATTTACATCTCCTGGTACTTATCACATAGAATATATAACACATTATGTACACCAAGTAATTATCTCAAGCATTTTTAAGCTTTGGTTTCTCTTGTAATTTCATTAACCTATTCTCTAGGTTATCTCTTGCACAATCACTTATAACCTTCTCTCTTGGTTATAGTATTCTCATCTCTTATAATATTCTCATCAATATATCTCTTCATCTTTCATTCATACCCTTTATTAATCTTTGTCTTTTTAACAAAAATAGCATTTTCTAAATCCAATGTTTAAGTTCTAAAAATAAATTAACCAAAATACTTACCAATCTTTAGATTTAAAAATGACATTTTTCTCTTAAACATATTTGTTTAAAAAGCTGAAAAAGATGATTTTCGCAAAATCCTGGGCTGTTTATATTTTAAGATCCAGAAATGTTCACAGGCGCGAGAATTGTCACACCCGCGGTGCAGACAGCTCTGTCCCTGTTTTTCCAGATTTCACAGCTTCGAAAATATGCACACCCAGGGCATGACAGATTCGAGATTTGCCAAAATAAAACCATTTAGAGTTATTCTTAACATGATTTAGCTTAATTAGAATCAATTGAACATAAGAACATACTCTTGACTTAATTCAAAAGCTCACTAGTTATAGTCAATCACAACCCACCATATTCTCAACCATGATAAAAGATCAAAACCATGTCACCAAGCTTTAATAAAATAATCACCACAACAACCACTCAATCAATTCAAATCAAGTCATAGAGCCAAGGTCATCATACACACAACATAGAGGAAGATCATCTCACACAACACAATTATTTTTCCACAACCAAGAGCAATCCACATCAAAGGCAAACTAATCTTAATCACACAAAGATCAACCAATCCAAATTCATCATCAAGCTAATCTTTCATGACAAAGCCACTTAAGAAAATTTCATATTAATCATGAACACATCTCTTGGGTCATCCAACACCATAGGAACAAAAGAGCACTTACCTTCATGATCAAAACATACTCTAATTAAAATTGCAAGCTTCTTGCACAAACCACCACAAACATGGCACACATATGTCAACTAAGCCCTAATAACCATGTATAAGAGAATTTCCCCTTACCTTGTCCTTTTCCTTGAATATGTGAAACCCTAACCTCTTGGTCTTCTACCACTCCTTGAGGATCACCTTCCAATTCATACAAATCATACCAAAAATCAAGGTAAGCTTCCATAGTTCTCAAAAAATTCTTAGGATATCAAGAGAACTTAAGAGAAAATTAACCCAAGTCACACCCTAAGCTCATGAACCCTAAAGAGATGATACCAATTCTTAATCCATGAAGATCTTACCTTCACCTATCCCCCTTGATGCTTGAAGATTGAAAATCAAGAAGAAAAGCTTGAGAAAACTTAGAAATTTTTGGAAGAAAAACTAGAGAAAGTATGGCAAGTGTTCTTGGTGCAAGAGGATGAAAATGGATGAAATGAAACAACTCTCCCCCTCTCCCCCTTGGCTGATCGAGCTCCCCCTCCCCCTTAGGGTCCTTGGACAATTTTGCCCTCAAGTCATTATTACACTAAAATAGATTTTTGGAAAATAAAAATTAAGAAATTTTCCTATTGGTTAAGCAAGATGACTCATGAGTTTCAAGAGTCTTCCACACCCTTCTCCATCCTTCTAAGGGGCGGCCAGCTGGGTTAAGAAAGGGGTAAAAATATTTTTCACTTTTAACCATGGTAAACGGTAACTTACAGGTAATAAAGTGCGGTAACTTGAGTTTCATGGTTAAAATTGTCCAAAAATAACCTATTGAGGTAAAAAGCTCTCATGACCCATATAACTACCCTAGACCACGAAATTAAGGTGCCAAAAAGGTCTTGGTACATAAAATTCAAGTTTAGAAGCATTACGGTAATTTTTCGGTTTCACCATAACTGATAAATTAGGGTTAAACTGAATTTTCTCTGAAAAATCCTAGAAAATTTCTAAAAATCATAAATCTTATAATAACACTAATGGTTATCCTCACATTTGATTTTGGATCATTTCCTAGCCCTCTGGCATCCATTCATTCTTCCGTTGACCCTGTTCTTCATTCTACAGGGACCAAAACATCAATTCTTGATCTACTATTCTAAAAATTCTCAAAATAATTTCTAAAATTCTAAAATAATGTAAAAACATTATTTGGCTCATCAAAATATTTTTTTAACTTATTCTGACCTCCAAACCCACTCGCATTTTATCCTGGTCATACTACAGGGACCAAAACGGTACTATTCCTGATCCATTTTTCAGAAAATTTCCAAATAAATTTCTAAAATCCTCAAATATTAGAAAACCACTATTGGTATCCTCAAATCATTTTTCTGACTCCAATTAGGGTTTCTATATCATTACATTCTTATTCTGACAGTCAAAACGTCTGCAGACTTTTTCGTTTGACTTTCCACGTCAGACTAAACCATTATTAATCTCATCGAAATCCTAATATTAACAATAATCCTCCCTTATTAACACTCTATCTCTTAGAGTGAAAATTTGGGGTGTTACAGGTCCAGCACCTGGTTGCACATGTGTCGATACAACTAGGTCTTCTTCCTCAGGAGGCAACTCAATAATAGGCTCTATTGGAGGAGGAGGGATTCGTGTTGGTGCTCCTAAAATGTCATCAAACATGACATAATGTGAGTCCATTTTTGTCACAACTCCAACTGTAGGCACTTCATCCTTTTCTTTAGTTGCAATCCAAGAAGTTGATGCCTGTCATTCACACTCCCAGAGGTGTCTTTCCCAAACAATCCTAGCTTCATGCTCTGAGGCTCTGTCTTCTTTAGACAAATGCTCCAAGTAGTCCATTAGGAGTTCATCTTGCTCCTTATTTGCCCAGTCTTTATCAAACTTGATAAGCTTTGGCATTAAACTCTTGTTGAGACGTTTCTTCTCAAACTTGTCTTTATTTCTGTCAACAAGGTATACCCTTGGCACAATCCTGTCAGGCTTGACCTTTATCTCTATAGAGAGCTTGATCCTCATAGACAGAGGGATGTTGAATTTGTTCTGAAACTCAAACTCATCTGCTATGTGTCTGACCATCAGCTCGTCAAAGGTTGAGATGAATGGACCCAACTGTTCTAAGGTCAAAACAGAGTATTCTGGCTTATTGCTGTAGATCCTCATCCTTGCCTGTCCTGAAGAGCTGGACGATACAGATCTTGCTCTTATTTTGTCCAAGGTCAGCTCTTTATCCTTCTTCTTTTCCTCTTGTAGAGGAACTTCAATCTTCTGCACGCCCTTAGTCAGAATTACAGGTTTCCAGAATTTTGAGGTATAGTGAGAAATGGACGATGGTGATTGTGCTTTTGTTTTTGTGGATGGTGAAGGGGATGTTCAGCTTGGGTTGGAGTGGGTGATGATGGTTCAGGAATGGACGATGGTTTGGAGAAAAATGGTTCAGCATCAAAAGGTGAGGGGGGAGCAAGTTCAGGTGAGGCATCTGTATGCGTTTGTGGTTGTGCAGACGATGGAGGTGATTCAGGTTGGTTTTGAGGTTGGGGAGGTGTTTTGGTAGGTGTTTGGGATTGTTGAGGGATTGGACGGATAGGTGAAGGTGCCTCTGTTAGAATGGACACAGAGGGTGGAGAGCTGGGAACGGCTTCTTCAAAGGTATTCTTCATATCTCTTCGTTCATATACTATTCTGAAGTCCTTCACTGTTTCAGGAATGGATTTTGAAGGTTTCATGTACCTGTTGGTTTCTTGGCAGGACGCTCAGTAGGCGCTTGACATGATTGTCTCTTCTTTGTGGATGCAGGCTGTGTCTCTTCCTTTGTGGACTTTTCTTTAGCCCTTCTTTTTGTTCGCCTCTCAGTCTCTACCTCTTTTGGCAAATCCTTCTGAGATACCTATTCTGCTTCCTTAGGCACATTTTCTTTCAGAATTCTTTCTTTGGCAGCTCTTTCCCTGACTTCAAGGAACCCCTTTTCACCACGTATTGTAATGCCTTTTTTTCCCACAAGGAACGTCACATGAAAACTAAACAAAACTTAATGCGGAAAATAAATAAAACTGGTTTGTCTTTATAAAATAAGTCTTTCATAATTTAAGGATACCAAAATTGGTGGCTATTTTTTTTTTGTTGAAAAGAAGGAGAAGAGATAAGTACACTCATGAAAACTTAGCCATCCAGAAAATCAGAAAGAAGAAAACATACGCCATATATATATCATCAAGTTATTGTACAAATTCCTTGCGTCCGCAAGTAAAGTCAGGAACCACAGCAGAGTGGCCAAAATACATCATCACAACATAAAAGAAATAAAGAAGTATACTAAACCTAAAAAAAAAATAAAGCAATGGTGTGTCAAAATACACGACACGAACATCTATACCCCAAAACCTAGGCTAGTCGGCTAACTGACAAACCCACAACCTAGCACTATCCACCCACACCTAGAGAACTAAGACGATGACGTCTCCTCAGGGTCCTCCTCTGGATCTTCCTCGACTACTAGAGGTCTCGAAGTGGAGATCTACGCGTAGCGTACATACGGACAACAAAAAGCATACAATCCAAGAATATATATAGCTACTCTTTCGCAAATCTTTCTCTAAGATATTCATACACCAAGAGAGAGCACATCATCAAATTAAACACACAGTCAAACACACACATAGCACTCTAGCATAATGCATGTCACTTCAATATCTCTTTAATACACCGGTGCACTGCTCCATGGAGACTTCCTCAACTAAGTAGAGCGGTATGGCTGGTGCTTGTACCTAACATAAATGCAACTTGACCATCTCTCAGTCTTCGTTGTCATTTATTCGGTATGGCCCATTGTGCTACATGCACCATATCATAAATAAGGTAGCCCTAGTCAGGATCATCCAAGCTGGGTATTACGACTCGTCTCGGCACAAGGGAATTCCTTTCAAGGCCATTGAGAACTTTGTAACCTGGATGCCCTCAAAGACTTATAGTCAACCATACTTATTTACAATCCTCACATAGGATTGTATACTCTCATCATGGCATAAAGCCAACATGGCAAAAGCCAATATCTCAAATGCATATGACAATACAATTCATACACACATACAAGGAAAATAATGCAATCCTTCACTTAAGATTTTCGTCGTCATGTGTTAGCTCTCTCCCAACACCGTGTAGCATTATTGTCCTCAAGACTTTATCGTCGCCATGTATTGATCCTCGTTCAATACCATGTAAAAACGTTTATTTAAAAACATAAGTTTTATGGAAAATTCCTCTTTGAAATTAAAGCTCTTCCTTAACTTTAACTCTCAAATCCTCATTACTATTTTCTTCCCACTTCTCTTTGTAAAAAGATTTAATTCAAAGTCTTAGTTACTTGCTTTGATAACTTTACTTAAGTTCCTTTACTTTTAAGTATTTGAAAATCTGACCCTCAAAATATTCTGTTCCACGTTTCAGCCTCTGTTTTCTGTAAAATTAGGTTTCTGCCCTATAATTGTCCAGTCTTCAAGTTTCTGCCCCAAAATTGTCCAGTCTTCACGTTTCTGCCCCAAAACTTTTGTAAAATTATATGTTTGGCCCAAAGTGTCTAGATTTTTGATTTTATGCCCAGAATTTCAGAATTTTGTATTTTTGACCCCAAAACATCCAATTTTCATTTTGACCCCTAAAAATCTGAAATTTGATTTTCTCTCTCATTAATTGATTTTCTAGCTCACTTAGAGTTTTATGGAGAAAAAGGATTTAGTATGAAATTTATTTGAGACTTGTACTTAGAAACTTAATGAAATTTATCTAAGTAAGTGTTAACTTGAACCCTAATTAATTTATTTGATTTCACTTTGGAAAACTTTTTCATTAAAGCTTTTAAGTTCTCTTCTCACACTTAATCAAATACTTCAATTCAATCCCAATCACAAAGAATCAAAGTATGTGAAATATCCAAAGAAATCAGCATGCATCAATTAGGCAAGAACACAATCAAGCCATAAATCATACATACACTCAAAGTAATCATCCATAACAAATTAACATACATCATGAACATAGCATAAAGCATACTTCATCAAGCATACACTTAGGCATTCCAAATCACTCCAAATCATACATAAGATTTTTCCAAGAACACATAGGCTTATAAAAAATTATCATGCCTCAACCAAAATCATACTTTCACTCATATACATAAATATATAAAAATACATATTACTAAGAGAATGAAACTTCATTCATCAACCAATAGAAAAACTCAAGTCTTTGAGTTTAACTTAGAACATACAACATACACCACTCACATACACATCTTTCCCAACTTATTGAGAAAATCCCCTTACCTCTTGGAGCTAATGAAAATGGGCTAACACCAAATCACCTTCACACCAACACCAACACCAAGTGGCCTCCTTGAAGCCTTGATGTTCCAACACTTAAAAAAATAACCTTATACAAAATACACCAAAAATACAACCATAAAAATGCAAGTTTTATGAAAACAACTAAACCCTAAAGGGTAGAAATTTGAGTAAAGGAATACTTACTCAAACCTTGAAGCAAAATGAATCCAAGATGGTTTTCAAGCTTATAGGTTCCAATGGAATGAACCTAAACAAAAAAAAAGCTTACTTTTAGTGAAATGAAGAACAAAAGCTTTCATGGAAAAGTGAAAGTGGTGGAAATGAAAAAATAAAAAAAATTTATGGATTAGAATGATGATCCAAACCTTTTTTGTGAAGCTTGAATAGCCAAAAACTCAACAAAACTCAAGCTCTGGTTATGGAGGAAAGCTTGAAGTGGAGAGAAAAATGGAGGATTCTTTGCAAGAGGAAGAAGATGAAGTGAAAAAATGAACTTCTCTCTCCTCCCTTACTATTATGAAATCAGCCAAGGAGCAAGGAGGGATGGGGAGGAATGACTTTGATTGGGTTTGGTCACCTACTCCATGCTTTAATTAGAATAATTCAAAGATATTTCCCAATTTGGTCAAATATGAATTTTTGAATTTCAAGGGTGTATTTTGGCTGAAAATTTCGTGCAAGAGCAGACCAAAATGGTGGGATTATGTCCCATCAAGTTAGGGTTTAATTAGTAGTTCAAAGTAGTAAAAACGCTTAGTTTTATAACCCCTTTTTAGCTAAATATTTTTCTAAAATAGGTAAAATCATGAGAAATCAATTTTATGGCTTGAATATGATATAGAAAAATTTAGAAACCCAAAACTAAATTTTTGGACTATTTTTCATGTCCCAGTTCCGCCCGGTTTACCCGTAAAGCTCCAAATGCGGGTAAAACAAAATTTTTCTAAAAAATTTTCAGAAAAATTTCTAAAAATCACAAATATTATAAAAATAACTTTTGGTTCGTTAAAATATTATTTTGGAGTAGAAATGACCTCTAGAAAAATACTAAACCCTCACCGTACTAAAACCGAAATGCGATTTTCTGTCAAATTTCTACTTTTCGAATCTGGCAAGTATCTACCCATCTAAAAATCATAAATAATATAAAAACACTAATAATATCCCTAACTTTCCATTCGGATCAGTTCTTAGCCCTTAGATAATTATCTATTCCCTATATGTCATTGATACCATTTTACAGGGATCAAAATTGTAACATCTTCATTCTAATCTCAGAAAATTCCAAACTAAAATTCTAAAATCCTTAAATAATATAATAATACTATTTGCCTCTTTAATTCCTCATGATGGCATTGTCTTGGCCTTCATATCAATATAATATTATTTCTCCATCTATAGCGTGAATCGTTTTTTGTTGAAATTTCCAATTTCAACTCGAAATCCTAGTTGCTTTACTATGAGCGACTATAATCATGACATTCTATTTTGTAATCTCATCTTATAATATGTAACTTGATCTACTCACTCCGTGGTGTAGAATTAACTACGGATCTAAAAATACGGGTGTTACATGTATTGTTGATGGTAGGCTCATTTTCCGAAAGTTATTTTTGTCAAGCCTTGGTTGTTTGATTTTCTGGTCTGTTCCTACACCAACTCCTTGATTTGTCAAAATCCTCTGTAGAAGAGCTCCATAGGGTATTTTCTTCAGTGTGTTTCTTCTCCTTATATGCTTCTTGAAATTTAAAAATTGTATAACTGTAGGATTAATTTTCCTCATGTTCAGCAAATTAACCAACAGAAACTCATGCATTTCAGACATAGAGTGTTTGGATCCTGCTTTGTGAAGAATCATTTGGTTGATTATCTGATGCAGGACTCTCGCTTTGTCAATCATCTTTGACGCCACCAATGGTCTAGTGTACTCTGGTAAGTTAAACAGAATGCCACTTCCCCCTGCCTTTTCCACTTCCTTTTTCCATTCAGTGAAGGGACCTTCTCCCTCAGCATCACAGTTGATAGCCTCTAAAATAGTTTCATCAGAAACCACTATCTTCATCCCATTTACAGTTCCAGTGATTTCAACGTCTTCTATCACTACAGTTCTCCAGAATTGCTTAATGAGGTCAGGATAAACTCCTACTTGTCCCCTGAAGAAGTTCTTCCGCACAGCCTTAGTGATTTCAGTAACCACATCAATTCCCAGTTCAATCAGGCAGGTAAGATAGATGCAGCGCTCCATGAGGACCTTCATATTATCAATGTTCTCCATTTTTGAAAGCAAAGTTTTGATTTCTAGAAGAAAAGGGGTTTGGAGAGAGGTTTCGAAAGCGAGAGAGAATACAGAGAGGTTTTTCAGAGAAAGTGTAGAGTGAAAGAGAATGTGAAGTGAAAACGTGTATAAGAAGAGAAGTTGAAGAGAGAGAGAGAGAACAATAACTGTTGCCTTGAAACGCGGCGTTATCATTAAAAGAAAAACTACTTCAGAGCAGGTGAGCAGGTTTTGATAAAAATATAATATTTTAAAAAGATTGGACTTAGCGTGGGAAGCTAAAGAGTTAAAAGACACTAAGTCTTAAATTTTTCTAAGTCTCAATTGGACTGATGACTCATTGGACTCTAGTCACATTGGACTCAGACTGAACTTGAGCATATTGGACGCTAAACATCATTCTTTTATAAAGTGCATCTTTAAATGCTTCTTTATAAAAGTGAACCTATCTGCAGAAAGGGGTTTTGTGACATTATCTGCCCATTGATTTTCAGTACTAACAAACTGAATATCAAATACTCCTTTATGTACATAGTCTCTAATGAAATGATGTTTAATTTCTATATGCCTATATGCTTAGCTCTTGAGTGTAAGATTGGGTTCTTAGACAGATTAATTGCAGTAGTATCATCACAAAGAACAGAAATCTTACTCTCAAAGATGTTGTAGTCCTCCAATTGATGTTTAATCCATAAGAGTTGAGAACAACAACTTGCTGCAGAGACATACTCAGCCTTAGCTGTAGATAGTGCAATAGTGCTTTGTCTCCTGCTTGTCCATGAGACCAGGTTGGATCCAATGAAGTGGCAACCACTACTTGTTATTTTTCTTTCCAATCTATCTCCAGCATAATCAGCATCACAGAATCCCACTAATCTGTACTCATCAAATTTCTTAAACAACAGTCCAAGATTAGTAGTTTCCTTTAGATGCCTAAAGATTCTCTTAACAGCAGTTAAATGAGTCTCTCTAGGATCTGATTGAAATCTAGCACACAAGCATACACTAAACATGATATCAGGTCTAGATGCAGTAAGATATAAAAGAGATCCAATCATACCTCTGTATACATTTTGATCTACCTTTTTATCTTTTTCATTCAGGTTTAGTATGCACGAATGATGCATAGGTGTGTTCATAGATTTGCAATCTTCCATGTTGAACTTTTTACAGAAGTTCTTTTGTATACTTGGTTTGATGCATATATATGCCATCTTGAGTTTGCTTGACTTGAAGTCCTAGGAAGAATTTGAGTTCTCCCATCATACTCATCTCAAACTCCTTCTACATCAACTCAGAAAATTCTCCACACAGAGATTCATCAGTAGCACCAAAAATAATATCATCAACATAAATTTGTACTATGATGAAATGTGAGTCTATGGATTTTCTGAAAAGAATTGTATGAACTTTCCCTCTTGAAAATCCATTTTCCATCATAAAAGAGCTAAGTTTTTCATACTAAACTCGATGAGCTTGCTTAAGGCCATAAAAAGCTTTTTTCAATTTGAAAACATGATTGGGAAAAGATTGATCTTCAAAATCAGGAGGTTGTTCAACATAGACTTCTTCAGTTATTATACCATTCAAGAATGCACTCTCTACGGCCATTTGATAGAGCCTCATATCATGTTGGGCAGCAAATGAAAGTAAGATGTGAATGACCTCAATTCTAGCTACTGGAGCAAAGGTTTCAGTAAAGTCAATACCTTTCTGTTGTGAGTAACCTTGAGCAACTAACATTGCCTTGTTTCTCACAACTTTACCTTCTTCGTCCAGTTTGTTTCTGAACATCCATTTGGTTCCAATAATGGACTTTTCTTTAGGTGGAGATACCAATGTCCAAACATTATTACGTTTGAATTGGTTCAGCTCCTCCTGCATAGCTAATATCCATCCTTCGTCCAATAGGGCCTCATCAATAGTCTTGGGCTATAATTCAGAGATGAATGCAACATCAGTTTGTTCCCTAAATGTGGACCTTGTTCTGACTTTATCATCTGCATTTCTAATAATTTGTTCCTCAGGATGATAAGTCTTGAACTGTCAGCTTCTTCTCCTTTCTGGATTGGATGGACCTTCAGTTTCTGCGTCCGATCCATCTTTTTCATTCTTAGGTGATGCTCCTTCACCTTCTTATTGTATTCTCATATCTGCAAAACAGTCACTTAGCTCTGACAAGTCTTTGTCAGGCTTTTTGTCATTGAACTTTATGTGAATTGACTCTTTAACAGTTAGGGTTCTTGAGTTATACACTCTGTATGCCTTAGATGTTTCAGAGTAACTCAAAAAAATTCCATTATCAACTTTAGAATCAAATTTTCAAAGTTGATCCTTAGTGTTGAGAATGAAGCATTCACATCAAAAAGGATGAAAGTATGATATGTTGGGTTTTCTTTCCTTTCCACAATTCATATGGAGTCTTTTTCAACATAGGCCTTACATATATTCTGTTATGTAAATAACAAGCAATATTTACAGCTTCAGCCCAAAACCTTTTTGAGGAAGAGTGATCATTGAGCATGGACCTGGCCATCTCTTGTAAGGATCGATTCTTTCTCTCTACCACACTATTCTGCTGAGATGTTCTTGGGGCAGAGAAATTGTGAAGGATTCCTCTATCGTCACAGAATCGTTGGAAGCTTGCATTTTCAAATTCTCCTCCATGATCACTTCTTATGGAGTAATGCAAACTCCTTTGTCATTTTGGACTCTCTTATAGAATATAGCAAAGACTTTGAAAGACTCATCCTTGTGTGCAAGGAATTTAACCCATGTCTATTTAGTATAGTCATAAACTACAACTAGTCCATATTTCTTCCATTCAAAGATGCAGTTTGCGTGGGTCCAAACAAATCCATGTGCAAAAGTTTCAAAGGTCTAGAAGTGGAAACAATATTTTTGGAGTTAAAAGAAATTTTCACTTGTTTCCCTTTCTGACATGTTTCACACAGAATCTCATATTTGTACACCAGATTTGGTAATCCTCTCACGAGGTTATGCTTGTTCAACTTTGAGATGGTTCTCAAGCTCTATTGTGCGATATCCATTGTTCATCCTTTAAGGATATGCAGCATGAGACATTTTGTTTGGATAGTTTTTCAAAATTAATTTTTGTAAACATTGTTCTGCCTCTTTGCTTGAAAAAGAACGGATTTGTCAGGGTTTCTGACTATACATTTATCCTTGTTAAAGGAGACATCAAATCCACTGTCACATAATTGACTTATACTAAGCAGATTGCGTTTGACTCCTTCAACCAGCAAGACGTTATCAATAGAGGGAAAATGATGCTTACCAATTTTACCTATTCCAACTATTCTGCCTTTCTGGTCTCCTCCAAAGGTGACCCAACCTTTTGTCCTAGGTTTTAGGTCTTGGAACATAGACATTTCTCCCATCATGTGTCGTGAGCATCCACTGTCCAGGTACCACGACTGGAGTTGTCCTCTTGCTATTAAGTATATCTGCAACAGGAATAATCATGTTCTTAGGTACCCAGATTGACTTGGGTCCTTTCTTGCTAGTCCTTGGTTTGCGTCTAGGCATGTTTCTTCTTCTATGGACACATGCTAAAGTAGTATGTCCAGCCTTTCCACAGTGACCACAGTATAAATTAGAATTGGGAGGTCTCTTTGAAAATTTTGATTTTGGTTTATCTTGTTCCTTAGGAACATAACCCAAACCGCTCTTGCTAAAAAGTTTTCTCTGAATTTTTAAAATATGATCTAGCTTTTTAGAGCTGCTGACAAACCTGGACAATCGTCCAGTGAGTTCACTTACTTCTTGTTGAAGTTCTTGTACTTCACAAGAGGTATTGAACTCAGAATCTCTTTGAGATTCGTCTTTGAGTTGAGTCACTTGAAGTTTCAAGTCTTCATTCTCCGCTTTGAGTACTTGGTTTTCTAAAGTGAGTTTTTTAGAATCTTTAGATGTAAGAGAAAAATTTTCTTTAAAGATTTGTACTCATCAGAAAGAATGGACGATTCTCTAAGAAGATCATCAAAATTTTCTTTTAATTCAAAATAAGAAAGTACCTCTTCTTCATCCTTACTGTCTGTTGAGGGCAGGCTTGCCATCGGGCAAAAATTTACTTCTTCTTCTTCATCTTCCTCTTCATCATTTGATGTATCATCGAGGTCTTCCCAGGTTACCATAAGACCCTTCTTCTTCTTGAAGAATTTCTTCTTTGTCCTCTCTGCTTCAGAACAGTCAGCCTTGAAGTGGCCTAGTTTCTTGCACCCATAGCACACAGCAGGGCTTTTCTCTTTCTGCTCAGTTTTCTCCTATGGAAACCTTCTGTTGAATTGCTTCCTTCTGAAGGCACCCTTCTTCCTCCATATTGATTGAATCTTCTTAGAGATGAAGGAAAGTTCATCATATGAGCCTTCTTCTCCTTCTGAGTTGTATGACTCTTCATCTGAGTCATTGGCCTTAAGTGCTTTTGAGGTGCACCCTCTTTGAGCTTTAACAGCAATGGACTTTGCTCTTTTGTCTGTCCCCTCTTCCTTGAGTTCAAGCTCATGTACTTTGAGCGAACCCAGAAGTTCTTCAATGGCAAGAGTTGTAACACCCTTTTTCCCGAAAGAGTATTACACCAAAGTAACTAGAAAACATCATTGCGGAATTAAAATAATCTGGTTTTACTCTCGGAAATCACTTCCTTACGTCATATTAAATTCTCAAAACTTGTGAATAAATTTTTTTCTTTTTCTTTCTTTCCCAAATGATCGGATAAACAAATAAAAATCTCAATAACTCAAAGTTATTGAAAATACATCGCACGCTACTATATAGTCATCAAAGTATACAAAGTTTCTTGCACTAGCAAGCATCGTTCAAGACCACAACAAAGTGGCTAAATGCAAACTGTCAGCAGAAGTAAAACAAAGCGATAAAGCTATGTCCTAAGAAAACATGTAAATCAAAAGATGTGTCATCTACACAAGAAAATCATCTACGCTCCCCAAAAACCTAGGCTGGTTGGGAAACTAAAACAACACGACAACCTACCTCCCTTCTATGACTTCCACTAGGAATCTAAGCAGACGGATCCTCCTCAGGGTCTTCCTCGGGGTCCTCCTCATCAGAATCTACATGAGTCACTCCCTCGGGCTCATCAAACATCTTCCTCGTTCCTTTCCCCGCACATCCAGATGGTCCAACATGTGCGCCCACAGTGTTAGGCAAAACGCGACCACATGTTGAGGGATAGGAGACAGGAACAGCATACGTCGGCCTCAATCTTCCTGGTAGTACATCAGGAGTAACAGCAGGAGCAAGCTTGGGCAGATGGTCTCTCTCCAAAGAACTCTTCCTCGGAGTGCATCGCGTCTTCCCAAAAAGTCAGCGATAGTCTATAGCAATACTAATCGGTCGCCTCAAATTCGGCTCCGGCCTCGGCTCCTCGGTCTCCCCGCACTCACTATGTGTGTCAGCAAGCCTCAATCCCATCCTCTCCAGAAGAATCCATACATCGAGCAACATATTGCGCTTCAGCACCTCCTCAAGTCCGTGTGCTCCTCCCCGGGTCCGGACCACATGACCAGACATCGTGGCCCACTGGGTGACAGGATTATAGATCCAACCCCCACCCTCGCCTCCTCGAGACCTATGGCTCTCTCGAACTCTCGGGAACAGGGGACCCAATTGATCCATCTATATAAATCATGTTCCAAGGACCACAAAACATATAGGAAATGGTGAGTTTCTTCCCAAGAGTTGTAACACGAAACATACATAGTGAAAGAAAATACCACATACTATACTTCAAAAATAAGCAGATATCATTTGAAAACTTTTCTCTAAGTTCACAAAAACTACCAAACACATCGTCAAGAAAATCACACAGTTGCAATTGATCAAAATGCATGTCACTTCAACATCTTTCAATACACCGGTGTAAATGTTCCGAGGAGACTTCTCTTCCTCAACTAAGTCGAGCGAAATGGCTATAGCGTAAACCTAACATAATTGCCCAGTCCACTCTAGGATCCAGTCTCACAATTATTCAGTAGAGATACTATTTAATACCATAACATAAATAAGGCAGTCGGTCAGGATCATCCAAGCTGGGTACACTACTTTTCTCTGTACAAGGGTGTTCACCATGCAAGATCATTGAGAATTTTGTAACCTGGATGCCCCCATAGGCTTATAGCCAGACTATACTTATTTGCAATCCTTCATATTGGATTGTAACTCGAATTTTGCAAAGTCAACTCTCAAAAATGCAAATGACATCCATATTTGCAATCACACAAAATTCTTATCTCTAGAATTTTAACATCGCCATGTGTTGACTCTTTTTACAACAACGTGTAAAAATTCTATTTTTCCTTCAAATTATTTTCTTAAGCATTGGCTTATAAGAAAAACTATTTGAAAATAAAATACTGCTTATTATAATTATTTTTCCAAAATTCCTATTATAGTCATCAAATCTTCTTTTCTTCCACTACGTAGTAATGAAAAATATTATCAATGGTTTTAACTACAAAATAAATTTTTTTACTATAAAACCCTTATTTTCAAAAGCTTAGTATTTTCACTTTAAAAACTCCTCTTTAAATAATTGGTATAAAAATCCTATTTAACTTAATTAAGTTAAATTCTCTAAAAAGATATTTCTCTTACTTCATTCCCTCTTGTTAATTAAAATACAATTAGTTGATAAAAGATTGAACCACTTTTGATTAATTTAAATTAAATCCCAAATTCTCTTGTTTTAAAGAAAATACCATTTAAAGTCCATTGGAGACTTTATCAAAAATTTAAGTAATTAATGCCTAAATCAAGCTTTGGCTTGAATACCAAATTAATCCAATTTTGCCTTTAGAAAAATGGTTTCACTATTGAGTCATCTACTTCCTCTTCCATAATGCTTGGGTCACTTATCTTAATTTCATCTTGGTTAATCTTACCCAATCACAACAAACATCACATAATCATAATAAATAAAACACAACTCTACTTTAAATATTACAATTATCCCAAATGAATCAAATGAAGCACAAGAAAATAACTATACCAAACCACATCAAGCCATACAATATTTTCACACATCATCAAAAATCAATCACAAATCATGGCATAAATTTTCTACCACACAAATAACATAGAGCTACCACATGTTTAAAATGGCATTTTTACGAAATTCAAGCATACAAACACACTTTCATTTACTTAGTAAATATTCTTAACTTTTCATTTTACCCAAAGCAACTTTAGAAATATTTCCATAGAGTCCAAAAATATGATGATCCTCATACAAATACTATAGAGTTAGAAATCTTCTCTTAGTAATTTTAACTCATCAAGAATGATTAAAAATCATTTTTCACAAAGATGAAACTCAACCATTGAGTTGTCATCAAGCCACACAACATACAACCATACAAAAATTATAACTATGAAAAGAACATCCCCTTACCTCTTGAAGACAACTTGAATCCCAAATATTTCTCTCCTAGCTTGTTGTTTTCCAAACTAGTATCAACCCTTTCAAAACATTATACAAAATAAAAGCATAAAAACATCTTCTTTATGAAAAAGAACCAAACCCTAAGATCAAAAACTTGAGAGGATGATTACTTACTCAAGACCTTGAAGAAAATGGATCAAAGTAAGTTTTCAAGCTTCTTGGTTCACAAGATACAAACCTAAAGCCAAAACAAAGCTTGTCTTCAAAAAAATGAAAAACACATGATTCAAAAAATTTAAGGAATGAAGATTATGGAAATATATGAAGGGTTTATGGTTTAGAATCATCAACCAACCTTCTTTTGTGAAGCTTGAAGGATCAAAGCTCTTGAAACACCAAGGATATGGCTTAGGGAAAAGCTTGAAGCTTGAGAGAAAAATGGAGTTTTGCTCTTGAAATTAAGATGAAATGAAGAAGATGAATTTTCTCTCTCCTTTTCCCTTGGTTAACTCGGCTGAAGCAAGAAGGGAAATGGGTCAAGATATTTCTTTGAGCAAGTGGGTATTATCTTGAAATTAATTTAGGATAATGAAGTAATTACACCATTGGTTCAAGGCATGACTTACAAGGCTAATAGCACATGGGAAAAAAGCATTTTTGGCTAAAGAGGCGCGGCCAATACAGGCTGGAATCAAGTGGAAGAAATATCTTCAAAGTTAGGGCTTGTTTAGTGGTGCACAAGTGGGAAAAATGCTTAATATATAATCTATTTTGAAGTAAATACTTTTCTAAATAAGTGATTAATGAAAAAATCATTTTTAAGACCCAGTAATAATATAATAAAATTTAGAATCTCAAAACTTAATTTTTGATCATTTTTTGATATCGCCATTGCATTACGGTTACCCGTAACGTGCTAAATGAGGCTAAAAATAAAATTTTTCTGAAAAATTCTAGAAAAATTCCCAAAAATTTGAAATAATAAAAAAATAAATTTTTTTTCATTAAAATATATTTTTGATGCAAAAAGGGTCTTCGGAAAAATATAAAACCTTCGAAGTTTTCAAATCAGGTCATGATTTATGCTATTTTTCTGTTTTTCGAGTTCCGCCACTCTCTACCCATCTAAAAATCCCTAAAATTATATAAATCAATTTTCTAAAATAAAAATATAAAAAAACCATAAATTAATCAATTTAAATACATAAAAAACACACAAGAAGCAGAAAGAAACGATTGAAAAATGAGGGGCGTTACAAGAGTGGATAGATCTCTTGCTTCTTGAATAGCAGTGACCTTGGGTCTCCATTGTGTTGGCAAAATCCTAAGGATTTTTCTGATGTGATCCTGGGTTGTGTAAACTTTTCCCAGAGATTTCAGATTGTTGATAATTGTTTCGAATCTTCCAAACATCTGATCAATAGTCTCGTGATCCTCCATTTTAAATAGTTTATATTGATGAACCAACATGTTGATTTTGGATTCACAGACTTGAGATGATCCTTCATGAGCTAAGGCTAGACTATCCCAGATAATTTTGGCTGTAGTGCAGTTGTGCACCTTGTCATACTCAGACTTTGTAATGGCACACATTAGATAGTGCCTAGCTTTGGAGTTCAGCTGAAATCTGGTCCTCTGATCAGGTGTTCACTTGACTCTTGGCAATGGTTGTCCTGCTTCATCTACTAGAGCAACATAACCATTCTCCACGACATCCCACATGTCAATATTTTGTGCATCAAAGAATGTGATAATTCTTTGCTTCTAGTAATCATTTTTTCTCCATTGAATAGTGGTGGTCTGTTCACAGTTTGTCCTTCGTTCTCCATGGATCTTTTGTTCTCTGCACTGTTAGGTGCTCAACCCCTAGAGACCAAGCTCTGATGCCAACGGTAGTAACAAGATGAAACACAAGAAGCGGGTTGAATTGTGTTTCTTAGCTTTTAAAAACTTTTTGCAAAACGTTGGACGCTGTTAAGAAGAATTGGACGCACAACATGTATTGGATGCACAGTGTAAATTGGACGCAGAAACATTCACTTAGTTTAAAACAGTTTAGGTGCGTTTAAAATGTTTAAGGCTTTTGTTACGTAAGAACGCAATTCAATCCCCACAGTTAGTAGTAAAAACTGAAAGTAAAGGAGTTAAGGGATAAGAGATTTACACAGATGTTTTATACTGGTCCACCCTTTCCTAAGAGCTACGTTCAGTCCCCTTAAACTAGAGAGATTTCACTACCAATCCAGATAGAATACAAGTATTCTTCAGCCTCTTCAGGCCTTTACAACAAGTATTGTTTGCACTCCTAGCCTCTCCAGGCTCAATCAAGTATTCTTTTACAGACAAGCCTCTCCAGGCTCAAACCCAAGTATTCTTTTACAGACAAACCTCTCCAAGCTCAAACAAGTATTCTTTTCAACCTAGCCTCTCCAGGCTCACACTACTCAAAAAGAGTTTTTGTGTTTCTAAGTGCTGCTACTCACACAAGTGAGAATATGAAATTTAAGCACTACGAGAGTTAAGCAAACTCTCTTTTACAAGAAGAAATATAAAGACTTGATTACAGAGTATATGAAAATTTGCACAGCGTAAGCTCTCTTTTTTGTTTGCTATCACTATTGTCTTCTACTTCTTGTTCACGGTATTTATAGGCTTGAATGGAGCTTTGAATTAGGTCTTCAACTTGTTCTGCTTCAGCCTTCACAAAATAGCCGTTCTCTAATAGCATTAAATGCGATCTTCTCGTTGCTTCAATGAAGTGCTTCTTTAGCATAGATTATTCAGCTTTTTCTCCAAAGTCAGAAGCAACCTGTACTCAAAGTCTCAATATACAATGGTTAATGGTAATATCCAGTTGAGACAAAGAGAATATACTGTGTGATAGAAAAAGTACGTTCAAAGCACTACTAGAATTCTGGCTATTAGCGTCGGCCAAAAGCCCACGCTAAAAATGAAAAACCGACGCTAACAGCCATTTTAGCGTCGGCCTTGCGTCGGCCACGGGGCGGACGCTAAAATGCTCGTCGCAAAGCATTAGCGTCGGCCGTCGTATGGCCGACGCTAGTTGCGTCGGACAAACCGACGCTAAGTCGACGCACGAAGGCAACGAAAATGGCCTACGCTAACTCTGCGACGGCCAAGGCCGACGCTAATTAGCGTCGGCTAAGCCCACGCTACGAAGTCAAGCTCGACGCAAAAAAGTTCGTTTAGCATTAGCGTCGGCCAAGGCCGACGCTAATTAGCGTTGGCTAAGCCCACGCTACGAAGCCAAGCTCGATGCAAAAAAGTTCATTTAGCATTAGCGTCGGCTAAGCCAGCCAGGTTCAACGCAAAATAGTTCGTTTAGCATTAGCGTTGGCCTAATTAGCGTCTGCTAAGCCCACGCTATGAAGCCAGGTTCGACGCAAAAAAGTTCGTTTACCAAAATGAAAACCACCGCCACCCCATATTTTAATCCAAACCAATCATATATGTCTATATAGAGGAGCTAAATGAGCATATGTATGGTATATTCAGATACCATATATGTCTATTCATTTCAGTTCTTGGGTTCTGTTATGGATGTTACTGTACAAAAGAGAACAATAAAAGAAGCAACAAATGCTTTTAGAAAAGAAAAAAAAGAAGCAAAAAATGCAAGCAATTGAGACTTCAGAGCACAAGAAGAAATCAAAATACAAAATGGGCTGCATATTTTGCAATGTTTCAAAGTGTCCAGAACTGCATTCTGTATTCTTTCCACGGCCTCTTCTTCTCCAAGACCATATTTCAAAAGCATGGCAGCACTAAGAACAGTAGCAAATGGGTTTGCCTTGTCCTGTATATAAACAATTATAATTATGCTGTTGTTAAGCATGTTACCTGAAGGCAAAGAAAGAATGGAAGGAAAAGAAACTGACCTGTCCAGCAATATCAGGTGCAGAACCATGAATAGGTTTCCCTGATCCAATAAAAATTCCAGTAAACTTTAAGTGAAACTGATAATATAACATATGTCTAGGATAGCATAGCACAAAGCATTGCAAGTAAACTTGAGAAACACGTTCATGATCTATATCGTAATTAATTATGAATATTCTTTTCACATAAAAGATTACTTGAATTCACAAAGGCCTCTATACAACTGTTAATTAACTCTTGATTTCCTTGTATGGGTACTTCAGGACCAACTAAGGCCTATCACAGCACATAATCACCGACATTGTTCATGAGGCATAAGCAAGACATCTACAAATATTTTTATCAAGAGTTGTCAAGTTTTTGTTGAATTGAAGGAAGTGGCTAATTAATAGTATCAAGGTAAACAAGACTAACAAAAAAAACAAATCTAAGATATATTCCCACCATGAGTTGGTTATCAATGAAATCACCATGTAGCATTGTAGACAAGCAAAAATTAGAAATTATATTATGTTAAATCTATCTTATTATGCTTTTGAAAAGATGCCACTGGATCTCAGGATCAAGTGGCTATAAAGTTACAAAAAAGCCATTCAAAATTTCCTTGTGGCGTGATTGAATCTTCCCAATTTCCAAGTTTAAACAATTTAAAGCATGTAGCTCAGTTCTAATGTTCGAAAATGTAGATTAGCACCAACATTCTCAGTACATCAAACAAGGCCATACTCATCGGGAAGCAATCTGCTATGAATTTTTTTCTGTACAGATCATAAAATCGCAAAAGCTACACAAACTTCCAGAGCAAATTTCATAGCTCAATCCAGCAATAAGTACCTCTAGTACATTGGCTTTATCAATAGAGCAAAGTTTCCCATGACGCTTCTGAGCAATGTTAAATGCAACACGAGCTATGCGATCAATCTGGTATACAAATTATCACTAATCAGAGAGTCATAGATCCAAAGAAGATATAGAAAATAGTTATAGAGACAAGAAAGAAACAACTCTCAAGAAAAAGAGTAAAAGCTCCATACGAGGGAAAGAAAAAAGTGAAATCTGGCATATAGTACATGCCATTATCCTTCCTCCTAGACAATGATAACTCCATTAAAATAATTTTAAAAAAAATAGAGATCTTATGGAAACCCCAGATCCTGCTACTACAATTTTGTTTTGTCAAAATAGATATATTTTTCATGACTATCCTTTATTCAATCATAACTTGGAATAATTGTCTAACAAAAAACTCAACTCAAATCCTTCACATGAATCCTCTTTCACATAAATATTCGACCAAGGTCAATAGCTCACTCTTTGGGCATGCATTTTTTAAATGAAATCTGTTTTTCCCTCACAGAATGAACACCACAAGTCTACAACAACATTCATCAAATGCACCTTATAAGAAAATAGACCTTGAACCAGAACTTGAGTTTTGGATAATAACATGTAACAGGTAGCATTCATAAAAAATGGAGCGGTGGTGAGGCAAATATAATAACCACTTAAAATTAATTATAAGGAATTAAATGTTGGTCATGTGAGGCAATTTAGTGGTCTAGGAGAGCATAACTAGTTCTAATTTTTGGAGAAAGAAAGAACTGAACTGTTTAATCCCAAAAGCTTTTTTGATATCGCTCAAAGAACAAACATGAAACAGATTAAGCATACTTTGAGTCGAGATATAAGTAGGACAACATAATAGAAACATGATTAGAAAGGAAACATGATTAGAAAGAGGAAATCAAAAAGGGGAAAAAACAAAACCCTAGAATAACTCATCCCCTCACTGTAGCAATCAACAACCACATTTCAGCAGCAAGGATGTGGTTTCGGTGGCTAGTATTGGCGGTCTTCAATGGAGGAGACGGCGGACGGCGCGGTGGAGGTCAGTGACGGCGGTGTTTTCGCGGCGTACAGTGGTAAAACGGAGACCTACTAGGTGGGTTGTGGTCGCACTAACATGTAGGAACCTTTGATCGGAATGGATTCGCCAATGATGGTCTGGCTTGGCCGGAATCTCGCCGGAGAAAAAGTTAGGGTTTTTCAGAGTTGCTCCTTGTGCAAAATTAACAGAGGGCTTTCGAAGAGTAAGGAAAAAGGAAGGTTTTAATCGGTGTATATCTTAGTTTGGGTTGCAATAGTGGCCGGAAATGGAGGCTGAGGGTGGTGGTTTTGGGTGAGAGGAGGGTTGAGGAAGGAAGATGAAGATGGAGAACAGAGAAAAAAAATTCGAAAATGACATAAGGGAAGAGAAGGGGGCGCCGATGTGGGGGTTTGGGAGGAGTGGGGTTTGATCCAAGGGCTCACAAAGCTCCAGAGAATAAGTGGGATTTTGGACCATAGGATTAGGATCTACACGGGGTCATGTTCATAATTTTAAATAGTTCTGGGTATTTTGCTGATCTAAAAGATAATTGCAGAAAAGGGCTTCTGCGAAAAGTTAGGGTCTTTAGCGTCTGCTTAGCCGACGCAAATGTCCGACGCTACACATTTTTTAAAAAATTTAAATTTTATTTGTTCACAGAGATTTAGCGTCGGCCAGACCGACGCCACATTAACAGTAAATTCAATATTTTGCGTCGGCCAGGCCGACGCTAGAATTAAATTTAAATTTTTTAAAAATTTTATTTGACCCGTAGAATTAGTGTCGGTCTAGCCGACGCTACAATAATTTAAAATTTTTCGCAAAATATTTTGCGACGGCTAAGCCGACGCTAAATATTAAAAAAGTAAAAAAATAAAAATGAAACTGATGCGTCGACTTAGAGTCGGTTTGGCCGACGCTAACTCGTCGCAATTAGCGTCGGTGTCGCGGCCGACGCTAACATCTGCCGCTACAAGAGCTCATTCTAGTAGTGAAGAGTGCCAGATTTGTTCAAACTACATTCTCTCTTAAGTACACTTTTCACAGTGCTTTATCATTTTCATTAAATTTGATTTCAAATCATTGAAATTAAGGTCCGAGAAATACATTCAGCTATTTATTTAAATCATTTGCTCATTTAATATGTTTCAAATTAAATGCAAGAGTAATAAAAAGACATGACATGAATCATAACAGTATGCTTGAATCGGAGTGCATGCTCAGTTGTCTTACCATTTGGATGCATAACATGTCTTACCAAATGGATGCATAACATCCTGAGTCCATTGGACGATACTTACCATGAGTCAAGTACCAGAGTCCATTAGACGCTTAGCTCATAGACTGTACACATAAGTACCAAGGTCACATTGGACGATGGACTTACCTTTGTTGTACCTACAAGAGCTTGTTATCAGACTTTATAAAATCCTTAATAATAATTGTTATCATCAAAACCTTTAGGGATTTTCGACACTGTATAATGTCTCTGAACTATTTGGTTCCAATAGGGTATTTTCGGTCGCTATAGATGGCGACTCCACTGGAGACTTTCGAGAGTTAAGCCTAACATAGATAAATGTGCAAAGTTGTTCACTTTTTCTTTATTTGTTCTACCCCATTTTTTTGTTTGCTTGTTTGTTTTGTTTATTTTAATTTCTTGTGAATTTGTATATATTATTTTTGTAAATATGCTTTGCTTGATGAACTCTAGGATAGTAGACATGTGAATCTGTTGTATATATCCGTGTTCTCTATTTTTGCATATTGGGTAGTTTAGGTTTTACTCACTCCGCACACTTCACCGTCTCACACACAATTATGAGTAGGGTTGATAGTGTAACACCGTTTCTCCAAAAAGGATATTACATTATAGTAACCAAGAATTTCAAATAACTTAGAAAATATTTAGTGAAAACTCAACATTCCTTCTCTGAAAATGTGTGTAAATTTTTCTTCTTTTAAACAAAGAGAATGATGGAGGATATGTCTTAATTCTTTTCAAAAGATTTTAAGTGCGGAAGCATAGAACAATATTTATGTAAAAAAAATCTCATCTCATATAATCATCAGAGTTTTTACAAGGAAAGATAGTGAACATCTGAGCCAGTCTGGTCTCTAGACCTCTACCCAAAACAATACAGTAACCATCTATTCTTCTTAGAATCTCTATCCATTTATACAGCAACTTCCTTTCGATCCTCTTCTAAGAGCTAACCCATTCCTTGGGTAAATCATTTACTAAACCATGTGCCAACAACATAGAAAGTAGGCAAGGGTGAAACTCTAAAATAAAGTAATATGAAAAGTAGAAGCACACCCAAAACGCAGATTACACATCAACCAATTCGTACATCAAACCGCATATATGTCAATACAACAAGTTAGCTAAAACAGATATCAAAATAGCATATCAATCAAGACAAATAAGCAAATCAAGGAAGTTTCAGGAAAGTCATCAGATAAGAACACTGCTTCAAACAAAGCATATGAGAACGTCGTGTCAAAACCTCGCTTTAGACAAAACATTTGAGAACATCGAGTACGAACCTTGCTGTAGACAAAGCATTTGAGAACATCGTGTAGGAACATCGCCTTAGTACTACACATATAGGGATATCGCTTTTACCAAGCATATCTCTTTCATTTCCAAACCACTCAGATAAAACATAGACTAAGTGAACTAAATCAAGCTAAGTTTATTACTGAAATACTTAAGCACAAGTTATCTTCCAGGAAGTGGCCCGTTGAAAGCCTACCTCACTAATTTCCACTGCCGTAGACATCAAAAATTAAACTAAGTTAATTATATATATATACAGATTGGATACCTACTCAATATTTCCCACTGATAATATAACAGTAGAATTCACCGAGAATCCGTTACTGTTTATATTAAATTCCGATAGATGCTATAACAGTAGAATTCATCAAGAATCCATTACCGTTATACTCTTTTTATCCAATCCAATCTATTTATATATATACGTTTATTAAGAAATCACTTCTTTCCCAATTTATCTTAATCATGTATATACTGGGTCCCTAGGTTAAGAATTCCCCAAACAGCGTATCAGTACAGTTCCCAGGAAAGAGAGACGGACTTACAGCCCCTTCAAAAATCTCTGTCTTTCCTAGACAGACCCATACTGATAAACTATTTATCTTAACCATCACCTTGTATATCAATGGTAGACAATATCAGGGTTTTCACAAAAGAATAAATTGCATTTTCTTTACGGTAAGATCATATTTATGGTAAATCTAAATTTTTCCATTCTAACGGTATGTTTACAAAAGTTCAAAATTAATTTTGTCATAACCACCTTACTCACACGAAATTTAAGAGAAATTTGGGCATTATAACACTACAATTAATATCATAAAACAATTAAATTAAAGTCATAAATCAAATCATAAATAATTAAATAAAAGCTATAACACACAAACACACAAGTCAATCACAATCAAGAATCAAACTCATACTTCTCAAATTAATTTGCAAGAGGTTCCCCTTACCTTTGCTGCAAATCTTGGAAGAACAAGGCTTGAAGAACCAAGAATACCAAGAAAGAAAACTAAGAACTTCAAAGAGAAAAAGAGAGAGAATTTTTGCTTGACACCACAAGGCTTCTTGAAATGTGAAAATTTATGAAGTACTCCCCTCCTATTTATAGGCAAAGGGTGGTCAAGCTTAGGGAGGAAGAAGGTATTAAAAATTTGTGTTGTTATCTACCTTTATTAGCCATGTCATAAATCCCTTTTTATTAAATCATTCATTTTTTTAATTGGCTTAAGCTTATGACTAAGCCTCATGACTCACCTAGAAAAAGCACATCCAAGGGCCTAAATTGAAAGTGGATGTCGACCAAACAAAGGAGAAGGAGAGCCATTGGATAGCTTGGTTAAAAACTTTAGGTTTTGGTAGTTTTAAGTGAAAATCAAGGGTAAAATATTCTTTTCACTAATCAAAATTCCCAAAATTAATTTAAAATGTGAGAACCTATAGGGAATCTCGAAAATTCCATGTAAAAGCTTCATGGAAGAGTTTCTGGATTTTTACGGTAAGGGTAAGCTTTGCGGTTTGTAGAAACAAAGGAAAACAGACACGCCATAAGTGCAAAACGGACATTTCTAATAAAATTCTGGAAAAATTTTCAAGAAATCACAAATCTGATATATATACACTAATGATCCCTCTTGAAAAATGATTTTGAGCATTTATTGATCACTAAAAATTCATTTTCGTTCAGAAATCCTTGTTTCTCGTGTCCATAGGGATTAAAAAAGTAATTTTTGATCTATTTTTTGAAAAATTTCAAAATAAATACCAAAAATCCAAAAAAAGTGTAAAAATATGATTTAGCTTTCGAAAAATCTCTTTCTGACCTCAACTTGGTCTCTAAATCGGTTCTCAGTTCTTGCTGTTAACTAAAGGGACGAAAACAATTATTTTAAAACTTATTATTTCTAAAAATTCCAGAAAAATTGCAGAAAATCTCAAATATTAAAAGAACCAACTTTTGTGAAGGGTGTTTGTTTTCTGGGTTTGTTTTGATATACTTTAGCTATTTAAAATCTTATCCGTCAGTTATGGCAAATACGATTGTTTAGAAAAACCCTAAACGTCAAAGGAAAAACGTCTGTTTTAATGAAATAATTTGATAAGCATATTAAAATCCTAATTATAAGACTTAAGTATCTTACCGTTTTAAACTATAATACCAAATAAGACTTATTATTTTCTATACTATCTTGAGTATACTAGATTCTAGAGTCTCTTTCTTAACTATTTCTCCATCTCCGGTATTTATCCATTTCTTAACTAATAGATTACGAAGTTTCTTTTAGAGGGACCAAAACTATAATTCTCTTTATATCTTTCTCTAAAATTCCAACTAAATTTCTAAAACCTTTATAGAACATCAAGTTACTATTTTATCTCCTCAAATACCTTTTGGGAATCAAATATGAATTTTCCATTTTCATTATCAACTTATTCTGACAGTCAAGAATATCCATAAAATACCGTTTGACTTCTACGTCAGTTCTAAACCATTTCACTTTATTTGAAAATCTTAAGGATGATTCTAATCTTCTAAAATTAATACTCTGTCTTATAGAGTGAAATTTTAGGATGTTACAGATAGGATAACTCTTAGGATAGTCTTGAAAATAGGTATAGAAAAGAGGAACTTGACCCTAACCGTGACCTGCCGGTAGAACCCAAGTTATCAAAAGGAGCGTGACCATACCCGTAACCTGTCGATAAAACCAACACTATCAAGTTCTTAACCCAAGAACAAAGGAAAAGCTCTCACAACAGAGAAACTCTCAAATTTCATTAATCTTCAAATCTGGCCTTGGAGAGTACAAGAGTTCGCTATTTATAGGCTAATCTTGAAATGCTAGAATAAATCCTTACTAACATGCATTTACCAATTGTGTAACACCCTCATTTTTAAATAATTTCTTTAGACTTTTAATTTGTTTTAATTTAATTAAAATTATTTTATTAATGATTTTGGGATCTTGAGGTGAGAATAAGGATACTCATATCTTAGATTTATTTTAGAAGAGTCGAGAGTAGTAGTGTTCGCAAAATTGAGTTTTTGAGGGAACCACATTCTCTCTTGATGCGGAGATAGGGTTTAGTATTTTTCTGGAGGTCATTTTTACACCAAAATAATATTTTTAACGAACCAAAAGTCATTTTTATAATATTTGTGATTTTTAGAAATTTTTCTAGAAATTTTTCAGAAAAACTTTATTTTACCCGCGTTTGGTGCTTTATGGGTAAACCGGGCGCAATCGGGACATGAAAAATAGTTCAAAAATTTAGTTTTGAGATTCTAAATTTGTCTATATCATAGTCAAGTCATAAAATTGATTTCCCATGATTTTATCTATTTTAGAAAAATATTTATCTAAAAAGGGATTATAAAAACTAAGCGTTTTTACTACTTTGAACTACCAATTAAATCCTAACTTGATGGGACATAATCCCACCAATTTGTTTGGCCATAGGTGAGTTCTTCTTGCACAAAAATGTGGTCTCAAAATATCTCAAGTCAAAGTGTGAGTCAAATGGGTATTATTTGAATTTAAAAAAATCAAAGCATGGAGAGTAGGTTTCCCATCCAATCAAAAGCACAACACACCATGTCTTCTTGCCTCCTCTTGACCGTGTGCTTCTTCAAGGAAAAGGAGGAGAGATGCTTCATTTCCTATTCACTTCATCTTTCTCATTTTTACAAAAACTCCATTTTTCTCCATTTTCCAAGCTTTTCTCCATAACCAAAAGCTTGAGTTTTGTTGAGTTTTTGGCTATTCAAGCTTCACAAAAAAGGTTTGGATCATGATTCTAAACCATAAATCTTCTTAGTTTTCCATTCTCATCATTTTCAATTTTTCCAAGAATCTTGTGTTCTCCATTTTTGCTAAAAAAGAGCTTTTTCTTGGTTTAGGTTCAAACCCTTGGAACCTATAAGCTTGAAACCCTTCTTGAGCTCTTTTCCTTTAAGCCTTGAGTAAGTATTTTTCTACTCAAGATTTCTATACTTTGGGGCTTGTCTATTTTCATAAAACTCATATTTTTATGGTTATGTGTTTTATATATTTTGAAAAAGGGTGATTTTGTAAGTGTTGGAACATCAAGGTGGTGAGGAGATCTCTTGGTGTTGGTGTTGGTGGCTTGTTGGCAAGAAGACCTCTTGGTGATCTTTCTTTAAGTGCTTCAAGAGGTAAGGGGAATTTCTCAATAAGTTGGGAATGTTGTATATGTGGGTGATGGTGTGTTTTGTTCTCGATGAGAAACTCAAAGACTTGAGTTTTTCTTATTGGGTGTTGAATGAGTTTTCATTCTATTAGTAATATCTATTTTGATATATTTAGAACTTAGGGTTTTAAAGATATGATTTTTGATTGATGAAGATGATTTTCGAAAAGGTTAATGTCTCTTGAAAAATATATTATGATTTGAAGTGGCTTATGCCAAATGCTTTATTTGGTATTCTTGATGTATTTAAAATGTTAAAAATGATTACCATGAGTGCATGTGTGTTTCATGATCTGCAATTTGTATTCTTGATGTATTGATAGTATTTGATTCTTGGGTGATTTGTGTGTTTGATCATGATGTTGGATTGTAATATTTAAAGTAGTTAAAGCTTTAAATTTATTATGATTGTTGTTGTTGTGGTTGATGATTTGATTCAAAGAGGACTAATGCTATGTACCCAAGCATATGGAAGAGGATTAAAGGATTTTAAAAAGAAGTTTTCCCAAAATGAAAATCAAGATTTAATAAATTAGAATTCAAGTCAACACTTGATTAGGTATTTTCACTTAATTTTGAAATTAAGTCTTCAATGGACTTTTTCCAAGCTTTACTTTTCAAAAAGCCCTAATTAAGTCAAGGAATTAATGAATAAGAGGAGAAAATGGAATTCAAATTTTAAGGGGTTAAAATGAAAACTAGATGCATTTTGGGGCAAAAACATAATTTTCGAAAGTTCTGGGCTTAAAAACTAAATCAGGGCACTTTGGGCCAGAAACATAATTTTACAAAAGTTTTGGGGCATAAATGTGAAGACTGGACAATTCTGGGGCAGAAAACTAATTTTTCAGAAAACGGGGGCTAAAACGTAAAACCGAATATTTCTGGGCCAGATTGTGATTCTCGTAAGTCTGGGGCTGGAAACGATAAAACTGGACAGTTTTGTGGTTAAACTCTAAATAGTTGGAAATAAATGAATTTAAGTAAAATTTTATCAAATGTGTACTTGATGTTTTTAATTAAGACTTTAAGTCAAACTTTTACAATGAGAAATACTAAGTTTGGTTTAATAAAAGCACTTAAGTTTCAAATGACTTTTATAGAACTATTCTTAGTTGTATTTAAACAAGTGTTAAAAAGTATTTCATTTGTTAAACATTTAAAGACTTTGAGACTTTAAAGCTAAAGAGCAAATTATGGGGGTATCCTTCAAAACTCATGTTTTAAATAAATCTTAATCGAAAATATTTACACGTTGTTGAGGGAGAGTCAAGACGTGGCGACGATAAAGTCTTGAGGACGATAATGCTACACGCTGTTAGGAGAAAGCTAACATGTGACGACAAAAATCCTAAGTGAAGGATTGCATTATTTTCCTTGTATGTGTGTGCAAATTGTATTGTCATATGCATTTGAGTTATTGGCTCTTGCCATGTTGGCTTTATGCCATGATTAATATTGGCTTTTGCCATGTTGGCTTTATGTCATGATTAGAGCACACAATCCTATGCGGGGATTGTAAATAAGTATGGTATGACTATAAGTCTTTGAGGGCATTCAAGTCACAAAATTCTCAATGGCCTTGAGGGGAATCCCCTTGTGCCGAGAAGACTAGTATACCCGGCTTGAATGATCCTGACCGGCTGCCTTATTTGAGATGGGGTGTACGACGTAGCACAATGGGTCTGTACCGAATAAATGACAAACGATGGCCGAGAGTGAAGGTCAGTTTGCATTAATGATAGGTATACGATTCCGTCACATCGCTCTACTTAGTTGAGGAAGTCTCCATGGAGCAGTGCACCGGTGTATTAAAGAGATATTGAAGTGACATGTATTATGCTAGAGTGCTATGTGTGTGTTTGACTGTGTGTTTAATTTGATGATGTGCTCTCTTTTGGTGTATGAATATCTTAGAGAAAGATTTGCAAAAGAGTAGCTATATATATTCTTGGAATGTATTATGTAGTATTTTCTTTTTCATATACATCCTTTCAGTGGACTTTCAACTTGTGCAAAGAAATTCACCCTTGCATGTTTTTCTGTTATTTTCTGTACGTTATGCGTAGATGTCCACTTCGAGACCCCTAGTAGCCCGAGTGAGGGAGAGTTTCCGGCCTCGTGAGGCCGATGGTGGGAAACGGACTTACGATCCCATCTCCCAATGGGCCACTGTGACTGGACACGTGGTTAGGACTAGAGGAGGGGTGTTGGGCCCCGAAGAGGTTTTGGAGAGGGACATGGTTTTGGACGTCTACATACCCGTTGAGAGGATGCGCTACTGGCTGGGAGATGCACCCCTTGCACGCAGTATCACTTTGGAGAACCGGGAGGCCAGAGTTTCGCCCACGGCGCAGCCTAGGAGAGAGACGTGGGAGGATCAGAGGCCTACACCTCAGCGGATAGCTGAATCGGTATCTAACCGTTGTCGTCTGATTCGGCGCACTCCAAGGAAGAGTTCCTTGGAGAGGGCACGCTTACCAAGGATGGCTCCACCAGTGACACCAGTTCCATCGTCCGAGACCGTGAGGTCGACACTTTCTGTTCCATACGTCGCACCTTCTGGACGTTTTGTTCGCTGTTCTTCTGACACTTCTGCCGGACCATCAGGACATGCAGGGAGAGGGAAGAGGAAGGTCAGAGATGAGCCTGGGTGCGGTTGGCTCGTGGAGTCCGAGTTTGAGGAAGACGAGGACCCCGAGGAGACGTCATCGTCTTAGGTCTCTAGGCGGGAAGGTGTAGAGTGCTAGGTTGTGGGTTGTCAGTTAGTCGACCAACCTGGGTTTGGGGTGTATATGTTTAGTGTCGTGTATCTGACACACTTTTTGCTTTATTGCTTTCTTGGGTTTAGTTTACTACTTCATTCCTTCTATGCAGTGATGATGTATTGTGGCCACTCTGTCGTGGTTCCTGACTTTACTTGCAGACGCAAGGTTTTTGTACCGTGACTTGGTGATATATATATATTTTCTCTTTCTGATTTTCTGAATGGCTAAGTTTTCATGAGAATACTTACCTTGCAAGATTAAAGTTATCTTTCAAAAAAAATTAGCCACCAATTTTAGTAACCTCGATTTATGAAAGATGATTTTCTGCATCAAGTTCATGATTTCCATGTGACGTTCCTTGTGGGAAAAAAGGCCGTTACAAATTGCATTGATAATTGAATGCTCACTACCTAGGAAATGACCATAAACATGAAAATAAATTCCCACTAGCCACTAAATGACTTGGAGCACTTCTAGGAAGCATTTAGTAAGGCTAGGAGAAAACAAAAAGTCACCAGAAAATTCAGCCTAAAAAATAATACGAAAATTACAAATAAAATGACAAAAATTGAACTTAGTTATTATCTAATCAGCCCAATATTAATAGTCCACCAAAAATTGATCAACTCAGTCCATGGATGCTTCTTGTCTTGTGAATTGGGCTTCCCAAAGTGAATCTTCAAGTTAGGTTCATAGCATCTTCATCAAATTGTAGGAAAGTGACCCAATTAGGTACATCCCTTAGTTCACATTGGTCTTCTTTCTCTTGGATATTTAGAATCGGGCCTTGCAATGCTTGCTTCATCCTCTTAGTCTTGGACCTTGTCATAGGACCTCCAATTCCATGCAAAGGATCATTAGACGGGCTGGTTGCACCTCTATCTGTAACATCCCGGCTGCTTTTCGGATCGACGACTGTCCCCACACACCAACACGGGTCTTTTCAGTATGCTTTGTCCTCACTCACATGCTTTCTAGGAAACTTCCCAGAAGGTCACCCATCACGAAATTGCTCCAAGTCAAGCACGCTTAACTGTGGAGTTCTTAAGTGATAGGCTTCCGAAAAGAAGATGCATCTTGTTGGTATGAGTAGTACCAATCAATTCTATTAACCTTTCCTCAACTGTACAGTCCCATACCTGTACAGTCTCAGAATTCCTCTCATTCGAGTATGATTTCAGTTCATTCATGTACCCCTTCGCCTAGAAGCCTGCCAGGAGCCGCTCCTTGTCCGTGCCTCTCTGCACCGGTGATCACTCCCCACCCTCTTCGGCCTCAGGGTGTCACACTATCTGTGTTATCATGAAAGTTTCACTAAGAGTTTGATTCTTTTCGTAGGCATTGTCGCTCCTAATAGTTTACCTATTGATGTGACAATGTTCCAAAATTGAATCCTTGTCTCTAAGGACCAGTTTTAGAACTGTAGAACTACCTGTTAAGAAGGTCCACGTATTAGAAAGACCCATAGACCTTTCAACTATGAGGAAACCCGCATCTAGGTCACAAAGGGAGCATGTCCTATCGTTTTTATTTTCTCCATGCAAAAAACTAAAAAAAAAATTCTCATTCCAAAAAAAATCATTTTCTTCATTCTTTAAATTTTTTTTTTATCATTTTCCATAGCATACATCATGCATTTTTCACATGTTATTAAAAAAAAATCTCTTTTATAGATCATCACATCTCATTTCTCATGTCATCTATCATCATGCATTTTTATTTCATAAAAAAGAAAACAAAAAAAGAATAAAATAGGATCATAGGAGCATCATGGCACTTTGCATTTGTTTCATTCTATTTTTGTTGCATATTCATAGCATACTCTTTGTAAATAAAACATTCCACTCATCTTTATGCATGCTTATGTAGAGAAGAAACCCAAAAAAGAGAGAAAAAAAAGAGCAAAAAAAAAGAAGAAAAGTTCTCAGGGCTCCCTTATAGGACACGTGCTCAATCAAGGAGCATGGATGAGTTAGAGCATACTAAAGAATTGACAGATGAACCCCAAGCCACTCCTGCCATTCCACCCGGCTTCACCCCAATGCATGTGAGGGAATTTCCAAAATATATTTGGAAGGTTGCAATGGTTAATCATATAATTGAAGTTGATCCAATGGTTGTGCTATTTTGGCTAAGCAAGGTGACCTGTGTTCAAATCCTACTATGGATGTTTTTAAGTTTTGGGTTAAATCTGTTTTTGGTCTCTTATTTTTTAGCAATTTTTATTTTTAGTTCCTCAAATAAAAAATGCATCTTCTTAATCCCATATTTTTAAAAAATGTGTCACTTTTAGTCGCTAGGGCCATATTTTAAATTTGAAAAATACTTTTTAAATTTATATTTTGACCCCTCCCAAATCCTAATTATCACCTTAACCCCTTTTCCGTTTTCTTCCCCCTCCCTCAATAAACAAAGGCAATAAAGGAGAGGCGGCCATGGGAGGAACTCCGTGCAGCCAAGAAGGCAAGCTTCATGCGGCCAATGGAGGCCGCGCACAACGGCAGGAAGGGAGGCGACCACTGTAACTGCACAGGGAGGAGAACGATAGAGAGGCTGCATCTCGTGGCGACTTCGAGGGAAGATGTCAGAACTACTCCTAGTGGGGGCGGGGAGCCGTGGTGGTCAGAGATGTCGCGGTGCTGAAGGTGGAGGGAGTCGGGAAGGGGAAAGAGGGTAAGGTGAGGATCAGACTTTGAGAGGGGTCAAAGTATAAATTTAGAAAATTCTTTTCAAATTTAAAATATGGCCCAAGGACTAAAAGTGGCACATTTCCAAAAATAAAGGACTAAAAAGATGCATTTTTTATTTGAGCGACTAAAAATAAAAATTGTTAAAAAATGAGGGACCAAAAACATATTTAATCCTTAAGTTTTTGAACGTTATTTAATTGGTTTAAAATTAAATCCGAAAAAGTGCATTAGTTGGGATTCAAACATAGAACCTCTTGAGCACAGGTGCAAGGCTCTACCGCTGGACCAGCGCGCCTCCTTTGTCATGGGGTGTGCGTGAATAAACATATAATGTTTCAGATTAAACAGTAAACTCATGAAGAGTTGTTTTCTTTCACAAAGTAGCATGACTTGCTCTATAAATAGAGGCACTCTGCAACCAGAAAATGGGACGAAAATTGTTGCTTAGCCTTGCCAAGCCTCTGCCAATTCCAATATCTAAATAATTTTTTTCTTCTCTAGTGCACATGAGTAGAAAAGAAAACTTTGTTCTGTAAACTACCATTGAAGATAAGCTTGGTGTGGAAGTTCAATACACTCCAAGGAATCCATCGTATCCTGAAGGGGATTCGCTGGTCATGGATCCAGTTTACTTAAACTGGTGGGGGCGAATTGAAACTAAAGGTTAGTGTGTTTACACACGATTTGGATCTATCTGTGCAACCATCACCACCATCATCATGTTCAAGTTGCTGCCCATTGTCTCCAACACCCACATACAACAATCTTTATGTTCGATTTCAACTTGTGAATAATGGCTGCAACTCTAAAGGAGATGTCTTCAGACTTTGTAAAGTTGGAGAAATTCGATGGTGGCAATTTCATTTGCTGGCAAAGAAAGATGCACTTCCTCCTTACCACTTTGAAGGTCGTGTATGTTTTGAACACTCTTAAGGCCAATAGACGAGGAAAATGAAACTCTTACAGAAACTAGAGAGAGAAGCAGAAGTGGGACAATGATGATTCATTTGCATGGGGCACATCCTAAATGGAATGTGTGACTCCTTGTTCGATGTTTATTAAAGTAGCACTTCATCCAAAGAACTTTGGGACAAACTAGAAGCAAGGTACATGCAAGAAGATGCTACAAGTAACAAATTTCTTGTTACTCGCTTTAATAATTATAAGATGGTAGATAGTAGGCCTGTTATGGAACAAATGCATGAGATAGATCGTATTCTTAATAACTACAAACAACATAACATGAATATGGATGAAACCATTATTGTATCCTCCATTATAGATAAATTTCCACCTCACGGAAAGACTTCAAAAGAAGCATGAAACATAGAAAAGATGACATATCTCTTAAGCAATTGGGGAATAGTCTTTGTTTAAAAGAAGAGTATCGAAAACAAGAGGATACCGAGGAACAATATGCTTATGAGAATGTTCATGCATGGAGGAAGGAAACTCAAGTAAGTTTTCCAAAAAGAGAAATCGAGATTTTGAAGAATCTCATGACAACAACAATGGCAATGACTACAAGAAAAAAGAAAAAGAAAGGTAGTTGTTATCATTGTGGCAAACCAGGACATTACAAGAATGAGTGTAGCTTCCTAAAAAAGAAGAACAAGGACAAGGATGCAAGTGCAACAAAGGACAACCTTGTTGCTGCATTTCTGAAATCAATATAACTGAAGATGTTGAATCTTGGTGGATAGATTCTGGTGCTACCCGCTATGTGTGTAAGAACAAGGATCTTTTCAGGACCATTCATGAAGAAGATGGAAGTGTTCTTTACATGGGAAATGCATCAACTGTCCAAGTCAAAGGCTAAGGCATAGTGGAAGTTGAATTCAATTTCGGAAAGACACTCACTCTCAAAGATGTACTCTATGTTACTGAAGTTAAGAAGAATTTAATTTCGTTCTTTTACTTAATAAGATTGGGTTTAAATCTATATTTGAGGGAGATAAGTTTATCCTCTCAAAGGGGGTATGTTTGTAGGGAAGGGATACCTTTGTGAGAATATGTTTAAATTAAATGTTGCTAATTAGAATATTTGTTGGTAGGGGTACCTTTGTAAATAATATGTCGGTAGGGTACCTATGTAAATCAAATGTTCAAACTCTATGTAAACAATTATTATGTTATTACTTCTATTTATATTGTTGTCTTATGTTTTAATTATGACATAATTATTTGTTTGGGACTTGTTAATTTTTAGAAAATAAATGAAAGGATGGATTCATGTTTAATTCCTAAATCAAATTGAGTTTTGATGCATCAGATAATTAGATTTTCTTTTGAAAGAGTAGAATGTAATTCTAATGTGTTAGATTTAATTCATTCTTATACATATGATTTACATGGTTGGCCTACTATAAATGGTAAAAGATATATTTTGACATTTATAGATGATTACAATTGGTGTTGTTATGAATATTTAATGCATTTATGAGATGAAATGTTTAGTAATTGCTTTTAAAAGTAGAGGTAGAACTTGTATGTCATGGAATGTTCGCTTGTAATTTTGTTGTATGATTTATCTTTTTGGCCAAAATCAATGGCACTAGTACCTATACATTGTGATAGTCAATTGACACCATCAAGGGCATATAGTCAAATATTCAATTGAAAATCTGGGCACATTGGATTAAGACATAGTTATTTGAAAGATGTAATGGGGTAATATCCATGGATTTTATATGAATTAAAAGAAATCTTGCAATTCTTTGACGAAAGAATTGACAAGGGATATGGTGTGAAAACATCATTTGGGATGAGACTCAAACCTATATCTAATTAATCACCAATGGTGGAAACCTGACTCACACTTGAGTAGCATCAAGTCTTGATTTTAATGGCAAAAGTATACTATTAGAGTGATTGCAAGTACTTGACAATAGATACATTCCAAGGTTTAAAAGTACTTGGACCATAAAGACAAGGGGAAGGTTGAACATTTGCTCTTAATAGACCTATAGCATGAATGTGCTGAAGTACATTATTGTCGATGTATTTCCGATAGAGTCTACCTATGTGAGAATGAAGTGGGGCCGCTTTATAGAGTTAAATGGCTTGACTCTTAAATTCTCATGAAAAGGATACATGACACAAGGCCTTATCAAAGTGTCGCATTTACAATTCGATTAATGGTACCGAGATTGCATGTGTGAGTCATGCATACTTGTTCTAATGAATAGATGGTTCAAAGCTTGTCTACCATTCTATTTGGGGATGAGTGAAAATTTGGCTCACTAGGTGAAGGTTCAAATCGCGAGATATCTTTATCTAAAATCATGATATTTCTGGAATAATGGATTTATATTTTGAAAATGGTGGGGGATTGTGAGGGAATTTCCAAAATATATTTGGAAGGTTGCAATGGTTAATCATATAATTGAAGTTGATCCAATGGTTGTGTTGTTTTGGCTAAGCAAGTTGACCTGTGTTCAAAACCTACTATGGATGTTTTTAAGTTTTTGAAAGTTATTTAATTGGTTTAATATGAAATCCAAAAAGTTCATCAGTTGGGATTCAAACATAGCACCTCTTACATGCAGGTGCAAGGCTTAATCGTTGGACCAGCGCACCTCCTCTGCCATGGAGTGTGCATGAATAAGCATATAATGTTTCAGATTAACCAGTAAACTCATGAAGAGTTCCCTTCACAAAGTGGCATAACTTGTTCTATAAATAAAGACACTCTGCAACCAGAAAATGGGACAAAAATTGCTGCTTAGCCTTGCCAAACCTCTGCCAATTTCAATATCTAAATCATTTCTTTTCATCTCTAGTGCACAAGAGTAGAAAAGGAAACTTTGTTATGGAGTGTGGTGAAAAGGACATGGACATGGACAAAAATGAACTTTTCATAATGAATTAATTAGTACAAAGTCTAAAGCTTTGTTAGGATTCATTAAAGCTAAGAGTTTTTCAAAAATAAAGTCTGCAATGGACTTTAATAAAGATTTTAACCATAACTTAATAAGTTAAAAATGAATCAATTGAAGGGAAATCACCATTCTTAACTCGAATATATTGTTTTTAATTTAATTAATTTTAAGTTAAGGGGTATGGTGTTTTCAAAATCAAAATGATGTTTCTAGATCTAATAAACTTTGGAAAAACAGACCTGTCACACCTCTGGTGTGGATTTCAGAAAAGGATGTGAAAATCGGATTTTTGTATAGAAATCAGAAAACAGGGAAACAGAATCGTTCACACCAGCACTGTGATTTTTGTCACACCTGCGAAAGTGTTAGGGGTTTTAAAATTCGAAATTTATAAAATTTATGCTTAAAAGCTCATAAATCAATGTCTTTTTAAGGGGAAAATATTTGTTTTGAATTTACCTTAGTTTAAGTATTTTATTTCAATTTTTGAAGTAAAAACGGTAAATACGGTAAATCGATTTTTGTGAAACAAAGATATATTTTGGCTGAGATAACCAAAGAGAAGCATATATAATATTTTGTGGTTAAGATAACCAAAGAGAAGACTATATATTATTTTGGTAGAGATAACCAATGAGGAGTGAATTTATAAGATGACAAAGAGAATTAAATAAAAGAGAAAGATATATTTTGATTGAGTTAATAAAAAAGAGGTGAGTATTACATAACCAAGAGAGAAGGTTATGTGTTGATGTTACAAGAGGTAACAATAAGAAGAGAATTCATAAAATGATCAAGAGATAAGATCACGTGGTATTTGTTACAAGAGGTAACATAATGATGAGTATATAACCAAGAGAAGGTTATATGACGATTGTTACAAGTGGTAACATAGAGAAGTAATTGTGATGTTATTGTGTATGCAAAATATGTCATGCCATTTGCATAAAGAGATTTTCTTGGCTTTGCCAAGTGGTCATACCCAGATAATGTTGTGACGTGAGCTATAACCCAGAGAGGGGTTGGAAATAGGGTACGGTTGGGCTACAATTGCCTACTGGGTTTATCCAGGTTTCGAAAAGTCTCAATGGCCGCGTGGTGACTCCCAGCGAGCCGAGATCGAGTAGAGCACCCGGCTTGGATAAATTTGACTGGCTGACCTATTTGTGATATGGTGTCACTGAGTGCATTAAATAATTGTTACTTGGACTTTACTGTTTGTTTAGCCTTGAACAATTGTGACTTAAACATGGCTTTCCTGAATACTGTCTTGGACTTTACTGGAGGTTTAGCCTTGAATCAGTATGTAAAGGATTGACTGTGGCCTATCACTCAAATGTTGTTGAGGAAGAGAAAAGTTTCTATGGAGCATTACACCGGTGTTTGAGAGGGAAATAGAAGTGACATGCATTATGATATGTCTTGTTTGGTGAGGATATAAATGATATGTGCTATGAGATAGTAATTGTGTATGTTATGATATCTGTTGATTTATATCTGTTGATATCACTTAATTCCTTGATTTATATCTATTGTCTATGATATCTTTATGACTTGCATAAGGAGTGTTTTTCACCCTTGCCTATATGTTTTGTGGTCTTTGGAACATGATTCATATAGATGGACCTCCAGCTGAGTGGACTAGCAAGAACTTGAAGGAAAAGGACGGAAACCATCCCTTAGAGGGTGTTTTAAGACTCGACCGACTTAGGCTCATTTTGGATAGATTGTGATTACAGTCTTTGCTAGAGGATTGTATTAAGTTATTAATTCTTGTTTGGCTATGTGGTCTGTTGTGGATATGTACTATGTAATATAAATATGAGACATAAGTCTGTGAGAATATGTTTATGTAATTCCTTTTTGAGAAAATTTTCATTTAACGTATTCCCCATTCTTCGCATCTTCGTTAAAAGAAAAAAAAATTACTCACATTTTTGAATAACAAATAAGTTAATTAAAATAATAACTTTCAAAAATAAGATTAACTTTTATAATTATTTTGTAAGAATATTTTATTACCTTGCAATATCAAGGGTAATATACACATAGAAGTGAAGAAAGAGGGGAATATACACATAGAAGAGAGAGGGAGCACATAGGGAGCAGAAGAAAGAGAGAGAAGGGAAAAAGAAGAAGAGAGAGAAACGTGTTGAGGGCTGGTGGCACGCGACGGTGGGCGGCGGCGCAGGAGGGAGCTTCAACAGAGGCTTATGACCGTTCGCAGTGGCGGATGGAAGAGAACTGGAGCCACAAAGTCGTTCTGTTTGCTGTTAACTTCCTCCTTCTTTCTTTCTGTTTGCTTTTTTTTTGTTAGTTCTGGTTCTCTGGTTTTTGGGTGTTGTTGTTGCCTGTTTTTCTGCTTCTCTCTCTGCCATTTTTTTCTAATTTTTGCTTCTACTGGTGCTATCTGGTTCTGTGCTTATTGCTTCTTCCCTTGTGTTTTCTTTTTGCTTGCTGCCAAATGTTCTCTGTTTTTCTGATTTTTGTATGGTGTTGCTTCTCTTTTTCACTGTGTTGATGAACAAGAACTGGTTCTGTTTTTACTATGAGCACTCTCCCATTTTTTCAATTTTTCTCTCAATTTTTGATCTCTCTATGTCCCTCTTCTGTAATCTATTTTATTTTCTAATTTTCAACTTATTCTCCTTCATTTCTCTACTCAGTTTTTTTTTCCATGGCTTGGCTCATGGCTATTTATAGCCTCTTTGTTTGCTCAAAGCTGGAGTTTCTTTTTCAACACTAGTAAATTCAAATCAATAAAAGATCTTCCTTTTGTGATTTTTGCAGGATTTTTCATATGCAAGTTGTGTCCTAGGGTGGCTATGGCAGATTGGAGTGCAATTTGTAGGTGTGTTTTTGAAACAACTTGCAACTTGCAAATTGACACAAGCAAAGGGGAGGCGAGAGCAGAAATAAAAATGGGGCTGATTTGATTTTGAAGAGCAACTTGAAGAAGAGAAGCAGAGCAAGTTGGCACTGGCTTTGGAGTTTGGGGCACTGAAAATAGAGACCAAAAGAGAGCTCTGTTCAACTATAGAGCAGGAGAAAGAATTTTTTTTGTTTTGTTTTGCACTTCATGGATTTTTTGCATTTTTTACTTTTTTTGGATTTTTTGGATTTTTTTGGATTTGAAGTTGGGCCCAGAAAGATGGGTCAAGAGCCCAATTGTACAATTGGACTTTTGCAATTTACATAGATCTGAATGACCAATTTTTTTACCAAGAAAAATGACCAATTTTTGACAATTTTTTGCATTGAACCCATTCCCAAATTTGAACTTATTTAAGAAAATAAAAGAAAACCAAACAAAATTGGGTGTATACACATAGCAATCTAATTACTGACACTTTCCTATAAGAAAAAGTATTTATACATATGAAATAAATAACAGGAAATTATGGAACAATATCTTGAAGTAATAAATAACTGTCCCCACAAATCAACACGAGTCTTTCTAGTATGCTTTGTCTTCACTCATATGCTTCCTCGGAAAACTCCCACAACGTCACCTATTTCAAAATTGCTCCAAGTCTAGCACGCTTAATTGTGGAGTTCTTAAGCTTTCTTCAACTATACAGTCCTATACCTACACAGTCCTGGAATTCTTCTCATTTTCGGTACGAATTCGATTCATTAATGTGTCCCTTTTCCTAGAAGCCTGACACGTGCTGCTCCTTGTTCACGCCTTCCTGCACCAGCGATCACTTCCCGCCCTCGTTAGCCTCAAGTGTTACATGCCCACCAATTTTTGCCTGATTCGTCCCCCAACCATGCCGTACTAAAAGAGGAGTACCAGCTCTAAGACTGATACCATTTGTTGGAACCATATAGTTCAGAGACATTTTACAATGTCTAAATCCCTAAAAGTTTTGATGATAACAATTATTACTAAGGGTTTTTACAAAGTCTTATAACAAGCTCTTGCAGGTACAACAAAGTTAAGTCTATCGTCCAGTGTGATTTTGGTACTTATATGTACAAAGTATGAGCTAAGCGTCCAATGGACTCTGATACTTGACCTATGGTAAGTATCGTCCAACGGACTCAGGATGTTATGCGTCCAAATCGTAAGACAACTATGCGTCCACTCATTTCACGATGCATTCTGAACGCGTGTTGTTATTGACTCATGCTACACTATTTATTGCTCTTGTATTTAATTTGAGACATATTAAATGAGCACAAGATTTGAAATAAATAGTTGTACAAATGCTTTTCTCGGACTTAATATATAATTGTTGTAAGATCACATTTAATGAAAAGCATAAAGCACTGTGAAAAGTGTACTAGAGAGAGAATGTACTCTGAGCACTTCTGGCACTCTCTGTACACGCCATTTTGTTAGCACAGTGTTTTCTCTCCGTCTCAACTGAATATTACCTTTAACCACTGTGTATTTGAGACTTTGAGTACAGGTTGCTTCTGACTTTGGAGAAAGAGCTGAATAACCTACGATGAAGTACCACTCCATTGAAGCAACGGGAAGAAAGCATTTAATGCTATTAGAGAACGGCTACTTACGAAGGCTGAAGCAGAAGGAAAGCTGAAGATCTTATTTGAAGCTTCATCAAGCATATAAATACCGTGAAGAAGAAGAAGAACACACAAGACTGATATCAAGAATATAGAGCTTAAGATGTGCAAAATTTTTCATACACTCTGTATTTAGAAAACGCTATCTGTATATTTCTTCTTGTAAAAGAGAGTTTACTTAACCCTCAACGTGCTAAGAATTTTATATCCTCACTTGAGTGAGTTGTAGCACTTAGAAACACTTAAACTCTTTTGAGTAGTTTGAGCCTGGAGAGGCTAGGTTGAAAAGAATACTTGGGTTTGAGCCTGGAGAGGCTTGTCTGTAAAAGAATACTTGGTTAAGCCTGGAGAGGCTAGGTGTGCAAATAATACTTGTTGTAAAGGCCTGAAGAGGCTGCTGAAGAATACTTGTAAATCTATCTGGATTGATAATGAAATCCTTCTAGTTGGAAGGGACTGGACGTAGCTCTTAGGAAAGGGTGAACTAGTATAAAATCTTTGTGTGTAAATCTCATGTCCCTTAACTCTTTCACTTTCAATTTTATTACTAACTGTGGGGATTGTGTTGAGGTTTTACTTAGCAAACGTGATAAAGGGTTTTTTAAACTGTTTTTAAACCAAGTGGACGTTCAAAGTCCAATTGGCTTTGTGCGTCCAAAACACGTTGTGTGTCCAATACTTCTCAACAACGTCCAACGTTTTGCAAAAAGTTTTTAAAAGCTAAGAAACACAATTCAACCCCCTTCTTGTGTTTCACCTTGTTACCTACAGTTGGCATTAGAGTTCGGTCTCTAGGGGTTGAACACCTAACAGTGCAGAGAAGAAAAGATCCATGGAGATCAAAGGACAAGCTGTGAACAGGCCACCATTGTTCAGTGGAGAAGAATATGGTTACTGGAGGCAAAGAATGATTACATTCTTTGATGCACAAAACATTGACATGTGTGATGTTGTGGAGAATGGTTATGTTGCTCCAGTAGATGAAGCAAGACAACCACTGCCAAGAGCTTAGTGGACACCTTATCAGAGGACCAGAGTCCAGCTGAACTCTAAAGCCAGACACTATTTGATGTGTGCCGTTACAAAGTTTGAGTATGACAAGGTGCACAGTTGCACCACGGCCAAAGAAATTTGGGATACTCTAGCTTTGGCTCACGAAGGATCATCTCAAGTCCAGGAATCCAAGATCAGCATATTAGTTCATCAATATGAACTATTCAAGATGGAGGACCACGAGACCATTGATAAGATGTTTGGAAGATTCCAAACAATTATCAACAATCTGAGATCCTTTGGAAAGATCTACACTGTAACATCCGTTTTTTTGAGTAACTGTTCTAATTTTTGTCTTATATGAATTTTTGGAAAATAAATATTTTGAGACTTATTTTTAGTTTACAAATAGTATTTAAATAATCCATGTTTAAAATTTCTTCTGAAAACAGTCAATTTCAGCTTATGTCAGGTCTACCTACACGATATGTTTCCTTGTCTATCCGTCCCTATTATGTTTTATATGAATTTTTATGGAAAAAATGTTTTGTGAATTATTATTGGCTTAAAATTAGGGATAAAATACATATATTTCGAAATACTTCTGAAACGATAGCTTTTCAATCAACATCGGGCCTTTTTACAGAAAACGGTTTACGTCTAAACGACGGAAAGAGATTTAAATAGATTGAGTGTGTTAAATCAACTCAATAAATAAACTTCCTTCACAAAAGTTGGTTATTTTATTATTTTAGATTTTCTAGAATTTTTGGAAAACTTTCAAAAAATACCGAAAACTACGCTACCCGGGGGAGTTTAAACGCAAAAACCTTGTTTCACAGGTATAATTTTCGTGTCAAAGGTCCATAACCATTTTATATTTTATTTTTAATTATTTATTTCATTATTTTTAAAATTATTTCTGTGTAAGTTTTGAAAGCCTTATTTTTCTGCTTTTTCGGGGTTATACTTGCGAAACAATGAAAACCGAAGAGTTTGCACTATCTATAAATTTCAAAAATGAGTGCCACGAAATTATTTAGACTTCTTATGGCATTTTCTAGCATTCTCATTGGTTCTCATCAATTTTAATTAATTATTTCAATTTTTGATTTATGAAATGACAAAAATTCCCTTGATTTTCACTCTTTTTCATACAAGCCCTAGGGGTAAAAATGGAAATTCACATTCTCTCTTCTTCCAGCTAGTTTGCACGCCATTTTCAGATCTCATGGAGGATCTAGGAGCTTCTCCATCGTTCTAGGGTTTAGATATTTGTGAGATATTAGTTTTTAGATATTTTTGTGTTTTGGATATTTTAAATCCTTTACCATGGTTTTGGATGAAAACCATGGGCTCCAAAACCACTTGAGGAGCACGAAATTTCCTCTATAAATAGAGGGGTGGGTGCTCTCATTTTTCTTCACAATCAACTTGAAGAGAAATCACTCCAAAATCCTTTTATTTTCCTTTGGTTTTTCCTTGTGTTACTAATCAAGTTCTTGTTTGTGTTCTTTGTGTTCTTAGCTTGTTCTTCATTGTTCTTGAGACTAAGGTATGGGGAAATTCTTCTTAAGTTGGTTTGATCTTGTTTTGATGAGGATTTTGTGTTTTGGGTGTTTATGCTTTAAATAAATTATCATTTATTTGTAAAATTGTTTTAAATGGTTACTATGTCCAATTTTTATTTAAAATTGTAATTTTATAAATAGTAAAGTTATAATGCCCAATTTAATTATGAGGTTTAATAATTGTACTGTTACGCTGGCGAAATTTACTTATAAAGGCTTGATCACCCAGTGGGCTATGTCTCCGTGATCAACAAATCTAAGAATTTGTAAAATTGAACCTCTGTAGTTCTTTTGACGGATATGGATCAGGTGCTTTGGTCAGGCGTAAGAATGCATCTTTGGTGTACTCATACGGTCGGGCTCAAGGGCCGTATCTCTATTACGCCATTAGGACGTGAGCAAGCGATTAAATACGCTAATAATGCTACATCAGTGTTTTTCTTCCATTTCCATGTTCTTTTTCGAAATTATATATATATTCAGGCTGACTGGGTAAAATAATTTAATAGTAATGGATTCTCGGTGAACTCTATTGCTAAGTTATTTGGTAGAAATTCCTGGTTTGGAGTTCTGTTATATATAAAAACTTGTGATTTTTACTGTTTATATACAGACTGATGATTGGGTTAAGATAGTTCATTTGTATGGATTTGTCTAGGAAAGAAAAAGGTCGTTGAAGGGGCCCACAAGCTCACCTGATCTTTCCTGGGAACCATACCGGTGCGCTATTTTTCCTATCTTAGAAAGTTCGTATATACGGGGCGAAGATTACTTGATCAGCTTCCAAAGGGCTTCCCCAAAGAGAATGAACCTAAGTAATAATTTTCGTTAATATTATTACAGTTATGATCCGTTACCGCGTTTGACCCTGTCACAGTGTAATTATTCTTAAAATAAATTAATAAAGCCGAAAAGAGTAGAGTGACAAGAGTATTTTTGAGTATGGTGTTTTACCTGAGATTCTATGTTTTATCTGAGTTAAGGGATTCCATATTTTTTTTAAATTGAGAAGTGTGATTTTATTCTTATCTGAATTTGGTGTTATCTGAGTGATGTAATTTGATGTTCCTATTAGAAAAGTGTGATCCTATGTTGAATTAAAATGGGTGAAGTTATGTTTATATAAGAGATAAGATACGGTTATTGAACTGGCTATGTGTGTATTACTATACCGGTGATTATGATTGTGCTTAGCCATTACGGTATAGGCGAGGATTGGCATTACTGTACCAGTTTGTTTGTGTTTGGCCATTTACGGTACAGGCGAAGACTTTGGCATTACTATACCAACGATTATTTTGTGTGTTCTGCCATTACGGTATAGGCGAGGATTTGGCATTACTGTACCGGCGATTATTTTGTGTGTTTGGCCATTACGGTACAGGCGAGGACTTGGCATTTTTGTGTTCATTTTGAGGATGAGTATAACAGTATTTGTGCGTAATGATTGCCGTATAAATTTTATTTGTTGTGTTTATTTTATCTGTTGTGTTCATTTTATCTGTTGAATGTCTCAAATGATGAAGATTTTCACCCATGCCTACTTTCCATGTTTTGTTCATATGTGGTTGAGTAGATATTTTCCCAAGAAGTGGGCTAAGTCTTAGGAGAAGATCTGAAGGAGGTTGCTGCGCGAATTCCGAGGAGAACCAATGTTTACTGTATTACTTGGGGTAGAGGTCTAGAGATTTGATCGGCTCAGGTGTTCACTGTATACACATATTTTGGGATTTTGAGCTCGCTTTGTAAACTCTGAATATTTTTATATGAAATGAGATTCTCTTTACAAGTGTATTATCTTACGTTTTCACATTTAAAAACATTTCGAAAAGATTTAGGGAAACATATTCCCCGTCCTTCTCATCTTCTTCAACAAAGTGAAAAATTTTTACCCGCATTTCGGAAGAAGGATTTCCAACTTTCACTAATATATTTTCTAAGTATTCGAAAATTCTTGGTAACTATGGTGTAATATCCTTTTTGGAGAAAAGGTGTTACATACACAACCCAAGATCACATCAAAAAAATCCTTAGGAGTCTGCCAAGACAATGGAGACCCAATGTCACTACTATTCAAGAAGCAAGAGATCTATCCATTCTTGCTATTGAAGAACTATTGGGTTTGCTCAAAGTACAAGAGCTTGAACTCAAGGAAGAGGAAACAGACAAAAGAGCAAAGTCTATTGCTCTTAAAGATAAAAAAGGGAGCATCTCAAAATCCCTAAGAGCCAATGGCTCATATGAGGAGTCATGCAGCTCAGAAGGAGAAGGTTCAGATGATAAACTCTCTTTTATCTCTAAGAAAATCCAATCCATGTGGAGAAAGAAGGGTGGCTTCAGAAGGAAGCAATTCAACAGAAGGTTTCCACAGGAAAAGAAAGAGCAAAAAGTGAAAAGCCCTGTTGTGTGCTATGGCTGCAAGAAACCAGACCACTTCAAGGCAGACTGTCTTGAAGTAGAGAGGACAAAGAATGAATTCTTCAAGAAGAAGAAGGGTCTTATGGCAACCTGGGAAGATTTAGATGATTCATCAAATAATGAAGAAGAAGATGAGGAAGAAGAAGCAAACTTCTGCCTGATGGCAAGTCTACCCTCATCAGACAGTGAAGATGAAGAGGCAACTTCACGCACTGATTCTGAACTTAAAGAATCCTTTGATGAACGCCTTAGAGATTCGTCCATTCTATCTGAAGAGTACAGATCTTTGAAGAAAAAAATTTCTACAATGTCTAAAGATTTTGAAAAACTTTAGAAAACCAAGTACTCAAAAAGGAGAATAAAGAGTTGAAACTGCAAGTTACTCAACTCAAGGACAAATCTCAAAGAGATTCTGAGTCCAGTACCTCTTGTGAAGTGCAAGAACTTCAACAAGAAGTAAATTAACTCACTGGACGATTGTCCAGGTTTGTCAGTAGCTCTGAAAAGCTAGATCAAATTTAAAAATTTTTAGAGAAAACCTTCTGACGAAAGTGGTTTGGGTTATGTTCCTAAGGAACAAAGTAAACCAAAACTAAAGTTTTCAAAGAGTCCTTCTAATTCCAATTTACACTGTGGTCACTGTGGAAAGGTTGGACATGTCACCTCGACATGCATCCACAAAAGAAGAAACATTCCTGGACGCAAACCAAGAACTAACAAAAGAGGACCCAAGTCAATCTGGGTACGTGGACAAACATGCTTATTCCTGTTGCAAACATGCTTTATAGCAAGAAGACAACTCCAATCGTGGTACGTGGACAGTGGATGCTCACGACACATGACGGGAGAAAGGTCTATGTTCCAAGACCTAAAACCTAGGACAAAAGGTTGGGTCACCTTTGGAGGAGACCAGAAATGCAGAATAGTTAGAATACGTAAAATTGGTAAATATCCTTTTCCTTCTATTGATAAGTCAATTATGTGATAGTAGATTTGATGTTTCCTTTAACAAGGATAAATGTATAGTCAGAAAACCTGACAAATCCATTCTTTTTTAAGCAAAGAGGCAGAACAATGTTTACAAAATTAATTTTGAAAATCTGTCCTAATAGAATGTCTCATGCTTCATATCCTTAAAGGATGATCAATGAATATGGCACAAGAGACTTGGTCATGCAAGCTTGAGAACCATCTCAAAGCTGAACAAGCATATCCTCGTGAGAGGACTACCAAATCTTGTGTACAAATCTGAGGTTCTATGTGAAGCATGTCAGAAAGGGAAACAAGTGAAAAATTCCTTTAACTCCAAAAATATTGTTTCCACTTCTGGACCTTTAGAACTTTTACATATGGATTTATTTGGACCCACTCAAACTGCATCTTTGAATAGAAAAAACAAAATATGGACTAGTTATAGTTGATGACTAAACTAGATGGACATGGGTTAAATTCCTTGCTCACAAGGATGAGTCTTTCAAAGTCTTTACTATATTCTGTAAAAGAGTCCAAAATGAGAAAGGAGTTTGCATTAACTCCATAAGAAGTGTCATGGAAGAGAATTTGAAAACGCGAGTTTTCAACAGTTCTGTGAGGAAAGTGGAATCCTTCACAATTTCTCTGCCCCAAGAACACCTCAGCAAAATGGTATGGTAGAGAGAAAGAATCGGTCTTTACAAGAGATGGCTAGGTCCATGCTCAATGATCACTCTTCCTCAAAAAGATTTTGGGTTGAAGCTGTAAATACTGTTAGCTATTTACAAAACAGAGTATATGTAAGACCTATATTGAAAAAGGAAGAAAACCCAACATTTCATATTTTCATCCCTTTGGATGTGAATGCTTCATTCTCAACATTAAGGATTAACTTGGAAAATTTGATTCTAGGGTTGACAATGAAATTTTTCTAGGTTATTCTGAAACATCTAAGGCATACAGAGTTTATAACTCAAGAACCTTAACTGTTGAAGAATCAATTCATATAAAATTCAATGACAAAAAGCCTGACAAAGACTTGTCAGAGCTAAGTGATTCTCTTGCAGATATGAGAATACAAGAAGAAGGTGAAGGATCATCACCCAAAAATGAAAAAGGATCGGATGCAGAAACTGAAGGTTCGTCCAATCCCGAAAGGAGAAGAAGCTGGCACTCCAAGACTTATCATCCCAAGGAACAAATTATTGGAAATGCAGATGATAAAGTCAAACAAGGTCTACATTCAGAGAACAAACTGATGTTGCATTCATCTCTGAATTGGAGCCCAAGACAATAAATGAAGCCCTATTGGACGAAGGATGGATATTAGCTATGCAGGAGGAGCTGAACCAATTCAAACGTAATGATGTTTCGATGCTGGTAGCCCCACCTGAAGATAAGTACATTATTTGAACCAAATGGGTGTTCAGAAACTAACTGGACGAAGAAGGTAAAGTTGTGAGAAACAAGACAAGGTTAGTTGCTCAAGGTTACTCACAACAGGAAGGTATTGACTTTACTGAAACCTTTGCTCCAGTTGCTAGAATTGAAGCCATTCGCATCTTACTTTCATTTGCTGCCTAACATCATATGAGGCTCTATGAAATGGACATAAAGAGTGCATTCTTGAATGGTATAATAACTAAAGAAGTCTATGTTGAACAACCTCCTGGATTTGAGGATCAATCTTTTCCCAATCATGTTTTCAAATTGAAAAATGCTATTTATGGTCTTAAGCAAGCTCCTCAATGGAAAATGGTTTTTCAAGAGGAAAGGTTGATAGAACTCTTTTTAGAAAATCCATAGACTCACATTTCATCATAGTGCAAATTTGTGTTGATGATATTTTCTGAGTTGATGCAGAAGGAGTTTGAAATGAGTATGATAGGAGAACTCAAATTCTTCCTAGGACTGCAAGTCAAGCAAACTCAAGATGGCATGTATGTTCATCAGACCATGTACACAAAGGAACTTCTGAAAAAGTTCAACATGGAAGATTGCAAATCCATGAACACACCTATGCACCCTTCATGCATACTAAACCTAAATGAAGAGATAAAAAGGTAGATCAAAAGGTATACAGAGGATCTCTCTTATATCTTACTGCATCTACACTTGATATCATGTTAAGTGTATGCTTATATGCTAGATTTCGATCAGATCCTAGAGAAACTCACTTAACTTCCTTTAAGAGAATCTTTAGGTATCTAAAGGAAACTACTAATCTTGGATTGTTGTTTAAGAAATCTGATTAGTACAGATTAGTGGGATTTTGTGATGTTGACTATGGTGGAGACAGATTGGAAAGAAAAAGCACAAGTGGTGGTTGCCACTTCATTGGATCCAACCTGGTCTCATGGACAAGCAAGAGACAAAGCACTATTGCATTATCTACAGCAAAAGCTGAGTATGCCTTTGCAGCAAGTTGTTGTTCTCAGCTCTTATGGATTAAACATCAATTGGAGGACTACAACATCTATGAGAGTAAAATTTCTGTTCTTTGTGATAATATTGTTGCAATTAATCTGTCTAAGAACCCAATCTTACACTCAAGAGCTAAGCATATAGGAATTAAACATCATTTCATTAAAGACTATGTACATAAAGGAGTATTTGATATTTAGTTTGTTAGTACTGAAAATCAATGGGAAGATATTTTTACAAAACCCCTTTCTGCAGATAGGTTCACGTTTATAAAGAAGCATTTAAATATGCACTTTATAAAAGAATGATGTTTAGCATCCAATATGCTTAAGTTCAATCTGAGTCCAATGTGACTAGAGTCCAATGGCTCATCAGTCCAATTGAGACTTAGTAAAAATAAGACTTAGTGTCTTTAAACTCTTTAACTTCCCATGCTGAGTCACTGTTTAGTTTAAAAATATTCTATCTATATCAAAACCTACTCGTCTGCTCTAAAACTGCCTTTTCGTTTAAGAGCAACGCTAGTTTTCAAGACAACAATTATTTCTTTCTCTTTCTTCAACTTCCCTTCTTACACACGTTTTCACTCCCCTCTTCACATTCTCTTCTCTTTCACTTTACTCTTTCTGTGAATACCTCTCTGCATTTGAAACATCTCTCAAAACCCTCTTTTCTCTCAAAAACCATCTTCTCTTTTCAGAAATGGAGAACATTGACAACATGGAAGTTCTTGTGGAACACTTCGTCAACCCTCATCTTCTGATCACTCTAGGTATTGACGTGGTCATTGAGTTTCATGATGCTGGATGGACCAACTTCTTCAAGAGGAAAGTAGAAGTACATCCTGAACTCGCCAGGCAGTTCTGGAATACATTGACCGTGTCTGATGAAGAGGTCAAGGGTACAGTATTAGGCAAGGAGGTAATTGCCTCAGAGATCTCTATCTCTCTTGCTATTGGATGTGAATGCGAAGGGATAACCTACATTCAAAACTGGAAGAATGACTTTGAAGATGATACAACCAAAAGTTTGCTAGCTAACCCCAGCTACACAGGGAAGCTCATTGCCTCCAATATGACAGACAAGACAAGGATTCTTCACGAGATTATCAACAATACCATCTTGCATAAACTGGGTTCAAAAGACTTTATTTCTTCACTCGATGAGTTTCTCCTGGTGAACCTTTAGACCAGAAGAAAAATAAATTTGCCTGCGCTGCTATTTCAAAACTTCAAGAATATGCTAGCAGGAAGGACAAATTGACTGGGATTCCATATGGAGCTCTTCTACAAAGGATTATGAAGAATCAGGGAATCAATCTTCTCGTAGACTCTGCTCCATCAGAGGTTAAAGAAAAGGTGTCAGAAATGGTCAAGCGGGTAGAGCTGGGTAAAGCCAACTTTCTAAGGATGAATTTGGTATCTGTTCGTCAAGGCATCAATTAATATGAAGCCTTGCAGGAAAAAGCAGGAATTGGGGAAAAAGAAGAGGTTACTAAGAAAGTAGAAGAAATCGGAGTAAGAAAAGGAACTCTCAAGGCTCCCAAGGGGAAGACCACTCCCAAGAAATCAATTAGAAAATTAGTAATGGCTGAGTCTGATGATGAAACAGTGGGAGAATTTCTCTCTAAGAAGGCCAGGACTGCTCCTGAGGAAGGCTTAGTAAAAAGAGGACATTGGTTGAGTCCAATGTGGCTGAGGAAGAAACCGTTGGACCAAGAAGGAAGAAGACCAGGACTTTGGTCAAAGGCCCAAGAAAAACTTTTGTGACCAAAGATGCTGGAAGAAAGTCTTCTAGAAAGGTACTGGAGAAATATGGGTCCAGTATTCCAGAGAAGTCTATAGATGATGTAGTTAAGTCTGTCATTGCATCGCCTCACCAGAACCTACACCTCCCTCACCCTTTGATGCTAAACCAATCCTTTCTGAACCATCATCCATTTCCACCCAAATTGAACCGCCTTCATCACCACCCACTAAAACAAAAGCACCTTCACCATCGTCCAATTCTCACACTGTCCACAAATTCTAGAAACCAAGAATCTTGACTGAGGGCATGGAGAAGATTGAGGTTCCTCTTCAGGAGGAAAAGAAGAAGGATAAAGAGCTGACATTGGACGAAATCACAACAAAGTCTGTATCGTCCAGTACTTCAGGTCAGGCAAGAATGAGGATCTACAGCCATAGGCCAGAGTACTCTGCTCTGACCTTAGACGAGATGGGTTCATTCATCTCAACCTTTGAAGAGCTTATGGTTAGACACATTGCAGATGGGTTTGAATTTCAAAATAAATTCAACGTCCCTCTGTCCATGAGAATCAGTCTGTCCACTGAAATTAAGGTCAAGCCTGACAGGATAGTACCAAGGGTGTACTTTGTTGACAGGAACAAAGACAAATTTGAGAAGAAACATCTCAACAAGAGTCCAATGCCAAAGCTTGTTAAGTTTGACAAGGACTGGGTAAAGAAGGAGCAAGATGAACTCCTAATGGACTTCTTGGAGCACTTGTCTAAAGAAGGCAAAGCCTCAGAGCATGAAGCTAGAACTGTATGGGAAAGACACCTTAGGGAATGTGAAAGGCAAGTATCAACTTCTGGGGTAAAGACTGCAGAAAAGGATGAAACGTGTAACATCCATTTTTTCGTTTACCGTGAAATTTTGAGATATGAGTGTTTAGCAATTTATTTTTATCTTAAAAATAGGGTTTTAATATGCTTAGTCATTCTTTTCATTGATACGAACAATTTTTCATTTGATGTTGGGTTTTATACAAACAACAATTTTTACCGTAACTGACGAATTATGTTTTAAATAGGAAAAGTACGTCAAACCAACCCAGAAAATTATCTTCCTTCAAAAATTGTTTCTTTTAATATTTGTGATTTTTTGAAATTTTTCTAGAATTTTTGAAAAACTATCAAAATTTACCAAAAAATACACTTAACGGACGCGTATAGCGCAAAGACCTTGTTTCACAGTGTTAATATTCGTGACACAAGTCCTGAATTTTTTTATTTTTAATTATCTATTTGAAGATTTTAGAAATTATTTCTATGTAAGTTTTGAAAATACCATTTTCTGCTCTTTTTGCGGGGTTATACTTGAGAAACGGTCAAAACCAAAGAGATTGCACTATCAATAATTTTGAAAATAATACCTTGAGGTTATTTTAAATCTCTCATGGCGTTTTCAAGTAATCTCATTGGTTCTCACACTTTAAATTAATTTTGGAAATTTTTTATTAGAAAAAAAAACTATTTTGCCCTTGATTTTTACTTCTTTTTCATATAAACCCTAGAGGCAAGTTGTAAACTCACTTCCCTTCCTCTTCCAGCCCTTGGCCGCCCTCCCCATTGCAAGTGGGAGAAGATATTTGTGCAAGTGGGAGAGGAATTCAATTTTGAGTCATCACTTTTGGCCAATCACACATTTTTTTGATTTATTTCTTTAATTAAATGCTTAAATGCTTAACTTGTCGAACAGGCACTACAACCCCTACATTTCCTCCTTCTTGGTTGTTGCCCCTTGCCTATAAATAGAGGGGAGGGGTCTCCTTGCATGCTTGCACCAAGTCTTTGTGTTAACAAAACAAATTTCTCTCCTTCCTCTTTATAAGTTTTCTAGTTCTTTAGGATTTCTTGCTTAGCTCTTGAGTTTTGAAGCTTTATTCTTCAAAATCTCCTTTCTTCATATTCTTGAGGTAAGGGTAAATTTCTTGAGAGTTATGAGAGATCACATAAGTTGTGTGATCTAACCACTTAGGTGGTTTATTTGTTATAGCTTTATTATTTGTTTAAAGCTTTATTATAATTGTTTTATAGCTTTTATTTAATTGTTGTGTGATTTATTATTAGTAAGGTTATAATGCTAAAATTAGTTTTGGGAATTCTTATTTGCGCCGTTATAATGGAAAAATTATATCTGTTAAGGATTTGATCATACCCAGTGGGCTATGCCTCCGTCTGATCAATACAAACGAAATTAGGCTAAAACCTCTGTAGTTCTTTTGGCCACTAGTGTATATTATGACTTACTATGAAAGTGTATTTCTGATGTATTTTTCTGCCTACTTCGGGTACGTAACACTTTTTGGACATCAGTGCGTGAGAAAAGTAACTAACACGCAGTATTAATCACTTTATCTCTTGTCTCTTTGGATCATTGTTTATGGATGGCTCTGCCGCTGGCACGATTCTTGCTTTTATTTATTACTGCTTTGTCATTCACTTCTCCCTCTGGATCATGTGAAGATGGCTCTACCGGAAAACTCAGTCCTTGCTTTTTAATTATTTTAAACTATTTCACAATTATATATAAAGGCTGATTGGATAAAATGTTACAATAGTAAAGGGTTCTCGGTGAACTCTGTTGTTATACTGTTTGGTAGAAATTTCTAGTTCTATGGTCTTTTGTATATGAAACCTGAAATTTTTACCATAGATATACGAAAAGATGGTTGAATCGAATAGTCCATTGGTATGGTTCTGGCTAGGAAAGACCGATTTTCTAAAGCAGCCTTGTCTCACCTCTCTTTCCTGGGAACCACACTGATGTGCTATTTTTCCTGACCTAGGGAGTTTGTATATACGTGACAAAAATTATTGAGAAAGAGTTTTCATTTTTATGAAAATATAAACATGAGTTAAAATTACTGTAAAGCCGAAATGTAGTGATCTAATGGGGAATTTCAAGAATTAATCTTATATTGAAAAATTGCTTTTTGTCTGTGGGATTTGATAAAAGAAATGAAGTATTGATTTATCTGAGATATATGGTTCTATGTTTTATCTGAGTTATGAGATTCTGTGTTTTACTTGAGATATGTGATTTGGTATTCTTATCTGAGAAATGTGATGTTGTGGTTACTAGTGATTCTGTGTTCATTTGAGAGTTAAGTTGTAAGTTGAACTAGTGTCTGTGGTTACTAAGTAAAATCTTCAGGAGTAGCGGGCTGAATACTCGTGGCTGTGTGCCCAAATTTCTAAGGTAAAATCTCCAGGAGTAGCGGGTTACCATTTCTCGTGGGTTGGTCCCGAAATTAAGAAAGTAAAGTCTCCAGGAGCAGCGGGTTCTTTTTTCATGGGTTGGTCCCGAAATTAAGAGGGTAAAATCTCCAGGGGTCGTGGGTTGAATACTCGTGGGTTGGTCCCAAAAATTATTGAGTAAAATCCCCAAGAGTAGCGGACAAAGTGCTCGTGGATTGGTCCCGAAAGTATAGAGAGTTTATTTGAGAGTACCGTACATGTTTGTCAATTCCTTGAGATATATTACCATGTGAAAATCTCTGTATAAGATTAGTATGATACTTTCTTGTGAATTTGATGTTGTATGTCTAAATGAGTTATGTGAAATTAATGTGATACCTGAGTGTGGTTTCTTCTGAGGATGAGTATAGCATTTTTTTTGCATGATATCTGTTGTGGAAATTATAGTTGCTGTATGCTTTATGTGTGTTGTGTGTTTCCTGTATGTTCTCTTGTGATATAATTCAATGATAAAGATTTTCACCCTTGACTACTTTTTATGTTGTGTTGATGCATGACTAAGTAGAGGAATTACCCAAGAAGTAGGCTAACTCTTAGCAGAGGATCTGAAGAAGGACGCTACATGGATTGCTAGAGATTTCAAGAAGAATTGGTGTTTACTGTCTTGTGTTGGGGTAGAGGTCTAGAGACTTGACCGGCTCAGATGTTCACTGTATAAATTTTTTTGAGTATTTTTAGTATACTAAATCTTATTTGTAAACTCTGATGATTATATATATGAGACGAGGAAATTTTATGTACGCAATTGTACTTTAATTTTTCACTCTTAAACGTTTACGAAAAAAGAAAATCTTAAAGGGATTTATTCCCTATCTTTTTCATCTTTTAGAAAAGAAGGAAAAATTTTACCCGCATTTTTTAAGGTAGTTTATAATTGAAAACAATTATTATCTAAGTAATTTACAAAATTCTTGGTTACTATGGTGTAATATCCTTTTTGGAGAAAGGTTGTTGCAAAACGCATACTGTTGGAGTTATGACAGCACTGGACTCACACTATGTCATGTTTGATGACATTTTGGGAGCACCAACATGTATCCCTTCTCCTCCAGTAGAGCCTATTGTTGAGCTGCCTCCTAAGGAAGAAGACCTGGTTGTGTCCACCCATGTGAATCCTCGTGCTGCAAACAGAAATGAAGAAGCTTTTGTGTAATAACTAGACCAATTGGTAGTGGGTTCTTAAGAATCTTTGCATAAGTCCCCAGTGCAAGGTTTGGATCCCACGGAGGGCAAAAACTCTACATGGGGAGTAGAGAAAATCATGAGTAAGGTTATTACATTTTGTGACAAGACAAGAGTATGAAGAACTCAAGTCCATACTCAATCAGCTTCTCTAGAAAGTGATGGAAGAAAAGAAGGACTGACCCTGAAGTCTTGTTCTCATTTCTCTTGTTTTGTTTCAATTTTTTTTTTTACTATGATGGTCATTCGAACCTTTTTGTCTGATGATAAAAGGGGGAGAAAGGGAAGATTCAATTAAGTTTTAAATAAAATGAGATTAGGATCATAGAAAGCAATTGCAGTAGTCTTTTCGCATATATACTCTGATTGAATACTTATACACTGTTGGACTAACCTGCTGTTTGAGAAAAAGAACTTTTCAGGTACTCAAAGCTTTTGGAAAATCCAAAGTCTATGAGATGTTTATCTCAGGGAGAGTTGAGTAAGTCCAAAGAAATGCTGAGATATATATCTTAGGGGAGTTTCTGTGAATGAAAAGTTTTTATTGTTTAAGTATGACTGCATGTTATATTTTACTTGCTGATAAATGCTTGTAAAATTTAATAATGTTTGTCATCATAAAAAATGGAGAGATTGTTAGAACCAAATAGTTCAGCGACATTTTACAATATCTAAATCCCTAAAGGTTTTGATGATAACAATTATTATTAAGGGTTTTACAAAGTCAGATAACAAGCTCTTGTAGGTACAACTAAGTTAAGTCCATCATCCAGTGTGATTTTGGTACTTATATGTACAAAGTATGAGCTAAGCGTCCAATGGACTCTGATACTTAACCTATGGTAAGTATCGTCCAATGGATTCAGGATGTTATGCGACCAAATGGTAAGACAACTATGCATCCACTCATTTCACAATGCATTCTGAACGCGTGTTGTTATTGACTCATGCTACGCTGTTTATTGCTCTTGTATTTAATTTGAGACATATTAAATGAACAAATGATTTGAAATAAATAGCTATGCAAATGCTTTTCTCGAACTTAATATATAACTGTTGTAAGATCACATTTAATGAAAAGTATAAAGCACTGTGAAAAGTGTATTGGAGAGAGAATATACTCTGAGCACTTCTGGCACTCTCTGTACACGCCTTTTTGTTAGTATAGTGTTTTCTCTCTGTCTCAACTGAATATTACATTTAACCACTGTGTATTTGAGATTTTGAGTACAGGTTGCTTCTGACTTTAGAGAAAGAGCTGAATAACCTACGATGAAGTACCACTCCATTAAAGAAACGAGAAGAAAACATTTAATGCTATTAGAGAAAAGTTATTTACGAAGGCTAAAGCAAAAGCAAAGCTGAAGATCTTATTTGAAGCTTCATCAAGCCTATAAATACCGTGAAGAAGAAGAAGAACATACAAGACTAATATCAACAATATGGAGCTTACGCTGTGCAAAAATTTTCATACACTTTGTATTTAGAAAATGTTGTCTGTATATTTCTTCTTGTAAAAGAGAGTTAACTTAACTCTCAACGTGTTAAGAATTTCATATCCTCACTTGAGTGAGTTGTAGCACATAGAAAACTTAAACTCTTTTGAGTAGTTTGAGCCTGGAGAGGCTAGGTTGAAAAGAATACTTGGGTTTGAGCTTGGGGAGGTTTGTTTGTAAAAGAATACTTGCTTGAGCCTGGAGAGGTTAGGTGTGCAAACAATACTTGTTGTAAAGGCCTGAAGAGGCTGCTGAAGAATACTTGTAAATCTATCTGGATTGATAGTGAAATCCTTCTAGTTGGAAGGGACTGGACGTATTTCTTAGGAAAAGGTGAACCAGTATAAAATCACTGTGTGTAAATCTCTTATCCCTTAACTCTTTTACTTTTAGTTTTATTACTAACTATGGGGATTGTGTTGAGGTTTTACTTAGCAAACGTTTTAAAGGGTTTTTTATGCTATTTTTAAACCAAGTGGACGTTCAGCGTCCAATTGGCTTTGTGCATCCAAAACACGTTGTGTGTCCAATACTTCTCAACAGCATCTAACGTTTTGCGAAAAGTTTTTAAAAGCTAAGAAACAAAATTCAACCCCCTTCTTGTGTTTCACCTTATTACCTACACCATTCACATGGCCATACATAGCCTTCAAGAAAAGTCATACTTTTCAAATATTCAAGATAACATTACCATTCAAACCATTAAAAATCATCATTTCTCAAGAGTGAAGAAGTAATAAAGATATATTTTATCCATTAGATTCAAAACCACAACCACACATAAAAAATCTCAGCCATCAAAATATGCTCATATACTTCATGGTATCCAAAACATACAATATATCCACCACAAGGATTTACTCAAACAGATTAAACTCCCTAATGGAGTTTCATCAACAAATAAAACACCACAAACAAAAAACTTATTAGAGCATTTTCCCTTACCTTTTGAAGTATTTCCAAAAACTAGCTCCAAAGACTTCAAGATCTATTTTTCTTTGTGCAAGAGAGCTCCTAGATGCATCCTTCAACCATGTTGCCAAAGAGACCAACAAGCAAGAAGGAAAAATGAGTTCTTTATTTAAAAGAAGGTGAGATTCAATGGATGGAAGAAAAGATGAGAAAATGAAGTTTGAACTTCTTTCCTTACCTCTTTCTCAAGATTTTTGAAATGAGGGTTCAACAAGCTTCTTCTCTTGATTCAATACAAATGATGGAGCTTGAACCAAGAGTATTTGACTCTTACTCTTCAAAGATGGTAGAGTGAAGAGATGGTGGGGTTTCGGAAGATGAAGGGATGACCAAGAGCAAAAGAAGAAGAGATGAAAACTATGTTGGAAGTGTTTGAGTGAAACAAAAAATGAACTTTTTCTCCCTTTTTTCCTTAATGTTGGTAATGTGATATCTCCCAAAAAGGGTGGTCAACTTTTCAAAAATTGACTTGTACAAGAGGTAGCCCTTCCATTTGTAAGAAGTAGGCTTAAATGAGATTGGATAAAATTTCACATCCATGGCTCCTTGTCTTATGTGCCTAGTGCTCTGGCACTTCGCATTTGGGTCTCTGCTCATACTCCTGCATTGAACAACGTGCACTCGGGTCCAAATAAAATAATACTATATTAATCTGGTACCCCAAAATCAACAAACATGCTCTAATACTCACTATGACATTATCATACCTAATATCATCTCCTTAGGTCAACTTAGGGTTTTTCTATGACTGGTGTACATCTACATTGTTAGTCAAAAATGCAATCGGTTTTTGTTCGAATTTAAACTTCAAATTCGAGTCACCACTAACTATGATATTAGTCGTTTATGATGCACAGAAAATATCAAATAGATAAAGAAATAGCACGCAAAATGAGGAATGCACAAATATAGTTGCACGAAAAACAAGCTGTTGCAACTCTCCCCCACTAAAAATACCTCGAAATGACGTACCTTGAATTAACTCTGGATATTCACTTTGTATATTGTCCTCAAGTTCCCATGTTGGATATCCTGTTGTACCATTCCAAATAACCTTGACTAAGAAAATTTGATTATCCCTGAGTTGCTTGAATCTCCCATCCTCGATTCATATAGGTTGTGTCTCATAAGTCAAGTTTTCTCGTAATTGTATTACATCAGGCTCTTTTAGATGAGATGGATCTAGAACATATTTCCTCAATTGTGATACATTGAAAACATTGTGGAGATTTCAAACAAACAGAGGTAAACAATTTAGTAAGCTACTTGACCAATATGACAAAGAATTTGGTAAAGACCAATGAATTTGGGGATGAGTTTTCTGGACTTTGTAGCTCTACCTATCTCAGTCATGGGTGTGACTTTCATAATAACATGATCGCCTTCTTGAAGTTCGAGAGTTAGTCTCCATCTATCGGAATAGCTCTTTTGTCTACTCCGTGTCGTCTTCATTTTTTCACGGATTTGATTCACCTTTTTGATTGTTTGTTGCAAAAGTTTCGGTCCTAAAATTATACTCACACCATCCTGATACCAACACAAAGATGTTTGGCATTTCCTTCCACAGAAAGCTTCGTAGGGTGCCATTCCTATACTCACATGAAAATTGTTGTGTAAGTAAACTCGATCAATAGCGGAAGATCGTCCCAATTCCTTTACTGATCCAAAACACATGCTCTCAGCAAGTCTTCTAATGATTGAATCATCCTCTCAAACTGACCATGTGTCTAAGGGTGATAAGAAGAACTTCAACTTGGTTCCGAAAGATTGTTGCAAACTCTGCCAAAAATGTGAAATAAACAATATGAGATGATGCTAGAGGGTACTCCATGCAGTCTGATCACTTCCTTGATGTACAATTGAGTCAACTTCTCTAATGAAAACTTGACATTGATAGGTAAGAAGTGCACTGACTTTGTAAGCCTATCAACAATTACCCAAATGGAATCAAAACCTAGCCTTTAGGGGTCCTTGGTAAACCCACAACAAAATCCATTGGAATGGTCTCTGTAACATACTAAATTTTCACTCTATGAGACAGAGTGTTAATATTAGGAAATTAATATTATTTTTAGAATTCTTATATGATGAGTAATAGTTTAAAGCTGACATGGAAATCAAACGAAATTTCGTAGATGTTTTGACTGTCAGAATAAGTTTATAATGATATAGAAAATTTCAATTTGATTCAGAAATGAAATTTGATGATCCAAATAGGGTTTTTATATTATTTGAGGATTTTAGAAATTTTGATTGGAATTTTTAGATAAACGGATAAAAATGTTATTGTTTTGGTCCCTCTAGTAAAAATGAGTTAAACTGGGGATCAGGTAGAGACCATGACAAAGTCAAAAAAGAAAACTACTGAGACAAATAATATTTTAAGATTATTTATGATTTTTAGGAATTTTTCTGGAATTTTGGAAAATTTTTGAAAAATGACCAAAATGCCCATACATTGGCAAATGACTAGAATACCCTTAGTTGGACCATTTTGGTCACTATTCATAAAACAAAAAATGGACATTTTTTATTTTTAATTTTTTTGGAATTTTGGAAAAATTCTAAAAAATGACCAAAATGCCCATACGTTGGCAAATGACTAGAGTACCCTTAGTTGGACCATTTTGGTCACTATTCATAAAACAAAAAATGGACATTTTTTTATTTTTAATTTATTATTTGGAGATTTTAAAAATTATTTCTGGGTAAGTTTTGTGAGATTACTATTTTGCCCTTGGAGCGGGTATATGCGAAAACGATAGGAATCGGGGAGTGTACCTTTTTTCGTAATTTTTCCCAAGCCCTTCCATGAAGCTAGTGTGGTGCCACATGTCATAACCAAGGATTCTCATTAGTTCTCATAAAGCAAAACAAGTATCTTATGCTTTGGTTTATGAAATGTCCATTTTACCCTTTTTGGCCTTTGTTTTAAATTCCATCCTTGTCCTATTGAACTCCTACTCAGCCCTTGCAGCCACCCCACATGTCCTTAAGGGGCAAAGTCAAGTTTTGTTTCATAACTAAATTGGATGATGATTTGGAATCCATCCATGAGAAGCATGACAAGTGGTGATCTTTTATTAGTCCTTCATTCAAGTAGATGACAAGCAAGTGAATTAATTAGATAAAGCAAGAGGGGGGCGGCCAACACCTTAATGACCAAGGGGAAAATTCATTTCATTCATTCCTAAGGCCATTTCTCTCATTTTTTCTCCAAGTCTTCATCTTCTTCCTTTGAATTCTTCCATTGATGCACCATGCTTTCTTCATCTTTTCAACCTTGTTTAGATCATTCATTAACTAATCAAGTGTGAGTGATCACTTTTAAACACTTATAAACACTAGCCTTCATCAAGCTTTGGATTATCAAAGTTGTTCTTATTTTTCAAGAACACTAAGCTTAGGTAAGGGGAAAGAGAAGGAGAAAGACCAAAAGGTAAGGGGAAAATTCTCTAGTTATGATAGTTACCTAAAGCTTGTTTGTTTCATATGATTGGTGTTCTTAGGGTTTGATTATTGATGGGTGATTTTATGAAGTGTTCTCGTGTGAGATGATTTCTTATGTGTTTGGTGATATATTTCTTATGTGTAATATCTAAAGTAGATGTGTATGGCTTTATTATTATATATCATGTGTGGTGTGAATGATTATTCATGTATGCTTGAAGCATGTTAATGTGATGGGAGAGGTGAAGTGGATAGATGTTCTTACCAAGTATTACCAAGAGAAGTTCTCAAGAGAGCAAAAACATATGTGTTGAGAGGTGGTTTCAACTTCATTTTCAAGAGAGAGAAGGTAGATTTTAGAAGACTTATAACAAGAAATAACATGATTTAACAACCTTTGAAAAGTGCCTCCAAAGGGCCATGATAATAGCTTTTGAAAATCAAAGTTAATGAACCAAAGTTCTTAAAGAGAAAATCTGGTTTTGATGTTTAAAAATGTTGGAAATAAGTTATGTAATTAAATTCTAAAAGAAAAGTCAATTTTGGATTTTTGCGAAAATTTTCCAAAACTGTTTACACCCCTGGTGTGATATTTTCATAGGAAGTGATCTTCTTTGTTTTCTAAAAATACTATTTTGAAAGTACAGGGACTAAAAGTGTAATCTGGATATTTAGAGGACTAGAAATGCAATTTTTGAAGAAATTGGATATTTTAAATAATTAAGTCAAGGAAGGGATATTCTTATTAAAGTGATGTACAAAGAGATTTTGAAAGGAATTATATTAATAATAACAAGTGAAGGGTTTACCAGAGAGTTTTCTTAAAGAGGCCAAAGACTAATGAGTTCATATTTTCTCGAAGTGAGTTTCCTAAAGGTTTCCCAAACGTTTTCTTAAAAGAAATAAGTCTAGTGTCACTAGAGAAATGGGCCTAGCATTGAAGAACGATGAGTTTCGTAGTTTTGGATTGAGTGTCTGGAGTTATAAAATGTTTATGGATTAAATGTCCGAAGTTGTGAAATAAATTTGGACTAAGTGTGCGGGATTGTCAAAATGACGTTCTCAAAATATGAGTAAATAACGAGAGTGCGGGAAACGTTTTGTACGATGTTCCTATTAGGCGTTTTTCCATTTGATTTTCCATGAGAGTGAAGACGATATTCCCAAACAATATTCTCAAACGATGTTCTCAAACGATATTCTCAATCAACGTTCTCATACGATATTCTCAAACGAGGTTGACAAATGATATTCTCAAATGGGTCACTATGATATTCTCATAATATTTTCTTGATATGCTCAAGGAGTTCTTCTGAAGTTCTTTGATGGAAATAATTATTATGTGTGTAGTTTTTTTTAAGAATGAGTATAGCATTGTGTGTGCATTGTATCTACTGTGTGCTGCTTGTGTGACTGTCGTGATATAATTGTAAACGAGATTTTCACCCTTGCTATGTGTTGTTTTCTTTGTATGCACATGCGTTTTCTTTAGATGTTCTGCCGAAGATTCAGAGGAGATCCAAAATGAGACGTGAATCGGTGATATGTTAACTAAGTAGAGGAATGTGTATGTTCTAGTTTTGGGTCGGGTTCTTTTATTAAAGTTTCTTTCTGGAATTCTTAGTGCTTGACCAGCATGGGGAGTCTATTTTTATTTAGGGAAAGGTATTTCCTGCATTCGATATTCTTTTATTGATGAATGAATTATTATTTCCTAAGTTGTCTTCTTGTTGGATGTTTATTCGTATAATTATTTCTTAAATGAAAAAAAAATGGCAGAGAAAAATCCATTTGTGAAAGTTAAATTATTTTGATAGTATTTTCCGAAAGAAAACCAGAAATCAATTATTTTATTTCTGCGTTTGTTTTCATTACGAAATGTGACACCCTCCGGGAAAGGGGGTGTTACACTCTCCCACTTCCATTTCGATATGTCAAATGATTGCAGCATTCTTGTAGGTGTTTGATGTTCCACTTTAGCTTTTTGACAAGTCAGACATGAAGCTGCATACTCAACTACATGCTTCTTCATTCTTGGCGACTAGAACTTCTGCTTCAGATCTTGGTACATCTTAGTCGACCATGGTGAAGGCTCAGTCTCTTATGCGCTTCATCTAAAATCAATCTGCTTATCTGTAGGTTGTTTGGTACGCAGATTCTCCCAATGCATCTCAAGAAGTCATCAGTTCCCAAACTAAACTCTATAGCTTTTTCTTGTCCTAGTAGCTCCTTCTTTTCTTGTAAGTGCTCATTAGTCGCTTGCTACTCTCGATTTGCCTCCATAAATCCACTTGACACTTTGATCATTCCCATGCAAATCTTCTAATTATCCACTTCAACTAACATGTTTAGATCACAAAATCTTTTTATCAGCTCCAACTCTTTTACCATCATTGTTGAGACATGAATTGCCTTTTGGCTCAAAGCTTCAGCCATGGCGTTTGCTTTTCAAGGGTGCCACATTAGAGTGAAGTCGTAGTCCTTAAGAAATTCTATCCACCTACTTTGCCTCATGTTAAGGTCTTTCTGATCGAACAGATATTTTAATCTCTTATGGTTGCTAAAGACTAGAGATGTCATAATGGGTTTGGCCCAATGGGTCAGCCCATTTAATTAGACCAATATAAAAATGGGTTGGGCTAACAAAATATAGGCCCAAATATATTTTGGCCCAACCAACTGAGCTAAAAAATGTAGGTAACACGGTGAAACACAAGAAGGGGGGTTGAATTGTGTTTCTTAGATTTTAAAACTTTTTGCAAAACTTTGGACGCTGCTTATAAAAGATTGGACGAACAGCGTATGCGTGTATAGAATGTACAATTTAAGTCTGACACAGAATCGTCCTCTTAGTTTAAAACAAGTTTTAGTGAGTTTAAAACATTTGAATAGCTTGTTAAAAACGTTTCAATTCAATCCCCTCAGTTAGTATATAAACTGAATATAAAAGAGTTAAGGGATAGAGAAAATACACAAGTGTTTATCCTGGTTCACCCTTTCCTAAGAGCTACGTCCAGTCCCCTCAAACTAGAGAGATTTCACTATCAATCCAGATAGAATACAAGTATTCTTCAATAGCCTCTTCAGGCCTTACAACAAGTATTATTTGCACACCTAGCCTGTCCAAGCTCAGCTCAAGTATTCTTTTACAGACAAGCCTCTCTAGGCTCAAACCCAAGTATTCTTTGCACACAGCCTCTTCAGGCTAAACCCAAGTATTCTTTGCAGACAAGCCTCTCTAGGCTTAAACAAGTATTTTTTTTCTAAACAAACCTCCCCAGGCTCAAACAACTTAGAATAGTGTTTTTTAAAGAAAGTATTGTTAACTCACACAAGTGAGAATATAGACTCTAAAGCACTTCGAGAGTTAAGCAAACTCTCTTTTACAAGAAGAAAGAACTATACAAGACTCTCTAAGATTTACAGAGTATGAAACAATTTGCACAGTGTTGTTTGGCTCTTTCTTTCACTTGGTTCAGTCTCTTGTATAGGCTTTGAAGGTTCAGACTTAATCTTGAATATGCTCAGCTTCAGCCTTCATAAAAGTAGTTGTTTCCTAATGGCATTAAATGTTATTTTCTCGTTGCTCTGTGCGAGTGCTTCTTCAGCGTATATCTTTGCAATTCATGGAATGCCACAATAAGAACATTCTACACAATCAAAGTAAAGACCTCCATGGTTCAAGAAGTGCAAATATGTCAAATGGAAGGTTACTGCTCCGAGAGAATCATGAGAAAGTCAATGGCGTAAAGACTCTCAAATCAGAAGGCTACTCTTAACCAAGAATGTTCAAGAGCAAGGAATTCACTTAATCTTCTCAAGTCTCAGAATGTTCTTAAACCATCTCAGTACATAGCATATGAACATTCTGCAAATCAATGAAGGCATCTAAAGATAATGGATCAATTATAGAAGATTGAATCATCTAAGAAAAATACAAAAAGGTTGTATCATTAAAAGATTCTCAGTTCAGAACGTTCTTCAATATTAGAAGCTTGTTCATCACATCAGAAGATTAGTACAGAAACACTAGAAGTTTATTCATCAACTCAGAAAGTTCTGTAGTATCTATCAGAAGCTTATGTCAGATCAAGAATATCCAAGTCTCATAGAAGGAACAAGTCCAGACTGTTCAGAAGGCTTAGAACAAGCAACATGAACATTCTGCAAAATCAGAACAAAGACTTCCAAGATATCAAAAGCACAAATGTGTTTTATGGAAGATCATTGTCTGTAAGAATGTTCAAGAAAGAACAAGATAAAATGTTCATATGAGCTCAGAATTATGAACATTCTCAGAAGAATCAAATGCACCAACATGAACATTTTCAAAGACTAAAGACAAGACATCCAAGACTTGAGAAGTACAAGAGTATAATGTGGGTAGTCAATGACCTGAGAAAGAAATAAGAGAGTTGGAAATGAAAGACTTCTCAAAACCAGAAGATTGCTCAGAGTCAAAGAATGGTCAAGAACTGAATACTTGATGAACCTTCTCAAAAGCCAGCATAGTACAATTATCAGAAGGTTGAACATCAAAATGTTCATCAGAAGGCTGAATATCAAAATGTTCATCAGAAGGTTCCAATGAAATCCAAAAGACATAAGTGTACCACCACATCTTGGGTACAAGTGTTCTCATGCATCTTAAAGATAAAAGCTTGAGGAATATAAAGAAGAAGAACACATTTGGTAGCTAAGAAGGTTATAAGAAGGATGAAAATCAGAATGATCGCCAGAAGGTTCACATCAGAACCTTCTCAGAAGCTTCATCAAATGTCTACTTAGAAGCTTCATCAGAAGTCTGCTCAGAATGTTCATCAGAAGGTCCATTAGAATGTTCGTCAGAATGTTCACGATGACAGCTGTAAAGCTGACAACTTCTTAGAAAAGTATGAGAACACTGCAGCAACGGTCAAAAGTGACAAAAAGGTACCCAACAGTCATATAATGGCTACATTGAGTTGGGAACAGTATATAAACACAAAAGGAAGCTGCAAAACGTGAGGGAGAGAGATTATACACTCAGAAACATGATTTAAAGATCATTTCTATTCATTCTTCCTACTCCAGCAACCTTCTCACACCAAGAAGGAACATTCTCATGTCAGAGAAAAACATTCTCATATCAGTAAGAATGTTAAGGAGTGACCACAACTTTATACATCAAAGGCAATCCACTCAATGAGTGTCGTCAAGCTGTATTCCAACCACAAACACTTTATTTATCATCTGTGAGATGAGAGTCCTCTCAAACTAGCTTGGTTAGGTGAGGTTTGTGGTAAGGAAATTGTTGAGTAGGCTTGGAAATAGAAAATATGTGTTGTATGAAGCCTGTAGAGGCTTGAGGAAAAATAATACTACGTGAGTGCCTGAAGAGGCAGTGAAAGAATACTTGAAGCCTATAGAGGCTTGGGAAAGAATACTACGGCCTGAAGAGGTTTGAGAAATGATACTTGAAGCCTGGAGAGGCTTGGGAAAGAATACTAAGTGTATGTGCCTAGAGCGGCAACGAAAGAATACTAAGTGTATGAGCCTGAAGAGGCAAAGGAAAGAATACTTGTATTATGTGATTTGCATAATGGAAAATCTCACTGAGTGTGGGGACTGGACGTAGCCCAAAGTTTGATGGGTGAACCAGGATAAAATAACTGTGCAAAATCTTCTTTCCCTTTACTCATTTATATTTTGCATAAGCATGTTCATGCTTAGAATGTTCGGCTCATACTCAGAATGTTTTGTCAACTTTCTTAGCATGTTTAACTTGTTTTAATATACATATTTGAACTATACGAACTATACTAATTGTTAAATATATCTTGACTCAGTTCAAATGATTTACATATCAAGCTAAGAAGTTTTAGAAAATCATGAAATGAGATTTGAGCATCAAAATACTGATAAGAAACTTTCTGCACAACAACCTTCTCACAGTGCAGAATCTTCTGAACAAAGATTTCTCATCTTCTGAATATGTAATTAAATATCTGTGAACTTTTTATATTCAGAAGACTGAACATCAATATTCATGATTTCAAGATGAAAATATTTCAAAGAAAATCTAGCTTCAGAATGTTCCACCTATGAACCTTCTGAGATATGTTTTGAACATTCTAATGCATTAACCAGAACATTCTGAACGAGAGAATTCTGAGTATATTCTCAAGAAATGAATCTTCTCAACTTTGCTTCATGCATAACATTAAAACCATTTTCCATAGAAGATTAAAATATTCTCTGCATCATATGTAACTATCTTCTAAAGATGAGAATGTTTATTCTAAGCTTTCTTAGAAGATAATTACATGATCATATTCATGCATACCACAAACATCATGAGTTAACCTTCTGAGCATGAAGCTAATTTTTTCATCACTAAGCTAACCTTCTGAACCATCTTTTGATAACCAAGTATTCTACTTGAGTAAAACATCAGTGAAGATGCAATTGTTATCACAGGTTAAAAAATTTCAAGAGGTCACAATTCAAACCCCTGGCTTGTGACATTAGATACCACTTCACTTAAGACATGCAATATCATCCCACATCTGAAGCAACCAAGTCCCTTCTGAAGGTAAGCATCAACTATGTAACCTTGTTTTCCACGCTTGAATAACAAACGCGGAGCATTCTGACTTGAGTTTACTCTTCCTCCTCCACCATAGGCAGGTGTTGCATGGCGGTATGGGTGTTGGTTTGAATGTTTGTCGTGGTTTTTGAAATATGACTTCTTTTGGGACCTTCTGGTGTTGGGGTTGGAACCTAGACAGCCCTCCAACATTTCTCTTCACCACTTTCCTGCCTTTCAGCATCTCTATCTTTCTACACTTTTTTACTATAGCTTAAAACTGACTGATTTCTAGTGGCATCACAGCTTTCCTGATATCATATCCTAATTCGCTTTCAAAGCGTTAACATTTCCAATCCTCATCTAGATGGACTTGGAAGAATTGAAAGTACTTGGCAAGTAAATCAAATTGTTGTAAACTGCCCCATAATCATCTCGCATTGTTTTAGTCATAGAACTCTTGTTCCTTCTCTGTTCTAGCACTTTTGGGAAAGTACTTCTCCTAGAACCTGGTACGAAACACTCCTCATGTGATGTCTTGATGGTTGGCTTCAAGCAACTGTTGAACGTCTTCCACCAATACTTAACATCTCCAACTAGCAATAAGGTTGCATAGTGCACCTTCATTTCCTCAGGACAGCGCATGGCACCAAATATATTCTCTATTTCTTACAACAAAATATCAGCTTTCTCTGGGTTAGAGTGTCCATTAAATTGAGGTGGGTCATGCTTCCTGAAATCAGATAGTCCTCTAGACACAACATGTTGTTTGGCCCTCTACTGTTTCTGTAACATCTGTTTTCTGAGTTACTGTTTAAAATCTGTTTTATATGAAATTTTGTGATCTAAGTGCTAAGTAAATTATTTAAGTCTTATAATGAAGGTTTTAAAATACCTATCAAGTTATTTTAGCAAAATAGTCACTCTTTCCTTGACGTTTGACATCTGTATTTACCGTTATTAACGGATAAGGTTTTAAATAGCACAAGTATGTTAAACCAACTTAGACAAACAAACTTCCTTCACAAAAGTTGGTTCTTTTAATATTTTCTAATTTTCTGAAATTTTCTTAGAATTTTTGAAAATTTTTAGAAATTTCTGTTTTGACCCTATTACTTACAGTAAAAGCTAAATACTAATTTGGAGACCAACCTGAGGTCAGAAAAAGATTTTAAGTACCTGAATCATGTTTTTATATTTTTTGGAATTTTTGGAAATTATTTCGTAATTTTCTGAAAAATCGATTAAAATGCTACTTTTTCGATCCTTATGAAGTACGAAAAACAAAGATTTTTGGTCAGAAATAGATTTTTAGTGATCAGTGACTGATTGAAATCAAATTTCAAGAGGGATCATTAGTGTTTAAATTCAATTTGTGATTTTCTGGGATTTTTTCTAGAATTTTCTGAAAATGTCCGTTTTTCACTTACGGCGCGTTCGTTTTCCTTTGTTTTTACAAATCGTAAGGCTTTCCCTTACCGTAAAAATCCCAAAATCTTCCATGAGACTCTTACATGTCATTTTCGAGATTCCTCATTGGTTCTTACCATTTAAAATTATTTTTGAATGTTAGGTTAGTAAAAAGACCATTTTAACCCTTATTTACGGAATAAGTCGAATAGAGACGAATAGAGACATAGTGACTATGATATGGAAACTTAGGAACTTTGAAAGGTTCAAATACAATTCTAAGAAGCATAAAAGATCTGTAGACATCATGATTAGCCTTGAATAGTATGGTGGGCATGTCTAATGACCATTTTACCCTTGATTTTCACTTAAAACTACCTAAACCTAAAGTTTTTGTCCATGAAATCAAATGGCCTTCCTTCCTCCCCATCTTGGTTGACATCAAGGATCAATTAGAGGCCTTGGATCAGATTTCTACATGAGTCATCAATCCTTGTGCAAGCCTTTGGACCAATTAGAAAAAAGGATTGATTAAACCTAATTAATAATTATGTATTTTAGGCCTCATGGCTTACATCACACAAATTTTTACTTCCCTCTTTCTCCCTAAGCCTTGGACGCCCCATTCACTATAAATAGGGGTGGGGTGCTTCATAATTTTTCACTCATCCAAAGTGGAAACCTTGAAGACAAACACTTTTCTCTCTTTAGTCTTAAATTTCTTTTGGTGTTCTTGCTTGTTCTTCTTCAAGTTTTGGCCAAGGTAAGGGGTCTTTCTTTCAATATTAATTTGAGAAGTATGAGTTTTGATTCTTGTTTATGCTTGTCTTGTATGCTTTATGTGTTTTTGCTTTTATGCCTTAATAATTGTTTTATAAGCTTTAAATTAATTATTTTGTGCTAATTAATAATTATAGAGTTATAATGCTCAAATTTTATTAAATTTTCGTGAAGCAAGATGGGAATGTTAAAATCATTTTTTTAGCTTTCGTAAACATACCGTTATAATGGAAAAATTTAGACTTACCGTAAATATGAGTTTACTGCGAAGAAAATGAAATTATTATTTTGTGAAAACCCTGATATTATCTATCATTGATATACAAGGTCATGGTTAAGATAAATGGTTTATCAGTATGGATCTGTCTAGAAATGAAAGAGACCTTTGAATGGGCTTTTATTTAGTCCGTCTCTATCTGGCCTGGGATCTGTATTGATACGCTGTTTGGAGAATTCTTAACCTAGGGACTCGGTATATACGTGACTAAGATGATTGGGGAATATAATGGTAATGGATTCTCGGTGAATTCTACTATTATATATTTTTGGTTCAGTATTTTTTATGTTTTTAACAGTGAAAATTTGTGAAACAAGCTTTCAACGGGCTTTTTCTGAAAATAAACCGGTGTTCAAGTATTTTCGAAATATTTCAGTTTTGACCCCTTTTCAATAAATTAATCACTTTTAGTAATGATACATTTTTGGGACTTGAACGAAAAATGGAGTATGAGTTATTTGAGATAAATGGTTCTATGTTCTGTCTGAGTGGTGAAATTCTATGTTTTTCTGAGATGTGTGATTGGGTATTCTTATCTGAGAAATGTGGATCTCTGTTTACTTATGATTTCGTGTTTATTTGAGAGTTAAGTTGTAAGCTGGTATCTGTGGTTACTAAGTAAAATCTCTTGGAGTAGCGAGCTGAATGCTCGTGGCTGTGTGCCGAAATTCCTATGATAAAATCTCCTTGAGTAGCGAGTGACTTACTCGTGGGTGTGTCCCAAATATAAGTGGTAAAGTCTCCAGAAGCATCGGGTTATTTACTCCTGGGTGTGTCCCGAAATTATGTCGTAAAATCTCTCGGGGTAGCGGGTTATTTACTTGTGGGTGTGTCCCGAAATTATTAAGTAAAATCCCCAAGAGTAGCGGGCAGGATGCTCGTGGGTGTGTCTCGAAAGTATAGAAAGTCTTGTGTGAAATTCTCTGTTTAAGATATTGAATGATTCATTTGCTGTGTGCATTATACCTGCTGTATGTTTCTTACATGTCCTTGACATATGAAGTAAGACTTGCATTTGTTTTAGTGTTTGTACTTTTCTTATTAAGTTGTTTAGAGTTTCACCCTTGTCTGCTTTGTTGTGTTGATGCATGACGGAGTAGATGTTTTACCCAAGAAGTGAGCTAGCTCTTAGAAGAAGAATCTGAAGGAGGGTACTGAATAGATTGGTAGATATTCCGAGAAGAATATGTCCTTACTGTGTTATTGGGAAAAGGTTTAGAGACTAGACTGGCTCAGATGTACACTTTATCATTTTCAATCTTTCCTTGTAAAAACTCTGATCTTTATATGAAATGAGATTATATTCATACAAGTTTTATTTATGTTTCCGCATTGAAAACCTTTTCAGAAACACTTAAACAAGGGAACATATTCCTCATCCTTCTCATCTTCTTTAAAAAGTGAAAAATTTTACCCACATTTTAGGAGAAGATTTTCCAACTTTCACCAAATATTTCCTAAGTTATTTTGAAATTCTTGGTAACTAAGGTGTAATGTCCTTTTTGGAGAAAGGGTGTTTCAGTTTCTGTTGGTCTCGTAGTGTTGCAGCCACTGTCTATTGTGCTACCACTGTTGCCATCGTTAGGGATGTCGTTCTCTCCAACACTCAAGTTAGGGGATTCCAACAAAGTGAGGGCTAGGCAGAATAAATATATACCTCATACTTGAAGATCCTCCCCTTGATATACTTTAGCTCTTGGCCCCCCCCCCCCCCAAGCGACAAGGTGTCAAGTGCAGACATCGCTCGTATAGCCAAATAGGCATGACATCGCTCTGCGCCTTAATGCGTGCATGCATACTACGACACCCTTTCGTCAAAAAGGATATTACACCATAGTAACCAAAAATTTTGAAAATAACTTAGAAAATATTTGAGGTAAATTTAGTATTTCTTCTTTAAAAATGTGGGTGAAATTTTTGCCTTTCTAAAAGATGAGAAGGATGGGGAATATATCCCTTTAATTCTTTTCGAAGGGTTTAAAATGCGAAATTATAAACCAACTGTTATGTGAAAGTAACCTCATCTCATATATAAACCATCAAAATCTTACAAAAGAATCTCGCATGAGTACAAGCTATGGTTTTAGTACTGTAAAAGTAAAAAAAAAGTGGTAAATACCAAATAAACTAAAAAATACATAAGTGGTAAAAGAAAAATATATGCTACTATGTATACGTGAATTGTCCTTTCTTCTTACGATTGTCAAAGGTGGGGGACCAAGAGTTGTATTGCGTGCGGGTCCAGGTCGGATGTTCCCTTGCATGGGGTGGGTTTTAGCTAGATTGGGTTTTAGATAGAGCTGGGTATGCGGGCCGGCCCGACCATTTAGGCCCGCCCCGTTAAAGCCTGCAATGTAAATGGACCGAGTTGGCCTGGCTCAGAAAATAAATGAGCTGGGATATGTTGGCCGACATCTACACCGCACAAGCCTGCAGGCTAACAAACCGGCCCGTGCCCCGTGAATAAAAATTAAAAAAAGGAAAAACGTCAATACAGAATTGTTCACACCTGGGGAATATTTTACACAAAGGGTGTGATTATGTCAGAATATTTTATCTCACTAACGAAGTGACTTCCACAAAACAGATTCATTCACACCTGGGGGAAATTTCACACCTCAGGTGAAATTACGTAGACATATTGTAAAAATGTATAAAAATAAAAACAAATCCTATAATTATATTCACTTAAATTCCAAGTCCGTAACCAAATTATAATAAAAAGGGAATAAATCCAAAAAAATATCCCCAAAAAAGAGAAAATTATGTAACTTGATCGACGATTGTGTTGTGCATGCGTATCAATTAGGTTTATTCAAAAAAGTCTATTTTTCATAAAAGGCCCACGGCCCAATCCACAAGCCAGTGGACAAAATCCGTTAAATCCGCGATTTAAACGGACCGAGATAAAAAGGCCTGCAAATAAATGGTCCTCAATTTTTAGGGCCCATGGCCCGTGCAGGCTGTGGGTTAAACGGGTGCCCTGCGGGCCTCAACCCATATACCTAGCTCTAGTTTTAGATATGGTTTGGACTGCGGGTTAGGCCACTCTAGACATATTGGGTTGGGTCCATTATTGGGCCACTCCATATATATTATTTTTTTAGCTTTCAATTTGTCTTGATAAAGCTTTATAATTGTGTGATTTTAATATATGATTATCAATAAGTATATATGGCTATAGCCGTCAAATTAGGCCGCTTAGCTTGACCCGACGTAGCCCATTGGGCGAAATTGCTAAAACGGGCAGGGCAGGCCAACCCATATATCTTTTAGGCAACTCATTTTCTGGTCGAACCCAACAAAATCACATTGGGCTAGGCTGGGGCTAAATTATTTACAAAGAAAAATATTTTTAACTACTAAAAAATTACATAAAATACAGGCTTGATGGGCCAAATGAGTCAAGCCAAAATAGCTCTTTTTTTTTGCTTATAATTAATGAGTCCACCCAACTTAAAATACTGGCCCAGCTTACAATTGATCTCAAATAATATTAGTCATTCAAAGTTAAAAAGTTTTTCCGAAGTAGCAATAGTTATGAGCATTATTAATAATATTCTTTAAGCAATGTGTGAATCTGAAAGCTAATTATTTTATATAGTTCAATACTTCTAATGGGATGTTGACTTTTTTTAACACTTCTTTCAAAATCTCAATGCTAAAAATACATGACAATGAGTATGAAAATGGTCAATAAAACTTAATTTTTTCATGACTGATATAATATTTTCTCTAAAAATTAATTTTATGATGTCATAAAAATACAATAAAATTAATAAAATAATCTCATAGATTATATTTATAATAATTTAAATTACTAATAAAGATTATTTTTTTAAAAATAATTTTTTTTCTTTGGCCCTGAAAAATTAGAGACCTTAGAGAATTGCCTAAAATTTGGGGGTATTCATATCTAAACCTATAAAAAAACCGTAAACTGATTCAAAACAACAGAAAATCGATTAAAATCAAGCTGTTATGGATTTGTTTTGATCATTTATTTAAAAATTGGTATGTTCGGTTCGAGTTTTGGTTCACTTCACTGCAATACAATAGAACTGGACCACATGTTCATCTAAAAAGTTAGTTTTAGACCCCCGTCTCTGTTTAAACAAATTGTTTTTACATTTTACACCTATCTCCACACCCACTCACTCACTCATTTTGTTTGTCGTCATTTTGTGGCAATATATATATATATATATGAGAAATGATCAAATTACACCAGTGTAACACTTTGGTCAATGTTATATTGCTAATAATTCTTCAACGGATAATTATATTCTAAAATACACCGTTAGATTAAAAGTTATTATCATATAGATTATTCCTGCAAAATTTCACATCAATCTAAAATTGTTTGATGTGTCATTGAGATATGTCAAAATTCATACACTTTAAAAGACATTGATCTTAATGTATCTCAATGACACATCAAATGATTTTAGATTGATGTGAAATTTTATAGGAATGATATACATGATAGTATCTTTTAATCCAACGGTGAGTTTTAGAATATAATTATCCGGTTAATAGTTATTAGCGGTGTAACATCGTTCAAGAGTTACACCGTTGTAATTTGATATATATATTGCCACAAAATGACGACAAACAAATCCATTGGCCCTCACAATAACACACTCATCTCACAATAACATAGTATCCAAAGGTGTCCAAAACATACTTGATTTCCCTGACATGGATTTATTCGAATATCTGGGAATTCATTATAAACGACCTGATCAGAAACTCGACCTGGGTACTGGGTAAGACTCTTGGAGGACGTATCCATTGGCGCAAGGGATGGGGCAGAGTAGGAAGAAGGCTATTGCGGGTGAATGGAAAAACACATTAGCACGTGACACTATGATATTTTTAGGGGTAGATGATTAATGATTAATTATTACATTTTTTAATGTGGCACTATGATATAAAAAATAACGTCATCCGTGTTCACTCAATTGATATTAATTGTTTCTTCATAAAACCCGAATGCAAACATATATGTGGATGTAGCAAAGAGTGCCAAATGGCACGTCAAGGCACCATATAAAAGTTCACTAGAAATTGCAAAAGGAAAAGTGATGAGCATTATAGACCTTCAGGCTTTTCCACTCACTGAACGTTAGATAGCTGGCCCATCAAGAAGAAACAAAAGTGAGCATGCCAAGGGAATATATGATACATCATCATTAGTATTAGACTACTCCTAGGTTGGAAATATTGTTATACCACGGTAGTTGGGAACCAAGACAAGATCCTGATATGTCAAGAGCCTCTTACGTGATATTTGACTCTCGTAGTGGCAGAACCAGGTTTCGGATATGTCAAGAGCACTAGTCTATAAAACCGATCTATATAAAATACGAGTCTTTTATTAACCAAAGTAGTAAAATAAATAACAAATAAAACATTTTTAATTAAAAATAAAAAAAGTTATAAAAGTAATACATGTCAAATTAGGGATGACACGTGTTACATTCTGAGAGTCTGAATTTAATTTTTTTATATAAATATAGAATAGATATAAAAGATATAGATTTTATTATGTTAACTTTTTTCTCCTACGTGTCGAATTGCATTCCCAAAATCCAAGCGTTGCAGTGGATTTTGGACACTGAAGGAGAATGATCAAGTTGGCTCTTAGCCCAAGTCTTAGCGTACGGGTAAGTATATGTGGAATTGTGACAAGCATATCCAGATGAATCATGTAGTATATATACAATGAAAGGATAGGGATGCCACCCGCTAAAATTGAAAAATTATATGTCAACTCGATCATAAATTACGTTAATATTTTATTTGACTTGATTATTAGAGTAGTAAAAAGTAATGTAAAACAGAACAAACAGAGAAATCTATTTTAATATGTAATACCATTTTTCATAAAAAGATATCACAATTTAAATAACCAAATTTTATCGGATAGAAATATTATTCTAATTAATTGTATTCATTATCGAAAAATGTGGATGAAAAAGTGGATGAATTTTTTTCTTTTTATTAAACCCGAAAGATTATTTTCTTTTTTTTTTAACTTAAAACTCTCACTTAAGATATTCACGTTTCGATAATTAGCTTACGTTACAACGTATTATATATAAGCCACATATCTCATCTATATATACATATACTCTACATGATGTACATCACTACAGTGCAGCAAATAGATCTAGAAAAACTATAAAGTGTACATCAAGTAGTGTCATATAGTATAGTACAGTCATCCCAAAAAGTATCTACACTATCTCCTATCCGGCTGAGTCAGTCCATACAAAACAAAAAAAAAACAAAAGAACCCTATAGTCACTCTAATACAGCTCCGTCATCAAATTGCATCCGCTCCATGATGCTGTCCAATGGACTCCTCTGAAGTCTGACCCTCGCACTCCTCTCCTAACTTCCCCTTCGTATCCACAACCTCTGGATGAGCTCGTACTCTCCATGATTGCATGACAGTAGGAGGAAAAGGCATCGGTCTCCTGCCAGATACTACATATGAAATAGGGACAGCCGCAAAAGGAGTATCAGCTCCCATTGTCGGTGTCACCCCAGTAGACACCGCTCCTACTGGTGTCTCCCTGGTCTGGCGTGAGCAACGTATGGTGCTCTTGCGGCCGGTCTGTCTCCATCTACCAAAATACCTACGACATGGAGGAGTACCGGTTCTCTGCGGCTGCGGCTCGGTACTAATTGACTCCTGCTGTCTAGGCTCAGTCTGTCTCAGCTCCTGCTAAGTGGACTCCTGTCTATGTCCCTCAGATTCTCTCCAAGCGTCCCAAAGCTGCTGTATAGGCATATGTACATCCAAAATCATGTTCTCTACTACCCACCTGTGTGGTCCCTCTGAAGAAGTCTCTAGGGACATTACGTAACCTGTATATGTCCCCCACTTGGTGCTCGGGTTTATTACCCACCCGACCCCTTCACCCCCGTGGGGTTGCAGATTAAGCCTCCTGACTCTGGTCAGTCCATCCAGCTGGTGGCTCATATATATGGATCATGTTCCAAAGAGCACAAAGCATATATGCAGGGGTAGAAAATTCTCGCACACAAGAGATACAATACAGTGATATTGAAAATAAGAAAATAAATCAGGCATATCACACATAATCAACTATAGTGATTTTAGAACAGAAATTTCTCTACCATATAACTTCTCTCATCACCAGAAATTGTATAGTTACACAAGAAATGATTCATTACAATACACACAATTATAGTTATCACAGACAAGGCATACAATTCATCACCAAACACACATCATCATCATGGCATAATCTCATGCATGTCACTTCTATTTCCCTCTCAACACCCTCGTAGAGCTCCAGGGAGACTTTCCTACCTCCAACACCTTTGAGCGATCGGCTGTAGCAGACTTAACTAATAGTCCCACCAGACTTCATGATAATCATTCAGATAAGCTACATTTAAACACAGTATCGTGTCATGAATAGTCAAGTCAGACAGATTTATCCAAGTCGGGTTGTGCGACTTGCCTCGGCTCAGAGGTTATCACCTACACTGGCCATCTGAGGGGTTTCGCAACCTGGATAATCCCAATAGGCAACTGTGGCCCAACTATCACTATTCCCAACCCTCTCTGGGTTGTAATGTTCATCTCATGGCCACCTGCCAAATCTCTTTCTCTGTATTGCATATGACATAATATTTTGCACACAAGCTCAAACACAATCATTTCACTTTGGTTTCTCTTGTAACATTATCAATCTCTTCTCTGTTACTCTTTGTAACCATCACACATAACCATTTCTCTTAGTTATGGTATTCTCATCTCTTTGTGATTATCTCAATCAACATGTCTCTTTCTCTTCCACTCAATTCTCTTACTAAATTATAACTTTGTCTTTTCACAAACGGTATTTTCTGTATCTAAAATTTAAGTTGTAGGAAAAATAGAACTAATATACCTACTAATTCTTAAACTGAAAACTTATGTTTTTCCCTTAAAAATACTTTATTTCACAAGCTTAAAATAAAAATTTCATAAAATTCTGAGTTGTTTTTAGCAGAGTCCAAAACTGTTCACAGGAGTGGAAATTTTCACACCCGCGGCAGGAACAGGTCTGTCCCCTGTTTCTCAAACAGTATGCGATTTTTCACAATTTTGGAAATAATTCCACCCAGGGCGTGACAGATTCAGTTTTCAATAAATTAAAGCCAATTGAAGTTGTTTGTGACATGATTTAACCTAATTAAGATCAATTAAGTAAAGAGACATGTTCTTAAACCAATTCAAGGCTTAACAAGCATAGACAATCACAATCACACAATATTCTCAAGTCATAACTTAAAATAAATCCCATGTCACCAAGATTCAGTGTTGACAAAACCGGACCGGACCGGCCGGTCCAACCGGTTGAACCGGAACATCCTGAGAACTGCCCTACCAAAGAACCGGCTAAAAAATGGATTGGGCCGGTTCGTACTTTTTTTAATTTTTTTTTGAAAAATTCAAAATTTTTAAATTTTTTATTTTTTTTAAAAGAAATAGATATCACTTTCTTCAATTATTTGTAATTTTGAATATTTTATATTATGAATTATGACATTTAATAGTAAAGTTTAGTTTTTCTTTATAAAGTTATGACTTTTATGTTAATTTTTGCTCAATATTGTATAGGTTTAGGGTTTAAAATAATATTATATATTATATTTATAATTAAGATAATATTATTTTATTATACTCCGGTGGAACCCCGGTCGAACCTCTTAACCTTGAACCTCTGCCCTCACCGGTTCAATAACCAGTCCGGTTTTAACTACCTTGGCAAGATTAAGGAAGTTGACATAGAGGAAAAGATGATCACAACCACAAGCTCAATCAAACTCCAATCAACATAGGGACAAGATCATCATACAAGTCAATTATTATCTCACACCCTAAAATCATTGTCATAAGAACAATAAAATCATATCACTCATACAAGCTCAAACATTCCAAAAACCATCATCAAGCCATTCATCTTGACAAGGCTACTCAAGAACAATTCCAATCAAGCATAAAAACATATCTTGATCCATCCAACAATACAAGAACAAGAAGATCACTTATCATATCAATCAAATCATTTTTCAATATAATACTTCAAGCTTAAAGAAAAATCTACAAATAACCTAGCATAGATATTTTTAAACCCCTAATAACCTTGTGAGGATAATTTTCCCCTTACCTTCTCTTCTTGCTTGTATGGGAAAAACCCTAACTTATTGGTCCTCTATCTCTCCTTGATGATCACCTTCCAATCAAACATATCATACCCAAAAATCAATGTAAGCTTTCCTATCTCATGGAAAATTCTTAGCACATCAAGGAAAGAACTTAAGATGAAATAAACACAAGCCAAAACCTAGGCTCATGAACCCTAAAGAGATGATATTAAAACTTGATCCATGAAGCTCTTACCTCACCTATCACCTTTGAAGATTGAAAATCAAGAGGAAAAGCTTGAGAAAACTTGGTAATTTTTGAGAGAAAACTAGAGAGAAAATGAGAGAAGTGTTCTTGGCATGAAAGTGAAAATGGATGAATGAGTTAGGATCTCTCTTCCCCTCCCCTTGGCTGGTCGACCTCCCCCTCTCCCTTAGGCTTATTCGACAATTTTGTCCTTAAGTCATCATGACACTAAAAGATAATTAGGAAAATAATAAGTAAGGATTTTTCTTATTAGATGATAAATATGACTCATGCAATTTGAGAAATTTCTAAACCCTTCTCAAGGCTTGTAGGGGCGGCCCAGCTGTGTAGAAGTGAGGTAAATAAGTTTTTCACTTTTAACCATGGTAAAAGATAAATTTTAAAGTAATAAAATGTGATAACTTTTGAGTTTCCTGGTTAAAATTGTCCAAAAATGACCTATTGAGGTGAAAAACTCTCATGGTTCTCATGATTAACCAAGACCACAAAATTAAAGTGCCAAAAGGGTCTTGGTAGATAAAAATAAAGTTTAGAAGCAATACGGTAATTTTTCGGTTTCCCCGGCAACACATAAATTATAGGGTTTTACTGAACTTTCTTTGAAAAATTCCAAAATTTTTTTAAAAATCATAAATCTTATAAGAACACTAATACCCTTACATTTGATTTTGAATCATTTCCTAACCCTCTAGTATCAATTTGTTCTCTCATTTACAATGTTCTTCATTCTACAGGACCAAAACAACAATTCTTAATCTGCTATTCCAAACATTTCCAAAATGATTTCCAAAATTCTAAAATAATGTAAAAACATTATTTGGCTCATCAAAATTATTTCTTAACTTATTCTGGTCTCCAATCCCACTTACAGTGCATCCTAGTCATACTACAAGGACCAAAACTGTACAGGTACCAACTTCTTATCTGTTTCTCAGAAAATCCCCAAATAAATTTCTAAAATCAATCTGACCGCAAACAGAATTCGGTTTAGATCTCAACTTCAACCTTAGACTACCGACTTCTAAGATCAAAAAGACTTCTCCTATGAAATTATTTTTCCTAAAATATGCCTAATATACACAAAACACATATTATATATATAAAATAAAATAAAGATAAAATAAAAAATTACGAATGTTATATAATATATTAAAGTAGACTCTCAAACCCTAGCGTTGAAACATCAGATATGTATGTGCCATGTAATTGAATTTGTGCAACATCAGCAAAATGTTAGATGTATCATCCTCTTAATTATACCATCTCTTTCCCCACCCTTTTACATAGATTTCATTACAAATAGGTACATTTAAATGAAAATCAATAATTATATTATATTGTATATTCAAACTAATAATATTGATATATGTCATTCATATATATTTATTTTAATATTTTAATATTTTAATTCACTTACATTCAAATTACAAATAACAACAATGCATGCAAAGCAAACACATGCAAAAAGACATGAGCATAATACTTGCATTAAAATCAACAACATGCGAAAAGTATGAACACAATAGTTGCATTGAAATTAACAACTTATATTGACGTTGGCAAAAAAAAAGTACTCATTATAGATGTCTACAACATTTCAACAAACAATTATTTCATTTTTTGTAACTAAAACCTCTTTGTGTTTTACAATAACACTACTATCAAATTAATTAGCTTTTATATTTTAAATATAAATATAAAAATCTTTTTTCACATAAAAAATAAAAAAAATCAATCCGCGCAGCGCGCGGGTCAAAGTCTAGTGTATATTATTATGCAAGTATCATATTATGTTGCAATGTTATTAATAATGTCATTATAAGAATTGAAAAATTTTATTATTAAATATATTGAGAAATATGACCACGTTTATAGATCGTGAAGCAAAAATGACGTTTACTATAATGTCTACTCCATGTCATTTATTATTTTCTTTAACTTGAATAAAGCGTGTGAATGCTCTCCTTGTCTGGCCCATTAGATTTTTGAAGGAAAGAGTGAACACACCTCTTGAGACTCTTTGTCAAAACATGGACACTAACGTCACAATCACGATTGGTTCCTCTGATGTTGGTTCATCGGATAGAACAATACCAACCCATCGACCTGTTCATGTTGGCCAATCGCCTATTTTCAAGAGGATGTTCTCATCTAATCTCTAGGAGAATCAATTGTCTACTATACATATCCCAGACATGCCATTTGAAGCTTGCCAGACTTTCATAAATTATTTGTGTGGGACCATCCAAGACGAAGAATTCTATATAGGATGACCTTATATCATGTAGCTGAAAAATACTTTATTCATGAAGTCAGAGTGGCTTGTGCCGAGAGTCTTCTAGAAGATATTGATGTAGATAATGTACTTCAGAGGCTCCAATTTACATATCTCTATCAATTATCGGACCTCAAGATTAGTTGTAAGCAATATCTTGTGAAATTTGGTAAAATCAATGACATGTGAGATGCCTTCAATGCCTTCCTGGGAAATGCAGACCATGATCTGGTTGTTGAAGTCAGCCGTGAAGTTCTTGGTGCCTTGTAAATGTAATAAAGATCTTCCAACTTCAATTTGAGTGTTTGTTTCTCAAGACATTTTCTTTTAATTTTCATAGAATTCTTTCTGGTGCTATTGATTTCAAAGTATTCTTATATTATTGTTTTTCATTTTATTGTAAGATTTATAAGGCCATAAGATTCTCTCAAATTAGAAGCTTAGAGAAAACTATTAATATATTTTCTATTCCATGATATTGAAATGTGAAAACAATGACATAATCATAAGATCTTTATTGTCTTAGTACAACAACCTTATTCAATATAAGGTTTAGGCTGATAGCTTTTGTTTTGAACTTTGATTAAAAGTTATATCATTTGGTTTTGGATGTGCGTATTTTTTTAGACATTGAATGATCAGGAGAATATACATATGTCGTCTGTAACATCCATTTTTTATGAGTTACTGTTTAAAATCTATTTTATATGAAATTTTCTGATCTAAGTGCTAAGTGATTTATTTTAGGCTTATAATGATGGTTTTAATACACTTATCAAATTATTTCATTAAAACAGACGTTTTTCCTTTGACGTTTGGACTTTTTCAGACAACCGACTTTTCCGTAATTAACGGATAAGGGTTTAAATAGCCAAGTATATAAAAAAAAACCCAGAAAACAAAACTTCCTTAACAAAATTTGGTTCTTTTAATATTTTTAATTTTATGAAATTTTTTTAGAATTTTTGGAAAACTTTTAGAAATTACCATTTTGTCCCTATTACTTATAGTAAGAGCTAAACACTGATTCAGAGACCAAGCTGAGGACAGAAAAAGATTTTGAAAGGCTAAATTATGTTTTTATATTTTTTGGGATTTTTGGAAATTATTTCATAATTTTCTGAAAAGCAGATCAAAAGCTACTTTTTTCGATCCCTGTAAAGCACAGAAAACGAGAATTTCTGGTCAGAAATGGATTTTTAGTGATAAGTGAGTGCTTAAAATCAAAATTCAAGAGGGATCATTAGTTTTTAAATTCAATTTGTGATTTTCAGGGATTTTTTCTAGAATTTTCTGAAAAATGTCCATTTTGCACTTACGGCGCGTTTGTTTTCTGTTGTTAGTGCAAACCGTAAAGCTTACCCTTACCGTAAAAAGCCAGAAACTCTTCCATAAAGCTCTTACATGTCATTTTTGAGATTCCTCATTGGTTCTTACCATTTAAAATTATTTTTTGAATATTTGATTAGTGAAATGACTATTTTGACCCTTATTTACGGAATATTTACGAATAGAGACGAATAGAGATATAGTGGCTATGATATAGAAACTTAGGAACTTTGAGGGGTTCAAATGCTATTCTAAGAAGCCTAAAATATTTGTGGACATCATCATTAGCCTTGAATAGTGTAGGGGCATGTAAAAAGACCATTTTACCCTTGATTTTCACTTAAAACTACCTAAACCTAAAGCTTTTGTTCAAGCAATCCAATGGCTCTCCTTTCTCCATCCTTTGGTCGACATCAAGAAGTAATTAGGGGCCTTGGATCAGATTTCCTACATGAGTCACTAGGCCTAGTCATAAGGAAGAGCCAATTAGAAAAAGGATTGATTAAACCTAATTAATAATTATGTATTTTGTGAGTCATAGCTTACATCACACATTTTATTTATTCCTTCCTTCTCCCTAAGCTTTGGACGCCCCACCATCTATAAATAGGACCCCTTGGCTTCATAATTTTTCTCACACCAAGCCAAGAAGCCTTGAAGACAAACACTAGTTCTCTCTTTTCTCCCTTTAGTCTTAAATTTCTTACTACTGTGTTCTTGGTGCTCTTACTTTGTTCTCCATCAATTTGTGGCCAAGGTAAGGGGAATCTCTTTCAATATTAATTTGAGAAGTATGTGTTTGATTCTTGTTTATGCTTGTCTTGTATGCTTTATGTGTTTTTGCTTTTATGCCTTAATAATTGTTTTATAGCTTTAAATTAATTATCAGGTGCTAATTATTAATAGTAGGGTTATAATACCCAATTTTCTTAAAGATTTCGTGAAAGTAAAGTGGCTATGCCAAAATCATTTTTGAGCTTTTGTAAACATACCGTTATAATGGCAAATTTTAGTCTTACCGTAAAAATGACTTTACCGCAAAGAAAATACAATTGATTATTTTGTGAAAACCCTGATATTATTTATCATTGATATACAAGGTCATGGTTAAGATAAATAGTTTATCAGTATAGATCTGTCTAGAAAGGAAAGAGACCTTTGAAGAGGCTTTTATTTAGTCCGTCTCTATCTGGCTTGAGATCTGTATTGATACGCTGTTTGGGAAATTCTTAACCTAGGGACTCGGTATATACGTGGCTAAGATAATTGGTGAATCTAATGGCAATGGATTCTCGGTGAATTCTGCTGTTATATATTTTTATTTCAGTATTCTCTATGTTTTTAACAGTAGAAATTTGTGAAAGAAGCTTTTCAATGGGCTTTTTCGGAAAATAAAACAATGTTCAAATATTTTTAGAATATTCAGTTTTGAACTTTTTCAATAAATTAAATCACTTTTTGTTATGTCATATACTGATACATTTTTAGGGATTTAAAACAAAGTATGAGTTATCTAGGATAAATGGTTCTATGTTCTATCTGGGTGGAGAAATTCTGTGCTTTTGCTGAGATGTGTGATTTGGTATTCTTATCTGAGAAATGTGGTTTTGTGTGTACTTGTGATTCCATGTTTATTTGAGAGTTAAATCGTAAGTTGGGGTCTGTGGTTCTAAGTAAAATCTCCAGGAGTAGCGGGCTGAATGCTCGTGGCTGTGTGCCGAAATTCCTAGGGTAAAATCTCCAAGAGTAGCGGGTGACTTACTCGTGGGTGTGTCCCGAATATAAGTGGTAAAGTCTCCAGGAGCAACAGGTTCTTTTCTCGTGGGTGTGTCCCGAAATTACTAAGTAAAATCCCCAAGAGTAGCGGGCAGGATGCTCGTGGGTGTGTCCCGAAAGTATAGAAAGTCTTGTGTGAAAGTATCATACTTGTTTGATAATTCCTTGAGATATATTGTTGTGTGAAACTCTCTGTTTATGATGTTGAATGATTCATCTGTTGTGTGCAGTATGTTCGCTATAAGTTGTTTATATGTTCTTGATATATGAATTGGGTGGTGAGTGATCTGTGTTCTGGTTGTGCTTGTAATTTTCTTATTAAATTGTTTAGAATTTCACCCTTGCCTACTTTGTTGTGTTGATGCATGACGGAGTATATGTTTTTCCCAAGAAGTAAGCTATCTCTAGGAGTTTTAACAAATCAAAGTTTATTGACATTAAGTATTCCTTTCTGGCTGGACCACTAGTTAGGAGAGGGGTCTTTGAGTGACATGGAGTGCACGGTGGGAAGTATGGGTGAGTGGGTGGAGGGGGCTTGGATTTGGAATTGGCGTTTGTAACATGTAACACCCTTTCTCCAAAAAGGATATTACACCATAGTAACCAAGAATTTCATAAAGATTTAGAAGTCATTTTGAAAAGAGTTTGTATCATTCTCCAAAAATGCGGATAAATTTTTTTTTTCAAAAGGAGTAATAGTATCTCTCTGTCTTAAAAACGTATTTCATTATAGTTAGTAACCAAACTATTTTACAAGAGTTTGTTTTAGTACAAACCTAAGCTTCAGAACTTGCAAAACATGTAATAAGCAGAAAATAACAGCAGTAATTTAAACTTACGTCTGCTTTTGAACCCAATAACGTCTGTCCTCTATTTTTAAGTAAATCTTTGGTAATGGAATAATTACACGGCGGCTGAGCCGACTGCGGTAATCAGTGTCCAGTTTTCTAAAAACTTGATATCATCTTGATAAACGAAATTCAACTATTTCTTTTTACCGGCTAAATTTAGAAGATGAAATAATCACACGACGGCAGAGCCATCTTTGGTGATCAGTACCCATTTTCAGAAATTTGATAAAATTACTTAGGCTACGTGAACGCAATTCAATTACTTCTCTTGGGAAATATTTAAACATTGATTATCTTCCAGGAAAAAGGTCTATTGGAAACCTATCTCACTAATTTCCACTGTCTTAAACATTGGAAATTAAACTGAGTTACGTGCATACATAAACAGATTGGATACCAGCTCAATAATTCCCACTATTAACATAACGATAGGTTCACCGGGAATCCATTACCGTTACATTAAATTCCGAAAGTTGCTATAACAGTAGGTTCACCGAGAATCCATTACTGTTACACTCTTTTATCCGACAGATGCTATAACAGTAGAATTCACCGAGAATCCATTACTGTTACACTCTTTTATCCAACCCAATCTATTTATAGATACGGTATTAATAAATCACTTCTTTCCCAGATCATCTTAGACACGTATATCCCTGGTACCTAGTGTTAAGATTTTTAAATAGCGTATTATTACAGATCCCAGGCTAGAAAGAGACGAACTTTATAAAAGCCCCTTCAAAGGTCTCTTTCCTTTCTAGACAGATCCATACTAATAAACCAATCAAATCTTAACCATCACCTTTGACCATATACATGTTAGATAATCCCAGTAGACAATTGTAGTCCAACAGAATCTATTTTCAACCCCGTCTAGTGGGTTGTAAGCTCATCGTCTTTAATGCAAATGATATAACACTTCTCTTCATCGTTCCTCAAAAACCTCTTCCGTCTTACTGTAGCTCCCTCTTTTGACAAATCTTTAGGAATCACTCACTAATTTTTGAAGAAATACTCTTGTTCTTGTTTTATTGCGCATCAAGTTATTCTTCCGGCGATAATAATTCATTTATGACTGATCACACCGCGGCAGAGCCGAACTGAGGTGAAAAGCCCAACAGAGTGATTCGGTATATGAACTTAATTTTATTAACTCATTTAAGAAGACCAAAGTGGGGCAGAGCCTCTCTGTATTTGATCAAGAAAGAAGAGAGTAACAGTAACTTAAACTGACGTCTGGTTTTGAATCCAATAACGTATGTTCTCTGTTTTTAAGTAAATCTTTGGTAATGGAATAATTACACGGCGGCTAAGCCGACTGCAGTAATCAGTGTCCAGTTTTCTAAAAACTTGATATCATCTTGATAAACGAAATTCAACTATTTCTTTTTACCGGCTTACTTAATTTAGAAGATAAAATAATCACACGACGGCAGAGCCATCTTTGGTGATCAGTACCTATTTTCAGAAATTCGATAAAACTTAGGCTATGTGAACGCAATTCAATTACTTCTCTTGGGAAATATTTAAACACTTATTATCTTCTAGGAAAAAGGCCCGTTGGAAATCTATCTCACTAATTTCCACTGTCTTAAACATTGGAAATTAAACTGAGTTACGTGCATACATAAACAAATTGATACCAGCTCAATAATTCCCACTATTAACATAACGATAGGTTCACCGGGAATCCATTACCGTTACATTAAATTCCGAAAGATGCTATAACAGTAGGTTCATCGAGAATCCATTACTGTTACACTCTTTTATCCGACAGATGCTATAACAGTAGAATTCATCGAGAATCCATTGCTGTTACACTCTTTTATCCAACCTAATTTATTTATATATACGCTATTAATAAATCACTTCTTTCCCAGATCATCTTAGACACGTATATCCCTGGTCCCTAGTGTTAAGATTTTTAAATAGCGTATTAATACAGATCCCAGGCTAGAAAGAGACGGACTTTATAAAAGCCCCTTCAAAGGTCTCTTTCCTTTCTAGACAGATCCATACTAATAAACCAATCAAATCTTGACCTTTGACCATATACATGTTAGATAATATCAGGGTTTTTCACAAAGAATAAAACGTATTTTCTTTACGGTAAAATCATATTTGCAGTAAACTAAAATTCGCCATTATAACGGTATGTTTACTAAACTCAAAATTCATTTTGCCATTCCAACCTTACTCCCACGAAAATATCAAGAAGAGTTGGGCATTATAACCCCACAATAATTGAAAAACAAAGACAAGCACTTTTCAAGCCATATAAACACCAAAAAGCACTCAAGCACACAACACTCAAGATCAAACACAAACTTCTCAAATTATTTTGCAAGATGTTCCCCCTACCTTTCCAAAATTTTGGAAGAAGAACAAGCTTTGAAAAACAAGAACACGAAGCAAAACTATCATGAGTTTCAAAGAGGAAATAAGGATTTTTGCTTAAAAACACAAGGCTCTTTGATGTGGGATGTTTTTATGAATCAAAAGGGGTATTGAACCAAGGAGGAGGGCGGGTTTCTTGATGCTTGAAATGGGAAGAATAAAGCTTTGAAGATCAAAGCTTGATTTCAAGACAAAGAGAGAAAAAGGCTAGGAATTTCAAAGGGAGAAAGAAGTGAGTGTGCTTTGTCAATACAAAGGCTTTGGTGTAAGAATTATGAAGAGTGGAGGGGGGTATTTATAGTGGAGGGGGAAGCCAAGGGGTTGGGTTAAATGGGATCATGGTTGGCTTAAAAATAACCTTGGTTAGGTTTTTAAAAATAAACCAAAACATTTATCTAATTCCTAATTGGCCTAAACCACTTCACAAGGATTGAATCCAAGTGAAAAATCATCATCCAAGGGCTCATGGGGGAGGAGAGGGGCGGCCAAAGAGGAAGGGCAAGGGAGGAAGAGAATTATGCAAGTGATGTAAGCCACGACCATCAAATGCATCTTTAACTAATTAGTTTTGATCAAACTTTTTCCAATTGGTTCAAAACCATGACTCATTGATCAAAATGCATCTAGTCCCCTTTGTGGCTTAGTGGTGAGGCGGTTTTGAGGGCTGAACCAAGGGGGAGGTGAAGTTACATCTTTGCCCCTTGGTTTTTAAGTAGAAAGGATATAAATCAAGGGCAAAAGTGGCTTTTCACAAATCAAAATTCCCTAAAATCAATTTAAAGGTTGAGAGTTGATAAGAAATCTTGGGAATATCATGTAATATCCCTAATAGCTTCATGGAAGAATTTATGGAATTTTACGGTAAGTGTAAGTATCGCGTTATGCATAAAAACAGAAAAACGGACGCGCCGTAAGTGCAAAACTGATATTTTTCAAAAAAATCCAGAAAAATTTCTAACTAATTACCAAAGGTCCCTTTCGAATTTTGATTTCGAGCTCTCATTAGTCAGTATAAATCCATTTCGGTTTAAAAACGTTCACTTTCCGTACTTTACGGTGTTTTAAGAAAACGACTTTTGGTACATCTTTCAGAAAAATCTGAAATAATTTCCATAAATCTTAAAATATGGAAAAACGTGTTCTGGCTATTAAAAATCTTTATTTGATTTTAACTTGAGCTCTAAATCAACCTTTTAGCTTAAGCGGTTTACTATTTGGACCAAAACAGAATTTTTAAATCTTTTTACTTCTAAAAATTCTAGAAAAAACCCAGAAAATCTAAAATATTAGAAAAACCAACTTTTGTGAAGGAAGTTTATTTATTGAAGTCATTTGCTGTTTTTAAGCTATTTAAAATTTCTTTCGTCGGTTAGACATTTTGTTCTCCGTAAATAGACTTGATAAAAGCAGTAAAATCATTGTTTCAGAAGTATTTCGGAATATGTGTATTTTATTCCTAATTTTAAGCCAAAAATAAATCACAAAAGATTTACCGTACAAAAATTCATATAAAACAGAAAAAGTACAGTTTTGAACAGAGAAACGGACGTCGAATTTTGATCTGACGGAAACCAAAACTTTTCTGTTTTCAAAAGTAATTTGGAACTCATGTATTTAAATCCTATTTTTAAGCTAAAAATAAACATCAAAAGATTTATATCACATAAATTCATATAAGACAAAAATCTAAACAGTTAACAAAAGAACGGATGTTACAATTCTACCCCTCTAAAAATAATTTCGTCCTCGAAATTACTTACCTAGAATAACGTCGGATAAAGATTTCGCATATTGTCCTCTAACTCCCACATTGCATCTCCTGTAACATCATCCCAAATGACTTTGACCAAAGAGATTTGCTTATCCCTGAGTTGCTTGATTTTTCGATCCTCGACTCGTACAGGGTTTGCATCATAAGTCAAGTTTTCTTTTAATTGTACTATATCCGGTTCAATAACATGAGATGGGTCGGCAACATATTTTCTCAATTGTGAAACATGAAAGATATTATGAAGATTTGGAAAAAAAAGAGGTAAAGCAATTTGATAAGCAATAGGACCTATTCGACGAAAAATTTGGTGAGGTGCTAAAAATTTTGGAGTAAGTTTCTTGGATTTGATAACTCTACCTACCCCAATCATGGGTGTGACTCTCAAGAAAACATGTTCACCTTCTTGGAATTCAAGCGGTCTTCTCCGTTTATCGGAGTAGCTCTTTTGTCTGCTTTGTGCCGTTTTCATTTTCTCTTGAATTTGCCTTACTTGCGCATTTGCTTGTTTTAACAATTCTGGTCCTAAGGTTGTACTAACTCCTTCCTGGTACCAACACAAAGGTGTTTGACATTTTCTCCCATATAATGCCTTAAAAGGTGCCATTCCAATACTGGAATGATAACTATTATTGTAAGTAAATTCTATTAATGACAGCATATCATCCCAACTTCCACTTTGGTCTAATACGCATGCTCTTAACAAATCCTCTAAGGATTGAATCGTTCTTTCTGTCTGACCATCCGTCTGAGGATGATAAGCAGAACTCAACCTTAACTTAGTTCCTAAGGCTTGATGCAGACTTTGCCAAAATCTAGAGGTAAACCTAGGATCTCTATCAGACACAATGCTAGAGGGTACTCCATGTAACCTAATGATCTCTCGAACATATAACTGGGTTAACCTCTCTAGGGAATATTTCATGTTAATGGGTAAGCAATGTGCTACTTTTGTCAATCTATCGACAATTACTCAAATTCCGTCGTATCCTTTTGAAGTCATAGGTAATCCGGTTACAAAGTCCATAGATATACTCTCCCATTTCCAGTCCGGAATATCTAAAGAATGTAATATTCCTGCAGGTTTTAGGTGTTCTACCTTAGCTTTCTGGCAAGTTAGACATGCTGACACATATTCCTCAACTTGTTTCTTCATTCCTAGCCACCAAAATTTCTGTTTTAAATCTTGATACATCTTTGTGGTTCCAGGGTGAATACTTAACCTACTCTTGTGTGCTTCATCTAAAATCATCTTCCTCATTTCTACATTGTCTGGCACACAAATTCTATTCTTACATCTCAAAATCCCATCATTTCCAAAACTAAACTCTGCAACTTTCCCTTGCTCTAATAGCTCTTTCTTTTCCTTTAGATGTCCATCAGTTGCTTGCTGCTCCTTAATCTCACTCATCAAATCACTTGAGATTTTTATCATATTCAGGCAAATCTTATCTCTATGCATATCAACATTTAAATCTAAATCACGGAATCCTTCTATCAATTCTAATTCCTTTATCATCATAGTTGATATATGCACAGTCTTTCTGCTTAAGGCATCAACTACTACATTAGCTTTTCCGGGGTGATACATTAAAGAGAAGTCATAGTCCTTTAGAAACTCCATCCACCTTCTTTGTCTCATATTGAGTTCCTTTTGATCAAATAGATACTTTAGACTTTTATGATCACTGAAGACATTAAATGTTGATCCATACAAATAATGCCTCCATATTCTTAAGGCAAATACTACTACAGCTAACTCTAGGTCATGGGTAGGGTAATTCTTTTTGTGAGTCTTTAACTGTCATGATGCATAAGCTACAACCTTTCTGTGCTGCATTAACACACATCCTAATCCTTAATATGAAGCATCACAGTACACCTCTATAGGTTCATCTGGGTTTGGTAAAACTAAAACAGGTGAGGTTGTCAGTAACCTTTTTATCTTAGTGAAACTTTCCTCACATTCGTCTGTCCATACGAATGGTTGCTCCTTCCTAGTCAACTTGGTTAACGGGGCTACAATCTTAGAAAATCCTTCAATAAACCTCCGATAATACCCTGCTAATCCTATAAAGCTACGAATCTCTGTTACAGTTGCGGGTTTCTCCCAAGCAAGTACTGCTTCTACCTTTGCAGGATCCACTGCAATTCCCTCCCTAGAGATCACATGACCTACAAATTGTACTTTACTAAGCCAAAACTCACACTTAGACAACTTAGCATATAGTTGTTTCTCACTCAATACTTGCATTACCTGCCTCAGATGTTGCTCATGTTCCTTATGGGTTTTGGAGTAGATCAAAATGTCGTCGATAAACACAACAACAAACTGATCCAGAAAAGAACTAAAGACTCTATTCATGTAATCCATGAATATTGCCGGTGCATTGGTTACTCCAAATGGCATTACAAGATATTCATAATGACCATATCGCGTTCTAAACACAGTTTTAGGTATATCTTCTTTGTTAACCCTAATTTGGTGGTAACCACTTCTCAAATCTATCTTAGAGAAAACAGTGGCTCCACGGAGCTGATCCATCAAATCGTCTATACGGGGCAAGGGATACTTATTTTTAATGGTTACTTTGTTCAGCTGTCTATAGTCAACACATAATCTAGATGTCCCATCCTTTTTCTTTACTAATAGCACTGGTGCCCCCCATGGGGATGCACTTGGCCTAATGAACTGTTTAGACAACAGATCCTCTAACTGCTTTTTCAACTCGGTCAATTCTGTGGGTGCCATTCTATAAGGTGCCATAGAGATTGGTCTAGAACCAGGTACTAAGTCTATGGTGAACTCAATTTCTCGTACTGGTGGAAAACCTGGTATTTCTTCCAGAAATACCTCCGCGAAATCTTGAATAACTAGCACTTTGCTCAATTCTGTTTCCCTCTCTCCTTTCAACAAGGTTAACCTCATGTTTTCCTGAGTTTCTTCTTTCGAAGAAACATCAGATTGGTTGGTAAGTATTAATCCAGGAATCTTAGAATTTTGGAAAACTAAGGTTTTATTGGAACAGTCTAAGAGAATATGATTGAAAGATAACCAATCCATACCCAGAACCACATCTAACTGGGTTAAAGGCAAACATATTAAGTTAACATGATATTCTTTGTCCAGAATAGTGATAGGACAATTTGAACAAACAGTGTTGGCAATTACTAGTTTAGCAGTGGGTAAAGAAACAATCAAATCAAAAGACATTAAGGACAGAGGTAGTTTTAACTGTTTCACACAATTATCAGAAATGAATGAATGTGTTGCCCCTGAATCATATAGTATAATTAAAGAATTACCAGCTATGCTACAAGTACCTTGTATTAAGTCATCAGATTTGGAAGCCTCCTCGCCACTCATGGTGTAAACTCGTCCCTTTGCTGCTGGTCTAGCTGGTTGTGTATTCTTGATGACTGGTGCAGGCCTCTGTCCTCTACAGTCATTTGCCAGGTGTCCAATCTTCCCACACTTGAAACAAGTCGTTCCCTTCTGTATACAATTGCTGGCATGATGTCCTGGTCTCCCACAATTGAAACATCTCATCACGTTTGACCTTTGCTGACCAAAACCTCCATTTCCACCAGTTGGAGCATTGTTCCTATTCGGCTGAGATGGCCTAAAGTTTGCTGGGTTCCTATTGTAGGGCATGTTCTGGAATTGCCTTTTGTTCTGATACTGGGGTTGAAATCTAAACGGTCCACCTACATTACCTTCACTACCCCTTTTTCTTTCTTCAGGATTTCCAACTTCCGACATTTCTCAACTAGAGGTTGAAATTGACGGATCTCATGAACAGATACAGCTTCTTTGATATCGTAATGAAGTCCCGCTTCGAAACATTCGCACTTCCATGCCTCATCAGGTTAAAGCTGGAAAAAGCAAAAGTACTTAGCCAAAGTTTCAAACTTAGCTGCGTACGCATCCACAGTCATCTCTTTCTGTTGTAGACTCAGGAACTCCCGTTCCCTTTCAGTCCTTGCGCTCTGAGGAAAGTACTTGGTTAGAAACCTGGTACGAAAAATTGTCCAAGTTATCTCTTGTTGTTCAGCTTCCAGTAGTTGCTGTACTCCCTTCCACCAATATTCTGCATCGCCCACAAGTACGTAAACAACATAGGATACTTTGACTCCTTCAGCACAATTTAGAGCCACAAATATCTTTTCCAAGTCTTGGATCCAAAGATCAGCTTTCTCTGGATCGGGTTCCCCATTAAATTGTTGCGGATCATGCTTCCTGAAGTCCGTAAGTCCTTTGGTCACAACAGCTCTATCTGCCCTCAACTGAGACTGTATATCCCTCTGTTCCGCTCGTTCAGCTTGCTGAGCCATAGTAGCAGCCATAGTGTTCATTGCTCCGATTGCTCGTTCCATTGCTTCGTTATTACGTGCAGCCATCGCTTACTAAAATAAAACTATCAACAACCATCTTACCCTCAAATAAACAAGTTAGCAAACAATATCACACAAGATTACCTAGCACAAAACATCAAACAAAGTCAAACAGAGTTAAACAACTTAAGCCTAATAGACCTATAACCTACGCTCCCCTATAAGATTGACAAACCAGGCTCTGATACCACAAAATGTAACACCCTTTCTCCAAAAAGGATATTACACCATAGTAACCAAGAATTTCATAAAGATTTAGAAGTCATTTTGAAAAGAGTTTGTATCATTCTCCAAAAATGCGGATAAATTTTTTTTTTCCAAAAGGAGTAATAGTATCTCTCTGTCTTAAAAACGTATTTCATTATAGTTCGTAACCAAACTATTTTACAAGAGTTTGTTTTAGTACAAACCTAAGCTTCAGAACTTGCAAAACATGTAATAAGCAGAAAATAACAGTAAACTGAAAATTACAAAAGTGTTTAAAGGAAAATATAAGCTACTATTCAAGTAAGAGCCAGATCAATCTCAGACCGTCTACCCGACTTAACTATCTTAAAACGAAGGCGTAACGGCAACAACAACCTTCCAATCCTAACGGGGTGTATCCTCTTCTGAGCCGTCTTCTCCTGCTTCTCCATCTTCCCTGCGTTACCATCTTCTTTGCGGATGATGTTCCTCAATTGCTCCAAGGGTAGCTTAACGTTCAAGACCAACCGAGTTTCTACTCTCCAGGTGGGTTTGTCAACCCTCCCCATAGTGGTAAGTACATAACCAGAATATGTACCCCACTGCGTGCCACTGTCTATCTTCCACCCTGTCTGTTCAACCTCAAGGGGTTGAATCCTAAGACGCTTGACCGGAACTAACCCAATCTTCGGGCAACCCATCTACTCCGTCATGCATCAACACAACAAAAGCAGGCAAGGGTGAAACTCTAAACAAATAATAAGAAAAGTAGATACAAGAACATATTTATAGGTTAGTCACTTTTACACAGCAACACACATATCAAAACACAAAACAATCAAGGCTTATAAACAATCATGGTTCAAATAACTTTTACCTTGGTGCTGAACCCTGCACAACAATTCATTCACAATAATATATCACCAAAACCAAGTATTTTTATGCATGTCACTTCAATATCTCAAAAGTCACACCGGTGTAATGCTCCAAGGAGACTTTCTCTTCCTCACTTCTTTTGAGCGATCGGCGGCGATAAACATAACAGAATAATCAGGGAATCCTCTCTTTAGACTCCTGAGAATCACTTCGGTAATATCGCATTTAAAATGAATACCAAACCATAAATAGATCTGCCAGTCAGATTTATCCAAGCCGGGTGTACGATTTGTCTCGGATCAGGGGGATTCACCGTAAGACCATTGAGACTATCGAAACCTGGATAATCCCAGTAGACAATTGTAGTCCAACAGAATCTAATTTCAATCCCGTCTAGTGGGTTGTAAGCTCATCGTCTTTAATGCAAATGATATAACACTTCTCTTCATCGTTCCTCAAAAACCTCTTCCGTCTTACTGTAGCTCCCTCTTTTGACAAATCTTTTGGAATCACTCACTAATTTTTGAAGAAATACTCTTGTTCTTATTTTATTGCGCATCAAGTTATTCTTCTAGCTATAATAATTCATTTATGACTGATCACACCGCGGCAGAGCCGAACTGAGGTGAAAAGCCCAACAGAGTGATTCGGTATATGAACTTAATTTTATTAACTCATTTAAGAAGACCAAAGCGGGGCAGAGCCTCTCTGTATTTGATCAAGAAAGAAGAGAGTAACAGTAATTTAAACTTACGTCTGGTTTTGAATCCAATAACGTCTGTTCTCTGTTTTTAAGTAAATCTTTGGTAATGGAATAATTACACGGCGGCTAAGCCGACTGCAGTAATCAGTGTCCAGTTTTCTAAAAACTTGATATCATCTTGATAAACGAAATTCAACTATTTCTTTTTACCGGCTTACTTAATTTAGAAGATAAAATAATCATACGACGGCAGAGCCATCTTTGGTGATCAGTACCTATTTTCAGAAATTCGATAAAACTTAGGCTACGTGAACGCAATTCAATTACTTCTCTTGGGAAATATTTAAACACTTATTATCTTCCAGGAAAATGGCCCGTTGGAAACCTATCTCACTAATTTCCATTGTCTTGAACATTGGAAATTAAACTGAGTTACGTGCATACATAAACAGATTGGATACCAGCTCAATAATTCCCACTATTAACATAACGATAGGTTCACCGGGAATCCATTACCGTTACATTAAATTCCGAAAGATGCTATAACAATAGGTTCACCGAGAATCCATTACTGTTACACTCTTTTATCCGACAGATGCTATAACAGTAGAATTCACCGAGAATCCATTACTGTTACACTCTTTTATCCAACCCAATCTATTTATATATACGGTATTAATAAATCACTTCTTTCCCAGATCATCTTAGACACGTATATCCCTGGTCCCTAGTGTTAAGATTTTTAAATAGCGTATTAATACAGATCGCAGGCTAGAAAGAGACGGACTTTATAAAAGCCCCTTCAAAGGTCTCTTTCCTTTCTAGACAGATCCATACTAATAAACCAATCAAATCTTGACCTTTGACCATATACATGTTAGATAATATCAGGGTTTTTCACAAAGAATAAAACGTATTTTCTTTACGGTAAAATCATATTTGCAGTAAACTAAAATTCGCCATTATAATGGTATGTTTGCTAAACTCAAAATTTATTTTGCCATTCCAACCTTACTCGCACGAAAATATCAAGAAGAGTTGGGCATTATAACCCCACAATAATTGAAAAACAAAGACAAGCACTTTTCAAGCCATATAAACACCAAAAAGCACTCAAGCACACAACACTCAAGATCAAACACAAACTTCTCAAATTATTTTGCAAGAGGTTCCCCCTACCTTTCCAAAATTTTGGAAGAAGAACAAGCTTTGAAAAACAAGAACACCAAGCAAAACTATCAAGAGTTTCAAAGAGGAAATAAGGATTTTTGCTTAAAAACACAAGGCCCTTTGATGTGGGATGTTTTTATGAATCAAAAGGGGTATTGAACCAAGGAGGAGGGCGGGTTTCTTGATGCTTGAAATGGGAAGAATAAAGCTTTGAAGATCAAAGCTTGATTTCAAGACAAAGAGAGAAAAAGGCTAGGATTTTCAAAGGGAGAAAGAAGTGAGTGTGCTTTGTCAATACAAAGGCTTTGGTGTAAGAATTATGAAGAGTGGAGGGGGGTATTTATAGTGGAGGGGGCAGCCAAGGGGTTGGGTTAAATGGGATCATGGTTGGCTTAAAAATAACCTTGGTTAGGTTTTTAAAAATAAACCAAAACATTTATCTAATTCCTAATTGGCCTAAACCACTTCACAAGGATTGAATCCAAGTGAAAAATCATCATCCAAGGACTCATGGGGGAGGAGAGGGGCAGCCAAAGAGGAAGGGCAAGGGAGGAAGAGAATTATGCAAGTGATGTAAGCCATGACCATCAAATGCATCTTTAACTAATTAGTTTTAATCAAACTTTTTCCAATTGGTTCAAAACCATGACTCATTGATCAAAATGCATCTAGTCCCCTTTGTGGCTTAGTGGTGAGGCGGTTCTGAGGGCTGAACCAAGGGGGAGGTGAAGTTACATCTTTGCCCCTTGGTTTTTAAGTAGAAAGGATATAAATCAAGGGCAAAAGTGGCTTTTCACAAATCAAAATTCCCTAAAATCAATTTAAAGGTTGAGAGTTGATAAGAAATCTTGGGAATATCATGTAATATCCCTAATAGCTTCATGGAAGAATTTATGGAATTTTACGGTAAGTGTAAGTATCGCGTTTTGCATAAAAACAGAAAAACGGACGCGCCGCAAGTCAAAAATTGATATTTTTCAGAAAAATGCAGAAAAATTTCTAACAAATAGCAAATCAGTTTTAATTACCACAGGTCCCTTTCGATTTTTGATTTCGAGCTCTCATTGGTCAGTATAAATCCATTTCGATTTAAAAACGTTCACTTTCCGTACTTTACGGAGTTTTAAGAAAATGACTTTTGGTACATCTTTCAGAAAAATCCAAAATAATTTTCATAAATCCTAAAAAATGGAAAAACATGATCTGGCTATTAAAAATCTTTATTTGATTTTAACTTGAGCTTTAAATCAACCTTTTAGCTTAAGCGGTTTACTATTTGGACCAAAACAGAATTTTTAAATCTTTTTACTTCTAAAAATTCTAGAAAAAACCCAGAAAATCTAAAATACTAGAAAAACCAACTTTTGTGAAGGAAGTTTATTTATTGAAGTCATTTGCTATTTTTAAGCTATTTAAAACTTCTTTCGTCGGTTAGACATTTTGTTCTCCGTAAATAGACTTGATAAAAGCAGTAAAATCATTGTTTCAGAAGTATTTTGGAATATGTGTATTTTATTCCTAATTTTAAGTCAAAAATAAATCACAAAAGATTTACCGTACAAAAATTCATATAAAACAGAAAAAGTACAGTTTTGAATAGAGAAACGGATGTCGAATTTTGATCTGACGGAAACCAAAACTTTTTTGTTTTCAAAAGTAATTTGGAACTCATGTATTTAAATCCTATTTTTAAGCTAAAAATAAACATCAAAATATTTTTATCACATAAATTCATATAAGACAAAAATCTAAACAGTTAACAAAAGAACGGATGTTACATAACACCCCTTGACGTCACATTTAGTAACCCAAAGTTTTTCAAAAAAAAAAAAACTTATTCATATTCATTGGCATTAGTTTAATATTGATTAAAATCATTTTGTTACGATAGCATAATATAAACTTTCCAAAAGGTTAGTTTTCGTATCAAAGTAAAATAAAACAAGATGAACACAACCGTCAAAAACTCAGTGAAAGAAGAAGTCAACATATATCTCACATAATCAGAAGAATTATATCTTCAATCAAATACAATGATTTTAACGTCACTATAAAATTTGCTTAAAAAATGATACTATATAGGGATAGAAACCTAGACATCCTATGAGCTGGTCACTAAGACAAAACAACTACAACTATTGTGTGGGACTTAGGGGCTCCACATTGTGGACCGTATCTTGTTCACTTAGATAAGGAGAGTTGAATGGGTCAACAAGACTCGAAGTTGGAAGTTAACTCCCCAAGTTTGCTCACGGATGAACTACTTCGATATCGGTAAGCAGAGCATGACGTTGCCTCTGCAACACCCTTTCTCCAAAAAGGATATTACACCATAGTAACTAAAAATTTCGAAATAACTTAGAAATTTTTTTATGAAAACTTAGTATTTCTTTCCCCAAAATGTGGGTAAAATTTTTGCTTTTATAAAAGATGAGAAGGATGGAGAATATGTCTCTCTAATTCTTCCAAAAGGTCTTAAATGCGGAAATACAAAGCAACACTCTTTGTCAAATTAACCTCATCTCATAGATATATAAAACCATCACATTCTACAAAAAGAAGCTTGCATCAGTACAAACTATAGTTTTTAGAAGATCACTGTATATCAGCAGTGCTGAAATACTAAGGAAAACGATAAAACATATGTGAACTAAAACACAAAAGTGGTAAAAGAAAATACAGTTTACTATGTACATGTGAGCCAGTTCAATCCAAACTAACTACCCGACATAATCGTTCTTAACCGAAGGTGTAACAACAACAGTAATCTTCCCACCCTAAAACGGGGTTTATTCATTCGAGTAGTCTTCCTACGCCTCTCATCCTACCTTGCGTTGCTGTTTTTTCTTTGGATGATATCTGCTCCAAGGGTAGCTTCACGTCTAAAACTAATCGATTCTCCACTCTCCAGTTGGGTCTATAGACCCTTCTAGCAGTGATAAGCCCATACCTAGAATATGTGCCCCAATGTGTTTCGGGGTTTATCTTCCACTGCACCTTTCCAACCTCAAGGGGTTGAATCCTAAGCAGCTGGATCGGAACCAACCCACTCCTCAGATGAACCATCTACTTAACATGCATCAAACACAAACAAAGAAAACATGCAAGGGTGAAACTCAAATCCACAGCAAAATGAACAGAGAAGCATAAGCTCACCATTTATAGATCATGCATCACTCAATACATACATTAAGAATATATATCAAAGTACTCAATACAGTACATGCATTATCTACTCAGTTTCATAGCATATCCCCATAACTACATATACACAAATCATGCCTCATATTTAAATACCGCAAAGTAATGCATGCTCAGTAATATTAAGAGAATACATAAGCAACACACAGCAGATATCACTCACAAGAAATGCTATACTTATCCTCAAAAGAAATCACATTCAGGTATCATATTAATTCCACACAGAAATAAGCCTTGTATTAAAAATCTATACTCAGAAAATAACACTCATGCTACACACTTATAAATCATATCATCAACACAAGATATATATTTATGCATGCCACTTCTATATCTCTTGAAAACACACCGGTGCACCGCTCCAAAGAGACTTTTCCAACCCTAACTCCATTGAACAATCGGCTGTAGCAAACTTAACAGAATAACCAAAGAATCCCTTTAGACCCCTGGAAATCCTTCAGAAATACTACATTTAAAATGAATATCAGATCATAAATAGGTCTATCAGTCAGATTTATCCAAGTTGGGTATACGACTCGTCTCGACTCGAGGGTATTCACCTACACGGCCATTGAGACTTTCGAAACCTAGACAATGTCAGTAGGCAATTGTAGCCCAACAAGACGCTATTTTCAACCTTCCCTGCAAGTTGTAAGCTCATACATCTTTATGCAATGACAGTCTAAATAGCATACAAATGCTCTTTGAACTCTCTTTGTAAAACTTCTTCTGTTTTACTGTACCACCTCTTGAAATACTCTATCTCAAAAAACTTTATTAACTCACGTAATTTCATGGTGTATCTTCATTTCCTGCTACTAAGTAATTTCTTCTTCTTTCATCAAATTCTGAATTTCTTACTCTAAAATTTCGACCATGTTGGTCTAACTTAACCATCCCTTTTCATCCTGTGTCTCCAAAAGAACTTGTTAATTTCAAGAAATCCCATAGATATCTTTTTCCTATTCTTGCTATACTCCGATCCTCATACAAAAATACCTTGGTAATTTATTTCAATGACTATTGAATCCTTAACAATAATCCTTATTTCTTGAAAATTTCTAGTACTATTCTACTCAGCTATAGGCTTTAGCTATTTATCTTAGAGATAACATTCTTGCACTCCTTTAAATATTGTTTCCTCAACTACCAAATATTTGTTTTCCTTCCATCGAAATCAAACCTTAAATTCCTCCATTCTTAGAAATTTTGACCTACCAGTTCATAGCCATCACCATTATTATCTTTCTGCTACCGGCAAGCTAATGGATTAATTATGTCCATACCTTGACCTTGAGTAGTAAGAAAACAATAATAATTCTATGACTGGTTGTGTCATCCCGATCATAAACTTAGTTTATAAGGGTAAGTCTCTACTTATAGTAGTAAACATAATACATAAATATATATATAAAATTAACACAACATCAAAGTAAACAAACACTTATGTATTCATATATATATATATATATATAGAAATCAAACATAAACATTTCCTAATAGGTTCTAAACTTTATGGAACGTCTCCAAAAACTATACTCTAACTTTGGGTGTTATGATTCAAGCCTACTGATAACTAGATTACATCTATAATTTAAAGCAGAAAGCAAAACAACATATCGTCTTAGATCCCACTACTCGTAGAAAGATCTTCATTTGTTCGCTCCAAGACTTTTATGTTGCAAAGTTTGATTGTTGACTACTGGCTTTTGCTCCCGACAAGTGTTTGACAAATGCCCAACCTTCCCACATCTGAAACAAGTTGCTCCCCTCTGGTTGCAATTGTTGGCATGATGTCCTATCTTCCCACAGTTATAACACTTCATCGTGCTTATCCCTTGATTCCCGTGATTTCCATTCCAAACAGCTGGTGCATGATTCCGATTTGGTTGTGAATTCCTAAAACTTCCCGAGTTCCTTGTATATGGCATTTTCTGAAATTGCCTTCCATTCTGATTTTGTGGCTGGGATCTAAATGGTCCACCCACATTACCTTTCACTACTACTTTTTCTTTCTATAATATTTCCAACTTCCGACACTTTTTCAACCAGAGGTTGAAATTGATGGATCTCATGAACAGATACTGTTTCCTTGATATCGTAACGAAGTCTCGCTTCGAAACGTTCGCACTTCCACGCCTCACCCGGTTGAAGCTGGAAAAAGCAAAAGTACTTGGCCAAAGTTTCAAACTTAGCCGCGTACGCATCCACAAACATCTCTTTCTACTGAAGACTCAGGAACTCCCATTCCCTTTCAGTCCTAGCACTCCGAGGGAAATACTTGGTCAAAAACCTTGTATGAAAAATCTCCCAAGTTATTTCTTGATGCTCAGCTTCTAACAGTTGTTGTACCCCTTTCCACTAGTACTTTGTATCACCAATAAGCAGGTACACAACATAAGATACCTTAACTCCCTCAGCACAGTTTAGAGCCAAAAATATCCTTTCCATTTCTTGGATCCAAAGATCAGCTTTCTCTGGATCAGCTTCCCCATTGAACTGTTGAGGATCGTGCTTTCTGAAGTTAGTAAGTCCTTTAGTCGCAGCAGCCCTATCTACCCTAAGCTATGATTGTATATCTCTTTGCTCCACTCGCTCAGCTTGCTGCGCCATAGTAGCTGCCATGGTATTCATCGTTCCAACTGCCCGTTCCATCGCTTCAATGTTACATGCAGACATCGCTTCCGTAGGTAAAACTAGTAGAACACGTATACCCTCGTAGTAACAAAGAAAAATCAAACAATTTCACACAAAAACAATCAAAGTTTATAATATTCTGTAATAACCTGGTGTCCTTTTGAATTGATGACTTTTTTCCTACAAACCAACATGAATTCTAATCACATGTTTTGTCCTCACTTACATGTTTTTCGGAAGGGAATCCTTTCCTATACAGTCCCATACCTATACAGTATCGTTGGCATAGGTAGTACCGATTAATTCTATTATGTTCTTCTCAATTATACTATCCCATACCAGTATAGTCCAGATTTTCTCAGCTGTACCATCCAATAACAGTACAACTTCGGCACCAAATTTTTCCAGAACCAAAACAAGTCATTCAAATTTCACACAAAAATCACACAACACACAACCTATCAGGGTTCACGCAACTTAGGCTTAGTAGACCTATACCCTAACATTTCCAAAAAGACTGAACCAGACTCTGATACCACAAAATATAACACCATTTCTCCAAAACGAATATTACACCATAGTAACCAAAAGATTCACAATGACATAGAAAATATTTTGATATAAGTTGATAATCCTTCTCTGAAAATGCAGGTAAAATTTTTCGCCTTCATAAAAGATGAGAAGGACGGGGAATAAATCCCTGAAAGACTTTCTCCTTGTAAATATTTAGGTGTAAAGAGTAAAACATAACTTCGTACTAAAAAATTCCTCATCTCATATATGTAATCATCAGAGTTTACAACAGAGGTTTATACCGCGAACACCTGAGCTGGTCAAGTCTTTAGACCTCTGCCTAATCTAAAACAATAAATACCGATTCTTCTTGGAATCTCTATCAATCTAAACAGCATCCCCCTTCGGATCCTTCTTCTAAGAGCTAGCCCACTTCTTGGGTAAATTATCTACTCAGTCATGTATCAACACAACATAAAAGTAGGCAAGGGTGAAACTCTAAACAAAGTAATAAGTAAAGTACAGGCACACCGAAAACACAGATCACACATCACCCAATTCGTACATCAAAACATATATATGTCAGAACAACAAGTTATCTAAAACAGATATCAAAATAGCAGATCAATCAAGACATATAAACTGATCTTGTTTAACCAGATCTCACCTTGCAGTGTAACCCTACAAAAGCAATGTATTCTCGAAAATATATCATCAAGTCAAAATATATTTAGGCATACCACTTCAATATCTCAAAACACACCGACGTAATGCTCCAAGGAGACTTTTTCAACCTTCATACCATTGAGCGATCGGCTGCGGTAAACATAACAGAATAATCAGGGAATCCGACCTGAACCCCTGAGAATACTTCTCGTAATACCACATTTAAAATGAATATCAAATCATGAATAGGTCAGGTATACGATTTGTCTTAGCTCGGGGGGATAAACCTACATGACCATTGAGACTTTCGAAACCTGGATAATCCAAGTAGGCAATTGTAGCCCAACTAACCCCTATTCTCAACCCTAAGTTGGAGTGTATGCTCAAACGTCTTTATGCAATGACCATCTAAATTGCACACAAAATCTCTTTAATATCTCTTTGTAAAACTTCCTCTGTTTTACTATAGTTTCTCTTAAAATCTTTCTGTCTTTATCAAAACAGTTTGTATGAAATAACTCATCACTTTAGAATAGAAATACTTTTGAATGAACAGATAGTTGTTAACACCCACATCTTTTTCTTTATATCAGAAAAACTCTTTTACTGTTTTTAAATAAATAGCTCTTGCTCTTTTTACCCATTTTACGGATCGTTTATGAGTTAAGTTATTTGTCCGGCTTTAATAAGTCAATTTATGACTAATCACACTGCGACAGAGCCGAATTGAGATGATCAACCCAACAGAGTCATACGGTACATAACTAAAGGTTATTAATTCATTTCAAGCAGACAAAAGCGAGGCAGAGCCACCTAGGATTGATCAGGAGAGAAGAGATCAACAATAATAAAACTTATGTCCACTTTTTAATCAGTAAGTGTCTGTTCTCAGATTTTAGATAGATTTTGGAAAAGGAATAATTACACGGCGGCTGAGCCGACTGCAGTAACCATTGTCCAACTTTCTTAAAAACTTACTATATAATTGAGTGAACGAAATAAAACTGATTAATTATCGGCTTAAATAACTTCGAAGATGAAAGGATCACACGGCGGCAGAGCCATCTGTGGTGATCAATGCTCAACTTAAAAACGATTCGATATAGTTTAAGTTAATGAGATCAAACTGTTTCTTTACTGAAATATTTAAGCACCAGTTGTCTTCCAGGAAAGAGGCCCGTTGAAAGCATACCTCACTAATTTTCACTGCCAGAGACATTGAAAATTAAATTGAGTTAAGTGTATACATATACAGATTGGACACCAATTCGAGATTTTCTACAGATAATATAATAGTAGAATTAACCAAGAATTCTTTACCGTTATACTAAATTTCTGATAGATGCTATAACAGTAGAATTCACCGAGAATCCTTTACTGTTACACTCTTTTTACGACAGATGCTACAACAGTAGAATTCACCGAGAATCCTTTACTGTTATACTCTTTTATCCAATCCAATCTATTTATACATACATTATTTAGAAATTCACTTCTTTCCCAATTTATCTTAGTCACGTATATACCGGGTCCCTAGGTTAAGATTTCCCCAAACAGCGTATCAGTACAGTTCCTAGGAAAGAGAGATGGACTAAGGCCCCTTCAAAGATCTCTACCTTTCCTAGACAGACTCATACTGATAAACCATTTATCTTAACCATCACCTTGTATATCAATGATAGACAATATCAAGGTTTTCACAAAAGAATAAATTGTATTTTCTTTACGGTAAGATCATATTTATGGTAAATCTAAATTTCGCCATTATAACAGTATGTTTACAAAAGCTCAAAACTTAATTTTGCCATCACCAGCTTACTTCCACGAAATTTAAGAGAAATTTGGGCATTATAACACTACAGTTAATAAATAGCACAAAACAATTAAATTAAAGCCATAAAACAATTATAAAGCATAAATAAATACATAAAGGCTATAGCACAGAAAACACACAAGCCAATCACAATCAAGAATCAAACTCATGCTTCTCAGATTAATTTGCAAGAGGTTCCCCTTATCTTTGCCACAAGAATTTGGAAGAACAAGGCTTGAAGAACCAAGAACACCAAACAAGAAAGCTTAAGATTATAAAGGAGAAAAAGGGAGGATTTTGGCTTGTTAACACAAGGCTTTTGATGTGAGAAATTTATGAAGCACTACCCTCCTATTTATAGCCAAGGGGCCGGCCAAGCTTAGAGAGAAGGAGGGCAATAAAAATTTGTGTTGTCATGCCACTTTTTGAGCCATATGTCATAAAACTTAATTAATTAAATTAAACATTTTTCTAATTGGTTTATGCCCATGACTAGGCCTTGTGACTCATAGGGAAAAAGTTCATCCAAGGCTCCAAAATACTTGTTGATGTCGACCAAGTGAGGGCAAATAAGAGCCATAGGATAGCTTGGTTAAAAACTTTAGGTTTTGGTAGTTTTAAGTGAAAACAAGGGTAAAATATGTTGACTCCAAAACCCTTGGAAAATGGTTTTAATGACAACAAACCTTCTGAACCTAATTTAAGCATTTAAGAATGTGATAAGAACTAATGGTGTGCTTGAGAATGTTTAACAAGAACAGGTCAAGTAAGAAGAGCTCGTAAGAATGTTTCAGAAGGAACAAGTCAGAATGCTCTGATGAACTCAGAATGCTCAACATTCTCATGAGAATCAAGTACACAAACATGAACGTTCTTAAAAACTAGAGTCAAGACATCCAATGATAAAGATAAAGATATACTATGATGGGATAGTCAGTGATCTAAGGAAAAGACAATCGAGTCAAAATTCCCAAGATTCACAAGATCAAAAGACTGGTTAGTGTAAAAGAATGTTCAAACACAGAAGACCTATTGAACCTTCTCTGAAGACAGAATTACACATTCATAAGAAGGTTCCAAAGGAAGGTCAGAAGAAATAAAGTACCACCACATCTAAGGTACAAGTGTTCTCACACAGAAGCTTGAGGAATATCAGAAGAAAGAACACATCTGATATCAGAGAAGATCATCAGAAGGTTCATCGTAAACATCAGAATGTTCATCAGAATGATGGACCTCAGAATGTTCATCAGAAGGTTCAGCAGAACATTATGATGAACAAGTACCAAAAGTTAGCTGTCACTGTCAACTTTTGGTAAAACTAAGGGAACGTCTAGCTGTACGAACAGAGGCCTCTTGCTCTGTGTCTAACGGCTAGTTTCACCATAGAACTTCATTAAAAGCAAAGGCAAACACGACTGGACAACTTGGAAGAGCTTATTACAAGTTTATACAATCTGAACCAAGATCCATCTTCCCATCAAGTCTGAACTTGAAACACTCACTCGTCGAAATATATTCTTGTATCTGATAGAGAGTGAATACAGTTTTTGTTTGTTCATTTATGAATGATTTGTAAGCTGTAAGATAGTGACACAACCTATATTTTCAAATCTGTAAAGGTTGTTCTTTTACTACATAGTGAGCGAGCAGTAGTGTGAGTAGAAGAAAGACATAGAGTCTGGAGAGGCTAAGTTTCTAAAGAATACTTAGTTGCTGTGCCTGAGGAGGCAAGTGAAAAGAATACTTGTAAAGGCCTGAAGAGGCTGTGTGAAGAATACTTGCACTGGTGGTTAAACTAGTGAAAAATCTCACACGGAGTGGGGACTAGACGTAGCCCAGGAGTTAAGGGTGAACCAGGATAAAATCGCGCGTGTGGTATTCTCTATTCTTCTCCTTTATACTTGTGTTAAGTAGGTTGTTTAAATCTGTATCACAAACTCATCCTTAGATTGAGAACTTGTACTATCTAAAGAAGAAGGAATATAATCATTAAGAAAGATATCTGAGAAAGTTATTTAGCCTGAAAAGGTTGAAGAACATCAGAACGTTAAAGAATCTCAGAAGGTTCATACTCAATAATAACATCAAAATGTTCTCAAGAGTGAACATTCTGAAGTGAACATTCTCAGTAAGAAATCATTAATCTTTCCTTAGTTATATAAACTTATCATGTGTTATTGAATCATTATCAATATCTGTTTATTAACTAACTGAGGTAGCTCATTCTGATTTTCAAGTCATTGAACTTGAGAATGTTAAGTCAGAAGGTTCCCTAAACATTCTTGTAGGCCAAAAATATAAAAGGGTAACAATTCAACCCCCCTTCTTGTTATCCTTTGGTTCACTTCAGTTGGCATCAGAGCCCGGTCTTCGGGTTGTAATACACTTAACAGTGTAAGAGGAAAAAGATCTAGGAAGAAGTGATGACCAATCACACCACTGGAACCTTCATTCCTGAAGGATCTTCACTAAACAAACCTCCTGCCTTTGATGGAAAAGATTACTACTACTGGAAAGAAAGGATGAAATTGTTTCTTGAAACTCAGGAAGGAGATTTATGGGAGATTGTGGAAAATGGTCCTTACATACCCAAATCTACAAAAGAGGCAGGAGAAGAAACAGAGAAACCAAAAGTCTCATGGACAAATGAAGAAAAGACCAAGGTGGTATATAACTTCAGAGCAAAGCACTATCTTACATGTGCTCTAAATAGAAGTGAGTTTGATAAAATTGCACAGTGTAAAACTGCAAAAGAAATCTGGGACACACTTCAAGTTTCCCATGAAGGTACGAACCAAGTGAAGGAATAAACATTCTCATACATCAATATGAGTTGTTTAAAATGCAAGAGACTGAGTGATGAGAATCAAGAAGCAGGAAGAAGCAAGGAATTCAATTTTGAAAACTTTATTGGGGTGATGACCCAGCTTCAATATTTTGAACGTAACTTGAGTTCTAGATGTCTGTTTTAGGCGTTCTTTGATGCGTTGAAAAGCTCAGAAGATTTCCTACAAGTCGTATTTCTAGTCTCAAGTGCTAATTATGCTTCTATCATGATGAAACTTGGACTGGAAGTTAAGTACGAAATTATGAACGAAAATATTACTTTTTGTTTAGACTTTTTGGTGTAATTTTGAATTAAGGAATATGTGGTTGAAGTCCCACATTGGAAAGAAAGAGGAGGGGGGCACCACTTGTTGGCTATAAATAGCTATTCATTTGTCTTATGTAAGAAAAACTTTTGAGTCATTGGAAATTTGAGTACTTCTTTGGAGTTTTTGGGAGCTTAGTCTCTCTTGGGTTCTTGGTTGGACCTTTTCGGTTCTTATCAAAGTTTTCCATACCTTTGTGGCGAATCCTCACCGGACTTATCACTCTCTCTAGAGTGTGGCGTCTTCTTCTCCATTTCTTATCTTCACCCCTTTCTATTTCTTCTTTTTGTTCTTGTTTGTTCTTGTTACTTTATATGCGCTGCACTTGTTATTCTATTTCCATATCATCTCTGTTGCGTTTTATCAAACACTTTGTGTGCATCTAGCCGTTGGGTGTTTCGTTGATTTATAAAGTTGCATACTTTAATCTCAATAAAGTGTGCACCTTTATTTTTCTTAAGAACCTTTCTTTTAAGTCTTCATCTTTAATATTGTTCTTAATTCTCCATTGTTAAACAAGAAGCCATTTCAAGGACGATCTGTATAAAAAAAATGAACCCCCACAGTGGTTCATATCACTGAGTCTATAGAAGAGATGATCAGTAGATTCATTGTGATCATGAATGATCTAAAATCTCTTGGAAAAATATATTCCAATCAAGAACAGATCAGGAAGATACTGAGAAGTCTTCCTAAAGTCTAGAGGCCTAAAGTAACTGTTATCCAGGAAGCAAAAGATCTGTCTACACTAAGGTTAGATGAACTGCTAGGATCACTAAAGGTGCACGAGCAGGAGATAATGGATGAAATTCAACCCAGAAGAGGAAAAGACTCAGCACTGAAGGTTACACAGAAAAGAGGAAAAACATCATCTAAACATCAATCTTCAGCCTTGAACTCAGTGGCTGAATCTGATGATGAGACAAGCAACAATGATGGAGACATCTCTGAGAATGAAGATGAACTGGCATTCATATCTAGGAACATTCAAAGAATGTTGAGGAATAGAGGTAAATGGAGAAAGAATTTTCAATCAAGAAGAGACTTTCAAAAAGGAGAAAACAGTAGAGGACAAGTCATTTGCTTTGGATGCAACAAGCCTGGACACATCAAATCAGAATGTCCTAATACTAAGAGGAGTCCAAAGGATTTTTAAAAGAAGAAAGCTATGATGGCCACTTGGGATAATTCAGAAGAATCATCTGAAGAAGATGAGCCAGAAGCAGCAAATCTCTGCCTCATGATGAGTCAACCAGTGTAACATCCATTTTTCTGAGTTACTGTTTAAAATCTATTTTATATGAAACTTTGTGATCTAAGTGCCAAGAAAATTATTTTAGTCTTATAATGAAGGTTTTAAAATATCTATCAAGTTATTTCAGTAAACCAGTCACTCTTTCCATGACGTTTGACCTCCGTATTTACCATTATTAACGGATAAGGGTTTTAATAGCACAAGTATGCTAAACCAACTTAGACAAATGAACTTCCTTAACAAAAGTTAGTTCTTTTAATATTTCTGATTTTCTGGAATTTTCTTAGAATTTTTGGAAAACTTTAGAAATTACCATTTTGATCCTGTTACTTACAATAAGGGCTAATAACTGATTCAGAGACCAAACTGAGGTCAGGAAAAGATTTTGAGTAGCTGAATCATATTTTTTCATTTTTTGGGATTTTTGGAAATTATTTCGTAATTTTCTGAAAAGCCGATAAAAATGCTACTTTTTCGATCTCTGTAAAGTACGGAAAACAGGGATTTCTGGTCAAAAATGGATTTTCAATGATCAGTGAGTGCTTAAAATCAAATTTCGAGAGGGACCATTAGTGTTTAAATTTAATTTGTGATTTTCTGGGATTTTTCTGTAATTTTTTGAAAAATTACTGTTTTTCACTTACAGCGCGTCCGTTTTCGTTTGTTTTTGCAAACTGAAAGGCTTACCCTTACCGTAAAAAATCCCAAAACTCTTCTATGAAGCTCTTACATGTCATTTTTTGGATTCCTCATTGGTTCTTACCATTTAAAATTATTTTTGAATATTTGATTAGTGAAAAGTCAATTTTACCCTTGATTTTCATCTTGTTTACATTAAAACTCTAGGGGCAAAGATGTAACTTCACTTCCCTCTTCTAGAAAAGCTCTTGGCCGACCTCCTTAGTGAATCCCCACTATCTTGAAGCTTCTCCCTCCTTCTAGGTGTTGAGTCATGACCATGAGTCATTGGTTTAAGCCAATTAGGAATTAGTTAATTGTTTTGATTTATTTTAAAAGCCAAACCATGGTTACTTTCCAAGCCAACCATAGTCTCATTAACCCAACCCCTCTGCTGCCCCCTCCACTATAAATAAACCCCCCTTGCTTCATAAAATACTCACACAATCAAAGGAAGCCTTCAAAACAAACACAAATTCTCTCTTTTCTCTCTTTAGTCTTAAATTTCTTACTATTGTGTTCTTGGTTTTCTTGCTTTGGTCTTCATCAATTTTGGCCAAGGTAAGGGGTTAATCTTTCAATATTAATTTGATAAGTATGAGCTTTGATTCTTGTTTGTGTTTAGATTGCTTGTTTATGTGTTTTTGCTTTTATGCCTTAATAATTAGTTTATAAGCTTTAAATTAATTATTTTGTGCTAATTATTAATAATAGAGTTAGAATGCCGAAATTTTCTTAAGATTTTCGTGAAGCAAGGTGGGAATGTTAAAATCATTTTTGACCTTTGTAAACATATCGTTATAATGGCAAAATTATTTTTGAGCTTTGTAAACATACTGTTATAATAACAAAATCATTTTTGAGCTTTCGTAAACATACCGTTATAATGGCAAATTTTAGACTTACCGTAAATGATTTTACAGCGAAGAAAATATAAATTATTATTTGTGAAAACTCTGATATTATCTATCATTGATATACAAGGTCATGGTTAAGATAAATGGTTTATCAGTATGGATCTATCTAGAAAGGAAGTGAGACCTTTGAAGGGGCTAAAACAGTCTGTCTCTCTCTGGCCTGGGATCTGTGTTGATACGCTGTTTGGGGAATTCTTAACCTAGGGACTCGGTATATACATGGCTAAGATGATTGGGGAATATAATGGTAATGAATTCTCAAAGAATTCTACTGTTATATATATATTTGGTTCAGTATTCTCTATGTTCTTAACAGTGAAAATTTGTGAAACAAGCATTCAATGGGCTTTTTCTGAAATTAAACCGGTGTTCACGTATTTTCGAAATATTTTAGTTTTGACCCCTCTTCAGTAAATTAATTACTTTTAGTACAGTTATATATACCGAGTTATTTTTGAGGGACTTGAATGAAAAACGAAGTATGAGTTATTTGGGATAAATGGTTCTATGTTCTATCTGAGTGGTGAAATTCTATGTGTTTTCCTGAGTTGTGTGATTTGGTATTCTTATTTGTTAAACGTGGTCTTTGTGTTTTCTGGTAATTTTGTGTGGTTTGAGATAAGTGGCTCTGAGTGGTTGGAAGTGAAAGAGATATGCCTAGTGAAAGGCGATGTTCCTACTTGATGTTCCCACATGATGTTCTCACTTAATGTTCCTACTCGATGTTCCCAAATGCTTTGTTGAAATCGATGTTCCTACTGGATGTTCCCAATGTGCTGTGTTTTAAGCAAAGTGCTTATTGTTTGTTATGTTGGTGTACTGATTTGTTAAGTATGATTCCTTAGTGTTTGTACTGTGTGTTGTTGTGTGCCTATAATTTTCTTATTAAGTAAGTTGTTTAGAGTTTCACCTTTGCCTACTTTGTTGTGTTGATGCATGACGGGGTAGATGTTTTTCCCAAGAAGTAGGCTACCTCTTAGAAGAAAATCTGAAGGATGTTGCTGTATAGATGGATATGGATTACAAGAAGAATAGATGGTTACTGTACTATTTTGGGTAGAGGTTAGAGACCAAACTGGCTCAGATGTTCAATGTATCATTTTCAGTATTTCCTTGTAAAAACTCTTATGATTATATGAAATAAGATTACCATCACAAAAGTATTGTTTTATGCTTCTGTACTTAACACCTTTTTGAAAAAAATTAATATATATTCTCCATCTTTCTCTTGGTTTAAAAGAAGAAAAAATCTTACTCATTTTCGGAGAAGGAATGTTGAGCTTTCACAAAATATTTTCTAAGTTATTTTGAAATTCATTGGTAACTATGGCCCTTTCTCCAAAAAGGATATTACAACCAGAATCTGAAGCTGATGAGGTAAACAATATTCAAACTTATCATGAACTAGAGTTTGGCTTTTGATAATAGAGTTTGCTTTTGATAATCTGTTAAATGACTCTAATACTTTAGTTCAAAAATGTGTATTCTTAAAAGGACAATTTTCTGAAACAGAAAGAAAATGAGAAACTAAGGGAAGAAAATGAAAGATTCTTTAAAACGAATCAGTGTCTTCAAGAATGTCATTTCAATCTTTCTGAGCAAGTCAAGTCTATCAGAAAAGATGTTTCTGAAACACCAATTCCAGATAATCAAATTGTTCTTGAAGAAAACAATATTTTAAAAGAAAGAGTTAACATGTTAACTCATGATTTATCTAGATTTGTTGAAGGATCAAAAAATCTGAACAAATTAATGGGTGTTCAAAAGGATCCTTCTGATAGGACAGGACTTGGATTTAATAGTAATCAGAAGCAAACCCCTACGAAAATAAATTTTGAAAATGCCAGAAGGTCATGGAAATATCGTTCTAACTGTAGAATGTATGGTCACTTGCCTTTAGACTGTGTTTATAAGAAAGAAGGTTCTACTGGGAGTAAGAAGACTCATAAACACAGTAAAAAAATTTTTTGTTATTACTACAACTTGTATGACCATACAGACACAGAATGTTACCATCAACACAGAGCTCAGAAACATTCTAAAAATGTTCCTAAGTTCAGAAAGGGCAGAAAATTCTGTTCTTGTTGCAATAAACTTGGACATATTGTCTCAGAATGTTGGTACAAGAACAAAATACCTAAGAAAAATGTAACTAACCAAGAAGGACCCAACAAAATATGGGTACCTGAGTCTGTGTTTGCTGAAAATACAGGAATGCCTTATGACTGCCAAGAAAAGAATGCTATGGTTCTTGGACAGTGGTTGCTCAAGACACATGACTGGAGATAAGAGTAAGTTTCTTACTCTTAAGAAGGTAGATGGTGGAGCTGTAACATTTGGTGACAACAAAAAGGCTTGGATCAAAGGTATAGGTAAAATAGGTAATAAAGACTTCACCAAAATTGAAAATGTTTATTATGTTAAAGGGTTAAAACACAACCTTTTCAGCATTAGTTAACTATGTGACAGTGGCTTTGAAGTACTGTTTCAACCTACAATTTGTGAAATTAGAGAAAAATCTACAGGCAATCTTCTCTTCTCAGGAAAAAGAAATAAAAACTTTTACAGCATATGCATTGAAGAACTTTCTAATCAAACGTGTTTTGCATCCTTTGAAACTGATAAATGGATTTGGCATAGAAGAGTAGGCCACATGAATATGAAAACTATTTCAAAATTATTACAAAAAGATCTTGTCAAAGGATTGCCCAAAATCATATTTGAAAAGGATAAAATTTGTGAAGCATGTGAGCATGGAAAGCAAACAAAATCAAGTTTTCATTCTAAGAATGTTGTTTCAACTTCAAAACCACTTGAACTATTGCATATTGATTTGTTTGGTCCCACCAAAACTGCAAGCCTTGGTGGAAAGAGATATGGCTTTATGATTGTGGATGATTACTCTAGATTCACTTGGGTGCTATTTCTAATTCACAAGGATGAGTCATTTGAAGCCTTCAGAAAGTTCTGTAAGAAGGTTCAAAATGAAAAAGGTTGAAACATAGTTTCTGTGAGAAGTGATCATGAAGGTGAGTTTGAGAATTATCAATTTCAAACATTCTTTGATGAGAATGAAATCAATCATAATTTTTCTTGTCCTAGAACTCTCCAACAAAATGGAGTTGTAGAAAGGAAAAATAGATCATTGCAAGAAATGGCAAGAACAATGCTTAGTGAGTCAAGCATTCAGAATTATTTTTGGGCAGAAGCTGTAAACACTTCTTGCTACATTCTGAACAGATTTTCAATCAGAAAGATTCTGAACAAAACTCCAGATGAATTATGGAAAGGGAGAAAACCAAATATCTCCTACTTTCATGTCTTTGGGTGAGAATGTTTCGTCTTGAACAACAAAGACAATCTTGGAAAATTTGATTCCAAAACTGACAAAGCTATCTTCTTAGGGTATTCTCAGTCTTCTAAAGCATACAAAATCTTTAATTTAAAGAATAATACATTTGAGGAAAGTATGAATGTCGTATTCAATGATATTAACAGCATGTCTGAGAAAAGAAAAGATGTAAATCTTGAAGAAGAACTGGAAAGATTCAAGATTCAAGATGAATCTAATACTCCTGACCAGGTCAAAGAAGACTCAGAAGATCAGAATGTTGAACCTTCTCAAGGTCAGAAAGATAAATGTACTCCACAACATTATGAAGTTCAGAATTTACCTAAGAGCTAGAGAATGGTTACTAATCATCCTCAAGAGTTCATAATTGGAGAAACCTCAGAGGGAATTAAAACAAGATCATCTTTTAAAAGAGATGAATGTGATATGGCTCTATTATGAGAGGTTGAACCTAAATCTATTGATGAAGCCATAACTGATGAATCATGGATAAATGCCATGAAAGAATAGTTGAGCCAACTTGACAAAAATCAAGTATGGACTCTTATGCCCTCACCTCGAAATCAAACAGTCATTGGAACCAGATGGGTGTTTAGAAACAAACTTGATGAAAATGGTAAGGTAGTAAGAAATAAAGCAAGGTTAGTAGCTCAAAGATACAATCAGCAAGAATGTATTGATTATGATTATGATAAAACCTTTGCCCCTGTAGCTAGATTAGAAGCTATAAGAATTCTTCTTGCATTTGCTGCATACAAACACATAAATTTTTTTCAAATGGATGTTAAAAGTGCCTTTTTAAATGGATTTATAAATGAAGAAGTTTATGTGCATCAACCTCCTGGTTTTATTGAGAATGATAAACCAAATCATGTTTTCAAACTAACTACCTCCTGGTTTGAAGCAAGCTCCTAGAGCTTGGTATGATAGATTGAGTAACTTTTTGACAAAAAATGATTTCCTCAGAGGAAAAATTGATACTACCTTGTTTAAGAAAGTTCATAAGTCAGACATTCTCATAGTGCAAATATATGTTGATGATACAATTTTTGGTGCTACTAATGAGAATATGTTCAGTGAATTCTCCAAACTGATGAAAGGAGAATTCGAGATGAGCATGATGGGAGAGTTGAGCTTCTTCTTAGGACTACAAATAAAACAAATGGAGAATGGTATCTTTATTCATCAAGAAAAATATATCAAGGACATTCTCAAAAAGTTCAGAATGGATGAGGCTAAACCTATGGCTACTCCCATGCATCCTTCTTCAGTACTAGATAAAGATGAAAAAGGTAAATCAGTATCTGAGAAGGAATATAGAGGTATGATTGGCTCCTTACTCTATCTAACTGCTAGCAGACCAGACATAGTCTTCTCAGTAGGATTATGTGCTAGATTTCAATCTGCCCCTAAAGAATCTCACTTTATAGCAGTAAAAAGAATCTTTAGATACCTTGTTGGTACAACTAACTACGGATTGTGGTATGAGAAATGCTCAGAATTTGATCTAGTAGGTTATTGTAATGCTGATTATGCTGGTGACAAGATTGATAGAAAGAGTACAAGTGGTGGTTGTCATTTCATTGGAAAACCACTAATTACTTGGACTTGTAGAAAACAGAACACCATAGCATTATCTACAACTGAGGCAGAATATGTAGCAGTAGCAAGTTGTTGTTCTCAAATATTGTGGATTAAGCATCAGCTGGAAGATTATTCTATAAGGTACTCCGATATCCCAATTTATTGTGATAATACTAGTGTCATTAATCTTTGAAAGAATCCTATCCAACATTCTAGATCAAAACACATTGATATCAAACATCATTTTATCAGAGATCATGTTCAGAAAGGTGATATTGAACTAAAATTCATTGAAACCAAGTTTTAAGTTGCTGATATCTTTACAAAACCCTTGTTGGAAGAAAGACTTAACTTCATAAAAAATCTCCTTCATTTGCATATGATTGAAAACTGATTGGTTGAGTTCTTCTTGATTATATGAAATGTATGAATATATTGATTAGATGTTTTATGAAGCATGTAGTGGGGTAAATGGGTCTTAATAGATTAGGAGAATGTTAATCAAGAACGTTCTTTGAGAATGTTGGCTGAGAATGTTCTCTGAGAATGATTGGGTGAGAATGTTAATGCTTAACCTTCTTAGTCAAACTCTCTGACTATCCCAATGGTCATTTTTCTCTCTCCTGCAGTAAATAATAACTGCTCTCCCTGCATTCCTCAACGACAAGAAACGACTAGTTGTTGGGTGATAGTGTGTCTCTTTTCATCTTCTGTATAAAGAAGGTTGAATCAAAAAATGGGACCACTAAAATCATCTCTCATCCCCCACTCTCAAGAATACTCTTGAACATTCTGAGATCACTCTCAAAAATTCCCTTAACCAATCTCCTCGCTTTCGTTTCCATTCAAACCCTAAAATGGTCAGAACCAAGCACTTGGGTGTCAAAGGTGGTGGTGAGCCCTGTACTCCAGAATCATCCTCCCAATCTGAGGAACCCTCTCGTGTGCCCTCACCTGCATCTCTTCCACTATAAGCCACCCCTGTTTTATCTCCACCTTCTATCGCCAAAGGAAAGCGAACGAAGAGATCTGCTCCTCCATCCAGACGTTCTGCAAGAATTATGTCTGGTGTCTCATGAAGCAGTAAACCAGTAGCTGTTGGAGAAACCATTTAGATCAATGCGTCTGACTCAGAAAAAACACTCTCTGCCACTCTTCAAAGAAGGAAGGAAGCGTATCAAAGTCTTTTCCAAGTGAGAAAAAGAGAAAGGAAGAAGTATCTTCTGCCAGCAAGGTGAAGAGTGAAGGAAAGAAATCAAAGAAGGAAGAGAAGGGCAAAGACTTGATGATATCCAGAACTATAGTTCCTGGCAGGATCTATGAACTGAAGGAAGTCAAGGAGAAAAGGTGTGACATTCTGTCGTACTTGAAGAATCTGAAATGGCACAGATTCTTAAGCATTGATGAATCAGTCTATCCAGACTTCAAGAGGAGTTTTTACTCAACTGCTCGAGTAAATGAAGGACTAGGATGTCTCATTGGCATAGTCAAGCCCAAGAGGATAGTCCTTAATGAAGAAAATCTGGGAAAGGCTCTCAGATTGAAGTGCTATGGGGAGAATCTGTATGATGAAGACTGCAACACCCTTTCTCCGAAAAGGATATTACACCATAGTTACCAATGAATTTCGAAATAACTTAGAAAATATTTAGTGAAAACTCAACATTCTTTCTCCGAAAACGTGAGTAAAATTTTTTCTTCTTTTAAACACAGAGAAGAATGGAGAAATATGTATTAATTCTTTTCAAAAGAGTTTAAGTGCAAAAGCATAACGCAATACCATGCGAAAAAGATCTCGTCTCATAGATATATAAAATCATCAGAGTTTGTACTGGAAAGAATTTAAAGTAAGACAGTGAACATCTGAGCCAATCTGATCTCTAAACCCCTACCCAAATAACACAGTAATCATCTAATCTTCTTGGAATCCATATCATCTACTTAGCAGCATCCTTCAACTCCTCTTCTAAGAGCTAACCCCCTTCTTGGGTCAACATCTACTCCGTCATGAATCAACACAACAAAGCAGGTAAGGGTGAAACTCTACACAACTTAATAAGGAAAGTACGGCCCACAGCAACACAGCACAATCACAAAGGAATCATACTAAAATAACCAGTATATCAATATATCAGATAATCAGTGCAATAAGAATTTCACTCAACACAGCACATTTGGGAACATCCAGTGGGAACATCGCTTTCAACAAAGCATTTGGGAACATCAAGTAGGAACATCAAGTAGGAACATCGTGTGGGAACATCGCCTTTCACTAGGCATATCTCTTTCACTTCCAACCACTCAAAACCACTTATCTCAAACCACATAGAATCACCAATACACACAAAACCATACTTAACAGATAGGAATTCCAAAACACACATCTCAGGAAAAACACAGAATCTTACCACTCAAGACAAACATATAACCATTTATTCCAAACAACTCATACTTCGTTTATATTCAAGTTTGTCAAAAATATATCAGTATGTAACAGTACCAAAAAGTAATTAACTTATTGAAAAGGGGTCAAAAGGGAAATGTTTCGAAAATACTTGCACACTGGTTTATTTCCAGAAAAAGCCCTATTGAAATTGTTTTCACAAATTTCCACTGTTGAAAACATAGAGAATACTAAACCAAAAATATATAACAGTAGAATTCATCGAGAATCCATTACCATTATATTCCCCAATTGTCTTAGTCACGTATATACCGAGTCCCTAAGTTAAGATTTCCCCAAACAGCGTATCAATACAGATCCCAGGCCAGAGAGAGACGGACTACTTTAGCCCCTTCAAAGGTCTCACTTCCTTTCTAGACAGATCCATACTGATAAACCATTTATCTTAACCATGACCTTGTATATCAATGATAGACAATACTAGGGTTTTCACAAAATAATTAATTGTATTCTCTTCATGGTAAAATCATGTTTACGGTAGTCTAAATTTCGCCATTATAACGGTATGTTTACAAAAGTTCAAAAATGATTTTGGCATAACCCTCTTACTATCTCGAAAATTTAGAGAAAATTGGGCATTATAACTTTACTATTAATAATAAGCACAAAATAATTATTTAAAGGCTATAAAACTATTTATTAAGGCTTAATAGTAAAAACACTTAAAGCATACAATCCTAACACAACCAAGAATCAAAACTCATACTTCACAAATTAAATTGCAAGATTAACCCCTTACCTTGGCCAAACTTTGAAGAAGAACAAGCAAGAACACCAAGAACACCAAAAGAAATTTAAGAGAACTAAAAAGAAAAAAGAGAGAATTGTGTTTTGCCTTCATGCTCCTCTTGGATTTGTGAGAAATTATGAAGCATGAAGGGTCCTATTTATAGGGAGAGGGGGCTGATTTCATGAGGGCAAGGAAGGAAGAAAATTATGCTTGTGATGTAAGCCATGATGATTAAAACACATAATTAATTAATTAGGTAAATCAATCCTTTTTCTAATTGGTCCAAAACCATGACTCACATAACCAAATGAACCTAGTCCTCTTCTTGGCTTTAGAGTAGGATGGTTTTGAGGCAGCTCTAGAAGGAAGAAATGAAGTTACATTTTTGCCCCTAGGGTTTTAAGTGAAAACAGATGAAAATCAAGGGTAAAACGGACTTTTCACAAATCAACTATTTCCAAAATAAATTAAAATGGTGAGAACCAATGGGGATTCATGAAAATACCATGGAAGAGCTTCATAGAAAAGTTTTGGGATTTTTACGGTAAGGGTAAGCCTTACGGTTTGCAAAAACAAAGGAAAACGGTCGCGCCGTAAGTGAAAAACGGACATTTTTCAGAAAATTCCAAAAAAAAATCCCAGAAAATCAGAAATTGAATTTAAACACTAATGGTCCCTCTTGAAATTTGATTTTGAACACTCACTGATCACTAAAAATCCATTTTTGACCAGAAATCCCTGTTTTTCGTACTTTATGAATGTCAGAAAAAGTAGCGTTTTTATTTGCTTTTCAGAAAATTATGAAATAATTTCCAAAAATCACCAAAAATATAAAAACATGATTCAGCTACTTAAAATCTTTTTCTGATCTCAGGTTGGTCTCCAAATCAATGATTTGCTCTTACTGCACGTAACAGGGTCAAAATGGTAATTTCCAAAGTTTTCAGAAAATTCTAAGAAAATTCCAGAAAATCAAAAATATTAAAAGAACCAACTTTTGTGAAGGAAGTTTGTTTAAAAAGGTTGGGTTAACACACTTGTATTATTAAAACCCTTTTCCATCAATAACGAAAAATACGGATAACAAACAGTAAGGAAAAAGTTACTGTTTTAATAAAATAATTTCATAAGTGTTTTATACTTATTATTATATGACCAAATTAATGTTCTTAGCACCTAGATCTTAGTATTTCATATTAAACAGAAATTCTAACTAATACCCTAAAAATACGGATGTTACAAAGACTGGTACTCTAAGGATGGAGTTACCAAAGAAGAAGTCATCAACATGTTCCTAGATGAGGAACATTCTGAGATAAGATCAAAGACCCTAACAACTTTTGGAAGGCTGGCACACAACATAAGCATTCACCCCATTCCACCCAGAGCAGGCACATTCCAATCAGTAAGTCATTTGGACTTAATGGTTCTGTACCATCTTCAAAAAGGTATCCCTTTGAGTCTGCCCCATCTCATTCTCAAGTATATGATGGCTGCTGTTTCTCCCTCAAAGCCAACTGGGTGCTTGCCATATGGAATGGCTTTTACCAAAATATTCAAGCATTTTGGAGTCTCACTGGAAGAAGAGAATGCTGTAAGTGATAAGAGTTTCTTCGTGGCAAAGAATCTCAATCAAATGAAGTTGAAAGGCTCCTTTCCCTCTGTAGAAGCAAGATCAGAGAAGGTTCAACAGGAGAAACCTTCTAAGGCTGAAAAGAGCAAAGGAGAAGGCTCTTCAAAGAAGAGAAAAGGAAGAGAGGGAGAAACAGAAGAAGAAGAAAGGAGAAAGAAGAAGGAGAAAAGGAAGAGAAGAAAAAGAAGAAGATTACAGAAGAAGAATCTCAACCTTCTGTGATAGAAAAGGAACCTTCTGAAGAAGAGAAGGAAGAAGCAGAGGTGCTTGAGGCGCTTGAAAAATTGGCTCAAGAAGAGTCAACTGAGAAGGGACAAGAAGAAGAGGAACCTGAGGAGGATCCCTTTGAGGAAATGGCCGATGAGCCTGTGCTGGACTCTGCTCAAGAAGGGTCTGAGAAGGCTGAGGCTCAGAAAAATGAACCTGAGAAGGTTCGAGAGATGGAAGAACCTAAACCTTCTGAAGAGGCTCATGAAGAAGAGCATTATGAACCAGAAGACTTGGTTCAAGAAGAAGAAACTGATCCTGATCAAGAGGATCAAGAGAAAAGAAAGGAGGAAGAAGTCAGGGATGAACCCTGGGTCTCAGAATCAACTGAGAAAGAACCCTCCTCTGAGAAGCCAAAGGAAACTGAGAATGTTGGGCTGGAGCATTCTCAAATGGTGGATCCCATCACTAGTCAGACTGCTGGGATTTTGGCTGAACTGAAGATATATGAGGATGAAGAATCTTCTGAAGAAGAAGAAGAGAAAGCTCCTGAGGAAGCAGAAAAGGTTACTGCCCAGAAAGATGACAAGGGCAAAGGAATTCTCGAAGAAGAAATCCCCTCTTTACCAGTAATTGGGGGAAGCAATTTTGATTCTGAAATGATCAAGCAATTCATGTCTTCTCCACCAGTCTTTGATCTTTCTGCTCCTGCTCCTGCTCCAATCTTTCCTGGACCTCCGCATGGTGTTGGTGAATTACCACCAGATCTCCCCACATTGTTTGCTTCACTTGGGGAATCTACTTTCAAGTAGATGGAGGAAATGCATAAGGGTTCACCTTCTGAGAAGGTTGTTGGTGAACCTTCTGAAGAGAAAGAAAAGGTTGCAACTGAATCTGTCAAGGTAGCATCTCCTACTGAGCAGTCATTTCATGTCAGGCTTGCTGCTCTAGAGAAAGATGTGAAGAAAATGAGAGTCAACCAGAAGCTACTCTTCACCGGGATGGATGTCTGAGCATTCCTCCACTCCTTATCAACCTCCTCCTACCTTTGACCCAACCTTGCCTACATCATCCACCTCCTCTGGAGACTCATCTCCTTCCAAATAGGCTTCCTAGATATCTTTTTCCCTCTCTTTTTGATTGTTGACAAAAGGGGGAGAAGAAAAAGAATAGAATTTTGAATTTTCTTTTCATAGACATTCTGGGTTGGGCTTAGTTAAAATGTATAGGCCAAATTTTTGTTTTGAATGTCTTCGAAATTATTGTACATGAATGTTATTAACATGCAGATTATTGTACAAATGCATTCAACATTTTGAATGAATTATATTGGAAGTCTGTTGGATGAAATATCTTTGACTAAGTGCTCGACCAAAACTCGGATATGAATATTCTGCATGTGAACATTCTCATAATTGAAACATTCTCTGAATGCATGAATATTCTCTGTTTATCTTAGTCAAAATTTTATCACTTCTTACTTCGAAAATAATATGCATATATTCAGGGGGAGTATGTGATAAAATTATTATGATAACATTCATAAAAACTTAAATTCTGTTATAGGTTTGTCATCAGCAAAAAGGTCGAGAATGTTGACTCCAAAACCCTTGGAAAATGGTTTTAATGACAACAAACCTTCTGAACCTAATTTAAGCATTTAAGAATGTTATAAGAACTAATGGTGTGCTTGAGAATGTTTAACAAGAATAGGTCAAGTAAGAAGAGCTCATAAGAATGTTTCAGAAGGAACAAGTCAGAATGTTCTGATGAACTCAGAATGCTCAACATTCTCATGAGAATCAAGTACACAAACATAAACGTTCTCAAAGACCAAAGTCAAGACATCTAATGATCAAGATAAAGATATACTATGATGGGATAGTTAGTGATCTAAGGAAAAGACAATCGAGTTAGAATTCACAAGATTCACAAGATTAAAAGACTGGTCAGTGTAAAAGAATGTTCAAACACAGAAAACCTATTGAACCTTCTCTGAAAACATAATTACACATTCATAAGATGGTTCCAAAGGAAGGTCAGAAGAAATAGAGTACCACCACATCTAAGGTACAAGTGTTCTCACATAGAAGCTTGAGGAATATCAGAAGAGAGAACACATATGATATCAGAGAAGATCATCAGAAAGTTCATCGTAAACATCAGAATGTTCATCAGAAGGATGGACCTCAAAATGTTCATCAGAAGGTTCAGCAGAACATTATGATGAACAAGTACCAAAAGTTAGCTGTCACTGTCAACTTTTGGTAAAAGCAAGGGAACGTCCAGTTGTACGAACAGAGGCCTCTTGCTATGTGTCTAACGGCTAGTTTCACCATGGAACTTCATTAAAAGTAAAGGCAAACACTACTGGACAACTTGGAAGAGCTTATTATGAGTTTATACAATCTGAACCAAGATCCATCTTCCCATCAAGTCTGAACTTGAAACACTCACTCATCGAAATATGTTCTTGTATCTATTAGAGAGTGAATACAGTTTTCGTTTGTTCATTTATGAATGATTTGTAAGCTGTAAGATAGTGACACAACCTATATTTTCAAATCTGTAAAGGTTGTTCTTTTACTACATAGTGAGCGAGCACTAGTGTGAATAGAAGAAAGACATAGAGTCTGGAGAGGCTAAGTTTCTAAAGAATACCCAGTTGATGTGCCAGAAAAGGCAAGTGAAAAGAATACTTGTAAAGGCCTGAAGAGGCTGTGTGAAGAATACTTGTACTGGTGAAAATCTCACAGGGAGTGGGGACTGGACGTAGCCCAGGAGTTAAGGGTGAACCAGGATAAAATCGCGCGTGTGGTATTCTCTATTCTTCTCCTTTATACTTGTGTTAAGTAGGTTGTTTAAATCTGTATCACAAACTCATCCTTAGATTGAGAACTTGTACTATCTAAAGAAGAAGGAATACAATCATTGAGAAAGATATCTGAGAAAGTTATTTAGCCTGAGAAGGTTGAAGAACATCAGAACGTTGAGGAATCTCAGAAGGTTCATACTCAACAGTAACATCAGAATGTTCTCAAGAGTGAACATTTTGAAGTGAACATTCTCAGTAAGAATTCATTAATCATTCCTTAGTTATATAAACTTATCATGTGTTATTGAATCATTATCAATATCTGTTTATTAACTAACTGAGGTAGCTCATTCTGATTTCCAAGTCATTGAACTTGAGAAGGTTAAGTCAGAAGGTTCCCTAAACATTCTTGTAGGCCAAAAATATAAAAGGGTAACAATTCAACCCCCTTTCTTGTTATCCTTTGTTTCACTTCAAAATAGTCTTTTCATTAATCAAAAATTTCCAAAATTAATTTATGGTGTGACAACCTATAGGAAATTGGAAAAATGCCATGTAAGAACCCTAATGGCTTCATGAAAGAGTTTCTGGATTTTTATGGTAAGGGCATGCTTTGCAGTTTTGCATAAACAAAGAAAAGCGAACATGCCGAAAGTACAAAACTGATATTTTTCATAAAATTGCCAGAAAATTTTCAAAAAAATCACAAATTTAATATAAACACTAATGATCCCTCTTGAAAAATAGTTTTGAGCATTCCCTGATCACTAAAATCTATTTCTGCTCCAAAAACCCTTGTTTCTCGTATTTACAAGGACATAAAACGTAACTTTTGATCTGTTCATCAAAAAATTTGAAAATTAATTCCGAAAAATCCAAAAAAATGTGAAAACATGACTTAGCTTCTCAAAATCTCTTTCTAACCTCAACTTGGTCTCCGAATCAATTCTCAGTTTCTCACTGTCAAACTATAGAAACCAAAACAGTAATTCTAAAATTTATCATTTCTAAAAATTTCTGACAAATTCCAGAAAATCATAAAAATTAAAAATCATAATTTTCTGGGTTGGTTTGATATACTTTTGCTATTTAAAATCTTATCCGTCAGTTACGGTATAACGGTTGTTTGTAAAAAACCAAACATCAAAGGAAAAGTGAATATTTTAATGAAATAAATGAATAAGCATTTTAAAACCTTAATTATAAGACAAACATAAATCACTTAACACTTAGATCACAAAATTTCATATAAAATAGAAAACAGATGGTAAATGAAAAAATGGAGTTTACACTATCTGTTTAAAACTTAATGTCAAATAAAATTATCTCTTTCTATTCTAAAAATGGATAAGCATATTAAAACCATTTTTCTAAGATGAGAATAAATAAATAAACTTATACACACAAAGTATTTAGAATAACATAGAATAAATACGGAAGTGGTGCACACAAAAGTTATCTAAGGCTCATCTGTCTTACCAGTTAAACTATAATACCAAACAAAACTTATCATTTCTATACTATCTAAAAACTTTATTTGGTCTTGTAGTTTTTATCAAGATCATTTCTTTAATCTCCAGTATTTATCTGTTTCTTAACAAACAGATCACATAGTTTCCTTTAGAGGGACCAAAACTGTAATTTCCTTTATATCTTCCTCTAAAATTCCAAACTTAATTTCTAAAACCTTCATATGACACTAAGTTACTATTTATATTCTCAAACACTTCTTATGAATCAAGTCTGAAATTTCCATAACATTATAAACTTATTTTGACAGTCAAAACGTCCATAAAATACCGTTTTGTCTTCTACATTAGCTCTAAACCATTACTTATTATCCGAAAATCTTAAAGGTAATTCTAATCATCCAAAACTAATACTTTGCCTTATAGAGTAAAATTTCGGGATGTTACATGGTTGGAATCCATGTTGGTTTGTAAGGATAAAGTCATAAATCTGAAAGTAGCCAGGTGATTTCAGAATAATATAGACTTGAGTGAATCTGTTTGATTGTTTTCTATGTGAAGTTTTTGTGCGTGAGTGTTTTTGGGACTTCTTGAGTGGGTTCTGACTTTGTTTTACTTGGGTAGTTGCCTTGTAGGAAACCATGTCAGGAAGAGGAAATAGAGATAATGTACACTTGGCAAATGCTATCCGAGAGATGGCAACTGCTGTGGGACATAGAGAAGCTGATGGGCAGGGATTGGCAGACTTCTGTCGTGCCAAACAAACTCAGTTTAAAGGGGGATATGACCCGGAAGAGGCAGAATTATGGATACAAGAGTTAGAAAAGATTTTTGTGGCCATGGCATGTACAGATGAACGGAAGGTGACCTTCACTGTTTACAAGTTGGTAGGAGATGATGAGTTCTGGTGGCGTGGGGTACGTCAAATATTGAAGGTCGGAGAAATAACCATTACTTGGGCTCTTTTCCGTGAGCGTTTCTTGACCAAGTATTTTCCTCAAAACGTCCGTCATAACAAAGAGATGGAGTTCTTGAGCTTGAAGCAGGGAGATATGTCTGTTGGAGATTATGCAGCTAAGTTTGAGTCGCTCTCTAAATTTTCCCAGTACTTCCAATTGCGTCTTGATCCATCGTGGAAATATAACAAGTTCCAGGAGGGGCTAAAGTATAATCTAAAGGAGGCAATGACACCTTTGAAGGTGAATGACATTGGTGAGATGATAGAGCGTTGCTCTATGAATGAGGAAACTAAAAGGGGAAAAGAAGTAGTGAATAAAGATTATGGACCGTCTAGGTCCGATAGGGGAAGAGGAAACTAGGATCAGAGGAAACCTTACCATAGGCCATCAGGAAATCAACAATTTTACCAGAATACCACACTTGCTTTTGGTGGTCAGGGGAGATTTATTACGAATGGTCAGAGAGATACCCGAAAATGCTATAGGTGTGGAAAACAAGGTCATTTAGCTGACGTTTGTCGGGGAAATGTGATTACCTATTTCCAATGTGGTAAGATGGGGCATGTTGCTAAGGACTATCAGTCAAAGCAGAAAGAATCTATAGCTGACATTCTGAATAAAAATAGGCTGAAAGGAAAAGTTTACACCATGTCGGGTGCTACCATTTCCTCATATGGTAATAATGTACTGAAGAAGTAAGGGTCTTAGAATGTGCCGCAAGGGTAGAAGGCGGCAATGTTGTTTTGCTAGGTGCATATGTACTTTAGTATCTATAGGTTTGAAATATGAGACTCTAAGTTAGTATGTACTCTTTTGGAAATGTCCTATAGGTTTAGAGCCTATTAGGAATGCTTGTACTTATTACTATTATATATAAATATGAGTATTTGGTTGCATTAATATTGTATTGGTTGTGTATTTGTGCTTGCAATTTCTCTGTATAGATAGAAACTTGTTTATATGAATATGATTTGGGGGACAATATTATGAGTCATGGAATTATTATTGCTTTCTTGCTACTTAAGATCAAGGTGTGAGTATGATCAACTCATTAGCTTGCAGGTAGTAGTAAGATAACAATGGTATTTGGTATGAACTGATAAGTTAAATCCCTAAGTGCATCCACAAATTTCGAGGACGAAATTCTTTTTAGACAGGGAGTATTTTAACATTCATTTTTTCCGTTTACCATCTTTACTCTGCTTTAAATGAATTTTTGAGATCTAAGTGATTGGTAAACTATTTTCATCTTCAAAATAGGTTTTTAATATGCATATTCATTCTCCCTTTTGAAACAGACAGTTTTGGTTTGACGTTGGGGTTTTTACAGACAATGGTTTTTGTCGTAATTGATGGTGTAGGTTTTAAATAGAAAAAGTGTGTCAAATCAACCCAAAAAATTATCTTTCTTCACAAAAGTTGTTTCTTTTAATATTTTTGATTTTCTAGAATTTTTGGAAAACTTTTGAAATTTACCGAAAAATAAGCTTAACGGACGTGTATAGCGCAAAGACCTTGTTTCAAGTAACATCCCGGCTGCTTTTCGAATTGACGACTGTCCCCACACACCAACACGGGTTTTTCAGCATGCTTTTGTCCTCACTCACATGCTTCCCAGGATGTAACACCCTTATTTTTATATAGTTTCTGTAGACTTTTAATCTATTTTAAATTATTTTAAAATTATTTAATTATTGATTTTGGGATCTTAAGGGGTGAATAAGGATTTTCATATCTTAGGTTTTCTTTTGAAGAGTCAAGAGTAGCCAAGTTCGTAAAACTGAGTTTTTGCGGGAATTGCATTCTCGTATGATGCAGGGAACAGTTCAGTATTTTTCTGGAGATCATTTTTACTCCAAAATAATATTTTAACGAACCAAAACTGGTTTTTATATTGTTTATGATTTTTAGAATTTTTTCTGGAAATTTTTCTGAAAAACTTTATTTTACTCGCGTTTGGAGCTTTATGGGTAAACCGGGCGCAATCGAGACATGAAAAATAGTCCAAAAATTTAGTTTTGAGATTCTAAATTTTTCTATATCATATTCAAGTCATAAAATTGATTTCTTATGATTTTACCTATTTTAGAAAAATATTTATTTAAAAAGGGGTTATAAAACTATGCATTTTTACTACTTTGAACTACCAATTAAACCTTAACTTGATGGGACTTAATCCCACCATTTTTCTGGTCTGATTGAGCGAGTAAGAAGCCCTAATTTTCACTCTCAAAATATCTCAAAAGTCAATTGGGTCAAATGGGTTAATTTTGATTTTTTTAAAATCAAAGAGAGGGAACAGGTGACCAAATGCAATCAAGCCCATCCCTCCCCACTCTTCCTTGTCTTTGGCCGTGTGCTTCTAGGGGAAAGGAGGGGAGAAGTTTCATTTTACCACTTCATCTTCTTCCTTGAATCAAAGAGACTCCGTTTTTCTCCCATATTCCAAGCTTTTCTCCATAACCAAAAGTCTAAGTTTTATTGAGTTTTTAGCTATTCAAGCTTCACAAAAAAGGTTAGGATCATGATTCTAAACCATAAACTCCTTTCATTTTTCCATTTCCATCACTTTCATTTTTCCATGAAGTTTGTATTCTTCATTTTACTAAAAGTAAGCTTTTTCTTGGTTAGGTTTACTCCATTGGAACCTACAAGCTTGAAAACCATCTTGGATTCATTTTGCTTCAAGGTTTGAGTAAGTATTTCTCTACTCAAATTTCTACTCTTTAGGGTTTGATTATTTTCATAAAACTTGCATTTTTATGGTTGTATTTTGGTGTATTTTGTATAAGGTTGTTTTTTTAAAGTGTTGGAACATCAAGGCTTCAAGGAGGCCACTTGGTGTTGGTGTTGGTGTTGGTGTTGGTGTGAAGGTGATTTTAGTGATTAGCCCATTTTCATTTGCTTCAAGAGGTAAGGGGATTTTCTCAATAAGTTGGGAAGGATGTGTATGTGTGTGGTGTATGTCGTATGTTCTAAGTTAAACTCAAAGACTTGAGTTTTTCTATTGGTTGTTGAATGAGAAATCATTCTCTTAGTAATATTTATTTTTATATATTTATGTATATGAGTTAAAGCATGATTTTGGTTGATGAATAATAATTTTTGAAAAGCCTGTGTTCTTGGAAAAATCATATGTATGGTTTGAAGTGATTTTGAATGCCTAATGCATGCTTCATGAGTTAATGATTGCTGCTATGTTCATGATGTATGTTAATATGCTATGGATGGTTACTTTGAGTATATGTTTGATTTATGGCTTGATTGTGTTCTTACCTAATTGATGTATGTTGATTTTTGGATATTGCATATACTTTGATTCATTGTGATTGAGATTGAATTAAAAATATTTGACTAAGTGTGGGAAGAGGACTTAAAAGCTTTAATGAAAATGTTTTCCAAATGAAATCAAATAAATTAATTAGGATTCAAGTTAACACTTAGATAAATTTCACTAAATTTCTAAGTATAAGTCTCAAATAAATTTCACACTAAATCCTATTTCTTCATAAAACTCTAAGTAAGCTAGAAAATCAATTAATGAGGGAGAAAGTAAAATTTTAGATTTTTAAGGGATTAAAAACGAAAACTGGGTGTATTTTGGGTCAAAAATATAAATTTCTAGAATTCTGGGCAGAAAAATAAAAAACTGGGTGCTTTGGGCCAAAAACATAATTTACAAAAGTTTTGAGGTAGAAATGTGAAACTGGGTTTTTTTGGGGCAAAAACCTAATTTTTCAAAAAAATAGGGGCTGAAGCATGAAACTGGACTTCTGAAGGGTCCAGATTTTTAAATCCTTAAAAGTAAAAGAATTTAAGTAAAGCTATCAAAGAATTTAACTAAGACTTTTAACTAAATCTTTTTACAATGAGAAGTGGGAAGAAAATAATGAAGTTGGTTTAAATAAAAGGTATTTCTTTTATTAAAACAAATGAGGATTTGAGATTTTAAAGTTAAAGATGGACTTTAATTTCAAAAAGGAATTTTTCCCTAAAACTATGTTTTTAAATAACGTTTTTACAAGGTATTGAAAGAGGATCAATACGTGGCGATGATGGAGTCTTGAGGACAATAATGCTACACGGTGTTGGAAGAAAGCTAACACGTGACGACGAAAACCCTAAGACGAGAGATTGCATTAATTGTATTGTTTATGGTTGCAAATATACTGTCATTTGCATTAAAGACGTGACTTTTGCCAAATTGAGCATACAATCCTATGTGGGGATTGTAAATAAGTATGGTCTGACTATAAGTCTTTGAGGGCATCCATGTTACGAAATTCTCAATGGCCTTGCGATGAATCCCCTTGTGCCGAGAAGAGTAGTGTACCCGGCTTGGATGATCCTGACCGGCTGCCTTATTTGAGATATGGTGAACGACGTTAGCACAATGCGTCTATACCGAGTAAATGACAAACGATGGCCGAGAGAGATGGTCAGTTTGCATTAATGATGGTATACGCTCCAGCCATATCGCTCTACTTAGTTGAGGAAGAGAAGTCTCCATGGAGCAGTGCACTGGTATGAAAAGAGATATTGAAGTGACATGCATTATGCTAGGGTGCTATGTGTGTTTAACTTGATGATGTGTTTTCTTTTGATAATTGAATAGCTTAGCTAAAAGATTTGCGAAAGAGTAATTCTATATATATATATATTCTTGGAATGTATTATGTAGTATTTTACTTTTCATATGCACCCTTTCAGTGGATTTCAACTTGTACAAAGAAATTCACCCTTGCATGTTTTCCTGTATCTGTATGTACGTTACGCGTAGATGAAGCCTCTGGTAGCTCGAGTGCGGGAGAGTTTCCGGCCTCTTGAGGCCGATGGTGGGGGATGGACTTATGATCTCATCTCCCAATGGGCCACGGTGTGTGGACACGTGGTCAGGACTAGAGGAGGGGTGCTGGGCCCCGAGGAAGTTTTGGAGCGGGACATGATTTTGGATGCTTATATTCTCATCGAGAGGATGCGCAGCTGGCTGGCAGCCGCACCTTATGCACGCATGGAGCAGCCGAGAAGGGCAACTCAGGAGGAGGAGAGACCTTTACCCTCGCGGGTAACCGGGTCTGCTCCGGAGTACCGCTATCACTTTCGTCGCACTCCAAGGAAGAGTTCCTTGGAGCGGGCACGTCTGTAACACCCTCAATTTTTAAATAGTTTTATTGATTTTTGATTTGCTTTAAATTAATTAAAATTATTTAATTAATAATTTTTGGGATCTTGAGGTGAGGATAGTGATAGTAATATCTTAGGTTTGATTTTGAAGGGTTTAGAGTAGTAGAGTTCGCAAAACTGAGTTTTTGCGGGAACCGCATTCTCTCCTGATGCGGGGATAGGGTTCAGTATTTTTCTGGAGATCATTTTTACTCCAAAATAATTTTTTTACGAACCAAAAGTGGTTCTTATAATATTTGTGATTTTTATAAATTTTTCTGAAAATTTTTCAGAAAAACTTTATTTTACCCGCGTTTGGAGCTTTACGGGTAAACCGGGCGCAACCGGGACATGAAAAATAGTCCAAAAATTTAGTTTTGGGTTTCTAAATTTTTCTATGACATATTCAAATCATAAAATTCATTTCTCATGATTTTACTCATTTTAGAAAAATATTTATCTAAAAAGGGGTTCGAAAACTACGCGTTTTTACCACTGAGAACTACCGATTAAACCCTAACTTGATGGGACTTAATCCCACTATTTTTCTGGTCAGCTGGGCGCATAAGGGGGCTGATCCCACTCTCAAATCCTTCCAAAAGTCAAATGGTCAATTACGGGTTGAATTTTGAATTTTCTCAAAATTAAGTGATAGAGGTATGACTCCTAACCCCCAAAACATGCAAGCCCATACCTCCCCCATACTCTTCTTGGGTCAGCTGAATTCATGTAGGGCAAGGGAGGAGAAAGAATTCATTTCTTCTTCACTTCATCTTCTCCAAGTTCCAAACTCCATTTTTGTCTCATATTCTCAAGCATTCCTACACACAAAAAGGCTAAGTTTTGGTGGGTTTTTGACCATTCAAGCTTCACAAAAAAGGTTGGGATCATCATTCTAATCCATAAACTTCTTTCATTTTTTCATTTCCACCACTTTCATGTTTCCATGAAAGTTGTGTTCTTCTCTTTACTAAAAGAGATCTTTTTCTTGGTTTAGGTTCACTCCATTGGAACCTACAAGCTTGAAAATCATCTTGGATCTATTTTGCTTCAAGATTTGAGTAAGTATTCCTCTACTCAAATTTCTATACCTTAGGGTTTGGTGGTTTTCATGAAACTTGCATTTTTATGGTTTATTTTTGGTGTATCTTGTGTAAGGTGAATTTTTCCAAGTGTTGGAACATCAAGGCTTCAAGGAGGTCACTTGGTGATTGTGTAGAAGGAAGGTGATTAGTGGTGTTTGCCCATTTTCCTAAGCTTCAAGAGGTAAGGGGATTTTCTCAATAAGTTGGGAAGGATGTGTATGTGTGTGGTTTATGTTGTATGTTCATGAAAAACTCAAAGACTTGAGTTTTCATATTGAGTGTTTGAATGAAGTTTCATTCTCTTAGTAATATGTATTTTTACATGTATATGTATATGAGTAAAAATAAGATTTTGGTTGAGGCATGATAATTTTTGATGAGCCTATGTGTTGTTGGAAAAATCATATGTATGATTTGGAATGATTTGGAATGCCTAAGTGTATGTTTGATATATGGCTTGGTGGTGTTTTTGCCTAAATGGATGAATATTGATTCTTGCATGTTTCACATGATTTAATTCTATGTGATTGGGATTGGTTTGAAAATATTTGACTAAGTGTGGTAAGAGGAGTTAAAAACTTTAATGAAAAAGTTTTACAAATGAAAACAAAGAAATTAATTAGGATTCAAGATAACACTTAATTGGATAAATTTCAAAAATACAAAATTCTGGAATTCTGGGCATGAAATCGAAAGTCTGGGCACTTTGGGCCAAAAGTATAATGTTATAAAAGTTCGGGGGTAGAAAACGTGAAGACTGGACGCAGGAACTGGACGCAGACTGGACGCAGGAACTGGACGTTTTGGGGTCAAAATGAATTTTTAACAAGTTATGTGGTTTTTAACAATTAATAAGAAGTGAGAAGGAAAAATAATAAGAATTAGAGAGTTAAAGTTAAAGAAGAACTTTAATTTCAAAGAGGAATTTTCCATAAAACTTACATTTTTCAATAAATAATATTACACGGTATTGGGAGAGAACCAATACGTGGCGAAGATAAAAGTCTTAATGACAATAATATTACACGGTGTTGGAGGAAAGCTAACACATGGCGACGAAAAACCCTAAGACGAGGGACCGCGTTGATTGGATTGTTTGTGAGTGCAAATATAGATGTCAGTGCTACAATCCAACTTGGAGGATTGTGCAATATATATTGAGGTCATGCTACAATCCAGCTTGGAGGATTGTGCAATAAATGTGGATGTTTTTACTACAATCCAGCTTGGAGGATTGTGTAATAAATATAGAGGTTGTTGCTACAATCCAGCTTGGAGAAATTGTGCAATAAATGTAGAGGACGTTGCTACAATCCAGCTTGGAGGATTGTGCGGGACGTACGTAGATGTCATTGCCACAATCCAGCATGGAGGATCGTGCAATCTACATATATAGATGTCAATTGTAATCGATGATTGGCTTTGCCAAATTTGAGCTACAATCCAGCTTGGAGGATTGTGCAATCCAGCTTGGAGGATTGTGCAATCCAGCTTGGGGGATTGCGAGCGGAGGACGGTTTGAGCTGTATTAAAAGATGTTCAAGTGACATGCACTAGGCTAGAGTGCTTTGTGTGTGTTTGACTGTGTGCTTAATTTGATGATGTGCTCTCTTTTGGTTTATGAATATCATAGAGAAAGATTTGCGAAAGAGTAGCTATACATATATTCTTGGAATGTATTATGTAGTATTTTCTGTTTCGTATACATCCTTTCAGTGGATTTCAACTTGTGCAAAGAAATTCACCCTTGCATGTTTTTCTGTTATTTTATGTACGTTACGTGTAGATGTCCACTTCGAGATTTCTGATAGCCCGAGTGAGGGAGTGTTTTCGGCCTCGTGAGGCCGATGGTGGGGGATGGACTGACGATCCCATCTCCCAATGGACCACTGTGTCTGGACACGTGGTTAGGACTAGAGGAGGGGTGTTGGGCCCCGAAGAGGTTTTGGAGAGGGACATGGTATTGGACGTCTATATACCCATCGAGAGGATGCGCTACTGGCTGGGAGATGCACCCTTTGCACGCAGTATCACGTTGGAGAACCGGGAGACCAGAGTTCCACCCACGGCGCAGCCTAGGAGAGAGGCGAGGGAGGATCAGAGGCCTACACCTCAGCGGATAGCCGAATCGGTATCTAACCGTTGTCGTCTAATTCGTCGCACTCCAAGGAAGAGTTCCTTGGAGAGGGCACGCTTACCAAGGATGGCTCCACCGGTGACACCAGTTCCATCACCCGAGACCGTGAGGTCGACACTTCCTGTTCCATACATTGCACCTTCTGGACATTTGGTGCGCTGTTCTTCTGAGACTTCTGCCGGACCTTCGGGACACGTAGATAGAGGGAAGAGGAAGGTTAGAGACGAGCAAAAGGTGTGTCAAAAGGTGTGTCAAATACCCGCTCTGGCTCATCTCGAACCTTCCTCTTCCCCCTCTCTGCGTGTCCCGACGGTCCGGTAGAAGTGTCAGAAGAGCAACGCACGAAACGTCCAGACGGTGCGACGTAAGGAACGGGGAGCGTTGGTCTCACTGTCTTCGGTGGTGAAACTGGTGTCACTGGTGGAGCCATCCTCGGTAGACGTTGTAACGCCCCTTTTTCCCACAAGGAACGTCACGTGAAAAACTAAAACTTAATGCGGAAAAACGTCTTTCATAAATTAAGGTTGCCAAAATTGGTGGCTAATTTTTTTATTTAAAAGACTCTTATCCGAAAAGATTTCTCACATCATATTTAGCCATCCTGAAACTCAGAAGAAAAGAAACATCATACACATATATATATATATATCATCATGTCAATATACACAAGTCTTGCGCCCGCAAGTATAGTTTGGAACCACAACATAGTGGCCAAATTAACATCATCATGACACGAAGAAAATAAAACGATAAAGCTAAACCTAGGAAAACGATAAATCAAAAAGTGTGTCCAATACACGACACTGAACATGTACATCCCAAACCTAGGCTGGTCGCTAACAGACACTCTACAACCTAGCACTAGACACCCCCCACCTCTACAGGCCTAAGACGATGACGTCTTCTCGGGGTCCTCCTCAACCACAGACACCTCGAATAGTACACGATCTGGCTCGTCTCTAACCTTCCTCTTCCCTGTATCTACGTGTCCCGAAGGTCCGACAGAAGTCTCAGAAGAACAGCGCACCAAATGTCCAGAAGGTGCAACGTATGAAACAGGAAGTGTCGACCTCACGGTCTCGGGTGATGGAACTGGTGTCACCGGTGGAGCCATCCTTGGTAAGCGTGCCCCCTCCAAGGAACTCTTCCTTGGAGTGCGACGAATCAGACGACAACGGTTAGATACCGATTCGGCTATCCGCTGAGGTGTAGGCCTCTGATCCTCCCTCGCCTCTCTCCTAGGCTGCGCCGTGGGTGGAACTCTGGCCTCCCGGTTCTCCAAATTGATACTGCGTGCAAAGGGTGCATCTCCCAGCCAGTAGCGCATCCTCTCGATGGGTATATAGACGTCCAATACCATGTCCCTCTCCAAAACCTCTTCGGGGCCCAACACCCCTCCTCTAGTCCTAACCACGTGTCCAGACACAGTGGCCCATTGGGAGATGGGATCGTAAGTCCATCCCCCACCATCGGCCTCACGAGGCCGAAAGCACTCCCTCACTCGGGCTATCAGAGGTCTCGAAGTGGACATCTACACGTAACGTACATAAAATAACAGAAAAACACGCAAGGGTGAATTTCCTTGCACAAGTTGAAATCCACTGAAAGGATGTATACGAAACAGAAAATACTACATAATACATTCCAAGAATATATGTATAGCTACTCTTTTGCAAATCTTTCTCTAGGATATTCATAAACCAAAAGAGAGCACATCATCAAATTAAGCACACAGTCAAACACACACAAAACACTCTAGCCTAGTGCATGTCACTTGAACATCTTTTAATACAGCTCAAACCGTCCTCCGCTCGCAATCCCCCAAGCTGGATTGCACAATCCTCCAAGTTGGATTGTAGCTCAAATTTGGCAAAGCCAATCATCGATTACAATTGACATCTATATATGTAGATTGCACGATCCTCCATGCTGGATTGTGGCAATGACATCTACGTAGGTCCCACACAATCCTCCAAGCTGGATTGTAGCAACGTCCTCTACATTTATTGCACAATTCCTCCAAGCTGGATTGTAGCAACAACCTCTATATTTATTACACAATCCTCCAAGCTGGATTGTAGTAAAAACATCCACATTTATTGCACAATCCTCCAAGCCGGATTGTAGCATGACCTCAATATATATTGCACAATCCTCCAAGCTGGATTGTAGCACTGGCATCTATATTTGCACTCACAAACAATCCAATCAACGCGGTCCATCGTCTTAGGGTTTTTCGTCGCCTTGTGTTAGCTTTCCTCCAACACCGTGTAATATTATTGTCATTAAGACTTTTATCTTCGCCACGTATTGGTTCTCTCCCAATACCGTGTAATATTATTTATTGAAAAATGTAAGTTTTATGGAAAATTCCTCTTTGAAATTAAAGTTCTTCTTTAACTTTAACTCTCTAATTCTTATTATTTTTCCTTCTCACTTCTTATTAATTGTTAAAAACCACATAACTTGTTAAAATTTCATTTTGACCCCAAAACGTCCAGTTCCTGCGTCCAGTCTGCTTCCAGTTCCTGCGTCCAGTCTGCGTCCAGTCTTCACGTTTTCTACCCCCGAACTTTTATAACATTATACTTTTGGCCCAAATTGCCCAGACTTTCGATTTCATGCCCAGAATTCTAGAATTTTGTATTTTTGAAATTTATCCAATTAAGTGTTATCTTGAATCCTAAATAATTTCTTTGTTTTCATTTGTAAAACTTTTTCATTAAAGTTTTTAACTCCTCTTACCACACTTAGTCAAATATTTTCAAACCAATCCCAATCACATAGAATTAAATCATGTGAAACATCCAAGAATCAATATTCATCCATTTAGGCAAAAACACCTCCAAGCCATAAATCAAACATACACTTAGGCATTCCAAATCACTCCAAATCATACATATGATTTTTCCAAGAACACATAGGCTCATAAAAAATTATCATGCCTCAACCAAAATCTTATTTTTACTCATATACATATACATGTAAAAATACATATTACTAAGAGAATGAAACTTCATTCAAACACTCAATATGAAAACTCAAGTCTTTGAGTTTTTCATGAACATACAACATAAACCACACACATACACATCCTTCCCAACTTATTGAGAAAATCCCCTTACCTCTTGAAGCTTAGGAAAATGGGCAAACACCACTAATCACCTTCCTTCTACACAATCACCAAGTGACCTCCTTGAAGCCTTGATGTTCCAACACTTGGAAAAATTCACCTTACACAAGATACACCAAAAATAAACCATAAAAATGCAAGTTTCATGAAAACCACCAAACCCTAAGGTATAGAAATTTGAGTAGAGGAATACTTACTCAAATCTTGAAGCAAAATAGATCCAAGATGATTTTCAAGCTTGTAGGTTCCAATGGAGTGAACCTAAACCAAGAAAAAGATCTCTTTTAGTAAAGAGAAGAACACAACTTTCATGGAAACATGAAAGTGGTGGAAATGAAAAAATGAAAGAAGTTTATGGATTAGAATGATGATCCCAACCTTTTTTGTGAAGCTTGAATGGTCAAAAACCCAACAAAACTTAGCCTTTTGGTGTGTAGGAATGCTTGAGAATATGAGAGAAAAATGGAGTTTGGAACTTGGAGAAGATGAAGTGAAGAAGAAATAAATTCTCTCTCCTCCCTTGCCCTACATGAATTCAGCTGACCCAAGAAGAGTATGGGGGAGGTATGGGCTTGCATGTTTTGGTGGTTGGGAGCCATACCTCTCTCACCTAATTTTGAGAAAATTCAAAATTCAACCCGTAATTGACCATTTGACTTTTGGAAGGATTTGAGAGTGGGATCAGCCCCCTTATGTGCCCAGCTGACCAGAAAAATGGTGGGATTAAGTCCCATCAAGTTAGGGTTTAATCGGTAGTTCGCAGTGGTAAAAACGCGTAGTTTTCGAACCCCTTTTTAGATAAATATTTTTCTAAAATGAGTAAAATCATGAGAAATGAATTTTATGATTTGAATATGTCATAGAAAAATTTAGAAACCCAAAACTAAATTTTTGGACTATTTTTCATGTCCCGGTTGCGCCTGGTTTACCCGTAAAACTCCAAACGCGGGTAAAATAAAGTTTTTCTGAAAAATTTCCAAAAAAATTTCTAAAAATCACAAATATTATAAGAACCACTTTTGGTTCATAAAAAAATTATTTTGGAGTAAAAATGACCTCCAGAAAAATACTGAACCCTATCCCCGCATCAGGAGAGAATGCGGTTCCCGCAAAAACTCAGTTTTGCGAACTCTACTACTCTAAACCCTTCAAAATCAAACCTAAGATATTACTATCACTATCCTCACCTCAAGATCCCAAAAATTATTAATTAAATAATTTTAATTAATTTAAAGCAAATCAAAAATCAATAAAACTATTTAAAAATTGAGGGTGTTACAACTCTACCCCTCTAAAAAGAATTTCGTCCCCGAAATTACGTACCTAAACTACGTTTAACCATCAATATCGAAAAACTCTCATCCGATAAAATTTTCCTTTTTACTGTTACTTCTACTTTTAGAAATAACCTACTCTCGTTCCTTCGTGTATCCCTACTCTCACTACAGAGTATTCTCACACTATCCATCAAGGCTCATCACTATCCAATCCAAACTTCAAGATCTCAACAATGTTAGTCCATATCAAATATTATTGTCCCCTCTCTACTACCGGCAAGCCAATGGGTTGATCAGTCCCACACCTTGTCCTTAAGTAGTTAGAAAACGATAATAATTTTATAGCTAATCACATCATTGTCCAAATCATTCCTGAATATAACAACTGGTATATCCTACCATCATTTATCTGATTCGTCCAAAACTTCTTCTTCTCCTATTTTATCTTCAAGATCTACTAATGCTTTGCGACCCTTCACTGTATTATCTTTTTCTTATACCCGTCACTTAATACTCGTTACAGTACTACTAGATAACTGTTGACTATTGTTCATACGCCACCCACTCTTTGCTAAAGGATCCTTGGCAAAAATTTCCTATGAAAATTTCTATTACGATTCACACTATCATCTATAGGGTTCTAGTTTCCCTCAAAGTCGATCCAGAATAGGAAAATCATTTTACAAACGAGATTACCATACTGATGAGAATTGATTTGACAAGATGGACGATCAAAAAGATTATTAGACAGGGAGATAGAAAACAACTAGGTAAGAAGATAGGCAGATGAAATTACTGAATAACTTCATATATAGAGTATGGAAAGTTTTGGAAACAGACAGACATAAGAATTTCTAGAAGGTTACATATTTAAGTAGTAGCGGAAGAAATTTAAAACATAGAGTCAGATTTTGGATCTAAAACTTATAAGAAATTAAAACATACATCACACAAAAAGTTTTCCTAATCAAAACAAAACTAGTCTTCCGTAATCTTCAAAAACTTGTAGAAAACCACCCATTCCAAACATCCCTGAAGCCCCTAGTCTTCAAAATTACCAGCTATGTCATTCCCTTCTTGTAGGGAATCCTCTGAAGGTGAAGCCTCAATACCACTCATAGTGTAAACACGTCCTTTTGCCTTCGGCCTTCCGGCTTTGACAGCGTCGATTTCCGACTTCGGTTTGGACATATTGTAGTCCTTTGCTATGTGTCCAAATTTTCCACAGCTATAACACTTCTTTCTTTGTTGAGTACAGGCATGAGAATAGTGTCCTAGTTTCCCACATTTGAAACAGGTCACTGGAGCGCCCGCTCCTTGACTTCCCTTGTTGGTACCACCAGTAGAAAAAGTTACATTGTTCTATTGTTCGTTCCCCTGATCCCTATAGTAGGGTTTGTTCTGATTTTGTTTTCCATCCTTCCCTTGTGGATATGACCTAGATGGTCCACCCACATTCCCCTTATTCACTCTCCCCTTCATCAGATTCTCCATCTTTCTACACTTTTCCACCAGTAGTGGAAATTGACGAATATCCAGTGAAGCTACAGATTGACGCACCTCATACCTCAACCCCGCTTCGAACCTTTCGCATTTCCATCCCTCGTCCGGTTGGACTTGGAAGAACCGAAAGTACTTGGCAAGTGACTCAAACTTCGCCGCGTACTCTCCCACCGACATGTCTCGTTGCTGTAGTCGCAGAAACTCTTGCTCCTTTTCCGACCTCGCGCTCTGTGGGAAATACTTCTCGAGAAATTTCTCCTTGAATATCTCCCACGTCATAGCTTGGTTTCTGGCTTCCAACAGTTGGCGAACTCCCTTCCACCAATATTCTGCGTCACCCAACAGTAGGTAAACCGCGTATTGCACCTTCTCAGCTGCTGTGCAGTGCAGGATCCCAAAGATCTTCTCCAACTCTTCTATCCATAACTCTGCTTTCTCAGGCTCAGCCTCGCCATGAAACTGTAGTGGATTATGGTGTCGGAAGTCAATCAATCTCTTGGCTTCATCAGCTCTCTCGGCCCTAACTCTATCCTCAGCATCCCTTTGCTATCTCTCAATGTCCCTTGATTCAGCATGAACAGACTGTTGAGCCATCTGAGCCGCCATGTTAGTCATAGCCGCGATAGCCCTCTCGATCGTGTCGTCACGATCCTCAGTGTCAACGCGATTCATCGGTCGTCCTCGACGTGCCATGGGTTTCTACAAGTCAACCAAGTTGCACTATTCAAAACCCATTCAAGAAAACAATCAATTTCAAACATTGTTTAATAAGGAAACAATACAAACAATGTCACACAATGCTAATTAGAGATTCACACAACTTAAACTTAGTAAGCCTATAACCTAAGCAAACTCCATCAGAGTTCACACAACTTGGACACAGTAGACCTATAACCTACAGTCCCGACAAACATCAACCAGGCTTTGATATCACAAATGTAACGCCCCTTTTTCCCACAAGGAACGTCATGTGAAAAACTAAAACTTAATGCGGAAAAACGTCTTTCATAAATTAAGGTTACCAAAATTGGTGGCTAATTTTTTTTTAAAAGAATCTTATCCGAAAAGATTTCTCACATCATATATAGCCATCCTAAAACTCAGAAGAAAAGAAACATCATACACAGATATATATATATATATCATCATGTCAATATACACAAGTCTTGCGCCCGCAAGTATAGTTTGGAACCACAACATAGTGGCCAAAAAACATCATCATGACACGAAGAAAATAAAACGATAAAGCTAAACCTAGGAAAACGATAAATCAAAAAGTGTGTCCAATACACGACACTAAACATGTACATCCCAAACCTAGGCTGGTTACTAACAGACACTCTACAACCTAGCACTAGACACCCCCCACCTCTACAGGCCTAAGACGATGACGTCTCCTCGGGGTCCTCCTCAACCACAGACACCTCGAATAGTACACGATCTGGCTCGTCTCTAACCTTCCTCTTCCCTCTATCTACGTGTCCCGAAGGTCCGGCAGAAGTCATAGAAGAACAGCGCACCAAATGTCCAGAAGGTGTAACGTATGGAATAGGAAGTGTCGACCTCACGGTCTCGGGTGATGGAACTGGTGTCACCGGTGGAGCCATCCTTGGTAAGCGTGCCCCCTCCAAGGAACTCTTCCTTGGAGTGCGACGAATCAGACGACAACGGTTAGATACCGATTCGGCTATCCGCTGAGGTGTAGACCTCTGATCCTTCCTCGCCTCTCTCCTAGGCTGCGCCGTGGGTGGAACTCTGGCCTCCCGGTTCTCCAAAGTGATACTGCGTGCAAAGGGTGCATCTCCCAGCCAGTAGCGCATCCTCTCGATGGGTATATAGACGTCCAATACCATGTCCCTCTCCAAAACCTCTTCGGGGCCCAACACCCCTCCTCTAGTCCTAACCACGTGTCCAGACACAGTGGCCCATTGGGAGATGGGATCGTAAGTCCATCCCCCACCATCGGCCTCACGAGGCCGAAAGCACTCCCTCACTCGGGCTATCAGAGGTCTCGAAGTGGACATCTACACGTAACGTACATAAAATAACAGAAAAACACGCAAGGGTGAATTTCTTTGCACAAGTTGAAATCCACTGAAAGGATGTATACGAAACAGAAAATACTACATAATACATTCCAAGAATATATGTATAGCTACTCTTTCGCAAATCTTTCTCTAAGATATTCATAAACCAAAAGAGAGCACATCATCAAATTAAGCACACACTCAAACACACACAAAGCACTCTAGCCTAGTGCATGTCACTTGAACATCTTTTAATACAGCTCAAACCGTCCTCCGCTCGCAATCCCCCAAGCTGGATTGCACAATCCTCCAAGCTGGATTGTAGCTCAAATTTGGCAAAGCCAATCATCGATTACAATTGACATCTATATATGTAGATTGCACGATCCTCCATGCTGGATTGTGGCAATGACATCTACGTACGTCCCGCACAATCCTCCAAGCTGGATTGTAGCAACGTCCTCTACATTTATTGCACAATTCCTCCAAGCTGGATTGTAGCAACAACCTCTATATTTATTATACAATCCTCCAAGCTGGATTGTAGTAAAAACATCCACATTTATTGCACAATCCTCCAAGCTGGATTGTAGCATGACCTCAATATATATTGCACAATCCTCCAAGTTGGATTGTAGCACTGACATCTATATTTGCACTCACAAACAATCCAATCAACGCGGTCCCTCGTCTTAGGGTTTTTCGTCGCCATGTGTTAGCTTTCCTCCAACACCGTGTAATATTATTGTCATTAAGACTTTTATCTTCGCCACGTATTGGTTCTCTCCCAATACCGTGTAATATTATTTATTGAAAAATGTAAGTTTTATGGAAAATTCCTCTTTGAAATTAAAGTTCTTCTTTAACTTTAACTCTCTAATTCTTATTATTTTTCCTTCTCACTTCTTATTAATTGTTAAAAACCACATAACTTGTTAAAATTTCATTTTGACCCCAAAACGTCCAGTTCCTGCGTCCAGTTCCTGCGTCCAGTCTGTGTCCAATTCCTGCGTCCAGTCTGTGTCCAGTCTTCACGTTTTCTACCCCCGAACTTTTATAACATTATACTTTTGGCCCAAAGTGCCCAGACTTTCGATTTCATGCCCAGAATTCCAGAATTTTGTATTTTTGAAATTTATCCAATTAAGTGTTATCTTGAATCCTAATTAATTTCTTTGTTTTCATTTGTAAAACTTTTTCATTAAAGTTTTTAAGTCCTCTTACCACACTTAGTCAAATATTTTCAAACCAATCCCAATCACATAGAATTAAATCATGTGAATCTCCAAGAATCAATATTCATCCATTTAGGCAAAAACACCACCAAGCCATAAATCAAACATACACTTAGGCATTCCAAATCACTCCAAATCATACATATGATTTTTCCAACAACACATAGGCTCATAAAAAATTATCATGCCTCAACCAAAATCTTATTTTTTACTCATATACATATACATGTAAAAATACATATTACTAAGAGAATGAAACTTCATTCAAACACTCAATATGAAAACTCAAGTCTTTGAGTTTTTCATGAACATACAACATAAACCACACACATACACATCCTTCCCAACTTATTGAGAAAATCCCCTTACCTCTTGAAGACTTGAAAATGGGCTAACTCCAAAATCACCTTCACACCACACCAACACCAAGTGGTCTACTCAACACCTTGATGTTCCCACACTTAGAAAAACTTACCTTTTACAAAATACACCAAAATACAACCATAGAAATATGAGTTTTATGAAAACCAAGAAACCCTAAAGAGTAGAAATTTGAGTAGATCAATACTTACTCAAATCTTGAAAGAAAATAGATCCAAGGTAGTTTCCAAGCTTGTAGGTTCCAATGGAGTGAACCTAAACCAAAGAAAAGCTTATTGTTAGTGAAATGAAGAACTCAAGCTTTCATGAAAACATGAAAGTGGTGGAAATGAAAAAATGAAAGAAGTTTATGGATTAGAATGATGATCCAAACCTTTTTTGTGAAGCTTGGGTATGGAAAATCTCACTAGAACTTGGTCTTTTTGGTGTATGAAAAAGCTTGGGAATGGAGAGAAAATGGTGAAGCTCTTGATTCAAGTGGAGAAGATGAAGTGAAAATGAATTTCTCTCTCCTTCCCTTCCCTAGTAGATTTCGGCTGAGTACAAGGAGCATGGGGGAGGTATGGGCTTGCATGTTTTGGAGGTTGGGAGCCATACCTCTCTCACCGAATTTTGAGAAAATTCAAAATTCAACCCGTAATTGACCATTTGACTTTTGGAAGGATTTGAGAGTGGGATCAGCCCCCTTATGCGCCCAGCTGACCAGAAAAATGGTGGGATTAAGTCCCATCAAGTTAGGGTTTAATCGGTAGTTCGCAGCGGTAAAAACACGTAGTTTTCGAACCCCTTTTTTTTTAAATATTTTTCTAAAATGAGTAAAATCATGAGGAATAAATTTTATGATTTGAATATGTCATAGGAAAATTTAGAAGCCCAAAACTAAATTTTTGGACTATTTTTCATGTCCCGATTGCGCCCGGTTTACTCGTAAAGCTCCAAACGCGGGTAAAATAAAGTTTTTCTGAAAAAATTTCAGAAAAATTTCAAAAAATCACAAATATTATAACAATAACTTTTGGTTCGTTAAAAAATTATTTTGGAGTAAAAATGACCTCCAGAAAAATACTGAACCCTATCCCCGCATCAGGAGAGAATGCGGTTCCCGCAAAAACTCAGTTTTGCGAACTCTACTACTCTAAACCCTTCAAAATCAAACCTAAGATATTACTATCACTATCCTCACCTCAAGATCCCAATAATCATTAATTAAATAATTCTAATTAAATTAAATAGGATTAAAAATCAATAAAAACTATATATAAAAAATCAGGGTGTTACACTTAGCCGTCGGTAAATCGATTTTACCAACGGCTTACCGATGGCCACGGGGCCGTCTTGAAATCGATTGTCGGTAACGTTTACCGAAGGCTTTCTAAGGCGTCGGTAATTACCGAGGGCTTAGCCGTCGGTAAATAAGCCCTCGGTAATTTATCGACGGCTTAGCCGTCGATACCTTTACCGATTGCTAAGCCCTCGGTAATTTTACCGACGGCTAAGCCCTCGGTAAATCACGAAATAATTCAAATTTTATTTTTAAATACTGAAGGCTAAGCGGTTGGAAGTGGCCTTCGGAAATGGTAATAAACTTTTTTTTATATTTTTATTATAAGAACTAATTAATTATCAATAATTCTATTAAATTTAATAAATAACTCACAAAAATATATGTAAAAAAAGTCAATTTCATTAATTAATAAATGTAAAAAATGTAATAATAATCCGACAATACATGTAAATAAAATAAAAAATCATAAAATAGTCACTCCTCGTCCTTGTCCTCGTCCTCCTTATCCGAGTAGGTCTGAATAGGAGTGCGAAGAGGCTGGGTCGGCTGGGGAGTCAGGATCGGCTGCCCCGTAAGAAAACTCTCCATCATCTTGGCCATCGCCTGACTGACCGCCTACTGGATCATTTCCTGCTGGTGCTCCATGAAGGTCTGGATCGTCTCGTTCGCCTGTCGAGCCGTCTCGTTTGCCTGTCGAGTCTCCTCCATTAATCGAGCAACTAATGCATCTTTGGCAGAGGAAGAACTCAGAGTGCATCCTGGTGAGACGTGTGACTCCTGGGTGAGAGAAGTGACACCTGGTCTCAGCATATACGAGTAGGCTCCGGTACCGTAGCAACGCCCCCGTGTCTTTCCCCCAGCACTGTCCATCCACGTCTTTAGAGACGTGGCAGGGTCAACCTCCTGGGTGGCACCAGAAGACTCTCCCGCCTGGGACAGCTGTGTCATCCTCTCCTGATACGACTCCTACAAGAGTGACATTAAAGAGATATTATACTAAACTTATTGTTATTACAAATTGAAATAAAAATCACAATTAACTTAAGGGATTAATTAACTTACATAAGTCTCCTTTGATCTCTTGTCAACCCAGGAGCTGTCCTTCTTCATGTGAGTCTTCACAAAGATCTCATCCACGCGGGGCTCTCTACCAAGCTCTAGCTCCTAAAAACATAATCATCGTTAGTATCTTAATTAATTTTCAATTAAAATAATAAACCAAATACTTATGATCCTAATCGTAATTACTTACCAACCGCCTCTTGTGCTCAACAATGGAGATGGATCCACCTGTATGGACTGATCCACCCTTAGCAGAAGCACGGTTCTGCTTGCACCGGGCGCTCTCTTCCTTAAAATCAGGCGAGCCCCAATACTGCTGAAGACCGGCCCAGGCATTATCTCCCATCCACTTTGGTTTCGCACCAGCAATCCTGGCATCCCTCAGCATCTCAGACAATCTCTTGGACCCCCTGCTATTGAAGATCTGCCTCACCCGATTGTCATCCTCGGGTCGCCAAGTGACATATTTCTGCAACAATGTAAATAATGTTAAGTGTCATACTAACAACAATAATTTAATTGAGTTATAATTATAACATATAGCAAACTTCGGCAAGAATACATCCTCAACAGTCTTTGCCGGGATCTTACTCCACTTTGGCCATGCCTCCCGGTACTGGGCCTTAATGGTCGCAGTGATGGCTTGGGAGGCCACCCTGTCTGGATCAAACCTACAAATAATGCATAAACACACACGTCAGGTTAACTATACAACTATAAAGATAAATGAAATAATAATTAAATATTTACTTACCCTCGACCAACAGGCCTAATGAATGGTCGACCATCGTCTGCATACTCTATGTGAGGAGCATGCCTATGCCTCGAGCTCGTCGGAGGTGCATCAGACATCTCCTCATCAGCGGGAGGTTGCTGTGAGGATGAACCTCCCGCTGCTGCTGAAGATGAGGGTGCGCTGCTGCAGGGGATGTAGATGAGGGGGCCGCCGCTGCAGGGGATATAGATGAGGGGGCTGCTGCGGGAGGGGATGAACCTCTCCCTACCGGAGGCATGAAGGGTACCCCCAGCGTTGGCATAAACTGCATATGAGGAATGCCATCTGGCTGGTCCTGTGGCCGACCCGCTAATGTCTCAACTGCCTGCTGAGCATTTTGAGCCACCCGGTGCAGTAGAATCATGCCAGAACGCCTAGAGGTCTTGCCCATTTTAGTAGGGTGATCTCCCTTCTGGCTATCTTTCGGAGCCATCTAATAGGAAAAATAAAATAAACAATAAATCAAAAAAATTGTGATAAACATAGTTACTTATACTAGGAAACTACTATAACAAATATAAAAAAAAAATCCATTACAAAATTATTGTTAATCATCAGATGTGTCATTGTCATACTCTCCGACGTCTTCCACATCATCAGGATCATCCTCATCACTATCTTCTAGTGGCGAGTCCCCTTGATTATCATGTTTGAAATTTGTAACATTTATTGGATCAACTTCCTCATAACTGTTTGTTTCGTCACGCAATCCAGTTAGTCGCTCAACCTCGGTTATCTCCTCAACATGTGACAACTCTTCGTTTTGATAAGCAACATCATCATCAAAGTCATCAACCTCCACGTGACCTCTGGGTTTTGTTTTTATTGCTACACACCAACCAACTTTGTCTTTTTGCATCTTAGTGTAAGGAGCAAAATATACTTGTCTAGCTTTTTGAGCAAGGATGAATGGGTCGAAATTTTCGTATCGCCCTCTCAGCTTGATTTCTACAATATTATATTGTGGGTGAACCTTTGTTCCTCTAGGTCTTTTTGGATCAAACCACAAACAATAAAATAGGACTATTTTGTATGGCAAATGAAGATACGACAATTCGAACATTTCTTGGATAACTCTATAGTAATCACCTTCTCCTCCTTGTGTAATCCCCTTTACGTACACCCCCACTGTTTATAGTTTTTTTACCCTCACTCCATGCTTGTGTGTGAAATTTGTAACCATTTATGAAGTATTTGTGCCATAGAGATAGAGTGACCTCTGATTCTGGACCCCAAGCTAATGCAAGAATGTTTGGGTCGGTTACCCCATTGGCAGAATTAAATGCCTATACAAACAAACAATATAATTGAGCGACAAACAAGTTAATCGATATTGTACAGTGAAAGACACTTACATAGTCTCGAAACCAGTTGAAAAATTATGCATGGATACGAGTGGTGGCATCATTTTCACTGATGTTGTTGCATTGCAAAAATGCACTGCAAACAAGCATAGAGTTAATTGTAATATTGCCTTAGTCACACAGGACTAAATATTTAATTAAATGATACTTACTCGATAAATGGTTTCATCTCGTTGCAATTGATGACAATATGTATATGAGCTGACATCCATTCAGCATCATCTAACCAATGCTTCCGGGGTCTTCCACTAGGACGTCCTAGTTGATTGACGATTGAGAGCGTTGGTGGGGAGTTATTGTTCCCAACAAAAGCTTCATTTCTGATATTCGTCCCACATAATGTAAAATTTTTAAAATAATGGGAACAAAAATATGTTGTCTCACGGTGTAAGTAAGACATACATATTGAACCCTCCACTCTCGCCTTATTTTTCACTGTTCGCTTATAGTCTTCCATCATTCTACAAAATAAATAAAATTATATCTGAATTGATGTGCAAATTAAGAGAATTTAAGTAGTAAATTAAGTTAGTAACGTTTTTCTACCATTCAAATGGATACATCCATCGGTATTGGACTGGACCACCAAGTATTGCCTCTCGTGGGAGGTGGATTGGGAGATGCTCCATTCTATCAAAAAATCCAGGTGGAAAGATTCTTTCGAGTTTGCAAATGATTATTGGAATGTTTTGCTCCAATCTTAGCAGGTCATCCATCTTCAAGTTATTGGTACACAAATCTTTAAAAAAAAGTCTTAACTCTGTAAGTGGCTTCCATACGTGGTCAGGTAATGAATGAAATGTAAATGGAAGTAAACACTCCATAAATACATGACAATCATGGCTTTTCATCCCATGCATCACTCCCAGAGAAACATTAGCACATCTAGCCAAGTTTGAAGCATATCCATCTGGCATCCTAAGATCTTTAATCCATGCACAAACCATCTTTGCTTCCTCAGATAAAAGACAATAATTCGCTTTAGGCTTTAACATCTTTCCATTGTTCTGTGGCACTAACTCCAAGTCCTTGCGTGCACAATATAGAGGCAAATCCATTCTTGCCTTTTCGTTATCCTTTGTTTTGCCCTTAACATTCATGACTGTGTTGAATACATTGTCAAAAAAGTTCTTCTCTATGTGCATAACGTCAAGGTTGTGCTGTAACAGATTGTCTTTCCAGTATGGAAGATCCCAGAATATGCTACATTTGGTCCAATTGTGAGTAACCCCATAACCGGTTAACCTACAAATGTTCTACCACACCTGGAATACCTCTAACCCGATTCCAAATCTCTTCCCCCGTCAGGATACGAGGCGGCCCATCGGTCTCAACCCTGTTCTTTGTAAACCGATTCTTACTTCTTCTAAACGCATGATCACGTGGTAAGAAACGGCGATGACAGTCAAACCACGAGTTTTTCCCGCCAAATTTTAAGGTAAAAGCCTTTGTGTCACTCATGCATATAGGACATGCCAATTTTCCATGCGTACTCCACCCAGATAACATACCATAGGCGGGAAAGTCATTGATTGTCCACATTAAGGCTGCCTTCATGATGAAGTTTTGTTTTGTGGAGATATCATATGTCAAAGCACCATCACTCCACGACTGTTTAAGTTCACCAATTAATGGCTGTAAATACACATCTATGCGTGCTTTTGGGTCAGATGGTCCGGGTATGAGGCAAGTTAAAAACATGTACGGTTTGGTCATGCACATTTCAGGGGGGAGGTTATATGGGGTGACAATAACAGGCCAACACGAGTATAGGGAAGCCAATGCTTGGATGTAAGGTGTGAACCCATCAGAACATAAGCCAAGCCTAACATTTCTAGGCTCATTTGCAAAGTCTGGATAGACATTATCAAAATGCTTCCAAGCTTCCCCATCAGATGGATGGCGTAAAATACCCATACTCGTTCTATTCTGATGATGCCATCTCATTGCAGCCACAGATTCGGGTGATGCATATAATCTTTGTAACCTAGGAGTGATTGGCAAGTAGATCATTCTTTTCATCGCAACATCTTTGTACTTACCCAACCCGGTCCTACGAGGAACATACCTTGGTTCATGACAAAACCTACACTCTCGCTCTTCAATACTTTCTTTGTAATATAACATGCACCCATTAACACAACAATCGATTTTCTGAGACTTCAATCCTAACATAGACACCAATCTTTTTGCATGGTAAAAATTAGTTGGTAATGACACCCCCGGAAGATGTTAGTCTACAAGCATGCTTGCCATTTCATCAAGAGCCTTTTCAGTACAATTATGGTTCGACTTAAGTGCCAAAAGCCTAACACACAAGGAAAGTTTTGATTCCGATACCCCCTCAAATAGGGGCTGATTTGCAGCAGTTAGCAAATCATAAAATCTTTGAGTCTCTTCATTAGGTGGCTCATCGGAACTTAATTCCACATTACCCCTATCCTGAGTAAATTGGGTGTCAAATATCGACCTAAAGCGATCTTCCACCATGTGTTGCATCTCCGCAAAATGATCTTCATTACTGATACTACTCCCACTAGCCTCTGGAAAATTGCCTAGATCGACTTGTGGAATTTCTTCACTGTGATAAGTCCGAAACCAATAGTTCGGCTGAAACCCAGACTTGTACAAGTGAACCTTCACTTCACTAGCACACATTATGTTACTACACTTGCACTTGGCACAAGGACACCTAATTCCTCCCTCACTCAAAAAATATGGTTGTTCTGAAGCCTTTTGCACAAACTCATCAACCCCTAGTACAAACTTCCATTTCAACCCCCCTCTCCTACGATTAAGTCTATCATACATCCAACTACGGCTTGAATCCATTTTCTGCAATCCAATCACCTCACGTGTTAGATATTAGGGTCATGTGCCAAAAAAAATTGACAGCATAACCCCTGTATTTGAACTTTTCCAATTTTTTTTACCAATAAAAATTGTATTAAATCAACATATATGACAAAATCTATTGATAAAAAAACATAGATACTAGGGTCATGTGCGAAACAAAATTTCGGCAGCATAATGTAGATGACAGGATGAAACACAAGAAGGGGGGTTGAATTGTGTTTCTAAGCTTTTAAAACTTTTCGCAATGTTGGACGCTGGCTTGTGAAAACGTTGGACGCACAGCGTGCTAAAATATCGGACGCACAGAGTTTCGAAATATTGGACGCACAAGAGTTTTGAAACACTGGACGCACAGAGTTGTGAAATATCGGACGCACAACAAGATTGAACGCAGAGGCTTCCACTTAGTTAAAAACTTGTTTTCTTTGTGCGATTTAAAGTGTATGAAAAACTTGTTGAATAAAAATCAATTCAATCCCCACGGTTAGAATAAGCACAGATATAATAAGAGTTAAGGGAAAGAAGAAGTAACACGAGTTTTTATCCTGGTTTACCCTTTCCTAAGAGCTACATCCACTCCCCTCAAACTAGAGATATTTCACTATCAAACCAGATAGAATACAAGTATTCTTCAACAGCCTCTTCAGGCCTTACAACGAGTATTCTTTGCACACCTAGCCTCTCCAGGCTCAAACAAGTATTCTTTTACAGACAAGCCTCTCCAGTCTCAAACAAGTATTCTTTTACAGACAAGCCTCTCCAGGCTCAAACAACTCAGAAGAGTGTTTTGTGACGTTAAGTGCTGTCTAACTCACACAAGTGAGGATATGAAAACTTAAGCACTTCGAGAGTTAAGCAAACTCTCTTTTACAAGAAGAAAGACAAATTACAAGATTTTCTATACAGAGTATTTTGCACAGCGATTCAGCTCTTTCTTTTTCTTCGTTCAGTCTCTTGTATTCTTCTTCTTGTTCACGGTATTTATAGGCTTTGATGAAGCTTCAGACTTGTTCTTCGAATAGCTCAGCTTCAACCTTCATTAATATGACCGTTCTCTAATAGCATTAAATGCTATTTTCCCGTTGCTCTAAGGAGTTCTACTTTAGTGGGTATGTCTGCATTTCTTTCTCCTAAACAGAAGCAACCTGTACTCAAAGTCTCAATTGTACAGTGGTTAATATTAATATTTTATTGAGATAGAGAGAATACACTGTGTAAAGTAGAAAGATGTGTTCAGAGATATACAGAGTTAATCAGGGTACATTCTCTCTCTTAGTACACTTTCCACAGTGCTTTATGTTTTTCATTTAATGCACGTTCAAAAACGTTGACAATGGTTGTACAGAAAAGCATTGCATACAGCTATTTATTTCAAATCATTTGCTCAATAAATATGTTCCATATTAAATGCAAGAGCAATAAATAGCAAGTAATGGACTCTGCGTTTTGGACGCAGCATATGGAATTTATTGGACGCAGCATGTAGAATAAAGTTGGACTTTCAGTCCTTTTAGCAAATGGATGCATACCTTGTACTTACCATTTGCACATGATATTCATTCATCCATTGGACGCATCCTCATGCTTACCATTTTGACTTATTTCGTTTTAGTTGTATAGCCTTATGCTGATTATTGGACTTATGCACTTATGCTCCATTGGACGCAAAGCAGTATTGTTGGACTTTTGCCATTCTGCTTCATTCTGTTCCATTGGACGCAAAGCAGTATTGCACTTCTGCTCCATTGGACGCAGGGCAGTTGACTGTTGTATTTTTGTCCTTCTGCTTTATTGGACGCAGGCAGTGTTGTACATTTTGCCTTATGGGATCATTGGACTTTTGTCCTTCTGATACATTGGACGCATACTCACTGGTTCTGCTTCTTTGGAAATCATTGGACGCAGAGAGTAGTATTGCCTCCTACTGATTATTGGACGCAGAGCGTCATTGGACGCAGAACAGTATTGCCTTATACTGAACATTGGACGCAGAGCTCTTAGACTGTGTGTACATGTGCCAATGTCACTTTGGACGATGGACTTATCTTTTTGTACCTACAAGAGCTTGTCAGCAGACTTTGTAGAATCCCTTAATAAATTTTGTTAGACTTTGTAAAAGCCTTAATAAAACTTTGTTATCATTGTAAAAGCCTTAATAAGCTTTGTTATCATCAAAACCATAAAATCACTTAGGGAATTTTTGCATTAGAAATGCTTTTAACCAATTTGGTTCCAACAATCTCCCCCTTTTTGATGATGACAAACATTATTAAGTTTTACAAGCAATAAAGCAAATAAACCAAATAATCAGTCAGCATATATAAACAAAAATTTTCTAAGGAAAACTCCCCCTGAGATATACGTCTCAGTTTTTCTTACTCTTCTCCCCCTGAGATAAACATCTCATGGTTTTGGATATTCAATATACTCAGAGTACCTGAAAATTTCTTTTACTCATAAAAAGATTAGTCCAAAATATAAAGCAAACAACTTATCAGGGAATGGACAAAATTAAAACATGGTAATAATACTATTGCAATGCAATCCTAATAATACTATTGCAACGCAATCTTAAGCTTTTGAAACTTAATGCTTTTTCTTTCTTCTCCCCCTTTTTCTTCTCCTCTTTTAAAAAACTTAATCTTCTTTTTCTTCTCCCCCTTTTGTCATCAGGCAAAAAGGTTCACAGAACATCATAGTCCAACAACAATTTTGAAAAAAAACTTTTTCTTCTCCCCCTTTTCTTGACAACAAGAATAATCATCAAACGGGAAAACAACTGCAAAGCAGGTGTAAAAATATATCATTATAAAAAAAAATTTGGACTCAGCACGGGAAGACTAAGATGTAAAAGCTTTTTAGTCTTTAAAAATTTCTAAGTCTCAAATAGACTGACATGTCCTATTGGACGCTAGTCACATTGGACTCAGACTCAGCTTGAGCATATTGGACGCTAAACATCAATCTTTTATAAAGTGCATATTTAAATGCTTCCTTATAAAAGTAAACCTATCTACAGAGAGGGGTTTTGTAAATATATCTGCCCATTGATTTTCAGTGTTAACAAACTGAATATCAAATGTTCCCTTCTGCACATAGTCTCTAATGAAATGATGTTTAATTTCTATATGCTTGGCTCTTGAGTGTAAGATTAGGTTCTTAGATAAATTGATTGCAGCAGTATTATCACAAAGAACATAAATCTTACTCTCGAAGATGTTGTAGTCCTCCAATTGATGTTTAATCCATAAGAGCTGAGAACAACAACTTGCAGCAGAGACATATTCAGCTTCAGCTGTAGATAATGCAATTGTGCTTTGTCTCCTGCTCGTCCATGATACTAGATTGGATCCAATAAAATGGCATCCTCCGCTTGTGCTTTTTCTTTCAAGTCTGTCTCCAGCATAATCAGCATCACAGAATCCTACTAATCTGTATTCATCTGATTTGTTAAACAGCAAACCAAGATTAGTAGTTTCTTTCAGATATCTAAAAATTCTCTTGACAGAAGTCAAATGAGAATCCCTAGCATCTGATTGGAATCTTGCACATAAAGAAACACTGAACATGATATCAGGTCTAGATGCAGTGAGATATAAAAGAGATCCGATCATACCTCTATATACCTTTTGATCTACCTTTTTATCCTTATCATTCAGGTTCATTATGCAAGTTGGATGCATAGGAGTGTTCATGGGTTTGCATTCGTCCATATTGAACTTTTTAAGAAGCTCCTTTGTGTATTTGGACTGATGCACATATATCCTATCTTGCGTCTGTTTTACTTGAAGTCCAAGAAAGAACTTCAATTCTCCCATCATGCTCATTTCAAACTCCTTTTGCATTAACTCATAAAATTCTCTACATAGAGATTCATCAGTAGCACCAAAAATGATATCATCTACATAAATTTGTACTATGATAAAATGTGAGTCTATGGATTTTCTGAAAAGAGTATTGTCAACTTTTCCTCTTGAAAAACTATTTTCCATTAAAAAAGAACTTAGTTTTTCATACCAAGCTCGAGGAGCTTGCTTGAGGCCATAAAGAGCCTTTTTCAATTTAAAAACATGGTTTGGAAAAGTTTGATCCTCAAAGCCAGGGGGCTGTTCAACATAGACTTCCTCTGTTATTATACCATTCAGAAAAGCACTCTTTACATCCATTTGATAAAGCCTCATATCATGTTGGGCAGCAAATGAAAGTAAGATGCGAATGACCTCTAATTTAGCTACTGGAGCAAAGGTTTCAGTAAAGTCAATACCTTCCTATTGTGAGTACCCTTGAGCAACTAACCTTGCTTTGTTTCTCACAACTTTACCTTCTTCGTCCAGTTTGTTTCTGAATACCCATTTGGTTCCAATAATGGACTTCTCTTCAGGTGGGGCTACTAGCGTCCAAACATCATTGCGTTTGAATTGGTTTAGCTCCTCCTGCATTGCCAGAATCCATCCTTCGTCCAATAGGGCTTCATCTATGTTCTTGGGCTCCAATTCAGAGATGAATGCAACATCAGTTTGTTCTCTGAATGTAGACCTTGTTCTGACTCTATCATTTGCATTTCCAATGATTTGATCTTCAGGATGATAGGTCTTGAAGTGCCAGCTTCTTCTTCTTTCAGTAATGGACGCATCATTATTTTCTGCGTCTGGTCCATCTTCTTCATTCTTAGGTGATGGTCCTTCACCTTCTGCTTGTATTCTCATATCTGCAAGAGAATCACTTAGCTCTGACAATTCCTTGTCAGGCTTTTTGTCATTGAATTTAATATGAATTGACTCTTCAACAGTCAAGGTTCTTGAGTTATAGACTCGGTAAGCCTTGGAAGTTTCAGAGTAACCCAGAAAAATTCCATTGTCCACTTTAGAATCAAATTTGCCAAGTTGATCCCTAGTGTTAAGAATGAAACATTCACATCCAAAAGGATGGAAGTATGAAATGTTGGGTTTTCTTCCTTTCCACAATTCATATGGAGTCTTTTTCAATATAGGCCTCACATATATTCTGTTTTGTAAATAACACGCAGTATTTACAGCTTCAGCCCAAAACCTCTTAGAGGTTGAGTGATCATTGAGCATGGACCGAGCCATCTCTTGTAAAGATCGATTCTTTCTCTCCACCACACCATTTTGCTGAGGTGTTCTTGGTGCAGAGAAATTGTGAAGGATTCCATTCTCTTCACAGAATCTCTGGAAGTTTGCATTTTCAAACTCACCTCCATGATCACTTCTAATGGAGTTGATACAAACTCCTTTCTCATTTTGGACTCTTTTACAGAATATAGTGAAGACTTTGAAAGACTCATCCTTGTGTGCAAGGAATTTGACCCATGTCCATCTAGTATAGTCATCAACTATAACTAATCCATATTTCTTTCCATTCAAAGAAGCAGTTTGAGTGGGTCCAAACAAATCCATGTGTAAAAGTTCCAAAGGTCTAGAAGTGGAAACAATATTTTTAGCATTAAAAGAGTTTTTCACTTGTTTCCCTTTCTGACATGCTTCACACAGAACTTCAGATTTGTACACAAGATTTGGAAGTCCTCTCACGAGGTTATGCTTATTTAGCTTTGAGATGTTTCTCAAGCTTGCATGACCAAGTTTCTTGTGCCATATCCATTGTTCATCTTTTAAAGATATGAAGCATGAGACATTTTGTTTGGACAGATTTTCGAAATCAATTTTGTAAACGTTGTCCTGCCTCTTTGCTTGAAAAAGTATGGACTTATCAGAATTTCTGACTATACATTTATCCTTGTTAAAGGAAACATCAAACCCGCTATCACACAATTGACTTATGCTAAGCAGATTATGTTTGAGTCCTTCAACCAATAAGACATTTTCAATAGAGGGAAAAGGATGTTTACCAATTTTACCTATTCCAACTATTCTGCCTTTCTGGTCTCCTCCAAAAGTGACCCATCCCTTTTATCTAGGCTTTAGGTCTTGGAACATAGACCTTTCTCCTGTCATGTGTCGTGAGCAGCCACTGTCCAGGTACCATGACTGGAGTTGTCTTCCTCCCATCAAGCATATCTGCAACAGGAATTATCATACTTTTAGGTACCCAGATTGACTTGGGTCCTTTCTTGTTAGTCCTTGGTCTGCGTCCAGGCATGTCCCTTTTGTTATGGACGCATGTCGCTGTGACATGTCCAGCCTTTCCACAGTGACCACAGTATATATTAAATTTTGATGGACTTTTAGAAAACTTTGGTTTTGGTTTTTCATAACCCAAACCACTCTTGTCAGAAGGTTTTCTCTGAATCTTTAAAATTTTATCAAGCTTTTCAGAGCTACTGACAAATTTGGACAATCGTCCAGTGAGTTCATTTACTTCTTGTTGAAGTACTTGTACTTCACAGGAAGTATTGGACTCAGAATCCTTTGGAGATTCATCATCATCTGAGCCTTCTTCTCCTTCTGAGCTACATGACTCCTCATCAAAGTCATTGGCCTTCAATGCTTTTGAGGTGCTCCCTTTTTGAGCTTTAAGAGCAATGGACTTTGCCCTTTTTTCGGTTCCCTCTTCATTAAGCTCAAGCTCCATGGCAAGGGTGGAAAGGTCCCTTGCTTCTTGTATTGCAGTTACCTTGGGTCTCCATTGTTTTGGCAGACTCCTTAGGATTTTCCTGATATGCTCCTGGGTTGTGTAGATTTTTCCCAAGGACCTCAGGTTGTTGATGATTGTTTGGAATCTTCCAAACATTTGATCAATGGACTCGTGAGCCTCCATTTTGAATAGTTCATATTGATGAACTAGCATGCTGATTTTGGACTCACGAACCTGAGATGAACCTTCATGTGCCAACGCTAGAGCGTCCCACATCTCCTTGGCAGTAGTGCAGCTGTGCACCTTGTCATATTCTGACTTTGTAATGGCACACATCAGATAGTGCCTTGCCTTTGAGTTCAGCTGGAATCTGGTCCTTTGGTCTTGTGTCCACTGAGCTCTTGGTACAGGTTGACCTGCTTCATCTTCTGGAGCAGTGTAGCCAGTTTCCACGACATCCCATAGGTCTATATTTTGCGCGTCAAAGAATGTGATCATTCTTTGCTTCCAATAGTCGTATTCATTTCCATTGAACAGTGGTGGTCTGTTCACAGCTAGTCCCTCGTTCTCCATGGATCTTTGCTTCTCTGCACTGTTAGGTGCTCAACCCCTAGAGACCGAGCTCTGATGCCAACTGTAGATGACAGGATGAAACACAAGAAGGGGGGTTGAATTGTGTTTCTAAGCTTTTAAAACTTTTCACAATGTTGGACGCTGGCTTGTGAAAACGTTGGACGCACAGCGTGCTAAAATATCGGACGCACAGAGTTTCGAAATATTGAACGCACAAGAGTTTTGAAACACTGGACGCACAGAGTTGTGAAATATCGGACACACAACAAGATTGGACGCAGAGGCTTCCACTTACTTAAAAACTTGTTTTCTTTGTGCGATTTAAAGTGTATGAAAAACTTGTTGAATAAAAATCAATTCAATCCCCACGGTTAGAATAAGCACAGATATAATAAGAGTTAAGGGAAAAAAGAAGTAACACAAGTTTTTATCCTGGTTCACCCTTTCCTAAGAGCTACGTCCAGTCCCCTCAAACTAGAGAGATTTCACTATTAAACCAGATAGAATACAAGTATTCTTCAACAGTCTCTTCAGGCCTTACAACGAGTATTCTTTACACACCTAGCCTCTCCAGGCTCAAACATGTATTCTTTTACAGACAAGCCTCTCCGGGCTCAAACAAATATTCTTTTACAGACAAGCCTCTCCAAACTCAAACAAGTATTCTTTTACAGACAAGCCTCTCCAGGCTCAAACAACTCAGAAGAGTGTTTTGTGACGTTAAGTGCTGTCTAACTCACACAAGTGAGGATATGAAAACTTAAGCACTTCGAGAGTTAAGCAAACTCTCTTTTACAAGAAGAAAGACAAATTACAAGATTTTCTATACAGAGTATTTTGCACAGCGATTCAGCTCTTTCTTTTTCTTCGTTCAGTCTCTTGTATTCTTCTTCTTGTTCACGGTATTTATAGGTTTTGATGAAGCTTCAGACTGTTCTTCGAATAGCTCAGCTTCAGCCTTCATTAATATGACCGTTCTCTAATAGCATTAAATGCTATTTTCCCGTTGCTCTAAGGAGTTCTACTTTAGTGAGTATGTCTGCGTTTCTTTCTCTTAAACAGAAGCAACCTGTACTCAAAGTCTCAATTGTACAGTGGTTAATAGTAATATTTTATTGAGACAGAGAGAATACACTGTGTAAAGTAGAAAGATGTGTTCAGAGATATACAGAGTTAATCAGGGTACATTCTCTCTCTTAGTACACTTTCCACAGTGCTTTATGCTTTTCATTTAATGCACATTCAAAAACATTGACAATGGTTGCACAGAAAAGCATTGCATACAGCTATTTATTTCAAATCATTTGCTCAATAAATATGTTCCATGTTAAATGCAAGAGCAATAAATAGCAAGTAATGGACTCTGCGTTTTGGACGCAGCATATGGAATTTATTGGACGCAGCATGTAGAATAAAGTTGGACTTTCAGTCCTTTTAGCAAATGAACGCATACCTTGTACTTACCATTTGCACATGATATTCATTCATCCATTGGACGCATCCTCATGCTTACCATTTTGACTTAGTTCGTTTTAGTTGTATAGCCTTATGCTGATTATTGGACGTATGCACTTATGCTCCATTGGACGCAAAGCAGTATTGTTGGACTTTTGCCATTTTGCTTCATTCTGTTCCATTGGACGCAAAGCAGTATTGCACTTCTGCTCCATTGGACGCAGGGCAGTTGACTGTTGTATTTTTGTCCTTCTGCTTTATTGGACGCAGGCAGTGTTGTGCATTTTGCCTTATGGAATCATTGGACTTTTGTCCTTCTGATACATTGGACGCATACTCACTGGTTCTGCTTCTTTGGAAATCATTGGACGCAGAGAGTAGTATTGCCTCCTACTGATTATTGGACGCAGAGCGTCATTGGATGCAGAACAGTATTGCCTTATACTGAACATTGGATGCAGAGCTCTTAGACTGTGTGTACATGTGCCAATGTCACTTTGGACGATGGACTTATCTTTTTGTACCTACAAGAGCTTGTCAGCAGACTTTGTAGAATCCCTTAATAAATTTTGTTAGACTTTGTAAAAGCCTTAATAAAACTTTGTTATCATTGTAAAAGCCTTAATAAGCTTTGTTATCATCAAAACCATAAAATCACTTAGGGAATTTTTGCATTAGAAATGCTTTTAACCAATTTGGTTCCAACACATAACCCATGTATTTCAGACTTTTTCAATTATTTTTTTGCAGCAAAAGCAATAGTAAATCAATACATATAACAATATAGACCAATTAAATAACATATATCCTAATGAGTTCTGCTCTCCGTTAACAAACAACACACTCACATGCATGGATTCTACTACTACCAGCACACAGACCCAACATCCTGCATAAGGCAAGAAGGCAAAGACTAGGGCTTTGCTCTCCACTAACAAATAGCACAATCACATGCAGGAGTAGAAATTACCAGCACACAATCCTAATGCCTATTGAGCTCAGCTCTCCACTAACAAGCAACACATCAATTCACACAACATGTTGTACTTAATTTACATATTTAAATCTATAAACAAAATTGGTTATTTACCTCAAACTCCAATAGCAAGCTCCAACCGTATAAGCTCCGAAAGAACTTAAACTACAACACAAGGAATAAATTTCAACCCAATGACAACAACAATCCACACTTACAATTAGTCATGCATAAAGCTAACACTTACAATTAGTCATTCAACCCAACCTATCGACTAACACTCCATTCATTGTCATTTTCTTAACATTAGTTCAAATTCAAACTTCTTTATAAATATTCAAGTCAATATAAATCCACAAGCAAACAAGGCAAACTATTTTCATGTTAGCACAAATAAAAACAACAACAACAACTTCAATTTTGCTTAATGTTGAAAAGCACACAAATTTGATAACAAGCACAACATGATCAAATATTGGCAACTTGACACCATACAAGCACATTCCCAATTTCTTAAATAACCATTTCAATTAGACACAAGATAACAATCACATTCTACCTAAAACACACACACACAACACAAACTTATTACATTTTACCTAAAACACACACACATAGAACACAAACTAATTACAGTCTACCTAAAACACACACGCAGAGAACACAAAACACGCACACACCATAGACACAGACACACACAAAGAACACAAACACACAGACACACACACACAGCACAAACACACATACACAACAGACACACATAGAGCTTGACTGAGTGAGAGTGAGAGAGAGAGACACAGAGAGAGAAAAAGAGAAGGAGAAAGAGAGACTTACTTTGTGCCGGTGTCGTGGTGGGTGGTAACCGGCCGGCTGCAATGGGGCGAGGGTTTCACGATGGGGCGAGGGTTTCAGGGGTGGTGAGGAGAAAGGGAGGAGAGGCAGTGGTCCTCGGGGCTCGTTGGAGGTGGGGCACGCGCGGTGGAAGGAGGACGGAGGTCGGAGAGAGAAGAGAGAAAAGAGGGCAATGGGATATCAGAGGAGAGCAAATGAGCGAGAAGGGGTTTTCACGTTAGGTAAGTTTTAATTTTACCGACGGCTTAGCCGTCGGTAATGCTTAATTTAAATTACCGACGGCTAAGTGCCACCTGTCAAAAGTTAATAAATTAAATGCTACCAACCGTCAGCGCTTACCGACAGCTAGGCCGTTGGTAATATTAAATTTGAATTTTCGACGGCTTAGCCGTCGCTAAAGCCCACCGGTTACAATTTTTTTATTTTTTTATTTTTTAAAATGCCAACTTTACCGACGGCTAAGCCGTTGGTAAACCCCACCGTTACTATTTCTTCTATTTTTAAATTTTTTAAAATGTCAACTTTACCGACGGCTTAGCCGTCGATACCATTCTTCATTTTGTAGGTAACAAGATGAAACACAAGAAGGGGAGGGTTGAATTGTGTTTCTAAGCTTTTAAAACTTTTCGCAAATGTTGGACGCTGGCTGTTAAACACGTTGGACGCACAGCTTAGTTCAAATATTGGACGCACAGTGTTTTCTGAAATATTGGACGCACAGAGTGCTAAAACACTGGACGCACAGAATTGTGAAATATTGGACACACAAAAGATTGGACGCTGAGGCTTCCCTCTTAGTTTAAAAACTTGTTTTCTTTGTGCGACTTAAGGTGTACGAAAAACTTGTTTAAACAAAATCAATTCAATCCCCTTGGTTAGTAATAAGCACAAATATAATAAGAGATAAGGGAAGGAAGAAATAACACAAGTTTTTATATTGGTTCACCCTTTCCTAAGAGCTACGTCTAGTCCCCTCAAACTAGAGAGATTTCACTATCAAACCAGATAGGTACAAGTATTCTTTCCACACAGCCTCTTCAGGCTAAAACCCAAGTATTCTTTGCACACAGCCTCTCCAGGCTAAATCCCAAGTATTCTTTGAACGCAGCCTCTTCAGGCTAAAACTCAAGTATTCTTTGAACACAGCCTCTTCAGGCTAAATCAAGTATTCTTTGAACACAGCCTGAAATCAAGTATTCTTTGAACACAGCCTCTTCAGGCTAAACAACTCAGCAGAGTTTTTGATTCAAGTGCTGTCTAACTCACACAAGTGAGGATATGAAAACTAAAGCACTTCGAGAGTTAAGCAAACTCTCTTTTACAAGAAGATAGAAAATATACAAGACTTTCTAGACAGAGTATAACAAATTGTTTGCACAGCATTTTTGCTCTTTCTTTTTCGTTGTTCAGTCTCTTGTATTCTTCTTCTTGCTTCTCGGTATTTATAAGAGTAGTGAAGCTTCAGACTTGTTCTTCAGTTGCTCAACTTCAGCTCTCATAAAAGTTACCGTTCTCTAATAGCATTTAATGCTATTTTCCCGTTGCTCTGAGGAGATCTACTTCATTGTGCATGTCTGCGTTTCTTTCTCCTAAATCAGAAGCAACCTGTACTCAAAGTCTCAATTGTACAGTGGTTAATAGTAATATCTTATTGAGACAGAGAGAATACACTGTGTAAAGCAGAAAGATGTCTTCAGAGATATATAGAGTAGTTAAAAGTACATTCTCTCTCTTAGTACACTTTCCACAGTACTTTCTGCTTTTCAAAAGTACATTCACAAACGTTGACAAAGTTGTACAGAAAGCATTGCATACAGCTATTTATTTCAAATCATTTGCTCAATAAATATGTTCCATATTAAATGCATGAGCAGTAAATAGCAAGAAATGGACTCTGCGTTTTGGACGCAGCATATAGAATCTATTGGACGCAGCATGTAGAATATTGGACTTTCAGTCCTTTTAGCAAATGGACGCATACCTTGTCCTTACCATTTGCACATGATATTCATTCAATCATTGGACGCATCTTTATGCTTACCATTCTGATGATTAGTTGCAAAGCAACATTGGACGTATTGCCTCATTCTGGTTATTGGACTTTTGCCATTTCCTTATAGTTCAATTGGACGCAGAGTTGATTGTTGTACATTTGTTCTTCTGCTTCATTGGACGCAGAACAGTTGTTTGATGTACCTTTGTCAATCTGCTTCATTGGACGCAGAACAATCCTTTTGTTCAGTCAGCCTTATTGGACGTTGATCTTCAATGCCTTACTGAACATTGGACTTTTGTCCTTCTTGCTCTATTGGACGCTTACTGATTCTGCTTCTTTGGAAATCATTGGACTTTGTACTTCTGCAATTCTGCTTCCTTATAAATCATTGGACTTATGCCAGTATTGCCTAGTACTTATCATTGGACTTATAGCTTCAATGCCTTCTCATGAATCATTGGACGTATGAAATTGTCCTTGTGCCTTGTACTGAATTATTGGACGCACAACATTACTTGCCTTTGTGCTGAAACATTGGACGCAGAACTCTTCCTTCTACTCAACCATTGGACGCAGAATTCTTCCTTCTGCTAAAACATTGGACGCAGAACTCTTCCTTCTGCTCAACCATTGGACGCAGAATTCTTCCTTCTGCTCAAACATTGGACGCAGAATTTTTACTAGTTATTGGACGCAGAACTGCTTTGCCTCTTATATCAGTAACTTCCTTCTGCCAAAATCACTGGACGCAGAACTCTTGGTATTTATGTTTCAGTGCCAACATTGGACGCAAGGCTCACTTTGAATGCCAGCCAATGTCATGAAGAACTGATTGGACGCAGACTGCAATAAGCTTAGTTAGGCAGCATTGTTATACATTGTACAAGCTTAATACATTTTGTTTATCCTTTGTAAAAACCTTAATACATTTTGTTATCATCAAAACCATAAAATCACTTAGGGAGTTTTTGTATTAAAAACACTTTTAACCAATTTGGTTCCAACAATCTCCCCCTTTTTGATGATGACAAACATTATTAAGTTTTACAAACAATAAAACATATAAACCAAAATCAGTCAGCAAAAACAGAAATTTTCTAAGGGAAACTCCCCCTGAGATAAACATCTCAGATTTTCCTTACTCTTCTCCCCCTGAGACTTAGAGTACCTGAAAATTTCTTTTACTCATAAAAACAAGATTAGTCCAATAAAAAGCAAATAGCTTATCAGATAAAAACATGGTAATAAGACTACTGCAACGCAATCAGACTTAATCCCATATTCTTCTCATATTCTTCTTTCTTTTTAAAACTTAATCCCATATATTTCTCCCCCTTTTGTCATCAGGCAAAAAGGTTCATAGAACATCATAGTCCAAAGACAGTTTTGAAACACAGAGAGAAACTTAAAACCCTTTTTCTTCTCCCTTTTTCAAAACAAGCTTTCTCAAAACAGAAATGATTTTAGAAAAGATGTCAAACAAAGAGAAAACCAACTGTAAGAAATATCTTTATGAAAATAGTTTGGACTCAGCGTGGGATTACTAAGATGTAAAAGCTTTTGAGTCTTTAAAAAAAATTCCAAGTCTCAAATAGACTGTCGTGTCCTATTGGACTCTAGTCACATTGGACTCAGACTCAACTTAAGCATATTGGACGCTAAACATCAGTCTTTTATAAAGTGCATATTCAAATGCTTCCTTATAAAAGTAAACCTATCTACAGAGAGGGGTTTTGTAAATATATCTGCCCATTGATTTTCAGTGTTAACAAACTGAATATCAAATGTTCCCTTCTGCACATAGTCTCTAATAAAATGATGTTTAATTTCTATATGCTTAGCTCTTGAGTGTAAGATTGGGTTCTTAGATAAATTGATTGCAGCAGTATTATCACAAAGAACAGAAATCTTACTCTCAAAGATGTTGTAGTCCTCCAATTGATGTTTAATCCATAAGAGCTGAGAACAACAACTTGCAGCAGAGACATATTCAGCTTCAGCTGTTGATAATGCAATTGTGCTTTGTCTCCTGCTTGTCCATGATACTAGATTGGATCCAATAAAATGGCATCCTCCACTGGTGCTTTTTCTTTCAAGCCTGTCTCCAGCATAATCAGCATCACAGAATCCTACTAATCTGTATTCACTCAGAAAATTCTCTACATAGAGATTCATCAGTGGTACCAAAAATGACATCATCTACATAAATTTGTACTATGATGAAATGTGAGTCTATGGATTTTCTGAAAAGAGTATTGTCAACTTTTCCTCTTGAAAAACTATTTTCCATTAGAAAAGAACTTAGTTTTTTCATACCAAGCTCGAGGAGCTTGCTTCAGGCCATAAAGAGCCTTTTTCAATTTAAAAACATGATTTGGAAAAGTTTGATCCTCAAAGCCAGGAGGTTGTTCAACATAGACTTCTTCTGTTATTATACCATTCAGAAAAGCACTCTTTACATCCATTTGATAAAGCCTCATATCATGTTGGGTAGCAAATGAAAGTAAAATGCGAATGGCTTCTATTCTAGCTACTGGAGCAAAGGTTTCAGTAAAATCAATACCTTCCTGTTGTGAATAGCCTTGAGCAACTAACCTTGCTTTGTTTCTCACAACTTTACCTTCTTCATCCAGTTTGTTTCTGAACACCCATTTGGTTCCAATGATGGACTTATCTTCAGGTGGGGCTACCAGCGTCCAAACATCATTTCGTTTGAATTGATTCAGCTCCTCCTGCATTGCCAAAATCCATCCTTCGTCCAATAGGGCTTCATCTATGTTCTTGGGCTCCAATTCAGAGATGAATACAACATCAGTTTGTTCTCTGAATGTGGACCTTGTTCTGACTTTATCATCTGCATTCCCAATGATTTGATCTTCAGGATGATAAGTCTTAAAGTGCCAGCTTCTTACACTTCCAGTATTGGACGCATCACAGTTTTCTGCGTCTGGTCCATCTTCTTCACTCTTAGGTGATCTTAAGCTTTAGGTCTTGGAACATAGACCTTTCTCCTGTTATGTGTAGTAAGCAGCCACTGTCCAGGTGCCATGACTGGAGTTGTCTTCCTCCCATCAAGTATATCTGCAACAGGAATTATCATACTTTTTGGTACCCAGATTGACTTGGGTCCTTTCATGTTAGTCCTTGGTCTGCGTCCAGGCATGTCCCTTTTGTTATGGACGCATGTTGATGCAACATGTCCAGCCTTTCCAAAGTGACCATAGTATATATTAAATTTTGATGGACTTTTGGAAAACTTTGGTTTTGGTTTTTCATAACCCAAACCACTTTTGTCAGAAGGTTTTCTCTGAATTTTTAAAATTTGATCAAGCTTTTCAGAGCTACTGACAAATCTGGACAATCGTCCAGTGAGTTCATTTACTTCTTGTTGAAGTACTTGTACTTCACAGGAAGTATTGGACTCAGAATCCTTTTGAGATTCATCTTTGAGTTGACTTACTTGAAGTCTTAACTCTTCATTTTCTGATTTGAGTACTTTGTTTTCTAAAGTAAGCTTTCAAAGATCTTTGGTCATAAGAGAAAACTTTTTCTTTAATAATCTGTACTCATCGGATAAGATAGATGAATCTCTAAGAAGATCATCAAAATTATTGCTTAATTCAGAGTAGGAAATTACCTCTTCTTCATCCTCACTGTCAGTTGAGGATAGACTTGCCTTTAGGCAGAGATTAGCTTCTTCATCATCAGAGGAATCATCGAGATCTTCCCATGTTGCCATGAGACCTTCCTTCTTTTTGAAGAACTTCTTCTTTGTTCTTTCTGCCTCAGGACAATCTGACATGTAGTGGCCTGGTTTCTTGCATCCATAGCACACTATTGGATTTTTCTCTTTTTGCTCAGCTTCCTGTTGTGGAAATCTTCTGTTAAAATGCTTCCTTCTGAAGCCACCTTTTCTGTTCCACATGGCCTTCAGCTTCTTGGAGATAAATGAAAGTTCATCTTCATTCGAGTCTTCTTCTCCTTGTGAGCTGCATGATTCTTCATCAGAATCATTTGCCTTCAATGCTTTGGAGGTGCTCCCTCTATGAGCTTTAAGAGCAATGGACTTTGCTCTTTTCTCGGTTCCCTCTTCATTCAGCTCAAGCTCATGTACTTTCAATGAGCCTAGAAGATTTTCTAAAGCAAGAGTGGAAAGATCCCTTGCTTCTTGTATTGCTGTAACTTTGGGTCTCCACTGTCTGGGCAGATTCCTCAAAATCTTCCTTACATGTTCTTGGGTTGTGTAGACTTTCCCCAAGGATCTCAGGTTGTTGGTAATAGTTTGGAATCTTCCAAACATTTGATCAATGGACTCTTGTTCTTCCATCTTAAATAGTTCATATTGATGAACTAGTATGCTTATCTTAGATTCACGAACCTGAGATGAGCCTTCATGTGCCAAAGCTAGAGTGTCCCACATCTCCTTGGCAGTAGTGCAGCTGTGCACCTTGTCATATTCTGACTTTGTGATGGCACACATCAGATAGTGTCTTGCTCTTGAGTTCAGCTGGAACCTTGTTCTCTGATCTTGTGTCCACTGAGCTCTTGGTACTGGTTGACCTGCTTCATTTACTGGAGAAGTGTAGCCAGTTTCCACAACATCCCATAAATCTATATTCTGCGCATCAAAGAATGTGATCATTCTTTGCTTCCAGTAGTCGTATTCATTTCCATTGAAGTGGTGGTCTGTTCACTGCTAGTCCCTCATTCTCCATGGATCTTTGCTTCTCTGCACTGTTAGGTGCTCAACCCGTAGAGACCGAGCTCTGATGCCAACTGTAGGTAACAAGATGAAACACAAGAAGGGGGGGTTGAATTGTGTTTCTAAGCTTTTAAAACTTTTCGCAAATGTTGGACGCTGGCTGTTAAAAACGTTGGACGCACAGCTTAGTTCAAATATTGGACGCACAGTGTTTTCTGAAATATTGGACGCACAGAGTGCTAAAACACTGGACGCACAGAATTGTGAAATATTGGACGCACAAAAGATTGGACGCTGAGGCTTCCCTCTTAGTTTAAAAACTTGTTTTCTTTGTGCGACTTAAGGTGTATGAAAAACTTGTTTAAACAAAATCAATTCAATCCCCTTGGTAAGTAATAAGCACAGATATAATAAGAGATAAGGGAAGGAAGAAATAACACAAGTTTTTATACTGGTTCACCCTTTCCTAAGAGCTACGTCCAGTCCCCTCAAACTAGAGAGATTTCACTATCAAACCAGATAGGTACAAGTATTCTTTGCACACAGCCTCTTCAGGCTAAAACCCAAGTATTCTTTGCACACAGCCTCTCCAGGCTAAATCCCAAGTATTCTTTGAACGCAGCCTCTTCAGGCTAAAACTCAAGTATTCTTTGAACACAGCCTCTTCAGGCTAAATCAAGTATTCTTTGAACACAGCCTGAAATCAAGTATTCTTTGAACACAGCCTCTTCAGGCTAAACAACTCAGCAGAGTTTTTGATTCAAGTGCTGTCTAACTCACACAAGTGAGGATATGAAAACTAAAGCACTTCGAGAGTTAAGCAAACTCTCTTTTACAAGAAGATAGAAAATATACAAGACTTTCTAGACAGAGTATAACAAATTGTTTGCACAGCATTTTTGCTCTTTCTTTTTCGTTGTTCAGTCTCTTGTATTCTTCTTCTTGCTTCTCGGTATTTATAAGAGTAGTGAAGCTTCAGACTTGTTCTTCAGTTGCTCAACTTCAGCTCTCATAAAAGTTACCGTTCTCTAATAGCATTTAATGTTATTTTCCCGTTGCTCTGAGGAGATCTACTTCATTGTGCATGTCTGCGTTTCTTTCTCCTAAATCAGAAGCAACCTGTACTCAAAGTCTCAATTGTACAGTGGTTAATAGTAATATCTTATTGAGACAGAGAGAATACACTGTGTAAAGCAGAAAGATGTCTTCAGAGATATATAGAGTAGTTAAAAGTACATTCTCTCTCTTAGTACACTTTCCACAGTACTTTCTGCTTTTCAAAAGTACATTCACAAACGTTGACAAAGTTGTACAGAAAGCATTGCATACAGCTATTTATTTCAAATCATTTGCTCAATAAATATGTTCCATATTAAATGCATGAGCAGTAAATAGCAAGAAATGGACTCTGCGTTTTGGACGCAGCATATAGAATCTATTGGACGCAGCATGTAGAATATTGGACTTTCAGTCCTTTTAGCAAATGGACGCATACCTTGTCCTTACCATTTGCACATGATATTCATTCAATCATTGGACGCATCTTTATGCTTACCATTCTGATGATTAGTTGCAAAGCAACATTGGACGTATTGCCTCATTCTGGTTATTGGACTTTTGCCATTTCCTTATAGTTCAATTGGACGCAGAGTTGATTGTTGTACATTTGCTCTTCTGCTTCATTGGACGCAGAACAGTTGTTTGATGTACCTTTGTCAATCTGCTTCATTGGACGCAGAACAATCCTTTTGTTCATTCAGCCTTATTGGACGTTGATCTTCAATGCCTTACTGAACATTGGACTTTTGTCCTTCTTGCTCTATTGGACGCTTACTGATTCTGCTTCTTTGGAAATCATTGGACTTTGTACTTCTGCAATTCTGCTTCCTTATAAATCATTGGACTTATGCCAGTATTGCCTTGTACTTATCATTGGACTTATAGCTTCAATGCCTTCTCATGAATCATTGGACGTATGAAATTGTCCTTGTGCCTTGTACTGAATTATTGGACGCACAACATTACTTGCCTTTGTGCTGAAACATTGAACGCAGAACTCTTCCTTCTGCTCAACCATTGGACGCAGAATTCTTCCTTCTGCTCAAACATTGGACGCAGAATTTTTACTAGTTATTGGACGCAGAACTGCTTTGCCTCTTATATCAGTAACTTCCTTCTGCCAAAATCACTGGACGCAGAACTCTTGGTATTTATGTTTCAGTGCCAACATTGGACGCAAGACTCACTTTGAATGCCAGCCAATGTCATGAAGAACTGATTGGACGCAGACTGCAATAAGCTTAGTTAGGCAGCATTGTTATACATTGTACAAGCTTAATACATTTTGTTTATCCTTTGTAAAAACCTTAATACATTTTGTTATCATCAAAACCATAAAATCACTTAGGGAGTTTTTGTATTAAAAACACTTTTAACCAATTTGGTTCCAACACGTTTATTTATCGACGGCTAATCCGTTTGTAAAGCCCCATTTTATTTTCAATTTTCCTACGCACCACTACCGACGACTTAGCGTCGGTCTAGCCGTCGGTAACTACCAAATTACTGTCGGCCCCTCGGTAACGAAGACTTTTCTTGTAGTGCTCAAACTAGAGAGATTTCACTATCAATCCAGATAGAATTACAAGTATTTTCCAACAGCCTCTTCAAGCCTTTACACAAGTATTGTTTGCACACCTAACCTCTCCAAGTTCAACCAAGTATTGTTTTACAGACAAGCCTCTTCAGGCTCAAACCTAAGTATTCTTTTACACACAACATCTTCAGGCTAAACCCAAGTATTCTTTTACAGTCAAGCCTCTCCAGGCTCAAACAACTCAGAAGAGTTTTTTGGTTTTAAGTGCTCCTAACTCACACAAGTGAGAATATAAAACTTAAGCACTTCGAGAGTTAAGCAAACTCTCTTTCAACAAGAAGAATGAACTATACAAGTCTTTCTAAACTTTACAGAGTGTATGAAAATAATTGCACAACGTTTTTGCTCTATCTTTCACGTAGTTCAATTTTCTATGTTCTTCATCTTACTCACGGTATTTATAGGCTTTAAGTGAAGCTTCAGATTTGATCTTGAACTTGATTTGCTTCAGCCTTCATAAAATAGTCGTTTCCTAATAGCATTAAATGCTATTTTCCCGTTGCTTCAATGGAGTGCTTCTTCAGCGTATTTTGTGCAGTGCTTTCTCCAAGGTCAGAAGCAATCTGTACTCAAAGTCTCAATTACACAATGGTTAAAGGTGATATTCAGTTGAGACAAAGAGAATACACTGTATTAAAGAAAAAATGTGTTCCGAGAGTAAGAGATATGTTCAGATTACATTATCTCTCAAGTACACTTTTCATAGTGTTTTATGCTTTCCATTAAATGCTAGTTGAAAACGTTGACAATTATGCACAGGAAAAGCATTGTATACAGCTATTTATTTCAAATCATTTGCTCATTAAATATGTCTCATAATAAATGCAAGAGCAATAACTAGCGTGTTAAAGTAGCTTGCGTGTTGGACGTAGCTGCAGAGCAGAATTATATCTTATATCTTACCATATGGACGCTTAGCTTCCAGAGTCTATTGGACGATATTTACTCAAGGTTGGTATCAGAGTCCATTAGATGCTCAGCTCACTGACTGTACATATAAGTACCAAAGTCACACTGGATGATGAACTTAATTTTGTTGTACCTACAAGTGCTTGTAAACAGACTTTGTAAAGTCCTTAATAATAATTGTTATCATTAAAACGACTTAGGGATTTGAGCATTGAAAAATGTTTTTAAATAATTTGGTTCCAACATACAACGCTTACTGTCCACGTGTTATCTGTGAGGAAACGTAGGCGGGGTTTATGTGAGACATCAACAACGCTTCGAAGGCATTGTGAGAGTAGCATGTGCAAACAACAACGGGGCGCACTGTTGGAATTAAATTTAAATGCTGTTGAAATGTTTTCTCGGCGTAGTGTTAACATTACGACTTATCTGTATAAGTATCATATATATCAAAATTAATTTAGATATTTATCTTCTAACTATAATGCCAAAAACTCTGACATGTTTTATTTATTTATAAAAACTAAATTTGCAAATATATAATGATATATTATCTAATCTTTAATATTGAATTAATATACTTCATTGAATTGTTTTAGACAAATTAGGTCGATATTGACACACAGTATTCTCAGCAGTAAAATTTATTAAAAACCAACTATGTCATTCTGCAACAAATCATATAATCATATAATAATATATAATATATCATATAATAGAATAAAGATAGATTTTTTTTGGTTAAAAAATAACACGGTTTAATTTAGACGCTTGATGGTGCTGAAATTTTAAATTTGAAAAACTGTCTGTTGCTGGCTTCTAATTTGATAGAATAGAACAAAAATGTAGCTATCCTCCTTTTTTATATGCATAACTACCTACAAAAGGTATCGTCATTATTTAAAGATTTAAAGATGCACATTGCATGTGCCGTTTGAGAAGGCGCAAATAGGGCTAACAACACAAAGTGAAAGAAGTTCTCTTTCTTTTTTCTTTTCTTTTTTATGGAAGACATTCTCTTAATCTCTCTTTTAGTAAAGGCATCACGAGGCTGAGAAATTGGGCTGAACCTTCATATGGACCTAAAATTCTGAAAGGTCATCCACAACTTTCCACCTAAGTTTAACGATAATAACTTTTGATAGTTCCACTACCACAACAATGGAGAGGCTATGGTGAAAGACCTGTATAAGTTGCTCATTGTGAGAAATCTAGTCATAGCCTTTGAAAATAATAATTTTATATTTAAGTGACAGAGATTTATTTTATTTTATATTAAGTAACACCTGAGATTCATTTTAATGTATCATTATAATCAACGGCTATCACCGGTCTCTAACGGTGAGTCAATCTGAGCCCCACAACAAACTAGCTAGTTTTAATTTGTCTATCTCAACAAAAAAAAATTAGTTTCTTGTCTGGCCTTTGTTTGGTTGAAAGAAGAAATGGAGAAGAGAGAAATAGGTGAGAAAGAGAGTAAGAAGAAAGAAAAAGATGAGAAATAGAGTAGAAATTTGGTATTATTTGGTATAAGAGAAAAAAGAAAAAAGAAAAATAGAAAAGAGAGAAGTATGGAGTTCTCTCTCTCTTTGTTTGGTTGGATAGAAAGTGAAAAGAGAGAATTGATAATATTTTGCTTTAAGACAAAAATACCCCTACTATTTTTTAATCTTTATTTTTCAACAATTCCTAGTTCCAATACAAAGTGAGATAATGTATTATTATAATATAAAAATTTAATTGTAGAAAACATTGAAAAAATATTAAATATTAAAACATAATATTTTATATTGATGTTGGGCTGCAACCACTTGAACTTGGGATCCATAACCCTTCCTCACTAATAACCCCCTCATACGCAATTGAAAAAGAAAATTAACCCCTCATATGCAAGTTAAAAACAATGGTTTGTGATGTCCCAACTTTATCATCCATGATGAGGACGAGCTGTAGGTGTTTATTCTGTTATTGCGAAGGGAATGAGGAGGCTTGGGGGATGGGATCATGTGATGTGAGTAAGGCGCAGTCCATGAAAATGAGCTTGGACTTGGCGTGTGGCAGAGGATGACGTGAAGAATGAGCGAGAAAGACGAGAGTAAACTTGGAAAGAGAAAAAATAGTGGAGTAAATGGTCAAATTGTCCCCTGAAAGATGTAGGGATTTGCAAGTAGGTCCCTGAAAGATGGAAATAAAAAAACCCGTCCCTGAAAGATACCTCTCACTGTCAAATAGGTCCCTGACGTCATTTTTGACATTATTAGGTGTCATTTTGAAATTTTAAAAATTTAGATGGATAAAAAAAAATGAGAGCATTGATTCTTTCCCTCACACAATCCTTTCTCCCCACCCCAACACTCTCTCTCCTTTCCACCGCCCTCTCACTCTTCTGTCTCACCATCTTCCTCTTCCTCTTCACCACCACTCTCACAACTCCCTCACCTCCTTCTTCTTCCCCCTTCCCCCTCCACCACCACCACCGTCCCATTCCCAGCCGACCCTCGCCACGCCACACCCACCCACCTTGCTTGCCGCACACAACCAAACAAAGCACAATCACAATCGCAGTTCAACTCAACCGCCAAAAAACAAAAGAATAATTGAATAATGAGTGAATATAATAACCCCCCGCAACAACCAACCCACTTGCCTCACCTTAGGGGATCCTAACTTAGCTTGATTATATTATATATTATTATTGTTGTTATCATTGTTGTTGTTGTTGTTGTGTGGAAAGGGGAAAACAGAGGAGGGGGGGTCTCGTGTGTGTGTGTGTGGGACCGTGGGAGGGAGCTTCTTATTTGTGTATGTGTGTAAGTGGGGGGAATAAGAAGGAGGTGAGGGAGTTGTGAGAGTGGTGGTGAAGAGGAAGAGGAAGATGGTGAGACAAAAGAGTGAGAGGGCGGTGGAAAGGAGAGAGAGTGTTGGGGGTGGGGAGAAAGGATTGTGTGAGGGAAAGAATAAGTGTTCTTATTTTTTTTTTTGATCCATCTAAATCTTTAAAATTTCAAAATGACCCCTAATAATGTCAAAAATGACGTCCGGGGACCTATTTGACAGCGAGAGGTATCTTTCAGAGACGGGTTTTTTTATTTCCATCTTTCAGGGACCTACTTGCAAATCCCTGCATCTTTTAGGGGGCAATTTGACCATTTACTCAAAAATAGTGTGGTCTTTCTTCGCTCTTTCTCCGCTCATATGTAAAGAAATGAAAAAGTTGTGGGTCCCATGACTTTTGTTCTCTCTTCTCAATTTCTTTGCTAAACCAATAAGGAGAAATAAGTTATTTCTACTCTCTTTCTCTCTTTTCTAACTCTCTCTTTCCCATTTCTCTTAAACCAATTAGAGGGTAAATAGTACTGTCTTTATAAAATTTACCCACACTACTCAGCACTCTCAACCGTTCAACTGCGATTCAAGAAAATATTATTTTCATGCTTTTCTTATAAAATTATAAATTAAAAGATCTACTTTTCTCTCACCTTATATATTATACGTTTAAATACTTTCAGCTACTTATCTACAGGAATTATTTTTATTACAATAAAAACCTTGATTCAAAAAGATAACTCACTTTCTCAAGTGGTTCAAATTCGGTAGACGACTTATGAGTTCTTATTGTTTAATTTTAGTGAACAAATGAAATGAGAAGGCAAAAGTAATTAATGGAAATATCCAAATATAAATAAACAACAATTAATTAATTAATGAACTTGAAATGCTAGAATATATACTGATCAGTATACTGAGTACTCTTCTTAAAATAAAAATGTAGTCAAAGATGCGGACGTACGTATTAGGCTAACATAAGAGTAGTTGAAAATTCAACCTTACATCATTAATTACATCAAGTACTGCATATTTATAGACAAACTTAATAACTCGGTAATAAATATCTAAGATCTTGACACGTATAAGAAACAAAATAATTTCTTGCTTCAAACTTAGACACTTATGTTAAGATTACATCAAATTAAAGAATAACATTATTGCAAATTGGTACCTAGACATGGAACATGATTTCAAGGACAAGGAACAATTCGAAAGGAAGCAAAGAACGGTGCTAGAATTGTTTGTAACAGCATTATTGCACGGTCCTAAACACCATCTTTATACGACAAGGGAAATATTGAACACAATTTTTTCCTCCCATTAATTAATTATTAATTAATCAAAACTCAAAGTCACGAATTATCAGTGTGTGGATGGTGTTAATGCTTGGTGTCAATTCTTGATTGATTGTGATTGGTAGAATAAGAAATGTTCACATATCAATTCTCCCCGTCTCTTATGACTTTTATTTTCGAGGGGGAAAAAACTCAGTTGTTAGTTTGTTGGTCCCTCTTGGCGAGTGGACCCTAAGAAAAGACGTGCAGACTAAAGTTCTCAACGCATGGTGTTTTAACATTTATCCAATATCCATCACTGGCATCACATTGCAACAAATTTGGAATATATGCAAAAAATATATGTTTTTAATTTAATTTAATAGAAGGTTAACTGAAACAAAGGAACTATTGTGACATTTAACTTGACTCGAATTAAATAGAGGATTTATAAAAAATAATGTTTTAATTTAATATGTGTATTTATTGAAAAAAAATTTCAATACAAAATAATTTAATTTAAAAATGAATTCAAATGTATTTTTCAAAGTATAAAAATAATTATAATTTAATTCTGGTTTTTTTCTTTCTTCTTTTAGCCACTGTTTATCAAAAAATTATAAAAATAATTATGTGCATTGAGAAAATATTTTTAAAAATATAAATATTAAATTTACCTCCCGTGTCTTCCATATTGACAACTGTTGTCTACATAAAGAAATCTATTATCTATTTAAGTCTAAGAAAATTAAGTCTTTTTTTTTTTGCTGTAACACATGCATGGCACTTCTCAAATTGTGATATATGTTACATCTCTAACTCCTTTTTTATCAATGATTCAATTATTATAAAAGAAAAGAAAACTTTGACCTTCTAAGCTATGAGGCATGTCACCTCCACCAACTCTTTTATTTACAACTAAAGTTATTTTATTTATTAAATACCAAAAAAATTATTTTATTTATTAGAATTATTTTACTATTTTTGTTAAAAAAATACTCATACTTTATGAGTCAAATCAATGCAGTAGTTGATAACAGATAATAAAAAGAGGTTATATGTGAGTGTTTATAGGGTTAAATATATTTTCGGTCATTTACTTTTAATAATTTTTCTTTTTATTCTCTAATATTTAAATCATAACTTTTTAGTTCCTCGTTTATGGAAATAGATTACATTTAATTTAATTCCTTTGACTTACTCTCTATCCAATCTATGTCGGATGCCATATTAGATTATAAAACAAGTGACATGTGCTTAGGTGTAAGTTTATTAGTACGTCAGTATTTAACTTAACAAAGTCAGTCAAATGGACTAAATGTGACCTATTTCCACAAATGGGAGACTAAAAAATACAATTTAAATATGAGAGACTGAAAATAAAACTTAAAAAAAATGAGGGAACAAAAATTTAACCGATGTTTATATATCAAAAAAAATTAACCTATGTTTATATTATAGAATACACACCCACACACGTAAAATGAGTGCTTTTTAATAAGGTAAAACACGTTGAATGTAGACTCTATGCCGTCAACTTAATTAGCGAATACTAATTTTCTTTTCAAAGTATATTAATATTTAAATATTTTAGTCAGACAAACAAACTACTACGGTTCGAACACTTGTCATGTCACAAATTATATTTTATATAACTTACTTAATTTAATTAATGTCTATCATTGAGACGTGCTTCCGTTTGCAGTTGAATTTTATACATTAAGATGATACGACGCCAGAGTGGCTAATTGGACTCAAATTACTTATAATATTCCTGCTTAAGGCCCATTGAAAACACAAGTACACAACTATGTCGATAGCTGTTTGAAGTTAAAATAAAAATTCACTAGACACAAACAAAATTCAAATTTATTTTTTATTGATATACTTCAACGCGATTATTATTTTTATTTACAGAAGAGTAATTGAGTCCAATTGGATAGCAATTTTTTCAAAATGATTAGGTCCTCCTCTCATGTGACAATCATGACGATATAAGTTGGTTGCTTGAATCCACATCCAAAATAACAGCGAATACTTGGCTTCTCCTAAAATTATTAATTAATTAAAAGCAAGTAAGTGATCAAGATCTTCAAACATGTGGTGGTCACTCACAATTTGCTCGTTTTGTTGCTGTGTTCAAGGTGTGCTACTCTTAATTTTCTTCCCCTAGATTATTTGGTCTACGTACGTACCATTGAGCTCATTTGCGTTGAATTTTCTTAATTTTCATAATATATATATATACTTTGGTTTGTTGGACAACCCTTTGGCTTATGTTATTCATTCATTCATTCATTAATGTTATAGTACCATCTTTATTCTTTTTTAAATTTAGGTAAACAATGGGTACAATATGTGTCTTTTTAATTTATATATTTTTTTATTAAAAAAACAGTGAAAAATAGTATGAGCCAGAATTTGAACCCAGAATTATACCCAAGGCAACGAGATCTCTCCAATATATTCCAGCATGAATTCCTTTCATTTCACAAGAATACGGGGGAAAAGATCGAAATATATATTATGCAATAAAAACAAGATCCAAAACTTGGTTTTCAAGATTGAGAGACAGAGGATACGCCATTATATATACTATGTATCCCTAATTAATACTATCTCCGATTTTATATATAAGAGAATTTAAAGTTTTTTTTTGTCTAAATTATAAGAAACATAGATATATTTTAAATGCATCAATTGTGTAAAATTTCTTTTATACCCATTAGAGAGAAAATAATATGATTGAGAATTAGGAATAATTTAATGTCATTAAATATATAAGTCACTATTTTAATTATTTACTATGAGGGATAACCTTGAAATAAAATTTATATTATTTACAAGTAACTCATTTAACTACTTTTTATTAATCTTTATAAATTAAATACTTATCTCTTATATATAGAATTAGAGGTAGTATATTATTTTTTTTATTATCATTTTTTTGACTCAGAGGAGGGGGATTCAAACTTTTATTATTTTTTTTTCTTTTATTATTTTTTTTTTATCTTTATCAGAGATCTTCTTAGAGAACTGTGAAATCAACTTTCAAGCATTGGTCTGGCCCGTACCCGGTAAAATCTTTCTCAGAATGACATGCAACTCTAGAATTCAAATATAATTTGAAATTGCAAATAAAATTCGCCTGAAGTACCATTCCATTTCCATGCAATATAACCACGTTTGAGTGCTTTATATTGTTTACACATTCATTTTTCCTTATTTAAATATTGATTTAAATATGTTTTTAGTCTCTCAAATTTGGGTAATTGTTGTTTTTAGTCTCTCAAATTTAAAACGCCTATTTTTGGTCTCTCATTTTTAAAAATATATCATTTTTAGTCCCTCGGGCTATTTTTCAATTTGAAAAGTATTTTTTAAATTTATATTTTGATCCCTCTTCAATTTTGATTCTCATCTTATCCCTTTCCCCTAACTTCTAAGAATTTTTTAAATTTATATTTTGACCTCTATCAAATTTAGAAAATTATTTTTAAATTTAAAATATGACCCCATAGACTAAAAGTGACACATTTTAAAAATAAGGAGCCAAAAATAGGCATTTTAAATTTGAGGGACTAAAAGCAACAATTATCCAAATTTGAGGGACTAAAAACATATTTAAGCCTTAAATATTTTAATGTCATTTACCTATATTATTTTTAAATATACACAATACTAAAAAGTAATATACATTACATACATATACTATAATATAATATATTTTTGACTTAAATATGTTTTTTGTCCTTAATTTTTCACTAATTTTTATTTTTAGTCTTTTATTTTTAAAACGCAACTTTTTAATCCCTCATAATTGGAAATAGACCAGTCTTACTCCCTTTGTGTAACCATGTTAAGTTTAGCGTTGACTAGCTGACAATGTACAGCACATGCCATATAGACAACATTTCTAGGCTATCATCCTACATGGTATCAATGGTCCATATCTATCTAGATCAGTTGCCACCTATAACTTGGAATTTTTAGGGACTAAAATCACAAAGTGAAAATACTGTGTGGAATTGTGTGCTCCTAGAGCTGGCAAAATGGGCCAGGCTTGGCGGACCAGGCCGAAAAAGCCCAAAAAATAGAGGGCTCGGACACACAAATTTGAGCCCGTTTTCAATCCAGACCTTTTGGCCTAGCCTGACAAAGGCCGAACCCGGTAAAGCCTGAGCCCGAAGCAGGCCGCCCGAAAAATATAGGCTAGAGCCCGAGCCCAAAAAGTGGAGGGCTCGGACACACAAATTCGAGCCCGTTTTCAATCCGGGCTTTTTTGGCACGGCTCGATAAAGCCTGAACCCGATGCGGGCCGGGCTCGGGCCGCCCCGAAAGCCCGTTTTGCCAGCTCTATGTGCTCCCCTCAACTGCGTTCGTAAGCTCAATGGGGTTACCTACCTGAGACGATGAACAAACGACGTCACAACAGCAGCTTCGTGGATGTAGTTTGATTTGTTGAGGCATATCCCCTATGGTCCTACTGCATAGCAGTATCGGAGTTGTTTAAACGGTAAGAAAACTTCTTTTGTTCATAGATTTTGTGCAATATTGAGGCCGTGAACATGTAGGGAGTGGGGGACCAGAGGGTTTTTATGTTTATTGTGAATTTGCTTTCTAAGTCTTGCATTGGGGACCATAGGCTGTTATTATGGTTTCTAATTATGGATTTGGGAACCATAGGTTGTTAATATGCTTTCTAAGTATGGCTTTGCATTCTGTTTTTGTGTTACAGTTATGGCTTTCTCAATTGAATTTCATCACATGGGGAAATTTGAACATCAACCAACATCAACATACAAGGGTGGTGAAGTGCATGTTGTTCATGGTCAAGACATCGATCGGTGGTCATATATTGAAGCAATTGGTTTAGTGAGGGATCTAGGGTATTCTAAAAATGTGAAGCTATGGTGGAAACCTCGAGGAACAACCTTTGTCGAAAACTTAAAACTACTGTTGAATGACAATGATGCCTTACAGTTGGGATTAGGCAAGAAGTGTGAGGTAGAAATTTATGTTGAACATGCTCCCTCAATTGCTAGAGTGATTGAGACAATTGAATGTGATGAGAATGGTAAGAGCAAAGAGGGGGATGGAGTTGAATATGTGGAGGTAATTAATAGTGATGATAAGGATGAGTATGAGAAAGACAAGTCTGATAGTGAAGGATCATTGGAGGGGATCCAATTCTCTAATAGTGAGGAAGAGAGGGGTGTGAGTGTTGATGATGGTTTTGACATACCTGAGATGAGTCCAGTTGAGGCCTTACTCGCTGAGAAAATTGTAAAGATGAAAAGGCCAATTGTTGGGATGGAACCAAATCTAACCAATGAAGGAGTGCAAGGTCCTATACAGAATGCTGACCATGAACCCAATGTAATTAATGAAGGAGTACAAGAGCCTATGTAGAATACTGTGGGGGAACCCATTGTAATTAATGAAGGTTGTAGTGAATTTGTTGGAGGAGGTGATGACCTTTTTTTTCAGAGTTTATACCCCAGTGATGCACTGAATTGATGATGAGTACTCAAGTGAGTAGTTGATAAGTGACAATGAGCACAGTGGTGATAGTGGGACCGAAAAACCAAGTATAAATTACTACGCCAGAAACGCATAACAACAACATTTTCTAATAATGAGTGAAGCGAGAACCGCTGTTATAAACACGAAGATTTCACACAACGTTCACTCCAAAAGTGATGTCTATCAGCTCCGTGTTTTTTTAATTAAAAACACAAAGCTATTAGACAATGCACCCTGCAACACCCTTTCTCCAAAAAGGATATTACACCATAGTAACCAAAAGTTTCACAAAGACTTAGAAAATATTTGATAAAAGTTAGTAATCCTTCTCTAAAATTCGGGTAAAATTTTTCTCTTTTCCTAAAGAGGAATGAGAAGGACGGGAAATAAATCCCTTTAAGATTTTCTTTTCGCAAATGTTTTCATGTAACAAATAAAACATAGCTTAATACTTAAAAATTCCTCATCTCATATATGAAATCATCAGAGTTTACAACAGAGGTTTATACAGTGAATACTGAGTCAGTCAAGTCTTTAGACCTCTACCCAATCTAAAGTAGTAAATATAGGTTCTTCTCGTAATCTCTATCAAACTATCCAGCTTCTTTCTTCAGATCCTTCTTCTAAGAGCTAACCCACTTCTTGGGCAAACTATCTACTCCGTCATGCATCAACACAACAGAGCAGGCAAGGGTGAAACTCTAAACAAGGTAATAAGCAAAGTACAAACACAAGCAAAGCATAGATTATGTACCAATCAATTCACCCCTCAAGACACATAACCAGGATAACAGATAAATCAATTTGCACACCAATCAATCAATCAGAACAATCAAGGCTTATAAACAGATCTCGTTTAAGCAGAACTTACCTTTGTGTTGCAATCCCATACTCATTTCACAAAACACAATCTTCTTAACTACACATATATATATGCATGACACACCAATATCTCTCTAATCACACCGGTGTATTGCTCCCAGGGAGACTTATCCAACCTCACATCATAGAGCAATTGGCTGCAGTAAACTTAACAGCATAAACAGGAAATCCCTTCAGAACCCCTGAAGATACTTCGGAAATACTGCATTTAAAACTTAATACCAAATCCTAAATAGATCTGCCAGTCAGATTTATCCAAGTCGGGTATACGACTCGTCTCGGCTCAAGGGTATTCACCGACAAGGCCATTGAGACTTTCGAAACCTGGATAACCCCAGTAGACAATTGTAGTCCAACAGAACCTATTTGCAACCCCGTTCTCTCGAAGGTTGTATGCTCATCTCTATAATGCAAATGATCATCTAGATTTGCAAACCATTTTCTCTTGAATCTCTTTCTCTGTAAAACTTTCTTTGTTTTACTATTTCTCTATAAAAATCTCTAACTCTTCTCGAAAACTCTTTGTAAGAAACAAATCAAATCCTTTTATAGAAATACCACTTTGTATGAACAGAAAACTGTTTAAAAATCATTTTCTCATAAAACTCTTTTACTGTATACTCTAAAACACAAGACTCTTGTCTCTTTTTACTGCTTATTACGGACTAATTTATTATCTCGGCTTTATTTATTTTTAAGTTGCTCAACTGAGTGAATCGGTATAAAAAGACTTATTAACTGTATTACAAGAAGATCAAACCGGGCATAGCCACTTTGATTTGATTGAGAGAGAAAAGGTCAACAGTATTTAAACTTACGTCCGCTTTTGAAATAATAGATGTTTGTTCTTAGTTTTTAGATAGCTTCTTGGTAATGGAATAATCACACGGCGACTGAGCCGACTGCGGTGATCAATGTCCAGTTTTCTTGAAAACTTGATACAAACTTAGTGATCGAAATTACGTTTGATTAATCACGGCTTAGGTTAATTTTCGAAGATGAAAAGATTACACGACGGCAGAGCCATCTTTGGTAATCAGTACCCTACTTATAAAACCGATCCTACATACTAAGTGAACGTAGTCAATTTATCTCTCTTCTGAAATACTTAGGCACTATTTATCTTCCAGTAAAAAGGCCCGTTGAAAGTCTATCTCACTAATTTCCACTGCTGTAGACATTGGAAATTAAACTAAGTTATGTGCATACATATACAGATTGGATACCCACTCGATATTTCCCACTAATAATATAACGATAGAATTCACCGAGAATCCATTACCGTTAGATTATATTCCGATAGATGCTATAACAGCAGAATTCACCGAGAACCCATTACTGTTACACTATTTTATCCGACAGATGCTATAACAGTAGGATTCACCGGGAATCCATTTACTGTTACACTCTTTTATCCAATCCAATCTATTTATATATACGGTATTAAGAAAATTGCTTCTTTCCCAATCTTATCTTGTCACGTATATACCAGGTTTTCACTGTTAAGATTTCCCCAAATAGCGTATCAGTACAGATCCCAGGCCAGAGTGGGACGGACTGCTTTAGCCCCTTCAAAGGTCTCACTTCCTTTCTAGACAGATCCATACTGATAAACCATCTATCTTAGCCATCACCTTGTATATAAATAACAAATAATAACGGGGTTTTTATAAACAATAATTTGTATTCCCTTTGCGGTAAAATTGTGTTTGTGGTAGTATAAAATTCGCCATTATAACGGTATGTTTACAAAAGCTCAAAAATGATTTTGGCATAACCTCTCTACTTCACATGGCTCTAAGACTAAAATTGGGCATTATAACTCTACAATTCATAAATAGCACAAAATAATTAAAAGAAGACTATAAAACAATCATAAAGCATATAAAAGCTATAAACACCAAAACAAGCAATTCAAACACAAACAAAGATCAAACACTCATACTTCACAAATTACTTTGAAAGATTAACCCCTTACCTTGGCCTTAAGATGATGAAGAACAACCAAGAACACCAAGAACACAAAGTAAGAAATTTAGGAGAAAAGAGAGAAAAGTGTTTGTCTTCTTGATTTCCACTTGTGATGAGTGAAAATTTATGAAGCCAAGGGGGTCTATTTATAGGTGAGGGGGCTGCCCAAGCTTGGGGAGAAGAAAGGAATTAAGAAAATGTGTGAGGTAAGCCATGACTCCTAAAATCCATAATTATTAATTAGGTTTAATCAATCCTTTTTCTAATTGGCTTAGAGCTCTTCACAAGGATTGATGACAAGGTGGGAAATCTGATCCAAGGCCTCCAAGAGCTCCTTGATGTCGACCAAATTAGGGAGAAAGAGGGTCATTGGATTGCTTGGACAAAAACCTAAGGTTTAGGTAGTTTTAAGTGGGAACTAAGGGCAAAATGGTCTTTTTACTTGCCCACCTTACTATTCAAGGCCATCATGATGTTCCCCACTCTTAAATACTTCTTAGAATTGTATTTGAACCCCTCAAAGTTCCTAAGTTCCTATATTATAGCTATTATACCTCTATTCGCCCCAATTCGGCTTATTCCGCAATTAAGAGTCAGAATAGTCTTTTTACTAATCTAGTACTCAAAAATAATTCATAATAGTAAGAATCAATAAGAAATCTTAAGAATAACACATAAAAGTATTATGGAAGAGTTTTGGAAATTTTACAGTAAGGGTAAGCCTTACGGTTTGCAAGAACAAAGGAAAACCGACGCGCCGTAAGTGAAAAACAGCACTGTTTCAGAAAATTCCAGAAAAATTTCAGAAAATTTGCAAATTGAATTTAATTACTAATGGTCTCTCTTAAAATTTGATTTTGAGCCCTCATTGTTCGACATAAATCGATTTTTGACCAGAAACCTCCGCTTTTCGTACTTTATAAGCGTCGGAAAAGTAGCGTTTTGATTTGTTTTTCAGAAAATTATGATATAATTTCCAAAAATCCTAAAAAATATAAAAACATGATTCAGCTACTCAAAATCTTTTTCTGACCTCAAATCGATCTCTGAATCAGGGTTTTACGCTTTTCGCAAATAACAGGGTCAAAACGGTAATTTCAAAAGTTTTCCAAAAATTCTAAGAAAATTCCATAAAATCAAAAATATTAAAAGAACAAACTTTTGTGAAGGAAGTTTGTTTGAAAAAGTTGGGTTAACATACTTGTCTTATTAAAACCCTTTTCCGTCAATAACGGTAAATACGGATGTCAAACAGTAAGGCAAAAATTACTGTTTTTATCAAATAATTTCACAAGTATTTTAAAATCTTCATTATAAGTCTTAAATAATTTTCTTATGACTTAGATCATACCAGATCAGTAAAAACAGACAAAAGACAAAAATACAGAAAACAGAAGTCTATAGAAACTTAACTTATTTTCACTATTCATACTATAATACTTAACCGGAACTTTAGTCATTCTATTTTTCTTAGGTTTCTATCAAGTCTCTGTAATTCCTATCTCATCTATTTTTCTATTGATGGTATGTATTCCTTTCCTAACTAACAGATTACGGAGTTCTGTCTATAAGGGACTAAAAGTGTAATTTCTTTGTTTCTTCTTCTTAAAATCCAAACTTAATTCCTAAAACCTTTATGTGTCCTCAAACTAATATATCTTCCCTTAAATACCTTTTGGAAGTGTTGTATGAATTTTCCAAATTCATTTATCATTTATCCTAATAATCAGAATGTCCGTATATAATTTTCTAACTTTCGTATTTAGCTCTAAACTACTAAGTTTTTGTCCGAAAAACTTCAAGGTACTTCTAATCCTTAGAAATTAACACTTTGTCTTATAAGTGAAAATTTTGGGATGTTACACACCCTGGGCAAACGTTGTAATTAAAAACATGGAGCTTTCGCACATCGTTCAGACAACGCTTGTTGGGTAAAATGTTGTTGGAAATATTATATTTCCCTCCTTAATGCGCACACTCCCTCATAAAGTGATGCATCACTCCGGATGAGGAACGACTATTTACAAAGCTTCAAACGAATGGTCACTATGCTTGGTCTCTTATAAATATATATAAAATTAGTAGAAACTCTACGTTGCACTTCATTCAACTAGTTTTCCTCTCTGCGTATACTTTGTCTTCCCTTCATTTCCTTGCCCTTCAAGTGTTCACTTCGCACAAACTCCAAACTCCAACAACCCTTAATGAGTCTTTCATGTTGTTTGAGTTTGTCTTAAACCTTTAGCATCTTGCTGAATACGAGATGGATCTCGTTGGCGAGTTTACTGGGGTTGGATGGTTTGGCTACATTGACATTTACAACAAACCATGGGTATTACCTTGGCTGATTATGGAATTTTGGTCGAGAGCAACAATAAAAGGAGATGAGATTGTTGCTTCTGTGCTTGGAGTACATGTCTCTGTCTCCAGGGCTTCTATTGCAAAAGCAACGTGTTGTCCATATGAGGGTCTCATCTATGGGGATGGCTAGGACAGGCATACTATTCGGTTGATGATTTCTTGCTTTACAAAGATGAGGATGTCTTAGAAAGAGCCTCTAGATAATCCTAGTTGATGATAACATTACTGTTATCATCTCTATTACAGAACCGTACATGACATTTTCACCTCATACGACTCCTGGAAAGCCTTAAGTAAATCTAAGGACCAGGCCGATTATTTATCTTCTCTTGATATATCCCTAAGATATCACAAATGAATGACAAGGTAAGAGTACTTCTCAAAGTCCTCAACAACGTAGTTTTACCAAAAGCCGACGATGAAGAAGTATCTGACCTCTAAAAATTTTGTTTTTATAACTTACTACGAAAGAAAAAGGTTAATCTACCACCTTTGGTGTTTAACCATTTCCTAAACATGTTTGATCGTGTCACTATAGGCCTTTCTCCTATGATGTATCCTATTCTGCTAACTCTCATCTTTTCGAGACTAGGGTGTTATAGAGGTGTTTAATCGGATGGCTTGATGGGAACAAAGTCTTTATGGTGATTTGATCCCAACACCTGACTTAAGAGAAAGGTGCCGCATCACTAATCCTCTAGACAAAACTATGGCAGATACACCATCTAGATCAACAACGAGTGCAGGGTCAGAGTCAAAGGAAGAAGGAGAGGAGGAATTACAAGTAGTATAAGCAATATCGTCTCTATTTATTTAATTACTAGTTTAAGTTGCTTAGTAGGATGAGCAATTCAAGTATATGTATATATAACTTACAAGTTTTGAAATGAAATAATGTTAATTTTGAGTATCCACAATTACGTATTTGCATTTTTATATTGATTGATCAAAAGAAAGAATGATAGTTTCGTTATATATACTTTGGTTTAAATGGTGGTGATGATAATTGTTCCTTTAGAGTCCCTGCAACTTTCTCTAAAGGAAGAAATGAAGACACCCCTGTCTTTAAATTTAAATTTAAACATTAAAAACTTAAAAATTAATTTAAGCATGCTTCAATTAATTTAAGCATGCTTCAATTAGAACCATTATTAATTAATTAGAATAACAATTTATAATTCCACAAAATTATTTTCTGATTACACAGGCAATTAATGGGTAATGAGTCAATTAATAAATACAAATAATTAAATTTAAAATTTAATGACATTTATAGTTACTTAATTATTTGATTGAGTACAACAGCGCTTGCCCAAGAACGCGTTTTGGTAATGATATTGGTATCCTTGATTGAGTACAATGACACTTGCCCAGGAAAGCATTTTGGTAATATTGGCCTTATTTGATTACAACGACACTTTCCCAGGGAAGCGTTTTGGTAACAATAGCCTTGATTGATTACAACAGCGCTTGGTCTCAGAAACACTTTAGAAATGAAAAAAAAAACCAAAAGGCATTTCGGTTTCCTGCATACTGTGTACTTACTTTGCTCACACGAAAGGTTGTCTCTGTTCTGCCTCTACGACCACCTTAACACTCATTCACTGCCAACCATTGTTGTCGCAGTCGCTATTGCCATCGTTCCACTGTACTCTCGCAATTGCTACGAACGCTCTGAACAAGGTTTATTTTCTACACACTTCGTACTTCCGCACAAGGTTTTTGCTTCCATGCAAAATGCTTTTTGTTCTTTTTGTATTAACTTCATATAGGCATTAAGAGTAAAAATGAACTTCGATTAGGGTTAGATTCCATTTTAGGCAAGCTTAAGAGTAAAAATGAACTTCATATACTAAGTCATTTTCATTTTCTGGTAGATAACTCTTAGAGTATACTTGTAGGTAACTAAATGACATCTTCTGGTGACGATCGTGCTACTTCTAGCTCTCGTTCTAGTTCTCCTACTACTGGAGAAGATACTAAAAAAAGTGACAAGTTAAGATAAAAAATCTTATTCGTCTTAGGAATAAGGGAGAAAGATTAAAGGTGATTCCTAAAATGTAAAAATGTATGTACTGCGAATGTTGACCCATTTCTAGAATCTTAGTTTTGTAAACATTTACATTGATGATATAGGTTGGATGGATCGAAACCAACCAATAGAGCCCAACAGTGCAAGGTTGGCCAGTTATCTTGAAACTCTTGTCCGCCAGTTAATTCCAATTAATAAAAGGGGTCAGAAGCAGGAGCAAATGCAACCATACAAGAAAGAAGTTTGGAAATAGATCACCGTGACAATTGTTTTCTACATATTTTGTTATGATATATTTCTTATGCAATCCTGCATCCTAACTTTCTTTGATTATACTTGTTTTTGCAATCAGTTTTTGAACTTGATGACCGTTGTGAAGACTACATCCTTAAGGAAGCCGAGAGGCTTCACTGGCAATGAAGGTGTAACATGAAGAGGGATTGTCTTTACAATGGTCAGGGAAACTCGAACTACAAGCCTCCTACTGATAGAGAACATCATATCAAGGAGAAGGACTGAAGGGAATTTGTAGATTTTTGTTTAAGTGAAGAGTGTCAAGTAAGATCAACATCAACACAATTTAGTGTGTACTATCCCTTATTTATGACATCAATGCTCATTAATTAATTAATTGTATATACAGAAAACAAGTAAAGCTAATAGGGTGAGAGCATTTAAACAAGCGAAGAAGCATCCTTTTAGGAAAGCAGGCCTAGGATATGCTCACCTCGAGCAAAAAATGGTAAGTCGTCACACCATGCATGTGTTTTCATATAGTCTTATATGAACCTATAAAAGATTCTTAACTTGTGTGCCTACAGCAGCAAGATGAGGTTGAATGGATGACAAACTGCATTCCTTAACGGGAATCTGCTCAAGGATGTGTACATGACACAACGCGATGGTTTTGTTGATGATAAATCAGAATTTTGTGTACTTTATATGGAGAATTTAGGGTGCAAATTACTGTATTTTTAGATATTATACTTGGAACTCATCTATTTTCCTGAGTTTATTGCACAATTGACAAAAGAAATGAAATTACTAAAAAGCCAACTTTTTTGAAATTTTTTGGATGAAAAAGACAAATTTGGAGCAGCATGGATGAGAAGAATCTGTTGCATATTTATTGCGGATTTTTTGCAAAAGTTGTTATATATTTGTTATGAATTTTTTCCAAATCTTTCTTAATTTAAAGATAGGATATCTTTAGAAGATATTTTTAAGAGAATGTAGGAAGCTATTATCTAAAAGATATTATCCCTATGAAGTTGGGATTTTTATCTTATCTTAGATTTTAAAATTTTAAATTTAGATTTTGCTTTCCAATTTGTGATAGAAAAGTTATCCTATTTTAGATAATGATCAGATTATGTTATGATGTTCTCCATCATATTTTGATTAGGATTTGCCTTTTTTAAATACAGAGATACAATTTTCAAGTGAATCGTTTGGACCCGCTAGAGGCAAACCACCTTAGCCTGAGAGCAATAAATAGTAGAATAGAGAGTTTTAGAATAGAGTACGAGTTTCTGGAGCTAATTGGATTCTGAATATATACAGTGGAGATAAATCTTGTAAAAAGGGTTTTCTCTGTCTTTCTTTATGAACTCTTATTTGATTGTTTTAGTTTTTATTATGTCTATGGTTACCTATTAGACCTTATTTTCTATATTTATTTGAATTATTATTTATTCCATTAAAAATAGATTATGATCCCCTACTATTGCATTAATACTCTTGTTAAGATCTAATCACCCTTGGCATGTTTAAATCGACATCCGTACTGCAATTAATTGATAGACCCATAGGAAAATCAAGATTAGGATTAATGCATGTTCAAACGTTAATTGTAACATCCCTAATATTTGAGCCTTATGTAGTGAGATTAAATTAATTTTGTGTTACTAACATCCCTAATGGTTTGGAAGTGTTGAAGGACTGCATGTAGGATTTACGGATTTTGTTCCCCTTGACTCTCTAAAATTGAATTTAATCCATGAGAGATGGTTGTTCAAGTGTGATTGATGCATGCATGTTCAAATTGGTCTGGTAATGAGAGATTTCTAGTGTATGTAAATTGTTTTTAATACAAATACATATATATATATATAATTTTTTATTTATACCCACAGTATTCCAAAAGGAAAGGGGCCCTTGCACTAATCTATGTTCGGTCGGGAGGTAAGTAAAGTTTAGCTACGGATTGTTCTACGTACTGGGGATCGAACACGGGTTCTAGCCGAGCTTGTTGCCTTAGATGGAGCACATTAACCACTTATGTCCAACCTCGTAGTTATATATATTTGCATATTGCACATTATACAATAACTTGGCTCCAATTCCAACTTTCCAAAAGAAAACAAAATGCTGTAATTTGTGAACCAATAGCAAAGTAACTAGTTTTGATAATCCGTGGCATGTGTTTCAAAGATGCAATCGTCACCGATCATTGTATTTGAGAAAAACACAACATTTTAAAGATGAGTCTCTCTTTTCCAGGTAGTGCACCAGGTTTCTCACTTTTTCTCTTCTCGAGCTAGTTGGTGTAGGCTTCGAATCCAAAATGAACTAGAAGCAAAAAGAATCTCGAGGCATTCTACAAAACCCATTTTCACACTCCAAGCTAATATTTTGGACCTTAATGTTCTTTCTTCCTTGCACTTCTCCTCTTCTTCATTCTTCCTTGCACTCAGCGACTTCTACTATAGCTCATGTTGCAAAAACCAGTTGGCATGTTCTTCTCCGTTCTTTTTGTTTCTTTATTGCGTGATGTTGCTGCGAGGGAGAGAAAATGGAAATGCAGATGTTGGAACAAGTCGTTTTGCCTTTTTTAAATAAAGAAATATAGTTTTAAGGTGAATCATTTGGACCCACTGAACTGCTGATTTTACTCAATTTTTCTAGTTTTGGACCGGTTCAACATTTTTTGTCCAATTTTGTGCAAGAGTGGTTATTAGGGTCATCTAGACCGGATGACAGACCAGTTCCCGGTCTGACCGGTCGAACCGCCGATCCAGTTTGGTTTTAACCACTGTGGTTCTTTCATTTGAGGGTTCTTGAGTATGGTTGTGAGTGTTTCATGTATCATTGTGAGGATGAAAGCAATTTTGTTGGGGGAAGATGAATTGGTGTATGTTACTTGTTTTCTTTGGTACTTGGGTGATTAATGCGTGATGTTTGTTTGGATGATTGAAGCTAAGCTCTTGAAGTGAGTTCCACTATTCTACTGTTAAAATTGTATTTTTCTGCATAAGATAGCATGTGAATCGATTCAAGGAGGGCTTGAATCAATTCATAGAGATTGGTTTTCTTAGAAAACTGTTCTGACTTGCAGTGAATCAATTCAAGCCCTGCTTGAATAGATTCACAAGACCAGAAAAGCTAAGAAACTGCATTTTATGAGTTGTTTTCATATCTTTAACTTATGCAATCAAATATGACTTTATATTGGACATGATTTGAGATGATTCATGAGTACTTATAATGTTGAATTTAAAGTATGCTTTTGCATGAGACTATGGAGTATAATTCTATGAGACTATGGAAGACACACCTCACGAGACTATGGTTAATGAGAACCAGGAGACTACGGAGAGGATCAAGAAAAAGAAGGGGAACAAGAGGGAGACATGACCAGGAGACTATGGAGTATAATTCATGTCATGCTTAATATTAATCATTTTGGATGCGACCCTTTCCCTTCGGACTCACTGAGATTAATTTCTCACTGTTGGGTTAAGAACCCCGTGGTTTTAATTATGACAAGTTTCTGAGATAAATTCTAAGTATTCTGAGTAACTTAGTATCTAATGATTTTGAGTTTAAATGTGTTCAGAAAGCAGATGTTTCTCAAGCTTGTTATTACAGTGTCATAATGCCAAGTTATCAGAAAGGTGTCACCAAGAATGATGAAGCATTCATCATTAGAGAAACTACTTTCAGAATGGTGGAAACCATCATCAGAAAGGAGTTAAAGCTTAAACTACTTTATCAAAAGACGCTGGATAACCATGAGCATACAAATGACAATGAATGCATCTATGAAGCAAGTGAGAAAGCATTAGCAATGAACACTGAAGAAAGCTCAAAAAGGACAATTCTGATATGACTCAGAATGGCTCTTCAAAAAGAATACTAAGGGCACTTAGAAAGGTGAATTCAGATATACTCAGAATCAATGCCAACCATGAGAAAGGTTCAATATGACATCAAACAGACTTTAAACAACGTGTACAAGAAAACATCTTGAATGAGAAGAGTTCCGAAGTATCAGAAATGAGGTTTTACTTGAAGAACTTCAGACCTCAAAAAGGTTATGAGAAAGGTTGTTCATACTCTTTCTCACACTTTCTCATTGACATTCAAGTATCTAGAGAAGGCAATCTACATGTCCGCAAGCTTGAATAAATAGAAGAGAATGATTACTTCTTGCTCATAAAGGACTCCTCAGAAAGGTGCTTAAGAATCCTTGCTGGCAAGATATTCAAAAAGTGCCACAGTGTCACTAAAGTACAATAGACTACAGAAACAAAAGAGAAACGTTATGGGTCTGTGTCTAATGGCTAGTTTGAAGATCTCTGATACTAAAGAAGCTGGATTAACACTGGAACGTTGGTTGCTTGCATTATCAAAGTGAAAAAATCATTCACAACTTCGCGAGATTAAATAATCCTTCTTCTCAAGCACCCACTTCTCAAGTTCTATTTTTTTGGTTTACTTTTAAACTATGAGGAGTGATTTTAGCTCAGATTTCATATTTAACACTCTTTGAGTGATTTGAGCTGTACAAATAAAACTCTTTATGCACTTTGTTTGTAACTCCCAATCTAGAGGGGTGGTTCTAGGATTGGTTGAGTGAGAAAGTCTGCAGAGGCTGAGGTAAAAAAATACCAATCTTAAGCCTGCAGAGGTTGGGGTAAAAGAATATTGTTTGTAAAGCCTGCAGAGGCAGAGGAAAGAATACTGGTTGTGCCATTGTTTGGCTGTATTGTGATTTACCAATAGTGGAAAACTCTCACTGTATGTGAGGATTGGACATAGCCCAATGACTGTTTGGATGAACCAGGATAAATCTCAGTGTAGTATCCTTTGTTCCTTACCTTTCTCATACTCTGCACTTGTTTTACACTTTGTTTAAAATAGCTCAGAAAGGTGATTTCTATGAATACTTGTGCAAAACACCTTTCTCAACCTATTTTTCAGAGAAAGTAATATTTTTATATACAAGGAAAGGTTTTAAAGGATAAATGTGTTATTTGATTTTAATTATCCTTTTGAAATAGTTTAAAGAAAGCCTTTTTACAAATACTAGTATTGATAAAAAAAGGTGTTCTTGACTCATAAAGGTAACCTTTCTGAACTACACTAGCAGTTTTTGTAAACTGTTGGTTTGAAACCTTTCTGAACACCAAGTGAGAACTTGAATAAACATTCAGAAAGAGTTTCCTTTGAGCTTAAAAGTTTTAGAAGGTCACAATTCACCCCCCCTTTTTGTGACTGACTTATTCACTTCACTCACCCCTTTATCCTTATTTTTGCAACTAGAAGGGTTAGCTCTTGTTGGTTTAACTGAGAGGTGGTGATAGTGGAGGCTGATCTTGTTATATTATATGCTTTTAGCCTTGTGGGTACTAATCTAGTTTCAAACTTTAAAATTGGTGTTGGTTATGTAGAATGATTGGCACTTTGTGAATCTTAAGTTTAGCATGTTCTTTGTAAGCTGAAACTTTATGCATCATGAATGTACTCTCATGGTTCTATGAATGTATTCTATACTAGTTAAGTGACTTTAGAGTATTAGATTAATCTCTATCTTCCAATCAAATTAATTTGTTAATCAACCTCTCTAAACTTCACGCTTTCTCTGGATTTGAATTCTTTACATGACCAAATACGAATTAATAGGGAAAGATTATTGCAAGTCATGACCATTGATTGTTAATAGAATTAGTAGAGGGATTGGTATTTTAGGAATAAATAAGATTCAAATAAATTTAGGAATAAGAAATTAAAGGTACAAGTGAAACCTTTCTTGTTTGAAACTCTCGACTATTATTGTTTCTCTCCTTACAATTTTCTCTCTTTCTTCTTCTCAAAAATCATATCATTTTCTTGTCTAAATAGCATAAGAACTAGAGCTGGCAAACGGGCTACCCGGTGGGCTTCGAGCTGGGCAAAAAAAAAACTGGATTGAAAACAGGCTCTAATTTAGTTGTCTAAGCCCGGCGTGCATAGTATCGGGCCACATCGGGCTCAGGCTTTAGCTTTGTTTTTTTCGGGCCAGCCCGCAACGGGCTCGGGCCAAAAAGGCCTAGATTGAAAACAGACTCAAATTTGTGTGTCCGAACCCTGTATTTTTTTGGGCGGGCCGGCCCAAGCCCATTTTGTCAGCTCTAATAAGAATTTCTCTAGTTTAGTACTTATTAATTAATCTCTTGGGTATGATATCTGGACTCTGTTCCTATATTACTCTTGCCCTTAAGTGTGTTTTGAACACAACATTCGATCTGGAAAATGCTGCAAAGATGTGTAAGTTGCAACAATCCATTCATAGATTTAAGCAAGCTTCTAGAAGATGTAATCATCGTTTTGATTAAACTGTGACACAAGTTGGGTTCGTCAAGAACGAAAATGAACCTTGTGTCTACTAGAAGGTTAGTGGGAGCTCAAATGTGTTTCTGGTATTATATGTAGATGATATACTTTTTATCAGAAACGACATTCCTACACTACAACATGTAAGGACATGGCTAAGAAATTGCTTCTCTATGAAAGATTTAGGTGAAGCCTCCTATGTGTTAGGAATTAGGATCTATAGAGACAGATCGGTGAGGTTGCTTGGCCTAAGTCAGATTATATGTAATGATAAAATGCTCAAGTGCAACACCCTTTCTCCAAAAAAGATATTATACCATAGTAACCAAGATTTTTGCAATTAATAACTAATATCGATTTAGAATACCGTTTGTGTCCCCAAAAATGTAAGTAAAATTTTTGCCTTTTCAGAAGATGAGAAGGATGGGGGAATGAATCCTTTTAAGGTCTTCCGTAGAAATGTAAAAGCTATAAATTTAAAACGAATAATGGTGGGCAAAGCGACCTTATATATATATATATATATCAAAATGCTTCCATCAATACAAGTGTAAGTTTTGGTCACTTTATTGTGACATGTTACATTATACTCCAAATACTAAAGGAAACTATCATGTGAACAACTGAGCCGGTTAAGTCTCTAGACCTCTACCCAAAATAAAACAGTAAGACAAATAAGGACTTTCACTTGGAATCCCTTTATATCTACGCCGAGTCCTCTTCTGGATTCTTCTCCCAAGCTACGTACTACGTCGCCCCACCGAAACTAACCTATGCCTCAAGTAGTTTGTCTACTCAACATACATCAACATACAAAGAAAAACATGCAAGAGTGAAAATCTTGTAAACGAGTTATATTATAAGGGAATACACAAGCAACATACAATAGACATAAGATGTACACAACACTATGCTTATTTACAAAAGAAATTAGACACATTAATAACATCATTGAATGGAACATCGTATTACAAACATCGTATTGAAACATCGCTTTGAAACATCATATTGAAACATTGTATTAGAAACATTGCCGGATTGGAACATCGTGTGTCAAAACATCATCGGTTAGAGTACCGTAATGCAAAACATCGCCGGTTAGGACAACCGTATTTAAAATATTGCAGGAATGACACATCGTATGCCCAAGACATCGCCGGTTTGAAATACCGTATTGCAAAACATCGTATTAAAACATTGCCAAATTCTCAAATAACTCAAAATCACTTTTCTCAAATAAACACAGAATCGTATTCCTCAAATAAACACAAAATCATATTCGTCAAATAAACATACAATCATTTAACAGTTCAAAATAATTAAAAACAACAAAATTTTTACGTGTTAATTACTTTTTTCACGTAATGATGTCCAAAAGAGATACGTTCCCTAGTGGCCAAAAGAACTACAGAAGTTTTAGCTTAAATTCGATTTGTTTGTATTGATCACACGGAGGCATAGCCCACTGAGGTGATCAAGTCTTAAAAGATAAAATTTTGGCATTATAATGGTATAATTATTAAACTCACAAATAATTTTGCCTTTATAACATTACTAATAATAAAGCTCATAAACAATTAATAAGAAAACTATAAAACAATTAAATAAAAAGCTTATAAATAAATAACAAAGCTATAATACATAAACCACCTAAGTGGTTAACTCTTCAAAACTCTCAAGAATTTCCCCCTTATCTCAAAACTTTGAAGAAAAGGGATTTTGAAGATCAAAGCTTTAAAACTCGAGAACTTCGGAAAGAAAACTAAAGAAAGTTATAAAGAGGGAGAAAAAGAAATCTTGGAGAATTCACAAGATTTGGTGCAAGGATTGATGAAGCAGCCCCACCCCTATTTATAGTGAGGGAGGGCAGCCAAAGGGGGGTTATTGGATTACATTTTTACCCTTTTGGTTCAAGTGTAAAGGAAAGGATAAAATAGTTTTTTGATAATTAAAAATTCTAAATAATTCATGTTAAATCCTCATTGGTCCAAAGACATGAGTCATGAGCAAAATATCTCCCCCAAGACTGTGAAGAGGTCGGCCAAGAGGCCCTTGTGAGAGGAGGGTATGAAGTTACCATTTTAGCTTTAGGGTTTTATGTGAAAAGAAATGAAAATCAAGGCAAAATAGTCTTTTAATAAATAAAAAATCCAAATAATTTATTTAAAATGTGAGGACCTGTGATATTGCTTGAAAATTCCATGTTAGCCCTAAATAGCTTCATGGTATCATTTTTGGAATTTTCGAAAAGCACAATCTCTTAGGTTTTTGCCATTTCTAGCTCGAAATAGAGTAAAATAGTATTTTCAAAAAATTATACAAAAATAATTTCTAAAATATCCAAATAAATAATTAAAAATAAAAAAGAAACAGTTTTGGACTCATGACATGAAATTTAACAGTATAAATAGGGGTATTTTGGTCATTCGCCACCGTTTAGCGTATTTTTGCTCATTTTTCAAAGTTTTCTAAAATTTTCATAAAAATTCTAATACATCCTAAATAATGAAAGAACAATATTTTGTGAAGAAAGATATTTTTATGGGTTAGTTTAGTATTTTTATAATATTTACAACATATTCACTCGGTTAAAACGTAAACCATTTTCCGTTTAAATCTCAACGTTAAATGAAAACTATCCATTTCAATACTAAGAATAAATATGTATAATAGAACCATATTTCTAAGATAAAAATAAATTAATAAACACACATATCACATAATAGTTAATTAAAACATAATAGATCATCAGTTTAATCTACCATACTTTAGGGATCAAAACAGTATCATTTCCTATTCGTTTCTCTGAAAATTCCCAAATAAATTCCTAAAATCCTCAAATAATATCAAATCACTATTTGAATCTTCAAATTTCTTTTCTAAGTTAAATTAGAATTTTTATATCATTCTAAACTTATTCTGACAATCAGAAACGTCCACAGAATACCGTTACTTATTCTGCGTCAGCTATAAACCATTTCTTATCATATGAAGATTTTAAGAATAATCTTAATCCTCTAAAATTAACACTCTGTCTCAGAGTGAAAATTTTGGTATGTTACATCAAGTGCTTTAATACGCATGATTCCAAGGCAGGACTCTTACCTATGTCACATGGTGTTTATTTGTCCAAGGTACAATCTCTCTCTACATCAAATGAAAGGGAGATTGTCGGTGTATTGTCTGAATGATGGCATAGTGAGCTAGGAGAGTTCCAAGCAAGAGACAGTCACTGATTCTACTACAAAGACTGAGTATATAGCTGCTCGAATGCACCCAAATAGGCCGTTTGAATTAAAAAGTTCATCACTGAAATTGGTATTGTTCCAAGTATTGCGGACCCGATTGACCTCTATTTTGATAACAATGAAGCAATTATGCAAGCTATGGAACCCAAATCTCACTAGTGAACCAAACATATGCTTAGGCACTCCATCTCATTCGACAGATTGTCTATAGAGGGGATGTAAACATTTGCAGAGTACCTACACTGGAAAACATTATCGACCCACTGACGAAGCCTCTTGTTCAACAGAAGCATGATGCACACACTAGGTCGATGGGTGTTAGAGTTATGCCCGATTGTCTCTAGTGCTAGTGGGAGCTGACTGTTGGTGTAAATCCTAGTGGCCAACCTATTTTGATATATATTATATTTGTATCATGATACCTTTATATATATATATAAAGTAGGGATCAGAAATGGTGGAGGGAGGAGGGAAGGAAAAGGATAGAGAGAAGTAGGGGAGTAGAGAGACTGCTACTTACATAAATTTAAATGCAAAATTTAAAGATGTAGAAAAATAAAGAAAACAAAAAGAAAATCGAACCACAGCAGAGCCAAACTGAGACGATCAGAAGGAGAGGAGAGAAATAATTGAAAAGGATCGAATTTAAAAGATTGAAAACTTACAAAGCCAAGGCTCAGAGAATGTTTCTCCAAAACTTAAATCCGTGAAAGAAAAGGGTGCCTTACATATGAAATGGCAAATCCCTTTTATAGACAAAAGATTTTACTATTTCTACAGTAACAGTAACATGACTGGCACTATATATATATATATATTACATATATTATGTTATTTATTTATAGCGCAATAAAGTCCTTAGAATAGAAAGTTCTGTTCAATGAAATATCAACTGTGACTTGATCGTGAGACCACATTGAATAATATGAACACTATTCTTAAATATCCGTAGGCAAAGTATTATTGTTATTTGACACAACAATAACGCAACGACATTATTATGTGAGTAGACTGATGGCCACATCTCACGGGCCATGGACATGAGTTGTCAAGTCTTCACATCGATACAAATATCAGGAGTAATATTTATACTAAATTGAACTACTACGAGAAGGCTTCATAATAGTTATGCAAGTGTCATAAGCGCTTCTCATGGTAACCATAGTAAAGTAGTCATTTGACTTGAAATCACTACGATTCCTATATGAGGAGTTGTTAGCTTTAATGCTATCAAACATTGTGTATAACATGATAATTATAAAAATAGTAATTGGGCCTGCCACAAATCATGTGAATGGATGTGAGTGATGTAGATAGGATTTCCCTTCTTGTATAATGGGAGTAGTTTCGAAATACTTCTGAAACGGTAGCTTTTCAATCAATATCGGGCCTTTTTACAGAAAACGATTTACGTCTAATTGACGAAAAGAGATTTAAATAGCTTGTGTGTGTTAAAAAAACTCAATAAATAAACTTCTTTCACAAAAGTTGGTTCTTTTATTATTTTAGATTTTCTGAAATTTTTGAAAAACTTTCAAAAATCACCGAAAACTACGCTACCCGGGAGCGTTTAAACGCAAAAACCTTGCTTCACAGGTATAATTTTCAAGTAAAAGGTCCATAAGAAATTTATATTTTATTTTTAATTATTTATTTCATGATTTTTAAAATTATTTCTGTGAAATTTTTGAAAACCCTATTTTTCTGCATTTTTCAGGGTTTTACCTGCAAAACGATGAAAATTGAAGAGTTTGCACTCTCTATAAATTTCAAAAATGAGTGCCACGAAATTATTTAGACTTCTTATGACATTTTCTAGCATTCTCATTGGTTCTCATCATTTTTAACTAATTATTTCAATTTTTGATTTATGAAAAGACCAAAATACCCTTGTTTTTCACTCTTTTTCATCCAAACCTTAGGGGTATTTTAGGAAATTCACATTCCTCTCCTCCCAGCTCAATTTGGCCCACCTGCACATGGTCTTGAAGGATCATGAAGCTTCTCCATTCTTCTAGAAGCTAGATATTTGTTAGATATTTTTTTTAGATATTTTTAATAAATAGGATTTAATTATTTTTCCTAAAAATGAAAACAAAATATCTTTCTTCCTCCCTTGCTCAATTCAGCCGTGACCTTGGGCTATAAATACAAGAGGGGTGCTCTTCAAAATTCCTCATCCCTCACTTGAAGAAATCACTCCAAAATTCTCTTTTCTTTCCTTTGGTTTATCTTAAGTTTTCTTTGGTTTTACTAATCAAGTTTATGTGTTTTTCTGTTCTTGTTGTTCTTAGTGTTCTTCATTGTTCTTGGCCAAGGTATGGGGAAATTCTTCTTGAGTTGGTTTGATCTTGTTTTGATGAAGATTTTGTGTTTTGGGTGTTTATAGTTTTAATAAATTGTTATATATTTGTTAAATTGTTTTAAATGGTTACTATATCCAATTTTTATTTAAAAATGTGATTTTTTTCAAATAGTAAAGTTATAATGCCCAATTTATTTATAAAGTTTAATAATTGTACCGTTACGTTGGCGAAATTTTAAATATAAAGGTTTGATCACCCAGTGGGCTTTGCCTCCGTGATCAACAAATCTAAGAAATTGTAAAATTGAACCTCTGTAGTTCTTTTGATGGATAGTGGATGGGGTGCTTTGGTCAGGCGTAAGAATGCATCTTCGGTGTACTCATATGGTCGGTCTCAGGGGCCGTATCTCTATTATGCCATTAGGACGTGAGAAAGTGACTAAATACATTAAAATTACTAAACCAGAGTTTTTCTTCCATTTTCATGTTCTTTTCGAAAATATATATACACAAGCTGACTGGGTAAAATAATTTAATAGTAATGGGTTCTCGATGAACTCTACTGTTAAGTTATTTGGTAGAAATTCCTGGTTTGGAGTTCTATTGTATATAAAAATTTATGATTTTTACTGTTTATATACAGACTAATGACGGGTTAAGATAGTTCATTTGTATGGATCTGTCTAGGAAAGAAAAAGGTCATTGAAGGGGCCTACAAGCTCACCTGATCTTTCCTGGGAACCATACCGGTGCGCTATTTTTCCTATCTTAGAAAGTTAGTATATACGTCGCGAAGATTACTTGATCAGCTTCCAAAGGGCTTTCCCAAAGAGAATGAGTTAAGATGATTTTTATTAATATTATTACAGTTATGGTTGGTCACCGCGTTCGGCTCTGCCACCGAGTGGCTATTCCATAACAGTTCTTCCCAAAAACGAAAAATAGTCACTTACCGATTAAAAATGAACCTGAGTTTAATTATCATTAATCTCTTCTCTCTTAATCAATCCTGGTGGCTATGCCCCGTTTTGATATTCTGTTACTGCTTTGATCACTCTTATTTTATATCGATTCACTTTCGGGTAATCATCCCAGTTCGGCTCCGCTGTAGTGTGGTTACTCTTAAAATAAATTAATAAAGCCGAAAAGAGTAAAGTGACAAGAGTATTTTGGAGTATGATGTTTTACCTGAGATTCTATGTTTCATCTGAGTTAAGGGATTCCATATTTTTTAATTGAGAAGTGTGCTTTTATTCTTATCTAATTTTGGTCTTATCTGAGTTATGTGATTCGATGTTCCTATCTGAGCAGTGTGATTATGTGTTTGATTGAGATATGTGACACTGAGTTCTTATCTGAGAAACGTGATTTTGTGTTTACTTATGATTCCGTGTTTATTTGGGAGTTAAGTCGTAAATTGGTGTCTGTGGTTAACGAGTGACTTACTCGTGGGTGTCCCGAATTTAAGAGAAAAATCTCTCGGAGTAGCGGGCTGAATGCTCGTGGCTGTGTGCCGAAATTCCTATGGTAAAATCTCCATGAGTAGCGAGTGACTTACTCGTGGGTGTGTCCCGAATTTAAGTGAAAGTCTCCAGGAGCAGCGGGTAGATATACTCGTGGGTGTGTCCCGAAGGTCATTAAGTAAAATTCCCAAGTGTAGCAGGCAGAGTGCTCATGGGTGTGTCCCAAAAGTTTAGAGAGTCTATATGAATTAATGTACTATTGATGTTTTGTGTTGTTTTGCTATTACAATACAAGCAAGGACTTGGCATTTATATTTATTTTGAGGATGAGTATAACAATATTATTGCGTGATATTTATCGTATAAATTTTAATTGCTGTGTGCTTTATATCTGTTGAGTGTCTTGAATGATGAAGATTTTCACCCATGCCTACTTTGCATGTTTTGTCCATATGTGGTTGAGTAGATGTTTTTCCCAAGGAGTGGGCTAAGCCTTAAGAGGAGATCTGATGGAGGTTGCTGCGCGAATTACGAGAAGAACCAGTGTTTACTGTATTGCTTTGGGTAGAGGTCTAGAGATTTGACCGGCTCAGGTGTTCACTGTATAAACATATTTCGAGATATTGAATTCTCTTTGTAAACTCTGAATATTTTTATATGAGATGAGATTCTTTTTACAAGTGTATTATCTTACATTTTCGCATTTAAAAACCTTACGAAAAGATTTAGGGAAGCATATTCCCCATCCTTCTCATCTTCTTTAAAAGGAAGAAAAATTTTACACGCATTTTCAGAGAAAGATGTTAAGTTTTCATCAGATATTTCTTTAAGTATTTCGAAAATTCTTGGTAACTATGGTGTAATATCCTTTTTGGAGAAAGGGTGTTACATAGTGTCCCAGATCTCTCAATGGAGTGAGATGTGGAAAATTCTTGGCCAAGCTAGAATTGGACCAATATGAGATACTGGGCCCAATTGGATTTGCACGTCTACTCTGGGATAAATGAACTAATAATTAAACTTAATAAGGATAACACGTTTATGCCTCATGTTTAATTAGGATACATGGACGAAGGGTTGAGTTAAGGCATAAGAGGTTGTGTCACATGAGTGAAAAAGATATGGTTGAGCTAGCCAAACAGGAGGTGTTGTCTGACATGAGAAATCCACATTTACAGAAGTGTGATCATTGTTTTGTTGGGAATAAAATTAGAGTTTCTTTCAAGAGCCACACACCTACTAGGAGACCAGGAATTCTTGCTTTGATGCATTCTGATCTATGTGGCCCTATATAGACGAGAATGCTTGATGGCAGGGCATACTTTGTGACGTTTGTTGATGACCATTTTAAGGAACACTTGGGTTTACACCTTGAGGAGTAAAGATGTTGTTATGAGTGTGTTTAAGCAATTTAATGCCTCAGTTGAGCATGAAAATGGGAAGAAGTTGAAGTGCATACGCACAGGCAATAGAGAATACTTAGGAGCTTTTGGTACTTATTGTAGAAATCGAGGGATTAGACATCAGAAGACTCCACAGTTAAAGTGGATGCAAAGAAATTACTGTGTTTTCATTGGCTATGGTCTAGATAGGATTGGGTACAGGTTTTATAATCCTCTTTTGAAGAAACTTATTAGAAGTTGTGATGTTGGGTTCATAGAAGACCAACAGTTGAGAGACATTGACAGGGAAAAGACTTCAGTGTCCCGTATCAGTTATATTGCAGATGTTTTTTCTGAGCCTAGACTAAAATCATATAGAGTTGAGGTTTCTGCTGATCAGCCAAATAAATTTGGTGTTGATAGTCTTGCTTCAACGATTAATGATAGAGAGCCTGTATTTACTAGAGATACAAATGATTTGTTGATAAAGCCCAATCAAGGGAGAAGTTTGAGACTTGTAGCAGGGTTGCTAGGATGACAATACTTGGCCCCACTTGACTCTTGAGGGGGAAATTTGTTGGGTAGGTCCCTCCTCGAGTGGGAACCCACACCAACCTTTAAATAAAAGAAAAATAAAAAGTGTGGTGTATGTATGCGATTGGGCCAAGTGCATTATTGCGATTAAAAGGGTAAAAATCCTTAATATTGTAATTTGTGTAAACGTGCAGCAAGGCACAACGAAAAATGAAAAGTGCAACAGTGGCATGATGTGTTGCAGCAGGGACTCAATTGAGAAGAAGAAAGGTTCTTTTGGCCGATGATTTGGTAAAGCAAACGTACTCGATTTTGGCTTAAATTTCAGTTCTAACAAGAAGATAAGAGTTGTTGAACTTTTAATATTCTGTTGTATACTCTAATCCCAACAAATTAAAGCTATTAATTTAGCAAAGCAATTTAACAAAGATGATAGGAAATTCTCTTAATTAATTCAAGTTTTCACAAATATGAAACAAAAAGATATGCAATACAATCAATAAATAAACTACTAAAAATAGAGTGGAAGATAAGAGCGCACCTCATGATTTTATCTTGATTTGGCCACCAACCACTTAGAGATCTTACATTAAATTCTAATAGAGAATGACCGTGTCTTCATGTTGGATAGAACTACTCTTTTTGGTCTAGACTAGAGTATTTCTCGCGCGCGTTAAAGTTGGGTATATGGGCCAAGGCCCGCGGGCGACCCGTTTTAATCCGCAACCCGTGCGGGCTATGAGCCCTAAAAATCAAAGACCGTTTAATTGCGGGCCTTTTTACCCGCAAGCTTGCGGATTGGCCCGTGGGCTTTCTTTAAAATTGGATTTTTTATAAATAAGCCTATTTAGTTTGTAAAACTTGATATATTTTTTTGGATTTATCTCTTTTATTATAATTTAGATGTTATTTTGGAATATAAATAAATATAGTTTTAGAATTTGGAATATCATATCTTTTGTGGAAGTCACTTCGTTTGTGAGATACAACATTTTTGACGTAATCACACCAAAGGTATGAATATTTCTCCATGTGTGAACGAATCTGTCTTTGGAAGAAGCATTTACAAACTTTGTCTAACGTATTCACACCTTGGGTGTAAAATTTCCCACAGGTGTGAACAAATCTGTATTAACTTTTTTCTTTTTTCTTTAATTTTTTGATTTTTTAATCATGGGCCACGGCCCGGCCCGTTAGCCCATGCAGTGCGGGGAGGGCCTATATTTCTCAGCCCATTTATTTTGCAATCTGGGCCGACTCGCCCCTTTTATATTGCGGGCTTTTGCGGTCCGGGCCTAAATGGGCAGGCCGATCCACATACCCAACTCTACGCACGTGCGGGGAATATTTCCTTCGAGGCAGATAGGGCCTTATAGGTGGCAAAGCTCTACCACGCGAGATTCAAAGCTGGATAGAACTATCCTTTGATTTGTCATTTGTACTTATCAAAATTTCTTATTCTTGAAGTGTGCTCATTTACAATTATGTTCAAAATTGAAAATAAAAAGAGTTTGGATATATCAGATTGAAGAATGCTGATAATAGACTTTTGGGTTAAATATATGTTTTTAGTCTCTATAAATCTATTAATATTCGCTTTTAGTCCTTCAATTTTTCTTGTCTCTTTAGTCTCCCATTTCTGAAAAATTTATCGTTTTTAGTCTTGTGGCTTTTTTTTAATTCAAAATATTTTTAAAAATTCATTTTAACCCTTCCTAATTTTCAATTTCTAATTTTTACCCAATTCTCCTTTTTCATTCCTAGAGATGTCACTTTTGGCTCAACTCGACGGCCCAACCCGATGGACCCTTGTATTATGCTACACTGGACTCGTTAATTGCAGGCTCAAAAGAAATAGGGTCATTTTGGCTCAGCCCGTTGGGTCTGTCAAGCCAGACTAGACTCATTTTTTCATTTTTTTAATACTTTGAACTATTTTTATTTGTAAATAATTAGGGTTCGGCCTGACCTAGTGTACTGGGAATTGAAATATTCAGGAGAATGAGAGTTTGGAAAAAATTGGAAATTAAAAATTGGGAGGGGTGAAAAGGGATTTTTAAAAATATTTTTTAAATTAAAAAAGGCCACATATACTAAAAATGATACAGTTTTCAAAAATGAAAGACCAAAAAGAGACAAAAAATTTTTGAGGGACTAAAAATGAATGTTGACCTATTTACAGGGACTAAAAACATATTATTTAACACTTGACTTTTTATATTTTCCTTATAATTTAATACTTTCTTTATATTTAAGTAAAACCAATACTAACTTCATTATATTACCAAAAAAAATACTAACTTCATTATATTACCAAAAAAAAAATACTAACTTCATTAAATAACATGAATGTATTCTCTATAGGTATGAGTGAGATTAATATGAAATTATATCTAATTAATAAAATAATATTAAAAAAGATGTTATTGCTATAATTTTTTATACAAGAATACTTAGATGGGCATAAAATTTCAATCCGACGGGAAATTAAGACCGGTAGAACTTTCAATCCTTCAATCAATTATACTTCCGAATGTAATGAAGGAAACCGTTTATTTTAAATAGTTAAGCAGTAGTGGCACCCCCTTCTCCACTCCTTTGTTTTCTTTTTTCCCCTCTTTTCTTAAAGCAGCGGCATTGCATGTGATTCTTAGAAAAAGATCATCATAAAATAATGACTAACTAGTTTTCTTCGCATGTGAAGTACCATAGTGGGCAGTACAAATACCAAAAACACTATGGCTGTGCCCTCCTCATTATTTAGTATTATGATATAGACTACCTCTTTGTTCGTGAACATGTCCCAAGCTTATTTGCTATCATTTAATTAATTATTTGATTTTGATATTTTGCTCATCATTGAAACCTTACTTCCAACCACTGAATTTATACTTATTTTTCAAATCCTATTGAGTTTCTTATCGCATTTTTATTCACAATATTGTTGATGATGATTTTGTGTGTGTGAATTGTATATCATGATGATGATGATGATGATGATGATGATTTGCGCCTAAAATGTTTCATTTGTTTGTTTAATTAATTATTGAAAATTTTTGTTACATAATTTGATTATCCTCTTTTCTCGTGTTACATAATTTGATTAAAATGGAGTGAAAGATAATATATATTTAATTCTTGAGAGAGAAAAGTGTATATTTTAACATAAGAGGATAGGGGAGTGAAATTCAAGCTTTTCTGATGGGAGGGGAGTATAATTTACTCTTAAAGCTATTATAATAAAATAGTACAAGACAAAAATTAGTTATAAAAGTTAAAATATATAAAAACAAAGTAGTTCTCTCTTAAAAGAAAAACAAAAATAGTTTAAAATTAAGAAAAATTAAGAAATTCAAAAGTAGTTCAGTTGTACAATTTGAAATGGGTTTATGGTGGGAATAAATTTACTTAAAATAAATGGGTATGTGTTGCCTTGGTACAACTAAATATAAGCTTATTTAAATGAAGGCTTTTTTAGTCTGGTCTATTTAACTTGCGAGTTAAGTAAGTTTGGTCTATGTGTTGACCCATTTAACCTATATATCGGCTTTGCGGGATGGACACGGGCTACCAAATTAGGCTGTTAACTTCAAAGACCAAGTCAGCTCAGTCCATTTATATGCGAGCTAGCTTGTTTATCAATATCTACTTGCACGAGATTCAATCAATAGGAGAATGTGTTGAAAAAATTTATTAAAAAATTAGAGCGTTTACCCGTGCGTGGTGCATTGCTCAAGTGACATATTGATGGAAGCTATTTATTATATTTTGAAACAAATAAAATATAAAATAACACTTCAATAAATCTAATGAAAAGAAAAATAATTTTGATGGATAATTTATATTAAAGTATTCATCTATAGTTATTTTGATATTAATATTCTCTTATGTAAAATGTTCAGTCTCCTTATAATATATTTTTACTCTACAATTTAAATATCAATAGATTTTTATGTAGATATTAGTATGATTTCATGTAAAATACTTATCTTTGTATTGGTATATTTTTTCTCTTAATTAGTTCATCATCTTTTTATTTATAATTACTATAATGAATTGGATATTAATTTTCTTTGATGCAAACTTTTCATTTATGTGATATAAGTATTTGTCTCTAAATCTTAATATATTTTCTCTCTTCAATTTTCTTTGCATTTTCTTGTTATGAATCCTCTCAACTATATTTACTTTCTTTGTATTTCCCCTCTCTTTTTACCCTTTTTGTTGTAAGTAAAGGTTTACTTTTACCTTTTCTTTCTATTTTTCATAGAAAAATAAAATAAGGTCCTAAGGACTAAAAGTGATATATTTTTAAAAATGAAAGACTAAAAAGATGTATTTTTTATTTGACTAAAAGCGAAAATTGCTAAAACATGAGGTACCAAAAACAGATTTAACCCATGTTTCAATTACAAAATAAAAAATCACTTAGTACAATTAAACCCAGACGCAGCTAATTACCAAAAAAAACCCCAAACACAACTCACTTTATAGCATGTTTAATGGAAACACGGTCACATATATAGAGACAAACTTACGGTGGGACAAAAGCTATTCACTGTGATTCCAAACACAGGCTAATTAATTTGTTTGTTTTAAAATTAATTTTACAGCTCAATCTAACGCAACTAAGAAACCCCCTGAAACTAACGTCAACTGGAGTGTGGTGAGAACTCCAATCCTATTGTACTTGAGAAATGTTCGGCATATGTACTCACTACAAGAAAATTGAGCTTTACTGATGGTCAAAATTGACCATACCGACTGCTTAACCGATGACCATGGGGCCACCTCAACCAATGTTGTCGGAAAATTGTTAAAATTAGCGACAGTTTAGCCTTTGTAATTTTTTTAAAAAAAAATTGTTATTTTTGTTAGTTGTCCATCTAATTTATTTTCAATAATTATACTAAATTTAACAAATAGTATAATAGCTCACATAAATTAAATATACAAAAAACGTCAATTGCATTAATTAATAAATATAACATGAAAATAATCCGAACATGTAAATAATATGATACTATATATAGATAAAATAAAACAAAAAACTATATTAAATCTTAATAAAGTCAATCCTCCTCTTCCTCCTCAGAGTAGGACTCATCATGACTGCCAAGAGGCTGGGTTGGTTGCAGACCAGCAAAACTCTAGGTCATCATCGCATGACTGGTCGCCTGACTTATCATTTCTTGCTAGTTCCTCATGAACCTCTCCACTGTCTCGTTCGCCTTTCAAGCCGCCTCGTTCGCCTGTCGAGTCTTTTCCATTAATCGAGCAATTACGACATCAGAGGCGAAGCAGGAACTCAAAGTGCATCCAGATGATACGTGACTCCTGGGTGAGTGAAGTCACACCTAGTCTCAGCATGTAGGAAAAATCTCTGGTACCGTAGCAAAGCCCCCGTGTCTTTGCCCCAGCATTGTCCATCCACATTTGTATTTGGTAGCGGGGTCGAACTCCTGGGAGGCACCAGAAGACACAATTTAACACAAACACACACACACACACACTAATTTAACAGAACACACACACACACACACACACACTAATTTAACAGAACACACAGAGAACACAAACACACACACAAAACAGAACACAGAAAACACACAACACACAGAGAGGGAGAGAAAGAAATTTACCAAGGGAGCACTGGGTGGGTGGTGCGCGGTGGCGGTGGGCCTAAAAGGGTGGTCGGAAGTTGGCTAACAGAGAGAGAGAGGGAGATAGGTAATGCGACAGAGAAAGAGAGTGAGTCAAGGGTTACCTGTGGTAGTTCGGTGTTGAGTTGGTGGTTGGCTTGCGGCAGAGTGGAGAGGAGGTGGTGGTGGCTCGCAGCGGTCATAGAGAGAACGGAGAGAGAAAAAGGGTTTCACTGTGTGGGGGGTTTTCACAGTGAGAAGGAGCGGTGGGGCTCGCCGGAGTCACGGTGGGGGCGCGGTGGGATTTGGGGGAGAACGGCAGACGAAGAGCGAGAGAGTAGAGAGAATACAGAGAGAAAGCGAAGAGGGAAATGGGGGGAGGAGGGGACTGTCAGATCCGTCGGTAACATTTTTTTTTTAATACAAATGGCTTGGCCGTCGATAAGTCCCAACGTTCCAATTTCTCTTTGTTTTTTTAAAAAAATACCCCAAATTTACCAATGGCTAGACCATCGGTAACTTACTCATGCCATTACCGTGGGCTAAGCCGTCGGTAAGGGCCAACGTTTCAATTTTTTATTTTTAACCTTGCCCATGTACCAACGGCTTGGCCGGTCGGAATGCCCTCTCTTGTATCTTTTTGGTGCTGCCCAATATTGATGGATTACCATTGGCCTAGCCGTCGGTAATCTCGTCCGTACCATTGACCTCGTGGCCCTCGGTAATTGGCCACCGATAATGAAGCAGGTTCTTGTAGTGATCGAGCGCAAAAAGAAAAAGAATGATGGCTTAAATATGTTTTTAGTCCCTCAATTTTGGAAAATTATTGCTTTTAGTCCCTCAAATTTAAAACATGTATTTTTGGTCCTTCGTTTTTAAAAATGTGTCACTTTTAGTCCCTAGGGCCATTTTTTAATTTGAAAAGTATTTTTTAAATTTATATTTTAATTCCTCTCGAATCCTAATTCTCACCTTATCCCTTTCTCCTAACTTCTGAAGATTTTCTAAATTTATATTTTGATCCCTCTTAAGTTTATAAAATACTTTTTAAATTTTAAATATGACCTCATGAACTAAAAGTGACAATTTTAAAAATAAAGGACCAAAAATACACGTTTTAAATTTGAAGAACTAAAAATAATAATTTCTCTAAATCAAGAGACTAAAAATATATTTAAGCCAAAAATAATTAACGGCTCATCTCTAATGTATCACGGCAACAAAAAAACATGTGGTGTTGACTCTCAATACCTAAGGAAGGCACCAACAACCTACTGATTTTCAATTATAATTATTATAATAATACTGCATTAACGCACTACAAGTTATTTAAAATATTAGCCATTTCATTTCAAAGCACGTTGTAGGCATTTCTCAATTCCCCGTCTCATCAGAGTTTAACTGAAGCTTCAGGTGTCATTTCTGTTTGTGTTATTTCTGTAATATTGTCTTGGTTCTAAAAGCTCCTATTTGTTGCCAATATTATTTTAGTAACTCTTTGTAAGCAAGATTTTAAATTGCAATCGCAGTTGTGGTTATATTGATATTTTTGATATTATAAAAATTGCAGAGAAACATAGCTAATATGGCCGCAATTATGGTCACAATTTGGTTTTAAAGACTCTCTATAAACCATGATGTTGTGATCGCAATTACGATTGCAGACCTTTATTTAAAACTTGTTTGTAACCTTTATGGAGGATGATGTTAGTTTCTTTCTTTTTGCCTTTTTTTTATTATTATTTTTGCTTTTCTTATTTTTCGATGAACGTAAAGGAATCTGACAAAGTGAGATTTGGCAAGATTTAAAAATAACAGCAATTCAAGACCCAGCATATACATTCTTTTTTTTTTTGATAAACAACCCAGCATATACATTCTAACAAATACAATCATACACTTTACATAGTGGTGCACCCGGAAAGAAAGAAAATAATTATAAAAGAAGGAATAGTCACGGTCACATAATTGGGTGGCTTCTACTCGTGAAGAAGTGTTACACAATTACAAATGGTCCACAGTGAGGATGAAAAAAAAAATCGTTAGATTTATTAAAAAGAAATCAAGGGTCCAAATGATTTGAAAGAATAGAGAACATTTACTCCTTGAAAGTGAATAGAAAAAATACATGAAGGGGTTGGATTTTTTTGTCTAGACCAGGGTTTCTCCTGCGCGCGTGATTCGAACCCAAGACCTCTGGTTAAACTGTGAGAGATCTGTGCTATCTCACCCAAACCCCGGGTGGTACATGAAGGGGTTGGATTATGTTTTTAAGATTGCAATTCTTTCAAAAATCTAAATGAGTGATGAAACATGTAAGTATCAAAAATACTTTTCTCAAAGATTAATGTTAAAAACAATGGCGTGTTTGTTTGAAACTTGTTTTGATAAACTTTTTTATTATAAATAGTTTTCAATCCCCAATTAGTCAAAAGGTATAATGTGCAAAAGTAAAAGAGTAAGGGATATAGAAGATGACACAAGCAATTTATCTTGATTCATCCTCCACTTGAGAGCTATGTCCAGTCTTTTCAACCTGAAGGAGTTTTCCACTATATATGCTACCAACTGCTACAATAGTATAATAGCTCTTCACTCGAGTCTAGACATAATTGCAGTCCACTAGCTCCGCACCTCTTCTATACCAAACTCGGTATAGGATCTTCGGCTCACTCAGGCTCGGATGCAACTATAATCCACTCGATTACGCGCCCACATATACCTAGCCCCGGTATACCAACTACCTTTCACTCAGGCAATGACGCAACTGTAATCAACCTAATTATGTGCCCAAACGCAATTGTGGTCCAACTGACTACACATTTCTTCTATACCATACCCGGTATAGGAATATCAACTAAGTATTCTTTCCTCTAGCCTCTCAAGTTTTTCACAATCACCTTTCACAAAGACTTAAGTGAATACAACAACGGTTTTGAATAACTCAAAGTGGGGATAATAATTGAAGATTAAGTGTTGGTAGCTCTAGCTCTAACTCTAATAACTCACAACATGTGAGGATATATCTTCAATGATTGAGCGAGCCTTCAATGCTTCTTTAGAGAATGTTTATTCTTTGCAATAAATGAAAGAATAAATGAAGTTGTTGAGAGCTATTCTCGATGTTTATTCTTTTTTTTTATTCGGATCGTCAGAATCGTCAACCTTCAATTCTTCATTCATTCTCCTTATATAACCTTCAAATTAAATGTCACTGTGAGATACAAGTTTCCCATTGTGAAATGGCATTTATTGCTATATCTTTTATGCTAGATTTTGTTGTTTAGTAGGTATAGCCAGGTGGCTTCTCTTCAAAGATTGTACTTAAAGCAAAGTATCAGCCAAATCTTTCCTTTTTGCTGAAAGCATGTACATTCTCTTTCTTGAAAGTCTTTCTTGTCCAATCTGAAGTTGGTACATATTTTGAATTACGAGATCTGACTTTCTTGATGAGGGTCTTTATCTGTTAGGTAATGAGCTTCCTTGTCGTACAACTTTATGCAATCTCTTTTTGAAAAGTTACTCTACTTTTCCTTGAATCAAAGAGATTTTTCTTCCTTTTGAGAGCCTTTCATTGTTTCTTCTTCAATTAATATTTCATTTCTTTGCTTTTTGACTTTAGTTGACTTCCACGTCTTCCATAAGACGCTTTAGTTTGACTTGTACACTTTTGTTCCTTGATATTTGCACATGTTTTATTCAACTTGTATTCTTTTTTGTTTCTTTGACTTGTATTCTTCTTTTCTTCTTTCTACGTCTTATATTCTTCTTTGTTTCTTCTTCAACTTGTAAGCTTCTTTACTTTCTTTAGCTTATAAGACACATGTCCTTCCTAGGACATATATTTCTCTTCCCTCAATGAAGTTTCACGATTGGTACATGTACATGTCAATTTGAGTGAGCTGAGTGCAGAACTCAGCAAGATCAAGCTACAAGCAGAGAGACACCTTTGCCAACAAGCTTTCTGTCGAACGTGATGGTGGAGGGGTGATGGAGTTCTTGCTATAGCTAGTGAAGCTATAGTTGCCAGAGTTGTCATCTTCCATGTAGCTTCATAACGTTTGCGTACTCCTTGAAATCAACAAAGCTGCCAAGGATTGAAATCAACATAGCGGAGCGGTGGCTGTATCCCCAAAAGTCGTTAATGTTGGGGAATCATGAGATTGATTTTTAAAATTTTATTAAAATCGACCCCGTGAGTAGAAAATCCACTAGCCAAGGATTACAAATAACGAGAATCACAAAAGGTTGCTGTGTTTACCATTTAAAATTGTGAGCGGTTTGTTCACCGGTACTGCGAAGGGGCAACACCTATACACAGTCCATGCGAGCAAATCACCAATTGGAGAGCAGTGCTAACTAACAGTTATAGGAAGAGAGGCACCACTTTTCAGATTATTGGGGGCGAGGGAGGCCCTACAACTTATATGCTGTCAGGGTTCCTTCTCCTTTTACTTACCCTAACCCTGATGGGCTCATCCACTATGGGCCCAATTAACTAAATAACATTTAATTGATTATTCCTCTCCAATTTATTTACTCTATGTGTGCAACCTTATATATTATCATCAAATTAGAAATAATGATAAATATTAAAATGATGTAAATATCAAATTAATATTGAATTATTATAGACAATGAGCGGCATCAAGCAATGCATCATTACTACTCAATTTATGAGAACATCCGTGATCCAATTTAACCTTATAGTAACCATAATTATCTTAGAACCTTTGTCCCTTTGCCCATGAGTCCTAATTAAACGCAAGGCATAAAATTATGTCATCCTCGTTAAAATTAATTATTTATTCCTCGGTCCCTAAGTATATGTGTAATCACAATTGCGCCCAATATCTCATATTGGACCAATTCCAGTGTGGCCATACACTTTTCACATCTCACTCAATCGAGAGGTTTGAGACACTACTCTTGTTAAGTTAGAGGGGTGAATCTTGTCTACATAACTCACATCCTTCCACATGATTTATTGCAGCCCCAACTACTACCTTTATAATTATCCTGTTACGGATAACGTTTGATAGCATTAAAGCCTACAACGCCTTATGTAGGAGTCATGGTGACCTCAAGTCGAAGAACTACTTTACTATGGTTACCATTAGTGAAGCGAATAGGTGAGTCACAAGAAGAGGCTGAACTACTTTACTTCAACCTCTGAAGGCTTTCTCACTCAACCAATCCTAGAACTACCCCTCTATATTGGGAGTTACAAACAAAGTGTATAAATAGTTTTTGTTTGGTATTAGCTCAAATCACTCAAAGAGTGCTAAATATAAATGAAATTTGAGCTAAAATTACTCCTCACAGTTTATAGATAAACTAGAAAATAGAACTTGAGAAGTGGGTGCTTGAGAAGTAGGATTCTTTTGTTCTCACGAAGCTGTGAATGATTTTTTCACTTTGATAATGCAAGCAACCAACCATCCAGTTGTTAATCCAGCTTCTTTAGTAGCGAAAATCTTCAAACTAGCCGTTAGACACAAACCCACAACGTTTCTCTATTGTTTCTGCAGTCTGTTGTACTCTAGTGACATTCTGGCACTTTTTGAATAACTTGCCAGCAAGGATTCTAAGTACCTTTCTGATGAATCCTTTATGAGCAAAAAGTAATCCTTCTCTTCTGTTTATTCAAGCTTCAGGATATATAGATTGCCTCCTTTAGATGTTTGAATGTCCATGAGAAAGTGTTTGAACAATCTTTCTTATAACCTTTCTGAGGTTTGAAGTTCTTTAAGTAAAACCACATTTTTGATACTTCGGAGCTCTTCTTAATCAAGATGTTTTCTTGCACAAGTTATTTCAAGTTTGTTTGATGTCATCTTGAACATTTCTCATGGTTGGCATTGATTCTAAGTGTATCTGCTTTCACCTTTCTGAGTATCCTTAGTATTCTTCTTGAAGAGCCATTCTGAGTTATGTCAGAATTGTCCTTTCTGAGTTTTCTTCAATGTTCATTGCTGATGCTTCGTAACTTGCTTCATACATGCATTCGTTGTCATTTGCATGCTCATGGTTATCTAGTGTCTTCTTGTAAAAAAGGTTAAGCTTGAACTCCTTTCTGATGATGATCTCAACCATTCTGAAGGTAGCTTTTCTAATGATTAATGCTTCATCATTTTTGGTGACACCTTTCTGATAATGTGGCATTATGACACTGTAATATTAAGCTTGAGAAACTGCTTTCTGAACACACTTAAACTCAAAATTGTTAGAAACTAAGTTACTTAGAATACTTAGAATTTAACTCAGAAAGTTTGTCATAATTAAAACCATGGGGTTCTGAACTCAACATTCTCCCCCTTTTGATGATGACAAATTTTTGAACAAATTTTAGTTTTCTGAGGTCAATTGAAAACCTTTATCAAACAAAAACACTTATAGAGTTTTTTTTTTGAAAACTCTCCCTCAATTTATGCATAAGGTTCAATTGATTAGAAAGCAGTCATAAATCAGATAATGCACAATTTCAAAATATATAATCAATGCACAATTTGTTCAAATACAGAAAATAGACCATTTCATTCATTAATCAGTGGTACATGAAGCACATAGCAAAAGATAAAAAACACATTGATTCTTATGGATTTATTTTCTACCCCCTCCCCCTTTTGTCAGACGTCAAAAAAGACAAGAAAAGCACAAAGGGGTCTTAAAACCTATCTACCTAAGAACTAGAAGATGAATAACCAATGGAGGTTGATGATTCAGGCTTAGGAGTGACACGGTTAGGAGGAGGAGGATTGTGCTCCATGGGCCTAACTTCAGGGAAGGCGGCAGGCCTCACCCTATCATTAAAGTACTCTTCATAACGAATGAACCTATCTTGAAACTCATTTAGAGTTTTCTGAAGCAAGTCTAGACCAACAAAGATAAGCTTCACATCAACTTTGAGCTTCTTCACATCTTTTTCTAAAGATCTTAGTCTAGACTTAGGAGATTTGACCTTTTTCTCCTTTGAAGATTTATTATCGGGTTCAAAGGATGGAGCATTGTTAACATGCTCATTAGATTGTGGTGGGACGGTTTATCCAACATCTTCGCCCTTGAACAAAGATCCTAATGATCCTAATTGAGTAGAGATGCTTGGAGGTGGAACAAAAACTAGTTTAGGCTTAAGATCAAAAAGGTTTCTAAGGAAGGTTGACATGGGAGGATAAAAAACTGGGGATTGGATCAGATTCTCAATATTTCCAGATTGAAGAGCAGAGATGCTTCCTTGAGTATGAGGAGCAAAAGGTTAAAAGCACTTGGTGCTGGATGTTCTCTGGCACCTTTTTGGAGCCTGGAGAAAGGGTGTTGCATTTTGTGGTATCAGAGTCTGGTTCAGTCTTTTTGGAAGTATTAGGGTATAGGTCTATTATGCCTAAGTTGTGTGAACTATGATGTGTTGTTGTGCTATGTGATTTTGTGTGAAATTTGATTGATTGATTGTTTGGTTTATATTGTTCTGGAAGAATCTGGTGTCAAAGTTGTACTGGAATGGGACGGTACTATTGAGAAATTCGCAACTGTACAGGTATGGGACTGTACAGGAGAGGATGACCTTCTGAAAAGCATGTAAGTGAGGACGAAACATGTGGTTGGAATCCGTGTTGGTTTGTAGGGATAAAGTCGTAAATCTGAAGGTAGTTAAGTCATTTCAGAATAATGTAGACATGAGTGAAGTGATGTGATTATCTTTGTGTGAAATCTTTATGTGATTTTGGGATTTCTTGAATGGGTTTTGATTTGCTTTTATCTGTTTATTTGAATTGATATTATGTTGGTTTTATATATGTGTTTGCAATATCAGGTTTTGCTATAGAAAGAAACTTACCCTTATGAACTAAGCTTATGATCTGGATGATGACACGATTAGTCATAAAATTATTATTGTTTCCTTATTGCTTTAGGTCAAGGTGTGGGTCTGATCAACTCATTTGATTGCTGGTAGTAATAAGATAACACTGGTTATTTGCATGAACTGATAGGTCAAATCCTAGGAATGAAGAAATTGACATTTGAATTTTCGATAGAAAGTGAGAAAGTACTCTGTGGTTGGAATAGGAATGCGAATATGTTTCTAAAGGTTAGTAGTTGGACATATAGAGGAGTAGAGTGGTATTAAGGATTTTTGTCACATAAAAGTTTTTCAGGTAATAGGGGTTATTTCACTAAGAGGATCAGCAGAATTTCGAGGACGAAATTATTTTAAGAGGGGTAGAGTTGTAACACCCCAAATTTTCACTCTTTAAGATAGAGTGTTAACCTTGGAGGATTAGATTTTATCCTTAAGATTTTCAGATGATAAGTAATGGTAGAACTGACGTAGAAGTCAAAAAGGTGCTCTGTGGACATCTTTGATTGTCAAAATAAGTTTATAATGATATGAAAACCTGCAAATTGGATTCAGAAGAGATATTTGAGGATTGAAATAGTGATTTGACATTATTCAAGGATTATAGAAACTAAGTCAGGAATCTTAGAGAAAAGCATAAGAAAGATGACTCTTTTAGTCCCTCTAAAATCAATCACGTAACACGTTAAATAGGGAACAGATACATTCTCGGAGACTAGGAAATGATCGAGACTACAAGGACAAATAGAGTTTGATCCAGTATAGAATAAGTAGTCCCTTTGATGTTGTAATTCATACGGAAATCGGGTTAAGTCTTTTTGTAAACATCCATTTCTGTGTTAAGTGTCCTTATTCTGTTTTATTTGAATTGTTGTGATATAAATGTTGAGTGATTTATATTTAGCTTAAAATTAGGATTTAAATATACATGTATGAAATTTCTTCTGAAAACGGTCAATTTTTAGCTAATGTCAGGTTTAGTTGCAACGTCTGTTTCTTTATTCATCTATCTCTATTATGTTTTATATGAATTCTTGTGGAAAAAATGTTTTGTGATTTATTCTTGGCTTAAAATTAGGGTTAAAATACACGTATTCTAAAATACTTCTAAAACGGTAGTTTTTCAATCAACGTCGGGTCTTTTTACAGAAACCAATTTACGTCTAACTGACGGAAAAAGAATTAAATAGCGTGAACTTATCAAATCAATCCAGAAAACAAGCTTCCTTCACAAAAGTTGGTTCTTTTAATATTTTTGATTTTCTGGGACTTTTTTGGGATTTTTGGAAAATCTTCGAAAATTTGCAGAAAAATACGCTAAACGGAAGCGTATAGCATAAAAGTCCTATTTTGCAGTATTAAAATTCGTGGCAAAGGTCCACAAACATTTTATATTTTATTTTTAGTTATTTATATCATGATTTTAGAAATTATTTTTGTGTAGGTTTCAAAAATCCTATTTTCTGCACTTTTTCGGGGTTATACCTGCAAAAAGTCAAAAACTGAAGAGTTTGCACTATCAATAAATTTCAAAAATGATACCCTGAGTTTATTTAAAGCTATCATGGCATTTTTAACCATTCTCATTGGTTCTCACCAATTAAATTAAATTATTTCAATTTTTGATTTATGAAAAGTCCATTTTGCCCTTGGTTTTCATCCTTTTTCATTAAAACCCTAGGGGTAAAAATGGAAATTCACTTTTCCTCTCCTCCCAGCTTATTTTTAAACCAATGAGAAAATTAGGGTTTTTAATTTTGAATAAATGAAAAATCAAGCATTATCCCTTCCTCCCCCACTTGCTTGCCACGAAATTTTGGCTATAAATAGTGGGAGTTGCTCTTCATTTTTCTTCACACCAATTCCATGAAGCAAATCTCACATAATCTCTTTTCTTTCCTTTATAGTTTTTCTTTAAGTTTTTTTTGGTTTTCTAACAAAACTCTTGCAATTTTGTTTTGTGTTCTTAGTGTTCTTCTAAAGTTCTTGAGGCAAAGGAAGGGGAATTACTGCTGGAACCAAATTATTTAAAAGCATTTTTCAATGCTTAAATCCCTATGTGGTTTTGATGATAACAATGATTATTAAGGTTTTTACAAAGTCTGGTAACAAGCTCTTGTAGGTACAACAAAGATAAGTCCATCGTCCAGTGTGACCTTGGTAATTACAAGTACAGTCAAAGAGCTGAGCGTCCAATGGACTTTGATACTTGACCTTGGGTAAGTATCATCCAATGGACTCTGGATGCTACGCGTCCAAATGAGCAGAATGTTATATGTCCAATAATCAGGAAAGCCTTGTGTCCAAAAAAGCTATGAGTCCATATGGAAAGAATAGTTATAAGTCCATATGACCAGAGAAGCTTTGCGTCCAAATGGTAAGCAAAGTCATGCGTCCATATGGTAAGTGAATAGAAAGTCCATTATGTTCTATAAGCTGCGTCCAACACGCAGAGTCTATAACATGTTATTTATTGCTCTTGCATTTAATATGAGACATATTTAATGAGCAAATGATTTGAAATAAATAGTTGTATACAATGCTTTTCCTGTGCATAATTGTCAACGTTATTGAACAAGCATTTAATGAAAAACATAAAGCACTGTGAAAAGTGTACTTAAGAGAGAGAATGTACTCTAAACATTTCTGTATCTCTCTGAACATACATTTTCTCTTATACAGTATATTTTCTCTGTCTCAATAAAATATTACTATTAACCTCTGTGTAATTGAGACTTTGAGTACAGGTTGCTTCTGACATAGGAGAAAGAACTGCACAGAAACACGCTGAAGAAGCACTCATACAGAGCAACGGGAAAATATCATTTAATGTTATTAGGAAATGGCTAATTTATGAAGGCTGAAGCAAATCAAGTTCAAGATCAAAAGCTTCACTCAAAACCTATAAATACTGCGAACAAGAAGAAGAATACAAGAAGACTAATAACGCAAAAAAGAGAGCAAACGATGTGCAAATATTTTTCATACTCTGTAAATCTTAGAAAGTCTTGTATAATTCTTTCTTCTTATAAAAGAGAGTTTGCTTAACTCTCGAAGTGTTTTAGATTTCATATTCTCACTTGTGTGAGTTAACAACACTTTCAATCAAAACACTCTTCTGAGTTGTTTGAGCCTAGAGAGGCTTGTTTAGAAAAGAATACTTGTTTGAGCCTGGAGAGGCTTGTCGGTAAAAGAATACTTGAGTTTTAGCCTGAAGAGGCTGCGTGCAAAGAATACTTGGGTTTGAGCCTGGAGAGGCTAGGTGTGAAAATAATACTTGTTGTAAGGCCGAAGAGGCTGTTGAAGAATACTTGTAATTCTATCTGGATTGATAGTGAAATCTCTCTAGTTTGAGGGGACTGGACGTAACTCTTCGGAAAGGGTGAACCAGGATAAACACTTGTGTAATTTCTCTATCCCTTAACTCTTTTTTTTCCAGTTTATATACTAACTGAGGGGATTGAATTGAAACTATTTTTAACAAGCTATTCAAACGTTTTAAACGCACTAAAACTTGTTTTGAACTAAGTGGACAATTCTACGTCCGACTTACTCGTGCGTCCAATATACGTATATGTTGTGCGTCCAATATTTTATAAGCAGTGTCCAACGATTTGCGAAAAGTTTTAAAAGCTAAGAAACACAATTCAACTCCCCTTCTTGTGTTTCACCTTGTTAGCTACAGTTGCCATCAGAGCTTGGTCTCTATGGGTTGAGCACCTAACAGTGCAGAGAAGCAAAGATCCATGGAGAACGAGGGACAAGCTGTGAATAGGCCACCACTGTTCAATGGAGATGAATATGATTATTAGAAGCGAAGAATGATCACATTCTTTGACGCACATAATATTGACATGTGGGATGTCATTGAAAATGGTTACACTGCTCCAGTAGGGGAAGCAGGGCAACCATTGCCTAGAGTCCAGTGGACACCGGATCAGAGGACAAGATTCTAGCTGAACTCAAAGGCCAGGCACTATCTGACGTGTGCCATTACAAAGTCAGAATATGACAAGGTGCATAGCTGCACCACTGCCAAAGAAATGTGGGACACTCTAGCTTTGGCGCATGAAGGATCATCTCAGGTCCGTGAATCCAAAATCAGCATGCTAGTTCATCAATATGAACTATTTAAAATGGAGGATCACGAGACTATTGATCAGATGTTTGGGAGATTCCAAACAATCATAAACAACCTGAGGTCTCTGGGAAAAATCTACACAACCCAGGATCACATCAGGAAAATCCTGAGGAGTCTGCCAAGACAATGGAGACCCAAGGTGACTGCTATACAAGAAGCAAGGAATCTTTCCACTCTGGCTATGGAGGAACTTCTGGGTTCGCTCAAAGAAGAGGGAATAGAAAAAAGGGCACAATCCATTGCTCTTAAAGCTAAAAAAGGGAGCATCTCAAAAGCACTCAAGGCCCATGACTCAGATGAAGAGTCTTGCAGCTCAGAAGGAGAAGAAGGCTCAGATGAAGAACTCTCCTTCATCTCCAAGAAAATAAAGTCCATGTGGAAAAAGAAAGATGGCTTCAGAAGGAAGCAATTCAACAGAAGATTTCCACAAAAGGAAGTTGAGCAAAAAAAGAAAAGTCCAGTAGTGTGCTATGACTGCAAGAAACTAGGCCACTACAAAGCAGATTGTCCTGAGGCTGAGAGGACAAAGAAAAAATTCTTCAAGAAGAAGAAGGGCCTTATGGCAACCTGGGAGGATCTCGATGATTCTTCTTCTGATGAGGACGAGGAAGATAAAGAAGAAACAAATCTTTGCCTAATGGCAAGCCTGCCCTCAACAGACAGCGAGGATGAAGAAGAGGTACTTTCTTATCTTGAACTAAGAAATAATTTTGATGATCTTCTTAGAGAATCATTCATTCTATCTGATGAGTACAGATCTTTGAAGAAAAAGTTTTCACTCATAACCAAAGATTTTGAAAAGCTCACTTTAGAAAATAAAGTACTCAGATCAGAGAATGAAGAGTTGAAACTTCATGTAAGTCAACTCAAAGATGAATCTAAAAGAGATTCTGAGTCCAATACCTCTTGTGAAGTACAAGTACTTCAACAAGAAGTAAATGAACTCACTGGACGATTGTCCAGATTTGTCAGTAGCTTTGAGAAATTTGATCAAATTTTAAAAATTCAGAGAAAACCTTCTGACAAAAGTGGTTTGGGTTATGTTCCTAAGGAACAAGAAAAACCAAATCCAAAGTTTCTAAGAGTCCTTCCAAGTTTAATTTATACTGTGGTCAATGTGGAAAGTGCAACACCCTTTCTTCAAAAAGGATATTACACCATAGTAACCAAAAGTTTAGCAAAAACTTAGAAAATATTTTAGTAAAAGTTGATAATCCTTCTTTAAAATGCGGGGAAAATTTTTCGCTTTTCTAAAAGAAGATGAGAAGGATGGGGAGTAAATCCCTTTAAGACTTTCTCTTTGTAATTGTTTAGATGTAAAGAGTAAAACATAACTTTGTACTCAAAAATTCCTCATTTCATATATGAAATTATCAGAGTTTACAACAGAGGTTTATATAGTGAACACTGAGCCAATTCAGTCTCTTGACATCTATCCCAACCTAAGATAGTAAATGCAGATTCTTCTTGGAATCTTTATCAATCTAAGCAGCATCCTCCTTCAGGTCCTTCTTCTAAGAGCTAACTCACTTCTTTGGTAACCAATAATCATCTACTCAGTCATGCATCAACACAACATAAAACAGGCAAGGGTGAAACTCTAAACAAAGTAATAAGTAAAGTACAAGTACAAACAAAACACAGATTATATACCAATCAATTTGCACATCAAGACACACATCAAAGATAACAGATCAATCAAGACTTATAAACAGATTTCAATCAGACAGGTCTTACCTTGTGTCTTGTAAACCTACAGAATAACTCATTCACAAAATATATTTTCACATCAAGGTATATTTATGCATGCGACTTCAAAATCCCTCTAATTACACCGGTGTAGTGCTCTAAGGAGACTTTTTCAACCTCGCATCATTTGAGCGACCGGCTGCGGTAAACTTAACAGAATAAACAGGGAATCCCGTCTTTAGACCCCTGCGAATACTTCGGAAATACTGCATTTAAAACTTAATACCAAATCATAAATAGATCTGCCAGTCAGATTTATCCAAGCTGAGTATATGATTCATCTCAGGTCAGGGGGATTCACCGACAAGGCCATTGAGACTTTCGAAACCTGGATAATCTCAGTAGACAATTGTAGTCTAACAGAATCTATTTTCAACCCCGTCTAGTGAGTTGTAAGCTCATCGTCTTTAATGCAAATGATCGTCTAAATTTGCAAACCATTTTCTCTTTGTAAAACATCCTCTGTGTTAATGTCATTTTTCTCAAAATCTCTTTGTAAAAACTCGTTTTGATAAAATAAAACTCATCACTTTATAAAAGTCTTTATAGATAATTGTTTAAAACCACTTGGATCATTTTCAGATAAGAAACCTATTATTTAAATACTTCTTGCTCATTTTATCGGTCGTTATGAGTTAAGTTAATTTTTCGGCTTCAATAATTTAATTAATGACTGTTCACACTGCGGCAGAGCCGAACAGAGGTGAGTAGCCCAACAGAGTGATTCGATATATAACTAAAGATTATTAACTTATTTTAAGAAGATCAAAACAGGGCATAGCCACCTAGGATTGATCAAGAGAGAATAGATCAACAGTATTTAAACTTACGTCAACTTTTTCATCAACAAGAGTTTGTTCTCAGATTTTAAATAGCTCTTTGGGAAAGGAATAACTACATAGCGGCTGAGTCGACTGCGGTAATTAGTGTCCGTCTTTTTGAAAACTTGGTGTAGATTTAGTGAACGAAGTAAAGCTAATTCTTTTCTGGCTTAGTTAATTTTCGAAGATGAAAAGATTACATGACGGCAGAGCCATCTTTGGTGATCAGTACCCAACCTTAAAAATCGATCTACTGTACTAAGGGAACACAATCAAGTTGTTTCTCTTCTGAAATATTAAGCACTATTTATCTTCCAAGAAAGAGGCTCATTGGAAGCCTATCTCACTAATTTCCATTGTCGTAGACATTGGAAATTAAACTGAGTTAATTGCATATATATACAGATTGGATACTCACTTTGTATTTCCCACTGTTAATATAACAGTAGAATTCACTGAGAATCTATTACCGTTATATTAAATTCTGAGAGATGCTATAACAGTAGAATTCACCGAGAATCTATTACTGTTATACTCTTTTATCCAATCCAAACTATTTATATATACGGTATTAAGAAAATCAATTCTTTCCCAATTTATCTTAGTCATGTATATACCGAGTCCCTAGTGTTAAGAATTCCCCAAACAGCGTATCAGTACAGTTCCCAGGAAAGAGAGACGAACTTATCAAGCTCCTTCAAAGGTCTCTGTCTTTCCTAGACAAACCCATACTGATAAACCATTTATCTTAACCATCACCTTGTATATAAATGATAGACAATATCAGAGTTTTCATAAAATAATAAATTGTATTTTCTTTGCGGTAAAATCATATTTACGGTAGTCTAAAATTCACCATTATAACGGTATATTTACAAAAGCTCAAAAGTGATTTTGCCATATCCCTCTTACTTCCACGAAATTTTAATAAAGCTTGGGCATTATAACACTACAATTCATAAATAGCACAAAACAATTATAATAAAGCCATAAATCAATTATTAAAGCATAAATAAACACATAAAAAGCTATAAACACATAAACACACAATTTCAAGCACAAACAAGAATCAAACATACTTCCCAAATTAATTTGCAAGAGTAACCCCTTACCTTGGCCACAAATGTTGGAAGAACAAAGCAAGAACACCAAGAACACCAATCAAGAAATATAAGATTACTACGGAGAAAAGAGAGAGCCTTTGTGTTTTGTCTTCAAGGCTTGTGGTGTAGGAATTTATGAAGAGTAGAGGGGGGTATTTATAGGTGAGGGGGCAGCCAAGGGGTAGTGGTATTAGCCCATAGTTTTGCCAATACCATGGTTTAGGAAAAAGTAATTAAAACAAATAAAAACTAATTAATTAAATCCTAATTGGTCTAAAGCACATGACAAGGATTCAATCCAAGTGAAAAGCATCATCCAGGGGCTCTAGATGAGGAAGAGGGGGCGGCCAAAGAGGAAGGGTAAGGGAGGAAGAGAAATGTAACGCCCCTTTTTCCCACAAGGAACGTCACGTGAAAAACTAAAACTTAATGCGGAAAAACGTCTTTCATAAATTAAGGTTACCAAAATTGGTGGCTAATTTTTTTTTAAAAAAGAATCTTATCCGAAAAGATTTCTCACATCATAGTTAGCCATCCTGAAACTCAGAAGAAAAGAAACATCATACACATATATATATATATCATCATGTCAATATACACAAGTCTTGCGCCTGCAAGTATAGTTTGGAACCACAACATAGTGGCCAAAATACATCATCATGACGCGAAGAAAAATAAAACGATAAAGCTAAACCTAGGAAAACGATAAATCAAAAAGTGTGTCCAATACACGACACTGAACATGTACATCCCAAACCTAGGCTGGTCGCTAACAGACACTCTACAACCTAGCACTAGACACCCCCACCTCTACAAGCCTAAGACGATGACGTCTCCTCGGGGTCCTCCTTAACCTCGGACACCTCGAATAGTACACGATCTGGCTCGTCTCTAACCTTCATCTTCCCTCTATCTACGTGTCCCGAAGGTTCGGCAGAAGTGTTAGAAGAACAGCGCACCAAACGTCCATAAGGTGCGACGGGTGGAACAGGAAGTGTAGGTCTCACAGTCTCGGGTGATAGAACCGGTGTCACTGGTGGAGCCATCCTTGGTAAGCTTGCCCTCTCCAAGGAACTCTTCCTTGGAGTGCGGCGAATCAGACGACAACGGTTCGATACTGATTCGGCTATCCGCTGATGTGTAGGCCTCTGATCCTCCCTCGCCTCTCTCCTAGGCTGCGCCGTGGGTGGAACTCTGGCCTCCCGTTTCTCCAAAGTGATACTGCGTGCAAAGAGTGCATCTCCCAGCCAGTAGCGCATCCTCTCGATGGGTATATAGACGTTTAATACCATGTCCCTCTCCAAAACCTCTTCGGGCCCCAACATCCCTCCTCTAGTCCTAACCACGTGTCCAGACACAGTGGCCCATTGGGAGATGGGATCATAAGTCCATGCCCCACCATCGGCCTCACGAGGCCGAAAGCACTCCCTCACTCGGGCTATCAGAGGTCTCGAAGTGGACATCTACACGTAACGTACATAAAATAACAGAAAAACACGCAAGGGTGAATTTCTTTGCACAAGTTGAAATCCACTGAAAGGATGTATACGAAACAGAAAATACTACATAATACTTTCCAAGAATATATGTATAGCTACTCTTTCGCAAATCTTTCTCTAAGATATTCATAAACCAAAAGAGAGCACATCATCAAATTAAGCACACAGTCAAACACACACAAAGCACTCTAGCATAATGCATGTCACTTCAATATCTCTTTAATACACCGGTGCACTGCTCCATGGAGACTTCTCTTCCTCAACTTAGTAGAACGATATGGTTATAGCATAAACCGACCATAATAAACCAATCGGTCCCCTTTTTCATGGACATGGTAACCATCGGTCCCCTTTTCCATGGACAGGTTTTACAATTATTCAGTAGAGCTACTAACACCATAACATAATAAACCAATCAGTCCCCTTTTTCATGGACATGGTAACCATCGGTCCCTTTTTTCATGGACAGGTTTTACAATTATTCGGTAGAGCAACATAATAAACCAATTGGTCCCCTTTTTCATGGACATGGTAACCATCGGTCCCCTTTTTCATGGACAGGTTTTACAATTATTCGGTAGAGCAACATAATAAACCAATCGGTCCCCTTTTTCATGGACATGGTAACCATCGGTCCCCTTTTTCATGGACAGGTTTTACAATTATTCACAATCCATCGCATAGGATTGTATGCTCTCATCATAGCATAAAGCTAGCCTGGCAAAAGCCAATATCTCAAATGCATATGACATGATATTTGCACTCACAAATAATACAATCAATGCGGTCCCTCGTCTTAGGGTTTTTCGTCGCCACGTGTTAGCTTTCATCCAACACCGTGTAATTTTATTGTTCTTAAGACTTTTATCTTCGCCACGTATTGGTTCTCTCCCAATACCGTGTAATATTATTGTCCTCAAGACTTTAGCGTCGCCACGTATTGATCCTCGTTCAATACCGTGTAAGATCGTTTATTGAAAAATGTAAGTTTTATGGAAAATTCCTCTTTGAAATTAAAGTTCTTCTTTAACTTTAACTCTCTAATTCTTATTATTTTTCCTTCTCACTTCTTATTAATTATTAAAAACCACATAACTTGTTAAAATTTCATTTTGACCCCAAAACGTCCAGTTCCTGCGTCCAGTCCTTGCGTCCAGTTCCTGCGTCCAATTTCTGCGTCCAGTCTCTGCGTCCAGTCTCTGCGTCCAATTTCTGCGTCCAGTCTCTGCGTCTAGTTCCAGCGTCCAGTTCCTGCGTCCAGTCTCTGCGTCCAGTTTCTGCGTCCAATTTCTGCGTCCAGTTTCTGCGTCCAATTCCTGCGTCCAGTTTCTGCGTCCAGTCTGCGTCCAATTTCTGTGTCCAGTTTTCACGTTTTCTACCCCCGAACTTTTATAACATGAGTGTTATCTTGAATCCTAATTAATTTCTTTGTTTTCATTTGTAAAACTTTTTCATTAAAGTTTTTAACTCCTCTTACCACACTTAGTCAAATATTTTCAAACCAATCCCAATCACATAGAATTAAATCATGTGAAACATCCAAGAATCAATATTCATCCATTTAGGCAAAAACACCACCAAGCCATAAATCAAACATACACTTAGGCATTCCAAATCACTCCAAATCATACATATGATTTTTCCAACAACACCTAGGCTTATCAAAAATTATCATGCCTCAACCAAAATCATACTTTCACTCATATACATAAATATATAAAAATACATATTACTAAAGAATGAAAAATCATTCAAACACCCAATATGAAAACTCAAGTTTTTGAGTTTTTCATGAACATACAACATACACCACCCACATACACATCCTTCCCAACTTATTGAGAAAATCCCCTTACCTCTTGAAGACTTGAAAATGGGCTAACTCCAAAATCACCTTCACACCACACCAACACCAAGTGGTCTACTCAACACCTTGATGTTCCCACACTTAGAATAATTTACCTTTTACAAAATACACCAAAATACAACCATAGAAATATGAGTTTTATGAAAACCAAGAAACCCTAAAGAGTAGAAATTTGAGTAGATCAATGCTTACTCAAATCTTGAAAGAAAATAGATCCAAGGTAGTTTCCAAGCTTGTAGGTTCCAATGGAGTGAACCTAAACCAAGGAAAAGCTTATTTTTAGTGAAATGAAGAACTCAAGCTTTCATGAAAACATGAAAGTGGTGGAAATGAAAAAATGAAAGAAGTTTATGGATTAGAATGATGATCCAAACCTTTTTTGTGAAGCTTGGGTATGGAAAATCTCAATAAAACTCAAGCTTTTGGGTGTGGAGAAAAGCTTGGAAAATGAGAGCAAATGAAGTTTTTGTAAAAATGAGGAAGATGAAGTGAATAGGAAATGAAGCATTTCTCCTCCTTTTCCTTGAAGAAGTACACGGCCATGACAAGGAGAAATGGGAGGCATGGGCTTTGATTGAGTTGGTTCACCTACTCCATTCTTTTAATTTGAAAAATTCCAATTAATTCCCATTTGACTCAATTGACTTTTGGGATATTTTTGGAGAGTGAAACAGCCCCCCTTTCTGCGCCCAAACTGACTGGAAAATGGTGGGATTAAGTCCCATCAAGTTAGGGTTTAATCGGTAGTTCGAAGCGGTAAAAACGCGTAGTTTTCGAACCCTTTTTCGATAAATATTTTTCTAAAATGAGTAAAACTCTGAGGAATAAATTTTATGATTTGAATATGTCATAGAAAAATTTAGAAACCCAAAACTAAATTTTTGGACTATTTTTCATGTCCCGGTTGCGTCCGGTTTACCCGTAAAGCACCAAACGCGGGTAAAATAAAGTTTTTCTAAAAAATTTCCAGAAAATTTCTAAAAATCACAAATATTATAAGAACCATTTTTGGTTCGTTAAAAATTTATTTTGGAATAAAAATGACCTCCAGAAAAATACTGAACCCTATCCCCGCATCAGGAGAGAATGCGGTTCCCGCAAAAACTCAGTTTAGCGAACTCTACTACTCTAAACCCTTCAAAATCAAACCTAAGATATTACTATCACTATCCTCACCTCAAGATCCCAAAAATCATTAATTAAATAATTTAATTAAATTAAATAGGATTAAAAATCAATAAAAACTATATATAAAAATCAGGGTGTTAGAAGAAACATGCAAGTGATGTAAGCCATGACTCCTAAAATCCTAATTAATTAATTAGTTTTAATCAATCTTTTTCTAATTGGTTTAAAGGCATCTCCCTAGGACTTAATCTAAGTGAAAAAATACATCCAAGGCTCCTAAATAAGCTGGTTAGGTCGACCAAAGGAGGAGAAAAGGAGAGTCATTGGATTGCTTGAACAAAAGCTTTAGTTTTAGGTAATTTTAAGTGAAAATCAAGGGTAAAATGGTCTTTTTACATGCCCCTACACTATTCAAGGCTAATGATGATGTCCATAGATATTTTATGCTTCTTAGAATTGCATTTGAACCCCTCAAAGTTCCTATGTAACACCCTTTCTCCAAAAAGGATATTACACCATAGTAACCAAGAAATCTTGAATAACTTAGAAAACATTCAGTTTAAAGCTCAACATTCCTTCTCTGAAAATGCGTATAAATTTTTTTCTCCTTTTCTTTAATGATGAGAAGGATGGAGAATATGTGTTGATTAATTTTCGAAAAGGTTTTTAAGTGCGGAAGCATAAAACAATATTTCTAAGGATAACATCTCATCTCATATTCATAAGATTATCAAAGTTTTTACAGGGAAGAATTTAAAGTAAGACAGTGAACATCTGAACCAGTCTAGTCTCTAAACCTCTACCCAAAATAATACAGTAGCCACTTAATCTTCTCGGAACATCCATCAATCTATTCAGCATCCTTCAGATCCTCTTCTAAAAGCTAGCCCACTTCTTGGGTCAAACATCTACTCCGTCATGCATCAACACAACAAAGCAGGCAAGGGTGAAACTCTAAACAACTTAATATGTCAAGTATAAGCACAACCAAATCACAGAATATACATCACCCAATTCAAAGAACAGATAAACAACATATAGCAGTCATACCGCACCCAACAGATGAATCATTCAACGCCGTAAACTAAGAATTTAACACGATAATCTATCTCAAGGAATTATCAAACACACAAGACTATCTACATTTTCGGGACACACCCACGAGAAATGAACCCGTTGCTCTTGGAGACTTTACTTAATTATTTTGGGACACACCCACGAGAAAAAACCCGCTGCTCCTGGAGACTTTACCACTTATATTCGGGACACACCCACGAGTAAGTCACCCGCTACTCCTAGAGATTTTACCATAGGAATTTCGGCACATAGCCACGAGCATTCAGCCCGCTACTCCTGGAGATTTTACTTAGTAACCACATACTCCAACGTATGACTTAACGTTCTATTAAACACGGAATCACAAATTCACACAAAATCACATTTCTCAGATAAGAATTCCCAATCACATATCTAAGGTAAAATACAGAATCACGAGTAACTGTAGAATCAAAACGTATTCGAAACAGACTAAGTGAAATCAACTGTTTATTTACGGAAATACTTAAGCACCATTTATTTTCTAGGAAAAAGGCCCGTTGGAAGCCTACCTCACTAATTTCCACTGTCATAAACGTTGGAAATTAACCTGAGTTTATTGCATATATATACAGATTGGATACCCGCTCTATATTTCCCACTATTAATATAACAGTAGAATTCACCGAGAATCTATTACTGTTACATTAAATTCCGAAAGATGCTATAACAGTAGAATTCACCGAGAATCCATTACTGTTATACTCTTTTATCCAATCCAATCTATTTATATATACGGTATTAAGAAATCACTTCTTTCCCATATTATCATAGTCATGTATATACCTGGTCCCTAGTGTTAAGATTTTTAAATAGCGTATTAATACAGATCCCAGGCTAGAAAGAGACGAACTTTATAATAGCCCCTTCAAAGGTCTCTTTCCTTTCTAGACAGATCCATACTAATAAACCAATCAAATCTTTAACCATCACCTTTGACCATATACATGTTAGATAATATTAGGGTTTTTCACAAAGAATAAAACGTATTTTCTTTACGGTAAAATCATATTTTGCGGTAAATCTAAATTTCGCCATTATAACGGTATGTTTACATAAGCTCAAAATAAAATTTGCCATAGTAACCTTACTTCCACGAAATCTTAAGAGAAATTTGGGCATTATAACCCTACTATTAATAATTAACACAAAATAATCATTTTAGAACAACAAAACAATTTATAAAGCATAACCACCACTTAAAAGCTATAACACCCAAGGCATACAAGTCAAGCACAACCAAGAATCAAACATATACTTCTCAAATTAATTTTGCAAGAGGTTCCCCCTACCTTTCACCAAAAATGGACGAAGATCCAAGAACACAAAGAAATTTAAGAGAAGAGAAAAAGAGAGAAAAGTGTTTGCTTCATGAAATTGTGTGTGTAATTTTTATGAGGCAAGGGGGGCTATTTATAGTGGATGGGGGCAGCCAAGGGGTTGAGTTAAAGGAACCTTGGTTAGCTTAGAAAGTAATCATAGTTTGGCTTTTATTAAAAATCAAAACAATTAACTAATTCCTAATTGGCCTAAACCACTTTAGAATGATTGAATCCAAGTGAAAGATCATCATCCAAGGGCCCAAGTTGAGGAAGAGGGGCGGCCAAGGAGCAAGGAGAAGGAAGGAATAAAGAAATTATGTGATGTAAGCCATGAGGCTTAAAATCACATTTATCTAATTAGTTTTAATCTTACCTTTATTCTAATTGGTTTAAAACTTTGACTCATGGACCAAATGCACCTAGTCCTCTTCTTGGCAAGGTGGTAGGATGGTTTATGAGGGCTGAAAAGGGAGGGAGTGAAGTTACATCTTTGCCCCTAGGGTTTTTAAGTGAAAAGGGATACAAATCAAGGGCAAAAGTGACTTTTCACTAATCAAAACTTCCTAAAACGAATTTAAAGATTGAGAACTGATAAGAAATCTTGGGAATACCATGTAATAGCCCTAATAGCTTCATGGAAGAGTTTCTGGAATTTTACGGTAAGTGTAAGCTATGCGTTTAGCTCAAAGAACGGAAAAACAGACTCGCCGTAAGTGAAAAACAGACATTTTTCAGAAAATTCCCAGAAAATTCCCAAAAATCACAAATTTAATTTAAACACTAATGGTCCCTTTTGAAAATTGATTTTGAGCTCTCACTGATCAATATAAATCCATTTCGGTTTAAAAACGCTTACTTTACGTACTAAACGGAGTTTTGAAAAAGTGACTTTTGATCTGTCTTTCAGAAAAATCCGAAATAATTTCCATAAATCCTAAAAAATGGAAAAACATATTTTGGCTATTCAAAATCTTTATCTGACTTCAACTTGAGCTCCGAATCAGTTTATCAGTTCAAACAGTTTACTATTTGGATTAAAACAGAACTTTTAAATCTTTTTACTTCCAAAAATTTTAGAAAAATTTCACAAAATCTAAAATATTAGAAAAACCAACTTTTGTGAAGGAAGTTTATTTGTTGAAGTCATATGATGTTTTTAAGGTATTTAAAACTCTTTCTGTCAGTTAGACGTACAGTTTTCCGTAAACAGACCCAATTTTGACCGTAAAATTTCCGTTTCAGAAGTATTCCGGAATATGTGTATTTTACTCCTAATTTTAAGCTAAAAATAAATCACAAAACATTTACGGCACAAGAATTCATATAAAACAGAAAAGTGCAGTTTTAAACAGAGAAACAGATGTTGAATCTAAACCTGACAGAAGCTGCAAATCAATCGTTTTCAGAAGTAATCTTAAACACATATATTTAAATCCTATTTTTAAGCCAAGAATAAATCTTAAAAGATTTATATCGCAAAAATTCATATAAAACAGATTTTTAAATATTAACTCGGAAAAACGGATGTTACATCCTACATCATAGCCACTATGTCTCTATTCGCCTCTATTCTCTAATATTCCGTAAATAAGGGTCAAAATAGTCTTTTTACTAATCTACCATTCAAAAATAATTTTAAATGGTAAAAACCAATGAGGAATCTAGAAAATGACATGTAAGAGTCTCATGGAAGAGTTTTGGGATTTTTATGGTAAGGGTAAGCCTTACGGTTTGCATAAATAACGGAAATAGGATGCGCCGTAAGTGCAAAACGGACATTTTTCAGAAAATTTCTGAAAAAATCTCAGAAAATCACAAATTGAATTTAAACACTGTCCCTCTTGAAATTTGATTTCAAGCACTCACTGATCACTAAAAATCCATTTTTGACCAGAAATCTCTATTTTCCGTACTTTATAAGGATCGAAAAAAGTAGCGTTTTGATTTGTTTTTCAAAAATTATGAAATAATTTCCAAAACTTCCAAAAAATATAAAAACATGATTCAGTTTTTTAAAATTATACTATATCCTAGAGTCTCTATCTTAACTATTTCCCCATCTCCGGTATTTATCCATTTCTTACTAACAAATTATGGAGTTTCTCCTAGAGGGACTAAAACTGTAATTTCCTTTATACTGCTCTCTAAAATTCTCAACTATAACTTCTAAAATCTTTATGGAACATCAAGTAACTATTTTATATCCTACAATACCTTTTGGGAATCAAGTATGAATTTTCCATATTCATTATCAGCTTATTATGATAGTCAAGAATGTCCGCAAAATATTGTTTGATTTCTACGTCAGTTCTAAACCATTATATTTCATCTGAAAATCTTAACGATGGTTCTAATCTTCTAAAATTAACACTTTGTCTTATAAGTAAAAATTTTGGGATGTTACAGAAAGGTTGGACATGTCCCCTCGACATGCGTCCATAAGAAAAGGAACATGCTTGGACGCAGACCAAGGACTAACAAGAAAGGACCCAAGTCAATCTAAGTACCTAAAAATATGATAATTCCTGTTGCAGATATGCTTGATGGCAGGAAGGCAACTCTAGTCATGGTACCTGGACAGCGGCTGCTCACGACACATGACAGGAGAAAGGTCTATGTTCCAAGACCTAAAGCCTAGGACAAAGGGCTGGGTCACCTTTGGAGGAGACCAGAAAGGCAGAATAGTTGGGATAGGTAAAATTGGTAAGCATCCTTGTCCCTCTATTGAAAATGTCTTGTTGGTTGAAGGACATAATCTATTTAGCATAAGTCAATTGTGTGATAGTGGATTTGATGTTTCCTTTAACAAGGATAAATTTATAGTCAGAAACTCTGACAAGTCCATACTTTTTCAAGCAAAGAGGCAAGACAATGTTTACAAAATTGATTTTGAAAATCTGTCCAAACAAAATGTCTCATGCTTCATATCCTTAAAGGATGAAAAATGGATATGCTCAAGAGACTTGGTCATGCAAGCTTGAGAACTATCTCAAAGCTAAATAAGCATAACCTCATGAGAGGACTACCAAATCTTGTGTACAAATCTGAAGTTCTGTGTGAAGCATGTCAGAAAGGGAAACAAGTGGAAAACTCTTTTAACTCCAAAAATATTGTTTCCACTTCTAGGCTTTTAGAACTTTTACACATGGATTTGTTTGGACCCACACAGACTGTTTCTTTGAATGGAAAGAAATATGGACTAGTTATAGTTGATGACTATACTAGATGGACATGGGTTAAATTCCTTGCACACAATGATGAGTCTTTCAAAGTCTTCACTATATTCTGTAAGAGAGTCCAGAATGAGAAAGGAGTTTGCATTAACTCAATTAGAAGTGATCATGGAGGTGAGTTTGAAAATGCAAACTTCCAAAGATTCTGTGAAGAGAATGGAATCCTTCACAATTTCTCTGCACCAAGAACACCTCAACAAAATGGTGTAGTGGAGAGAAAGAATTGTTCTTTACAAGAGATGGCCAAGTCCATGCTCAATGATCACTCAACCTCTAAGAGGTTTTGGGCTGAAGCTGTAAATACTGCTTGTTATTTACAAAATAGAATATATGTGATGCCTATATTGAAAAAGACTCCATATGAATTGTGGAAAGAAAGAAAACCCAACATTTCTTATTTTCATCCTTTTGGAAGTGAATGCTTCATTCTCAACACTAAGGATCAACTTGGTAAATTTGATTCTAAGGTTGACAATGAAATTTTTCTGGGTTACTCTGAAACCTCCAAGGCTTATAGAGTTTATAACTCAAGAACCTTGACTGTTGAAGAGTCAATTCATATAAAATTCAATGACAAAAAGTCTGACAAAGAATTGTCAGAGCTAAGTGATTCTCTTGCAGATATGAGAATACAAGAAGAGGGTGAAGGAGCATCACCTAAGAATGAAGAAGATGGATCAGACGCAGAAACTAACGATACGTCCAATCCAGAAAGAAGTAGAAGCTGGCACTTCAAGACTTATCATCCTGAGGATCAAATCATTGGAAATGTTGATGATAGAGTCAGAACAAGGTCCACATTTAGAGAGCAAACTGATGTTGCATTCATCTCTGAGTTGGAGCCAAAGAGCATTGATGAAGCCCTTTTGGACGAAGGATGGATTTTAGCTATGCAGGAGGAGCTGAATCAATTCAAACGTAATGACGTTTGGACGCTGGTTTCCCCACCTGAAGATAAGTCCATTATTGGAACCAAATGGGTATTCAGAAACAAACTGGACGAAGAAGGTAAAGTTGTGACAAACAAGGCAAGGTTAGTTGCACAAGGTTACTCACAACTGGAAGGTATTGACTTTACTGGGAGAACAGGTGAATGCCAGAAGCTTGAAAAATGATCCAAAATTAATCAAAAGAGTAACCAATGGTGTTTTTATAATATTTATGATTTTTAAAAATTTTCTAGGATTTTTTAGAGGAAGTTCGTTTTAACCCTAATTTACCTCAATAGGTAATTTTTGGACAATTTTTACCATGAAAATCAAAAGTTACCACACTTAATTACCTTGAAAACTTACCTTTTACCATGGTTAAGGTGGAAAACTATTTTTACCTTGCTCCTTGGACAGCTGCAGCGCTCCTTGGCTCTAGAAGGGTGTGGAATATTTTTCATTCATTGACTCATAAATAAATAGCCAATAAGAAAAATCCAAGCATTTATTTAACTAATGACTCAATTTGGGTAATGATTAAGTTGGAAAAAAATCTTGTAGAAGAGGCAAAAGGGGAGGCGGATGGCCGAGTAGGGAGAGGAAGAAGAGGAGAAGGTCTTGTCCCATTTTTCACTTTGCTCTCACATCATAAACCTTTTCCATACTTTTCTCTCAAATTTTGCACTCAAACTAATCAAGTTTCTCTCAAGTTTACTATTAATTTTGGGATCTTCAAGCTATCAAGGTATTTGGAGATAATCAAGAGGAAGAAGAAAAAGGGCTTGGAGCTAGGGCTTGTTTTACATAAGCTAAGGGAAGAAGGCAAGGGGAAACTCTCTCTAGCAAGTTATTAGCATTAATATGATTATATTTGGTTGAAATGATTTCCTTGATAATATTAAGTGATTTTCCTATATCTTGATGATGTGATGTATTTTGGAATGGATTGGTTTCTTGTGAGTTGTTGGGTGATGATTTTTCTATGTGATTGTGGATTGTTTGATATATATATTGGCTTGAGGTGTATATTCTTTAAAGTGGATGGACTATTGTTTTAATCTATGGATTATGTGAAATGGAAGATTGTTCTTAAAAGCTTGATGTATATTGTGAATGGAAAGATGATATGGTGTATGGTAAAATTGATATGGATGAGAGGGAGAGATTAACAAGTTCAATTAAGTCATGCTTTCCAAGAAACTTTGATCTCTAAATATGCCTACCTAGTTATTTTCTTGAAAAACCAATTTAATGGACCAAATTTTATGAAGTTAAAATCTGGTTTTGATGCTTAAAAATGATAGGAATGGACTAAAGAATCAAACCCTCAAAGAAAACTGAATTTTCGGATTTTTGTAAGTTTTTCCAGAACGGTTCCCACGCAGGATGTGAACGTTTTCACAGGCTGTGAAATCTTCTGCCTTGGAAGTTGGAAACCACTGTACTCGAGAATGCAGGGTCAAAAATGTAATTTTTGAAAGATTTGAGGCAAAAGTATAATTTTGAAAGTTCTGAAAACAGAAAGTGAAGTTGTGATTTTCGAAAATATAGGGATTAAATCTGTAAAAGGAATTTTTTGGGCCAAAAGTGTAATTTTCAGAAGTTTTGGGGCAAAAATGAAAATATGGATATTTTGGGATCAGAAATGTAATTAAGAAAAGTTTTCCTTAAAAAGGTTCTTCCTAAGTGATTTATAAAAGTAAAAGAAGATATTATGTAAGTCTAGGATTTCTATAGTAATGGACCTAACATTTAAAAGAAAGTTTTAGAATAACGCATCAACAAAGAGAGAGCTATGTGTTTAAAGAGGCTGAGCAATGGAAGATGAGATACGATTGTGGGACTAAGTGTCAATAAAAGGAGATGAATAAGTTCTGTGTGATAAATACTGTGTGATATGAGTACTGGGTGGTATCACTTTTGTGTGATATAAATCTGTATGGTATAAAGTTTGTGTGACATAAATTCTGTTGAATGTAAATGCTATTAGATGTTGTATGCTATGTGGGAGGCTGTGTGCCATAGGCTATGTGCATTTTAAATGTTGGGTGCTGTGTGCAAAAGGCTGTGTGCCATGAGCTGTGTGAAAAAGGGCTGTGTGCCAAATGCTGTGTGAGAAGAGCTGTGTGCTCTTGGAAATGCTAAGTGACATTTCGTGCTATGTGAAAAAGGAATCTCCATGGAGTGCGGGCTAAATGCTCGTGACTGAGTGTCGAATAAATGAGGAGTTTGGGAAAAGGAATCTCCATGGAGTGCGGGCTACGTGCTCGTGACTGTGTGTCGAATCTGTTATCAAGAAATGGCCAATAGAAGTGTTTTGTGTGGATATATATATATATATTCAATTCTTATGATATGTCTCTGTGTGAAACAGTGTTACTTTTGTGTGAAGTTGGAAATGGTGATCTATGTGACTAGTGTCTGTGTGACGTATGTTGGATGTGTGAAGATGAAATGTTACTTCTGTGTGAAGTTATCAAGGTGTGTCTATATGACTTATATGGGTTACGTTACGTTATGCATGTGTGAGTGATTTCTGTTATAAATGGTCATGATATGATTTTGCATGAATTTCTGTGGTGTGTTACTTGTATGATTATGGTGATAACTGCGAAAGAGATTTTGACCCTTGCCTATATGTTTTGTGCTCTCTGGAACATGATTCATATAGATGGGCCACTAGCTGGGTGGACCTGTCATGACTCGAGGATTGGGACGTACTCTGAAGATGAGTTAACCTAGCGGAAGGACGGGCGAGTCCTAGTTTCGAGTTAGAGTTTCCTTATTAGAGCTTCTTGCAGAAGTTCTTAGTGCTTGACCAGCATAGGGAGTCAGTACTCTTTTGTAAAGGAAAAGATTCTTATATGATGTATTATTTCCAAACATTGGTTTATAAAGAAAGATGTAAATTGTATCCAGTAACTGCATTTCATTCTTATATGTTGAGTGTTGAGTTATTTATGTTTATTTTTAATATCTTTAGAAAAAATATGGCAATAAAAATCCATTTGTGAAAATTAAATAAGTTTGTCAGTATTTTTCCTAAAGAAAACCAGACTTAATGAAAGTTATTTTCCGCATTTGGGTTGGTTACTTATGTGTAATGCCCTCCGGGAAAGAGGGTGTTACAGATGTAAAGAGTGCTTTCTTGAATGGTATAATAACTGAGGAAATCTATGTTGAACAACCTCCTGGTTTTGAGGATCAAACATTTCCTAATTATGTTTTCAAGTTGAAAAAGGCTCTTTATGGCCTCAAGCAAGCTCCTCGAGCTTGGTATGAAAAACTAAGTTCATTTTTAATGGAAAATGATTTTTCAAGAGGAAAAGTTGATACAACTCTTTTCAGAAAATCCATAGACACACATTTCATCATAGTACAAATTTATGTGGATGATATTATATTTGGTGCTACTGATGAATCTCTATGTGGAGAGTTTTCTGATTTAATGCAGAAGGACTTTGAAATGTGTATGATGGGAGAATTGAAATTCTTCCTTAAACTGTTGTTTTCTAACGTCAAGGAAACTTTATCTATGAAATTACTCTTACTAAAATGTATCTCACATGTACAAGCACACATCAAACAAATAAAATAAAATAAAATTAAAACAGAATCAAAAATTATGGACGTTACAATTCTCCCCCTCTAAAAAAATTTCGTCCTCGAAATTACATACCTACGAAAAGCTCTGGATACTGCTCTCTCATCTTATCGTCCAATTCCCATGTCGCATCACCAGTAGTACTATCCCAAATAACCTTGACCAAAGGAATCTGCTTATCCTTGAGCTGCTTGATCCTTCTATCTTCAATCCGCACAGGATATGCTTCATACCTCAGGTTCTCTTTTAATTATACGATATCAGACTCAATAACATGAGAGGGATCAGATATATACTTCTTCAGTTGTGACACATGAAAAACATCATGAAGGTTTGAAAGAAAAGGTCGTAAAGCAATTTTAGAGGCTATAGGACCTACCCGATGAAGAATTTGATATCCTATGAATTTTGGAGTGAGTTTTCTAGATTTTATGGCTCGACCAACCGCAGTCATCGACGTGACTCTCAGGAAAACATGTTCACCTTCTTGAAAATCAAGTGGTCTCCTCCTCTTGTCGGAGTAACTCTTTTGTCGACTCTGTGCCACTCGTATTCTCTCTCTAATCTATTTCACTTTCTCCGTTGTTTCCTACACAACTTCTGGTCCCACTATCATACTCTCTCCATCCTGATACCAACACAAAGGTGTTTGGCATTTTCTCCCATACAAAGCCTCATATGGTGCCATTCCTATGCTCGAATGATAACTATTATTATAAGTAAACTCAATCAATGGCAACAGTTCATCCCAACTCTCTTTATGATCCAAAACACAAGCTCTCAACAGATCTTCTAGGGATTGAATTGTTCTTTCTGTTTGACCATCCGTCTGAGGATGATAAGCAGAACTCAATTTAAGCCTAGTCTCTAGCGCATTCTGTAACACCCTCTTCCCCGGAGAGCATTACACTTAAGTAACCATCCCAAAACGCAGAAAATAAATTTCATTAAGTCTGATTTTCTTTCGGAAAAATACTGACAAACTTATTTAATTTTCACAAATGGATTTTCAGTGCCATTTTTTTTAAAGTTATTAAAAGAAGTCATCAATAAATTAACACACAATATATAAAAATGGAACACAGTCACTGGATACAATTTACGTCTTTCTTTATAAACCAAAGTTTGAGAAATAATACATCATACAAGAAACTGCTCCTTCCCAAAAGAATACTGACTCCCTATGCTGGTCAAGCACTAAGAACTTCTGCAAGAAGCTCTAATAAGAAAACTCTAACTCGGAACTAGGACTCGCCCGTTCTTCCACTTGATTAACGCATCTTCAGAGTACGTCTCAATCCTCGAGTCTTGACAGGTCCACCCAGCTAGTGGTCCATCTATATGAATCATGTTCCAAAGAGCACAAAACATATAGGCAAGGGTGAAAAATCCTCATACACAAGTTATTAAAACATAGTGACACAAAATATAGAGAATAAATCATGCTTATCCAAATATATGGCACATAATAAACATAATTCACACCGCACATATATATACCAACAATGTTATACTCATCCTCAAAAGAAATCACATTCACTTACCACACTTCCAGTATAGGTCACACAGATATCAGTCACACAGACCACCATTTCCAACTTCACCCAGAAGCATCACCCTTTCACACAGAAAAATATCACAAGAAATCAATATATATATATATATATATATATATATATATATATATACACACAAGACACTTCTATTGGCCATTTCTTTATAACAGATTCGACACACAGTCACGAGCACGTAGCCCGCACTCCATGGAGATTCCTTTTCCCAAACTCCTCATTTATTCGACACTCAGTCGCGAGCATTTAGCCCGCACTCTATGGAGATTCCTTTTTCACATAGCACGAAATGTCACTTAGCATTTCCGAGAGCACACAGCTGCCCTCACACAGCACGAAATGTCACTTAGCATTTCTAAGAGCACACAACTCTTCTCACACAGTATTTGGCACACAGCCCTTTTTCACACAACTCATGGCACATAGCCCTTTGCACACAGCACACAACTTTTAAAATGGCACATAGTCTATGGCACACAGCCTCTCACATAGCACATAACATCTATATCACATAGCATTTCTCAAATCACACAGCCTTCACATACTACTATATTTAGGTCACACAGACTTTGTATAACACAGTATTTATATCACCCCGTAGTTATCACATAGAATATATATATCACACAGAATTTATTTAACTCCCCTTATTGGCACTTAGTTCCCCCAATCATTTTTCATCATCCATTTCACAACCTCCTTAAGCACGTAGCTATTCCACCATTTAAACTTTATTCCAAAATGTCTTTTTACGTACTGGATTCATTATTATTGAAACCTCCAATTTATATTATATTCTCTTTTACTTTTATAACTCACTTAGGGAAAACCTTTTTAAGGAAAACTTTCTATAATTATGTTTTTGACCCCAAAATATCTAGATTTTCATTTCTGCTTACACTTTTGTCCCAAATCTTTCAAAAATTACATTTTGACCCCTGAATTCTCGAATACAGCAATTTCAGCGCAGAGGAGTTCACACCTTTGAAAAACATCACACCCAGGGTGTGAACAGTTGTGGAAACTTGTCCAAAAATCCGAAAATTGATTTTCTTTTTGGGATTTGATTCTTTACTCCATTCCTATGGTTTTGAAGCACCAAAACCAGATTTTAGCTTCATGAACGTTGGTCCTTTAAATTGATTTTTCAAAGATTACTATTTTGCCTCTTTTGAAATAATTTGCAAAACTTGATTTAAATCTTAACACCTATAACTTCTCTTTAATCTTCTTGGAAATTATACTCATGACATAATTCCAAAGTTCAATAGTTATACTCAATCACAAACCACCATACTCTCATCCATAATCAAGGATCAAAACCATGGCACCAAACTTTAGAAAATGGACATAAAAGGGACCGAAAAAAAAAAGATCTCCACAACAAGCCACTCAATCAACTCAAATCAAAACATAGAGCCAAGACCATCATGCACAAACAATTTTCCCTTCACCACCAAGAACAACCCACATCAAAGAAAACCAACCTCAATCATACAAGAGTCAAGTAATCCAAATCCATCATCAAACTAAGCTTTCATGGCAAAGCCACTTAGGAAAATTCCATACTAACCATAAACACATCTCTTGGGTCATTCATCACCATGTAAACAAAAGAGTACTTTAACCTAATGATCAACATGCTCTCTAACTCAAATTACAAGCTTCTTGCACTAACCACAACCAAACATAGCATATATATGTCAACCAAGCTTTAATAACCATGTATAAGCAAATTTCCCCTTACCTTATTCCTTTTGCTTATGTAAGAAAATCCTAGCTCCAAGCCCTTCTTCTTCCTCTTCTTCTCCTTCTTGATTGACTCCTTCCAAATCAAACACAACACCATCCAAATACCAAATAATTTTACTCATCCACGGATAATCTCTAACACTTGAAATATGAATTAAACACTACCCTAAGCTCATGAACCATGAAGAAGACAACAAAAACTTAATCTATGGAGTCCTTACCAAATAACTTGATAGCTTGAAGATCCCAAAATCAAGAGCAAAATCCTTGGAAAAACTTGATTAACTTGGATGAAATTTGGAAAGAAAAAGCTTAAGGTTTGGCTATGGTGTAAGAGCAAAGTGAAAAATGGAACAAGAAGCTCTCCCCTTCTTTCTCTCCCTCTCGGCCAGCTCTCTCTCCCTTTTGCCTCTTGTGAAGATTTTTTTCCTAAGTTATTATTACCTAAAATGAGTCATTAGAAATATCCCACCTTTGGCTTTTTCTTATTGGCTAAAATTATGAGTCATAGATGCTTGAACTTTCCACACTCTTCCTCATACACATACAGGCGCTGCAGCTGTCCAAGGGCTGGGTTATATAATTTTTCACCTTAACCATGGTAAAAGGTAAGTTTTCAAGGTAATTAAGTGTGGTAACTTTTGATTTTCATAGTAAAAATTGTCCAAAAATTACCTATTGAGGTAAGAAGCTCTCATGACTCTTATAATAAGCCAAGACCACGAAAATAAAATGCCAAAAAGGTCTTGGTTCATAAAAATGAAGTTTAGAAACATTACAGTAATTTTTCGGTTTTACCATAACCCGTAAATTAGGGTTAAAATCAACTTTCTCTGAAAAATTCTAGAAAATTTCTAAAAATCATAAATATTATAAAAACGCCATTGGTTACTCTTTTTATTAATTTTGGATCATTTTCCAAGCTTCTAGCATTCACCTGTTCCCCCGTTTTCCCTATTCTCAGTCTATAAGGACCAAAACCGCAATTCTTTGTCTGCTATTCTAAAAATTTCCAAAATAATTTCTAAAATCCTAAAATAATGGAAAAACATTATTTGGATCCTCAAAAATATTTCTCAACTTGTTCTGGTCTCCAAACCCACTCACAGTTCAACCTACTCAAACTACAGAGACCAAAATGGTAACATTTCTATCCGTTTCTCAGAAAATTTTCAAATAAATTTCTAAAATCCTCAAATATTATAAAATCACTATTGGTATCTTCAAATCATTTTTCTGACTCCAATTGGGGTTTCTATATCATTATATTCTTATTCTGACAATCAAAACGTCTACAGACTTTTCCGTTTGACTTTCCACGTCAGCACTAAACCATTTTTAATCTCATTGAAATCCTAATATTAACAATAATCCTCCCTTATTAACACTCTGTCTCTTAGAGTGAAAATTTGGGGCGTTACACATTCTGCATACTTTGCCAAAGTCTAGAAGTAAACCTTGGATCTCTATCAGAAACTATGCTAGAAAGCACTCCATGTAATCTAACAATCTCTTTTATGTACAACTGGGCTAACTTCTCTAAAGAATACTTCATATTGATAGGAATAAAATGAGACGACTTAGTTAGTCTATCTATGATCACCCAAACTACATCAAATCCTTTCTGAGTTTTAGGTAATCCAGACACAAAATCCATAGATATTCCTTCCCATTTCCACTCAGGTATCTCTAAAGATTGCATCATCCCTGCAGGTTTTCTATGTTCTATCTTTGCTTTTTGACAAGTCAAGCACGATGCTACATGCTCAGCCACTTGCTTCTTCATTCCTGGCCACCAATATCTTTGTTTCAGGTCTTGGTACATCTTATTAAATCCAGGATGAATACTTAGCTTACTCTTATGTGACTCATCAAGAATTAATCTCCTCATCTCAGAATTATTTGGTACACACACTCTACCTTTACACCTTAAAATACCATCATCACCTAAGCTAAACTCTGCAACCTTTCCTTGTTCTAGTAACTCTCTCTTTTCTATCAAATGCTCATCAGTTGCTTGCTGTTCCTTGATCTCTTTCATCAACTCACTTGTCACCTTAATCGTACTCAATGAAATCTTATCCCTGTGCACATCCATTGATAAATTCAGATCACAAAAATCCTCTATCAACTCTAACTCCTTAATCATCATGACCGACATATGCACAGACTTCCTACTTAAAGCATCGGCCACAACGTTAGCCTTTCCTGGATGATACATCAGATTAAAATCATAGTCCTTAAGAAATTCTATCCATCTCGTCTGTCTCATGTTTAATTCCTTCTGATCAAACAAGTACTTCAAACTCTTGTGATCACTAAACACTGTAAAAGTCAATCCATAAAGGTAATGTCTCCAAATCTTCAGGACAAAAACTACTGAAGCTAACTCAAGATTATAGGTTGGATAATTTCTTTCATGAGTTTTCAACTGACGAGACGCATAGGATACAACTCTCCTATTTTGCATTAACACACAGCCTAAACCCTGATAAGAAGCATCACAATATACTTCCATAGGTTCTTCCGAATTAGGTAACACTAACACAGGTGAAGTCGTTAACCTTTCTTTCATCTCAAGAAAACTCTTCTCACACTCCTCAGTCCAAACAAAAGGTTGATCTTTTCGGGTCAACTTAGTCAATGGGGCTACAATCTTTGAAAATCCTTGGATAAATCTCCTGTAATACCCCGCTAGCCCTACAAAACTACGAATCTCAGTTACAGTCTTTGGTCTTTCCCACGAGAGTACCGCTTCTACCTTCGCAGGATCTATGGCTATACCTTCTTTAGTAATCACATGACCTAAGAATTGTACTTCTCTCAACCAGAATTCACACTTAGTCAACTTAGCATACAGTTTATGCTCACTCAAAACTTGCAACACTTGTCGCAAATGTTCTTCATGTTCCTCCTCATTCTTAGAGTAAATCAGAATATCATCAATGAACACAACCACAAAACTATCTAAGAACGGACTAAAAACCCTATTCATGTAGTCCATGAATATTGCTGGTGCATTAGTCACACCAAATGGCATTACGACATACTCATAATGACCGTATCGGGTTCTAAAGGCAATCTTAGGTATATCCTCAGTCTTCACTCGAATTTGATGATACCCTGTTCTTAGATCTATCTTGGAGAATATAGCAGCTCCACGCAGTTGATCCATTAAGTCATCAATACGTGGCAAAGGATATTTGTTCTTGATCATTATCTTATTCAGTTGTCTATAATCTACACACAACCTAGAAGTTTCATCCTTCTTTTTCACTAGTAACATTGGTGCACCCCACGGAGAAACACTAGGTCTAATAAACTGCTTAGACAACAAATCCTCTAACTGCTTTTTCAACTCAGCCAATTCCATTGGCGACATTCTATACGGAGCTATAGAAATTGGACCTGATCCGGGTACTAGAGGTGGCAATTCGGGCTTTCGGGGTGGGCTCGGGCCGGCCCACATCGGGTTCGAGCTTTATTGGGCCGAGCCAAAAAAGTCCGAATTGAAAACGGGCTCAAATTTGTGTGTCCGAGCCCTCTATTTTCTGGGCTTTTTTTGGGCCGGGATCGGGCTTTGGCATATGTTTTTCGAACGGCCCGCTTCGGGCTCAGTCTTTTACGGGTTCGGGCTTTGTCGAGCCAGGCCAAAAAGGCTCGAATTGAAAACGGGCTCGAATTTATATGTCCAAGCCCAGTGTTTTTTCAGGCGGGCTCGGGCCGGCCCGGCGGGCTAAGCCCATTTTGCCAGCTATACCGGGTACTAAGTTTATGGTAAACTCTATCTCTCTTACAGGTGGTAAACCTGGGACATCTTCTGGAAACACTTCGGAGAATTCCCTAACTACTGGCACATTGTTCAATTCTTTATCACTCTCGAATTTCAACAAGGAAAATAACATGTATCCCTTTGGTCCTTCTTTCAAAGAAGCTTTCACTTGGTTGGCAAACATAAGTCCAGAAACTCAAGAATTAGGAAAAACTAAGGTCTTATTGGCACAGTCTGAAAGAACATGATTGGCCGACAACCAATCCATTCCTAAGACAATATCTAATTGGACCCAGGGTAAACAGATTAAATCTATATGGTATTTCCTACCGAGTATAGTGACCGGACAATTTAAACAAATAGTATTTACAATGACTGGTTCCGCAATAGGTAAGGAAACAACCAAATCATATGACATCAAAGAAGTAGGCAAATTCAATCGTTTCACACAATCAAGGGATATAAACAAATAAGTTGTGCCTGAATCATACAGTACAATTAAAGGATAACTAGCTATGTCGCATGTACCTTGTATGAGATCGTCCGACTTCGAAGCCTCAACGCCACTCATGGTATAAACACGTCCCTTTGTCCTTGGCCTCACCGCCTGCATATTGTTCACTGATGGTTCTAACTTCGGTGCCCTACAATCCTTAGACATATGCCCAACCTTTCCACATTTAAAACATGTAGCTCCTTTTTGATTGCTGGTAGTAGAGTAATGTCCTGCCTTTCCGACAATTAAAACACCTAATCTCATTCAGTCCTTGGTTTCCACGATTTCCACTCCAACCAGCAGATGCTACACTGCGATTCTGCTGCTAATTACCAAAATTTCCAGGTCTTGCATAAGGTTTTCTCTGGAATTGTCTTCCCTTCTGATTCTGTGGCCTAAACCTCGAGGGTCCACCCACATTACTCCTTATCACTTTTTCCTTTTTCAGAATCTCAATCTTTCTACATTTCTCCACCAGGGGTTGAAACTGACGAATTTCCAAAGGTGACACAGCCTCCTTAATCTCATATTGTAACCCCTTTTCGAACCTTTCGCACTTCCACCCTTCATCAGGTTGAAGCTGAAAGAAACGAAAATACTTAGCCAGGGTTTCAAACTTTGCTGCATAGGCATCTACAGTCATCTCCTTCTGCTGTAGACTCAGAAATTCTAGTTCTTTCTGGGTTCTAGCACTCTGAGGAAAATATTTCTCCAGGATTCTAGTACGAAAAATTTCCCAAGTAACAGCCTGGTGCTCAGCCTCCAGTAATTGTTGCACTCCCTTCCACTAGTATTCTGCATCACCAATCAGCAGATAAGTAGCATAGGGTACCTTAACTTCCTCAGCACAATGTAAAGCAAGAAAGATTTTCTCTATCTCCTGTATCCATAAATCAGCCTTCTCAGGATCCGGTTCCCCATCAAATTGAGGTGGATCATGTTTCTTAAAGTCAAACAGTCCTTTATTCTCAGCAGCCCTAGCAGCTCTCAGCTGATTCTGAATTTCTCTCTGCTCAACACGTTCAGCCTGTTGTGCCACAGTTGCTGCCATATGGTTCATGGCACCAACTGCCCTTTCAATCGCATCAGCATTGCGAGCCATGGATTCCTGCAATTTAACCAAGAAAGGTACAATCCAGAATCCATCCAAGCAATTCAATCAACACACACACATTACAAAGCAATCAATGTCAATCAAAGTTCACATCTCAATGTTAATTAGAGTTCGCACAACCTGACCTAATAGGCCTACACCCTAAACATCCCTACATGACTCAACCGGGCTCTGATACCACTAATTGCAACACCCTTTCTCATAAAAGGATATTACAACATAAGTAACCTGATTAAGTAAGAATAAATAATAGTGATCTTTATTTTAAACGAAATGTTCCTTTTTAATTATCTCAAGTCAATTTTCGAAAATGAGTATAATTTTTTTTCTTTAATTCCTGAAAACTATTTTAACTTGAAACTCTCACTTATATTGTTTAGATTTCGAAACTCATTTATGTCGTAAAGTGTCATTGAAAACGAGATCAATAACTACTGAATAAATAATACACATCACATATACTACTAGCCCAAAGTTTACAAATACATCATACTGATCAACTAGTAATGTCACATAACATAGAGTACAGTCATCCAAAATATCCCTAAGCAAAAGCCCAAATCGGTATAGAGTCAGTCTACAAAAAAAACAAGACAAAGTCCAAAGGATAAGTCAACAGCCTATGCAATGTCAGCTCCTAAACACTCCCCACAGACTCCTCTGACGGATCACTCTCCTCCTCCACTATCTGCTTCCCCTTCCCTTTACTGTCATTGACCTCTTGACGAGCTCATGTTCGCCAAGACGGCATAGCAGTAGGAGGAAAAGGTCTCGGTCTCCCACCAGGTTCTGCAAAAGAAACTGGAACAGCTGGGATGGGTCTATCAGACTGTCTAGTAGGTGTCCTCTCAGTAGGCACCTTCACTGCTACTGTATCTCCAACTGGATAGGAACGACACACAGTACTCTTGCGCGCGCGCGATCTTTCTCCATCTACCAAAATACCTCTTACATAGAGGAGTCCTAGGTCTCTGGTGTTGTGGTTCTGGCCTTGCAGGCTCCTGCTGCACTGGCTCAGGTCTCTGACAGGCTTCTGTTGAGCTACCTGTTCTCTTTGCCTTTCTCTCTCTCTCCAGGTATCCCATAGTTCATGGATGGGCATCTTTACATCTAAAATCATATCTTCTACGATCCATCGGTAAGGTCCCTCCGCAGATGTCTCTAGTGAAGTAACATACCCTAAGTACGTACCCCACTAGGTCTCAGGGTTTATTATCCACCCCTCCCCACTTACCCCTCGGGGCAACAGACTCAATCTACGGACCTTCGTCAGCCCCTCCGGCGGGCGATTCATCTATATGCATCATGTTCAAAAAGAGAGCACAAAACATATAGGCAAGGGTGAAAAATACTCATACATAGAAAATAAAGCATAGAGACAACAGATAGAAAATATATCATATCTATCGGACATATTTACATTAGAAAATTATCTACCACTTACCCTTCTCAAAACAAGAGTATAAGATTTTCCTACAAATAAGATATTCTCACAGACACTGAAAATAAATCACAGCACAATACACAACTCGGCATCAAGCAATATACCATCAACTCAGCTATATTATAATGCATGTCACTTCTATATCCCCTCACATCACCCTCGTAGTGCTCCAAGGAGACTTTCCTACCTCCAACACCATTGAGCGATTGGCTGTAGCAGACTTACCAGACTTACCAGAGGGTCCCACCGGACTTCATAGTAATCATTCAGATAAGCTACATCTCACCATATCCTAAATAGTCATGTCTGTCAGATTTATCCAAGCAGGGTTGTGCGACTTGCCTCGGCTCAGGGGATATCGCCTACCTGGCCATCTGAGGGGTTTTGCAACCTGGATAATCCCAATAGGCTACTGTGGCCAGACTATCCCTATTCTCAACCCCATTCGGGTTGTAATGCTCATCACATGGCCTCATGCCAATTCTCTTTCTCTTTATGCAAAATGACACATACATTAAGCATACAAACAATTTTTCTCAAGCATTGATAAGCTTTGGTTTCTCTTGTAATGTATTAACCTCTTCACTAGGTTATCACTTGCACAATCACATATAACCTTCACTCTTGGTTATAGCATCATCATCACTTATGATATTCACATCTCTTTGTGCATATTCTCATTCATCATGGCTACTCCTCTTTCATTCACCTTCTTTATTAATCTTTGTCTTTTTAATAAAATGCATTTTCAAAAACCATTGTTTAAGTTCTAAAATCAGTTAACCAAAATACTTACCAATCTTTTTATTCAAAATGTCATTTTTCTCTTAAGCATATTTGTTTAAAAAGCTGGAAAAAAGTGAATTTCGCAAAGTCATTTGCTGTTAAAAGTTCAGGATCCAGAACTGTTCACAGGCGCGTTGCATTTCACACCCGCGGTGCAGACAGTTCTGTCCCCTGTTTTTCAGTTTTCCCCAACTACGAAAATGACCATGGCAGGTTTGCGATTTTTCAAAGCTTAACCAAAATCAATCTTTTCTTTGCATAGCTATGACCAAATGAACAAAAATGAGCAAAGTTTACCATCCTTGAATCAATCACAAGCGACAATCATTCAACATCAAGCCGTGGTTCCATACTCATCAAGCCATAAAGCAAAATCATCAAGGCAATAACACAAGAGGATCATCACACAAGCATATATTGTCATACCAACATCAATCATAATTCATATCATGCCAAGATTGAAACCTAGTCACAATCCAACTCAACCAAGCATGGAACAAGAATCATCATACATCCAACCTAGGGCAATCTCATCTCTCACAACATAGTTAATTTTCCATAGCCAAGAGCAACTTACCCTTATTCACATCAAGGTCATAACCATGCAAAACTATCATCAAGCATGTTCTTCATGATCAAGCCACTCAAAAGAATTCATATCTAGCATAGTCATAACTCAAGGACCATCTATAATCATAAGAACACAAAGCTACATGGCTTACCAATCAACATGAACCCTAAGATAATTTAACATCCTCTTAATCAAAACAACACAAGCATAGCACTAATATATCCACTAGGCTTTAAAAATCATGTATAAGAAACTTTCCCCTTACCAAGCTTGTAGAAAACCCTAACCACCAATTTCTTCTTCTTCCTTCTCCTTCTCCTTCTTGCTTGGCTCTTTGTAGCTTGTTGGTCACAAGATTAAGAACAACTCTTGAAAATTTGGCTAGCTTGGACAAGATTTTTGGAAAGCACAACTTGGATTATGGCTATGGTGAAGAAACAAGATGAAGAAAATGAACATGAGCTCTCCCCTCTCTTCTCTCCCAACTCGGCCTCTCCCTCTCTTCTTACTATCCACAAAGATTTTTTTTTTCTAAGTCATGATTACGCTTAACCATAACCTAACCCTAGTTAGCAACTTGCTTTGTTCCTATTGGCCACTTCTTATGAGTCACAAGTCAAGAAAACTCTACACTCTTCCTCTCTCAATTCTGGCGCAGCACTGTCCTAAAGGGAGGGTAAATAATTTTTTTCACCTTAACCATGGTAAATGGTAAGTCTCCAAGGTAATTAAGTGTGGTAACTTTTGTATTTCATAGTAAAAATTGACCAAAATTCACCTATTGGGGTAAAAACTCTCATGAACCCTAAAATAAGTCCTAAGCCATGAAAATAAGGTGCCACAAAAGTCTTGGTTCAAAATAATCAAGTTTAGAAGCATTACGGTAATTTTTGGTTTTTACTGTAACCCGTAAACTAGGGTAAAAATGAACTTTCTCAGAAAAATCCCAGAAAATTCCTAAAAATTCCAAATATTGTAAAGACACCATTGGGTACTCTTTTGGTTGATTTTGGATCAATTCCTAAGTTTCTAGCATTCACCTGTTCTCCCTACTATCCTGCTCTCAGTCTACAGGGACCAAAACCGCAATTCTTTGTCTGCTATTCTAAAAATTCCCAAAATAATTTCTAAAATTCTAAAATAATATAAAACATCATTTGGCATCTCCAAAAATATTTCTTAACTTGTTTCGGTTGGTTTGGCATCTCCAACAATATTTCTTAACTTGTTTCGGTCTCCAAACCAACTCACAGTTCAACCTAATCAAACTACAGGGACCAAAACGGTAACATTTTTTTCCGTTCTTCAGAAAATTCTCGAATAAATTTCTAAAATCCCCAAATATTGAAAAATCACTATTGGTACCTTCGAATCTCTTTCTTAACCTAAATCTAGGGTTTCTACTTCACAAGTCCCCATTCTGTCTATTTACGGTAAACAGAACTCTGTCTGTATCTAAACGTCCAACTTAAACTGCTGTTTTCTAACGTCAAGGAAACTTTATCTATGAAATTACTCTTACTAAGATGTATCTCACATGTACAAGCACACATCACACAAATAAAATAAAATTAAAACAGAATAAAAAATTATAGACGTTACAAAAGGTATGTATACACATGTTGTGCACGAACTTACCAAAGGAGTTGAGATTTTTGGACTTCAACTCACCCCCTTTTGTAGAACATCTTTACCACTTCTTCCTTCTGAATAGGAATAGATCACTTCAAGCTTGAACCCCTCAACTCGAAGCCAAAAGGCGGGGTGTGCGCAGAAAGTTGGCAATTACTTCCATTGCAGTGAGACTGGACACTGGAAGAGGATCTGCCACAAGTTCCCGAAGGAGAAGGGAGGTGAGACCTCCACATTAGGTATTTATGTTATAGATGTTCGTTTGTCTACATCCTCATCTTAGGTATTAGATATCGATTGTGGATCTCACATCTGTGTTAACAATGTGCAGGATCTCAAAAGGAGTAGGACATTGGACAAAGTGAAATCGAGCTTTGCATTGGGAATGGAGCAAGAGTTGTTGTACTAGCCATTGGAACTTATGTTTTGACTTTACCTTCTTTGTTGACTTTGGAACTGGATAATTGTTATTATGTTCCTAGGATTAGTAGAAATGTTATTTCCATTTCATGTTTGGACAAGTTGGGATTTACGATTATAACAAAAGACTAAAGTCTTTCTATTTATAAAGGTGATGTTTTCTACGCGAGAGCACTTATGTGCAATGGACTTAATGTCTTAGGCCTCTTAGACCTCAATATGTCCGTTTATAACATAAATACGAAGAGGGCCAAACCAAATGATTTGAACCCCACCTACCTATGGCATTGCCGCTTGGCTATATAGATGAGAAGCGCATTTCCAAGCTCCATAAAGATCGATTTTTGGACTCATTTGATTTTAAATCATTTGACGTATGCGAGCCTTGCCTATTGGGGAAGATGACTTAGACTCTATTCACTGGTCAAGGTGAGAGAGCTAGTGATCTTTTTGGCTTGGTACATATCGATGCATGTGGGCCCCTAAGTCAACAAGCAAGAGGGGCTACGTTGTCACATTTACTGATGACTTTAGTAGATATGGGTTTGTGTATCTTATAAAACACAAATCAGAATCCTTTGAAAAGTTTAAAGAATTCAGAAGTGAAGTGGAGAAATAACTTGGCAAGAGTATTAAAGTCGTTCGATCAAATTGTGGTGGTGAATACTTAAGTCAAGAGTTTGATGACTATCTGAAGAAGCATGGGATCCTATCCCAGTTCACTCCTCCTGGAATACCTTAATGGAATGGTGTGTTCGAGAGGAGGAATCAGACCATGTTAGACATGGTGCAATCGATGATGAGTCAATTAGAACTTTCTGTCTCTTTCATAGGGTACACTTTGCTCACAGCAACATTTACACTTAACCGGGTTCCATCAAAATCGATTGAGAAGACGCCATATGAGATATGGGTTGGGAAAAGGTCCAACATGTCTTTCTTGAAACGTCTCGCTTCAGATAAGCTAGGACCCAAATCAAACATGTGCACCTCTGTGAGGTATCCAAGGGAAACCAAAGGATACTTCTTCTATAACACCTCTGAGAACAAAGTGTTTGTTGCTCAAACTGGAGTGTTCCTTGAAAAGGATCACATCTCCATTGGAGCCAATGGGAGGGTCATAGAACTTGGAGAAATCCAAGACCCACAAGGTACAAATGCATTTGTGATGGAACAACAACAGGTCCGACAAGATGTTATGGAAAGACCGCATGCTCAAGTAGCACAAGAACCTCGTAGGTCAAGCAGGATGCGAAGTCAACTTGAGAGATATGGGCTTCTCATGACTCAAGATTTCAACGTAATGATCTTAGATCAGGATGAGCCTATTTTCTACCAGGAGGCCGCTACGAGGCTTGAATCTAAGGAGTGGATTAAAGCCATGGGATCTGAGATGGACTCCATGTACGCTAACCAAGTATGGACTTTGGTTGACACACCTGAAGGGGCCAAGCCCATAGGATGCAAGTGGGTCTTCAAAAAGAAGACTGACCTGGATGGGAAGGTTCATGATGAAACCTTCTCCCCAGTCGCGATGATAAAGTCCGTTTGGATTCTATATGATATTGCAGCATACTATGATTATGAGATATGGCAGATGGATGTCAAAACTACAATCCACTCGAGGATGTGTACATGACACAGCCCGAGGGTTTTGTCGATCCAAAAAATCCTTCTAAGGTTTGTAAACTGCAGCGATCCATTTATCGATTGAAGCAAGCTTCTGGGAGCTGGAATCTTTGTTTTGACAAAACTGTAAGACAGTTTGACTTTGTCAAGAAAGAAGATGGTCCTTGTGTCTACAAGAGGGTTAGTGGGAGCTCAATTGTCTTTCTGGTTTTGTATTTAGACGACATAATTTTAATCAAAAACAAAATTCCTACCCTACAGCAAGTAAAGACTTGGCTAGGGAAATTCTTTTCCATGAAAGATTTAGGTGAAGCAGTCTATGTGTTAGGCATCAAGATCTATAAAGATAGATCACTGAGATTGCTTGGCCTAAGTTAAAGTATGCATGAATCCAAGAAAGGACCATTGCCTATGCTACATGGCGTTCAATTGTCCAAGGGACAATCTCCCTCTATATCAAATGAAAGGGAGCGCATGGATAGGATTCCCTATGCTTCGGCTATTTGATCTATCATGTACGCCATGTTGTGTACTCACCCAGATGTCTCGTATGCTTTAAGCATGACGAGCAGCCGAGCAGGTATTAGTCCGATTCATGCGATGATCAATGGACCGCAGTCAAGAATATCCTGAAGTATCTAAGAAGGACTAAGGATACGTTCTTGGTCTATGGTGGTGAGGAAGAGATAGTTGTAAAGGGTTACATGGATGCAAGCTTCCAAACCGATTGGGATGGCTTCATATCCCAATCAGGGTTTGTGTTTTGCCTGAATGGTGGCGTCGTGAGCTGGAAGAGTTCCAAACAAGAGACTGTCGTTGATTCTACTACAGAAGCCGAGTATATCACTGTCTCTAGTTCATCCAAAGAGGTCGTTTGGATCAAGAAGTTCATCACCAAACTCAAAATTGTTCCTAGCATCACAGACCCAATTGACCTCTATTGTAAATTTGTAACAATGGGCCAATTGTGCAAGCTAAGGAACCTAGATCTCACTAACGGTCCAAACATATACGTAGGCACATCCATCTTTTCGAGAGATTATTGATAAAGGAGATGTGAAGATAAGCAAAGTGCCAACAGATGATAATATAGCAAATCCACTGACAAAGACATTGGCTTAGCAAAAGCAAGATAGGCATACCAGGTTCACGGGTATAAGGGTTGTGCCAGATTGGCCATAGTGCTAGTGGGAGCCTGTTGGTGAAAGCCCTAGTGGCCAATCATTTTATAGATTTATTATCTGTATCATGACTCTTATATTTATATATAGTTATATATTCACATATATCAGGAAAGATTCATTCCTATTATTTATTTATAGTGTAATAAAGTCCTTAGGATAGCAATGTCCAGTTCATAGGAACATCAAGTGTGACTTGATCGTGAAACCTCTATGAACAATATGAATGTCATTCTTAAAGTATCAGTAGTCAATCATCATTGTTTATAAGAACGACAATAATACAGACTATTACGTTAGTAGACTGATACCACATCTCACGGGTCATGGGCAAGGAGTTGCCGAGTCAGCACGTAGGTATGAGTATTGGTTGACTAGTCATATTGGATTGACTCGCTTTTGGAAGGCTTCATAATGGTTATGCTAGTGTCATAAGCTCTTCCTAATGTAGCCATAGTAGAGTAGGTCCTTAGACTTGAAGTCACTACGATCGCTACATGAGGAGTCATATGCTTTGAGGCTATCAAACATCCCACCGTAACAAGGTGATCATAAAGGTAGTTCTTGGGTATGCCACGAATCATGTGGAGGGGTGTGTGAGTGATGTGGAGGGGATTCATCCCTCCCGCATAATGGGAGTAATGTCTTAGGCCACTCGATGGAGTGAGGTGTGGTGAAATCATCGACCAATATTATTGGGTAGCTATGATGCATTGCTAAATGCCACTCATTGTTTATAATAATTAATGTTTAATTAATATTTATATTAATTAGTATTAATTATTATTGTCAACTCTATGTGAGCCTATAGGGTCACACACTTAAAGTGATATAACTGGAGAGATTTATTTAATTAAATATGATTTAATTAAATAAGGAGCATTGTCTTATTAAATGAGATTTAATTAGGGATTAATTAATTAAATTTGATTTAATTAATTTAAGAGGTTAACTAATTAAATGAGATTTAATTAGAGGCCATTAATTAAGAGGAGAAATCAATTAGATTAGATTTAATTAATTTAAAGGTCTAATGGATAATATTTAATTGGATAAAGATATAATTAAATTTTATCCTACGAGATAAGACCTAATGGGGTGAGTTGTGGATAAAGTAGATAAACCCTATCTTGTATTATAAATACATGATAGGGGGTGCATAAATAGGCCTAGGTAGGTCATCTGACTAGTTACACGCTCAAACAGTTAATCCTTGCCCCTCACTCTCTGGCTCGTAGCATCGCTCCTGGTTGGCATCACTTGCGTGGACTGAGTAAAGGTTCCTGACACTTGGAGCACTTGGTGATCGACCAACTCATTGTCGTAAAAGGTAATGCTTTTAATTTAGTGATTCAATGTATATTGCTAGTGATCTTGGGAAAGGGGTTTTTTCGCCAATGGGTTGTTTTCTAAATAGAAAATTTTACCCCATTGAACCCCAATAGTGGTATCAGAGCCTAGTCTTTGTAACTGTTGAATCCAAGTGAAGTATTACCTTGTCCTTGATAACATGATTGTCTGCTGTTTGAGTATGATTAATAATTTAATCTGCATGTTAATAAAAAAGATGGGTAATTTAAGATTGTGTTCACTGTATGAAAAGTTTGTATCTTTGGACATAATCGCTTGTGGTTGATTGATTGAGTGATTATAAGAGTTATGATCACTGTTTATGTGCAGAATATAACTTAGAAAGGCTCATCTTGAAAGTTGGTTTGACATTTATAAGATGGATATATTCAAAACTGGTTTCACCTTGAAATCATGAATTTTGATATTAGTTTTTTGAATGCAGAAGGTTCACAAACATTTAAATACGTATTCAAAGCTACATGATATCTTCTGTAACGTCCGTAATTTTGGGATTTATGTATTAATTATATTTTAATATATGGATAAGTGATTCAAGTGTATTAAATATATTTTAGGAAATATGATTCAAAAGATAAAGTTTTCCTAAGCTCAGAAAGCAGTAATTTAAGTTCTACGTCAAGATACAAACAGATATCGGTTCACGTTTTTAACTGACAGAATGACTGTATTATGAGATACAAATCCTAAATTGGAGTCATAAAAGGGATTTGAGGATTCCAATAGTGATTTTACAATATTTGAGGATTTTAGAATTTTAGTTGGGAATTTTATGAGAAATGGATAAGAAAGAGTACTGTTTTGGTCCTTGTAGTATGACTAGGATGAACTGCGAGTGGGTTTGGAGACCAAAACACCTTAGAAAAATATTTCACCAAGACAAATAATGTTTTTACATTATTTTAGAATTATGAGAATTATTTTGGGAATTTTTAGAATAGCAGATTAAGAATTGCAGTTTTGGTCCCTGTAGAATGAAGAACAGGGTTAACGGGAGAGCCGATGGATACCAGAAGATTAGAAAATGATCAAAAATCAAACTTAAGGGTAATCGTTAGTGTTCTTATAAGATTTATGATTTTTTGGAATTTTCAGGGAAAAATCAGTTAAACCCTAGTTTACGTGTTACCGAGGGAACCAAAAAATTACCGTTTTACTTCTAAGCTTGATTCCTATCTACCAAGACCATTTTGGCACATAAATTTCGTGGCCTTGACTAACCATATGATTCTTGAGAGTCAATTATTTCAATAGGTCAAGTTTAGATAGTTTTAACCATGAAACGCAAAAGTTACCGCATTTTATTACCGTAATTTATCTTTTACCATGGTTAAAAGTGAAAAATTATTTACCTCATTCCTTGACCAGCCCTGGACCTCCTGGAAGCTAGGAGGAGATTTTAGAATTTTCTACCATTTCCATCTCATGGGAAAAGACCATTTTACCCTTTGCCTAAATAATTAATTACCAAGAGAGGAAATGACCACTTTGTCCCTTTGATTTTGCCCTCAAGTTTGTTCCAAACTACCAAAGAGCCATGCAGCCCTCTTGTTCCATTTGGACCCTTGATTAAGCACTCCATTTGATTGAGAGAACATCTTGGCCATTGATTTAATTTAACTACACAAATCATAGTTAAAACTTAACCTAGTCTAGTTTCTTTTAACCATAGTTGGTTTTGAGCTTATCTCTTGCATTTTAGAGCAGCTGGCCGCCCCCTAAAGCACATGGGATAATGTGGATTTCATCTCACTCAAAGTTGGATAAATTCCATTTTAGGTCCACACATCCTAGCCTAACACTTGTAAGGATCTTATTTGTCTTTCATGTAGTGTTTGGTGACTTTAGAAAAATTAATTCCTCTTGCCCAAGCCAAGGAGGGCAGCACGAAATTGAAGAGGGAAGGGAGGAAGGATTTCATTTCATTTGGCAAGACAACTTCTCTCTCTTCAAGCCAATTCTCCAACTTCTCTCTAAGTTTCTTCTTCTTCCTTCAAGCTTTTTCTTCCATTTCCATGGAAGCTCTCCACCATCTTCAATCATATTTTTGATTCTCTATATAATAATCAAGTGTAGAGAATCCATTTTATACACTTTCTAAACACTAGCCTTCATCCAATCATCAAGTGTTCTTATTTTTCAAGAATACAAACTCTTGAGCTTTGATCTTGATTCTTCAAGCTACAAGGTTGGTTCTTTATTTTCAATCCATTAAATCTTCTTCTTGATTCATGATCTTTTTGTTCATATGATTAAAAATGGGTTTCTTCAACTTTTTTCTTGAAGGGACTTTGTGTTCTTGGAACAAATTCAAGATCAACCTCTTGATTTTATCTTCAAAGAGGGTTTGGTAAAATATCCATCTTCTTTAGAGTTTCCCTTGAGTTTTAAGATGGTTTCATGAAGGAGGAAAAAATCTTACTTTAGTATTTTTGGGTGTGTTATGCTTGCTTTTGAAAGGTGGTGATCAAGGTGTGGTGGAAATCCTAGAAGTTAGGATTTTTCTCAAGAAGCTAGAAGACAAGGTAAGGGGAAATCTCTCTTTTTGTGAGTTGTAGGATTCATGGAGTGCTATGTGCTTGTTTATGATATTTTTTTAAAGCTTGAGGATCATGTTTAAAAAGGATGACTTGATCATTCTATAAACTATGATTTTTACTAAAGTCTTGATCTTTACAAAAAGCTTTGATTTTTAATAAAGAAGTGATCTTTATAAAAAGCTTTGATTTCTCACAAAAGAGTGATCTTTATAAAAGCTTTGATTTTTAATAAAGAAGTGATCTTTATGAAAAATAATAATCTTTACTAGAGTAGTGACCTTTATTCAAATGATGAGTCTTTTATAAAATAATAATCTTTTATAAAGCTATGATTTTTAATTGATCTTTGTGAAAGCTATGATCTATGTTAAAGATATGATTTTTAATCAAAGAGATGATTTTTATTAAGTGATCATGGAGTGAAAAGTATTGGATGATGATATCTTTGTGTTTGTAACTTTGTCTTAATGATTGAAGTTTATGTTGTTCTATGTGTGATTGTGATATTGGTTTATGCTTGATGTGGATGTTTTCCTTTGCTTGATGATAATGCTTTGCTATGTTTGAGTGTGATGTATTTTGTGCTTGATGTTCCTTGGCTTGAGTGGGATTGTCATCTAGCTATTCTCTATGTTTTGTGCTTCTTTTCTTATTTTTATTCAATTTGAGAATGTAATATTTAAAGTAGGTTATTGTTTTATTGTTATTATGCTTGGTGATTGGTGATTGATGATTGAGGAAGAGTATGAAAAGATTAAAGTATGGCAAATTGGCTAATGACCCAAGCATTATGGAGTGTGGTGAAAAGGACATGGACATGGACAAAAAGGAATTTTTCATAATGAATTAATTAGTACAAAGTCCAAAGCCTTGTTAGGATTCATTAAGCTAAGAGTTTTTCAAAAATAAAGTCTCCAATGGACTTTTAGTAAAGATTTTAATTATAACTTGATAAGTTAAAAATGAATCACTAGAAGAAAAGTCATCATTTTAACTCAAATATGTTGTTTTTAATTTAACTAATTTTAAAATAAAGGGTATGGTGTTTTCAAAATTAAAATGAAGTTTCTAAATCTAATAAACCTTGGAAAAACAGACCAGTCACACCTCTGGTGTGGTTTTCAGAAAAAGGGTGTGAGAATCGGGTTTTATATAGAAATCAGAAAACAGAAAAACAAATCCGTTCACACCCGCGTTGTGATTTTTCTCACACCTGTGAAAGTGTCAGAGGTCCTAAAATTCGAAATTTATAAATTTTATGCTTAAAGGCTCATAAATTAATGTCTTTTTAAGGGAAAAATATTTATTTTGAAATTACCTTAGCCTAAGTATTTTATATTAATTTTTGAAGGCAATACGATAAATACGGTAAATCAGTTTTTGTGAAAAAAAGATATATTATGGTTGAGATGACCAAAGAGAAGCGTATACAATATATTTTGGTCAAGATAACCAAAGAGAATACTATATATTATTTTGGTAGAGATAACCAATGAAGTGAATTTATAAGATGACTAAGAGAATGAAATAAAAGAGAAAGAGATATTTTGATTGAGATAATCAAAGCAAAAAGAGAATTTATGAAATGACCAAGAGATAAGGTCATATGACGATGAAATGACCAAGAGAGAAGGTCATGTGGTGTTTGTTACAAGAGGTAACATAATGATGAGTATATAACCAAGAGAAGGTTATGTGATGATTGTTACAAGTGGTAACATAGAGAAGTAATTGTGATTGATTGTGTGTATGCAAAATATGCCATGCCATTTGCATAAAAAGATTTTCTTGGCTTTGCCAAGTGGTCATACCCAGAGAGGGTTGTGACGTGAGCTACAACCCAGAGAGGGGTTGGAAATAGGGTACAGTTGGGCTACAATTGCCTACTGGGATTATCCAGGTTTCGAAAAGTCTCAATGGCCGCGTGGTGACTCCCAGCGAGCCTAGATTGAGTAAAGCACCCGGCTTGGATAAATCTGACTGGCTGACCTATTTGTGATATGGTGTCACAGAATGCATTAAATGATTGTTACTTGGACTTTACGGTTTGTTTAGCCTTGAACAATTGTGACTTAAACATGGCTTTCCTGAATACTGTCTTGGACTTTACTGGAGGTTTAGCCTTGAACAGTATGTTAGGGTGATATGTCTTGTTTGTTGATGGATTGTTTGGTGAGGATATAAATGATATGTGTTATGAGATAGTAACTGTGTACGAAGCGCATTCGTTTTTTATTAAGTTGGCTATGTTGATATAGCTTAGATAGGGAAAAGATATTACTAGGGTAGGGCTTAACTTTCAAATCAGGGGGCTGGGCTTTGTTCTCGAAACTCCCTTCCTCCTCCCCGTCCCTTACCCGTCCTTTGAAAGCCAGAACATTCGCATAGAGGAGTATCCTTATCACGCATGCTTTTCCACTGATGACAAAATGACCTTCTATCCTCTTCTAGGGATTCCGACCCCTATATGGAGAGGTTAAATTCATATTCTAGTATTCTGCATGAATATGCTTCTGCGCCGGGAATATCTCATAGCGGGAAGGCCCAGAGATCAGAAAGAGATGGGAATGGAGGCATTCCAGAAGGACCTCCCTTTCGGGGTCAAAAAATGGTACAGTACGTAGGAGGCTGGTCTTTCTCAACGTGGTGTATAGCACGAAAAACCTTTCGATACAAGATAGGGCCGTTCACATGAAAGAAGATAATCAACCCTTTCTTCTCTTTCTCGAGGGGGAAAGATGAAGAGGGTCTTATGGAGGGAGGGGGCAGATTTGGGATCCACTCTTTCTTTGACGAATTCGAGGGGGTCCCGTTGAGTTCTTCATAATCCATAATATTTTGGATTCTACTCAATAGATAACTCTTTCCTATGTTTTTGAAAAATGAATTTCATTAATTGATTCAAAACATCTTTTCATGAAAAATATCTGTCGATACTTTTTTTTGAGTTGGAAGAAAAGTAAAAGAAAGAAGGAATATGCTTAATTCCTTGATTTATATCTGTTGTCTGTGATATCTTTATGACTTGCATAAGAGTGTTTTTCACCCTTGCCTATATGTTTTGTGCTCGTTGGAACATGATTCATATAGATGGACCACTAGCTAGGTGGACTAGTCAAGACTTGAAGAAGAGGAACGAAGACTACCCTTAAAGGGTGCTTTGAGACTCGACCAGCTTAGGCTCATTTTGGGTAGGCTGTGATTGCTGTCCTTGCTAGAGGATTTTATTAAATTATTAATCCTTGTTTGACTATGCGGTCTGTTGTGGATATCTACAATGTAATATGAATATATGAGACATATGTTTGTAAGAATGAGTTTGAGTATTTGTGTGAACTGTTTCTTTTTGAGAAGAATTTTCAATTAACGTATTTTCCATTCTTCTCATCTTCTTTAAAAAGAAAAAAAAAATTACTCACATTTCTGAATAACAAATAAGTTATTAAAATAATAACTTTCGAAATAAAAATTTATTTTATAATTATTTTGTAAGAACATCTTATTATCTTGCAATATCCTTTTATGAGAAAGGGTGTTGCATCTTCTAATCTTTGCTTCAACACTTTTCTCACGTTTGACATTGATTTTGATCATATATGATTTTACCTTTGTGAGTGTCCTTAGTTCTGCTTAAAGTATCATTCCGAGTCATATCAAAATTGACCTTTTAGAATGTTCTTCAATGTTCCAACTACTTCATTGATGCTCTAATTGTCTTGATCATGTTTCTTGTCATCAAGTGTCTTCTTATAATCCACTTAAACTTGGGCATCATTCTGACGATGAATACTTTGCCAAGTCATACTTTTATAATAACTTAGCACTTTGACAATGTAATATTTAAGCATGAGAAACCTATTCTTTCTGAACACATTTAAACTCAGAATTATTAGATACTAATTAATTTAGAATATTTAGAATATGTCTCAGAAAGTTTGTCAAAATTAAAATCAGAGTGCTCTGAACTCAACATCACAAACACACTCACACATTAAAATGATATATATTTTCATAAAATGAATAGGTAATTAGCTTATGTTCTTGTTTAAAAATATTAATTTTTTCTTATTAATGTTATATATCCCCTATTATAATTTATAATTAGATTTAAATAACTCTAAAAGATTAGAACCAAATCTATGTATTCTATAGCAATATGAAAAAATTACTTTTTCAAAGAAATTATTATTTATATTTCTTTATTGGAAATATTAGTGTTCTCATATTTAAAAAATTAAATAATTTCAATTATTATATGACTATATTACAAATTGTTAAACTGGAATTTAAACTAAACTGCTCCTATATGATATATTAATTTGTGTATAAATTGATAAAAATAGTTTAATCTAACTAAAATATATAAATATATGTCAAAATTATTAAAATAAAAATTTCATTTAATCTATATTTTTTATGACAAGAATATACACATCTAAGAGATGAAAAATTAAACATACGCCAAATTCATTAAAAAATAAACTATAAACACAAATAACCACATAAAATCAATTCTCAGTATTTCAAAATTAATTTATTTTTTTAACTTTTTGTTAGTTTTCATAAATTTAAGATGTTAATGGTGATGTTTTAACAATGACAAGAGTAAAATGATAATTAATTTGCATCTATGAAATCAATTGTGATGTTTTAATAATAAGATATTTTAAATGTGAATATGAATAATAAATAATAAATAAAACAGAAATTGTTTTAGGTGGAAAATAGAATGACTAAGGTGTTGACACGTAGCATAATCTCATGTGGAAAATTCATGTTTTATATCTATACCTATATATAAAAAAAATCCCATTCTAACTACTATTTTAGTGTCCTATTTTTTTTTCCATTATTATCTTTGAAAGTTTAAATTTAAATCTAAAACAACTGCCCCATAACCACAACTTCTCTATCAGGTAATTATATCACAACAATTATATAACAATAACAATATGTAAAAAAAAAAAGTGAGGACAACAAACCAGGCTTCGTCGAAGCCTGGTTCTCCCTGGTTATAATAATAATAATAAAAGACTTGGAATTACATTTCAAAATATTTTTATTAAAATAAAAATAGAATTAAATTGCTCTCTAAAACAACCATGTTGACTTGTATACATTTGCACCATTCCAAATAGAATTTTTTACTATTGATAAATTGAGACTAAGGGAGGCACCCCCGTGCAAGGCCAGAGCGAGCAAGTGAAGAGTCTAATTTTTTTTTTTTTGTAACTATGATATTGGTCTGAAGTATCCACCAAATTAACCGATGACTACTTTTGGGTCTCTCCTCTCTACCGTATATTTTTCATCTATAAGAGTCGAGCCGGAGATATTGCTTAAGAGATTCGAGCTCAATTGCACACAGATAAATGTAATATTGGTAAGAGTGCAACCATTTGTTCCAAATAGACTTTCTGAACACCTATGTATCCTTTAAAAAAAATGGTATATTAGTTTTAATTTTAAAAAATAAATTTATTTTATTTGTTTAAAAATTTCTATTAATCTATTTTTTAATATTAAATCAATATATTTTTCTATCTATATACTTTAGTAAATTTGACTTGCACAATTGTATTAAAGAAATTAAGAAAAATATCTATCATAATAATTGCAGGTATATATATATATATAAAAGTAAAATTGGGTTGTAATCATGAATTAAATGAAATAAATAAAATATTTTGGCTAAGAGATAAGTAAAATTTGGTCACGGATTGTTTCATCACTGGAAATCGAACTCAAGTACTAGCCGAGCCTATCTCTTAGACCAAGCACATTAACCACTTGCATTCAATCTCCTGGTTAATATATATATTAAAATTGACTTGCACTGATGTATTAAAGAAAATAAAAAATAAAAAAATATCTATATAATAATTATAAATAGGTATTAAGAAAAAATAGTAAAATTGACTTGCACTTCTGTATTAAAAAAATAATTTGTGCATTGCACGGACGAATTTACACCCGTGCAATGCACGAATTTTTTTATATTTTATATTCATAATTTTGTTAGATTTTTGGAATTTATTTAAATAAATTACACCCCTTATGTGTACAGCAATAGTAATAGATACGTGAAATTACATTTCAATTTTTTTTTCCTGAATTCAAATTAGACTTAAATTTTAGATCAGAAAATTAGACTTAAATGTCCTCTACAAGCCGACCAAGTTGACTTGTAAACTATTGCATTGTTTGTGACAAACTTGTGGACCCCTCTAGCTTACTTTTTACAATAAAAAATAGTATACCCTTTTTCTTTTCATTGAATAAAATTTATATTTTTCTTTTTATCTGCAAAACAATTCTGTTATTCTGCTTTAATATTTCACTAATCTATTTTTTATTTTTCAATAAATAAATGCATTTATATTTCTTAAAAAATGGAAACGCCTTATAAATAAGTCCTTTTCACAAAAATTCAGATTATATCTTTAATTACACGAAATATTTATAAGATCTCATTTAGATTTGTAATTAAAGATGTAATTTGAATCGTTGATTTGAATCTAATTGTTGTAATTAAAAGTTTTTATTTCTCACAATAATCACGAGTTATGACCAAGTTCAAATTATGTCTTTAATTGCAAATCTTGACGTGATCTTCTAAAATTTTTGTGTAATATTTTATTAAAAATGAAGAAAATCAAATTGGATTTATAGTTAATATGTAATTTTAAACTAAATAAATCAAGTCATTTTAAACTTAGTTTCAAGTTTCGATCCCCATAAAACGCATTCTTGAGAAGGAATAGAAGCTTTAAGTGTGATTAATCCCTGAACCGAATATTACTTTCATAACTAGCCAAAAGGTCAAAGCCGAGGTTGAAGGGGTTGAAACAGTGGAGATTCTCCAAAATGCCACTGGGACACCCTAATTACAATGGTTTAAAACAACTCATTTAATTTTAATTAATCATATTGTTGAAGAAATATTGTCATTTGATCATAAAAGGAACTTGGTATCCATAAAATTTATGAAAATGAAATGGTAGTTTTCTTGTTTTATCATTTTGGCAATTCCTCTACTTATTTTTTTAACATATTTAGTTTGCTAGACGAATCACTTATAATCTTTACAAACAAGTATTTTTCGCAATACATAGACAATATTTTTTAACAAAAAAAGAATTTAATTTAATTAACATAAAAAGATATTTTAAAAAGTTAATTTAATTAATGTAAAATATTTTTTAATAGTAATACAAATAAATTGAATAGAATTGAGCAAAAATAAAGAAATTAAATAGAAAAATACATATATGGAAAATATCTAATATTTTAACAATCATTTTCAAATATCCTATTGTATTCAATATTTAAAAAAAAGGAAATTATAAATACTTATAAAGAAATTAATAAAAGTATGGATTTGATAATTATGTGTCAACACAAAAATATAATTAATTGAAAAAAAAATCGAAGTATTGATTAAAGAAATGAAGAAAAAGACATAAACCCCATTCAATGAATTAATTAATTGAGTACCCCATTATTAGTGTCCAAACCCGTCATCTCAACATTTTCCCTCTCTATAAATATACCCATCTCCTCAGCCTCATTTCTCGTAACACAACAAGCACACACACTTGCTCAAGCAACGACAACCAACGTTGAAATTCAGAAAAATACAACCTTAAGTCTTTTTGTTTTGTTTTTTTTCTTCTCTCTAAGGTTTTCTTTTATAGTGTCTCTTCTTCTTCAAGAGAAGAACACACAGAAGAAGCCATGGAAGGAGGTGTACCAGAAGCTGATATGTCTGCCTTCAGAGAATGTTTGTCTCTGTCTTGGAAGAATCCTTATGTTCTTCGCCTTGCTTTCTCTGCTGGAATTGGTGGCCTTCTCTTTGGCTATGACACTGGTAATAATTAATTAATTATTATATATTATTATATATACTCCATTTTAATCACCTCTCAAATCTCTTTCTCTCTGTTTTTTTCCCTTTGATCTTCTCTGTTTTTTTTTCATTCCCTCTGTTTCTCACCCCTCTCATGCTTTCCCTGTGTTTTTCTTTCTAACCATGATCATATAGCAAAAACACCCATTAACTTACTCTTACGGTACTACGTTATATAAATCATTGAACTTTATAATGTTTCTGTATCAAATTATAAATTTTAGTTTTATAATCTTTATTGATTCATGATGTAATGAGAGTCTCTACTCCCAGACTGTGTAGTTGTTCTTTTGGCTTTGGCCTCCTCTATTAAAAAAAAAAATTTAAAATTTAAATGGATTAATATATCAAAAGTATTCTTGATTAAAAAAATTGGATTAGTATATTAATATATTACTATAAGGGTACATAAATTGTTTTCTTTTTCTTTTTACTGATAAAAAAAATTTGTTTCCTTTTTCCTTTTCCATATAAGCTAATATCATTATTATTAATATTATTATTATTATTACTTTTATTATTATTACTTTTATTTTTATTTTTTTGGGTTGGGGTTTGATAATTGGTGGGGTGTGTGCAGGAGTTATTTCTGGGGCTCTTTTGTATATCAGAGATGACTTCAAATCAGTAGATAGGAAGACATGGCTTCAGGTAATACATATCTATCTCCCTTGAGAATTGAGACCCATTGATGAATGAATAATGATCTCACCACTCTTCCAATCAAACACATGAAACCAAACCCCCCCTTTCTTGTGAATTCCAACCTACTTAAATGGACTTTAATGCCCCTTACATGTTCTTCTGTTCACAGCCACCAACTTGTGCCAGAAAAAAACAAATCGCATAGTTTTCTATGTTTCAAAATTGCTTGGACCAATGTTGGTCTAATGTGTTGCTGAAACATGCCCACCCTTTTTAATTACTAAAAGCTCATTTCTGTCTCCATTTTTTTTTCACAGGTTGGAAAATATTAGCTCCATTTCTCAGTTATTTTTTTTTTGTTGATAAAATTGTCAGTGATAAATTTTAACAGCAATTAAACACATGGGATTTATGGTATTTACAATTTTTTATTTTGGTTTTAAGATTATTTGTTTTAGCGTAGGTTCATGACTTATTAAATCGGTTTCGGCGGATAAAAATATTACCCGATCCGGATTCACCGGATGAGATCCATTTAATATAATGGATAATCTTTACGTTGATTAATTATTTTGTATTTTTTTATTACATAGACCCATTTGTTTTTTTCTTCCCACGGTCTTGAAGACGTAAAAAAAACTGTCAATTATCAACACTTGCATCTCTACTATTTGCCTGCGCGTGAATTCAGGGCGTAAATAATAATATGTGGAAAACGAAATAAATCTAATTGTAATCAAATAGCAGAAAGATATAGATGTAGGGTGTGATGTGTGAGATTATGTATGTATGGGTATGAATGAAAATGTGAAATAACCCGTCTCTTTTGTACTAGATAATAATAATAATCCTTTTAGTAAAGTAAAAATCTCAGAATAATTGTTATTTGATTTTTTGAATGAAGTATCAATTTTTTTTTCCAATTTTATCGCAAATAATGCTTTTTGGAGTGTTATATTAGTTTTTGAACAATATAAATAATAAAATTAATTTGGTAAAATTGTTACTCTCGCTTATTTATTTATTGTATTTTTTAATCTGTGTGAAAAAACTTTAAAAGACTATTATTATGGGACAGAGAAAGTAAATCTTTATTTTTTAATTGAAAAAGAACGCATTAAAATAATTTTCCTATTAAAAATAATGATATTTTTCTCTTAATTATTAATTATAATTTTTATTTTTTAGTTGACAAAACAAAGAAAAAATGTAAACAAAAATATGTGATTTGATCCCCAACATGTGACTCTGATCTGGTAAGAACATCCCACATAATAACCAAAAAATCAAAAAGTTCAAAAAAACAAAAAACAAAAGAAAATTCCCCTAGTTGACAGTTTCCTAATTATGTGTTGCTTGAACAAATGTTCGGTTGGCCCAATAGGGGTGGTGGTGCTGCCCAAAAAAGCAAAGCAAGATTGAAACCCGCAAATCCTATAATAATATTCTTAACCTGCATCAACCAATTTATTAAAAAAAAAGTTAATAACATAACAAATTTTGATATAATAATTTATTTATACGGCATCAAATTCAGATCCCCCCCCCCCGGCCCCCAATCTTTCTATTGATTTCAATTTCAGGTATGATATGTTGAAATATCGATGATATACAAAAGGTTCATTTTTTTATACAAAAAAAAGGATTCAAAAAGTTCATTATGCTACGAGATAGTGTGTTTACTCAATTAAAAAGGATGCAACCAAATCTATAAGGCAACCATAGAATACAATCCCTTATGCAATACTTTTTGACTTTTGACTCAATTTTCCTCTTCTCAAATGATGAATAAAAAGAAAGAAAGAAAGAAAGAAGACTTATGATTCTTCTTCCTTTTTTTTTTTCTTTTTGTGTAAAGCAAGTTTATGCTGATTTGAATTTATTAATTCAAAGTAAGCATTCTCGTGCGTTTTGTGTTGTGTAAATAAATTGTGAAAATTGATGGACACAGGAAGCAATAGTGAGTACAGCAATTGCTGGAGCAATCATAGGAGCTGCAGTTGGTGGATGGATTAATGATCGATTTGGAAGGAAAGTAGCAATCATTGTTGCAGATACCCTCTTTTTGATAGGGTCTATTATCATGGCTGCTGCTACTAGTCCAGCTATTCTTCTTGTGGGTCGAGTCTTTGTTGGCTTTGGTGTTGGAATGGCATCAATGGCATCCCCCTTGTACATTTCAGAGGCTTCCCCAACTAGAGTTCGAGGTGCCCTTGTGAGTCTCAACAGTTTTCTCATCACTGGGGGACAGTTCCTTTCCTATCTCATCAACTTGGCCTTCACTAAGGTGAGAAAACTTTAACTAATTACCCATGCTTATTATCACTTTTCGGTTTGTTCTAAAGTTGTGGTGTATGTAAAATTGTGTGACAGTATGAACAATCCCTAGTTTATGTTGGTGTGTATATGCTGATAAAGAAGTCTGTTTCTTTTTAAAAAATATGTGGTGTTTAAACTTATTTCTTAGTATTCTTTTTTTTTTTTGGGTCAAATTTCTTAGTATTCTTTTGTTCTAGGACAAATGCTATCGAGTATTTTTTTTTTTAGGGTGTGTTTGGAAAGGTTTAGTTGGGCTTATCTGAGAATAAAAGCACTTATGTCATAAACTGTTTTTAACTTATTTTTCATAAGCTCTTATTTGATAAGTACTTATTGAATGAGTGCTTAATTAAACTCTTTATCCAAACTAATGAATGAAAAATGAAAAGTATTTCTTCGAAAGTATAGCTTTTTCAGTTATTAGTGTATCAAATGTTTTACTTTTTCATAAATACTTTTAATTTCTTGAATTTCTAATTAGCCAGTATCATTAGCACATTCGATAGCCAAGACCCTTTGTTTTAGTATGAATTTTCATGCCTTGTTTGGTGGTGTGCTAAAAGAATTTGAGCATGATTTTTCTTCATTCAGGCACCAGGGACATGGAGGTGGATGTTAGGGGTAGCAGCAGCACCTGCTTTGATACAAATTGTACTAATGTTGTCACTCCCAGAATCACCTCGTTGGTTGTTCCGCAAGGTTAGTTCACCACATCATTGATCATCAATACCATATAGTCATCAAGCATCACCGCATTTTTTTAGTCTATATAAAAAAATTCGTAAGCCTTCATTGTTGTTGTTCTTAATCTTATTTTGTTTCACATGTTTTTCTTGTTCCACAGGGCAAGGAGGATGAAGGAAAACTAATCCTGAAAAAGATTTACCCTCCTGAGGATGTTGACAATGAGATCCAAGCCTTAAAGGATTCGGTCGACTCGGAAATCAAGGAGGAAGCAAACTCATCAGAGAAGATCAACATGATCAAGCTCTTGAAAACCACAGCTGTGAGAAGAGGCTTATATGCAGGGATGGGACTCCAATTGTTCCAACAGTTTGTGGGGATCAACACTGTGATGTACTATAGCCCCACCATTGTTCAGTTGGCTGGTTTTGCATCTAACAGGACAGCACTTCTTCTTTCACTCATCACTTCTGGCCTCAATGCTTTTGGTTCAATCTTGAGCATATACTTCATTGACAAGACTGGTAGGAAGAAGCTTGCTCTGATCAGTTTATGTGGTGTTGTGGCCTCCCTCGCTATCCTAACCGTCGCTTTCCGCGAGAGTGAGGTTCACTCTCCCATGGTTAGTGCCATTGAGACCTCTCATTTCAATAACACCTGCCCTGATTTCAAAACAGCTGTGAACCCTGGTGGATGGAGTTGTATGAAATGCCTAAAGTCCTCCTCCCCATCTTGTGGTTTTTGTGCTCATTCTAATGACAAGGTAAATAATATCTATTCCTCACTCTTATTTCAAATGTTTTATAGTAACCATAAGTATAACAACAATAACAACAACAATCAAGTTTTTTCTATACTAACAGTGTATTCGGAAGAGCTTATTGATAGCTTATTTGGATTTATCTTACTTATGGCATGAATACTTGTCTAGATGTTTGCGAGACCTTATGAAAATAGCTTATGACATATCTGTAATCTATTTTCAGCTTATTTCAATAAGTTCTCCAAGATAGCTTAAGAAAACAGCTTACAGCTTATATGAAAATAGTTTAATATCAATCTCTCTTCGATTTTAGAAATAGTTTATTCATAAACGCTTATATAAGAAACATCTTTATTTCATTAAACACTTAAACACTTAATTAATCTGTGAGGTCGGCTACATAAATCACAGTAGGCCATAATGTTCTGTCATGTACATGTAGAGCATGATTTAAATTTTACTTATCATAGTTATTGACATTACTATCTTTTCAATTTTGCAGCTCTTACCTGGGGCATGTTTGATCTCTGATGACACTACAAAGGATATGTGTGGAAATGACCACAGGGCATGGTACACTAGGGGCTGTCCAAGCAAATATGGTTGGGCTGCTCTAACAGGCCTTGCCCTCTACATCATTTTCTTTTCACCAGGGATGGGAACTGTTCCATGGGTTGTGAACTCTGAGATCTATCCCTTGAGGTATAGAGGAGTTTGTGGAGGAATAGCATCCACAACTGTTTGGGTTTCCAACCTCATTGTTTCCCAGTCCTTCCTATCCTTGACAGAGGCAATTGGGACAGCATGGACATTCATGATATTTGGGATTGTGGCTGTTGTAGCCATTTTCTTTGTCATCATTTTTGTGCCAGAGACCAAAGGGGTTCCAATGGAAGAGGTTGAGAAGATGCTGGAACAAAGATCTGTGCAATTTAAGTTTTGGCAAAAGAGAGATACTGGCTCTGAGAAGTACTGACTCAGGAAGAAAAACAAAAAGCTGAGTCTAGTTTTTATGTGTAGCTTTATAGCTTTGATAAATAGTGAAGTATGTGTCTGGTGAAACTAAGGGTATTTGACAATGGTTTTCTTTTGGGTAAGATTTGCTAATAGTTAGCATTTTAGTTTCAATTGTGTAGTTGATTAGTTGGATTGCTGGAAATCCTTACGGAAATCCTTAGAGGATTGAGAAATAAGGATTGATAATACTCTTCGATTATGGAATAATAAAATAGTATTAAATGATCTCTAATTGCATTATTTTTTTTCTCTCTTATCTGTTCTGTTTGCTGTGAAACTACAATATACCAATATCATTAAGTCAATCTTCAAACGAAAACCATTTTAATTTGGCCACTTTTTTCCTTTACACTTACAATGTCATCAAAACATAATTTGTGTTTCCTTTTATATTTTATTATCCTTCTTAACAAACAAACTGTATGCAATTTTTACTTTATTTTTGGGCTCTGTTGGTATCAAGGCCCGGTTTAGGACTCAATGTTACTGAATTCATATCACAAATGGTTTCTTGACCCAAAAAAAAATAACAAATGGTTTCATTGACAAAAAATTCACAAATGTTAGTCTATGAAATAAGTTAAAAACAACTCCCCTATGTAGCACAAGTGGTAAAAGTGCTGGGAGTTATTTGTAAGGGTGGGATTCGATTCCCAAACCCCCCCTCCCCCCAAAAAAAGATGACCCCAAAAAAAAAAGTTAAAAACTAGAATAATGGGTGAATAAGCTAAAAATAATAAATAATGTTATGCAACAATGAGTGTTATAGATGGAAGAGATTGTATCAACTATTGTCGGTATTATTCCATTACTGGGTATTGAACTCGGGTACTAACCGAGTCTGTCCCCTTTAAATAGAACACATTAACCACTTATACCCAATCTCGTGGTTTATTGTCAGAATATACTTGAAACTCAGCAAACTTGGTAACTCCTGCATTTATCCATCCAACCTCACAATCTATGGGTCAAAAATAAAACCAAAATATTTAAAAATTCAAATTTGTTGGATTTGACATGTTGATAATTTCACATAAATTCAAGAATTTTCTTAAATAAAAGTAATAATGACATTTCGTGGGTGAGATCCATAATCCATTGAGGCATGGCCCATACTATTTGGAAACAAGCAATGTTAATAGTATCACATCACAGATTGGCCCACTCACCCATAAAACCCTCTTTTCATTCTACGTCATTTTCGAGCCAAGTGAATTATTTTATCTATCTCTATTTACGAAAATTAAGCCCCAAATTTGACATGTTAATTAAGCTCAAATTAAACACGCGGCAACATCTAAACAATCTTTTACCAAATGAGCTACGTGTCAGCAACTCATGCTCTGAGACAAAAATGCAACGATGCGCTTGAGCTCTGGAATTTTTTGATCAACTCTTTTCTTCCTTTTTTGTGTGCAACAGAGACACCAATAAATGCAAAGAAATTGCACACGTGTCACCAAATGGCATGGAGAACACATATGCAAGGGCCAAGGAGAGTGTAGATGCATGGAAACTTTTTTTTTTTTTGACAACGATGTATGAAAACTTTTCACGGTTTGATGTTTCGTTAAGTGTTTTTTTCGACGAAGACATTTTTTTGGTACATTCAGTGTTTTTTTGGGTACATTTTTGACGAAGACATTTGGTTACGTTAATTATAGTTTAATGTTAATAAATTGGTTTTTAAGTATATTTGAATTTTAATAAATTGTTAAAACATAAAAATTATATTTTTATGAAAATATATTAACATATTCTATCTAAATTAAATTTTAATCTTAATAAACTCTTCAAACATAAAAAAATCTTATGTTTTAAAAATATATTAACGTATTTTATATAAGATTTTATTTTTTATTTAAGTTTTTTTTTATTTTTAAAATACCAAGTCAATATATTTACTCTTTTATTAACAAATTTATCAAAAATTATGATTTAAAAATATGTAAAAATCAATGTGATCCGTGCAACCACACGAATACTATCTTAGTTTATCATCTAAACCAAATCAGAGGGTGGTTAACCTTCACTCACTTCCACTCACATAATACTATTTTTAACATAAATAAATAAACAAAAAATCCAACAAATAAAATAGTTTCAGTGGATAATAAAAAAATTAAGAGGCAACAGTTGTCAAGTCTAGAAAATGAAAGTTTTAACGGGAAAATAAAAATATTTGGGATGTGACATGTGTTCTAGCCTGAAAGCAGGTGACACGTGTCTCATTCATGACATAGTTTTTATATATAGTAATTAAATAATAATTAATTAATTATAAAATAATAAAAAGTTCATTTTATTAAATAAATAGATAATAAGTAATGATAAAAGTTAGAAAATAGACAATGATTTATTTGTAATATTATTTTAATTTTAATTAATTGAATCAAATTAATTTTATTTTATCGGATTGTTGTATTTCAAATTAATTGAGATTATTAAATATATTGAGTTTTGTGTCAGAAAAGAATGGTGCCTAGTGTAATTAAAAAAATGGCGCCTTGTATCCTAGTCTAGTAGTAAAAAGAGAGAGAGAGTTGTGAACATTGAATTGAATGACAAAGAAAACTGGAAACAAATGAGTGCAGACCACCAAACTAATTCTCTTCCCAAATTTTGTAAAGCCACGTGTCCGCAGCAGAGGCTCCAAAAAGCTCCACGTGGCTCAAGCGGATTTAATTTTAAACGGGGTTAATTTTCTATTATGGAAATAGATTAGTCTATTTGGACCCGACCATATACAACAGGGGTCTTTTTGGACAAAACAGTAAACAAAACCTAACAAATAAAATAATTTTAGTTAAAAATTAAAAAAAATAAAGAGATGACACGTGTCACAATTTAGGAGATAAAAACTTAATTTTCTTAAATACTAGTCAGTCCCGTGCATTTGCACGGTTTATGTTAGTTTTTGTACATTTTTTAAACCATTGATAAACTTTTTTCTTTTCATTTGATTTACTCATAAAAGAGCAAATATTTTTATGTAGTATTTTAAGATTTAGAAATAAAATATTTCTTGGTAAAAAAAGAAATAAGATATTTAAAATTATAAAAAAGGAATTAAATATTTTTTGATTATAACATAACTTCGTTAAGTTATGTTTTAACAATTTTTTAAAATTTGTTTAAAAAAGCAATTTATTAAAATTATATTTTAAGTTATTTTATAATTTTTTAGATATGTTTTTTTCAATATACTATTTTTATATATAAGGAATGTGTCATTCCGTTGTTATCTATATTATAATCTATAGTATAAATAAATCAGCACAATGTCATCATTATTTTTCACTGTACCTCCACGCGTCAATGCTATATTGCTGTCCAATTTCATTGACTCGTGTGATGCTGTCCAGTCCCCCTCTCTCTCTCTCTCTCACTCTCTCATTTTATCGACAAAATGAAAATTGAATCTTTCCTTTCCTTTTTATTCTCATAAAATATAATATATTAGTATATTATTTGATATTATATATATATATATATATATTACATAATATATGTGATACAACTCTTATAATATATCTAAAATATCATACTTTTAATTTTATTTTTCATAAATAAAATAGTATTTTCTTACTATAAATAAAACAGTATTTGTTTATAGTTTTTATTTGCATTTTTTTTTGTTATTTTTTATTTTATTTTATTTTCGTTAAATAAAATAGTATTTGCTTATGAGTTTTATTCATTTTTTATATTTATTTTTATTTTATTTTAAATAAAATAATATTTACCTATGGGTTTCATTTATTTATTTTTTATTCCTATAAATTTTCAATTCCAAACTTTTAATTTTATTTTCGATAAATAAAATAGTGTTTGCTTAACATAGTCTTTGATATTTTTTGTTCTTGAAAATTTTTAAGCTGTAAAATTTTAAAATTATTTTCAATAAATAAAATAGTATTAGTTTACACAGTTTCATTTTATGTTTTCTTCTTATAGTAAATTTTTAGCTTTCATGTGAATTTTTAGATTGTAAAACTATTTTATTTAAATTTTATATTTAATAAATAAAATAGTATTTGTATACAGGTTTCATTTACATTTTTTGCAATGACAAATTTTCTGGTTGCAATATTATATTTTTAATTTCATTTTTAAAAAAAATGAAATAGTGTATATTTACTGTTTTCATTCATATTTTTATGTTTATGTAAATTTTTAGGTTTTGAAATCATTTTTTAAATTTTATATTCAATAAATGAGATAGTGTTTGCTTATCAGTTTTATTAATTTTTTTGTTCATGTAAATCCCATGTTGCAAAATTATTATTTTTAATTTTATTTTCGCTAAATAAATACTATTTGCTTACATATTTCATTCATGATTTTATTTTTCTTTTAAATTTACTTTCAATAAATAAAACGATGTTTGTTTATGGGTTTTATTCAAGTTTTTTTTGTTACTATAAATTTTTCCGTTCCAAACTTTTAATTATATTTTTGATAAATAAAATAGTGTTTACTTATGATAGTTATTCATTTTTTTTGTTCATCTAAATTTTTAGGTTATAAACTTTTAATTAATTTTATTTTTTATAAATAAAATAGTCTTTACTTGTGTGTTTCATTCTTTTTTTTTTGTTTCGATAAATTTTCAACTTGAAATTTTACTTTTCTTTTGATTTTATTTTTGATTAATAAAATAATATTTACTTATAGGTTTCATTCATGTTTTTTGTTCATGCAATTTTTTGGGTTGAAAAATTATCTTTCTTTTACTTTTATTTTCATTAAATAAAAAAGTGTTTCCCTTACCGGTTCATTCATGTTTTTGTTATTAGATATCACTAATTATTGTGGATTAAAAATATATTTTATTTATTTATGTCTATTTTTTTATCTAATTTGACTGCCATTTTTTTATCACTATGGAGGAATAATTGTTGATTTATTACATAGAGTTTGCATATTTAACTAAGCTACACAATGTTATAGAATCAACACTATTATAAAGTATATTATATATCAAATTTTTACTTTATAAATAAATTATTTTATATCATTTATAAAAATTGACATGACATTCGCACGGGTCAACCGGCTAGTTATAATTAAATCTGCACAATATCATCATTAGTTTTCCACTGTTTGTCCAGATGTCAAGTCTACATTTTGCACTCTAATTCCATCTAGCTTCCGTTTCCTATTCAAATTTGAACTTTTTTCCTTTTTATTCTCTTATATATACATAAAATCGATTTGATAAAAAAAATACATACATAAAAATTAAAATCGATTATATAATATTACATCACCTATAGAATTTAATTATCGTCCACTGTAAGTGTAAAAAAAATTTACACAGAGATGTTCAATCATATTTCACTAAATAGATATTTGTGAAGAATTTTTTTGAAATAATGTTACAAGATGATACCAAGGTGTGATATGATTAGACGTCTATATAAATCCACTTTTCAAAATTTTTGTTTTTATTTCAATTTCATATTTCTTATATTTGGATATACAAATTGTGTAATTATTTAATTTTATTTCTGATTAATAAATTATTATTTGCTTATGAGTTTCATTTATCTTTCTTTGTTCCTCTAATATTTTAGTTTCCAAAAATATTTTTTCTTTTGATTTTACTTTTTATCAATAAAATAGTGTTTGATTATGGGTCTTATTCATCTTTCATTGTTCTTGTAAATTTTCAAGTTGCAAAACTATTATTTTTTATTTTATTTCTCATCAATAAAATAGTGTTTGCTTACGAGTTTCATTCTATTTGTATTTCTTTATTCTTGAAAATTATCGTGTTGAAATTTTTTATGATTAATTAAATTATATTTGCCTATGAGTTTTATTCATCTTTATCTGATCCTATAAATTTTCAGTGTTTAATTTTTTTATTTTAATTTTGGACAGTAAAATAATATTTGTTTATAGATTTTAATTTCAATGATCTCTTTTTATTAAGATCAATTTAGGGATGAAATTCATTTTTGATAAGATCATTTTAATTTCTACTATATGTATACGAAGCTCGAATTCTCAATGTAGATTTGGCCTGTCCCAAAATGTTTAAAATAATGTTTACTTACGGGTACCAATTATTTTTTGTTTGAGTAAATTTTAAGTTGAAAACTTTATTTTCTATTAATTTTATTTTTGATAAATAAAATAATATTTGCTTACATGTTTTATTTTTTTCATGTAAATTTTCAAGTTAGCCTTCATTTTTGTCTAAATTGTTTTTTTTATCATTATCTATTTATTCTATTTATCTCATTTGACTTTTCAATTTTATTGATATAGAAGGGTAATTGTTGATACTTATAACATGACATATTTAACTAAAATACACAATGTTACAAAATCAACATTGTTATAAATTTAAAATATGTCGTATATAAAATAATTAATATATAAGTTAATCATTTTATATCATGTATAAAAATCAACACGACCCGTGCGAATCTACTTTCTAGTTTGTTATCCATCCAAATAAAGTTCAAGCATATTGCTACTGCCACGTGGTAGTTTTTTATTCGATCCCCTTGTGCTGTGCCAAAGGCCCAAAGCAGATCATGAGATAATCCCCCCTGCGTCTTTTACATCTTTCTGCGTCTCCACTCTCCCGTGTGTACCGTGCTCTCCGTCCAGAATACTTCATATGCTGACACATGGCCAAATGAGCAAAAATAGAAATAGATTAATTGATTGATAGTCTATGGACCCAATCCATATAAAGTTGGAGTCTTTTTCAACAAAAACAATAAAAAAAATCTAACAAATAAAATAATTATAGTTAAAAATAAAAAAAATTAAGGAAGTGATACATGTTATTGGTCGAGAAATCAAAATTTAATCTTCATAAATAGTAATTGAAGTCAAAGAATCAGTAACACACGCATCTAATGCTTCGAAAATCAAGTCATACCGGCAATTAAATTATAGAATTGTGGATTGCCTATCTCTTGTTTGAAAATTGTATAGTCAATTATGATTTATTAATTGGTTACATTTAGCATCCGTTGTGCTGTGGCCAATGCTAAGAGCATCTCCAATGAGAGTCATATTAAGCATTGTACCAAATAAGTATTGATGCTTATTAAAATCTATGCATCGGAGAATATTTCTCTTAAAATGCTTGTTAAACATGGGTGTTTAGTTAAATATCTCTCCTAAGTACTCCTGCTTTAAATGCATATATAATAGGTCATGTCTTACTTTATGAATAAAAAATGTTAAATTATAAAATTAAAAAACTTATTATTGGTGAAATATAATGATGTGAGGTTATAATATGGTCCATTTATGAATTTTTTTAGAGATACTGGGTTGGAGAAATAGAATTCTTATAAAATACTTAAGTTAAAAAAAAAACAAAAATAAGTAATGTACTAATAAAAACCCACTTAAACACTCAAAATGAAATGTTCTATTGTAAATGCTCTAAGTGGCAACTAAAGAGGAAATTGGTAAAAACACTCTACACTTTTTATCCATACACCCCACATTAATGTTGAAATTCCAAAAATACCCTCAAATTTCACGTGCATTCCGGAAACTGGAGTTTCCGGAAAACAAAATTACATTCCGGAATACAAATTGTATGAAGACTGGAGTTTCCGAAATACAAATTTGACTGGAGTTTCTGGAATGCAAATTTGCATTCCGGACACCCCACAATTCAAAAACTTACATTCTGGAAACTGGAGTTTCCGGAATATACGCAAAACTAGAGGGTATTTTTGCAATTTTCATATTAATATGGAGTGTATGGCTAATAAACTGGGGTGTATTTACCAATTTCCAACTAAAGATGCTGCTCTAAGGCCTCTCAAAATGTGTTCCTATGCGAACGTTATCATTTGTCAGAAGTCCAATAGTTAGTGTAGGCCTGGCATACGCTGATATTAGCGTCGTCCAACAGCCCATGCTAACAAATGTGGGTTTGTGGCCTACAGTAACCTTAGCATCAGCTTGGTCCATGCTAATTTGGCTCAAAATAGAGGGCGATTTGCATACAACATGCAATATAGAACATCAAATTTTCTTGACCAAAAAAAAAAAAAAGAACATCAAATTTTATATCTCTTCATCAAACATATACACACGTAGATCAAAGAAGAAAACATATAAATCAATGATAATCTAAAAAATCAAACAATAAAGCAAGAAATTCTGTTCCAAATATCCAATGAATATATAACCTGTTTAGATTGGATAAAAGACAGGTGTAAGATGAAAATCATAGCCACTATATAGTAATAACCAATTACTAATTACTAACTTCAAAAGTCATTGATCAAAACTCTGAAGGTACATAGAAAAGAATATATAAAATTAAATTTTATAGCATTTTAAAAAGGGTCAAACGTAAAAAGTTCATTTCCTGCAATAAAGGTTTTTTTCGTGGTGAAAATACCTAAGAAATGGATTGATTAAACAACATCCAAATCATGGTGCAAATAACTCTAAAATAAAATGTTATTCCAAAGAAGCAACAAAAGCACAATTGTCCTCACTACCATCACCACCACAAATAACTATATATAACCACAGGAAAACCCATCAAGTAGAGCTAACCTTGTCAATATGTAGCGGTTGTCAATGGAATTAGGCAGATTATTTATCATTAATTGTGCAGATTTATATTTGTAATTATGTAATTATACTTATAATTGTAGGTAACAAGGTGAAACACAAGAAAGGGAATTGAATTGTGTTTCTTAGCTTTTTAAAACTTTTTGCAAATCGTTGGACACAGTATGGGAAAGGTTGGACGCACAACGTATATTAGACGCACAGATAAGATGGACGTAGAAACGTCTACTTGGTTTAAAACAAGTTTTAGTGCGTTTAAAACGTTTGAACGTTTGTTAAAAATAATTTCGATTCAATTCCCACAGTTAATATATAAACTGAATTTAAAGGAGTTAAGGGATAAAGAAATTACACAGATATTTATCCTAGTTCACTATTTCCTAAAAGCTACGTCCAGTCCCCTCAAACTAGAGATATTTCAGTATCAATCCAGATAGAATTATAAGTATTCTTCAACAGCCTCTTCAGGCCTTTAAACAAGTATTGTTTGCACACGTAGCCTCTCCAGGCTCAACCAAGTATTGTTTTACAGACAAGCCTCTCCAGGCTAAACCCAAGTATTCTTTTACAGTCAAGCCTCTCCAGGCTCAAACAACTCAGAAGAGTGTTTTGGTTCTTAAGTGCTGCTAACTCACAGAAGTGAGAATATAAAACTTAAGCACTTCGAAAGTTAATCAAACTCTCTTTTTACAAGAAGAAAGAAACTATACAATTCTTTATAAACTTTACAGAGTATATGAAAATATTTGCACAGCGTTTTGACTCTTTTTTTCGCGTAGTTCAGTCTTGTGTGTTATTCTTCTTGTTCACGGTATTTATAGGCTTTAAGTGAAGCTTCAGATTTGATCTTGAACTTGATTTGCTTCAGTCTTCATAAAATAGTCATTTCCTAATAGCATTAAATGCTATCTTCCCGTTGCTTCCAAGGAGTGCTTCTGTAGGGTATTTTGTGCAGTTCTTTCTCATAGGTCAGAAGCAACCTGTACTCAAAGTCTCAACTACACAGTGGTTAATAGTAATATCCAGTTGAGACAAAGAGAATACATTGTATCAAAGAAAAGGTATGTTCAGAGAGTGATAGAAATGTTCAGATTACATTCTCTCTCAAGTACACTTTTCACAGTGCTTTATGCTTTCCATTAAATGGTAGTTGAAAACGTTGACATTTAAATCCAGGAAAAGCAATGTATATAGCTATTTATTTCAAATCATTTGCTCATTAAATATGTTTCATATTAAATGCAAGAGCAATAAATAACATGTTATGGTAGCTTGCGTGTTGGACGCAGCTGCAGAGTAGAATGGACGCTCTGTTCACTTACCATATGGATGCATATCATATCTTACCATGTAGACGCTTAGCCTCCAGAGTCCATTAGACGATACTTACTCAAGGTCAAGTATCAGAGTCCATTAGACGCACAGCTCTCAGTTTGTACATATAAGTACTAGGGTCACAATGGACGATGAACTTAGTTTTGTTGTACCTACAAGAGCTTGTTATTAGACTTTGTAAAATCCTTTAATAATAATTGTTATCATCAAAACCACTTAGAAATTTAAGCATTGAAAAATACCTTTGAACAATTTGGTTCCAACAATCTCTCTCTTTTTTATGATGACAAACATTATTAAGTTTTACAAGCAATATTAGCAAGAAAACAAAATAATCAGTCAGCATAAACATAAAGGACTTTTCTTTCAAGGAAACTCCCCATGAGATAAACATCTCAGTGTTCCTTTGAACTTACTTAACTCCCCCTGAGATAAACATCTCATGGGTTTTGGATATTCAACAAGTTAAGTACCTGAAAAGTTCTTTATCTCAAATCACGGGTTAGTCCAGCAACATATATATAAACATAATCAAATAATAAGACTACTGCAATTTGACTCAATTTCATTTTATTAATCTCATTTTATTAAGACTTGAGTTTTAAAACTTAATTCCATTTTTCTCCCCCTTTTGTCATCAGACAAAAAGGTTTGACTAAACATCATAGTCCTAAAATTTGTTTTGAAAAACAGGATGAACATGAGATCAGGACTTCGGCAGTTCCATCTTTGACTGCATGTACTTCATGAACTGTCCAAAGAGAAACACAAGATCTTCAACGATTTCTCTTGGCACTGTATCTTGTGCTGAGCTTGGTTCCTCATCAGTGGAGACAGCAATATCTTCTGGCTCAGGGGGTAGCTCAACAATGGGCTCAGGAATAGGTCGAGTTGGTGGACCGAGGATGTCATCAAACATAGTCTTTTGATCCTCCTTTCTCTTTGTCACAAACCCCATTGTAGGCGTTTCAGCCTTTTCAGCAGCAGAAACTCCAGAAGTTGATGCTTGTTGTTCACACAGTCTAAGGTGTCTCTCCCAGAAAGTCCTTGCGTCATGAAGGGAAGAGAAAACGTGGGTAAGAAGGGAAGTTGGAGAGAGAAAACAGTAACTATTTTCTTGAAACAAAGCGTGATCATTAAAAGAAAAACTGCTTCAGAGCAGATGAGCAAGTTTTGATAAAAATATATTATTTTAAAATAACTTGGACTCAGCGCGGGAATGCAAAGAGTTATAAAACTTTAAGCCTTAAAAAAACTTCTAAGTCTCAATTTAGACTGACGTGTCCTACTGGACGCTAGTCTTATTGGACTCAGACTCAACTTAAGCATATTGGACGTTAAACATCACTCTTTTATAAAGTGCATATTTAAATGCTTCCTTATAAAAGTGAATCTATCTACAGAGAGGGGTTTTGTAAATATATCTGCCCATTGATTTTCAGTGCTAACAAACTGAATATCAAATACTCCCTTCTGTACATAGTCTCTAATGAAATGATGTTTAATTTCTATATGCTTAGCTCTTGAGTGTAAGATTGGGTTCTTAGACAAATTGACTGCAGCAGTATTATCACAAAGAACATAAATCTTAGTCTAAAAATGTTGTAGTCCTCCAATTGATGTTTAATCCATTAGAGCTGAGAACAACAACTTGCAGCAGAGACATATTCTGTGACATCCTGAGGCCGACGAGGGCAGGGAGTGATCGCTAGTGCAAAGAGGCACGGAAGAGGGGAGGCTCCTAGCAGGCTTCTAGGCGAAGGGGTACATGAATGAACCGAAATCATACCCGAATGAGAGGTATTCTGAGACTATGCAGGTTTGGGACTATACAGTTGAGGAAAGCTTAATCGAATTGATTGGTACTACCTATACCAACAAGATGCATCTTCGTTTCGATAGTCTATCACTTAAGAACTGCACAGTTAAGCGTGCTTGACTTGGAGCAATTTTGAGATGGGTGACCTTCTGGGAAGTTTCCTAAAAAGCATGTGAGTAAGGACAAAGCATGCTGAAAAGACCCGTGTTGGTGTGTGGGGACAGTTGTCAATCTGAAAAGTAGTCGGGATGTTACACAAGAAGCTGATAAAATGGAGTACACTAGCTGTTTAGAGCTAGGGCTCAGGAAATTCTGAGATATTTTTCACAAGTTCTTAGCAAAGAATTTTTCCATCAAGTGCTCAAAAGAAAGAAGAGTCTTTTTGAATTACCACAGACAGATATGGCAGTACGCATGTACGCAGCTAAACTTCGAACCTTTGGCTAAAGTACTTTTTGGTTTCTAGTTTCAAAACTTGATGAAGTCTAGGAGTGCAAATGATTTTAAGGCAGGACTTAGGTATGGATTAAGGAAAATAGATTTTTCACTAGAAATCCGTCAAACGGAAATGTCGGAAGATGGAGAAAGAGGAAGAAAGTAAGAGAAATATTGGTAGACTGTCTAGGTTATAACAAACAGAGTTGGGACAAAGAAGCAAGAGGTTATACTCCGAACCGTTAAATGGACGAGTATGTTATATCTAAAGGATGATAGTAGATCATTTGGATAAATACAGTGGTGTTAGGTAATGGGAATTATCCCAGATAAAAGATGTTGTCCAAATCTGCTTATTCACAGAATTTCGAAGACAAAATTATTTTTAGAGGGGTAGAATTGTAACATCCTAAAATTTTACTCTATAAGACAGAGTATTGATTTTAGAAGATTAGAACTATCTTTAAGAGTTTCAGATGAAATATAATGGTTTACAGCTGACGTAGAAGTCAAACGGTATTTTACGGACATTCTTGACTGTTAGAATAAACTGATAAAGAATATGGAAAATACATACTTGATTCCCAAAAGATATTAGAGGATAGACAATAGTCACTTGATGTTCCATAAAGATTTTAGAAAATAAAGTTTGAAATTTTAGAGAAGGATATAAAGGGAATTACAGTTTTCGTCCCTCTAAGAGAAACTCCGTAATCTGTTAGTTAAGAAATGAATAAAATACCAGATTTGGAGAAATAATTAAGATAGAGACTCTAGGATCTAATATACTTAAGATAGTATAGAAAATAAAAAGTCTTGTTTGGTATTATAGTTAAAAATGGAAAGATAGTTAAAGTCTTTTATAGACTTCTGTTTTCTATTTTTTCGTCTATTATCTATTTTATACGAAATTGTGTGATCTAAGTGATAAGAAAATTATGTTAGTCTTAAAATTAAGGTTTTTACATACTTATCAAATTATTTCATTAAAACAGACATTTTTCCTTTAACGTTTGAGTTTTTATAGATAACCGTATTTACCGTTATTAATGGATAAAGATTTTAAATAGAAAAAGTATGTCAAACCAACCCATAAAATAAACTTACTTCACAAAAGTTGTTTCTTTTAATATTTGTGATTTTTTGGAATTTTTTTTGGAATTTTTGGAAAACTTTCAAAAAAATACTACAAAATACAGTAAACTGATACATATCGCGTACAGATTTGGCTATACAGTATTAGAAAATTTCGTGAAAAAGGTCCAAACAATTTTTATTTTTTATTCTTTATTTCATGATTTTTAAAAATATTTCTAGACAAGATTATTTTTCCACTGTTTTGGCTCTTTTATGCGGTATATCAGCCGTATAAAAACAAATAGAAAGCTAACGGGATTGAAAGAAGAACTGAGAATTTACAAAGGACCTAAAAATAATTTTATAAAGTTGAAATAGTGATGTTGACCCAGCTATTGACCTTAATCAGTAGGAGAATGTGCAAAAACCATTTTACCCTTGATTTTACATTAAAACTACTAAAACCTAAAGCTTTTGTCTATATAATCCAATGGTCCCCCCTTTCCCTCTTCTTGGTCGACATCACCATCCAATGTAGGCCGTTGGATTTTCTTTTTGCATATGAGCGATAAACCTAGTCATAAGAAGAACCCAATTAGGAAAATGCATGATTTAATTAAAATTGGTTTATGACATAGGCTTTAAAAAGTAAGATGACCACGCAATTTTTTTATTACCTCTTCCTCCCTTCCTTTGGCCGCCCCTCCATCTATAAATAGCCCCCCTTGCTTCATAAATTTTTCACACACCAAAGAAGCCTTGAAGCCTTGAAGACAAACACAAATTCTCTCTTTTCTCTTCTTAGTTCTTAAATTTCTTACTTGGTGTTTTCAAGCTTGTTCTTCATAGTTTTGTGGCAAAGGTAAGGGGAACCTCTTGCAAATTAATTTGAGAAGTATGTGTTTGATTCTTGGTTGTGCTTGATTTATGTGTTGTTATGTTATAGCTTTTTGGTTGTTTATTATGCTTTAAATAATTGATTTATGGCTTTAATATAATTGTTTTGTGCTATTTATTAATTGTACTGTTATAATGCCCAAATTCCTATTAAAAAATCGTGTGAGTAGAGTTACTATGCCAAAATTAATTTTGAGTTTTTGTAAACATACCGTTATAATGGTAAAATTTAGATATACCGTAAATATGATCTTACCAAAAAGAAAATACAAAATATTCTTTTGTGAAAACCCTGATATTGTCTATCATTGATATACAAGGTGATGGTTAAGATAAATGGTTTATCAGTATGGGTCTGTCTAGGAAAGACAAAGACCTTTGAAGGGGCTTTTTAAATCCATCTCTCTTTCCTAGGAACTGTACTGATACGCTGTTTGGAGAATTCTTAACACTAGGGACCCGGTATATACGTGACTAAGATAAATTGGGAAAGAAGTGATTTCTTAATAACGTATATATAAATAGATTGGATTGGATAAAAGAGTATAATAGTAATGAATTCTCGGTGAATTATACTGTTATAGCATCTTTCGGAATCTAATATAACAATAATGGGTTCTCGGTGAATTCCTACTGTTATATTAACAGTAGGAAAATATAGTGTGGGTATCTAATCTGTATATATATGCAAATAACTCAGTTTAATTTCCAATGTTTATGACAGTGGAAATTAGTGAGATAGGCTTTCAATGGGCGTCTTTCCTGGAAGATAATTGGTGCTTAAGTATTTCAGAAGAGAAACAGCTTGATTACGTTCACTTATACTACATCGTGTTATTTTAAAAACAGAGTACTGATTACCGAAGACAACTTTGCCGCCGTGTGATCCTTTCATCTTCGAAAATTAACTAAGCCGAAAATAATCAGCTCTATTTCGTTTACTAAGTCTATATCAAAGTTTTCAAGAAAGTTGGACACTGATTACCGCAGTTGGCTCAGCTGCCATGTTATTATTCCATTCCCAAATAACTATCTAAAATCTGAGAACAGACACTTACTGATTAGAAAATGGACATAAGTTTAAATATTGTTGATCTCTTCTCTCAATCAATCCTAGGTGGCTTTGCCTCGTTTTGGTCTTCATGAAATAAGTTAATAACCTTTAGTTTATATATCGAATCACTCTGTTGGGCTGCTCACCTCAGTTCGGCTCTACCACGGTGTGATCAGTCGTAAATTGGATTATTAAAACTAGAAAAATAACTTAACCCGTAATGATCCATAGAATCAAGTGAAGAAGGTAAGAGTAGTTTTATAAAGTGATAAATTATTTCCTATAAAGTATTTTGATAAGATCTAAAGACGTTTTTAAAGAGAAGCTACAGTAAAACGGAAGAAGTTTTACAAAAGAGATTTTAAGGTGCAATTTAGACGAACATTTGCATTAAAGACAATGAGCATACAACCTACTAGACGGGGTTGAAAATAGGTTTTGTTGGACTACAATTGTCTACTGGGAGTATCCAGGTTTTGAAAGTCTCAATGACCTTATCGGTGAATCCCCCTGAGCCGAGACGAGTCGTATACCCGGCTTGGATAAATCTGACTGGTAGATCTATTTCTGATTTGGCATTAAGTTTTAAATGCGGATTTCTGAAGTATTCTCAGGGGTCTAAGGCAGGATTCCCTGATAATTCTGTTAAGTTTACTGCAGCTGATCGCTCAAATGATGTGAGGTTGAAAAAGTTTCCTTGGAGCACTACACCGGTGTGATTAGAGAGATATTGAAGTGGCATGCATAAAAGCCTCCTTCATTCACATTTCTTTTTCTGTTAATGACAGTTTTTTAAAAATAGTTAAGTTTGAATTTAAATTTAAATTTTTAATTATTAAAAATAGCTGTTTCCAATTTTTGGTTTAAGGGCAATTTTGTTTATTAAAAAACTATAACAAAATCTTATATCCTCTTTATATATGTTATAGATTATAGATATCCATCCATTTTATAATATTTCTGACCTACCCAATGGGTGTAACATCCTAAAATTTCACTCTATAAGACAGAGTATTAATTTTAGAAGGTTAAAACCTTCCTTAAGATTTTTAGATGAAATATAAATGTTTAGAGCTGACGTAGAAGTTAAACGGTACTTTACGGATATTCTTGACTATCAGAATAAGCTGATAATGAATATGGAAAATTCATACTCAATTCACAAAAGGTATTAGAAGATAGACAATAGTCACATGATGTTCCATAAAGGTTTTAGAAATTAAGTTTGGAATTTTAAAGAAAGATATAAAGGGAATTATAGTTTTAGTCCCTCTAAGAGAAACTTCGTAATCTGTTAATTAAGAAATAGACAAATACCGGAGATGGAGAAATAGCTAAGATAGAGACTCTAAGATCTAGTATACTTAAGACAACATAGAAAATAAATAAGTTTTGTTTGGTATTATAGTTTAAAACGATAAGAAAGTTAAAGTCTTATATAGATCTATATAAGACTTAATAAGATCTACATATAGTTTTTTTCCTATAAGTAGAAACTTACTCTTACAAACTAAGTTATGATCTGGATGGCACAATTAGTCATAGAATTATTATTGTTTTCTTACTACTTAAGGTCAAGGCATGGAAGTAATTAATCCATTAGCTTGTCGGTAGCAAAAAGATAATAATGGTAATAAGTATGAACTGGTAAGTCAAAATTCCTAAGAATGGAAGAACTTAAGGTTTGACTCCGATCGAAGGAAAGGAAATATTCGGTAGTTGAGGTAACAATATCAAAGGGAATACAAGAATGTTATCTCTAAGATTAATAGTTAAAGCCCATAGTTGAGTAGAATGGTATTAGAAATTTTCAACAAATAAGGATTATTGATAAGGATTCAATAGTGATTGGAATGACTTACTAAAGGTATTTTAGTAATGAAAGGATCAAAGGTATATCCAATAAGAAAATAATCTTATAGGATTCTTGGAGTAAATCAGTTCTTTTGGAGGTAAGAAATAGGAAGGATGATTAAGTATAAATTCAAGAAACTAATAGAAGATATCCTTAACTCATATTAATGCTAGGGAAGTCAAAATAAGTTATACCGATATCTGATGGCTAGTGAGATTAAGTGTTGATAAAAGAGGATACAGTAATTGGAAGAAGTTAGGCCTTAAGATAATTTCTGGGAAATATTTTGCACAAGTTATTGCAAATATGTTATACTAAGTACTCAAATGGAAAAAGGAACGGGAGTTTTTGGGGATTACGACAATAGGACCTGATTATACGCATGAATACAGCTAAGTCTGAATATTTGGCGGAATAACTTGATGAAACATAGGAGTACAAATGAAATATTGAGGAAAGACTTAGTATGGATTACGAAAGTGGATTTTAGCATTGGAGATCCATCAAAAAGAAATGTCGGAAGATAGAGAAAGAAAAAGAAATAGGGAAAAATAATGTTGGTAGACTGTCTAAGTTATAGCAAATGGAGTAAGGACAAAGAAGCAAGAGATTACACTCCGAACTATTAAAAGGGCCAGTATGTTATATCTAAAGGTTGATGGAAGATCATTTGAATAAATACAGTGGTGTTAGGTAATGGGAATTATTTCAGATATAGGACGATTGTCCTGTATGCTTATTTACTGAATTTCGAGGACGAAATTATTTTTAAAGGGGTAGAATTGTAACATCCTAAAATTTCACTCTATAATACTGAGTATTAATTTTAGAAGATTAGAACCATCCTTAAGATTTTTAGATGAAATATAATGGTTTAGAGCTGACCTAGAAGTTAAACGGTACTTTACGAATATTCTTGACTGTCAGAATAAGCTGATAATGAATATAGAAAATTCATACTAAATTTACAAAAGGTATTAGAAGATAGACAATAGTCACATGATGTTCCATAAAAGGTTTTAGAAATTAAGTTTGGAATTTTAGAGAAAAATATAAAGGGAATTATAGTTTTAGTCCCTCTAAGAGAAACTCCGTAATCTGTTAATTAAGAAATAGACAAATACTGGAGATGGAGAAATAGCTAAGATAGAGACTCTAGGATCTAGTATACTTAAGACAACATAGAAAATAAATAAGTTTTGTTTGGTATTATAGTTTAAAACGATAAGATAGCTAAAATCTTATATAGACTTTTGTTTTCTATTTTCCGTCTACTATCTGTTTTATATGAAATAGTGTGATCTAAGTGTTGTGTGATTTATTTCTATCTTTTAATTATAGTATTAATAGGCTTATTAAGTTGATTCATTAAAACAATCATTTTTCACTTAACGTTTGGCGCTATAACAGAAAATAGTTTCCACTGTTATTAACGGATTCAGTTTTAAATTGAAAAAGTATATTACAACCAACCTAGAAAAACAAACTTCCTTCACAAAAGTTGTTTCGTTTAATATTTTTGATTTTCTGAAATTTTCTTAGAATTTTTGGAAAAATAATTTTTGAAATCGTTTTGGTCTCTATAGCTTATAGCAGGAACTAATAACTGATTCAGAGATCAGATTGAGGTCAACAAGAGATTTTGAGAAGTTGAATCATGTTTTTACATTTTTGTAAGATTTTTGGAAATTATCTCAAAATTTTCTGAAAAACAGATCAAAAGTTACTTTTTCAGTCCTTGCGGACACAGAAACGAGGGTTTCTGAACAGAAATGGATTTTTAGTGATCAGTGAATGTTCAAAATTATTTTTTAAGAGAGATCATTAATGTTTATATCAGATTTGCAATTTCTTAGAAATTTTTTGGAATTTTCTGAAAAATGTCCGTTTTGCACTTACGGCGCGTCCGTTTTCCTTTGTTATGCAAACCGCAAAGCATACACTTACTGTAAAATCCAGAAACTCTTTCATGAAGCCATTACGTCTATTATAAGGTATTTTTGAGATTTTCTATTGGTTCTCACACTTTAAATTAATTTTGAGAATTTTTGATTTATGAAAAGACTACTTTGCCCTTGATTTTCACTTAAAACCTAGGGGTAAAAATGTAACTTCACTTCTCCTTTGGATCAACCCTTAAAACCGCCACATGAGGCAAGGAAGAAGAACTCAATTATGAGTCATCACCATGAGTCATAAGCCTTGTCATGAGCATAAACCAATTAGGAAAAAGATTGATTAAACCTAATTAATAATTAAGCATTTAAAGAGTCATGGCTTACATCACATGCTCTTTTTCCTTCCTTCCTTGTCCCTCCTCATGGCTGATCCCTCCATCTATAAATAGCCTCCCTTGCTTCATAAAATTTACACACAAATCCAAGAAGCCTTGAAGGCAAACACAATTCTCTCTTTTTCTCTTCTTAGTTCTTAAATTTCTTACTTTGTGTTCTTGGAGTTTTCAAGCTTGTTCTTCATAGTTTTTGTGGCAAAGGTAAGGGGAACCTCTTGCAAATTAATTTGAGAAGTATGTTTGATTCTTGTTTGTGCTTGAATTGTGTGTTTGTGTATTTATAGCTTTTATTTGTTTATTTATGCTTTAAATAATTGATTTATGGTTTTAATATAATTATTTTGTGCTATTTATGAATTGTAGTGTTATAATACCCAAATTTTATTAAATTATCATGGAAGCAAGAAGGTTATGGCAAAATTAATTTTTGACCTTTGTAAACATACCATTATAATGGCAAAATTTAGATTACCGTAAATATGATTTTACCGCAAAGAAAATACAATTTATTATTTTGTGAAAAACTTGATATTGTCTATCATTGATATACAAGGTGATGGTTAAGATAAATGGTTTATCAGTATGGGTCTATCTAGGAAAGACAGAGACCTTTGAAGGGGCTTTTTAAGTCCATCTCTCTTTCCTAGGAACTGTACTGATACGCTGTTTGGGTTATTCTTAACACTAGGGATCCGGTATATACGTGACTAAGATAAATTGGAAAAGAAGTGATTTCTTAATCTCGTATATATAAATAGATTGGATTGAATAAAAGAGTATAACAGTAATGGATTCTCGGTGAATTCTACTGTTATAGCATCTTTTGGAATTTAATATGACAGTAATGGATTCTCGATGAATTCTACTGTTATATTAACAGTGGGAAATATAGAGTGGGTATCCAATCTGTATATGTATGCAGTTAGCTCAGTTTAATTTCCAATGTCTACGACAGTGGAAATTAGTGAGATAGGCTTTCAATGAGCCTCTTTCCTGGAAGATAATTAGTGCTTAAGTATTTCAGAAGAGAAACAACTTGATTACGTTCACTTAGACTATATCATCTTATTTTAAAACCAAGCATTGATTACCGAAGACGGCTCTATCGCCGTGTGATCTTTTCATCTTCGAAATATTAACTAAAGCCAGAAAATAATTAGCCTTATTTTGTTCACTAAGTCTATATCAAAGTTTTCAAAGAAAGACGAACACTGATTACTGCAGTCGGCTCAGCCGCCGTGTAATTATGCCATTCCCAAAAGAGCTATCTAAAATATGAGAGCAAACACTTATTGATTTGAAAGTGAACGTAAGTTTAAATACTGTTAATCTCTTCTCTCCTGATCAATCATAGGTGGCTCTGCCTCGTTTTGGTTTGCTTGAAATGAATTAATAACTTTAGTTCATATACCAAATCACTTTGTTAGGTTGTTTTCCTCAGTTCGGCTCTGCCACGGTGAAATCAATCATAAAACTGAATTATTGAAGCCCAATCAATGATTTAATCTGTAACGATCCGTAAAAAGAATATTGAGAACAAGGGTTATTTATTTCAATTATACAGTGAAAGGTTTTTACAAGAAAAAGTGATTTTAACAATTATCTAAAGATTTTTATAACGTGATGAGCTTTATTTTATATATGAAAAGATTTTGAGATTCAGAGATTTTGAGAAAAGTGACAGTAAAACAGATGAAGTTTTACAAACAGAAATTAATAGAGAAAAATAGTTTGCAAATTTAGACAGACATTTGCATTATAGATGATGAGCATACAACCTAGAGGATAGGGTTGAAAATAGATTCTGTTGGACTGCAATTGTCTATCGAAATTATCCAGGTTTCGAAAGTCTCAATGGCCTTGTCGGTGAATCCCCCTGAGCCGAGACGAGTCGTATACCCGGCTTGGATAAATCTGACTGGTAGATCTATTTCTGATTTGGTATTAAGTTTTAAATGCGGTATTTCTGAAGTATTCTCAGGGGTCTAAGACAAGATTCCCTGGTTATGTTGCTAAGTTTACTGCAGCCAGTCGCTCAAATGATGTGAGGTTGGAAAAGTCTGCTTGGAGCGCTACACCAGTGTGATTAGAGAGATATTGAAGTGGCATGCATAAATATACTTTGATGTGAGAATATATTTTGTGAATGAGTTATTTTGTAGGTTTACAAGACACAAGGTAAGACTTGTTTGATTGGAATCTGTTTATAAGTCTTGATTGATCTGTTATCTTTGATATATGTCTTGATGTGCGAATTGATTGGTATATAATCTGTGTTTTGTTTGTGCTTGTACTTTACTTGTTACTTTGTTTAGAGTTTCACCCTTGTCTGCTTTATGTTGTGTTGATGCATAACTGAGTAGATGATTTACCCAAGAAGTGGGCTATGTAACATCTATTTTTCTGAATTACCGTTTAAAATCTGTTTTATATGAAATTTTAAGATCTAAGTACTAAGTAAATTCTTGGTCTTATAATGAAGGTTTTAAAATACCTATCAAGTTATTTCAGTAAAACAGTCACTCTTTCCTTGACGTTTGACATCTGTATTTACCGTTATTAACAGATACGGTTTTAATTAGCACAAGTATGTCAAACCAACTTAGACAAACAAACTTCCTTCACAAAATTTATTTCTTGTAATATTTCTGATTTTCTGGAATTTTCTTAGAATTTTCTAAAAATTTTAGAAATTACCGTTTTGTCCCTATTACTTACAGTAAGAGCTAAACACTGATTCGAATACCAAACTGAGGTCAGAAAAAGATTTTAAAAAGCTGAATCATATTTTTATATTTTTTGGGATTTTTAGAAATTATTTCATAATTTTCTGAAAAGCATATCAAAACGCTACTTTTCTGATCCTTATAAAGTACAGAAAACAGGGATTTCTGGTCAGAAATCGATTTTCAATAATCAGTGAGTGCTCAAAATCAAATTCTAAGAGGGATCATTAGTGTTTAAATTCAATTTGTGATTTTCTGGGATTTTTCTGGAATTTTCTGAAAAATGTCCGTTTTGCATTTACGGCGCGTCCGTTTTCCTTTGTTAGTGGAAACCGTAAAGCCTACCCTTACCGTAAAATTCCAGAAGCTCTTGTATGAAGTCTTTAAGACTATTATTTGTCATTTTCAAAATTTCCCATAAGTCCTCACCTTTTTATAATAGTTTTTGGAATTTTACTTGTAAAATGACTATTTTACCATTGGTTTTCGGTTTATTTACCAAATCATAAAGTTTTTACTATGCAATCAAATGACTCTCCTTCCCTCTCATCTTGGTCGACATCAAGGAGTGTTTAGAGGCCTTGGATCAGATTTCCTACATGAGTCATCAATCCTTGTGCAAACCTTTGGACCAATTAGAAAAAGAATGGATTAAACCTAATTAAAAATTATGTATTTTGGGAGTCATGGCTTACATCACATATTTTCTTTATTCCTTCCTTCTCCCTAGCTCTTGGCCGCCCCTCCCCCTATAAATAGACCCCTTGGCTTCATAATTTTTCACACACCAAGAAGCCAAGGAAGCCTTGAAGACCACAAACACAAGTTCTCTCTCTTTACTTTTTAGTTCTTAAATTTCTTTTGGTGTTTTTGCTTTGTTCTTCCTCAAGTTTTGGCCAAGGTAAGGGGAATCTCTTTCAATATTAATTTGAGAAGTATGTGTTTGATTCTTGTTTATGCTTGTCTTGTATGCTTTATGTGTTTTTGCTTTTATACTTTAAATAATTGTTTTATAGCCTTAAATTAATTATTTTGTGCTAATTATTAATAGTAGGGTTATAATGCCCAAAATTCTTTAAATTTTCATGTGAGTAAGATGGGAATGTTAAAATTAATTTTTGAGTTTTGTAAACATACCGTTATAACGGTGAATTTCAAATTACCGTAAAAATGGTTTTACCATAGAGAAAATAAAATTATTATTTTGTGAAAACCCTGATATTATCTATCATTGATATACAAGGTCATGATTAAGATAAATGGTTTATCAGTATGGATCTGTCTAGAAAGGAAAGAGACCTTTGAAGGGGCTTTTATTTAGTCCGTCTCTATCTGGCTTGGGATCTGTATTGATACGCTGTTTGGGGAATTCTTAACTTAAGGACTCAGTATATAGTGGCTAAGATAATTGGGGAATATAATGACAATGGATTCTCGTGAATTCTGCTGTTATATATATTTTTTGGTTTAGTGTTCTCTATGTTTTTAACAGTGGAAATTTGTGAAAGAAGCTTTCAGTGGGCTTTTTCTGAAATAAACCGGTGTTCAAGTATTTTCGAAATATTTCAGTTTTGACCCTTTTTAATGAATTAATCACTTTTAGTTCTATTATATACTGATTTATTTTTGAGGGACTTGAATATAAATAAATTATGAGTTATCTGGGATAACTGATTCTATGTTCTATCTGAGTGGTGAAATTCTGTGTTTTCCCTGAGATGTGTGATTTGATATTCTTTTCTGTTAAATGTGGTTTTGGCATGTTCTGGTAATTCTATGTTGTTTGAGATAAGTGATTCTGAGTGGTTAGAAGTGAAAGAGATATACCTGGTGGAAGGCGATGTTCCCATATGCTTAGTACTAATGTGATGTTCCCATATGTTTTGTTTAAAGCGATGTTCCTACTCGATGTTCCCACATGATGTTCTTACTTGATGTTCCTACTCGATGTTCCCAAATGCTTTGTTGAAACCGATATTCCCACTGGATGTTCCCAATGCGCTGTTATTGTATGTTATGTTGGTACACTGATTATTTAAGTATAATTCCTTAGTGTTGGTGATGTATATTGCTGTGTGCCTATACTTTTCCTATTACTTTGTTTAGAGTTTCACCCTTGCCTGCTTTGTTGTGTTGATGCATGACAGAGTAGATGTTTGACCCAAGAAGTGGGTTAGCTCTTAGGAGAGGATTTGAAGGATGTTGTTGTATAGATGAATATGGATTCCAAGAAGAATAGTTGGTTACAATATTATTTTGGGTAGAGGTCTAGAGATTAGACTGACTCAAATGTTCACTGTATCATTTTCGATCTTTTCTTGTAAAAAACTCTGATGATTATATGAAATAAAATTACATTCATACAAGTTTTATTTATACTTCCGCATTGAAAATCTTTTCGAAAACACTTAAAAAGAAATCAAGGGAGCATTCTCCCCATCCTTCTAATCTTGTTTAAAAGAAGAAAAAAATTTACCCGTATTTTAGAAGTGGGATTTCTAAACTTTCACCAAATATTTTTCTAAGTTATTTTGAAATTCTTGGTAACTATGGTGTAATATCCTTTCTGGAGAAAAGGTGTTACAAGCTAGCTCTTAGATGAAGGATCTGAAGGAAGATGTTGTATAGATTGATAGAGATTTCAACAAGAATCGATATTTATTGTTTTATATTGGGTAGAGGTCTAAAGATTCGACTAACTCAATGTTCACTGTATGAACCTCTGTTGTAAACTCTAATGATTTCATATATGAGATGAGAAATTTTTGAGTACGAAGTTATGTTTTACTCTTTACATCCAAATATTTACAAAGAGAAAATCTTAAAGGGATTTACTCCCCATCCTTCTCATCTTCTTTAAAAAGAGAAATATTTTACCCACATTTTTAGAGAAGGATTATTAACTTTTAAGAATACTTTCTAAATCTTTGCGAAACTTTTGATTACTATAATGTAATATCCTTTTAGGAAAAAAGGGAAAAAAGGGTGTTACAATGGGTGGCATTTACGGTGGACCAATAGAAAAATTGGTCCACTGAGGTCCAATTCGGTAATCACCCACAATGCTAGGTAATGTGGAAATTGGATATTCCTCCCTAGAACATTTTCAAATTGGATATTTCTCCCAAGAACAATTCCAAATTTGATATTGCTCCCAACATAATATACAAATTGGATATTCCTCCCAACAATTTTTTTTCTTGTACAGTGTTTATTTTATTATAAACAATCATTCTATTAACATAAATATTACAATGTGCACAATGGATTAATTAGTAATTACACTATTAATTGAGTTTTGATTTTAATAATATATGGTCAACAATTATATTTCTGTTACGGGTCATTTTGAGTCTTATATGGAACGTACTCAACCATCAAATACACCCCTTGGGCCCTTCACTTGTGACTTATCCGCTCAAATTGTCATTTTTCACGGCAAAAATAAGTCAATGTAATAAAATCTTTATTCACCACAAAATAAATAAATAAATAAATTACAAAATGGAAAATATGCACAATCTTCGCGCCTAACCATAAATCCACTTACTACATACACATACACTAGACAGGTCGGTTTCTTTTTATCAGGACTAACTACACGTGGGTTTATTTTTTTCGGTTTTCAACGTTACATGGGTGGGTTCATAAAATGTGATTTATCCCAAAAAATTTGCTTCATCATTAATTATACCAAAATCAACAGTCATGCCCTACTTAACTTGCTTGCTTGATGGCTATAGCTAGCAATTGACCTTCATTGGGAACTTGCTGTAGATTTTAGCAACTCTTAATCAATTTGTTTACAACTAGTATGATGACCCGTGCCCTGCACGGGGTGAAAATTCTATGTATAAATATATACATTTATTAATACTATTTGGTTTTCTATATTTGTAAGAATAGAGGTTGTTAATATAGCATTATCATGATTAATGCAGTAAAAAGTTATCATATTTGTATAACTAACATGTTTTCCCATACGTTAATTTTTTAAATTGGAAGTATAGTTTTGCAATTTAAAAAAGCATCATGCATTGTGAATTTTTCCACAAGTATGGCCAGCTATGGATTGCATGTGGTTGGGTCTAGTGTCTTCATACAATGGTGTGAGTCTTTTTACAATTATGTGTTGCACGTTAATTTTGGATCTAACGACTTCACACATGGGGTGAGAGATTTTCCATGACTTTGAACTGCTCTGGATAGCGTGTCTACACTTCCGTATTTTGATTTGTCGTCTTGACACCAGTGGTGTGAAGTGTTTCACAATTGTGAATGGTGCTGGTTTGGAATTCTGCACGATATTGGCTATTGGGGTCTTACGACTTCACACCATTGCTGGGAACTTGTCCACAATTGTGAATTGCTCTGGATAGCATGTCAGCACTTTCGTAGTCTATTTTATCATATTCACACCAGTGGAGTGAAATTTTTCACAACTGTGGACGGAGCTGGTTTGGAATTCTACATCGTATTGGGGTCTAACGACTTCAACCCATGGGTGGGACTTTTCCACAACTGTGAATTTTTCTGGATAGCATGTCTGCATTTTCGTACTTGGGTCAATCATGTTCACAACGGTGGTGTGAACTTTTTCACAACTGTGAACAGCGCTGGTTTGCTATTCTGCATCATATTGGTGTTTGATTACTTCACGCCATGGGTGGCAAATTTTGCACAACTGTGACCTTCTCTGGACACGTCTGCAATTTGGTACTTGGTTTTGTCATCTTCACACAGGTGGTCTAAAATTCTTCACAACTGTGAACAGTGCTGGTTTTGAATTCTGCATCGTACTAAGGCCTGGCGACTTTACACGAATGGTGTGATTCTTTTTCACAACTGCGAACGATTCTGATTCTACAAGCTTCCTTTTTTTTAGATCGGGCCATAATGTTATTAGTTTTTCTCATTTGTAATTATTATTTTGCAAATAAATGACAAGAGCTAAGTCGATTTTATATGACAAACAGTTCTAGTCATCTGTTAAGTAACTAAAACTGGACATAATTTTTTTCTAAGTTTATTTGTTTTCTTTTCAATAATATTTATAGTTTATAAAAAAAAGTAACATCCAATGATAGAAGGCATAGGGGGCAATATTGAAATGATGGCAAAAATCAAAATTTATCAGTAACAGAAGTTCATTACAAATATTCACAATCGATTATGTTGACAACATTGAACATATATGGTAACTTGGAGACTATAAATTATAGAGTTACATTTGAATTTCAGTTAATATATACGCTGAACTATAGTTGTGTACTCTATGTGTCTCGTGAATAAATATCAACACATAAACTTCATAAAGTGTCATTTTATACTATGTCTGCTTTCATTGAATCCTTTTTTGGATTAAAAGATGAAGCCCGAGATAAGTCAGACTTAAAGAGAGAAGAGAGTTGAGTAGTAGGGTCAGGAGGCACAAGGAAGATGTGTCAACCATATTGAAGAAGCATTTTCACCTATAAAATTGAAAACCAAAAAAAATTGTATTGGTAATAGTGGCTATCATGGTTGACCCCTTCAATTCATCATCAGCAAGAGCAGTATCCTATTAACAAAAATTCTTAAATAACAAATCACAAAGATGGTTGACATATTTTATTATTATATTATAAACGCACGCACACCAAAGTTTGGTAATGGTTGACACTAACTTTGAAAGATTGATTATATATCAAACTTAGCGGCGCCATTCCTCTCAAACGTCCTTTCTACGCCGACAGTCGTAAGCATACCCATCACATCTGCGTGGCCAATAAAATGCATGCATAAGTATACGATTATATTATTTTTGAATAAAGGGAGACAAATACAACATAAACTGGCCAAATATTGACCAATCAAGAAATCATTGTCATAATTATCGGAGAACACATTAGCAGGTGGGTCAAATATTAATATATTCTCTGGTATGGCTTCATCACCAATAGGCTTAACCTTGGAGTCGATGTAGAAGGCTAACTTGTGTTGGTGTCTACTGGTACGGTAACACCCACTGTCTGGTACAACGAACAAATTGCTAACCACATAGACTCCACCTTCCTTCAAGCGGTTTTTGAATATGTATATGTGAGTCTTTTCTATGATAGTATGTATTTTATCACCCTGTATATATGCAATGTCAAAAAAAAAAAGTCAGTCGCTGTTTTAGTGGGGGTTTAGATGGCGAGTCGTGATTGATGATGATGGATACAGATTGAAGGATAGAAACACGAAACTTTATTAGATAGATTGAAGCTTACGATGATTACCATGTATCAAGAAAAATATAGGGTCTTAGAATATAGTGTTAGTTAGTGGTTAGGTTCCTATTCATTTTTCTGAATAAAAAAAAAAGTCAATATCTATATAATAGAAACCAAATGCTCTGATCAGGGTCAGCATTAGGTGAAAAGGATCGCGTGAGTACGACTCTTGTTGACCATATTACAAAAACTACAATTAGTTTGTAGTCAACCCCTTAAAAAAGAGAGAAGCTGGCTTCTAACTTAATCTTCTAAATGTATCATACCATTCTAGACATAAAGTTTTATTTCAATTGACATCAAATAGCTCAAAGATACCTACATTGTACAATAACTTTTTTCAAAAATAAACCTACAATAGGAAAACATAAGCTAATTAATAATGAACTTAAATTTATCTTGTGAATAAGGGAAAGATGAAAGGAGATAAAATTTCAGAGAAAAAGTTCTAATAATATCAAAGAGATGGTGGGCAAGTAATAGTCATAGAAACTGTCTTAACAGATAAAAGTAAACCAAAAATAGATCACTCAAACAACCCAGTGAGTTTTTATAATGAAACCCCTGAAAAAATCAAAAGATGTGATTGGATTATCTTATAAAAGGCAACTTAATCTATAAAGCTGCCTCCATGGGGAGACCCAAGAAAGGGCTGCTAGACCTATTTGTGGGTCTATTGTAAGTAGTCTTAATAGAGACAAATAGAACAAAACAATTAATCTATAATGTACAAATCAATTTTGTCTTTTAAAATAGAACAAATAGTTACCTTCTGGTCCATTAGAACCAGTTCGAGGGAGAAAGGCAACTTGCGACCCTTGCGACCAAAGTGCACGTCTTCTTCCCTGCATCGATAGCGGAGACAAAATCGTAGTTACGGGCCATTTGATTGGGAAGTATGTAACCGACTCAGAGGATGAATAAAAGACAATTTTGTTTGAATCAAGAAACGGGTGAATAGTGGGCGAAGACAAATCTGTTCCCAATTGAAAAGAAACCGTGCCAGTACACTGTTGACGTTGCCAATTAAGAGGGGATTCCGTCGAGATTGTCGAGAAATTAAACATGGAGCAAATTAAGATATGATATGAATCAGATACGGGGATTTAATGTAATAACGGTAACACAACACATAAAGGCTTGGACTATAAAAAAAAAAAACACATAAGGGCTTGGTTGTGTGAGGCAAAACAACCAATTAATCCAGATTGGGAACAAATTTGTTCACTCGGGAAATTTTTATATTTGGCATAGGAAATTTGCCCAAATGAGTATAATAATTGGCAGTATATCAGATTGGGAAGCAATCAGTGATTGATTGATACTAACTGGTAAAAAATAAATCCGGATATTTGCACATGAAGGAGCAATAGATGATACCTCTATAGCATTCTGGATATTCACCGCAGGTGCATAATTTTAGGGTAATTTTTCGAGATTCATTGTTAAAATCCCAAATTGAATCACGATTCCGAAAAGTGTGCACACTTGTGCATTCGGTGCCAATTCAAACGGGTCAGAATTTTGTCGTTATTCAAGCACTTCAAACTGATTGTCTTTACCTATATATATATATAGGTGCTGATCAGATAATGCTCATTCAATATAGGTGCTAACTGCACAATGATTGGAGAAATGATTGTCTTCCTTCGAGCACTTCCCCAAACGGTGCTTACATTGCGCATTTCATGGATAATATGTTGACAATCTACCTTGGAGCGAATCGGGATTAGTTGTAGCGCATGATGCGCAGAGAATGACATGTCAGCACTTTTTTGCAATGGATTCATTTGGGTATTGCCAGATAGGAATTCTGAAGGAGTGTTTTGTAGTTTGAAGGACAATTGTAGCTTGAGATTCTAGAGTGTTTTTACTTTGTTTATAGTATAGATTTTGTTTTTTTGCAGTCAAATTACTTTGGAATTATGAAATTGTTTATTTTTTAAAACAAAACAAGTATTAAATAAGGGCATCTCATTGGGCAATTTATGTTATTTTGTATAATGTTTAGGTATGTATTTACTATATATAAAAGCAATAAACCCTCCCTCCCACGTGTCCCCCTCTCCCTCATTTTTATTTCCTCTAAAAAATATCACATCATTACTCACTTATTCTCTCTCTTATATATCACATTTATTTATTTATATATTATTTACTATTATTTCAATTAGATATTATTTTCTTTTAATTCTATTTTTATAAAAAATATTGTTTGCTTATAACAAATTTTAATTTTTTTATGATCAATGAAATGTTATTTACTTACGGGTTCTATTTATCTTTCTTTGTTCCATTAAATTTTTGGGTCGTAAATTAAATTTTCTTTAAAATTAAAAGAAAAATAATTTTATTTCCCGTGAATAAAATAATGTTTGCTTACGGGTTCCATTCATCTTTCTTTTGATTTTATTTATGATCAATCAAATAATGTTTACTTATGGGTTCTATTCCGCTTTCTCTATTCCAATGAACTTCCAGGTTACAAAATTATTTTCCACTTTTGATTTTATTTTTGAACAATAAAATAGCGATTGCTTACAAGTTTCATTCATATTTCTTTGTTTCTGTAAACTTTCATGTTGAAATATTATTTTTTTATCAATAAAATAATATTTGCTTATATGTTCCATTCATATTTATTCCTGATCAATAAAATAGCATTTGTTATTTTATGTGTGCTGCAAATGATTGATGGAATCTGGGGGAATGCATTTTCTTATAGTAATGCTTTTGCACGCAAACTTTTTTAACAAAAAATAGTAGACTATTTGCTTACGATTTTCATCATCTTTCTTTTTTCTTTTCGTTTTACAAAATTATTTTATTCAAAAGAAAAATAATTTCATTTCTGATCAATAAAATTGTGTTTGCTTACGAGTTGCATTCATCTTTCTTCTGATTATATTTATGATCAACAAAGTAGTATTTTTTCTTACGGAATCTATTTCTCTTTCTCTAACCCAAACTTTCAAGTTACAATAATATTTCCCCTTTGGTTTTATTTCTGATCAATAAAATAGTGATGACTTACGGGTTCCATTCATATTTCTTTATTGTTGTAAATTTTTATATTACAAAATGATTTTTCTTTTAATTTTTTTTCTAATTAGCAAAATAGTGTTTGCTTACGGGTTTCATTTATATTTCTTTGTTCCAGAAAATTTTCAGGTGGCAACATTATTTTTCTTTTAATCAATAAAATAGTGTTTGCTTATAGGTTTCATTCATCCTTCTTTGTGTAGGTAACAAGGTGAAACACAAGAAGGGGGGATTGAATTGTGTTTCTTAGCTTTTAAAACTTTTCGTAAAACTTTGGACGTTGCTTATAAAAGATTGGACGCACAGCGTATACGAGTATTGGACATACAGTTAAGTTGGACGCAGAATCGTCCACTTAGCTTAAAACAAGTTTTAGTGCGTTTAAAACATTTGAATAGCTTGTTCAAAATAGTTTCAATTCAATCCCCTCAGTTAGTATATAAACTGAAAATAAAAGAGTTAAGGGATAGAGAAAATACACAAGTGTTTATCCTGGTTCACCATTTCCTAAGAGTTACGTCCAGTCCCCTCAAACTAAAGAGATTTCACTATCAATCCGAATAGAATTACAAGTATTCTTCAACAGCCTCTTCAGGCTTTACAACAAGTATAGTTTGCACACCTAGCCTCTCCAAGCTCAACCCAAGTATTCTTTTACAGACATGGATCTCCAGGCTCAAACCCAAGTATTCTTTGTATGCAGCCTCTTCAGGCTAGTCCCAAGTATTCTTTGCAGACAAGCCTCTCCAGGCTCAAACAAGTATTCTTTTCTAAACAAGCCTCTCCAGGCTTAAACAACTCAGAAAGAGTATTTTTGGTAGAAAGTGTTGTTAACTCACACAAGTGGAAATTTGAAATCTAGAGCACTTCGAGAGTTAAGCAAACTCTCTTTTTACAAGAAGAAAGAATTATACAAAACTTTCTAAGATTTACAGAATAAAAAAAATATTTGGACAGCGTTTTTGCTCTTTCTTTCACTTGCTTTAGTCTCCTGTATTCTTCTTCTTGTTCATGGTATTTATAGGCTTTGAATGAAGCTTCAAACTTGATCTAGAGTATGTTCAGCTTCAGCTTTCATAAATGTAGTCATTTCCTAATAGCATTAAATGCTATTTTCCCGTTGCTCTGTAGGAGTGCTTCTTCAGCGTATTTCTGTGCAGTTCTTTCTCCTATGTCAGAAGCAACTTATACTCAAAGTCTCAATTACACAGAGGTTGATAGTAATATTTTATTGAGACAGAGAGGATACACTGTATAAGAGAAAAGGTATGTTCAGAGAGATACAGAAATGTTCAGAGTACATTCTCTCTCTAAAGCACACTTTTCATAGTGCTTTATGCTTTTCATTAAATGCTTGTTCAAAAACGTTGACAATTATGCACAGGAAAAACATTGTATACAACTATTTATTTCAAATCATTTGCTCATTAAGTATGTCTCATATTAAATGCAAGAGCAATAAATAGCATGTTATGGACTCTGCGTGTTGGACGCAACTTGTAGAACAGAATGAACTTTACGTTCACTACCAAATGGATGCATACCTTTGCTTACCATTTCGACGCAAGGCTTCTATGGTCATACGGACTCATAACTGTTCTTACCATATGGACTCATAGCTTTGCTTCACTTGACGTATAGCTTTAAAGTCAAGTATCAGAGTCCATTGGACGTTCAGCTCTTTGACTGTACTTATAAGTTCCACGGTCATACTGGACGATGGACTTAACTTTGTTGTACCTACAAGAGCTTATTAGCAGACTTTGTAAAAACTTTAATAATCAATGTTATCATCAAAACCACTTGGGGGTTTAAGAATTGAAAATGCTTTTAAATAATTTGGTTCCAACAATCTCCCCCTTTTTGATGATGACAAACATTATTAAGTTTTACAAGCAATATCAGCAAGCAAACAGAATAATCAGTCAGCATAAAAAAAACTTTTCTCTTAAGGGAAACTCCCCCTAAGATAAACAAACATCTCAGTGTTTTCTTACTCATCTCCCCCTGAGATAAACATCTCATGGGTTTCGGATGTTTAATATGTTGAGTACCTGAAAAGTTTTTTTTCTCAAAGAAAACAGATTAGTCCAACAACATATACATATATCATAATTCAGAGTGATCAAAGCATATATATATATATATATACGCAATAAAACTATTGCAATTTTAATTTTGACTCAATCTCATTTTATTAATGACTTGAGCTTTTAAAACTTAATCCCTTTCCCTTTTTCTCCCCCTTTTGTCATCAGACAAAAAGGTTAGTAAAACATCATAGTCCAAAAAAAATTTGAAAGCAAAATTTTTTTTGGGGAACATGAGGTCATGGCTGCTGCAGATTCTTCCTTGAGTGCAGATACTTGTGATACTGGTGAACAAGAAACACAAGGTCTTCAACTTCTTCTCTTGAAAATGAATCTTGTGCAGATGCAATTCTTGGTTTCTCATCTGTGGAGTCAACAAGATCTTCTGGCTCTGGAGGTAGCTCAATAATGGGCTGAGTGGATCGAGTTGGTACACCAAAGAGATCGTCAAACATATATCTCAGATGGTCCTTGTTCTCTATAACTGATCCCATAGTAGGCGTTTTAGCCTTCTCAGTAGCAGAGACCCTTGAAGATGATGCTTGTTGTTCACACAAACTGAGATATCTTTCCCAGACGGTTCTTGCATCATGTTCCGTTGCTTGTCCTGTCTTGGATATGAATATCAAGAAGGCCATGTCAATGTCATCCTGTGCCTTCTTTGCCCAATCCTTGTGAATAACTGTCTTGTTCAGCAGCAAGTGCAAAACACGGACTTTGTCATGCATTCTTGACGCAACAATGGAGCCATTACTCATAGATTTAAGTAAGAGTCTGCGAACCGCAGAATCTCCAGCAAACTCAGCTTTCCAGTTTGGTCTGTAGGTTTCTCCTTCTCTTTCACAGGAAATGGCTTGAGCAATGGAGTGACATGAAACAAAGACCTCTCTGTTTAGCACCATTCCCTTGATGCTGTCATCCATTGTATCTCTTGAGTTCCAAAACTCTCTGATAAAAGACGAATAAATTTTGATGTTTCCATCAAAATACCTAGACCAACCAGCCGCAGTAATCTCATTTCTGATATCGATACCCAACTCAATGGATAAAGAGAAGTCAATGAAAGTTTCCATATTTACTTCCATGTTGTTGATTCTCGACATTGTCTAGTAAGAGAATTGAAAGATATTCTGAAGTAGGATTTTGAAAAGCACAGATTTGAGAGTAAAAGAAAGCTTCAAGAGATTTTGAGAATTCTTGCAAGAGAGAGAGAGAAATAAAAGAATAGAGAATACGTGCAAATAAGAGTAACAATTGAAAAGACTTTGAAACAGATAGTCTCTCTTTTCAATAAAAATAGTTTCAAGTTCCAAGGAGCTTTTAAAAAATGAAACGTTTTGAGTAAAAAGATATTTGTTTTGAAGAAGAAAATACATTTTTGTTAAAACGACACGGTCTAGTTCTTGTTTCAATTTGACTGATGTGTCCCACTGGACGCTAGTCATATTGGACATTACAACTTATATGTAAAAAAAAAATCATATAGGTTGAACGGTTAGCTTATGTAGACCATAACTGGGTGGAATGGAGTCAACGTAGAAAGGCTAAGAGTTAAAAGACTTTAAGCCTTAAAAAAAGTTTCTAAGTCTCAATTAGACTGATGTGTCCTATTGGACGCTAGTCTTATTGGACTCGGACCCAACTTAAGCATATTGGATGCTAAACATCATTCTTTTATAAAGTGCATATTTAAATGCTTCCTTATAAAAATGAATCTATCTACAGAGAGGGGTTTTGTAAATATATCTGCCCATTGATTTTCAGTACTAACAAACTGAATATCAAATACTCCCTTCTGTACATATTCTCGAATGAAATGATGTTTAATTTCTATATGCTTTGCTCTTGAGTGTAAGATTGGGTTCTTAGATAGATTGATTGCAGCAGTATTATCACAAAGAATAGAGATCTTACTCTCGAAAATGTTGTAGTCCTCCAATTGATGTTTAATCCATAAGAGCTGAGAACAACAACTTGCAGCAGAGACATATTCAGCTTCAACTGTAGATAATGCAATTGTGCTTTGTCTCCTGCTTGTCCATGATACTAGATTGGACCCAATAAAATGGCATCCTCCACTGGTGCTTTTTCTCTCAAGCCTATCTCCAGCATAATCAGCATCACAGAACCCTACTAATCTATATTCATCTGATTTCTTAAATAGCAAACCAAGATTAGTAGTTTCCTTCAGATATCTAAAGATTCTCTTGACAGCAGTCAAGTGAGTATCTCTAGGATTTGATTGGAATCTTGCACATAAACAAACACTGAACATAATATCTGGTCTCGACGCAGTAGGATATAAGAGAGATCCAATCATACCTCTATATACCTTTTGATCTACCTTTTTATCTTTGTCACTTAGGTTCAGTATGCAAGATGGATGCATAGGAGTGTTCATGGGCTTGCAATTGTCCATATTGAACTTCTTCATAAGCTCCTTTGTGTATTTGGACTGATGCACATAAATCCCATCTTGAGTCTTTCACTTGAAGTCCAAGGAAGAATTTCAATTCTCCCATTATACGCATTTCGAACTCCTTCTGTATTAAATCAGAAAACTCTCCACACAGAGATTCATCAGTAGCACCAAATATAATATCATCCACATAAATTTGTACTATTATGAAATGTGTGTCTATGGATTTTCTAAAAAGAGTTGTATCAACTTTTCCTCTTCAAAAACCATTTTTCTTTAAAAATGAACTTAGTTTTTCATACCAAGCTCGAGGAGCTTGCTTGAGGCCATAAAGAGCCTTTTTCAATTTGAAAACATGATTGGGAAAAGTCTGATCCTCAAAACCAGGAGGTTGTTCAACATAGACTTCCTCAGTTATCATACCATTCAAGAAAGCACTATTTACATCCATTTGATAAAACCTCATATCATGTTGGGCAGTAAATGAAAGTAAGATGCAAATGAAGTGGCATTTAACGTCACAAGAAGGGGGTTTGTATTGTGACCTCTTGAAAATTTCCAACCTGTGATAACAAAAACATCATTGATGTTTTACTCAAGTGGAACACTTGGTTATCAGAGGATGGTTCTGAAGGTTAGCTTTAGTAATGAGAATGTTTGCTTCATGCTCAGAAGGTTAGCTCATGATGTATGTGGCATGCATGTGTATGAACTTATAACATTCTTCTAAGTAAACTTAGAATAATCATTCTCATCTTTAGAAGATAGTTTAAGTCTTTTATGGTATAGAGACTGATTGAATCTTCTGAGATAAAAAGCTTTGATGTTATATATGATGTAAAACTGAGAAGATTCATTTCTTAAGAATGTACTTGTTATTCTTATCTTAAGAATGTTCTGGTTAATGCATCACAATGTTCAAAACATAACTCAGAAGGTTCATAGGTGCAATATTCTGAAGCTAGAGTTACTTTGAAATATTCTCATCTTGAAATCATGAATGTTGATATTCAGTCTTCTGAATATAAAAGATTAACAGAGATTTAAATGCATATTCAAAAGATGAGAAATCTTGTTCTATATTTGAAAGATATATTTGTTTAGAACATTCAGCAGTTTGAGAAGGTTGCTGTGCAGAAAACTTCTTAACAGTATTTTGATGCTCAAATCTCATTTCATGATTTCATAAAAACTTCTTAACTTGATATGTAAATCATTTGAACTGAGTCAAGATGTATTTGACAAATAGTAGAGTTCATGCAGTTCAAATATGCAGATTAAAACAAGTTAAGCTTGCTGAGAATGTTGACAGAACATTCTGATAACGAACAGAACATTCTGAGCATGAACATGCTGATGCAAAATGTAAATGAGTAAAGGGTTAGATGATATTGCACAGTCATTTTTATCCTGGTTCACCCATCAACTTTAGGCTACGTCCAGTCCCCACACATAATGAGATTTTCCATTATGCAAATCACCTCAATACAAGTATTCTTTCCTTTGCCTCTTCAAGCAAATACACTTAGTATTCTTTCCCAAGCCTCTACAGGCTTCAAGTATTCTTTCTCAAGCCTCTCCAGGCTCGAGTATTCTTTCCCAAGCCTCTCCAGGCTCACTAAGTATTCTTTCACTGCCTCTCCAGGCATTTACGTAGTATTCTTTTTCCTCAAGCCTCTACAGGCTTCGTACAACACGTATTTTCTATTTCCCAACCTACACAACAATTTCCCTACCCGAAACCTTGCCTAACCCAGCTAGTTTGAGGGGACTCTCATCTCACGGATGATAAATAATGTGTTTGTGGTTGGTATACAGCTTCACAACACTCTTTGAGTGGATTACCATTTAAGTACGAAGTTGCGGTCACTCCTTAACATTCCTTCTGATGTAAGAATGTTTTTCTCTGATATGAGAATGTTCCTTCTTGGTGTGAGAAGGTTGCTGGAGTGGGAAGGATGAAGAGAAATGATCTTCAAATCATGTTTCTGCGTGTGTAATCTCTCTCCCTCACGTTTTGCAGCTGCCTTTTGTGTTTAAGTACTGTTCCCAAGTCAATATAGTCGTTATATGACCGTTGGAGACCTTTTGTGGCAGTCTACAGTGTTACAGCTATCTGCTCGTACTTTTCTGAGAAGCTGTCAAACTTTACAGCTGTCATCGCGAACATTCTGATGATCCTTCTGACGAACATTCTGATGAACATCCTGAGGTTTCTTCTGCTAAGGCTTCTGAGCAGATTTATGAAGCTTCTAAGGGGATATTTGATGAAGCTTCTGAGAAGGTTATGAGAATGTTCTGATGTGAACCTTCTGGTGAACATTCTGATGTTCAACCTTTTGATGAACATTATGATGTTCAACTTTCTGATGAACATTCTGATGTTCATCCTTCTGATAACTTTCTTAGCTATCAAATGTGTTCTTCTTCTTGATATTCCTCAAGCTTCTATCTTTATGATGTGCGAGAACACTTGTACCTTCGATGTGGTGGTACTTCTTTTCTTCAGAACTTCCTGTGGAACCTTCTGATAGTTGTACTACGCTGTCTTCAGGGAAGGTTCAACAAGTCTTCTGTTCTTGACCATTCTTTGACTCTGAGCAACATTCTGTCTTGAGAGATTCTTTATGTCTAACTTTCTTATCATTCTCTCAGTATATTGATCTTCCATACAACATATTTATGGTTCTGATATATTGGAAGTCTTTGCTTTGTTCTTGCAAGGTGTTCATGTTGGTGTACCTTGAATTTGCTGAGAATGTTGGTTGTTCTAAGTCTTCTGAACATTCTGAACTTGTTTCTTCTGTGAGACTTGAACTTTCTTGATCAGATATAAGCTTCTGATAAATACTACAGACTTTGATGAATGAGCTTTCGATATTTCTGTAATAATCTTGTGATGTGATGAACAAGCTTCCAATATTGAAGAACGTTCTGAACTAAGAACATTTTGAACTATGAAAGTCCACAGAGGCTTGTCTTCTAAACATTCTGAGACTAGAGAAGGTTCAATGATTTCCTTCCTCTTGAACATTCTTGGCTAGGAGAAACCTTCTGATCTGAGAGTCTTTACATCATTAACTTTCTCGTGATTCTCTCAGAGCAGTAACCTTCCATTTGACATATTTGCACTTCTTGAGCCATGGAGGTCTTTACTTTGTTTATGTAGAATGTTCATACTATGGCGTGCTGCAACACCCTTTCTCATAAAAGGATATTACAATATAAGTAACCTATTTATCGGAAAATAATACTAATCTTTATTTGAAAAGAAAATTCTCTTTTAATTATTTCAAGTCAATTCCAAAAATGGGTATAATTTTTTTCTTTTAATGCCTGAAAATTTATTTTAACTTGAAACTCTCACTTACGTTGTTTATATTTTGAAACTTATTTATGTCATAACGTATTAATGAAAGAAAGTAAACATCATCAGGATGAATAATATACATCATATATAATACTGGTCCAACAGTCTACAAGTACATCAAACTGAACACCTAGTAATGTCATATAAAATAGTACAGTCATCCCAAAATATCTCTAAACAAAAGCCCAACCGGTCGAGAGTCAGTCTACAAAAAAAAAAACAAGACAAGATCCAAAAAGATAACGCAACAGCCTGCGCTATGTCAGCTCCCAACTCAGTCTACATCTATGCCTAAACACTGCCTACAGACTCCTCTGAAGGCTCACTCTCATCCTCCTCTATCAGCTTCCCTTTCCCTTCACTGTCATTGGCCTCCTGACGAGCTCATGCTCTCCAAGATGGCATAGCAGTAGGGGAAAAAGGCATCAGTCTTCCACCTGGTTCTGCAAATGAAATAGGAACAGCTGGAATGGGAGTATCAGCCTGCACAGTAGGTGTCCTCTCAGTAGGCACCTTCCCTGCTGATGTATCTCTGACTGGATGAGAACGACGAACAGTACTCTTGCGAGCTATTTGTCTCAATCTACAATAATACCTCTTATATGGAGGAGTATTAGGTCTCTGCTATTGTGGCTCTGGCCTTGCAGGCTCCTGTTGCACGAGCTCAAAACTTTGTACATGCTCCTGTTGAGTTGTCTCTTGCCTCTGTCTCTCTCTCTCTCTCCAAGAGTCCCAGAGCTCCTGGATAGGCATCTTCACATCTAATATCATATTCTCTACAGTCCACCGGTGAGGTCCTTCTGCAGATGTCTCTAAGGAAGTCACATACCCGAGGTATGTTCCCCACTGGGTTTCAGGGTTTACTATCCACCCCTCACCCTCACCCCCTCGGGGCAGTAAACTCAGTCTACGAACCTTGGTCAGCCCATCCGGCGGGCGGTCCATCTACATGAATCATGTTCCAAAGAGCACAAAACATATAGGCAAGGGTGAGAAATCGTCATACATAAGTTATAAAAACATAGTGACAACAGATAAGAAGAAAGTAAATCATTCTTATCAAACATATCTACATTATGCATTTCTCTGCCATTTACCTTTTCTCAGTACAAAAGCATATAATCTCTCTTCTAATAAGACATTCTCATATACACAAGAAAATTATCACAGTCACAGCACATAACTCAGCATAAAACAATATATCATCAACTCAGATATATTATAATGCATGTCACTTCTATTTCCCTCTCATCACCCTCATAGTGCTCCAAGGAGACTTTCCTACCTCCAACACCTTTGAGCGATTAGCTGTAGCAAACTTAACAGACTTATCAGAGAGTCCCTCCAAATTTTATAATAATCATTCAGATAAACTACATCTCACCATATCATAAATAGTCAAGTCTTATCCAAGCAGGGTTGTGCGACTTGCCTTGGCTCAGGGGATATCGCCTACCTGGCCATCTGAGGGGTTTCGCAACCTGGATAATCCCAGTAGGCAGCTGTGGCCCAACTATCCCTATTCTCAACCCTCTCTGGGTTGTAATGCTCAACCCATGGCCTCATATCCAATTCTCTTTCTCTTTAGGCAAAATGACACATCACATTATGCACACAAAGTAATCATTCTCAAGCATTTTTAAGCTTTGGTTTCTCTTGTAATTTCATTAACCTCTTCTCTAGGTTATCTCTTGTACAATCACATATAACCTTCTCTCTTGGTTATACTATTCTCATCTCTTATGATATTCTCAATCAACATGTCTCTTCCTCTTCAATTAATACCTTTAATTAAACTTTGCCTCTTAACTAAAAAGCATTTTCCAAATCTAATGTTTTAGTTCTAAAAATAAATTAACTAAAATACTTGCCAACCTTTAAATTCAAAAATGACATTTTTCTCTTAAAAAGATTTATTTCAAAAGCTGAAAAAGATGATTTTCGCAAAATTCTGGGCTGTTTATTTAACAAAATACAGAACTGTTCACAGGCGAGAAGATTTTCACATCCGCGGTGCAAACAGCACTGTCCCCTGTTTTCCAGATTTTCCCAGCTTCGAAAATGACCACACCCAGGGCATGACTGGAATCCGATTTTCACAAAGTTCAAACCAAATTAATCTTTTCTTTACATGGTTAAGACCTAATGAATACAAATGAGCAAAATTTACAATCTTTGGATCAATCACAAAGCACAACCATTCAACATCAAACTATTGATCCAAGCTTATCAAGACATAGAGCAAGGTCATCACACACAAGACAATCATTTCTCCACCACTAAGAACAATCCACATTAAAGACAAACAAATCCCGATCACACAACATCCAAGCAAATCAAAATCCATCTATCAAGCATGAATATATATATCTCTTGAGTCATCCAAGCCATATGAACAAAAGAGCACTTACCTTCATGATCAAAATATACTCTAATTAAATCCACAAGCATCTTGAACAAACCACAACAAACATACTACACATACATCATCCAAACCCTAATAACCATGTATGAGAAAGTCTCCCCTTACCTCTTCCTCTAGCTTGTGTAAGAAAAGCCCTAGCTCCTAGCCCTTCTTCTTCTTCTTCTTCTTGATTAACTCCTTCTAAATCAAACACAACACATCCAAATACCAAATAAGTTTACTCATCCCATGGATAATCTTTAGCATATGAAAGAAGAACTCAAGATTAACTAAACTCAACCCTAAGCTCATAAGCCATGAAGAAGACAACCAAAAACCTAATCTATGGAGTTCTCATGAAGTACCTTGGTAGCTTGAAGATCCCAAAATCAAGAGCAAACTTTGGAAAATTTGATTATTTTGAGTGAAACTTTTGAGAGAAAGTATAAGAAAAGCTTGTGATGTAAGAGCAAAATGAGAAGATGCAACAAAAGCTCTCTTCCTCCTCTCCCTTACTCGACCTCCCTCTCCTTTCCTCTTGCTCAAGATTTTTTTCTTTAGTTAATCATTACTATTATGAGTCATTAGTAAAAATAAATCCTTGGATTTTTCTAATTGGTTAAAAATTGTGAGTCATGGAAATTTGGAATTTTCCACATCCTTCCACACACAGCCAGGGGCGGTGCAGCTGGTCAAAGCAAGGTAAGTAATTTTTTTCACTTTTTAACCATGGTAAAAGATAAATACAAGTAAGAAAAATGTGGTAATTTTTGTATTTCTTGGTAAAATTGTCCAAAAATAACCTATTGAGGTAAAAAGCTCTCATGACTCTTAAAATAAACCTTAGACCACGAAATTAAGGTGCCAAAAAGTCTTGGTTCATAAAAATTAAGTTTAAAAGCATTACAATAATTTTTCGGTTTCACCATAACCCGTAAATTAGGGTTAAACTAAACTTTCTCTGAAAAATTTTAGAAAATTTCTAAAAATCATAAATATTATGAAAACACTATTGGTTACTCTTTTGTTTGATTTTGGATCATTTTCTAAGCTTCTGGCATTCATTTGTTCTCCCGTTTATCCTGTTCTCAGTCTACAGGGACCAAAACCGCAATTCTTGATCTGCTATTCTAAAAATTCCCAAAATAATTTCTAAAATCCTAAAATAATATAAAACATCACTTGGAATCTCCAAAAATATTTTTTAACTTGTTCTGGTCTCCAAACCAACTCCCAGTTCAACCTGATCAAATTACAGGGACCAAAATGGTAACATTTTTATCCGTTTCTCAGAAAATTCCCAAATAAATTTCTAAAATCTTTAAATATTGTAAAATCACTATTTGTATCTTCAAATCCCTTTTTTTATCCTCAATCTAGGGTTTCTACTTCACAACTCAACCAATCCGTCTATTTAGAGTAAATAGAATTCTGTCCGTATCTCACCGTCCGACTTAAACTACTGATTTCTAACGTCAGGAAAACTTTATCTATGAGATTAATCTTCCTAAAATATATCTAACATGCACAAAGCACATATCACACACATAAAATAAAATTAAAATAGAATCAAAATTACGGACGTTACACGTGCCATGATCCTTTTGAGAATGTCCATTGTTCTAAGCCCTCTAATCATTTTGAGATTGTTCTAACTGTAAGGCTTGAATATTTTGATGGTGTACCTTGTAGGCATTTCTTGACGTTCCTGTTCTTACACAACATTCTCAAGCACACCATTAGTAGATCACCATTTAGAACACTTATTATTTAGTTCAGAAGGTTTGTTGTCATTAAAACCATATCCTAAAGGGTTTTGGAGTCAATTCTCCCCCTTTTTGATGATGACAAACCTTTATGAACAAATTATAAGTTTTCTGGATGGATATATAAGATATGCAGAAATGTAATTATATTCAAGGTGAAACAACAAGCTCCCACTGAACTTATGCATTAAATTCTCAACAATATATATTTATGCATTTCAGCACATTTTATTTCTGCATTCAATAATTTAAACTCAATGTATATAACAATGAAGTGTAGAGTTTAATCAAGCATTCAGAAGCATCCGGTTCACTTAATTTGTTCAGATCAATCCTTCATTCTCTCCCCCTTTTGGCATTAATCAAAATGAGGGGGTGCCATGACAATATTATTGGTCACTTATCATATAATCATTTCCTCTCCCCTTGTCAAGGTTTAAGGATTTTGAACTCAGCTTCCATAGAGGGTTTCCCTAAAGGATTACCAAACTATTTCTTTGGTAACAAAGGAGGAATTTCCTAGGTTCTTTGAGACTTCAAGCTCACATGCAATTTTTCAACATATTCAAACTAAGATGGAGAAAATGATATGTCATCTAAGATCTCTTTTTCCTTTTCTTAGCTTGAGATAGACTCATGTCTATATTCTTTGAAGTGAACCAAAGGATAACAAGAAAGAGGGGTTGAATTCTTACCCTTTTAAACTTTTGGCCTACAAGAATATTAATTGAACCTTCTGACTGAACCTTCTCAAGTATAATAACTTGGAAGTCAGAATAGATTACCTTTGTTAGTTATAAACAGGTATTGATAAAGAGTTGCTTAGCATGCAATTGATTTATGTATCTATCCAAAACAATAGGTATGATATTTCTGATTAAAATTGTTTACTTAAGAATGTTCACTCTTGAGAACGTTCTGATGTGATTGTTGAATATGAACCTTCTGAGGTTCTTCAACCTTCTGATGTTCTTCAACCATCTTAGGCTGATGAACTTTCTCAGATAACCTCCTTTGAAGTTCTATTCCTTCGTTCAGAAAATATATGTTCTTGTTATATCAGAATACGTATTTGAAAAGGTTTTGACAGAACGATAATAACAAGTAAAAGTGAGAGGGATAGAGAATACCACACACACAGATTTATCCTGGTTCACCCTTAACTCCTGGGCTACGTCCAGTCCCCACTCCCTGTGAGATTTTCCACTAACTTAACCACCAGTACAAGTATTCTTCACACAGCCTCTTCAGGCCTTTACAAGTATTCTTTCCACTTGACTCTTCAACACAGCAACTGAGTAATCTTTAGAACTTAGCCTCTCCAGACTCTATATCTTTCTTCTACTCACACCAGTGTTCACTCACTATGTAGTAAAAGAACAACCTTTACAGATTTGAAAATATAGGTTGTGTCACTAACTTATAGCTTACAAATCATTCATAAACAAACAAATGAAAAACTGTATTCACTCTCTAATAGATGCAGAAAAGTATTTTGCAAAAAGAGTGTTTCAAGTTCAGACTTGATGGGAAGATTAATCTTGGTTCAGATTGTGTAATATCGCAATGAGTTCTTCCAAGTTGTCCATATGTGTTTGCCTTTGCTTTTAATGAAGTTCCATAGTTAAACTAGCCGTTAGACACATAGCAACAGACCTCTGTTCGTACAGTTGAACGCTCCCTTGCTTTTACCAAAAGTTGACAGTGACAACTTGCTTTTGGTACTTGTTCATCAGAATGTTCTGTTGAACATTCTGATGAACATTTTGATGTCCATCCTTTTGATGAACATTCTGATGTTCTCGATGAACCTTCTGATGATCTTCTCTGATATCAGATGTGTTCTTTTTTCTGATATTCCTCAAGCTTTTGTGTGAGAACACTTGTACCTTAGACGTGGTGGTACTTTGTTTCTTCTGTCCTTCCTTTGGAGCCTTCTGATATGTATAGCTCTGTCCTCTAATAAGGTTCACTAGGTTGTCTTTGTTTGAACATTCTTTGATACTGACCAGACCTTTGATCTTTAAGATACTTGTAGATTCTGACTTGATAATCTTTTCCTTAGATCACTGACTATCCTATCATAGTATATCTTTATCTTGATCATTGGATGTCTTGACTCTGGTCCTTGAGAACGTTCATGTTTGTGTACTTGATTCTCATGAGAATGTTGAGCATTCTGAGTTCATCAGAACATTCTGACTTGTTCCTTCAGAAACATTCTTACGTGCTCTTCTTACTTAACCTGTTCTTGTTAAACATTCTCAAACACACCATTAGCTCTTATAACATTCTTAAATGCTTAAATTATGTTCAGAAGGTTTGTTGTCATTAAAACCATTTTCCAAGAGTTTTGGAGTCAACATTCTCCCCCTTTTTGATGATGACAAACCTAGAATAGAATTTAAGTGTTTATGAATGTTATCATAATAATTTTATCACATACTCCCCCTGAATATGTGCATATTATTTTTGGAGTAAGAAGTGATAAATTTTTGACTAAGATAAACAGAGAATATTCATGCATTCAGAGAATGTTTTAATTATGAGAATGTTCATATGCAGAATATTCATAGCAGAGTTTTGATTTAGCACTTAGTCAAAGATATTTCATCCAACAGACTTCTAATATCATTCATTCAAAATATTGAATGCATTTGTACAAAAATTAGCATGTTAATAACATTCATGTACAATAATTTCAAAGACGTTCAAAAACAAAAATTTGGACTATACATTTTAACTAAGCCAGCCCAGAATGTCTAAGAAATTAAAATTCTATTCCTCTTTTCTTCTCTCCCTTTTGTCAACAATCAAAAAGAGAGGGAAAAGATCTCTAGGAACCCTATTTGGAAGGGGATGAATCTCCAGAGGAGGTGAATATGCCGGTGCAGTTGGATCGAAGGTAGGAGGAGGTTGATGAGGAAAAGAGGAATGTTCTGAGATCCACTCAAAAATGAAGTAGTTCAGGGTTTTCTGGAGATTAGCCATCCCAGTGAAAAACAATTTCTGGTTGACCCTCATCTTCTTCAAATCTTTCTCTAGAGATGCAAGCCTGATCTGAATAGACTGCTCATCAGGAGAAGCTTCCTTGATAGGTTCAGTTGTAGCTTTCTCTTTTCCTTCAAAAGGTTCACCAGCAACCTTCTCAGAGGGTGAATCCTTCTGTGCTTCTTCCATTTGCTTGAATGTGGATTCCCCAAGTGAAGCAAACAGTGTAGGAAGGTCTGAAGGCAACTCACCAACTCCATGAGAAGGTCCAGGAAAGATAGGAGTGGGAGCAGAGAGATCAAAGATTGGGGGAGAGGACATGAATTGCTTGATCATCTCAGAATCAAAGTTGCTTCCCCCAATTACTGGTGAAGCTAGGATCTCTTCTTCCATAATCCCTTTGCCCTTATCATCCTTCTGGGCAACAACCTGATCTGCTTCCTTAGGGGTTTTCTCTTCTTCTTCTTCAGAGGATTCTTCATCCTCATAGATCTTCAATTCAGCCAAAATCCCAACAGTTTGACTTGTGATGGGATCCACCATTTGAGAATGTTCCAGCCCAACATTCTCAGTTTCCTTTGGCTTCTCAGATGAGAGTTCTTTCTCAGTTGATTTTGAGACCCAAGGTTCATCCCTGACTTCTTCCTCCTTTCTTTTCTCTTGATCCTCTTGATTAGGATCAATTTCTTCATCTTGAACCGAGACTTTTGGTTCATAATGCTCTTCCTCATGAACCTCTTCAAAAGGTTCAATTTCGTCTTCCTTTTTGTCTTGAATCTCTTCAGAAGGTTCAGGTTCTTCCATCTCTTGAACCTTCTCAGGTTCATTTTCCTCAGCCTCAGCTTTCTCAGACACTTCTTGAGTAGATTCTAGCACAGGCTCATCAGTCATTTCTTCAAAGGGATCCTCCTCAAGTTCCTCTTCTTCTTGTCCCTTCTGAGTTGACTCTTCTTGAGCCAATTTTTCAAACGCCTCAAGTATTTCTGCTTCCTCCTTCTCTTCTTCAGAAGGTTCTTTTTCTGTCACAGAAGGTTGAGACTCTTCTTCTGTAATCTTCTTCTTTTTCTTCTCTTCCTTTTTCTCCTTCTTCTTTCTCCTTTCTTCTGCTTCTGCTTCTGTTTCTCCCTCTCTTCCTTTTCTCTTCTTTGAAGAGCCTTCTCCTTTGCTCTTTTCAGCCTCAGAAGGTTTCTCCTTTTAAACCTTCTATGGTCTTGCTTCTGCAGAGGGAAAGGAGCCTTTCAACTTCATTTGATTGAGATTCTTTGCCACAAAGAAACTCTTATCAATCACAGCATTTTCTCCTTCTAGTGAGACTCCAAAATGCTTGAATATTTTGGTGAGAGCCATTCCATATGGCAAGCACCAAGTTGGCTTAGAGGGAGATACAACAACCATCATGTATTTGAGAATGAGATGAGGCAGACTCAGAGGAATACCTTTTTGAAGATGGTAAAGAACCATTAAGTCCAAATGACTTACTGATTGAAAGGTGTCTACTCTGGGTAGGATGGAGTGGATGCACATGTTGTGTGCCAACCTTCCAAAGGTTGTTTGGGTCTTTGATCTTATCTCAGAATGTTTCTCATCCAGGAACATGTTGATGACTTCTTCTGTAACACCCTCATTTTTTTTAAATAGTTTTTATTGATTTTTAATCTGCTTTAAATTAATTAAAATTATTTAATTAATAATTTTTGGGATTTTAAGGTATGAATAATAATATTTATATCTTAGGTTTGTTTTTGAAGGGTTTAGAGTGCTAGAGTTCGCAAAACTGAGTTTGTGCGGGAACCGCGTTCTCGCGTGATGCGGGGAAGGGTTCAGTATTTTTCTAGAGGTCATTTTGACTCCAAAATAAAATTTTAACGAACCAAAAGTGATTTTTATAATATTTGTGATTTTTTAAAAAATTTCTGGAATTTTTTAGAAAAACTTTATTTTTCCCGCGTTTAGAGCTTTACGGGTAAACCGGGCGCAACTGGGACATGAAAAATAGTCCAAAAATTTAGTTTTGAGTTTTTAAATTTTTCTATGACATATTCAAATCATAAAATTCATTTCTCATGATTTTACTCATTTTAGAAAAATATTTATCTAAAAAGGGGTTCGAAAACTACACGTTTTTACTACTTTGAACTACCGATTAAACCCTAACTTGATGGGACTTAATCCCACCAATTTTTCTGGTCTGGTTGGGCGCCCAAGAGGGCAGATTCACTCTCAAAAATAATTCCAAAAGTCAATTGGGTCAAATGGGGTTAATATTTGAATTTTTCAAAATTAGGTGAGAGGTATGGCTCCCAACCACCAAAAGCATTGAAGCCCATACTCCCCCCATTCCCTTGTGCTGGCCGAAATCTGATTTGGGAGAGGGAAGAGATAGGTTTTCATTTTTCTCACTTCATCTCTTTCACTCTTGCAAATTCCTCCATTTTTCTCTTCACTTCCAAGCTTTCCTCCATAGCCAAAGCTTGAGTTTTATTGGGTTTTTGGCTATTCAAGCTTCACAAAAAAGGTTTGGATCATCATTCTAATCCATAAACTTCTTTCATTTTTTCATTTCCACCACTTTCATGTTTCCATGAAAGTTGTGTTCTTCTCTTTACTAAAAGAGATATTTTTCTTGGTTTAGGTTCACTCCATTGGAACCTACAAGCTTGAAAACTACCTTGGATCCATTTGTCTTCAAGATTTGAGTAAGTATTCATCTACTCAAATTTCTACTCTTTAGGGTTTGTTGGTTTTCATAAAACTCATATTTTTATGGTTTTATTTTGGTGTATTTTGTGAAAGGTAAATTTTTCTAAGTGTGGGAACATCAAGGCTTCATGGAGGCCACTTGGTGTTGGTGAGGAGTGAAGGTGATTTGTGGTGTTTGCCCTTTTCATTTGCTTCAAGAGGTAAGGGGATTTTCTCAATAAGTTGGGAATGTTGTATATGTGGGTGATTGTGTGTTTTGTTCTTGATGAGGAACTCAAAGACTTGAGTTTTTTTTATTGGATGTTGAATGAGTTTTCATTCTACTAGTAATATCTATTTTGATATATTTAGAACTTAGTGTTTTAAATATATGATTTTTGATTAATGAAGATGATTTTTGAAAAGTTTAATGTCTCTTGAAAAATATATTATGATTTGAAGTGGCTTATGCCAAATGCTTTATTTCGTAATCTTGATGTATTTAAAATGTTAAAAATGATTACCTTGAGTGCATGTGTGTTTCATGATTTGGGATTTGTATTCTTGATGTATTGATTGTATTTGATTCTTGGGTGATTTGTGTGTTTGATCATGATGTTGGATTGTAATATTTAAAGTAGTTAAAGCTTTAAATTTATTATGATTGATGTTGTTGAGATTGATGATTTGATTCAAAGAGGACAAATGCTATGTACCCAAGCATATGGAAGAGGATTAAAGAATTGTAAAAATAAGTTTTCCCAAAATAAAAATCAAGATTTAATAAATTAGAATTCAAGTTAACACTTGATTAGGTATTTTCACTTAATTTTGAAATTAAGTCTTCAATGGACTTTTTCCAAGCTTTACTTTTCAAATAGCCCTAATTAAGTCAAGGAATTAATGAATAAGAGGAGAAAATAGAAATTTCAAATTTTAAGGGGTTAAAATAAAAACTAGATGCATTTTGGAGCCAAAACATAATTTTCAGAAGTTCTGGGCTTAAAAACAAAATCTGGGCACTTTGGGGACAGAAACATAATTTTACAAAGATTTTGGGGTAGAAAACTAATTCTTCAGAAAATAGGGGCTGAAAACGCAAAACTGAATATTTCTGGGCCAGATTGTGATTCTCGTAAGTCTGGGGCTGGAAACGATAAAACTGAACAGTTTTGGGGTTAAACTCTAAATAGTTGGAAATAAATGAATTTAAGGAAATTTTTATCAAATGTGTACTTGATGTTTTTAATTAAGACTTTAAGTCAAACTTTACAATGAGAAATACTAAGTTTGGTTTAATAAAAGCACTTAAGTTTCAAATGACTTTTATATAACTATTCTTAGTTGTATTTAAACATTTGTTAAAAGGTATTTCATTTGTTAAGCATTTAAAGACTTTGAGACTTTAAAGCTAGAGAGGAAATTACGGGGGTATTCTTCAAAACTCATGTTTTAAATAAATCATAATCGAAAAGATTTACACGTTGTTGAGGGAGAGTCAATACGTGGCGACGATGAAGTCTCGAGGACGATAATGCTACACGGTGTTAGGAAAAAGCTAACACGTGACGACAAAAATCCTAAGTGAAGGATTGCATTATTTTCCTTGTGTGTGTAAATTGTATTGTCATATGCATTTGAGTTATTGGCTCTTGCCATGTTGGCTTTATGCCATGATTAATATTGGCTTTTTCCATGTTGGCTTTATGCCATGATTAATATTGGCTTTTGCCATGTTGGCTTTATGTCATGATTAGAGCACACAATCCTATGTGGGGATTGTAAATAAGTATGGTCTGACTATAAGTCTTTGAGGGCATTTAGGTCACGAAATTCTCAATGGCCTTGAGGGGAATCCCCTTGTGCCGAGAAGAGTAGTATACCTGGCTTGAATGATCCTGACTGGCTGCCTTATTTGAGATAGGGTGTACGACGTAGCACAATGGGTCTGTACCGAATAAATGACAAACGATGACCGAGAGTGAATGTCAGTTTGCATTAATGATAGGTATACGATTCCGCCACATCGCTATACTTAGTTGAGGAAGATAAGTCTCCATGGAGCAGCACACCGGTGTAACAAGAGATATTGAAGTGACATGCATTTCGCTAGAGGGCTATGTGTGTTTGACTTGATGACTGTGTGCTCTTTTGAGTGTATGTATAACTTAGAGAAAGATTTGCGAAAGAGTAACTATATATATATTATTGGAATGTATTATGTAGTATTTTCTTTTTCATATACATCCTTTCAGTGGACTTTCAACTTGTGCAAAGAAATTCACCCTTGCGTGTTTTTCTGTTATTTTATGTACGTTACGCGTAGATGTCCACTTCAAGACCTCTGATAGCCCGAGTGGGGGAGTGCTTCCGGCCTCGTGAGGCCGATGGTGGGGGATGGACTTACGATCCCATCTCCCAATGGGTCACTGTGTCTGGACACGTGGTTAGGACTAGAGGAGGGGTGTTGGGCCCGAAGAGGTTTTGGAGAGGGATATGGTTTTGGACTTTTACATACCCGTCGAGAGGATGCGCTACTGGTTGGGAGATGCACGCTTTGCACGCAGTATCACCTTGGAGAACCGGGAGGCCAGAGTTCCACCCGCGGCGCAGCCTAGGAGAGAGGCGAGGGAGGATCAAAGGCCTACACCTCAGCAGATAGCCGAATCGGTATCTAACCGTTGTCGTCTGATTCATCGCACTCCAAGGAAGAGTTCCTTGGAGAGGGCATGCTTACCAAGGATGGCTCCACCGGTGACACCAGTTCTATAACCCGAGACTGTGAGACCGACACTTCCTATTCCATACGTCGCACCTTCTGGACGTTTTGTGCGCTGTTCTTCTGGTGTCTGAGGATGAGGAGGACCTCGAGGAGATGTCATCGTCTTAGGTCTGTAGAGGTGGGGGTGTCTAGTGCTAAATTGTGGGTTGTCTATTAGCGACCAGCCTAGGTTGGGGTATACATGTTCAGTGTCGTGTATTTGACACACCTTTTGATTTACAATTTTCCTAGGTTTAGCTTTATCGCTTTATTTCCTGATGTCAGGTTATTGTAGTTTGGCCACTCTGTTGTGGTTTATAACTATACATTGCGAGCGCAAGGTTTGTGTACTTTGACATGATGATGTACATATTTATGTATGATGTTTCTTTTCTTCTGAGTTTCTGGATGGCTAAATGAGATGTGTGTAATCTTTTCGTAAAAGACTTTAAAAAAAAAAATTTAGCCACCAATTTTGGTAACCATGTTTTATGATAGACGATTTTCCGCGTTAAGTTTTAGTTTTTCATGTGACGTTCCTTGTGGGAAAAAGGGGTGTTACATCTTCCTTGGTAACTCCAATCTTAGAGTACCAGTCTTCATCATACAGCTTCTCTCCATAGCATTTCAATCCGAGAGCTTTTCCCAGATTTTCTTCATTGAGGACTATTCTCTTGGCCTTGACTATGCCAATGAGACATCCCAGTCCTTCATTTACTCGAGCAGTTGAGTAGAAACTCCTCACCAAGTCTGGATAGACTGGTTCATCAATCCTTAAGAATCTGTGCCATCTCAGATTCTTCAAGTATGACAGAATGCCATACCCTTTCTCCTTGACTTCTTTCAGTTCATAGATCCTTCCAGGAACTATGGTTCTGGACATCATCAGGTCTTTGCCGTTCTCTTCCTTCTTTGGCTTCTTCCCTTCACTCTTCATCTTGCTGGTTGAAGATGCTTCTTCTTTTCTTTTCTTCTCACTTGGAGATGACATAGATACACTCCCTTCTTTTCTTGAAGGAGTGGTAGAGACAGTTTTCTCTGAGTTTGAAGCATTGATTTCAATGGTTTCTCTAACAACCATTGGTTTTCCGCTTCGAGAGACACCAGACATGATCCTTGCAGAACGTCTGGATGGAGGAGCAGATCTCTTCGTTCGCTTTCCTTTGGCAATGGAAGGTGGAGATGAAACAGGGGTGGCTTGTAGAGGAAGAGATGAGGTGAACGCACACGAGAGGGTTCCTCAGATTTGGAGGATGATTCTGGAGTACAAGGCTCACCACCGCCTTTGACACCCAAGTGCTTGGTTCTCACCATTTTAGGGTTTGAATAGAAACGAGAGTGAGAGGATTGGTTCAGGGAATTTTCGAGACTGATCACAGAATGTTCAAGAGTATTCTTGAGAGTAAGGGATGAAAAATGATTTTTAGTGGTCCCATTTTTTGATTCAACCTTCTTTATATAGAAACGAGACACATTTTCACACAACAACTAGCCGTTTCTAGTCGTTGAGGAGAGCAGTTTTTATTTACTGCAAGAGAGAGAGAAATGACCGTTGGGGTAGTCAGGGAGTTTGACTAAGAGGACTAAGCATTAACGTTCTTACCCAACCATTCTCAGAGAACATTCTCAGCCAACATTCTCAGAGAACATTCTTACCAACATTCTCACTCATATTATCCTAATCTATTTATACCCATTTATCCCACTACATGCTTCATAGAATTTTAATCACTATAATCATACAATTCATATAATCAAGAGGGACTCAATTAATCAATTTTCAATCATATGCAAATGAAGAAGATTCTTTATGAAATTAAATCTTTCTTCCAATAAGGGCTTTATAAAGATATCAGCAACTTGAAGTTTGGTTTCAATGAATTTCAGCCCAATATCACCTTTCTGAACATGATCTCTAATAAAATGATGCTTGATATCAATGTGTTTTGATCTAGAATGTTGGATGGGATTTTTTGAAAGATTAATAGCACTAGTATTATCACAATAAATTAGGATATCAGAGTACCTTATGGAATAATCTTCCAACTGATGCTTAATCCACAATATTTGAGAGCAACAACTTGCTACTGGTACATATTCTGCCTCAGTTGTAGATAATGCTATGGTGTTCTGTTTCCTATACGTCCAAGTAATTAGTGCTTTTCCAAGGAAATGACAACCACCACTTGTATTCTTTCTATCAGTCTTGTCACCAGCATAATCAGCATCACAATAACCTACTAGATCAAATTCTGAGCATTTCTCATACCACAATCCACAGTTAGTTGTACCAACAAGGTATCTAAAGATTCTTTTTACTGCTGTAACATGAGATTCTTTAGGGGCAGATTGAAATCTAGCACATAATCCTACTGAGAAGACTATGTCTGGTCTGCTAGCAGTTAAATAGAGTAAGGATCCAATCATACCTCTATATTCATTCTTAGATACTAATTTACCTTTTTCATCTTTATCTAGTACTGAAGAAGGATGCATGGGAGTAGCCATAGGTTTAGCCTCATCCATTCTAAACTTCTTGAGAATGTCCTTGATATATTTTTCTTGATGAATAAAGATATCATTCTCCATTTGTTTGATTTGTAGTCCTAAGAAGAAGCTCAACTCTCCCATCATGCTCATCTCGAATTCTCCTTTCATCAGTTTAGAGAATTCACTGCACAAATTCTCATTAGTAGCACCAAAGATTATATTATCAACATATATTTGTACTATGAGAATGTCAGTCTTATGAACTTTCTTAAACAAGGTTGTATCAATTTTTCCTTTGAGGAAATCATTTTTGATTAGAAAGTTACTCAATCTATCATACCAAGCTCTGGGAGCTTGCTTCAACCTATACAGAGCTTTAGTTAGTTTGAAAACATGATTTGGTTTATCATTCTCAATAAAACCAGGAGGTTGATGCACATAAACTTCTTTATTTATAAATCCATTTAAAAGGCACTTTTAACATCCATTTGAAAGAGTTTCATGTTTTTATATGCAGCAAATGCAAGAAGAATTCTTATAGCTTCTAATCTAGCCACAGGGGCAAAAGTTTCATCATAATCAATACCTTCTTGTTGATTGTATCCTTGAGCTACTAACCTTGCTTTATTTCTTATTACCTTACCATTTTCATCAAGTTTGTTTCTAAACACCCATCTGGCTCCAACGATTGTTTGATTCTGAGGTGAAGGCACAAGAGTCCATACTTGATTTTTGTCAAATTGACTTAACTCTTCTTTCATGGCTTTTATCCATGATTCATCAGTTATGGCTTCATCAATAGATTTGGGTTCAACTTTGGATAGTAGAGCCATATCACATTCATCTCTTTTAAAAGATGATCTTGTTCTAATTCCCTCTGAGGTTTCCCCAATTATGAACTATTGAGGATGATTAGTAACCATTCTCCAGCTCTTAGGTAAATTTTGAATTTCAGAATATTGTGGAGTACTTTTATCTTTCTGATCTCGAGAAGGTTCAACATTATGATCTTCTGAGTCTTCTTTGACCTGGTCAGGAGTATCAAATTCATCTTGAATATTCAATCTTTTCAGTTCTTCTTCAAGATCTGCATCTTTTCTTTTCTCAAACATGCTGTTGGTTTCATTAAATACAATATGCATACTTTCCTCAAATGTATTGTTCTTTAAATTAAAGATTCTATATGCATTAGAAGACTGAGAATGCCCTAGGAAAATGGCTTTGTCAGTTTTGGAATCAAATTTTCCAAGATTGTCTTTATTGTTCAAGACAAAGCATTCACATCCAAAGACATGAAAGTAGGAGATATTTGGTTTTCTCCCTTTCCATAACTCATATGGAGTTTTGTTCAGAATGTTTCTGATTGAGACTCTGTTCAGAATGTAGCAAGAAGTGTTTACAGCTTCTGCCCAAAAGTAATTCTAAATGCCTGATTCACTAAGCATTGTTCTTGCCATTTCTTGCAATGATCTATTTTTCCTTTCTACAACTCCATTTTGTTGAGGAGTTCTAGGACAAGAGAAATTATGATTGATTCCATTCTCATCAAAGAATGTTTGAAATTGATAATTCTCAAACTCACCTCCATGATCACTTCTCACAGAAACTATGTTTGAACCTTTTTCATTCTGAACCTTCTTACAGAACTTTCAGAAGGCTTCAAATGATTCATCTTTGTGGATTAGAAATAGTACCCACGTGAAAATAGAATAATCATCCACAATCACAAAACCGTATCTCTTTCCATCAAGGCTTGCAGTTTTGTGGGGCCAAATAAATCAATATGCAATAATTCAAGTGGTTTTGAAGTTGAAACAACATTCTTAGAGTGAAAACTTGATTTTGTTTGCTTTCCATGCACACATGCTTCACATATTTTATCTTTTTCAAATCTAATTTTGGGCAATCCTTTGACAAGATCTTTTTGTAATAATTTTGAAATAGTTTTCATATTCATGTGGTCTACTCTTCTATGCCAAATCCATTTATCAGTTTCAAAGGATGCAAAACACATTTGATCAGAAAGTTCTTCAATGCATATGCTGTAGAGATTTTTATCTCTTTTTCCTGAGAAAAGAAGATTGCATGTAGACTTTTCTCTAATTTCACAATTTGTAGGTTGAAACAATACTTCAAAGCCATTGTCACATAGTTGACTGATGCTGAGAAGGTTGTGTTTTAACCTTTAACATAAAAAACATTTTCAATTTTGGTGAAGTCTTTATTACCTATTTTACCTATACCTTTGATCCAAGCCTTTTTGTTGTCACCAAAGGTTACTGCTCCACCATCTACCTTCTCAAGAGTAAGAAACTTACTCTTATCTCCAGTCATGTGTCTGGAGCAGCCACTATCCAAGAACCATAGCATTCTTTTCTTGGCAGTCATAAGGCATTCCTGCATTTTCAGCAAACACAGACTCAGGTACCCATATTTTCTTGGGTCCTCCTTGGTTAGTTACCTTTCCCTTAGGTACTTTGTTTTTGTACCAGCATTCTGAGACAATATGTCCAAGTTTGTTGCAACAAGAACAAAGTTTTCTTCCCTTCTTGAACTTAGGAACATTCTTAGAATGTTTCTGACCTCTGTGTTGATGGTAACATTCTGTGTCTGTATGGTCATACAAGTTGCAGTAATAACAGAATTTTTTCTTGTGTTTATGAGTTGTCTTACCCATAGTAGGGCCTTTTTTCTTATAAATACAGTCTAAAGGCAAGTGATCATACATTCTACAGTTAGAACAGTATTTTCATGACCTTCTGGCATTTTCAAAATTTATTTTCGTAGGAGTTTGCTTCTGATTACTATTGAAACCAAGTCCTATCTTATCAGAAGGATCCTTTTGAACACCCATTAATTTGTCTAGATTTTTTTATCCTTTAACAAATCTAGATAAATCATGAGTTAATATGTTAACTCTTTCTTTTAAAATATTGTTTTCTTTAAGAACAATTTGGTTATCTGGAATTGGTGTTTCAGAAGCATCTTTTCTGATAGACTTGACTTGCCCAGATAGTTTAAAATGAGATTCTTGAAGACACTGATTTGTTTTAAACAATCTTTCATTTTCTTCCCTTTCTTTGTTTCAGAAAGTTGTCCTTTTAAGAATGCACATTTTTGAACTAAAGTATTAGAGTCATTTAACAGATTATCAAAAGCAAACTCTAGTTCATGATAAGTTTGAATATTGGTTACCTCATTAGCTTCAAGTTCTGGTTAAGTCATCATGAGACATAGATTTGCTGCTTCTGGCTCATCTTCTTCATATGACTCTTCTGAATTGTCCCAAGTGGCCATCATAGCTTTCTTCTTTTGAAAATCCTTTGGACTCCTCTTGGTATTCGGACATTCTGATTTGATGTGTCCTGGCTTGTTGCACCCAAAGCAGATGACTTGTCCGTTGCTGTTTTCTCCTTTTTGAAAGTCTCTTCTTGATTGAAAATTCTTTCTCCACTTACCTCTATTTCTTAACATTCTTTGAATGTTCCTGGATATGAATGCCGGTTCATCTTCATTCTCAGAGATGTCTCCATCATTGCTGCTTGTTTCATCATCAGATTCAGCCACTGAGTTCAAAGGTAAAGATTGATGTTTAGAGGATGTTTTTCCCTTTTTTTGTGTGACCTTTAGTGCTAAGTCTTTTCCTCTTCTGGGTTGAATTTCATCCATTATCTCTTGCTCGTGCACCATTAGTGATCCTAGCAGTTCATCCAACCTTAGTGTGGACAGATCTTTTGCTTCCTGGATGGCAGTTACTTTAGGCCTCCAGACTTTAGGAAGACTCCTTAGTATTTTCCTGATCTGTTCTTGATTGGAATATGTTTTTCCAAGAGATTTTAGATCATTCATGATTACAATGAATCTGCTGATCATTTCTTCTATAGACTCAGTCTCTTGCATTTTGAATAGCTCATACTGATGTATTAGAATGTTTATTTTTGATTCCTTCACTTGATTCGTACCTTCATGAGAGACTTGAAGTGTATCCCAGATTTCTTTTGAAGTTTTGTACTGAGCAATTTTATCAAACTCATTCCTGTTTAAGGCACATGTCAGATAGTGCTTTGCTCTGAAGTTGTATACTACCTTGGTCTTTTCTTCATTTGTCCATGAGACTTTTGGTTTCTCTATTTCTTCTCCTGCCTCATTTGTAGATTTGGGCATGTAAGGACCATTTTCCACAATCTCCCATAGATCTCCTTCTTCAGTTTCAAGAAATAATTTCATCCTTTCTTTCCAGTAGTAGTATTCCTTTCCATCAAAGGCAGGAGGTCTGTTCAGTGAAGATCCTTCAGGAATGAAGGTTCTTAGCTTGAGATAGACTCATGTCTATATTCTTTGAAGTGAACCAAAGGATAACAAGAAGGGGGGTTTGAATTGTTACCCTTTTAAACTTTTGGCCTACAATAATGTTAATTGAACCTTCTGACTGAACCTTCTCAAGTATAATAACTTGGAAGTCAGAATAGATTACCTTTGTTAGTTATAAACAGGTATTGATAAAGAGTTGCTTAGCATGCAATTGATTTATGTATCTATCCAAAACAGTAGGTATGATATTTCTGATTAAGATTGTTTACTTAAGAATGTTCACTCTTGAGAACGTTCTGATGTGATTGTTGAATATGAACCTTCTGAGGTTCTTCAACCTTATTAGGCTGATGAACTTTCTCAGATAACTTCCTTTGAAGTTCTATTCCTTCGTTCAGAGAATATATGTTCTTGTTATATCGGAATACGTATTTGAAAAGGTTTTGACAGAACGATAATAACAAGTAAAAGAGAGAGGGATAGAGAATACCACACACACAGATTTATCCTGGTTCACCCTTAACTCCTGGGCTACGTCCAGTCCCCACTCCCTGTGAGATTTTCCGCTAGCTTAACCACCAGTACAAGTATTCCTCACACAGCCTCTTCAGGCCTTTACAAGTACTCTTTTCCACTTGCCTTTTCAGGCACAGCAACTGAGTAATCTTTAGAAAATAGCCTCTCCAGACACTATATCTTTCTTCTACTCACACTAGTGCTCACTCACTATGTAGTAAAAGAACAACCTTTACAGATTTGAAAATATAGGTTGTGTCACTAACTTACAACTTACAAATCATTCATAAATGAACAAATGAAAAACTGTATTCACTCTCTAATAGATACAGAAAAGTATTTCGCAGAAAGAGTGTTTCAAGTTCAGACTTGATGGGAAGATTAATCTTGGTTCAGATTGTGTAATATCGTAATGAGTTCTTCCAAGTTGTCCAGATGTGTTTGCCTTTGCTTTTAATGAAGTTCCATAGTGAAACTAGCCATTACACACATAGCAACAGGCCTCTGTTCGTACAGCTGGACGCTCCCTTGCTTTTACCAAAAGTTGACAGTAACAACTTGCTTTTGATACTTGTTCATCAGAATGTTCTGTTGAACATTCTGATGAACATTCTAATGTCCATCCTTCTGATGAACATTCTGATGTTCTCGATGAACCTTCTGATGATCTTCTCTGATATCAGATGTGTTCTTTCTTCTGATATTCCTCAAGCTTTTGTGTGAGAACACTTGTACCTTAGACGTGGTGGTACTTTGTTTCTTCTGTCCTTCCTTTGGAACCTTCTGATATGTATAGCTCTATCCTCTGAGAAGGTTCACTAGGTTGTCTTTGCTTGAACATTCTTTGATACTGACCAGACCTTTGATCTTTAAGATACTTGTAGATTCTGACTTGATAATCTTTTCCTTAGATCACTGACTATCCTTTCATAATATATCTTTATCTTGATCATTGGATGTCTTGACTCTGGTCCTTGAGAACGTTCATGTTTGTGTACTTGATTCTCATGAGAATGTTGAGCATTCTGAGTTCATCAAAACATTCTAACTTGTTCCTTTAGAAACATTCTTACATGCTCTTCTTATTTAACCTGTTCTTGTTAAACATTCTCAAGCACACCATTAGCTCTTATAACATTCTTAAATGCTTAAATTATGTTCAGAAGGTTTGTTGTCATTAAAACCATTTTCCAAGGGTTTTGGAATCAACATTCTTATCATCCCTCTTTTTGAAAATCATCTTCAATTGCTTCGGTTCTTGTAGAAGCTAAAGGTATATCCTCATAGGCTTTAAAAATCATTCTCCTTTTATGCTTTGGCTTCCATGAAGGGTTTTAAATCAAAAACCTACTTAGTAGATGTTTCTACTTTCATGAAAATTCAGATTACTCCCCTTGAGTTTTCTGAGTAGAGAATTTTTTCTCCTCTAAACCCTAGAAGGTTTATTTCCTTTCTACTTTCTTTCTTCTTTTCCTTTCAACCTCAAGTTTCTTCCATTTCTTCTCTTTTCTTTTTGAAATGGATAAGGTATAAAGAAAGAAACATTTCTATAAAGGGATCTATTTCATAGTTTGCTCTATGAGAAGGATATAGATGATAGGCATTGTCATCCTATAATCACTTTTAAGCACAAGTTGGGAATCTACTCATTCTCTAAATAGAACGAATCTATTGATTTCTACGATAAGCTCAATCATGTGAGTAGACCTCTATTGCTATCCTTCGTCCCATTTAACATTCTCTCAATGGAGACTTTCGTTGTCCTTTTTCATGCATGAGTCTTTTTAGACTTTGACCAATTGCATTCATTCAAGCATATCATACTCCAATATGATTTCTTACACTCAAATTGCAAGAAGGGTATCTATGACTCTCTTCATGATCTCTTTGATAGGGTTTAACCAATCAAATACCCTTGTTTTCATTTGCACTTGCTAAAGCTCTTTCACGGGCTCACTTGCGATTCAACAAGCATATTTCAAGTCTTAAGAGCATCCAATATGCAGTAGATAAAAATTAAGCATTTTTGCTCTATAAGCCTTGTCTAGGACATATTCCCTCGGGCAAAGCTATGGGTGACTAACCATTTGATCATAATATATATCAACCTTAATTTCAATGATGGTAGTCAGATCCTATGCATGTTTGTGATAGCTTAAATGATCACAAGAATTATGCAGAAAATTTCTACATACCTCAAGCTATTTTTCTTGCATATACTTTGGCTAAATTTCACAAGAGAGTGTGACTTTTTAAGGATCAAGTTGTGCATAACTTTTTGATTACTTGCTAGCCTTTGTTCCACCTTACAAGATTCATCTTAAGCACTTTGAAAGCAAGTATCACAACTATACTTTTCTGCAAGAACAACTCATTATGCAGAAAATTGCATTTCAAGTCCTTATCTTCCTCATATCTCTCCTTTTCGGTTTCTCAACTAGTAGGTGCTATACTAGAGCTATGGGATAACCTCAAAACTGCATTTCCTTGCTTAGAGTAAGTCAACTATCATTCCAAGGACACACTTATGCAGATCTTATCTTCCATAAACCAGAATAGTAGGTTTCACATCATTGATCCTCAGTATAAACGATCAAGGGATAGTAACTCATATCACAGGAGGAAACTTTGCGCAAAGTTCAATTACCATTAATGGGTGGCTCCGAGATTTCTTGTGGGCGCAACTATTTTTCTTTCATTGAAAAAATGGAAATTTCTTTAGAGTCAGAAAATGAAAGAACTAAAAAATGAGTCATAAACAACTACAAAAAATGTTCTTTTCCATTCCTGGATTGAAGTCAGAACTAGATAGTTCCAGTTTCAACGTTGCTGTTTTGGGTAAAGCCAGATCTAAATGTTGGCTAGGTAAACGTCCTGTAGTAAGAGGAGTAGTTATGAACCCTGTAGACCATCCCCATGGGTGTGGTGAAAGGAGGGCCCCAATTGGTAGAAAAAAACCCGTAACTCCGGTTATCCTGCACTTGGAAGAAGAAGTAAAAAAAAGGAATAAATATAGTGATAATTTAATTCTTCGTCGATGTAGTAAATAGTACAATCCTTATTGAAACTACTAGTTTGGTATGGACAGTCCACTCATAGCAACTCTTGTTGAAATCCTTTCAAAGTTCATCCTTATCCTTTGGTAGTCATTTCAATCTTGATGAACAAGGATTCATTAAAGAAACCATATCGGAATCTTTACTTTTGCAAAGCCTGTAGGTAACAAGATGAAACACAAGAAGGGGGGTTGAATTGTGTCTCTAAGCTTTTAAAAAACTTTTCGGAATGTTGGACGCTGGCTTATGAAAACGTTGGACGCACAGCGTACTAAGATATTGGACGCACAAGGTTTCGAAATATTGGACGCACAATAGTTGTGAAATATTGGACGCACAAAAGGATTGGACGCAGAGGCTTCTGCTAAGTTAAAAACTTGTTTTCTTTGTGCGATTTAAGGTGTATGAAAAACTTGTTGAAATAAAATCAATTCAATCCCCTTGGTTAGTAATAAGCACAGATATAAAAAGAGTTAAGGGAAAGAAGAAATAACACAAGTTTTTATCCTGGTTCACCCTTTCCTAAGAGCTACGTCCAGTCCCCTCAAACTAGAGAGATTTCACTATCAAACCAGATAGGTACAAGTATTCTTTGCACGCAGCCTCTTCAGGCTAAAACCCAAGTATTCCTTGCACACAGCCTCTTCAGGCTAAATCCCAAGTATTCTTTGAACACGGCCTCTTCAGGCTAAACGACTCAGCAGAGTGTTTTTGATTCAAGTGCTGTCTAACTCACACAAGTGAGGATATGAAAACTAAAGCACTTCGAGAGTTAAGCAAACTCTCTTTTACAAGAAGATAGAAAAAATACAAGACTTTCTATACAGAGTATAAGCACAGCAGTTCAGTCTCTTCTATTGTTTAAGTTCGTTCACTTGTATCTCTCTTCTTCTTCTTGTATCACGGTATTTATAGGCTTTGATGAAGCTTCAGACTTTCTCTTGAATAGCTCAACTTCAGCCTTCATAAATATTACCGTTCTCTCATAGCATTAAATGCTATTTTCCCGTTGCTCTGAGGAGATCTACTTCAGTGTGCATGTCTGCGTTTCTTTCTCCTAAATCAGAAGCAACCTGTACTCAAAGTCTCAATTGTACAGTGGTTAATAGTAATATCTTATTGAGACAGAGAGAATACACTGTGTAAAGTAGAAAGATGTGTTCAGAGATATACAGAGTTAATCAGAGTACATTCTCTCTCTTAGTACACTTTCCACAGTGCTTTATGCTTTTCAAAAGTACGTTCAAAAACGTTGACAAAGTTGTACAGAAAAGCATTGCATACAGCTATTTATCTCAAATCATTTGCTCAATAAATATGTTTAATATTAAATGCAAGAGCAGTAAATAGCAAGTTTATGGAATCTGCGTATTGGACGCAGCATGTAGAAATCATTGGACTTTCAGTCCTTTTAGCAAATGGACGCATACCTTGTACTTACCATTTGCATATGATATTCATTCAATCACTGGACGCATCCTCATGCTTACCATTTCATTCCATTCAAGGCAGTATTGGACTTATTGCCTCATGCTGATAATTGGACTTTTGCCATTGCCTTTCTGTTCCATTGGACGCAGGGAAGTATTTGTTAGACTTTTGTCAATTCTTCTTCATTGTGTTCCATTGGACGCAAAGCAATATTGCACTTCTGCTCCATTGGACGCAGGGCAGTTGACTGTTGGACTTGTCCCATTCTGATTCATTGGACGCAGAACTCTTGGTGTCCATATATGTTCCAGTGCCAATATTGGATGATGACTTCAACATTGGACGCAAGGCTTCTCAGACTTTGAATATGAGCCAATGTCATGATGAACTAATTTATTGGACGCAGACTGCAACATCCTTCAATAAACTTAGTTAGGCAGCTTTGTTATACATTGTAAAAGCTTAATACATTTTGTTTATCCTTTGTAAAAACCTTAATACATTTTGTTATCATCAAAACCATAAAATCACTTAGGGAGTTTTTGTATTAAAAATACTTTTAACCAATTTGGTTCCAACAAAGCCATATTTGCATTCCTTCACTTAGGCTTCTAGTTGGTTAAGGGCTACTCAAAATATGCAAACCATGATTGATTCTTCTAACACCTTATACCAAAGCCTATTCATATGTTTAGGACATGTAGAGATCAGATATATCATGAAAAAAACACTACATACTAAACTCTTGCAAACACCTCAAATCGCCTAGTCTTAATGATCAAAGCAGAAGCTTTTGTCACATTTCTTGCTCTAAACATTTGATCAATTTTCTTCATATCCAAATAGACTAACTCATACCCTTAAAGGCTTGGTTCAACAGTAAGAACCAATTTCACATTCTGCATAGAACAGAATTTGTGCAGCAGGACAATTAGGATGCACAATTAGGCTTATATCTTGCCTTAGAGGAGTCAACTTGCACTAAATAGCATTGGTTCACTTAAGACCACATTCTATCCTTGAATATCCTCGAAGGAAAACATTATGCAGTATGTGGATCACAAATATGCACAAAGATTTCAGTTGTACAAAGAGCATATTTATTAATCCCTTAGAACTTGATAGTGCATTGGTTACTTTGGCATCTAACTCGTGAAATCTCACACCACTAAGTTTATAAACATCCACATGCAGAGGCATATTAAATTAAAATAATAACACAAGCAGATGCACACTCAAGCCTTAAGACACATATGGAGCAAACCATTTATGATAATAAGGTCATTCAACAGATATTGAGTAACATGCGTACCTTATTGAATGATCCTTCATTTGATGCTTGATTCACCATGTATATGAGCAATAGGTTGCAGCTGATTCATATTATCCATTTGAAGTTGAGATAGCACTTGTATTTTACTTCCTTGCCACTCATGCGATAGGAGCATCTTCAAGTGATTTGCAATATTTATTCGTGCTCCTTTCTCTGAACTTCATCCAGCAATCAACATTGTATGTATACCTTTATCCTTATCAAGAGCTGTTGATGAATGCATAGAAGTTGCCATAGATTTTGGTTCTTTCAACTTGGGAATCTTCTAGGCATGTTTAATCTCTCAGAATTATCACTGCATATCTTCTTAGAGACTTTGTCATCAACATAAATTTGTGATTCTAAACAGCGTGATGACAGCTCCATCTATTGAAGACATATTCTTGAACTTTGGCTTCCTTAGAAGGTTCTTCAGCAACCTTCTCAGAATGTTGACCCTTCTGTTCCTGAGGCATATGCTTGAATGTTGATTCTCCAAGAGAGCCAATGACAGTGGATAGTTCAGGAGGAATGTTAGGAACCATTTGAGAGTCCATGTTGTAAGAAGGATGTGGATGCATTCTCATTGAAGATAGGAGAGGAGATGAGAATATTTCAAAATCAAATGTTCTTGTTCTTGCAAATTTTGAAGGTGTGGCAAACACATTCTTAGCAGTAGCTTCTTGCATGATTTCCTTGCCGTTATCATCTTTCTGGATAGGGATTTCCTCATGAGCAACCATGAGCACATCACTTTTCCTCTTTTGCTTTTTTCTCCATCTCCTCTTCTCCTTTGTCCATTTGAGTTTCTTCTACCTTTTTAGATTCTGCATCATCTCCATAAGATATCCTCAATTCTGCTAGAATGTTGATAGTTCGTGGAGTGATGAGGTCAGAAAGTTGAGGATGTTTCGCAGAAGGTTTTGCTTCAACCTTCTTAGAATCTTCTTGCTTCTTAGGCGAAGCAACATTCTCTGCTGACTTAGAGAAATATGTCTCTTTCCTTAGTTCTTCCTTCTTCTTCATTTGAACCTTTTGATCAAGGTCACTTTGCTCTTCTTCTAGAACTTCTTCAGAAGGTTCATGTTTTTCTTCTTCTTGAACCTTCTCAGGTTCATCTTGCTCAAGGCCTTCTTGAGCAGGTTTCTTTGACGTTGACCAGTCTTTTGATCTTTGAGATGCTTGCAGATTCTGACTTGATTATCTCTTTCTCAGATCTCTGACTATCTACATCATGCTCTTGTGCTCTTCAAATCTTAGATGTCTTGATTTTGGTCTGTGAGAATGTTCATATTGGTGTACTTGATTCTTCTGAGAATGTTGATCATTCTGAGTTCATTTGAACAATCTGACTTGTTCCTTCTGGAACAATCTGACTTGTTCCTTCTGGAACAATCTTACAGGCACTTCTTACTAAACCTGTTCTAGTTAATCATTCTCAAGCACACCATTAGTTCTTATAACATTCTTTTAGAGCCATCTTTTCCAGAGACTCCTCTTCTGGATTTTCTTCTTCTCTTGGTTCCTTTTGAACCAACTATTCAAGAGCTTTAAGCACAATCTCTTGATCATATTCCAGAATGTTGGCTTCATCAACATTCTCTTCTTTTTCAACCTTCTCACATTCAGAAGGTTGAGACTCTTCTTCAACCCTCTTCTTCTTCTCTATGTTATTCCCAAGATTTTCTTAACTTCTCAACTCCATCTTTTTAAGTCTGCAACCTTTCTCTTTTTCCATGCTTTTCATTTTTATTCTTTTCAATAGATAGAAGCATGCTTCAATCTCTTTATCATAGATTTTTAGCATCTCTCCAAGAAGCATTGTCTTCTCTTCTTTGCAGCCAATATGATACTCCTGCATAAGAAGACAAAGATTTTTGTACCCATATCTTATTGGGTCCTTAAGGGTTAGTATACCTCTTTTTAAGAGATTAGTTCATGTAGTAACATTTTGAGGTTTCATGACTAGATTGTTACAGCATAAACTTATAATCTTGACCTTTTGAATATGAAAAAGAATGTTTATGCTTTTTAGAGTTTCTAAAAATAAGTCTAACTTTGCCATAAACATCTTATGAATTTCCAAACCTATTTTCAAAACTTTGGTGTTATTAATAACACTGGCCATTTTTTTGAAATAAACTCATTTATCTTTTTAAGAAAAATCATTTCTTTTAAGACTTTGGAAAACAAATGAGTTTGCTTCTTAGAAGGTTGGTCTTTCAAAAGCATAATAAGCTGCGAATGCTTTTTAAACTAATTTTCTTCAATACAATGATTTATCATGAATAAACTTTTATACTTTATCAAGTAGGCACGTGAATGAGCTGATGTAAGAAAGTAAGACAATCATTGTTGAGAGAAACATAAAGCTCTTTGTAAGAAGGTTTAGCGAATTGTACCTTCATTTTCTGAATCATTATTGTCTTCCAAGAGACATATGCTTGTTGATGAATCATCTATATCTTTCCATGTTATCATCATGGTAATCTTCTTCTTTTTGAACCTTCTTAGAAGCTTTCTTCAGTAGATGACATTTTGTCTTCTATCTTCTAATCATCCTTCTTATGAGACATAAATTCTAGCCCATATTTATCTTGCTCTACTAGAGCAATCCATGAAGCTTCTGATTCTTCCTCAGTCTTCTGAACTTTTACAACCTTTTCTCTTCTTTTAGAAATCTTCATTGAGCAATTCTTTTGTTTGAATATTTGAAGCTTTTGCCATCATTCGCTGAAGATCTCTTTCTACAATACCCTTCTGAAATATGTACATCAGTACTATGGTTGACCATCACTTCTTCCAAGATCTTTTCCTCTTCACACGGTTAAGTGTGTTCAACCCCAAGAGTCGGGCTCTGATACCAACTGAAGTGGCATTTAACGTCACAAGAAGGGGGGTTGAATTGTGACCTCTTGAAAATTTCCAACCTGTGATAACAAATACATCGCTGATGTTTTACTCAAGTGGAACACTTGGTTATCAGAGGATGGTTCTGAACGTTAGCTTTAGTAATGAAAATGTTTTTTCATGCTTAGAAGGTTTGCTCATGATGTATGTGGCATGCATGTGTATGAACTTATAACATTCTTCTAAGTAAACATAGAATAATCATTCTCATCTTTAGAAGATAGTTTAAGTCTTTTATGGTATAGAGACTGATTGAATCTTCTGAGATAAAAAGCTTTGATGTTATGCATGATGTAAAACTGAGAAGATTCATTTCTTAAGAATGTACTTGTTATTCTTATCTTAAGAATGTTCTGGTTAATGCATCACAATGTTCAAAACATAACTCAAAAGGTTCGTAGGTGCAACATTCTGAAGCTAGAGTTACTTTGAAATACTCTCATCTTGAAATCATGAATGCTGATATTCAGTCTTCTGAATATAAAATATTAATAGAGATTTAAATGCATATTCAGCAGATGAGAAATCTTGTTCTATATTTGAAAGATATATTTGTTCAGAACATTCAGCAGTTTGAGAAGGTTGTTGTGTAGAAAACTTCTTAACAGTATTTTGATGCTCAAATCTCATTTCATGATTTCATAAAAACTTCTTAACTTGATATGTAAATCATTTGAACTGAGTCAAGATGTATTTGACAAATAGTAGAGTTCATGTAGTTCAAATATGTAGATTAAAACAAGTTAAGCTTGCTGTGAATGTTGACAGAACATTCTGTTAACGAACAGAACATTCTGTTAACGAACAGAACATTCTGAGTACGAGCAGAACATTCTGAGTATAAACATGCTGATGCAAAATGTAAATGAGTAAAGGGTTAGAAGATATTGCACAGTCATTTTTATCCTGGTTCACCCATCAACTTTAGGCTACGTCTAGTCCCCACACACAGTGAGATTTTTCATTATGCAAATCACCTTAATACAAGTATTCTTTCCTTTGCCTCTTCAAGCAAATACACTTAGTATTCTTTCCTAACCCTCTACAGGCTTCAAGTATTCTTTCTCAAGCCTCTCAAGGCTCAAGTATTCTTTCCCAAGCCTCTCCAGGCTCACTAAGTATTCTTTCACTACCTCTCCAGGCATTTACGTAGTATTCTTTCTCCTCAAGCCTCTACAGGCTTCGTACAACACATATTTTCTATTTCCCAGCCTATGCAACAATTTCCCTACCCCAAACCTCGCCTAACCCAGCTAGTTTGAGAGGACTCTCATCTCACGGATGATAAATAATGTGTTTGTGGTTGGTATACAGCTTCATGACACTCTTTGAGTGGACTACCATTTAAGTATGAAGTTGTGGTCACTCCTTAACATTCTTTCTGATGTAACAATGTTTTTCTCTGATATGAGAATGTTCCTTCTTGGTGTGAGAAGGTTGCTGGAGTGGGAAGGATGAAGAGAAATGATCTTCAAATCATGTTTCTGCGTGTGTAATCTCTCTCCCTCACGTTTTGCAGCTGCATTTCGTGTTTAAGTACTGTTCCCTAGTTAATATAGTTGTTATATGACCGTTGGAGACCTTTTGTGGCAGTCTACAGTGTTACAGCTATCTTCTCGTACTTTTCTGAGAAGCTGTAAAACTTTACAGCTGTCATCGCGAACATTCTGACGAACATTCTGAGGTTTCTTTTGCTAAGGCTTCTGAGCAACTTTATGAAGCTTCTAAGGGGATATTTGATGAAGCTTCTGCGAATGTTCTGAGAATGTTCTGATGTGAACCTTCTGGTGAACATTCTGATGTTCATCCTTCTGATAACTTTCTTAGCTATCAGATGTGATGAGAAAAGAAGATCGATCTTTGATTGGATTCATCATCATGCATTCAGATTTCTATCACAAACAGATTGGAGATCAAGAAAGAACATACCAAATAAGAAGAAATTCAAAGCGGATCAAGAAAAGGAATGGTGACGGATGATATGCGCCACAATCATACTAAGGAGGGAATGATTGATAAGCAAAGGAAGATCGTCACAAAGGATTGCTCCCTTGATAAGATCAAGGTTCTTCTTCAAGAACCCTAGGAGAACATCTCACCCTCACTAAACTCAATAGAGTTCAAATTTGATTTCATTTCATCAAAACTTGTGAATTGTCTTACAAGAATGAACTTATATAGCTCAAAGGAAACACAAGCTACTCTAGCTACACCAGCCCAATGAAGCCGCAACCCAATAAGCCCAAAACAAGGCCCAAACCACACGTAAATGCCAATTAGAACTCCTAATTACAAATATTATAAATCCTAATTATAATTTCCAAATTACAAATTATAAATGCAAGAAATCTTCTAATTTCTTTAAGTCATCCTTTTTTCCAATGCTTCCTTGATCCTCATCATACTCTCCCTCCTAGGCCTACATGAAGAAAAAAAAAAGATGTAGCATTAGTAACATGGAAGACAAGACAAATTTATTGGAAAAGTACCTATTGACCTACTACTTGCAATGGTCCATTTATTGTAGTGTGGACCTTTGTTTTCCCTTGTGTGGGGAAACCTTTTTTATTCTTCTTGTGTGACAAACCCAACCTCTGAGGTCAAACACAAATCTAATGTTTCCATCAAATGTAGCCACAATGCTTGGAAGTTCATCACCCACAAGAAATATCAAGCCATACATTTCAAGTTCAAGGGTAGTAAGCAAATTATACCTCTTAAAGCATGCAATTACCACCATGTTTACCTTTTTGGTGAGAAAAGAGATGTCACTTTGCTCTTGCGAACAAATGATGTCATTTTGAGCCACATTGATATTCTCTTCAATGCAAACAAATGATGGTTCCTTTTGAATCAAGATAATGTTGTTAAACATATTAGGAACCTCATATGGAATCAACAAAGAATTTGCATGAATTGGTGCTACAAGAAAATGTGTAGTAATTAACCCATGAAATAAGTACACATGCAAATCTTTATTGTTCCTAACAAAACCAATACTATGGCAAGAGTCATGCAATTTGATCAAACTATCAATACCAACATAAGTCAAAGAAAAGCAAGACTCGTGCAACTTGCTCAATGAAGCACTTGGAATGAGATCCATTGGTTTCTCTATCCCTCTCAATGGTGGAAGTCCTTTAGGTAGGTCTTTGGGAAACACATCTTCAAATTCCTTCAAAAAAGAACTAACACCAATAGGCAAAAAGAAATCAAGGTTAGCATTAGTAGTAAAATAATGAGATTTTGCTAACATAGTTCCCTTCTCCTCACACTCTTTTTTGATAAAGCTCTCCGATTTTCTTTCTTCTTTCTCTTCACTCATATTTTCTCTCTTTTCTTCTCTCTTCTCTTTCCCATCTCTTTTTCTCTTTCCATCATTCTTCTCTTTCTCTTCTCTTTTTCTCTTTTCTTCTCTCTCCTCTCTCCTTTTCCTCCTTTTTCTCCTTTCTTCTCTTCTTCTCTCTTTCTTTTCTCTCTCTTCTTGAAGATACTTTTGTTGCCCCCAATACCAATCCTCCCAATATTTTTTTCGATGCTCCGCATGTCTTTCAAAATTAGATTCATTCCATCTCATTTTTGCTTCTTGTCTCAATCTCTTTTCATACTCCTTTGTCAAATGGACAGTTAACTTGGCCATACTTTTCATTGGCATGGTTGCCTACAACAAACAAAAGTTAGTAGCACAATAATACAAGAATAGGCCCTTACACTCCCTCACGTGTTGACACTCGAATTCACTCGTGTTTCACACAATAAGGCTTTGTGTGATGATTCTCTCTTGCCTTTTTCCTACCACTCAAACTCTTCTTGAGGTTTTTAAAGGAGGACCAAGTTCAACCCAAGAGAAACAAGTCAATGTGACAATCAACACTCACTTATGAAACACCCAAGAGATCAAACAAGGGAAATACTCAAATGACAAAACCGAAGAGTTCAAGAATGACACACAAGAAAAGCTAATTAACAAAGGTAAAACTAAACACAAATGGAGTAATATATGTAACAAAACTAATTGAAGAAGGAAGAAACAAGTATAGAAACAAGACAACAAGATGGCACCAATTAATTCCGTCACTTTTACTGCACCTGTCACACCCCTGTGGTGAAGTTTTACACAGCTGTATTCGGTTCTGGATTCAGCACTTGTGCTCTCTCTCTTTTTTCTTTTTTCTTTTTTGTATTTCAAGCCTTTTCTGTGCTGTTTCTTTGCTTTTTTTTTCTCTGTTGTTTTGTACTTTCTCTTTGGCTTTTTCACAAACAGTTGGTAACCACTGCACTTGTAAAAGAATCAAAACCAAATGTTACAAAAGTGTTGGGTGAGAACACTCAAGAACAAGAGACTTTGATTAAAGATGAATTTCAAGTGCACAAGAGAGCAATGTAATTGAGAAACAAAAAAAATAAAACTAGAGAGTACAAGCTTCACTTTGACATGCTAGTTAACATTTTTCCAGAACATCAACATGAATCACAAGATCAAATTGCTCCAATTCAAGTTTCTAATCAAGAACACGATGAACATGTGTAAGGTGCCAGAACTGACCTAGGACATTTCATGACCAATTTGTGTATGAAAGATATCAAACAAAGAGTATTTGACATGTAGAAACAAAGGCAAAACACAAAAAAATTGGTTCAGCACTTATCACAAACACCTTTGCCACATGAGATAGAATTGGCGCCAAATGCAATTGTGCATTTAAGTCTGATCAAATAGAACAAAATCGGATTGAGCAAGGACACAACGAAATCGGATTGAGCACAAATACAATATTTACTCCAAAGATCAGTGAATAATGACAAATGGCGCTAATCAAGAAATTGTTATGAATTCTGATCTACACTTAGATGAAGTCAAGGTCGCAATTCCTTGTGCACTAATATGGATCAAAATAAAAAAAGCATGCACAGATCCAATTGCAACTTCAAACAAAACCAGGATTGCGCTAAAATCATATCAGAATCGCACAAGAACAGCATGTAGATCAAAGATGAATTTCGAATTCAATCAAAGTGCAGGCTCAATGATACCACATGACGAAGAAAGAAGATCGATCTTTGATTGGATTCATCATCATGCATTCAGATTTCTATCACAAACAGATTGGAGATCAAGAAAGAACATACCAAATAAGAAGAAATTCAAAGCGGATCAAGAAAAGGAATGGTGACGGATGATATGCGCCACAATCATACCAAGGAGGGAATGATTGATAAGCAAAGGAAGATCGTCACAAAGGATTGCTCCCTTGATAAGATCAAGGTTCTTCTTCAAGAACCCTAGGAGAGCATCTCACCCTCACTAAACTCAATAGAGTTCAAATCTGATTTCATTTCATCAAAACTTGTGAATTGTCTTACAAGAATGAGCTTATATAGCTCAAAGGAAACACAAGCTACTCTAGCTACACCAGCCCAATGAAGCCGCAACCCAACAAGCCCAAAACAAGGCACAAACCACACATAAATGCCAATTAGAACTCCTAATTACAAATATTATAAATCCTAATTCTAATTTCCAAATTACAAATTATAAATGCAAGAAGTCTTCTAATTTCTTTAAGTCATCCTTTTTACCAATGCTTCCTCGATCCTCATCAAGATGTGTACTTTTTCTTGATATTCCTCAAGCTTCTATCTTTAAGATGTGCGAGAACACTTGTACCTTAGATGTGGTGGTACTTCTTTTCTTCAGAATTTTCTGTGGAACCTTTTGATAGTTGTACTATGCTGTCTTCAGAGAAGGTTCAGCAAGTCTTCTGTTCTTGACCATTCTTTGACTTTGAGCCACATTCTGTCTTGAGAGATTCTTTATGTCTGACTTTCTTATCATTCTCTCAGTATATTGATCTTCCATACAACATGTTTATGCTTCTGATATATTGGAAGTCTTTGCTTTGGTCTTGCAAGGTGTTCAAGTTGTTGTACCTTGAATCTGCTGAGAATGTTGGTTGTTCTAAGTCTTCTGAACATTCTGAACTTGTTTCTTCTGTGAGACTTGAACATTCTTGATTTGATATAAGCTTCTGATAAATACTACAGACTTTGACGAATGAGCTTTCGATGTTTCTGTAGTAATCTTCTGATGTGATGAACAAGCTTCCAATATTGAAGGACGTTTTGAACTAAGAACATTCTGAACTATGAAAGTCCACAAAGGCTTGTCTTCTAAACATTCTGAGACTAGAGAAGGTTCAATGATTTCCTTCCTCTTGAACATTCTTGGCTGGGAGAAACCTTCTGATCTGAGAGTCTTTACATCATTAACTTTCTCATGATTCTCTCAGAGCAGTAACCTTGCAGTAACCTTCCATTTGACATATTTGCACTTCTTGAGCCATGGAGGTCTTTACTTTGTTTATGTAGAATGTTCATACTATGACATGCCATGATCCTTTTGAGAATGTCCATTGTTCTAAGCCTTCTAATCATTCTGAGATTGTTCTAACTATGAGGCTTGAACATTCTGATGGTGTACCTTGTAGGCACTTATTGACATTCCTGTTCTTATACAATATTCTCAAGCACACCATTAGTAGATCACCATTCAGAACACTTATTATTTAGTTCAGAAGGTTTGTTGTCATTAAAACCATATCCTAAAGGGTTTTGGAGTCAACAGCGAATGGCTTCTATTCTAGCTACTAGAGCAAAGGTTTTAGCAAAATTAATATCTTCCTGTTGTGAGTAACCTTGTGCAACTAACCTTGCCTTATTTCTCACAACCTTACCTTCTTTGTCCAGTTTGTTTCTGAATACCCATTTGGTTCCAATAATGGACTTATCTTCAGGTGGGGCAACCAGCGTCCAAACATCATTGCGTTTGAATTGATTCAGCTCCTCCTGCATAGCTAAAATCCATCCTTCGTCCAATAGGGCTTCATCAATGTTCTTTGGTTCTAACTTAGAGATGAATGCAACATCAGTTTGTTCTCTGAATGTGGACCTTGTTCTGACTTTATCATTTGCATTTCCAATGATTTGATCCTCAGGATGATAAGTCTTGAAGTGCCAGCTTCTTTTTCTTTCTGGATTGGACGCATTATCAGTTTCTGTGTCTGATCCATCTTCTTCATTCTTAGGTGATGCTCCTTCACATTCTTCTTGTATTCTCATATCTGTAAGAGAATCACTTAGCTCTGACATATCTTTATTAGGCTTTTTGTCATTGAATTTTATATGAATTGACTCTTCAACAGTCAAGGTTCTTGAGTTGTAAACTCTGTAAGCCTTGGAAGTTTCAAAGTAACCCAGAAAAATTCCATTATCAACTTTAGAATCAAATTTGCCAAGTTGATCCTTAGTGTTGAGAATAAAACATTCACATCCAAAAGGATGAAAATAAGATATGTTGGGTTTTCTTCCTTTCCACAATTCATATGGAGTCTTTTTCAATATAGATCTCACATATATTCTGTTCTACAAATAACACACGGTATTTACAGCTTTAGCCTAAAACCTCTTAGAGGTTGAGTGATCATTGAGCATGGATTTGGCCATCTTTTGTAAAGAACGATTCTTTCTCTCCACGACACCATTTTGTTGAGGTGTTCTTGGTGCAGAGAAATTGTGAAGGATTCCATTCTCTTCATAGAATCTCTGGAAGTTTGCATTTTCAAACTCACCTCCATGATCACTTCTAATAGAGTTAATACAAACTCCTTTCTCATTCTGGACTCTCTTACAGAATATAGTGAAGACTTTGAATGACTCATCCTTGTGTGCAAGGAATTTAACCCATGTCCATCTAGTATAGTCATCAACTATAACTAGTCCATATTTCTTTCCATTCAAACAAGCAGTCTGTGTGGGTCCGAACAAATCCATGGGTAAAAGTTGTAAAGGTCTAGAAGTGGAAACAATATTTTTGGAGTTAAAAGAGTTTTTCACTTGTTTCCCTTTCTCACATGCTTCACACAGAACTTTAGATTTGTACACAAGATTTGGTAGTCCTCTCACGAAGTTATGCTTATTTAGCTTTGAGATGGTTCCCAAGCTTGCATGACCAAGTCGCTTGTGCCATATCCATTGTTCATTCTTTAAGGATATGAAGCATGAGACATTTTGTTTGGACAGATTTTCAAAATCAATTTTGTAAACATTATCCTGCCTCTTTGCTTGAAAAAGTGTGGACTTATCAGGGTTTCTGACTATACATTTATCCTTGTTAAAGGAGACATCAAATCCACTGTCACACAATTGACTTATACTAAGCAGATTATGTTTTAGTCCTTCAACCAACAAGACGTTCTCAATAGAGGGAAAATGATGCTTACCAATTTTACCTATCCCAACTATCCTGTCTTTCTGGTCTCCTCCGAAGGTGACCCAACCCTTTGTCCTAGGTTTTAGGTCTTGGAACATAGACCTTTCTCCTGTCATGTGTCGTGAGCGGCCACTGTCCAGGTACCATGATTGGAGTTGCCTTCTTGCCATCAAGCATATCTGCAACAGGAATTATCATATTTTTAGGTACCCAGATTGACTTGGGTCCTTTCTTGTTAGTCCTTGGTCTGCGTCCAAGCATGTTCCTTTTCTTATGGACGCATGTCGAGGTGACATGTCCAGCTTTTTCACATTGACCACAGTATAAATTAAACTTGGAAGGACTCTTAGAAAACTTTGGTTTTGGTTTTTCTTGTTCCTTAGGAACATAACCCAAAACACTTTTGTCAGAAGGTTTTCTCTGAATTTTTAAAATTTGATCAAATTTCTCAGAGCTACTGGCAAATTTGGACAATCGTCCAGTGAGTTCATTTACTTCTTGTTGAAGTACTTGTACTTCACGAGAGGTATTGAACTCAGAATCTCTTTTGAGATTCATCTTTGAGTGAACTTACTTGAAGTTTCAACTCTCCATTCTCTGATCTGAGTACTTTATTTTCCAAGGTAAGTTTTTCAAAATCTTTGGTTATAAGTGAAAACTTTTTCTTCAAAGACCTGTACTCATCAGACAGAATGGATGATTCTCTAAGAAAATTATCAAAATTATTTCTTAGTTCAGGATAAGAATGTACCTCTTCTTCATCCTCACTGTCTGTTGAGGGTAGGCTTGCCATTAGACAAAGATTTGCTTCTTCTTTATCCTCCTCGTCCTCATCATCAGAAGAGTCATCAAGATCTTCCCATGTTGCCATGAGACCCTTCTTCTTCTTGAAGAACTTTTTCTTTGTCCTTTCAGCCTCAGGACAATCTGCCTATAGTGGCCTGGTTTCTTGCAGCCATAGCACACTACTGGACTTTTCTCCTTTTGCTCAGCTTTCTTCTGTGGAAATCTTCTGTTGAATTGCTTCATTCTGAAGCCACCTTTCTTTTTCCACATGGACTTTATTTTCTTGGAGATGAAGGAAAGTTCATCATCTGAGCCTTCTTCTCCTTCTGAGCTGCATGACTCTTCATCTGAGTCATGGGCCTTGAGTGCCTTAGAGGTGCTCCCTTTTTTAGCTTTAAGAGTAATGGACTTTGCCCTTTTTTCTATTCCCTCTTCTTTGAGCTCAAGCTCATGCACTTTGAGTGAACCCAAAAGTTCCTCCATGGCAAGAGTGGAAAGATCCCTTGCTTCTTGTATAGCAGTTACTTTGGGTCTCCATTGTCTTGGCAGACTCCTTAGGATTTTCCTGATGTGATCCTGGGATGTGTAAATTTTTCCCAGAGACCTCGAGTTGTTTATGATTGTTTGGAATCTCCCAAACATCTGATCAATTGTCTCGTGATCCTCCATTTTAAATAGTTCATTTTGATGAACTAGGATGCTGATTTTGGATTCACGGACCTGAGTTGATCCTTCATGTGCCAAAGCTAAAGTGTCCCATATTTCTTTGACAGTGGTGCAGTTGTGCACCTTGTCATATTCTCACTTTGTAATGGTACACATCAGATAGAGCCTGGCCTTTAAGATCAGCTGAAATCTTGTCCTTTGATCCTGTGGCCACTGAGCTCTAGGCAATGGTTGTCCTGCTTCACCTACTGGAGCAGTGTAACCATTTTCAACGACACCCCACATGTCGATATTCTGTGCGTCAAAGAATGTGATCATTCTTTGCTTCCAATAGTCATATTTGTCTCCATTGAACACCGGGGGTCTGTTCACAGCTTGTCCCTCGTTCTCCATGGATCTTTGCTTCTCTGCACTATTAGGTGCTCAACCCGTAGAGACCGAGCTCTGATGCCAACTGTAGGTAACAAGGTGAAACACAAGAAGGGGGGTTGAATTATGTTTCTTAGCTTTTAAAACTTTTCGCAAAACTTTGGACGCTGCTTATAAAAGATTGGATGCACAGCGTATATGAGTATTGGATGCACAGTTAAGTTGGACGCAGAATCATCCACTTAGTTTAAAACAAGTTTTAGTGCGTTTAAAACGTTTGAATAGCTTGTTAAAAATAGTTTCAATTCAATCCCCTCAGTTAGTATATAAATTGAAAATAAAGAGTTAAGGAATACAGAAAATACACAAGTGTTTATCCTGGTTCACCCTTTCCTAAGAGCTACGTCCAGTCCCCTCAAACTAGAGAGATTTCACTATCAATCCAGATAGAATTACAAGTATTCTTCAACAGCCTCTTCAGGCCTTACAACAAGTATTGTTTGCATACCTAGCCTCTCCAGGCTCAGCCCAAGTATTCTTTTACAGACAAGCCTCTCCAGGCTCAAACCCAATTATTCTTTGTACGCAGTGTAACATCCCGAAATTTTCACTCTGAGACAAAATATTTAATTTGGAGGATTAGAATTACCTTTAAGATTTTCAAACAAAAAGTAATGGTTTAGAGATAACATAGAGGTTAAAACGGTATTTTACGGACATTTTGACTATCAGAATAAGTTATAATGAACATGGAAAATTCATACTTGATTCCCAAAGGTTATTAGAGGATAGACAATAGTCATTTGATGTTCCATAAAGCTTTTAGAAAATTAAGATTGCAATTTTAGAGAACAGTATAAAGGAATACTGTTGTTTTAGTCCCTCTAGGAGAAACTCCGTAATCTGTTAATTAAGAAACAACTTAAATATCAGAGATGGAGAAATAGTTAAAGACTCTAGGATCTAGTATGCTTAAGATGAAATAGAAAATAAATAAGTCTTGTGTGGTATTGTAGTTTCAAATAGTAAGATAGCTAAGTCTTATAAAGATTTCTATTTTTCGTCTATTATTTGTTTTATATGAAATTGTGTGATCTAAGTGTTGTGTGATTTATTTCTAGCATATAATTATAGTATTAATAGGTTTATTAAGTTGATTCATTAAAACAGTCATTTTTTACTTAACATTTGGGGCTTTTACAGAAAATAGTTTCCGCCGTTATTGACGGATTCAGTTTTAAGTAGCAAAAGTATATTGAAACCAACCCAGAAAACAAACTTCCTTCACAAAAGTTGGTTCTTTTAATATTTATGATTTTATGGAATTTTATTAGAATTTTTGGAAAAATAATTTTAGAAATTACCGTTTTGGTCCCTATAGTTTGCAGCAAGAACTAATAACTGATTCAGAGACCAAGTTGAGGTCAGAAAGAGATTTTGAAAAGTTGAATCATGTTTTTATATTTTTTTAGGATTTTTTAGAAATTATTTCATAATTTTCTGAAAAACAGATCAAAAGTTACTTTTTCAAGTCCTTGTAAAGCACGAGAAACGAAGATTTCAGAACAGAAATAGATTTTTAGTGATCAGTGAGTGCTTAAAATCATTTTTCAAGAGGGATCATTAGTGTTTAAATTCAATTTGTGATTTTCTGGGAATTTTTATGGAATTTTCTGAAAAATGACAGTTTTGCACTTACGGCGCGTCCGTTTTCCTTTGTTTATGCGAACCGCGAAGCATACCCTTACCGTAAAAATTCCAAAACTCTTCCATGAAGCTCTTACATGTCATGTTCGAGATTCTTCATTGCTTCTTACCATTTAAAATTATTTTTGAATATTTGATTAGTGAAAAGACTATTTTACCATTGATTTTCACTTAAAACTACCTAAACCTAAAGTTTTTGACCAAGTGATCAAATGGCTCTCCTTTCCCCTTATCTTGGTCGAGATCCCCTCTCATTTTGGAGCCTTGCATGAACTTTTTGCTTATGAGTCATATGCATTGTAACGTCCCAAATTTTCACTCTTAGAGACAAAATATAAATTAGAGAGGATTATTATTAATATTAGAATTTTGAATTGATAAGTAATGATTTACCGTGGATGTAGAAAGTCGAACGAATATACTATAGACGTTTGACTGTCAAAATAGGAATATAATGATACAGAAACCCTAATTGGAGTTAGAAAAGTGATTTGGGGATACCAATAGTGATTTTATAATATTTGAGGGTTTTAGAAATTTATTTTGGAATTTTCTGAGAAACAGATCAGAAATAGTACCGTTTTGGTCCCTGTAGTATCACTAGGACGAACTGCGGGTGGATTTGGAGACCATATCAAGTTAGAAAAATATTTTGATGAGCCAAATGATGATTTTACATTATTTTATAATTTTAGAAATTATTTTGGGAATTTTTAGAATAGCAGATTAAGAATTGTTGTTCTGGTCTCTGTAAAATGAAAAACAGAGTAAATTGGAAAGCAAATGGATACCAGAGGGTCAGGAAATGATCAAAATCCAATGTGAGGGTAACCATTAGTGTTCTTACGGAATTTATGATTTTTGAGAATTTTTTGGGATTTTTCAGAGAAAAGTCAGTTTAACCCTAATTTACGTGTTACCGGGGGAACCGAAAAATTACCATATGACTTCTAAACTTGATTTCTATCTACCAAGACCTTTTTGGAACATTGATTTCGTGGTCTTGACTAATTATGTGAGTCATGAGAGCCTTTTACTTCATTAAGTCATGTCTGGATAGTTTTAACCGTAAAACACAAAAGTTACTGCACTTTACTACCTGTAAGTTACCGTTTACCATGCTTAAAAGTGAAAAATTTATTTACCTCACTTATACAACAGCTGGGCCTCCCTAGAAGACTTGAGAAGGATGTAGAATTTTCTCAATTTCATGACTCATATTAATTAACCAATGAGGGAAATTGTGGATTTTTATTTTCTTAATTATCCATTAAGTGTCATGATTAGTTTTAACCATGATTAATGAAAAAATAACCATGGTTCTCCTTGGGGGAGGGCTGACCACGAAATTGAGAGGGAGAGGGACTTGTTCATTTCCATCCTTTTCATTCTCTCTCCAAAGTCATTTTTCTCTCTTTTTCTCTCTAAGCTTTCATCTTCTTCCTCCCTCCATTTTCTTCCATTTTCATGAGCTCTCAAACACCTTCTACCATATATCTTGATCCTCTATACAATAATCAAGTGTAGGGAATCTATTTTGAACACTTAAGCCTTTATCAAAGCCTTGGATTTATCAAGTTGTTCTTATCTTTCAAGAACACTAAGTTTAGGGTTTTTGGACTGTAAGTGATTAGCTTTGTGAACATAATTTTGGGAGAAGGGAGAAGAGAAGGAGAAAGACCAAGAGGTAAGGGGAAAATCTTTTTTTTAGCAAGTTATTATTTTCATATGAATATGTTTGTTTGTTTGTTAGTGATTTCTCAAACCTTCATGATGATCTTTGTGATGTTAGAAGCTTATGTTAATTGATGTTAGTGATACTTCATGATAAGTGTTCTTGTGTGTGATGATGATTTGAGGTGTTGATGATGATCTTTGGATTGATTATTTGATTCTCTTGTATTGATATACTTGATGGTGATCTCTTATCTTGTTGATGTGGTGATTTCTTACTTTGGGAGGATTTGAGTTCCTATGTTGTGATTATTTGATTTCTTATAGTTGAAAAAGTGATTTCTCATGAGTTTGGGTTTGTAATATCTAAAGTAGTTATGACTTTTGGATATTATTATGCTTGAGTGGTGATTGTGATCGAAGAGGTAGTGAGGAAAAAGGTTTATGTAAGATTAAGTAATTTCTGAAAACCAAATTTAATAAACTTAATTTTATGAAGAGGAATTTGATTTTTATCACCTGATGATGTTCTAAATAGGTTAGGAAATCAAATGGTAAAGAAAAAATCAATTTTCGGATTTAAAAGGACTTTTTCCAGAACTGTTCACACCCCTGATGTGATAATTTTCACAGGCTGTGAGCTTCTCTGTTTTGAAAATTCAGGGGTCAAAAATGTAATTTTTAAAAGTATAGGGACCGAAATAGTAATTTGGATATTTAGAGGACTAAAATGTAATTTTTCAAAAGTGTAGGGGCTGAAATGAAAAATCTAGGCTTTTGGGGCCATAAATGTAATTATAAAGAGTTAGGTGACTTTTAATAATTAAGAGAAAGTGAGTGGATTTTTATTAAAGAGTTTTCTTAAAAGGGGCCAAATACCAATGATGATCAAGTTTTTCCCAAAATTATTCCTAAATGTTTTCCAAGTGATTTCTTAAAAATGGGAGAGATGTAAGTCTGGCGCTCTAAATGAATGTTGAACCTAGCATTTTAAAAAGATAGATTTGAATAAAGAGTTCTGAGTGAACGGTATATGTGACGTATATTCTAAGTGAACGGTCTTTGTGACGTATGTTCTGGGTGAACGGCCTTTATGACATAATTCTGAGTGAACGGTCTAGGTGACGTAGTTCTAAGTGAACAAAATAGAGTAACTGTGTATAGTGCATTTATGATGAGCATATGCATGTTATAAGGCTTTGTGCCAATTTGAGTTACAAGTCACTTTGTGTGATTGGGAACTGACTAGGTTAGACTACAATTGCCTACTGGAGTTATCTGAGTTTCGAATTTCCACCAATGGCCAAGAGATAGCATCCTTGAGCCGGGGAAAATCGTATACCCGACTTGGATAAACCTGATTGACCGGTCTTTTCAGGATACGGTGAGTAGCTGTTATGGAATGAATGTTCTATGTGAAAACAAACCTCTGAGAATGGCTGTGCAATCATGTTAAGTAACTAGTTGCGCCTATCACTCAAAAATAAAGCAGTAAGGGAAAGTAATCTCCATGGAGTAGCGGGCTGAGTGCTCGTGACTGTGTGCCGAATATACAAAGATTATTAAAGTTTCATGCATATATATATTTATAGAATTCTTATGATGTGTTTCTGTGTGAAACTGTGATGCTTCTGTGTGAAGTTGGAAATAGTGGTCTGTGTGACTAGTATCTGTTTGACCTATGTTGATGATGTGATGCAATGGATGTGATTTCTTTTGAGGATGAGTATAGCACTACGAGTGTATATGTGATGTGTGATTTATGTTTATTCTGTGACATATGTTTATGCACGATGTTTTCTGTATGTACTTGTGTGACTGTGACTATACAACTGCGAAAGAGATTTTCACCCTTGCCTATATGCTTTGTGGTCATTGGAACATGATTCATATAGATGGACCACTAGCTGGGTGGACTAACCAAGACTTGAAGAATGAGACGTGCACTGAAGATGCGTCGACCAAGTGGAAGGCGTGCGAGTCCTAGTTTTGTGTTGGGGTTTTCTTATTAGAGCTTCTTGCAGAAGTTCATAATGCTTGACTAGCATAGAGAGTCAGTATTCATTTGGGAAAGAAAAGTTTCTTGTATGATATGTTATTTTTGTATTTTGAGTTGTAAAGAGATACATGAATGTTAGTACATATCTAGATTTTTCTGAAAGTACATGTTGAGTGTTATCTCATTTATTTTTCCACTCTATATTTAGAAAAAAAATGGCAATGAAAATCCATTTGTGAAAATTAAATAGTTTTTTACCGCATTTTTCGAAAGAAAACCAGAATTAATGAAATTTATTTTCCGCTGTTGGGTTGGTTAGTAAATATAATGGCCTCCGAGGAAGGGGGTGTTACATGTATAGTCATAAGAAGAAGCCAATTAGAAAAATGGAAGATTTAATTCAAATGGATTTATGACATAGGCTTTAAAAAGGATGATGACCACACAAATATTTAATTACCTCTCCCTCCCTCTTTGGCCACCCATCCTCTTCTATAAATAGGCATCTTGGCTTCATAATTTTTCACACACACCAAAGAGGAAGCCTTGACGACAAACACAAATTTTCTCTTTTCTCTTCTTAGTTCTTATATTTCTTATTTGGTGTTCTTGCTTTGTTCTTCCCAAAATTTGTGGCAAAGGTAAGGGAAATCTCTTGCAAATTAATTTGAGAAGTATGAGTTTGATTCTTGTTTGTGTTTGAATTGTTTGTTTGTGTGTTTATAGCTTTTATTTATTTAAATATGCTTTTTAATTGTTTTATAGCTTTAATTTAATTGTTTTATGCTATTTATGGATTGTAGAGTTATAATGCCCAAATTTATCCTAAATTTCGTGTGAGTAAAGAGGTTATGGCAAAATCATTTTTGACTTTTTCTAAACATACCGTTATAATGACAAATTTTAGGCTTACCGTAAATATGATTTACCGCAAAGAAAATACAATTTATTATTTTGTGAAACCCTGATATTGTCTATCATTTATATACAAGGTGATGGTTAAGATAAAGGGTTTATCAGTATGGGTCTGTCTAGGAAAAAAAGAGACCTTTGAAGGGGCTTAATAAATCTGTCTCTCTTTCGTGGGAACTGTATTGATACGCTGTTTGGAGAATTCTTAACACTGGAGACCCGATATATACGTGACCAAGATAAATTGGAAAATAAGTGATTTCTTAATACCGTATATATAAATAGATTAGATTGGATAAAAGAGTATAACAATAATGGATTCTCGGTGAATTCTACTGTTATAGCATCTATAGGATAAAAGAGTATAACGGTAATGGATTCTCGGTGAATTCTACTGTTATATCATGTTTCGGAATTTAATATAACAGTAATGGATTCTCGGTGAATTCTACTGTTATATTAACAGTGAAAAATATAGAGAGGGTATGTATATGTATGCAATTAACTAAGTTTAATTTCCAATGTTTATGCAGTGGAAATTAGTGAGATAGGCTTTCAATTGGGCTCTTTCCTGGAAGATAATTGGTGCTTAAGTATTTCAGAAGAGAAACAGCTTGATTACGTTCACTTAGACTATATCATCTTATTTTTAAACCGAGCATTGATTACCGAAGACGACTCTACCGCCGTGTGATCTTTTCATCTTCGAAAAATTAACTAAAGCCAGAAAATAATTAGCCTTATTTCGTTCACTAAGTTTATATCAAATTTTCAAGAAGCTGGACACTGATTACCGCAGTTGGCACAGTCACCGTGTAATTATTCCATTCCCAAAGAGCTATTTAAAATCTGAGAACAGACACTTGCTGATTACAAAGTGGACGTAAGTTTAAATACTGTTGATCTCTTCTCTCTTGATCAATCCTAGGTGGCTCTGTCCCGTTTTGGTCTTCTTGAAATAAGTTAATAACATTTAGTTTATATATCGAATCACTCTATTGGGCTGCTCACCTCAGTTCGGCTCTGCCGCGGTGTGACCAGTCATAAATTGAATTATTGAAGCCGGAGAAACAACTTAACCCGTAATGATCTATAGAAACAAGCAAAGAAGGTAAGAGTATTTTTATAAAGTGATAAGCTATTTCCGATAAAGTATTTTGATAAGATCTAAAGACGTTTTTGAAGAGAAGCTACAGTAAAACAGAAGAAGTTTTACAAAGAGAAGCTAAAGAGATTTTAAGATACAATTTAGACGATCATTTGCATTAAAGACGATGAGCTTAAAACTCGCTAGACGAGGTTGAAAAAAGATTCTGTTGGACTACAATTGTCTACTGGGATTATCCAGGTTTCGAAAGTCTCAATGGCCTTGTCGGTGAATCCCCTTGAGCCGAGACAAATCGTATACCCGGTTTGGATAAATCTGACTGATGGATCTATTTCTGATTTGGTATTAAGTTTTAAATGCAGTATTTCTGAAGTATTCTCAGGGGTCTAAGGAGGGATTCCTTGGTTATGCTGTTAAGTTTACTGCAACTGGTCGCTCAAACGATGTGATGTTGGAAATGTAACACCCTTTCTCATAAAAATATATTACAACATAAGTAACCTTATTTATCGAAAATAATATTAATCTTTATTTTTTAAAGAAAATTCTATTTTAATTATCTCAAGTCTATTTCGAGAATGAGTATAATTTTTTTTCTTCTAATTCCTGAAAATTATTTTCACTTGAAACTCTCATTTACGTTGTTTAAATTTCGAAACTAATTTATGTCGTAATGTATTACTAAAAAATGAGATAAACATCATCTAAATGGATAATATACATCATATATAATATTAGTCCAAAGTTTTACAAGTACATCAAACCGAACAGCTAGTAATGTCATATAAAATAGTACAGTCCTCCGGTAAGGATAATAATAACAGTCTATCCCAAATTAGCCTAAGTCAGTCGAGTCTCCGTTCACCCCCAAAAGACTATCTAGCCAAAAGCTACTCTAGACGGTAGTCTTCTTCATTCCTCCATCCTGGTCAATTCACTTGACTGGTGGCACATCTATATGAATCATGTTCCAAAGAGCACAAAACATATAGACAAGGGTGAAAAATCCTCGTACAAAAGTTATCTCACAGTCACAGCAACGACAATAAAAAGAATACAGGAAACTCATGCAAATCGTACATCATAACTCATTATTTTGTAGCATGCAATTCTCTATCACAATAATATATTACCACAAGCAAATTGAATTTAACTCCAGTAATATACACTTACACACATAAAATATCATCACAGCAATATGCTATCACAGCTTATAAAACACAACTCATCATCAAGGCAATATATCATCACACAGACATATTTAAAATGCATGACACTTCTATTTCTCTTTCAACACCGGTGTAATGCTCCATGGAGACTTTTCTCTTCTTCAACAACATTTGAGTGATAGGCTGTAGTGTAAACTTAACACAATAAACCAAACTATCCCCTTTTTCATGGACTTGGTTAACCAACTGTCCCCTTTTTCATGGACTGGTTTTACAATTATTTAGTAGAGCCACATTTAAAATATAATACCATTTCACAAATAGGTCAATCAGTCAGATTTATCCAAGCCGGGTGCTCTACTCGATCTCGGCTCGCTGGGATTCACCACACGGCCATTGAGACTTTCAAAACCTGGATAATCCCAGTAGGCAATTATAGCCCAACCGTACCTATTTCCAACCCCATCCGGGTTGCAAAGCTCATCTCATGGCCATCCGCCAAAATCTCTTTCTCTGTATGCATATGGCATAGCACATTGCATACCAAGTCAATCACAATCATTTTTTCACTTTGATTTCTCTTGTAATTTATCTCATACACATCACTATGTTGCCACTTGTAACATTCTTAATCTCTTCTCTATGTTACCTCTTGTAACAATCACACATAACTTTCTCTCTTGGTTATGGAATAATCATCTCTTTTTGATTATTTCAATCAAAACATCTCCTTCTCTTTCTTGATTATCTCAATCAAAAATATCTCCTTCTTTTGCATTCAATTCTCTTACTTAATTATAATTATGTTTCCAAAAATAGTATTTTCCGTATTTAATGTTTAAACTTCAAGAAAAATTGAACTAAAATACCTATTGATTTCCAAACTCAAATTTGATATTTTTCCCTTAAAAAGACTCCATTTTATAAGCTTTTAAAAATAAATTTTATAAATTTTGGGTTGATTTTTCACAGACTCCAGAACTGTTCACAGGCGTGTAGAGTTTCACACCCTCGGCGTGAACAGAACTGTCCCCTGTTTCTAAACAGAACATGCGATTTTCACAGCTTTGAAGAACATCCCACCCAGGGCGCGACAGGTCCAGCGTTCACAAAATTAAAGTCAATTAAAGTTGTTCTTGTCATGATTTAGCCTAATCAAGTTCAATTAAATAAAAAATTATGTTCTTGGACCATTTCAAAAGCTTTCCAATCCATGAATAAATACTTTGGTTTTTAGGAAAAATTAATTAAGGATTTGACTCAAATAAAAATCTCTCTAATAAAACTTAGATAAAATCTTATACTTCCAATTTCAAATCCCAATTTAGCATAGAAGATTAAGCATCAAAAACAAGCTATTGACCAAAGTCATGATCAAGACTTAGAGCACAAGATTAACACAACAAGCTAGATGTTATTTCACCTCAAAGATCGTTGTCATAGAACAACAAAGATTAACATCCATCACACACAAGATTTAAGCATCTCAAAAATCATCATCAACCACTTGTCTTCATATTTATATTTAATACAAATCTCTATCACCCACAACCATACATATTACATCATCCAAAACATCACATGGGCAAGAGAGATCACAAAGAAGCATGTCACATACATGTTAAGAACACAAATAACTTTGCAAGAGAAATTTCCCCTTACCTCTTACTCCTAGCTTGTGTAGAAAACCCTAGCTCTTTGATCTCTTTCTACCCTTTGATCACCACCTTCCAATCAAGCACAACATCTCCAAAACATAAAGAGAAACACTTAAGATGAAATATATATATATCAAACCCTATATATATAACCCAAAAGGAAGATGTTAGGAGCTTGATTCATGGAATCCTTACCTACACCAAGAACCTTTGTAGCTTGAAAATTCAAAATCAAAAGAGTAAAATCTATGAAGAACTCGATGATCTTGATAAAGGCTAGGGTCTTACAATGAATTCTCTACACTTGATGCTTGTGCAAAGGATTAGACATATGATAGGAGATGGTGAAAAACTTCCATGGAAATGGAAGAAAAAGCTTGCGGAAGGAGAAGAAATTTGGACTTAGACAAGAAAGTGAAAGTGAACAAATGAGCAAACAAATGAGCAAAGGTCTTTCTCCTCTTTCTCTCTCAAAATTTCGTGGTCTTCCTCCCCAAGGAAAGACTTGAATAAGCTTGAAGTAAAACTCATCATCACACTTAATTAAAATTAGCAAAAGAATTAAATCAAAACTTATCTAATTGGTGGATTCCAAAATATAATTAATTCACGCTTTGGAAAAGGAAAAAGATGGACTTCTCTCCACCCAAATGCGCTGCCAAGGCTGGTCCAAGGAGGAAGGAATAGGTTCAAAATTAACTAGGGTTAAAGCTTGGTTAAAAGAAACTAGACTAGGTTAAGTTTTAACCACGATTTGTGTAGTTAAATTAAATCAATGGCCAAGATGTCTCTCCATCAAATGGGGTGCCAAATCAAGGGTCCAAATTGAATAAGATGGCTGCATGGCTCTTTGGTAATTTAAATCAAATTTAAGGGCAAAACCGAAAGGGCAAAATGGTCATTTCTTCACTTGGTAATTAACTATTTAAGCTAAGGGCAAAATGCTCTTTTCCCATGAATCAAGAAAATTGTAAACTCTTCTACAAGAGTCCAGGTCGGTTCTGGGCTGGTCCAAGGTTGAGGTAAATAATTTTTCACTTTTAACCATGGTAAAAGGTAAATTACGGTAATAAACTGCGGTAACTTCTGCGGTTCAGAGTTTAAATTGTTCAAAAATAACCTATTGAGGTAAAAAGCTCTCATGATCCTTATGAGAAGCCAAGACCACGAAATCAAAGTGCAAAAAGGTCTTGGTACCTAGAAATCAAACTCAGAAGCAACACGGTAATTTTCTGTTTTTACCGCAACTCGTAAATTAGGGTAAAAATGAACTTTCTCAGAAAATTTCCAAAAAATTTCTAAAAATCATAAATATTATAAGAATACTATTGGTGACCTTTAAATTTGATTTTGGATCATTTCCTAAACTTCTGGTATCCATTTGATCTCCCATTTACCTTGTCCTTAATTCTACAGGGACTAAAACTGTAATTCTTTGTCTGCTATTAAAAAATTTCCCAAAATAATTTCTAAAATTCTAAAATAATATAAAAGATCATTTGGCACCTCCAAAAATATTTCTTAACTTGTTCTGGTCTCCAAACCAACTCACAGTTCAACCTAGTCAAACTATAGAGACCAAAACGGTAACATTTTTTATCCGTTCTTCATAAAATTCCCAAATAAATTTCTAAAACCCTCAAATATTATAAAATCACTATTTGTACCTTCAAATCTCTTTCTTAACCTAAATCTAGGATTTCTACTTCACAAAGTCACCATTCCGTCTATTTACGGTAAACAGGACTCTATTAGTTTCTCAACGTCCGACTTAAATTACTGTTTTCTAACGTCAGGAAAACTTCATCTACCAACTTAATCTTCCTAAAATATATTTAATTCACATGAATCACATATCCACATATTAAAATGTAATAAATTCAGAAACCTAAAATTACGGACATTACAGGAAAAGTCTCATTGGAGCACTACACCGATGTGATTAGAGAGATATTGAAGTGGCATGCATAAATATACTTTGATGTGAGAATATATTTTGTGAATGAATTATTTTACAGGTTTACAATACACAAGGTAAGACCTGTTTGATTTGAATCTGTAATATGTTTGAATAACTTGCTACTTTACTATATTGTCTTGATTGCCTTTGATATTGATATGTTTTTGACATATCAATTGGGTGCTGTGTGATCTGTGTGTGTTATTATACTTGTACAGCTCTTATTACCTTGTTTAGAGTTTCACCCTTGCCTGCTTTATGTTGTGTTGATGCATAACTGAGTAGATGATTTACCCAAGAAGTGGACTAGCTCTTAGAAGAAGGATCTAAAAGAAGATGCTGCATAGATTGATAAAGATTCCGAGAAGAATCTATATTTACTGTCTTAGATTGGGGTAGATGTCAAGAGACTAAATTGGGTCAGACGTACAGTCTATTTAAACTTATGCTTGTACTGAAGCAAGATCTTTATATATATATATGAGATGAGATTATGCTCACAAAAGGTATTGATCATATTTCCCGCATTCAAAAACATTTTGAAAGAATTAGGGAAACATATTCCCCATCATTCTCATCTTTTAGAAAAACGAAAAAAAATTACCCGCATTTTAGAGAAGGATTACCAACTTTTATCAAAATATTTTCTAAGTCTTTGCTAAACTTTTGATTACTATGGTGTAATATCCTTTTTGGAGAAAGGGTGTTACACGCAGCCTCTTGAAGCTAGTCCCAAGTATTCTTTGTAGACAAACCTCTTCAAGCTCAAACGAGTATTCTTTTCTAAATAAGCCTCTCCAGGCTTAAACAACTCAGAAGAGTGTTTTTGGTAGAAAGTGTTGTTAACTCACACAAGTGAGAATTTGAAATCTAGAGCACTTCGAGAGTTAAGCAAACTCTCTTTTTACAAGAAGAAAGAATTATACAAGACTTTCTAAGATTTATAGAGTAAAAAAAAATATTTGCACAACGTTTTTGCTCTTTCTTTCACTTGCTTCAGTCTCCTGTATTCTTCTTCTTGTTCATGGTATTTATAGGCTTTGAGTGAAGCTTCAGACTTGATCTTGAATATGCTCAGCTTCAGCCTTCATAAATGTAACCGTTTCCTAATAGCAATAAATGCTATTTTCCTGTTGCTCTGTAGGAGTGCTTCTTCAGCGTATTTCTATGCAGTTCTTTCTCCTATGTTAGAAGCAACATGTACTCAAAGTTTCAATTACATAGAGGTTAATAGTAATATTTTATTGAGACAGAGAGGATATATTGTATAAGAGAAAATGTATGTTCAGAGAGATACAGAAATGTTCAGAGTGCATTCTCTCTCCAAAGTACACTTTTCACAGTGCTTTATGTTTTTCATTAAATGCTTGTTCAAAAACGTTGACAATTATGCACAGGAAAAGCATTATAGACAGCTATTTATTTCAAATCATTTGCTCATTAAATATGTCTCATATTAAATGCAAGAGCATTAAATAGCATGTTATGGACTCTGCATGTTGGACGCTGCTTGTAGAACAGAATGGACGTTTTGTTCACTTACCAAATGGACGCATACTATTAGACTTAGTTAATTATCACTTAGTTGTAATCTGTTATAACTGTTTTCAGTTAATTGTTAGAAGATTTGTTATTAGAGTTATTAGTTTGTTACCAATAACCGATTGTAATATCTTGTATATAAAGACCATTTGGTCACAGATCAATATAATTCACACATTTCTTATACTTCTAATATGGTATCAGTTGAATTTCTCTCCACTGCTCTCTGATTTCCGCAAACTATCTTCTTCTTCTTCCCTTCGTTTAGGGTTTCCCTATACCCAAACCTTGCTGAATCTCCCATGGCAGCCATGGATGATTCACCTTACACGATCTTAGCTTCGGATACTCCTGGATGTGTCCTTGTTTCTCATCCCCTCAGCCATGATAACTGGAATTCGTGGAAGAAGGCGATGACCATGGCACTCGAAGGCAAGAACAAATTCGGCTTTGTGGATGGTTCAATTCCTGCTCCTCCTCCTGGTGATCCGAATTCTGTTCTTTGGCGCCGCAACAACAACATTGTTGCTTCTTGGTTGATGAACTCTCTCACCAAGGAGATGCAGTCCACTATTCTTCACTGCAATACCGCCATGGCAATATGGCAAGATCTGAAGGATCGATTCGAGCAGAAGAACAGTCCACTCCTTTATCAGCTGAAGCGTGATCTTGCAAATCTTCAGCAAGGTACAATGTCTGTAACCTCTTATTATGCCAAGATTCGGTCACTGTGGGAAGCTTTGGCTGAAATTAAACCACCGCACACTTGCAATTGTGGTGGTGTCCAACCTTGGTGTGATTTTTCACAATTGGAATATGGAGTTGATTTCCTCATGGGATTGAACGAGTCCTTTTCTGCAATCCGAGGTCAAATTTTGTCTATGGAGCCTTTTCCTCCAATTACTAAGATCTTCTCTTTGGTAATTCAAGAAGAGAAGCAAAAGGAAGTTGGATCTTCCTCGGTTCTTGTTCCTGCTGAAGAGGCTGCTCATGCCTTTGCGGTCAAGACCAATCATGATGCTAAAGGTAAGTCTGGACAAAAGAAGGATCGACCTACTTGTGCACACTGTGGACTTCTTGGTCACACAAAGGATAGATGCTACCAGATTGTTGGTTATCCGCCCCATTACAAGAAAAAAAAAGTCCGATTCAGTTAATCAAGTTGCCACTGAATCCAGTTCTTCCGGTGCACCTCCTTTTCAGTTCACTGCTCAGCAATATAGCCAGCTCATGAACCTGCTACAAGATAAATCTGCCAGTACCTTCCTTCCCTCTTCCTCTACTGGTATGATTCTCTCTGTTACACCTACTTTTTCCAAAGCTGTTGACTGTTGGCTTGTGGACTCGGGTGCTAGTACTCATGTAGCATGTTCATTGAATTCTTTTGAATCTTATCAGTTTGTTAAAGATAGAACTGTCACTTTGCCTGATAAGACAACTGTACCTGTTATTGCTGTTGGTTCAGTTAGCCTTGCACCAAACTTAATCTTGAAAAATGTCTCTTATATTCCTGCCTTCAATTTTAATTTGTTATCTATAAGTTCTCTTTTGACTGATAACAAATTCTCTGTCACCTTTTTTCAAAATCATTTTGAAATTCAGGAGATGCCTCACTCCAAGAAGATTGGCAGGGGTAGCCTCATTGAAGGACTATATGTCTTGTCACCACACCAGTTGTTGGCTGACTCTTCTTTTCCAAATAAATCTGTTTGTTGTAATCTGTTTTCTATTTCAGCAAACAACACTTGTACTAATGCCTCATTATGGCATAGTCGTTTTGGACATTTATCTGATAAAGTCCTTAAAATTCTGAGCAATAAAATTCCTTTCTCTGTTGCAAAAGAATTTAATTCAAGCCATTGCACTATTTGTCCTCTTGCTAAATTTAGAAGATTGTCTTTTCCTAACAGTAATCACATTTCTGATTCTGTTTTTGATTTGTTACATTGTGACATATGGGGTCCTTATGGTCACTCAACCTATGATGGCAAGAGATATTTTTTGACTCTAGTTGATGACTGCTCAAGGTTCACATGGCTATATTTGCTGAAGCAAAAATCTGATGCTGCAGCGGCTATTATCAAGTTCTTTACTATGATAAAGACTCAGTTTGGAAAAACCATCAAATGTTTGAGATCAGACAATGCCCGGGAGCTGGCTCTTACAGACTTCCTGCAGGCACAGGGCACCTTGCATCAGTTTTCCTGTGTTGAAAGGCCGCAACAGAACTCTGTTGTTGAGAGAAAGCATCAACATCTGTTGAATGTTGCCCGTGCCTTGTACTTCCAATCCAAGGTTCCTATTGCCTTCTGGGGGGAATGTGTAGCTGCAGCAACTTACATCATAAACAGGCTTCCTTCTCCTGTTTTGAGCAACAAGGTCCCTTTTCAAGTTCTCTATGAGAAGGATCCTGATTATCATGCATTAAGATCTTTTGGTTGTTTGGCTTTTGCTGCCACTTTGACATCAACCAGAAATAAATTTTCTCCACGGGCTACACCTTCTGTCTTCATGGGTTATCCTAGTGGTTATAAAGGATACAAACTGTTTAACTTGGAGACAAAACAATTTTTTATATCAAGGGATGTGACTTTCATTGAAGACATATTCCCTTTTCACTCCGTGCGACAAGTGATTGATGAAAATGTCTTTTCAGATCCGGTTATACCCATGCCTATATCAGACTTAAATATTCCAAACATTACAAATGATCAACCTGCTGATCCTATCCCAAACAATGACCCTGTACCGAACATTGATCCTATCCTAGACAATGGCCCTTTCCCAAACACTGCCCTTGAACCTATCCCACACATTCTCCTTGACCCTGCACCTCAACAAGCAGTTTCCCTTCGAAGGTCAAATAGAACCGCAGGTCCTCCTGCATATCTTTCAGATTATGTCATGACTAAACACCATAAACCTTATCCTATCCAAAAATTCACTTCTTCGGCCAGATTGTCTCCTACCTACAAGCAATTCATTAATCAGATTTGCTCCACATATGAACCTCAATTTTATTACCAAGCTGTTCCATATCCGGAATGGAGACAGGCTATGCGTGAAGAGATTCAGGCACTTGAAGCCAACAACACCTGGTCTTTGGTGTCCCTTCCTCCTGGCAAGAATTACATAGGATGTAGATGGGTTTATAAACTCAAGCACAAGCCTGATGGGTCTGTTGATCGATATAAGGCCCGTTTAGTAGCCAAAGGCTACACACAACAAGCTGGAATTGACTTCTCAGACACTTTCTCACCAGTTGCCAAGCTTACATCTGTTCGGGTTCTTCTTGCAGTAGCTGCAGCAAGAAGTTGGCACTTGGTCCAAATGGATGTTAACAACGCCTTTTTGAATGGTGATCTCTTTGAGGAAGTTTATATGGAGGTCCCTTTGGGTTATCACACTCCTAACAAGGGTCTAGTTTGCAAATTAAACAAGTCCCTTTATGGATTGCGACAGGCCTCCCGCCAATGGTTCTGCAAGTTTTCAACTTCTTTAATTGCAAATGGTTTTGTGCAATCAAAGAATGATTATTCCTTGTTCACATTTGGTGTTGGACCTTCTTTAGTCATTCTACTTGTCTATGTAGATGACATAATATTGGCTGGTCCTAATTCCTCCAAAATCTCTGAAGTGCAAGTTCTTCTTCAGTCCTTGTTTAAGTTGAAGGTATTGGGAGACTTGAAGTATTTTTTGGGCTTGGAAATTGCCAAATCACCCAAGGGTATTTCTCTTTCACAAAGAAAATACACCTTGAATCTGTTGGAGGATATGCATCTTCTTAGCTGCAAACCCACTTCTTTACCTATGGATCCCAATGCCAAGTTAAGCATGAATGAGTACATACCTTTGCTTACCATTTGGACGCAAGGCTTCTATGGTCATATAGACTCATAACTGTTCTTACCATATGGACTCATAGCTTTGCTTCACTGGATGTTTAACTTTATTGATTATTGGACGTATATTATTCTGCTTATTTGGACGCGTAGCACCCAGAGTCCATTGGACAATACTTACTCAGAGTCAAGTATCAGAGTCCATTGGACGCTCAGCTCTTTGATTGTACTTATAAGTTCCACGGTCATACTGAACGATAGACTTAACTTTGTTGTACCTACAAGAGCTTGTTAGCAGACTTTGTAAAAACCTTAATAATCAATGTTATTATCAAAACCACTTCGGGGTTTAAGCGTTGAAAATGCTTTTAAATAATTTGGTTCCAACACTTTGTTCCTGTAAACTTTTAGGTTGCAACAGTATTTTTTTTACCAATAAAATAGTGTTTGTTCATATGTTCCATTTATATTTATTTATTCCTATAAATCTTAAGGTGCAAAATTTATTTTTCTTTTGATTTTGTTTTTGATCAATAAAATTATGTTTGCTTAAGGGTTCTATTTATCTTTCTTTTGATTTTGTTTTTTATCAATAAAATAGTATTTACTTACGAGTTCTATTTCTCTTTCTATATTCCTATAAATTTTTACGTTGCAAAATTATTATCCTTTTGATGTTATCCCTAATAAATAAAATAGTGATTACTTATGAGTTTAATTCATCTTTCTCTTTTTGCTCACGTATTTCATTAATCTTTCTTTATTCCCTTTAATTTTCATGTGGCAAATCTTTTTGTTTGATTTTATTTTTTATTAATAAAATATGTTTACTCATAAGTTTCGTTTATCTTTCTTTATTCTTGAAAACTTTCAGGTTGCAAAATTATACTTCTTTTGATTTTATTTCTGATCAATTAAATAGTGTTTGCTTACGGGTTCCATACATTTATTTTTTCTTTTGATTTTATTTGGCAATTGGTAAATAAACCCCTTCTAATTTGCCATCCACCCCACTTAAAGATCTTATCAATGTAAAAATACAAAAGTATCTATTTTTGTTTTTCTTCATTTCGCACATACACCCCACTGGATTTTTATAACTACCAGAAATTGGAATTTTTAGGAAGTTTAAAAATTTAATTTTTTGGAAATTGGATTCTTCGGTAGTTATAGAATTTAATTTTTAAACTACCAAAAATTTTAATTTCTGGTAAATATAAAAATTAAATTTTTAACAGTACAAATTTTCCACTTTGTACTACCGAAAATTTGAATTTCCGGTAGCACAAAATTTTCACTTTTGTACTACCGAAAATTCAAATTTTCGGTAAGATAAAAATCTATTTTAAAAATGAGAATTGGTAAATACACCCCAGACTTTTTGACATACACCCCACATTAATGTGGAAATTCCAAAAATACCCTACAATTTTGTGTTATTTCCAGAAACTTCAGTTTCTGGAATATAAAATTGCATTTCGGAATACAAATTGTATAGAGACTGGAGTTTCCGGAATACGATTTTGTATTCTAGAAACTGGAGTTTCCAGAATACAAATTTGACTAAAGTTTGCGGAATGCAAATTGGTATTCCGGAAACTGGAATACAAATCGATTTGCATTCTGGAAACTGGAGTTTTTGGAATAGAAAAAAGAGTGTATTTTTAGAATTTCAGTATTAATGTGGGGTGTATGTCTAATTTTGGGGGTATATTTTACCAAATCCCTTTAAAAATTTAATTTTTATATTTATCGGAAATTGAAATTTCCAGTAGTTTAAAAATTAAATTTTATAACTACCGGAAATTCCAATTTCTAAAAAATATTAAAATTCAATTTTTAAGCTTCCCGCAAATTCCAATTTCTGGTAGTTATAAAAATTAAATTTTATAACTACCGGAAATTCCAATTTCTAGTAAATATCAAAATTTAATTTGTAAGCTTTCCGCAAATTCTAATTTCCGGTAGGTAAAAAATTGAATTTTATACCTACCGAAAATTGGAATTTTCCGATAGTTATAAAATTTCTGGTAGTTATAACTACCGAAAATTCGTAAAATATCAAATTTTAATTTTTATGAGTTTTCTTTTAGCGTAGTTGGGTGCTTCATTCTTTTAATATCAGTAACAAGGGAAAGCACATGAAAATGAAAACTAGCTATGAACTCTATTGTGCGGAGCTTTGAAGGTACCTTAGAACTTAATCCTGTTGTTACAATTTCCCTTTTTCCTAGGAAAATCATTTTGGGAATTCGTAGAAATTGCCGATAGCCAAATAAAAAATATTCCAATAACAATTATTTTGAAATTGAATTTTATAAAAATTGAATTTTAGAAAAATATTCAATTGAAGTCGTTTTGAAATTGATTGTTACAATTTAGTTATAAAATTGAATTTTATAACTACCGAAAATTTGAATTTTCGGTAGTTATAAAAAATAATTGGTTATAAAATTGAATTTTATAACTACCAAAAATTTGAATTTTCAGTAGTATAAAAGAGTATTTTGGTATTAAAATTTTTAAATAGTGACAACTGGGGTGGATGGCAAATAATGAGAGGTGTATTTACCAATTTCCTTTTATTTCTAATGAATAAAATAATATTTTCTTACGAGTTTGATTTATCTTTCTTTATTCGTGAAAATTTTCACTATACAATAACTTTTTTTTAATTTTATTTATGATCAATAAAATAATATCCATTTACGAATTTCATCCATCTTTCTTTGTTCGTTAAAATTTCCACGGTACAAAATAATTTTTAACTTGATTTTATTTCTGATCAATAAAATTATATTTGCTTACGGGATTCATTAATCTTTTTTTCTTTGTGTAAATTTTTTAAGTTTTAATTTTTCTATTTTATTTTTTATTAATAAGATAATGTTTACTCACGGGTTTCATTCATCTTTTTTGTTCATGTAAATTTTTAATTTGCAAAATTATTATTTTATTTCAGATCAATAAAATAGTGTTTTCTTAGAGGTTCTACTCATTTTTCTTTTTCCTTGAGAATTGTCATGATGCATAATTATTTTTTGTTTGGTTTAATTTCTAATTAATAAAATAGTGTTTGCTTAGGTATTCAATTAATTTTTTTTTGTTCCAGTAAATTTTCAGGTGTAAAATTTTTTCTTTTAATTTTTATTTATAAATAAAATAGTATTTGCTCACGAATTTTTTTTTTGTGTTCCCAAAATTTATGTGCACGAGAAATTTTAAATATTTTATATATCAATTTATTACTATATAAATAATTTGTTTTAAATTATGTGTAAAAACCAATGGACCCGTGCACCGCACAGGTCAACTGGCTTGTTTACATAAAATAACTAGTCAATCTATAATATATATAAAGACGAACCCTCTTAAGACTAATTTTTACACGTGTCACTTTGAGAGCATTTTAAGGCTCAATTTGACGGATTGGATTTGAATAAGTTTATTGATTGATTTGTATTAATTGTATTCGATATGATATTTATTGTATTGAATGAATTTCAACCCTAATATAATTTAATATTGCATTTAGATTTATTATCCATTAAAATTTGATTTTTTGCACATTTATTGTTAAAATGATTTGAATAGAATTTCAATTAATTTATTACCGATTCAAATCAAATGTTTCGAAATACGATTTAAAATAAAATTGTTGTTAAAATGGTATTTGCAAAAAATGAAAAATATTAAGTTACTATGTCTTTTTCTCATAAAAAAATAAACAATTATTTGAATCTTCAAGGCTCGCTCATATGTAAAAATAATAGTGTAGTTACTATGCTTTTGTTAATCTATTTTTTACAAATAATCTACTAAATAATCTACTATGTTTTTTTCTCATTTCTGATGATCAAAATTAAAATTTGATTCTTTGTGTATTTATTGTTAAAATGATTTGAATAGGATTTCAAATAAATTATTATCCATTCAAATCAAATTTTTTGAAATACGATTTAAAATAACACTAACAATAATAATTAATAATAATAAAAAATAAAATGATATTTCAATATCACCATAAAATCACCATAGAAAAAGGATTATATCCATTTTTAAACCCATTTCAATAATTAACAAATTAATAAAATCCTGATTGTTGTTTTCCTCTTTTATTGCATCGATTCAAATAATTTGAAATATGAAATCAACCTATTTAAAATTTAAAATACAATTTTAAATAATTTATAATCAATTCAAATCAACTTATTTTCACCCATTTCAATAATTTCAATAATTAATAAGATCTTGGTTCTTCCTTCCTCTTTTATTTAAAAGATGATTCTCTCTTTATTGTACCCCTTTGCGATTCTTCCTTTTTCAATTAAACCATTGTGATTACATCCATTTTTACTTCTACAAAAAAAAACCAATTCTTCCTTTCCTCTTTTATTCCAGCGATTATCCTCAACCAACTAAAATTTTGGATTCTATCAAAAAATAACTCGCACCCTATGTTAGCATCTATAAATCATGGGGCAGGAAGGATTCTTATAAGGTCGTGGTTCTATTTCAAATTAATACGACTCATTATTTTGTTCATTGCTTACTAAATTGCGGACTCTTCTGTTACCAATGGCTACAAGATATAATTCTATTTCTGATATTACTCTTAACACTGACTCCTGGACGTTGTTGGTTAGCATTGTCCGGCTATGGAGCGTACCGAGTTTTGGAAAAGTCAAGTTGCTCTACTCCCAAGAGATGATCCTTATGGACGGCAAGATATTGTTAACTCTCTTTTAATTTGTTTGAGTGTAGTAACCTAAATAATACTTTTTTTGTTTCTTTGAAAAGGGTGACAAGATCTGCACAACTATGAAGCGGGAATTGATATATAAGCTTGGCAAGGGTTTGAAGGAAAATTATGTCTATGCTATGTCCACTTTTTAAAGTGGATGTGAATGATGGGCGCTATTGAACAACACGTCATTTGTATAAGCTACGTTTTTCCATTGATTCCACGATAAAATTGGTGACTACTGCTGTCATTCGAGGGAATGAATTTCTTTTACTGAGTCAACTGATTTTTTGAAAAGGGAATATGATTGTGATTACTTGGTTGGTGAGTGTGACTTCGATTTATTTTACTTTTTAATTTTGTCTTTTTAATTTTTTATCTTAATATATATACATGTATTGATATTTTTTATTTGTTCACTTTGTTGTTTTATCATTTGTATTATTGTCATTCCTATGATCATCAACACTTTCTCATCTAAGGTGAGTTCATAATTATTGCTATTTTTTTTCTATTTTACTATTAATCATTTTTACTTATTACTTTTTAGTATTTATTCATTTTCTTGATGTTGTTAGGTTTTTGTTTTGATTTTTTTGAAAATCATTGTTACTCTTTTATATATTCGTCAAGTCAAACTTCTCCTGTAAGGCGAGTATATTTTATACTACCTCTGGTCCCTATTATAAGAGAATATTACTTTTTTGGTTCATTGAATAACTCATGTATCTGGTTATAAACCAGATACATGAGTTATTCAATGAACCAAAAAAGTAACTTGTTTCTTATATTTAGGACCGGAGGTAGTATTAATCATTTTTAGTTATTGATTATTTTTTAGAATTAATGTTTCTATATTCTGCGCTATTAAGTTTTTTTATTTTTCATTTTCTTTTGTAATTAATTTTTTTGTTTTTTACAAATACATTATTTTTCTTTATCAAATAAGGAGAAGCATCATAGATCACAAAGTTTAGTTATTTATTTTTTAATATTTTTGAAAAAAATTATGTACGGGATAAGAATAATTATAATTTATATACATTACTATGTTTATTTTAGAAAATATGTGTAATACTTTATTAGATGTTTTAATTACAAATATATATAAATTATTTAAATTTTCCATTCAATGTTTCTATTTTAGTAAATTTAGTTTGATATAAATTGTATGTTCTTAATTTGTAATTGTGTATCAAGCAAATCAAAATCATTAGAATTTTAATTATAACAACATATAACAACATTATAACAAGCAAATTAAAAAAGGAAAGAATTTTAATTTATAGAAACATAGAACGTGGAATTCAAAATCATGGCTATGTCATAAGCGATGAATATGTTAAAAATGGAAATAAAAATTTACAAAGAGAAACATGAAGGAAAAAATGGCAATAGAGGGATAGAACATTAGAATGATTTGCTTAAATTGGAAAGAGAATTGTGCAATTAGAATCACACGCAATTAAACACATTAATTGATTCATTTCTTTTATCAATTTTATTAGGCTTGCAATGAGTATTTTGAAGAATCACAATTGATTGATTTCCTTTATTGGTTTTATTAAACATGCAATGAATATTTGGAAATAAAAAATAGAATGTATATTAAACACATTAATTGATTAATTGATTCCTTTCTGTTTTTGGTTTGTTTATTATATTTTCGATTTTGTTAAGCATGCAATGAATATTTTGAAATGAAAATATGTAAATTAAATACATTAGTTGATTAATTGATTCCTTTTTTGAGGTTGAGGTTGTTGAGCAAGTGAGAATGTGTGTAAAAAATGGACAGACATGAATCGCATGATGATACATAGGTCTATGCTCTGAAGGTGACACCAGTATTGAGTTTTTTAGAGGGTAAAAAAATATTTGATGAGTTCAAATTTGATCAATTTAGGATTTAAAAAACTAAAATTTAAAAAGATTTGATTTTTAACATTTAAGATTATATAATAATTTTATGATGTTAAAAAAGGTTTAAGATTTGATTTTAGGATGTGAAAAAATGTTTAAAATTATATAAATAATCAAAATGACCACTTCAATCTTGATTTGATTTTGATGTAAAAATTTTGAAATTAATTTTATTTTATCTTCATTTGAATTTGAATTTTGTCAAGATTATATCATTTAATAAATAAAAGAATCTGGTGGATATTTTTTTGATACAATGTGGTGGATACTTTGCACTAATATGGTCACAAAAAAATTATCTCTTCAAAATTAATATAAATTATAATTTTTTTATTTTTATTTTGATATTTAGGAACAAGTAATAAAAGATATAAAATATGTTTGTGAGCCCTCATTTTTTATTCATGTTTGTTTTTCGTCCATTATATTTCAAGAACATTATTTTAGTCCCTAATGTTTTGAAAATATGCCACAATGAGTCCCTCACCTTGAAATATGAGAGACTAATTGTGGCACATTTTTAAAATATTAGGAATTAAAATATCAATGTGAGAGACTAATTGTGACACTTTTTTAAAACATTAAGGACAAATAATATTCTTAAAAAATGAGAGACGAAAAACGAACATGAGTAAAAAATGAAAGACCAAAAACATATTTAAGCCAATATATTTTTCATCTTATTCAATGTTATAATCATTATTTCTTTTTCATTTAGCATTTTTACCTAATAAATTCATTAAATATTCTCTTTTGTCTAAATAAAATTGAATTTTCTCTCATTAATGTCTAAAAATAAATTGATAAAATAAAAAATATGAATCTATAATATATATAAAGACGAACCCTCTCAAGACCAATTTTTACATGTGTCGCTCTAGGAGCATTTCAAGGTGTAATGGAATTGAATTGATTTGATAGGTTTATTGATTGACTATCCATGATTTAAATTTAATGTGCCTAATTGTTATTTGAAGTTATTGATTGTAGTCGATATTGTATTTAATTTTTTTGGAAGGTATTTCAAATTGATATATTATATAAACGGAAATTTTACATTTAATATTTTCTTCTAATATTTTTAATTGATTCTTATAATAAATACTTGTTTTTTATGAATTTTAAAATAATGTCTAAAGATTTCATAAATATCATCTCATTCCTCTTTTATTGGTTGAATATTTTTGTACCTATCTTTTTACCTATTTATTTTCTAAGATTTTATTCAATTCCTCCCCTTTTGCATCGGCAAACTTTCATGTCTTTTCAACTCTTCCTTCTCTGGTATGACTTTTTTGTCTTCACTTTTTTTTTGTTCTTTTCTCTCACTTTATATACATTTTCTTCTTCATTATTCTCCTCCATTGCAGTACAATCACTTGAAACTCTCGATTAAAGGTTAGTTTTTGTTTTCTATTCATGGTTAATCATTTATATTTTTCAATTTTTGTGTTTTTGATCTTAAATCTTAATACATACATGTATTGATATGTTTTATTTGTTCACATTGTTTTAGGATTTCTATTATTGTGATTCTTCTATTCATCAACACTGACTTCCCATGTCTTCTCTCTTTTTTGTTTTCTTTTATCATTTCATATATATTTTCTTTTTCGTTATTATCTTTCACTGTAGTGACTATCACTTGAACCTTTGGTTAATCCGTTATATGTTTCAATTTTTGTATTTTTAATTGATTTTAAATCTTAATATATACATGTATTGATATATTTTATTTGTTCACTTTGTTTTAGCCTTTGTATTATTATTCCCCTGTTCATCAACAATGACTTCTCAATTTGTAATTATTGCTATTTTTTCTATTTTATTATTAATCATTTTTACTTATTTTTGTGTGTGTTTATTTTTTATAGCTCCCAAATCATTGCTGTTATTTGATTTTTATTTTGATTTTATCAAAGATCATATATCGTTACTCTTCTCTATATTCATCAAGACAAACTTCTCCACTGAGGCGAGTCGATCTCTTTTTCTATTAATCATTTTTAGTTGTCAATTGTTTATTAGAATTAATGCTTCAATATTTTGCGTTGTTAAGTATTTTATTTTTTATTTACTTTTGTGATTAGTTTTTTTGACTATGTGTAGATACACTATTTCCCTCTCTCTAACAAGAATGGAGTTTTGTTTTATTTTTATTTTTTGAAATTTAACGGGGTCGATGCCCCAAGAAACAAACAAACAACAATGTTATAGCTGAGAGAGAGGTTTTTGTTTTGAATCTATCGAAAATCACCGTTACTCTTTTATATATTCAACAAGTCAAACTTTTTCTATAAGCTGAGTCTCTTTTTTTATTAATCATTTTTAGTTATTAGTTATTTTTTTAGAATTAATGTCTCTAAGTGTTTTTATTTTTTATTTCCTTTTTTGATTAATTTTTTTATTCTGTGTTCTTTTGTTTCAAACAAGAAGAAGCATCATAAATAAAAAAAATAGTTGTTTATTTTTTCAATATTTTTCAATAAATTATGTACAGAATAATAATTATATATATTACTATATTTGTTTTGAAAAATATATGTTATACTTTTTTAACATGAAAAAATATGTAATACTGTATTAGTTGTTTTAATTAAAAAATATATAAATTATTTAATTTTTCCATTCAAAATTTCTATTTCGATAAATTTCTTTTATGTAAATGGTTTGTTTTTAATTTGTAATAGTGTATCAAGCTAATATTAATAGCAGTAAATCCAAGAAGTATATCATAGCGAGCAAATTAAATGGGAAAGAATTTTATTTTGTAGAAATAGCGAATCTGAAATTCAAAACGATAACTATGTCATTAGCGAGGAATAGGCTAAAAATAAAAATGAAAAATTACAAAAAGAAACATGAAGGAAAAAACAACAATAGAGAAATGAAACAATAAAATGGTTTGCATAATTTGAAAAGAGATCATTGCGCAATCAGAATTACATGCAATTAAACACATAAATTGATTCCTTTTCTTTTTCGATTTTATTAGACATAAAATGAATATTTCGAAGAATCAAAATCAATTAAACATTAATTGATTCCTTTCCTTTATCAGTGTTATTAGACATACAATGAATATATCAAAATAAAAATAGAATGTAGATTAAACACATTAATTGATTAATTGATTGATTCATTTCTATTTTCAAATTTATTAGGCATGCAATAAATATTTTGAAATGAAAAATAGAATGTAAATTAAACACATTAATTAATTAATTCTTTTATTGGGGTTGAGGTTAGAGATGTGGTAAGAATGTGACAGGTGTAAAAAAATAGGCAGGCAAGATGATAACTTGGGTTAGAATTACTCTGAAGGCGACAACAGTAGTGTTAAGATCTTCATATTTTAATGTTCCTGATTTATTTTCTCATGGCCTCTAAATCAATGATTTTTTTTGATTTTTTTAGGATTAGGAAAAAAATCAAAATTCAAAAGATTTGATTTTAACGTTTAAGATTATTTAAAAAAAATTAAAATGATCTCTTTAATCTTGCTTTGAGTTTGATTTTAAAATTTAGGTAATAATTTTTTTTATCTTCATTTGAATTTGATTTTGTAATACCTACTCACAACAACTATTTAAACTATTTTATTACTTCAACTATAATCTAAACAATATTTCGTTGTACTCTACTTTAAAGTTATGAATTAATCAACTATTTTTAATAGATAATGATAATTTATAATTTGTTATATAATTTATGAACATAATTAAAAAAACCTCAAGTTCTTTATAATTGTTCAAACATATTTCTTCATTATTTTTTTATAAAATACATCGTATGCCCCGTGCAAAGCACGGGTGACCACGCTAGTAAAATACAAAACATGAGAATAGATATTTCTTTATTTATTTTTATATTACCATCTAACTAATTTATTGATCATTTTATATTTTTGAGAAAATTTAGTGTTTTTATAAATTAATATCTGTAAATTGATTAATTTAACAATTAAAAATATAATATAACATTTGTGATAAATATTTTATTTAAAACTATATCATTGTGTCAAATATTTTACGTGAAATCTCATCGACATATAAATCACTTAAAGAATTTAACTGTATAATATAATTTAAATACTTTTCTATTTTACTTTATGATAATTTGAATATAAATATATTTTTATCATTTTTTGTTTTATCACCAACTAATTTATTAAATACTTTCTTAATCTAAGAAAATTTAATTTTTATTTTGCACAAAAGTATCTATATTTATGGGACGGAGGGAGTACATTGTGTCCAAAATATATTGTGTTTCTCTTTATTAATTATTATTTCATATGCAATAATTTTTTTGTTATTAAGGATAATGTGATTCTGATTATTACTTCATATGAAAACATCTTATTCATTTCTTATTCACGTACAAAAGAAATTTTCTAGCCCGTGCGTTTCACGGGTCACATATACTAGTTTCATAAATATGGGCTAAGATTTCTTGCAATTACTATTTTTTACAAGCCCGATTGGTGCAAATTTTTTTTACACTTGTAGTTACCTCCCTAGTGAGTCACCCTTCTCCAATCCTATCTATTGAATGTATATACTATAAACTATAAATATAAATCCATGGTAATTAATACATTGGACCTCGATGGACCAGTCTTTCTATCGGTCCACCATAAATGCCATCTACCTAGAGCTGTTTATTCGGGTCGGCCCGGCCCATTCGGGCCAGCCCACAACGGGCTAACACATTTTTGGGCCGGGTTGGACGAAATTTCATATGAACCACTAATATGCCAGCCCAGCCCAGCCCTCCACGGGTTGCGGGCCAAACGGGCTGGCCCATGAGCTCATTTATTTTTTTAAAAAAATATTTTTATTGAAATCTGACGCAGTCACACCTGTGGAATTAATCACACCCCGGGTATGAAACGCATTGGAAGTTAGTTTAGTACTAAAAATAAGACATTTGTAGAGCCTGACGCTTTCACACCTGTGAAATTATTCACAATGATGGTGTGAAATGATCTGTAACCGAGTTTAGTGCCAGAACTGACGCTTCCACACCTGTGTAATTATTCACACTCCTGGTGTGAAACAGTCTGTAAGCAAATTAAGCATGTAATAGTCGGGCCATCGGGCCAGCCCGGCCCACAACGGGCTTGCCCACTTCGGTCCAATGATTTTTCGGGCCGGGGCGACTAAAATATTTTCGGGTCTAGATTTTGCTAGCCTAGCCCATTTTTTTATCGGTTTAAACGGGCTAGCCCATTGGGCCTGGCCCATTTCGGCAGCTCTACATCTACCCAATGACCCATCATTAGTGTTATTAAACTCGGCTTGGACCGGCTAGTCAGACCGGGAACCGGTGTTATAGCCGGTTTGAGCTCAAGATTGGATCGGAGATTCCATAGAACCGGTGTGAACCGGCGTGAACCAGCCGGTTATGCGGCCAAACTGGTGACTCGAAGAGTATTTGCGACCCGGACCGGTGCGAACAAAACACCCAACGCAGCCACATAGTAAGTCCAAAAGCGAGAATATCATCTCATCCCCTTTGCCCGTCGCCAGCCATTCGTTCGTCGGTGTCACACCTGAGAACCATCAACGCACCCGTGAGAAGAAGCAAGAAAAAAAACGAAAGAAGCAAAAGGAGGAGATAGAGATGCAGCAGAGAAAACACTTGAAGAAAAAGATAAAGAATATTCTGAAAAGAAGAAAGTGGAAATGAGGAAGGGGGAAGAAATACTCGATAAATGGAAATTTTTTGGGAAAAAGGGAGATGATTTGATATTACTCTCTTTTGGCAGTATATTATGGAGCCACGTGAAGCCTTAATAGTAGCTAGTGTGCTGTGTGTCAGCTTTAATTTTTTGCTGCAGAGGTTTTTGGAGTTCAAAGCTTTAAAATTTGGAAATCAAACAGTTTAATTGCTAAAAATATTTTAAGGTGGGAATCGAAAGTAAGTTGGGTAAATGCAAAAATAAAAAATTGCCACCATACTGAGACATTTATTTGCAATTGTGTACTACTTTAATTTTATACATATCGTTAATATAAAATTTACAAATAAATATATCAGTTCATGCGGTTCAACTCAGTTGCCCATCATAACACCAACTTCTGAAGTCTCTCAAAATTGATAGCAGCTGCGGATTGTGCCTCAAGAACCCTAATCCCATTTTTTTCAATCCCTAATCTCTCAATCTTTCAATCTATTTCGATCTCTAATCCCTACTCTCCCTAATCTCTCGATCTCTCTCTAGCACATCGTGATCTATTTATATCTCACGTGCTTTCATTGCGATTTCCTTTTTCTGCTATTGCTGTGTGCGACTTCGATCTCTTTTCGTGCGACGTGGATCTCTGTTACGGTGAGTTCTATACTTCTGTTCTCGTCCGCAGATTGTCATTTGTTTTTTGGTGCTTATTTGTTTGTGACTTTGATTTTCGCAGATCTTTGTCAAATCTCTTTTCACTTTCCAGTCTTCAGTCTTCACTCTTCTATAGTAGCAGAGGCACCCTGAAGTTGCTGTGTATACTGAGTGTAACTAGCTGTAGAATAAGATAAACTATTCCTAACTTGCTGTAGAATAAGGTAAATTTTGGAGGAGAGGTAAATTTCCAATATTATTTCTATTTGATATTATTCCTTAACCGATATAATGAACGAAGGTTGCTGATATAATATCCCAGAGATATGCCAACTTTCTGTTGTTCTAGATTTTGGTTTTTAAAATGATACAATCATTTATCTGAGAATTTAATTTCAGGCTGATAACAGATATCAGAAGCAGTGGGACATTATAAAATAGTTTAAAATGTAGTAATTCATGTCATAACATGAGGTGATATTGTCTTTGTATTGTAACTCTTGTTTTTGTCTATCTTGATTAAAACTTCAGCAAGAAGTGCATTATTCTTCTAGTGTCTATGCTCAGTTCATTGCTCGGAAATTGCCTGTAATACATGCTTAAAATTGGATGGACTTTACTCAATCATCTATTATTTAGTTGGCTCTGTTGTGCTATATTTTGGGAGGCAGGTCTGAATCTGTTGGCCTCGCTACTGAAGATAGTTTAGCACTTTAGCGTAACATCAAATGATTGCTAGTTCTCATGCATACTTCCTAAAATAATTGTATACTAGGATATGGTGATAAATAGTTCTCATCTCTTTACTTAAGTTTGAGGGATAAATAGTACATGATATAAATCTTGCTTATAATGAAACAAAAGGACAAAGCAATTCCTCTTATTATAAACTTCCTTAAATGATTTTGAAAAATGGAGATTAGAGCCTAAGTCTGTTCACAGTATGAGTACCAGCTTGTTGCGTTTCTTTACTATCTTCCAAAAATTAAATCCCAGCAAGTTAGGAATAGTATCAAAACCAATTCACATAAAAGTTGGTTAGACAGTTGGCAAATCGCAATTACATTCCCTTCCCAATTATTAGCATGATACAGTAGGGATATGAATTAGCACATGCTTTAACATTAGTTTCATACTAAGTTTGAGAGTTTCCCAAGTAGTCATTTAATCTATGTAGATAATCCACTTGTGCCTTTGAAAGCGTTATCAATATTAATGTTGACCCAGTTGAGTTCTTCTTAGGAAATTCCCCTCCCACTTGACGTTCCTGTTTGGGTTAAGGAGGTCCTGGTAGTTGATAGAAGTAGTTGATAATCCAGATTTTCAATGCTCAACCGGATTTGAAACCGGTTTTTCAATGCTAAAACTGGATTTTTTAAGGTTGAAAACCGGATTTGAAAAAAAACTGGATTTGGACATAACCAGATTTTGGATGTACCCGGTTTCATAACTGGTTTTGAATAAAACCAGTTTCATATCCGGATATGAAACCGGTTTTGGTTGAGAAATGTGGTTTTGGATTTGAAATCCAAACCACTTAAATGGATTCAATATGGATAGGATTTTTAAAAAATCCATCCATGCACAGCCCTATCCGTGACACCGGTTATAGTTTGCTGCATAGCACATTCTATTTTTATAACATTCCCAATGTTTCCTGCTACACGTCGTGAAATGATTATTTTGATTTAGTTCTCTTCAAATATGGGTACTATTTTGAAGTCTTTCATCCTTTGCATTTGATTCCAGATGTGACTTAGTAATTGTTAGACACTGAGTTGATGTGAGATTTTATTCTAGCATTAGACAAGTATAATGGCATTATTTGTCGTTGTTTGAATTATTTAAAATAGAACAAAAAGAAATGAAACTTTACAGCAAGTATATCATTTTATTTCATTCAATATCTCTATTTTTCTTCTTTGTAATTTGGGGTATGAGATGCATAATTTAGAACCAATTTACAATTCATGAATCCTTTTTTTTTTTGTTCTATAGGTTTTCCAAACAATGAATATTAAAAAAATGCTATGTGCACCTCACGAGTTGAGTTGAGTCAATGAAACCGGTTTCCTTTTAAAACACCATCTCCTATCTCCTATATTCTAAGATAGATAACTATATTTTTACCCTCCTATTAAATAACTCAAAAGTACTAGGTAATCTTGACTTCTATTATTTTTTTATAATTATAAATTTGATTTAGTGTATTAAATAGCTGCGCGATGGCTGCACAATAGCGCCGGCACGCATGGCGCAGAGTTGCCCTTGGCCGCTACAGGGTTCTCTGTCGCGGCGCGGTTCAGCATTGCGGCCGCCGCAACAACTTTTGCAATGGAAATCGCTGTAGGAAGGCGCCGCTCCACTGAAGGGCGACAGACGTTCCTTTCTCTCTTGTCCTTCTCTGTTCGACGATACCTTTTGTCTGGCGAGCAGCTGCAGAAACCATCGTGACACTGTTGCCTTGTTTACCTAGCTGCAAAAACGTGAACCAATCCTCTGTTGTCTCTCTTCAAAGTTGACTGTTTGTCTCTCCTCCACCGTTCAATCTTCTAAGGGAGTAAGGGGGTGGCGGCTAGCTGTTGGGGTCTTAGGGTTACAGTAAAGAAAAGGGTTAGGGTTGGGGAATTGGGCCTAAATGTTTTTTTTCTTAATTTTTCTTCTTTTTTTTTGTTTTGGTTTGCTGGCCTTGAGTACGACTTATCTTTTTTATTTTTTATTTAAAGCATAATAATAAAGCATAATATAATAATAATATAATATGAAAAACTAAATATGCCATTGTAAAATATAATAATAGAGGCCTATGGCTTTTTTATTATTAATTATGAGTATCATGAATTTTAAGTAATTTTTATCATTTTGAGAGTATATATAAACTATAAAAAATTCAGAATAGTGGCCATCCCGCTATGCGCTATAGCATTTTTGGGCGTGGCTGCTGTTTGGGATTGACGACACTGATTTGTTTACTAACACATACCATCAATATGGGTCATGGCACACAGAATATTCCTTTTCTTTTCTAAATTTTGGGTATTTGTCTTGTTTAGGTTTAATTTATGGTTTGATACTTTGATTTGTCGTATGGTGGCAATTGAGCCATCATCAGATTTGAGTAATTAAACTCTAAATTTTCGGTATTTGTTTTGTTTAGGGTTTTGAAGACAACTATAAAAGCTTGTGATTTTTTCATTGTGCCAAGGTTTTTTATCGTCTCGAAGTTTGCTGACCCTGATGGAATGGAGTGGTTCTCTATCACTACCCCTAAGTATGTTTCTCTTACCTTTCAACCTTATTATTATTGTAGATAGTTATTGTTATCCATTGTTGTTATGCATCAGATAACATATGCACCCATTTTCCTTCTACATATGCAGGTTTTGGTTATTCTGTCCTCCCCATTTTTTGTGTCTATCTTGGTGTTTAATTGAAACTCACTCTCAACATCTTCTGAGTTGTTATTATGTACTCATATGGTTACCTTTTAGTTAGTTAAGAGTCTATTTAGCTGGGTGTGATTGGTTTTTTTTATGAGACAGATTGTGATCAATGAACTTATAGAGTTATAGTTTGATCTGTGTGGTGGGTCTTTCTCATCGGTGACTATATGTATTTAGAGGAGGAGATGTGTGTGTAGTTATATTTGTTTCTTTGTTTGTGTAAGGGAAGGAATTTTTTTTTTGCTTTGAAATTGATGTGGTTTAGGGGGGCGGGGGAATGAAGAGAGAGCGAGAGGAGATAAGAGGAGCTGGGAGTGAAAGAGCTTTAAGCAACAAAGAAAATGAGTGGGAATTATATGGGCGAGCTTTAAAAAGCATAATTTTTTCCAGAAAAGAAATTGCTTTGTTGTTGTGTTGATGAGCTTTTTAATTATAAGTGGATTTGTATTGGATTTTTTTATTTTGCTCTTTTGGTTCTTATTCCTTCTAGTTGTGCGGAAAGCTGAAGCTTAATCTGGAAGTGGAAAAAATCAGATATTTTTGATTTTTTTTTATATAATTTAATTTTATCTTTGGTTTTTTTTTTCTTTCTAATTTCACTGGTTCGGGTAACCCGTGTTTTGCATGTTTTCAGTAGTTCGGGTTCGATCTGAACTGACCCGTCAAAATCTGATGTGATTTGGTTCGGATGACGGGTTTGCGATTTTTAACCCACGTACCCGCAAGCCCAACCTGCACACGTGGCAATTTTTTAAAAGAAATTCATTCTAATATTATCACTAGCATCCCACGTGACCAGTAGACCATTATCACCCAGACCCACACTTTGAGTCCAAAATAACAACTTCTCTCTTGCTATGATTACTTTGTTTCTTTGTTTGTGTAAGGGAAGGAATTTTTTTTTGCTTTGAAATTGATGTGGTTTATTGGGGAGAGAGATAAAGAGAGTGGGAGGAGATAAGGGTGGAGCATGGAGGGAAAGAGCTTTAAGCAACAAAGATAATGAGTGGAGTTATATGGGCGAGCTATAAAAAGCATGATTTTTTCCAGAAAAGAAATTGCCTTGTTGTTATGTTGATGAGTTTTTTAATTATAAGTGGATTCATATTTTTTTCCCTTTTTGGTTTTTAATCCTTCTAGTTGTGTGGAAAGCTGAAGCTTAAACTGGAAGTTGAAAAAATCAGAGATTTTTGGTTTTTTTGATACATACATATATGTGTGTGTGTGTGTGTGTGTGTGTCGCTTCACTTATTTAGTCTAGAATTATATGTTAACTGGATATTGACAAATGAATCTGTGAATACCATGTAGTCATTTTATCTCTATTAAAACTTTGATCTGGTTTTCGTGCCAATTTTTTTTTGGGAAAAATGTATATTTGCACTACACATAGCTTGTTTTGTATAGCTTTTCATTTGTTAACATTGAACACTTTGGTTTGGTTTTTTGTTATTTATGATTTAACGAGGAATTAATATCAGACAGGTTGAAGCATATAGACCAAATAATTCAACTTGTGATGGTCGATTTGGCATTACTATAAGGACTGCCCCTGTTGCAAGAGCCTCCCTTTTTCCCAGTCACTTTTTTTTTTTAATTTACATAACCTTGTTCATCTTGTGTCTCTGAATTGTCCACCTTCAATTGAAGATGCTATGCTGAGTTTATGTAGAGTATTAATATTATTGGTTGTTCCTATTTTGCAGTTTGGACTGAGTGAGCGTGCATATGTTTATCTATCCCAAATAATTAAAATCCTTGTGCCCTTTTGTATCTCATATTTTTTGACTGCACGATGCTCCTTCAACCCACAAATCGGCAAACACAATAAAGTACAAACCCTGGCTTCCCTTCGTGCAACCCAAGTCCTACTATCAGAGAACCATGATACCAAAACGCCTCCTCAACCCTCCTCGATCTACTTTTTTTATTCCCACAAATGTTTGTCCCTTTCATGTTTCTACTTCTTCACCAAACCCCAATCCTCCCCAGTCCCTTACCGAAGCTGTTTCCCTCTTCCACCGTGCCGTTGAGGATCCCGATTCAGTGCCCTCAGTACCAGCCTGCAACTCCCTCATACACAACCTTCGAAAGGCAAGACACTATGACCTTGTCGTGTCGGTTTATTCTAAAATGGCCGGTGCTTGTGTTTTGCCCAGTTTCACTTCCTTGAGTGCTTTGGTTGAAAGCTTTGTCAACACCCACAAGCCAAAATTTGCCTTTGGGGTCCTGGGGTTGATGATAAAGCATGGCTTTGAGGTTAATGTGTATAATGTGAACCTTGTGTTGAAGGGTTTTTGTCAAAGTGGTGATTGTGACAAGGCCATGGGTTTGTTTTGCCAGATGAAGAGGAATTGTGTGTTGCCTGATAGCATTAGTTACAATACTATTGTAAATGGACTTTGTAAGGCTAAGAGATCGGTAGAAGCTAGGGATTTGTTTGAGGCCATGAAGGCTGGGGATTGCAAGCCGAACTTGGTGACGTTTAGTGCTTTGATTGATGGTCTTTGTAAGAATGGGGAAGTTGAGGAGGGTTTGGATTTGTTGGAGGAGATGGAGAAGAAGGGTTTGGAGGCGAATGTGTTTGTCTATAGTGCTCTCATTAGTGCCTTTTGCAACAAGGGTGAGATTGAGAGGGGCAAACAACTTTTTGATGAGATGTTGGGAAAGAATGTTACTCCTAATGTAGTTACTTATAGTTGTTTGATGCATGCTCTTTGCAAGACAGGGAAGTGGCAAGAAGCCTCCCAGATGTTGAATGATATGACAACTAGTAGGGTTCATCCTGATGTGGTTGCATATACAGTTTTAGCTGATGGGCTTTGCAAAAATGGGAGGGCATCAGATGCAGTTAAAGTGTTGGATTTGATGGTACAAAAGGGGGAAGAGCCAAATACTTTAACATATAATGCTGTCATAAATGGACTTTGTAAGGAAGGTCGGGTAGATGATGCGCTCAAGATTCTAGAAATGATGGCAAAGAAGGGGAAGAAACCCGATGTGGTTACCTACAACACATTATTGAAAGGACTGGCTGGAGTTGGCAAGATTGAGGAGGCAATGGAACTTTGGGAGCTGTTATTGAGCAAGGAGTTCCATATAAAGCCTGATGTCTTCACATTGAATTTTCTAATTCAGGGACTTTGCAAGGAACGACGTCTTGGTGATGCTGTAAGGATCTATTCTACAATGGTTCAAAGGGGGTTCCAAGTTAACATAGTAACTTACAATATTTTGATTGACGGTTATCTAAATGCTGGAAAAATTACTAAGGCATTGGAACTATGGAAATATGCAGTGGACTTGGGATTTTCCCCCAACTCAGTGACCTGCACCATCTTGATTGATGGTCTTTGCAGAATGCAAATGCTAAGGATGGCAAAAGGACTTTTTAATAAAAAAAGAGCTTCTGGGGTTAGACCCACAGTAATTGAATACAATGCACTAATGGCATCCTTGTGCAGAGAAAGTAGTTTGGAGCAGGCTAGGAATTTATTTCAGGAAATGAGAAATGTGAATCATGATCCCGATATTGTCTCCTTTAATATAATAATCGATGGAACCCTCAAAGCAGGAGATATTAAATATGCCAAGGAATTGCTATTAGAGATGCTTAACATGGCTTTGGTCCCTGATGCTATTACCTATTCTGTTTTAATAAACAGGTTCTTAAAACTTGGGCAGTTGGATGAGGCCATGTCGCTTTATGAGAGAATGGTCTCTTGTGGACATGTTCCAGATGCTGTTTTATTTGATTCTTTGTTGAAGGGCTTTGGTTTAAAGGGAGAGACAGAAAAAATTGTGTCCTTGCTTCAACAAATGGCTGATAAGGGTGTTGTTCTGGACTCAAAATTAACTTCTACCATCTTAGCTTGCCTTTGTAACATCTCAGAAGATCTTGATATAAAGAAGATACTTCCTAAATTTTCGCAACATACATCTGAAGGAGCAAGCATTAAATGCAATGAACTGTTGATGAAACTGAATAAGGTTCATCCAGAGCTTCAATTATTTGTTGCATGATAGTTTTTGTTTACAAGAACGTGATTTCGTCGAATCCGTAAGTAAGTTTTGTATTGTCTTTTCATTAAATTAGTCATGTTCCATGCTTTATCTACTTTTATTGCTCAGGTTAAATAGCCAAAATTATCAAGATGGTTTGGTTTCATTTCAGATTGCTGCATGTCTTATGCTAGGACACACTTGTTCAGTCTCTGGTTTTGATTGGGTAAGATATTTGACTGTTTTATGCCTACTTAGATCTGGGTTACTTTGCCATTGACAACATTGGTTTATGAATGGTACATATTTCTATTGTTCTTGGGAAGATGTTATCGTTACCTCATGTAGGTATATACAAATATTACTCAAAGGTGTGATTTGGAGAATTTTTTTGTCTTAGTTGTATGCATATGTTAATCATGTAAATATATGTACATGTACATTAGTATATACATATGTGTGTGTGTGTGTGTGTGTGTATGGAGAGAGAGGGAACTGTCAGCTTAAACATGAGCATAATTCATTTTACTTAACATGCAATGACTTACATCAGTCAAATTAATGTTTGGCTAGGACAGGGATTGGCAACTCATCAATCGTGGGTTGAGGTTATTGGCATTTCAACCAGTTGACATTTTATCATAAAGAGATACAAGTGTAATTCAACTTCATGGTGTATAATGCCCCATGCGGAACTATGATTAGGCCATGAACGAGAATGGCAGGTTTGCTTTGAACACAGAGATTGTTGCACTTGGTTTTAAGATCGTCATACTGCCAATATTTTGCATCAAATTTCTGCTTTTGAAGAAATAGGAATTTAGTTTTAGGTTCGCTAACCTCACGTCTCTCATTTTTAGACAAAGATATATACGACATTGTGAGGGTGAGCCTTGGCACAACGGTAAGGTTGCTGCCTTGTGACCTGAGGCTCACTAGTTTGAATCCAGAAAGTCTCTCCGCTTGTGGGGGGGGGGGGGTATGGCTGCGTACATCTACTCTCCCCAGACCCCACATGGTAGGAGCCTCGTGCACTGGGCCACCCTTTATAGATACGAGATTGTATTAATTGGCCAAGAAATCCAATACACCAAACAGATAACTGAGTGGGAATAAAACTAACTAACTCAACCTTTTCTAAACCAACATTAAACCAATCACTAGCAGTACTCCCTCCTTCTTCCATGACTTTGTTTTTTCTCTGGTTGCAGGCATTCATCCCAGTTCCGTCTGGCTTAAGGTTACGTTTCTGAGATGTTTCCATAATCCATAGATTCAAGCTAGCTAACTAGTACCAGAAGATTGATGAACATGTTTAATTTAGAACTAGCATGTTAAAGTTTCAGCCAGTGTTTTGGCTGTCCCTGCCTGAAACAAAGACTTTCCGCATCCAGGCCCTTAATAATTTCCTCTATGTTGAAGCTACCTCCAATTGTCTGAACTAAATAATCTCTGGTAAAAGATTTTGATGCCTCCAGCTTTGTTGTAATTTGTAAATGCTTTAAAATTTTTAGTCTTTGTTTTAGGATTCATTCAAAATTGAAATTGAGGTTACGGATTATGAATTTTAATTTAAATTATGTCAGAGTTGGGGTTAGTTTAGATTCATAAAATTTATGTTTTGATGACACTGATAATTAGGAAATAAAATTGTCATTCTCGGTTCTATTCTAATTTTTGTTTGTTGTGTAATCTATTCTATGTGTAATATTGTCTACATATAAAATGTATTAGATATAACTGAGATATGATTGAATGTCTATGTAAAAAAAAATTTATATTGCCAGTGCATGGCAATTAAACTCATTTTATTATGGTGATGGTTTCAGAGGTAGAGGCGGTGGCGACAGCAGCAGTAATGGCAACCATGTAGGTGGGCCATCCATTAGTGACAAGGATCATGACAGTGCTAGTAGTGATGTTATCAGTGGTACTGGGATTAAGTGGCCAAAAATAGGTGATGGTTGAGAAGTGTGTGAATATAGATTGCATCAATCTTAATTCCTGTTTGTAACTTATACAGGGTTTGGGTTAAAATTTGGGAATAGGTTATATTTAATTTTCAATTCCTTGCAACTGTGATGGGTGAGGTTTTATAATTAATTAGTGGCCCAGCTTTTCCATTAATGGTTAAATTATTCATTTATCTATTTGCTAGTGTTTCTTCTATCCATGTTTTTGTCTTACTCTTCTCGTCATTTTTCTAACATTTTCTTTATCTTACATGCCATAACTTCGGATATATTACAGTTTGAAAGCATTAGAAAATCTTTTATATATTTAAAAAACAAGCATCAGATCTTTTATAATCAATTTGTGCGTTATCTTTCCATAGCTGGAAATTATTCCTTCTGAGTATTTGTATTCGCTTGATTTGGAATATGCTAATTACTGGAAAACCACTTAAAGAAACATAACCTGTTTTATTCCACCCTGGGGTGGTGGGCTAGGTGGATTGATTCACTTAAAGAGATAAAAGTAAATTATATTTTTTAATAAACTAAATGAATTTATTCAAAAATGGGTTAAACAATGGTCTGATGAGTCAGCATATCTTAACCTTATAAAATGAGTCCGTATAGACGCGTGACTGTGATGCTGACACCGTTCGAATGTCCCAACAGCATTTCTAAGTAATCGCTATGATCGCAAGTGCTCTCTGGTAATTTGGGAGAAGATAGTAGCATCAAATGGTCATTTAGTTTCCATCAGTGGCTAAGTCCTTCCCATCTGGACCGTTGAGAGTGGGTGGACAGATCTAGATCGTTTATTACACATAGGACACCAACGGGATAAGTTTGACACATGGCAACTGATGACATGTCACTACGTTTGCCAAGTCAGCTCTTCAGTTAACACCGTGAGGGTAAGGGACTAAAACAGACATTTTTGTTAAATTAGGGACCAAAAAAATAATCTTGATATATGAAGGACCAAAAATGAACTAAGGTAAAAAATGAAAGACTTAAAACATATTTAAGCCTAAAAATTATAAGCACTCATTAGATAATCAAAATAATTCTCCTAGGAAAATCGAGTAATTTGCTAAGCACTTTGTGTCTGCAGTTTGACCAATACTCAGACTTATAATCTGCACTAACCATTAAGTATTTGGTTTTGACAGGACCATGTTGTCAATTAGATCTATGCTGCAAAATATTCCAAGGAATCATTGATGTAGAAGATAATGAATCATTCCATCAAAACTTTCATCATTTTGAAAATGATCAGCCTAGGATCTGCAAAGGTGGCTGAACCCCAAGAAGATTTAAGTGCCAATTTAGCAGCAGATGACATTTAACTGAAACTTCAAAATCTGGTTCTGGCCGATTACATCTCACGCGTTATAGAACTCTGTTAGCCGGAACTACCTTCACTAATCTGGCAAGGTCATAAGACTTCAAGTCTTTCCCATAACATAAGCTTAGATCCAGTGCTGTTTTTCCATCCTGAAACATAACCAATCAATGGAGTTCTAGCACAGGGAAAAATAAGAAATCCCTTATTGACTAGTATGAAACCCAACTCAAGTTTATAATTGACTGCTACAACAGCATTTAATAATAGAAAGGAAGCAGCCACCTTCACCAATTTCTACCTATAACAATGCAAACTTGAAAGGGTTCGTTCAGAGAAAACATTTTTTGATTTCATTTTCTGTTTTCACTTTTAATTACAAAATTGCCACTTTGTCTCCAATCTGTTTCCTGTTTTCAAAATTTGTACAGGAAACAGTTAACAAATGTTATACAAATTTTGAAAACAGGAAACAGATTGAAAACAATGTGGTAATTTTGTAATTAAAAGTAAATACAGGAAATGAAAAATATTTTCTCAAAGTAAACGGAAGGAAGGATAGGATTTCTACACTTCACAACTGAAACAACTTATTTATTAGTTCCAATGGACTACAGCAGTATAAGCCCAAAAGGATTGAAAAATTTAACCCATAAAGAATCGGCCAACAAACAAAACCAAGAATGAACTGAATGATAAAAGCACATTTTCACCATGTTGCATTTAAATAATTGTAATAGTGAGTTATCTGGTGGATTGACAACAAAATTACCTTATTTTTTACTGTCTTATCTGCGCCATTGACTAACAAAATTTTCGCTATATCTCTATTTCTGCTTTGAATGGCAACGTGCAATGGGGTCCAACCTTCCTGAAAGATTATTAATTGTAAATAAACCATAGACAATAGGTAAATTGAAGAACATCTTTACAAATAGAAAAAACTTGTGTTTCAGTTAAAAAAAAAAGCTTTTGTTTAAATAAACGCTCACATTATCTGCGACATTGACATCGACCTTGTACTTGATCAATAATTTCACAGTTTGCTTTGCACCAACTTGAACTGCATAATGAAGTGTAGTAGCTCCATCCTACCATAGCAATAAATATATATAAAACACCTAAGCAAACTTACAGAATGCAGTTAACAGTTTATGTCAGCAATGTAAGGAATTTCTACACACCTTATCTTTAACATGAGGACTTGCACCTTTCCGTAAAAGATGGCTTATTACAGCTTCCTTTTTACCTATAATTGCCTTATGAAGTGCAGTGAGACCTTCCTGTTTGATCAAATTATCTTATTTAAGATTTAAGACTAGGCAAATGCTACAACACAAATTACATAATAAACAAACACACCTTATTAAGGGAATCAATATCGGAACCATTTTCAAGAAGCTTATCCATGCAACTAATCTGCATTGATAGCGCAAGAGAGTGCAGTGGGCTCCATTTTCCCTGAAAATATGAAAACAAGAGCTCAAGTATAAATGAGAAAGCGGGGCACAAGGAGAGACAGGTGCATAGTACAGACTTACAGATGATATTTTTTCCATGTTAGGAGTTAAATTCTGTTGCAATATTGCTCTTTCTTCTGGTTCCAAAAGCTGTTCAACCTCTGCAATAATGAGAAGATGTACTCGTAGTACCAGATTATTGTACAAGGTAAGAAGATGTTCTACAATCTATTTATCAACCTTCTATCAGCATTTTTTTTTTAATTTATTGGACATATTCCATACTGGGAACTTGTTAAAGCTTAAAATCATTTGAAACTTGAAAGTAACAAGTACAAAAACCAAAAAAAGAAGAAATATGTAAACAATGTTTTCAAAACCAGATTGACAATAAAATTGGTTAACCTAAGAATGTTTTTTTGTCCTATCTTTTTATTCTCACATAAGAAAGTGTAACAATGTTTGATAAAAGAATACAGAAGTTGTCTTTTAAGAGAGAAATAAAAAACAAGGGTTGGGATCAGGCATGATATCAACCTATATGGTAAACTGCAAACCTTTTAATCTAAAGAAAGGACGCAAGAAAGCTTTGTTATTTAGTTAGCAAAGGGCCCACAATTTTGGCTTTATAATCTCAAACTTCAGACTCTTCAGTTAGACTGAGCCTGTTTTAGTAAACTGGTCAATGGTCATGGTTTTGGCCAGACCAAAGTACTTTCCTTAATATGTTCCTCATATTAAGGAACAAGAACAAGAAAAGTACCTTCCTTAATATGTTCCTCATACTTGTCCTGTGAAGTTATACTAACATCAGAAATAGCTGAAGTCTCTGTCTCTTCTTCCTCCATATCACTTTCAAATCTGAGGCTCTCATCTTCTTCATCACCATATTCATTTTCACTGTCACTGCCAATATCTGGTTCCTCCCAAGTTCCTTGTTCTTGTTGGGTTTGCAAATAATATCCACGTCGGCTTGATTTGGTTGCAACATGACTCCCAACTTTATAAGTGTCCCTAGCAAAAGAGAGACTGAATTTTCCTTTGTTTGTACTTCTGTATATTTTATGGAAACTGGCTCCCAATTTGGAGTTCATGGCATAATTAGTAATAGTGGCAGAAAATGGAATAAACTGATTAGGCAGAACATATGCTGTAGCCCAAGAACCCATTTCTGTTTACCTGAAAAGGAAACAAAAGAAGCAGAAATGAAACAAAAGCAAAGAAGTTACATATAGTTGTCACTACTCACTGGCACACTGATAACACAACTGCCCCACAACCATATGGAAGGGAATCACTACTACGCCAGATTTAGCTTTTTGTAGCCTTTTTTTTTTAACTTTTTGTAGCGTTTTCTGTGCGCTACAAAAGGTGCGGGAGCTTTTTGTAGCATTTTTAAAACACTACATCAAGCTCCAGAAAACGCTATGTCAGGCTAAAAAATTGCTACAAAAAACCAACTTCTTGTAGCGTTTTTTACATAAACGCTATATTTTTTTTTAATAATTTTTTTTCTTTATTCCTTAATATTCCAGAATAGAGTCCAATGACTCTCAGAACAGCCAAAACAATTATGCAACATAATACAAGCTTTATCATCAATTTTTTTTTTTAAACAAACAAAGGACTGCTAAGGCATCACAATAAGGAAAGTGATCCCAACTAGGTTGGCACCACAGACCCTACCAATCATCTGCAGCAGACCAATCATTTATTAATAAAAAGCGGAAAATAAACAAGGCATGGGGGGACCAAACCAAAACCCATCAAACACCGAAAGTGTCAAATCTAAACAAGAGCCTAGGTATTAGAGTAGTTGTAGTAAATGTACTCTTACATTACTAAATGTACCCTTTTACATTTCAGATTACATTACAGTTTGTGTTTGGGCCTCGGTGGGCCTGGTCCAATTACTGTAGCTAGCTTAGAGACTATTCCCATAAACAGTCTGATGTAACAGAATGTCACGTGGGGCATAATTCAGTTTCAGTTCTAACAAATCTTCTAGAGCATTCTCTCTCTTTCTCTGTGTCTGAATTCTCTCTCTCTCTCTCTCTCTCTTTTCCCTCTCTCCCTTGATATCTTTGATGGTATCAGAGCTCTAAGCTCTGGTACACTCAATCCCTAAGTCATGTCACAACCTTCTTCAGATCATGATGATCAATCTGATCATCGAGGAACAGAGTCTCACACGAGACAATCGACTCAAGGAAACGGAACCCTAGGTTCTGGAAATGCGATCAAAAGTTCGAAGATGGAGAAAGCATACGTGACTTTCTTGCAACCTGTTACAGCGCGACTTGATGATAAGAATTTCTTAGTGTGGCGTCAGCAAGTTGAAGCGGTGATCAAAGGTCACCGACTCCATCGATTCTTGGTGAATCCAGAGATTCCTATGAAGTTTCTCACAGTAGATGATTGTGAAAAAGGAAAGGTGAGTGAGGAGTTCCTACGATGGGAACAACAGGACCAGCTACTACTTTCATGGCTACTTCAATCTCTCTCAGAGTCATTAGCGATGAAGATGATAAAGTGTGCTCATTCGTATCAGCTTTGGGATGCTATACACACGCATTTTACAAAATTGACAAAGGCAAAGGGAAGACAGTTAAGGACTGAGCTGAGGAACTCGAAGAAAGGTACAAGATCTATTGCTGAATATTTGGTTAGGATTCAAACTATCATTGATGCTTTACAGTCTATTGGATCACATGTCACACCGCAAGAACATGCTGATGTTGTGTTAGCTGGTCTTCCTGAAGAGTACAAGCCGTTTGTTATTACTGTTAACACTAGGCTAGAGCCTTATACTGTAGATGAGATTGAGTCACTTCTTATTACACATGAGGCTCTACTTGAGCAAATGAGTGTACCAGACACCTTATCAGCGAATGTTGTCCAAGGAAGAGAGGAGATCAGTGTTGATACAGGTTCACAAAAGACCAGTGATAGTAATCAAGTTCCTGTTCAGATCCAACAGCAGCAGGCTGATCCGAATCATCAGCAGTATTATCAGTCTCAGTCTCAACCTCCTAATCAAGGTCAAGGCTATGGACGTCGTCGAGGAAGAGATGGTGGTGGACGTGGCCGAGGAAGAGATGGCGGTCGTGGTGGAGGCAGAACAAATTACAGAAGCCACATTCAGTGCTATGTTTGTGGTAAATTTGGACATGAAGCAAAAGTGTGTTGGCATCGGTTTGACAATAATCAAGGCTACAATCAGCAGCCTCAGCCTCAGCCTCCTCAGTTGCCTCAACCACCTCAGTTCAGGCCACAGCAGTATAATCAAGCTCAGAATTATGCAACTCAGAATTTTGCTCCTCAATATGTTCCACAGTATGCTCCACCTCCACCATCACAATACTGCAAATCTAACTCACTATGGACCTCCACAACCACAGTATGTGCCTCAGTATGCTCCCACCAGTCAGTTTTCAGGATATCCATTTCAACAGCAAGCTCCTCAAGCTTACTTCGCTGGTCCCTCAACAAATGTACCTCAGCCTTGGTTCCCTGATTCGGGAGCCTCACATCATGTCACTGCAAATCCCAAGATGCTTGGAAACAAAGTGGATATAGATGGTGCTAGCACCATATATATGGGCAATGGTCAAGGAATTTCTATAAAGTCTATTGGTAGCTCAAATCTAGCACTGGATCACGGTATTATGTTACCTTTGTTGATGCACACACACGGTACACTTGGATTTACTTGCTGAAAAATAAGTCTGAAACATTACAAGTCTTTACTCAATTTAAGAAGATGGTAGAACTGCAGTTTGACTACAAAATCAAGGCTGTTCAATCAGACTGGGGTGGGGAGTACAGACCATTTACCAAGGTATTAGAGGAATTCGGAATAGTGCACAGGCTGATTTGCCCTCACACACATCACCAGAATGGAACAATTGAGAGAAAGCACAGACACATTGTAGACTTGGGTTTGACATTACTATCACAAGCACAGATGCCTTTGGTCTACTGGGATCATGCCTTTCTTACGGCTGTCTATTTGATAAATAGGTTGCCTACAGTGGTCCTAAACCTGGGTATTCCCTTTGAAAAACTCTATGGAAAGAAACCAGATTACAAGTTCCTTAGGGTCTTTGGGTGCGCATGTTTTCCTCTACTCAGACCATACAACAGTCATAAGTTTGATTTCCGGTCTGCAGAATGCACATTTCTGGGCTATTCTCCCAATCACAAAGGCTACAAATGTCTTTCTCCAGAGGGTAGGATCTACATCTCCAAAGATGTAGTCTTCAATGAATATAAATTTCCTTTTTCTTCTGACACTCCAGCTCACAAACTTGCACTCCTACACCTCTCCCTGCACCAGCACCCTTGTTGTCCCCATTCCTGTCCTTCATCCCAACCCAGCTCCCTCTGCATCTCCAAATTCACCAAGGTCCTCTAACGCTGGATTACCTGTGCAACCAGACCTTCCTGTGCAGCCTGAATCCTCTGTACCACAATCTGATTCTGACACAGTTTTATCTCAGCCTGCAGACACACATACTGCATTGCAGCCAGACCCTCCTGCGCAGCCAGAATCCTCTGAATCTGTCCCAGTTTTGTCCCAATCTGCAAACTCACATGCTGCACCTTCTTCTGACTCTGACTTACAAGCTCCACTTGTGCCACCATCCATGTCCATTCATCCCATGCAAACTAGATCCAAGTCTGGCATTGTCATGCCTAGAATTAATCCTACTTTGCTCCTCACTCAAGCTGAACCTACCTCAGTAAAACAGGCCTTGGCTGCACCCCAATGGCGTGATGCAATGAAAGCTGAATACGATGCACTCATTGCAAATAAAACTTGGTCTCTGGTCCCATTGCCCCCAAATAGACAAGCTATTGGGTGCAAGTGGGTCTTCCGTGTCAAGGAAAATCCAGATGGCACTGTCAATAAATACAAAGCTCGCTTGGTGGCTAAAGGGTTTCACCAACAACCTGGATTTGATTACACGGAAACCTTTTCACCGGTGGTTAAACCAGTAACAGTCCGAATTTTACTCACCTTGGCAGTTTCCAACGACTGGCCAATGCAGCAACTTGACATCAACAATGCCTTCTTGAATGGCACTTTGAAAGAAGAAGTGTACATGACACAACCTCAAGGGTTTGAATCTTCAGATTCAGCTCTAGTCTGCAGGTTGCAGAAGGCTCTATATGGGTTAAAACAGGCCCCACGGGCCTGGTTTGAGAAACTCTCCTCAGCCTTGATTTCTTTTGGGTTCAAACCAAGCAAATGTGACCCCTCACTCTTCCTTCATTATGCCAATAATCAGTCCACCTATGTACTAGTATATGTTGACGACATAATAGTCACAGGTTCATCCTCTACTCTAGTGCAAGGTCTCATTTCCAAACTTCAGGCCACTTTTGCTCTCAAGCTACTTGGGAACCTAGAATACTTTCTAGGAATTGAAGTCTGCAGAACTAGCAAAGGTATCCTATTGTCTCAATCAAAATATATCAGAGATCTTCTTGCCAAGGCTAATATGCACAATGCAAAAGGAATCTACTCTCCTATGGCTTCAAGTGACAAGCTGTCCAAGTATGGCTCAGATCACTTTGAGGATCCAACTCTATACCGGTCTATTGTTGGGGCACTTCAATATGCCACAATAACTAGACCACACCTTGCCTTTTCAGTCAACAAGGTCTGCCAGTTCATGTCTCAGCCCTTGGACTCACACTGGAAGGCTGTCAAACGCATCTTGCGTTATCTCAGAGGCACTTCTACACACGGCTTGCTAATACAGCCTGCACAACCAGGCTGTCCTATCTCTCTCACAGCTCACTGTGATGCTGACTGGGCCTCTGACCCAGATGACCGCCGCTCAATCTCTGGGTCCTGTGTATTTCTTGGACCAAATCTGGTCTCTTGGTGGGCCAAGAAACAGACTCTGGTAGCTCGCTCCACAACTGAAGCAGAGTATCGCAGCCTGGCAAATACCACTGCAGAAGTGCTTTGGATTCAAACACTGCTCACAGAGCTTCGGGTTCCTTCTCAGACCCCCATTATTTATTGTGATAACCTCAGCACAGTGAATTTATCACATAATCCAGTTCTGCACAATCGGACAAAGCACATAGAACTCGATATCTTCTTTGTTAGAGAAAAGGTGCTAGCTAAAACACTGATTGTTACCCATATTCCTGCTGATGACCAGATTGCTGATGCTTTGACAAAGCCGCTGCCTAAACAACCGTTTCAGTCATTGCGAACCAAACTTCGGGTGCTTGACAAACTACAGATTGTCACTCCACCCTCAGTTTGAGGGGGGGATATTAGAGTAGTTGTAGTAAATGTACTCTTACATTACTAAATGTACCCTTTTACATTTCAGATTACATTACAGTTTGTGTTTGGGCCTCGGTGGGCCTGGTCCAATTACTGTAGCTAGCTTAGAGACTATTTCCATAAATAGTCTGATGTAACAGAATGTCACGTGGGGCATAATTCAGTTTCAGTTCTAACAAATCTTCTAGAGCATTCTCTCTCTTTCTCTGTGTCTGAATTCTCTCTCTCTCTCTCTTTTCCCTCTCTCCCTTGATATCTTTGACTAGGTGTGCCTCGTTAAAACCTACCCCGGCTAAAAACCTAGAGAAAAGGAAAAAAGACCGGGGAGGAAACATCAATTTTAATAAGCTATAATAGAAACATATATATATATATATATATATATACAAATTACACAAATAAGTATTGCCTAGCCGTTCAAGCAAGCATCCAACATTAACATATTATCTTTGAGTCAAGATCACCATGTACATTGAATCAAAGACATACATGTCTAATGAAGAGTAGTAACACTGCAATGACAATTGCACAGAATTGGCACACATTAATTCTCTTTCTTTTAAATCATAAAAAATATATTACAAACTGGTGAGGAAAAGGATAAGAGTAGAAATATTATGCTTGTTCTTTGAGAACCATTGGGAATCAAACTTTAAATCAAATTGAGACCAAAGAAAAAAAAAACTAAATGTCAAATGCTTCACACAAGAAGCAGGGCGCCTCTGGACTACAATGTCATTGTAGTTCACATGGGTTTTCAGCAAGATTACGTAAAAATAGGGCCACAAAAACTCAAACAGCAATGCTATTAGGTATATAAAAAAAATACTAAAAAGGTCAGTGCACAAAAAAAAGGTATGTATAATAATTAAAGTGCAATATTCACAAGCTGAGGGAACCATTCACAAAAAAAAAAAAAAAGCTTACCAGAATAAAAATCTATTAGTGTCCTTAATTCTTGTACAATTTTGATGGAGATCAGTACTGCAACTTATATATCACCTCCTTAGGCTAGTTTCATGTACACATCCTCTTGATACACAATATAATTAACCTCAATTAATATCATAAAAACCATAAGTTATATATAATCACTATTCAAGACAAAAGGTCATTGAACAAGAAAACTAAAGTAAATGCATATGCCTAGATCAGTTTGGAAATTTTAGAAATTGAACAATAACTCAGTACCACCGGGGGAGAGATGCATTCACTCTCATTGCTTAACATCAACCAAGTGGGGAGGGGGGAGAGATTCAATCTCATACGCTTAACAATGATAACACTTTAAATCAAATCTGAAAAATAGAAACTTACTTGTTAGTCGTTCCAAACATGTAAGCAAGCACCAGAACTCTCTATCTTTTTCAATCAATCCCTTTAAAGCAAACAAATATACATAAAAGCACAAATATTAAATCAAGTAGACTTTACAAGAGATTTTAAAAGAGAATATGAAACAAAAATTAAAGCATCAAAGAACCAGAAGAAAGAGAGGCTACTATTTACAATCCATCAAATTAAAGAGTAAAAGCAATAAAGAAAAAAAATTACAATCCATTCAGAAATGACTTATGGAGGATGACACAATTGCATTAAGTTATTCTAATTGAATTAAGGTAAAAACAGAACTACGTGGTTTGGTGTTCACAAAAATGAATTCATAGTTACTTTTTTAGCACATTTTCTCATCTTCCATTATATTTCTTCTGAATTTGGCTGGCTGCCAAGTTTTAACTTGTTAAGGAACTATAGGCTACCCCTTTTAATTTTCTTCCCTCATTTTATCTAAAGCTCTTGAAATAATGAAGTCACGGAAAAGGCCTGCAGCTTGGGAAAATCAGAAAGGGGCACACCATGACAACCGGTCTTCCTGTTGTTAGCACAAGAATGCAAACTTAATGAAACTGGATCCAGAAGTTATGATAATTTAATGTCAAACTAAACTAAACTATCAGAGTATCAGAATCAGAAACCTGGATTTCGTTTGAAGATCATTTGTGAATTCTATCTTATTCTTGATTGTTATCTTTGTCACTCTAATTACGATATATATATATAGTTGTTTGCTTAATATCTTCATTACCAATCGTTTGAACCTCTAAAACTGTTAGAGTTTGCTTTCTAATAGTCAAAATAGCAGTGGTGGGGGATAAGATGAAAATTGGCAATTCAGTTAGACATAATATTGACCTATGTTCAATCCTACCAAGCACTTTCTGTACTATTAACAAATCAGACCTAGGAAGGCACCCCAAAGCTAAATTAGTGTTTTTGGTGGGAAAAAAAAAACACAATTTCCTTTCCCTACCCAAAACATCAACAATATCAGGATTCAGGAAGTTTGTCCAGGTTTTCCAATGACATCAAGCATTTCTAATAAGTAATGGCAATGAGTAAAGCAATCTTCTAGGTGCTAGAAGAAGAACAAAAAGGTGCAATGGGGGAAGGGAGAGATCATTTCATCATCAATTTACCAAGAAAAATTGATCAACAACTGATTATTTTATGAGCGAAGCTTTTATATTGCTAGCTTTTCCAAAATTAAAAAAAGGGACTGAGATGAACAACTGGTAAACTATTTAGTTTATTTAAATGAAGCTTTAGCATTGTCACCTTTTGAAAATCATCAGGCCTAAATGTATAGTAATCTTAACTACTTCCTCGGTTGCCAAATGCCAACCAGTGATACATAAAAAGAAATTAAAGATCAAATGTGGTGATTTATTTGATTTTCACTCTATCTTCAGCTATCCTAATCATGTCTCAAATTTGAAGTAAATCATTAACTTAAAAAACACAAATCATTAACTTAGATTACATTGCAGAACTCAAGTAACTATGTTTTAGCTTATTCAAGCCAATAATATAATGCCGATTTTCCTTTCCATTAGCATTATCAACTCGTAACTTCATTCAAGTCATATGTTCATTTTAGCACCCAAAATGCAAAACTTTAATTACCAATGAGACAGGAAATATATATTACCAATTGTCAAGTTAGCTTCTGAATTATCTCAAAATGACAGGATCAACACAACACGTAATAAGCCAAGTTACCCTTGCAAAAATGACAGGAAATCAAGTTATCTCAAAGCAAAATTGGCATCAACACCTAAAAAGCAACTCTGCAACAGCCATCAAATAAGCCAAATAGCACTGTAATAAACCAAATTAAGGTATCAAATAACCTATTGCTTGTCACTGAGCCTCAACAAAGAGCTTTAAAGTTACCTAGTTTTGGTCTTTGGCAGAAGTACAAGTATGTAACAGGAAAATGGCCTGAAAGTAGATCAAGATTTGAAAGAGACACTGAAAATGGATCTGGTAAAGGATTCACAACTTTCACAACACTTTTCCTGGCGAACTTGACTTCAAATTTCCCATACCCTGGGGCCTCAACTTCTTCGAGAATATTGTCTGACATTTTTCAAAGAAGGATAGTGTTTCTCTTTGGTATTTTATTTGTCTTGAGACTTATGTTTAAAATGTTCATGAGCATGTATATATATTTATATAGTGTGTTTCCAAGTGCACGGTAGTGGACATCGACACCATTGCTTCAGATATAACTTTACATATATTTTTCTAATCACACATGAATCGTAGTGATCAGCTTGTCATGATGTCATGTCTCATGATTAAGAGCTTATCTCACAAGGCCACTCTTTTTGTTAGTAAGTTGGTTCTTATTTCCACCAATTTCTTCGAATCATTCAAATCATAAAATACAAGGAAACTATATCTGAGGTCAAGTTTGGCAGGCAATGTAATTGTGGAACCCAAATAATCAATGTTATGCAGTAAACTAGTTCAAGCAAACAAGAAACAAATTCTACATTTTGGCTCATACAGTATCACTCCTGATCGAGTCCCGTTAAAATTTATGATGCAATTTGTGGATCATATAATAAAATAATGATAACCATTCTGTTTTACATATGAATCATGGATACTGGCATGTGACACACCACAGAGCTAAATTGGGGATTACCTCACAACACACACAATCAACGACGCAAAGCCTGGAAAAGAGTGGCGGATAAAAACATCAGTACAAACCAAAACTGAAACGAACACAAAGGTGAAAACGAAAGCAAATGCCAGAGCATTTCTTGCATGGTGGTGAACGGAGTGAGTGAGCAGAGAGCATAACCCTAACCCCAAACCTGCAAACGGCAGCGACGAGTGGCCCTGAGCTTGAGACGCAGAATGCCGCGAATGGTGTTGGAGGCACGACGGAACTGAGCCTTTGACAGGTCGCGAACGGTGGTGCGCAAAGTAGAAACGGAACTGAGAGGGAACAGAGACTGAGTGAGTGAGGAAGAAGGTGAAGGGCGAGCAAGGGACGCGAGGAGCTGTTTGGGTATTTTAAAAGAAAAAATTAGTAAACTAGTTTCCCGAGTTAATTTATTTTTGACTTAAATATGTTTTAGGTTTTTTCAAATTAGTTCGTTTTGATTTTAGTTCTTAATAATTTTGGTCAAATTTTTTGAGTCTAATAAATTTTTTTTTATTTTAGTCTTTTTAGTAATTTGGGGCTGAGGTGGCATGACACGTCAGCCCAGTCATCAGACGTGGCATAATCTTGGGCCAACTAAACATGTCACGTCATTTAAAATTTGGAGGGACCTGCCATGTAATTTCAAATTTGTAGGGACCTACTCTCTCTCCTCTCTCCATCCGCCACCACCTCTCTCCCCCCCTCTCTCTCTCTCTCTCTCCTCCCTTTTCTCTCTCTCCTCTCTTCTCCTCCAACCCCCACCCGCACCACCACCACCACCACCACCACCACCTTCTTCCTCCTTCCTCCACCCCCCACCACCTCCTCGAAAAATTTGAACTAGAAAGAGAGAGAGAGAGAGCTCGAGAACACTCATTGTTTTCTACCATTTTTTCGCACACAAACAACAACAACAGACAGTGACGAAGATGGACGTAGGGACTAGATCCAAAACGTAACTTATTTGTAGGGACTGGATCCAAAACATCATATATTTGTAGAGACTAGATCCAAAACGTAACTTATTTGTAGGGACTGGATCCAAAACATTCATATATTTATAGGGACTGGATCCAACCACGTTTTATCTTCTTCAATCTTCTTCTTCTTCTTCAACCTTCCTCTCCCCCCCTACCAACCCCCCTCGAGGCTTTTGATGCGATGAAGAAATTAACAGGGCATGGTGTTGAGGTTGGGGAAAAACCCCTCTCTTCTTCATCTTCGTTCTTTGAATCGATTTTTTGTGATTGGGATGCAATTTTTTGTGCTGTTAACTGTAAAACAAAAATTCGATATTGAAAGCATTATTGCTTTTGTCCATGGTTGAGACGAGGCGAGGATGAGGGGATGAGGGTGCGGGGTTGGGGTTGGGGTGGCCATTGGAGGGGAAGAGGGGAAAGGGAAAGAAGAAAGAGAGAAGAGGGAAATAGGGGGTGGTGGTGGAAGGGGGAGAAGGGGGCGGTGGTGGTGGTGAGAGAGAGAGAGAAAACGAGAGAGAGAGTGGGTGGGGGTGGTGGTGGTCGTGGTGGTGGTGGTGGAGATGGAGGGAAGAAAAAAATTTGGTTTGATTTGATTTTAGTCCCTGCAAATTTGGCCTGTTTTGATTTTAGTCCCTGCAAATTTGACCTTACATATGTGGTATGCTTATGTGGCACTTGAATATGCCACGTCTGATGACTGGGCTGACGTGTTCATGCCACCTCAGCCCCAAATCACTAAAAGGACTAAAATAAAAAAAAATATTTATTGGACTCAAGAAGTTTGATCAAAATTATTAGGGACTAAAATCAAAACGAGCTAATTTGGAAGGACCTAAAACATATTTAAGCCTTTATTTTTTCAATTAGATTCTTTATTAAATTTTTTTCAAAAAGATGTCATACGTTTGTAATTGTTAACAATGTTGACCCTTTCTTTAAACACCGTTAGAATTTGATGTCGTGCCTATTACTGATCCTACGTGGCTTGCAACATGTCAGTCCCTTATGGCATCAGTAACGGACACGTCATCTGGTCCTAAACAACATTTGAAGAAAGGACCAAGGGTGTTAACAGTTAAAACATAGGTTTAAATATGTTTTAGGTCCCTATAATATAGGGGTGTTTTGATTTTGGTCCCTAAAAAAAAGTCAAACCTTTTTTGTCCCTATAATAATTTTTTGTTTGGTTTTAGTCCCTCTGTGAGTTGACCTGTTGAGGTGGCACCTCACCCTGCACACCTCAACTGACACATAAACATTTTTTCCACATCACCCTCTCTCTTTCTCCTCTTTCCTCCCCCCTCTCTCCTCTCTCCTCCGTGCTCCTCCCCCTTTCTCAGATATCGACCACCACTAGACCAACCCCTCGCAATGCAATTTCAGACACCAGTCCCAATATTTACAGATCAAATTGAAAAGCCCCTGTACGGCACAAAGAAATTCCTATCCGTGTAAAAATTATCTGCTACTGAATAAATTGCTCCATGTTCTGAGAATTTAGAATATTAACCACAGCCTGTGTTGACCACTCATGCGATTTTTGTCCACTGATATCCTTGCTCTTAATTAACACCATCTCTATGAATTTGCCTCCTACTTCAAACATGATAAATTAACTGAACCACATAATAAAATTGTTATTCTTGAACAATTGAAAAAAAAATCCAATAAACAGTAAACACTAAACACCTTGTTCCTGCAAGTCCTGTTGCAACCTCTACATCAAAACAATGGAAAGTATCCTATCCTGCTATTAGTTATGGGTATTTCTAAAGAATAAAAATATAATAAAAAGGGCGATAGCTGAGAAAGGTAAGGGGAGGGGGAAGGGTTGCATCCCGTGCCCAGCCACAACCACACGCACTATTCACCCACCTCTTCCGCATCTCGCGTTTGCCTCCTCTTGCGCCACCGTCTGTAAGCTCGACGCCTCTCCTACAGTCGCGGTCATGGCCGCTGCCAGTGGCCTGAAGTTTTGTTGCAAGCATGCGGCTGCATCTCCTTTGTGTGTTTGTGGCTGAGTGTTAACCCTAACGCACCAGAGAAGAGAGAGGAGAGAGAGGGTGATGTGGAAAAAATGCTGATGTGTCAGCTGAGGTGTGCAAGGTGAGGTGTCACTTCAGCAGGTCAACTCACTCAGGGACCAAAACCAAACAAAAAAATATTATAGGGACCAAAATGGTTTGACTTTTTTTTAGAGACCAAAATCAAAATATCCATATATTATAGAGACCTAAAACATATTTAAGCCGAGACTTTGTTGTTGAAAAATTTAATAAGGCACCAAATTGAAAAAATAAATTAACTTAAGAGACCAGATTACTAATTTTTCCTATTTTAAAATGAGCGGAGGGGAGCGGAATGGAATGAAATGAAATGGAGTAGAGTGGAGCAGAATGAAATATATCTTCCATTTCATTGTTTGGATATCTTATGATGGAATGGAACAAAGTTTCCATTCCATCGTTTGGCAAATGAACAGAATGATATGAGTTAGAACTTTTTTATTTCTTTTTACCCTTATTTTAAAAAAAAGGCTATCATGTAAAATTAAATTATATATTACTATTGTAACATAATAAAATAAAAAATAATTAATTCAATATTAATAATAGTCAATATTAAATTAATAATTTATTTATTTTTATATTTAACATATTCATATTTGGTTTTTTTTTAAATATATGTCCAAAAGTATCAATGAAAAAAGTATTACTTTATTCAAAAAAATATCTTGTAAATTTAGAAATATTATATACCAAAAATTATTTTAAAAACAAAAATTTTAATCACAGAATAGTTTTAATAATGTTTTATAGTTCCTCCCCACTCCATTCTTGTCTACTCTAGCCCCTTCTGCCCCTCCATGAGTTAATGTAGCAATAGGTAGGAAAACAAAATAAATCTAAGCATCCTATGGAAGCTGCAAAAATGGCGTTGAGTTGGGAAAGAGAAGAAGCTGGTAGAGAATCAAAACAAAAATAATCAGAGAGTGAGAATGCAGGGAAGGAACACATAAGGGAGTGAAGAAGTGGATAGAAGAGAAGAAGACAATGAAAGGACAATAGAAACCTGAGAATAAAATCGTAATTTTATAATTATAAAAATAATCCATAAATGATTCCATCCCATTCTCCCCAAATTGGAGGGGAAGAAAAATGAAGGCAAGTGGTGGAGTGGGATGGAATGGATACCACTTGGTTCCATTCCATTCCATCCTTTTTTAAGAATCCTAACAACAGAACATAAGCTCATTCCATTCCATTCCATCACATTCCACCAATTCAAACATTGAGGAGAGTGATGAGCGAGGAAGAAGGAGAGGGGCGCGAGCATTTTCAGATCGAGTGAGAGTAGTGTTTTCTTGGTTTAGGGATTTGAAATTTACATTTAACCTTTTGTAGTGTTTTATCAAGAAAACGCTACATCAAATCTGCATTTAAAAAATAATTTTTAAATGGAACTTTGATATAGAGTTTTCTCCATAAAAGCTACAAAAGATCTGTTACTTTTTGTAACGTTTTCTTCAATAAACGCTACAATTGAGGCGCTTTAAAAAGTTCATTATGGTGTAGTGAACCGAGATGAGAAATTGCAAAAGAAAAGCTTTTGGAAATAAAAAGTAGGAATTGTCAGCCAATTTTATTATTGTTGTTGAAAATGTCAAACACTAACAAATAATAATAATAATAATAAATAAATAAATAACCAGTAAGTAAATAAGGCTAAGTCGCGGACTAGGTCACTCATCTTTAAGACGTTTCGCGGCTCTGCCCGATGTGTGCAGCAGTATACAACCTTGTCGTCCCCAGTATAAAACAGCACTCCAAAATTGAGTTTGGGAACTCTCTGCACATAAGAGAACCCAACAAACCAACACCCACCAAAAATCAAACTGCTTGGTATCTCAAATAAAATATAGAATTTAGAAATCCTTTCACTGTTTTCAGAAAATTTTCCTCTCCTTTCTTTCTTCCACGGTTGTCACCTTTTTATAAACAACAAGAGAAGACAACCAACTTGAATGGTGTTAAAATCAATATTAAATGATAGAAACATAACCTTCAGCCAATTAAACCAATTAAAACTACAATGAATTGCTTCATATGGCTAGAATCCAAAGCTAAACAAAATAGAATCCAAAGTTAACGTATAAAACTAGATTATATATCTAATATAATTTATCAAATCTATTTTTTAATAAAATTATTTCAACAATCCCCCACTAAATTTTTAAAAAAATATTTCATCGAGCAGTAAGACAATACAAAATAAGATTGAGCATAAGCAATGATGTCCGTAGACTTGAACCATTACGTAGTATTGATGCTTTAGATTTTACTAGAGTGACTCGTAGTCTTGAACTCTATCTCTAACAACATCACACACACAATCTTTCAGGGTGTAGTTTCAAAGCCTGTGCATTACGGCCATACACGTTATCCCAGTATAGTGAATGCTCTAGAAATTTTGCCCAAAATTCCATAGAAAGCGGCCTCACTTTCACATTCACATAGGTGAGTCTATCAAGAGTACTCCTGCAGGTAGGTACCCCACTCCAAATAGAGTATAGAACTCATTAAGAAATTAATTCAACCTTTCAACACTACAAGATATCATGATCTAAAAATTATGAATGAGACTTAAACGAAATATCATAGCATGATCCTCACATCTCCTTATAAGTTGTTATTACCCTTTGAACCTATTTCTTGGGATCTCCAGTCCATAGGTTGGGTTACCCCTATAAGAGACAATTTAATCTATGGGCATCAGTCTCATTCCTTTTGAGGTTTTGAAAAACCTTCTCTCTTACTAGTCCTTTCGTCAAAGGATTAGCCAAATTTTCTTCAGACCTCACTTGATCCCTCTTACTGTTATAATAACAGTTCTGAATCTTTGCAATAGCCGCGGTACTATCACAATGGATCAATGTGGCTGGTATCAATTTTCACATATAGAAATATCTAACAACAGGTTTTTTCAACCACGCTGCTTCCTCACAAGCAGTTGCTTGTGCAATCATTCCAATCTGCATCGCCATAACCTTCTAGTACAGCGGGAAACTTTTGATAATGTAATCTTAGGTTCTTAGTCCTTTTAAGGTACTTCATGACCCTCTCAATAGCACACTAGTGCTCATTACTAGAACTACTAGTAAACCTACATAGTAACCCCACAACATAAGCTATATCAAGCCTAGTGCAATCAACAACATATTGAAGGCTGCTAATGATGTTCGCGTACTTAGATTGATTAACACTGTCTCCAGTGTTCTTGAACATCTTTACACTAGGATCATAGAGGGTACACGATGGTTTACAATCAAAGTAAATATATTTCTTTAAAACCTTCTCAATATAATGAAACTGATTTAAAGAAATACCATTTCAGTTCTAGTAATTTTAATTCAAAGAATTACATTTACATCATCAAGGTCCTTCATGTCAAAATTTTCACAAATCATATTTTTGACATTTTTCACAACATGAATATTAGAACCAAAAACAAGCAAGTCATCTACATATATTTAAATAATGGTGCAACCATAATTCTCTGATTAATAAAACAAGCACTTGTCACATTTGTTAATATAAAACCATGTGAGATGATCAAATTATCAAATTTTCTATCTCACTGCATAGATGCTTATTTCAGGCCAATTAAATTACATACATTAATATCATGACCAGAACCAACAAAACCATAATATACGAAGAATCTTTCTCAGCATTATAAACATAAAAATCAGGACCAAAACTTTAGCCACATAGGCTCTTACTTCTTATAGGTTCATCTAAAAAAACATTAGAAATACTTGTTCTAATTGGTGCACTATATATAAGAAGTAGAACCCCAACTATTTTTCAATTTAAACAGATTTCATAAAACTCAACGTCATTTGATTCAATAACAATTTTCTCATTTAAATCAAAAAATATATAAGCTTTGCTATAAACAAAGTAGTTTATAAAAGCACATTCATATGTGATAACATTACCATCAATGCATATATCAGAATGTAAACATTTCCAAAAACAAATAATTAAACATATCAAAAGCATCACTCTTATTTTTCATAAGGTATACATATGTGAAATTAGAGCAATCATCAATAAAAATTATAAAAACATGCTTCCTATTTCTAGTTAGCACTCTATCAAATTCACATATATCAAAATGTAACAAATACTCAAGAATTTCAATTTCTCTATCAACTGACTTTTAAGAAGCCTTAGTAATATTAGCTTGACTACAAAATTCACAATATCAAAGTCAATTATAGATAAATAAGGCATTAATTCCAAATCATTTTTTCCTTTCATGGTTGCTATTCTATTTATAAAGGCATGGGATGCGAGACAAAAAAAAAACTAAATTGTCTTAATAACAATTAAACAAATTAAAAACTATTAGCATCCAATCGCCAAAGGCATCAAACAACTATATATAATACTAAAAACTAATAACCCATTAAGAGCAATTTAACCAAAATTAAAGCAATATAAAGCCACGATGATAAGCTTCCAATGACTAAAAGAGTTAAAAGTCAATAAACCCAAATTAAATCAAATTGATGGGTAGCAAAAATAGCTAGAAAACAACAACCAAAAGCAAGAATATATCAAATCCTAATATCTATGTGGTCAAATATATTTTTAATAAAATTATTCAATAACCAAATTGAACATTTCGTCACTAGCATAATTCTTCCCTACAAAAATATTATTCTTTGTAAGGGTATACAAATTAGCCTCTAGATTGAGTAAACCCGATTTTGTTAAGAAGATAACCCCAAAACTAAGTTCTTTCTCATCTCTAGAGTATACGTAACATCGTTAAGAACCACAATCTTTCCAGAGGTAAACTTCAATTCTACTTCCCTTGTCCCAACAACAGTTTCTAATTCTTAGCAACAAAATAAGTCTTAAAAAGAGACTTATCATAGTGGACATGACGCGTTGTGCCAGTGTCTACCCATCACCCCTCGGATCTACCAACAACATTAACCCTTAAGTCGGCAGTTTCTAGCCAACTGGCCAGGCTTATCATAGTTATACTAGTTAAACTATCATGAGGGAGGTTTATTTTTCAGGATAACAAAAGTGGATTTGATAACAAGAATCTCATATTTTTATCTTATTTCCGGGCTTCCTCCTCTATACACAATTAAGTAATTAAACTCTCTAAAGAAAACTCTTTGATTTTATGCCTGGGAATATTCTTAAAAAAAACTTTTTAGCTATGAAGTAATTTAACAAACATTATAGCTACTCAAAATTTTTTCATCTAAAGTCATACCTTTGGAGATGATTTCATGAGCAATTTTCTGAAGTTCGTGAGACTGAGCTTCTACGATTTGTTGAGATCAACTGGAACGGTTTCGTGCTCAGCAGACATGGCAAAAAATAAAAATCGTCTTAAAATTGTTGTTGCAAATGTCGAACACTAACAAATAATAATAATAATAAATAAATAAATAAATCAATAACCAGTAAGTAAATAAGGCTGAGTCGCGGATTAGGTCGCTCTCTTTAAGACGTTTCGCGGCTCTGCCCGATGTGTGCAGCAGTATACAACCACGTCGTCCCCGGGATAAAACAGCCCTCCAAAATTGAGTTTGGGAACTCTCTGCACATAAGAGAACCCAACAAACCAACACCCACCAAAAATCAAACTGCTCGGTATCTCAAATAAAACATAGAATTTAGAAATCCTTTCACTGTTTTCAAAAAATTTTCCTCTCCTTTATTTCTTCCACGGTTGTCACCTTTTTATAGACAACAAGAGAAGACAACCAACTTGAATGGTGTTAAAATCAATATTAAATGATAGAAACATAACCTTAAGCCAATTAAACCAATTAAAACTACAATGAATTGCTTCATATGGCTAGAATCCAAAGCTAAACAAAATAGAATCCAAAGTTAACGTATAAAACTATATTATATATCTAATATAATTTATCAAATCTATTTTTTAATAAAATTATTTCAACAATTATAGAGCGAAAAGGTTGGGAAAACCCTTAATTCTTGGAGATAAGAACTTGTCTTGTGTAACTAGAAATGATTTGGGAGTCCAATTATACACAAGGAAGAGTATAGAGTAATCCCACACTTGTCCCCATTTGGCAATGTGTAAACACAATATTATGGCCACAAATGTATTAGGGCTCCTACATGTTATCTAGAGTCCAAATCTAGCCCCTAACACATCAAATATTAATTTTCTCTTTAGATTACAAAATCTAGTCAGCTTGGGATCACAAAAAGGCTATCGTTCTATTTGTTATCTCAACATTTATCTCAGCAGTGCCCATGGAAACAAGACATTTTTATCATTCAAAGCAGAACTATCTTATCGAGAGTCCATGTAAACTCATAATGCATTTGCAGACTCAACTCGTGAACTCATGAAACAAAAATACTAATAGTGGCCCAATGTACGAGGCTCCCTCCATGTGGGATTTAGGGAGGGTGGACTTATGCAGCCTTATCTCCTCAAGCAGAGAGGCTGTTTTCAGATTCAAATTTGTACATAACGTGGTTTGTAACTACAACAATATCATGTACAATGCATTTGCCCAGCTTGACTTGCAGACAAAACCCCAAATCCCCAACATATTGACGCAATCCAATATGAAGACAAAAACAACAAAACAAAATCAACATGTAAATAATTGAACCAAATGCATAAAATGATTTGTAGAACATGACACATAATGGTAAATTTCGGTGGGAAAATTTAACCCTTCCTTTCAGAACAGATTTGTAGAAAATGACTCAAAAATCATGACTTGGATTCACAAGTCGCACAATTGAATTGCGAGGTTTGCAGAAAACAATTGTGCGTTCATAAACGAAGGGAAACCAAAACAGGGTTGTTTTGGGATATTTAGATTAATTGGTGGTGCTCATGTATGCTAAAGTAAAACAGGTTCAAGTTCAAAGTTAGAAAGGAAGAAAATGAAATTGACTCCTCAGAAAGATGTAAAGTAAATAATAAAGAAGCATAGCCAAATAATACATGCACAAGTAACAAATAGGACTGAACAAAAAAGGATAAGTGTGTAGGTAACAAGATGAAACACAAGAAAGGGGGTTGAATTGTGTTTCTTAGTTTTTAAAATTTTTTTGTAAACATTGGACGCTGCTTAAGAAGAATTGGATGCACAACGAGTATTGGACGCACAGGGTAAGTTGGACACAGAAACGTCCACTTGGTTTAAAACAAGTTTAGGTGCATTTAAAACGTTTGATGCGTTTGTTAAATAAAATCTTAATTCAATCCCCATAGTTAGTATTAAAACTGAAAGTAAAGGAGTTAAGGGATAGAAGATTTGCACAGTTGTTTTATCCTGGTTCACTCTTTCCTAAGAACTACGTCCAGTCCCCTCAAACTAGAGAGATTTCACTATCAATCCAGAAAGAATACAAGTATTCTTCAATAGCCTCCTCAGGCCTTTACACAAGTTGTAACGCCCTTCGTTACATTAGTAACATCGCGATAAAATATCATTAAGAGATATAATATAACAAAAATTAATTAAATTCAAAGGGGCTAAAAACAATACCTCATTGCTAAAAAAATTATTAATAAATCCTTACATAAATAAAAACATTTTTGCTCAACGCGAACGACTACTAACAAGTTCGAATAATAATTAAATGACAAGGTCAAGCACAACGGTTTCTCATTTACAAAAAATAAAACACTAACGGAAGCTAAGAAATTAATACACTAAAGAAAGTCACCAAGTCTTCAAGCCTTCTCATTCAGTTTCAGTGATCCCATCCTCATGCTCTGAAAACAACACTTTTAATGAGAGATAATCCCAGTGAATAAAACAAGTTCAAAAAGGTATTGAAAAATAGTGTTGTTCTCAGCCAGCGCGGTAACCGGAAAAACTCAACCATGGTCCGTGAAACATAGAATAAATTCTCTTTCGATTAAACATAATTTATTTAAATCACAAATAACAAAATAATTGTTTTAACGATCAAACATTCACCAAACAGAGTACTCAATCTGACATCACTACATTCACCATACAGCTGTTCAGTTCCCAGAACCGGTGTGAATCCCAGATTCACTAAGGTCCATGAGCTCATGTCCAAGCAATGGTATCCCACTGCCTTCTCCATCCCGGATGGAGGTCATTTCCCATCCCAGATGTGGATATGTTCAATAATATAATATTCCATCCCAGATGTGAATATTTTTAATAATACTATATTCCATCCCGGATGGAGATATCTCTCACCGTCATCCCTTCTCGGAAGGTGATGACCGACTCATACATAAAATATATCAAAACTTTGATATCCCATCCCAAATGGAGATATCTCTCATTCTATTCCCGGAATAGAATATATACCGTCATCCCTTCCCAGAAGGTGATGACTGACTCTTGCATAATGTTAATTTGATATCCCATCCTAGATGGAGATATCTCTCAAATCCCATGCTTAAAAAATACAATTCTAAAGTATCATACCTTTGCACACCACAATTATCAATTAATATCGAAAACAATATTTCTCAATGTCCTTTATTTCTAAAGAAAGTGTTAGAATATATGTAAATATATTTTGTATCTAGTCATAATGTTAGTGATCTTGTGTATAATTAGAATATATGTTAGTGATCTGGTGTATATTTAGTTCCCTGTTTCCAGAATTATAACCTAGGATCTGTTAGTAATTTGGTGTATATTTAGTTCCCTGTTTCCATAATTATAGCCTAGAATCTCTCTTGTAATGGTTGTATATAACCACAATTATGCTAATGAAATCAGCATGGAATTATATTCTTTCATGGTATCACAAGTCTAGGGTACGATCCTCTCCTGTTTCCGCTGCGCCCTAGCTTATCTTCTTCTCCTTCTAGCCGCCATCTCTCTTCTCACGTCAGCCACCATGACTGACTCCAACAAATTCCACCCGGCTCTTGCTGTTTCCAACATCAAGAACCATATATCCATCACCCTGGAGATGGAAAATGTCCAATATGCGACATGGGCGGAACTGTTCAAGATTACGCACATGCTCACAAGGTCCCCCACCACATCGTCCCACCGGAGAAAGGCAAGGAGAAGGTGCCTAAGACCGATGAAGAAAAGGAACTGTGGTCGACCCTTGATGCTACGGTCCTTCAATGGATCTATGCAACAATCTCACATGACCTGTTGCATACTATTCTTGAACCAGACGCAACGACAATGGAGGCATGGAATAGGTTGCGTGATATCTTCCAAGACAATAAGAATTCTCGGGCTGTCACTCTTGAGCAAGAATTCTCCCATACCAACATGGAGGATTTCCCGAATGCCTCTGCGTATTGTCAACTACTCAAGGAATTGTTGGATCAACTCAAGAACGTAGGTGCACCGGTCTCAAACAACCGTCTTGTTCTTCAAATGGTGGCCGGCCTCACCGAGGCTTATAATGGGGTTGCCACGCTCATTCGCCAAAGCGATCATCTTCCACCATTCTATCAAGCCCGCTCTATGCTCATTTTGGAAGAAGTCGGTCTCGCAAAGAAGGTTGCAACCGGCGTGGGTGCCGCCATGGTGGCTCGCGAAACTGATGACTCTCACTCCCTCTCCAAAAATTCCCATCAAAATCGCAATAATAATGGTGGTAAAAAGGGTCAAAACAGCAACAACAGTGGCAAAAACAATGGTGGCAATCGCAGTGGCGGCAAGAGCGGTGGTGGTGCCGGCCGCAGTGGCGGCCGTAATGGTGGCGGACCACAGCAGTCCGGTCAGCAGCAACCGGGACACCAGCAGTGGCCTGCCGGACAATGGCAGTGGCCATGGATGCCTTGGGCTCTTCCACCTTGCCCATACCCCTCATCACCAGGCCCACACCCCTCCTCACCTTGGGTCAGGCCCAGTTTTCCGCAAGCCCAGCAGCGCCAGCCAGGCATCCTTGGGCCAAAACCACCACAGGCCTACACGGCAGCAGTAGCTCCACCCACTCTGAAAGACATCGAAGCAGCGATGCACACTCTTGGGCTTAATCCTACGGATGCAAATTGGTACATGGACACTGGTGCCACCTCCCACATGACATCCGAGCAAGGTAATCTCTCGTCTTATTTTAATTTGAGCAATAATCGTGGTATAATTGTCGGTAATGGTCATTCAATTCCAATTCGTGGTTTTGGTCACACCAATTTGTCTCCCCCGAATCCTCCCTTAGCCTTGAAAAATGTCCTTCATGCCCCTCGACTTATTAAAAACTTAGTGTCGGTTCGAAAGTTTACAACTGATAACTCGGTTTCTGTTGAATTTGATCCTTTTGGTTTTACTGTGAAGGATTTCCAGATGGGGATGCGTCTAATGAGATGTGAGAGTCAGGGCGACCTTTATCCCATCACAACCACCATCACCACCAATCAAGCCACTTCACCCTCTACTTTTGCCGCTTTAGCACCATCGTTATGGCATGCTCGTTTGGGTCATCCAGGAGCACTTGTTTTTGACTCCCTTAGGCTAAATAAATTTATAGAGTGTAATCAAACCCGTAGTTCTCATGTTTGTCACTCTTGTTCTCTAGGAAAACATGTTGCGTTGCCATTTGTTTCTTCTAATTCTTGCACTGTTATGCCTTATGCCTTTTGATATTATCCATAGTGATATTTGGACATCACTCGTTTTGAGCTCTTCGGGCCACCGATATTATGTTTTGTTGTTGGATGATTACTCTAATTTTTTGTGGACTTTCCCATTGTCTAAGAAGTCTCAAGTTTTTTCCACATTTCTATCTTTTAGAGCTTTCATCCGCACTCAGTTTGAACGGGAAGTAAAGAACATTCAATGTGATAATGGTAGGGAATTTGATAATGGACCCTTTTGGGAATTTTGTAAAGTAAATGGGTTAGCTTTTAGCCTCTTTTGTCCACATACATCATCACAAAATGAGAAAGCCGAGAGAAAAATCCGTACCATTAACAATGTTCGTACTCTACTAGTCCATGCATCTTTACCACCTTCACTTTGGCATCATGCTTTGCAAATGGCAACATATCTTCTCAGCATTCTTCCAAGTAAACAGTTAGCCTATCAATCACCTCTCAAGGTTCTTTATCAAAAGGACCCTTCCTACTCTCATCTTCGGGTGTTTGGGTGTTTATGCTATCCATTATTTCCCTCTACTACCATAAACAAACTTCAAGCCCGTTCCACCTCATGTGTCTTTTTGGGGTACCCATCTAATCATCGTGGTTACAAGTGCTATGATTTGTCCTCTCGTAAAATCATACTGAGTCGCCATGTCATTTTTGATGAAACCCAATTTCCATTTGCTAAGTTGCACACTCCACAACCTCACACTTATGGTTTTATGGACGACGGACCCTCCCCTTACGTGGTCCACCATTTGACCTCTCGGCCAGGCCCAAACCAACCGGCCCAGCAGGTCTTGCCCAACCCGCAACCTGTTCCCAGCCTGCACCTCCAACTGGCCCACCCGCACCTAGCCCACCATCACCACAACCGAATACCTCACCTAGCCCAGCACCGGCCCCCTTCACCTCTATATCAGCCCACTCCTCTTTCGGCTCCCAGACCCGTGACATGTAGTCAGCATGGGATTTTTAAACCCAAACGACAATTCAATCTTAACACTAGTGTCACTAAATCCCCCTACCACGTAACCCCGTGTCTGCCCTTCGTGACCCGAATTGGAAAATGGCTATGGATGATGAATTTAATGCTCTTATTAAAAATAAGACATAGGAGTTGGTGCCCCGTCCACCTGATGTTAATGTGATTCGGTCTATGTGGATTTTTAGTCATAAAGAAAAATCTGATGGTGTTTTTGAGAGGCATAAGGCCCGTCTTATAGGTGATGGCAAAACTCAACAGGTTGGCATGGATTGTGGTGAGACTTTTAGCCCGGTAGTCAAACCGGTAACTATTCACACTGTTCTCAGTTTAGCCCTCTCTAAAGCATGGCCCATTCACCAACTTGACGTGAAGAATGCTTTCTTGCATGGAGAACTCAAAGAGACTGTGTACATGCATCAGCCCATGGGTTTTAGGGACCCAGATCATCCTAATCATGTATGCTTGTTGAAGAAATCTCTGTATGGGCTCAAACAGGCCCCTCGGGCTTGGTACAAGAGATTCGCTGATTATGTTTCTACTCTTGGGTTTTCTCACAGTACTTCTAATCAGTCTCTCTTCATTTACCAGCAAGGTACAACTATGGCTTACATTCTTTTGTATGTGGATGATATTATATTGACAACTTCCTCTGATGCTATTCGCAAGTCTATGATCTCCCTTCTTAGCTCAGAATTTGCTATGAAGGACTTGGGGCCGTTGAGTTATTTCTTGGGTATAGCTGTAACTCGTCATGCATGTGGTCTATTCTTATCTTAGCGGAAGTATGCAGCAGAGATCATTGAACGGGCCGGCATGTCATCTTGTAAGCCATCTCCTACTCCGGTTGACACTAAACCAAAACTTAGTGCTAATTCCAGCACACCATATGCAGATCCATCTCATTATTGAAGCCTTGCAGGGGCTCTTCAGTATCTCACTTTCATGAGACCCGGTATTGCTTATGCTGTGCAACAGGTGTGTTTATTCATGCATGACCCGAGGGAAGAACACATGCACGCTCTCAGGCGCATTGTGCGCTACATTCAAGGTACTCTTGATCATGGCTTGCATCTCTATCCCTCTTCCACATCCACTCTTCTTTCTTATACATATGCTGATTGGGGTGGGTGTCCGGATACCAGACGCTCTACATCTGGTTATTGTGTGTTTCTTGGTGATAATTTAATTTCTTGGTCCGCCAAACGACAAGCTACTTTGTCACGATTTAGTGTGGAGGCGGAATACCGAGGCATTGCCAATGTGGTTTCTGAGTCTTGTTGGTTATGAAACCTTCTTCTAGAGCTACATTGTCCTATTCGAAAAGCTACCTTGGTGTATTGTGATAATGTTAGTGCGATATATCTCTCTGGAAATCCTGTTCAACATCAGCGCACTAAGCATATCGAGATGGATATTCACTTTGTTCACGAAAAGGTTGCTTGTGGGGAAGTTCGTGTCTTACATGTCCCGTCACGTTATCAGATTGCAGATATTTTTACAAAGGGTCTTCCCCCTGATTCTATTTGAGGATTTTCGGAACAGTCTCAGCGTACGACGACCTCCTGCTTCGACTGCAGGGGTGTGTTAGAATATATGTAAATATATTTTGTATCTAGTCATAATGTTAGTGATCTTGTGTATAATTAGAATATATGTTAGTGATCTGGTGTATATTTAGTTCCCAGTTTCTAGAATTATAGCCTAGGATCTGTTAGTGATCTGGTGTATATTTAGTTCCCTGTTTCCATAATTATAGCCTAGAATCTCTCTTGTAATGGTTGTACATAACCACAATTATGTTAATGAAATCAGCATAGAATTATATTCTTTTAGAAAGCAATAGTAATATGTAGAACAATCATTCCCAAAGAATACGTTGATTTCCTACACATTTATTAAAGAACTTAAGGCATAGAATGCACTTGGGCACAATAGGTTCACGTAGCAATAGCTAAAAGAACTAAATAGTGGTATACATATAGCGCAAGAGGTTCACCCAGGGTGCAGCAAGTGTAAATTGGATCATCTCACATATATTCTGTTACGAATCATCTCGGGGTATCAGACAATATAATAATAAGCCATTCACGGCAATCAATAACATTTAACAGTGAGAATACTACATTTTTGAACAAATGATACAATCAAATGGAGGGTATATCTAATACATGTGAAACACCAATGTAACACAATCATAGAATTGAGTGCAACTCTAATTAATTCCCAAATTTCTCATATTCAAGAACTCAATAAAAATTGCATCTTTCTAGAAATCATACCATGGAGGTTTCTAAAAATTACTATGTTTTACTCACCTTTACATGAGTAATGTTCGGTGTCTCTCCCTTTTTTTTCCCTCTAATTGCACCTAAGAATTTCGTCGGTTCCGATCCTCTCCCTTTTTCTTTTCCTTCGGTGCCTCCTCCTCTTTTTTCTTCCCAGAGCAACTACGTAGCACTCCAGAAGGAGAAAAAACTGTCTCACTTACCGGTAAACCACGTAGTAATGGGAACTAACATTATCCCCTTTTTTCCAAACTTTTAACTTCCTTTAGATAACAGTGTTTGGAAGTAACTCACCCCACTTCTTCCACTTCATTTCATTTAATTAACTTAGTGGTGGGGCCTACTATACCCTTTATTCATCCAGAAACTTCTTTTAGTTATTGTTTCAAATCTAATGGTCATGGTTTTGGCTAAATTAAATCTTACTAATTACGGTCTCTTTCATTTAATTATTTAACAAATCTAATAAATAGTTATACTAACAATTTGTCACACTATATTTCGTAATAGTTAATCTTTTTACTAAAGAAAATTATATTAAAAATTTTAGGATATTACACAAGTATTGTTTGCACACCTAGCCTCTCTAGGCTCAAGGAAGTATTTTTTTACAGACAAGTCTCTCCATGCTCAAACAAGTATTCTTTTACAGACAAGCCTCATCAGGCTCACACAACTCAAAAGAGTGTTTGTGTTTCTAAGTGTTGCTACTCACACAAGTGGGAATATGAAATCTTAAGCACTTCGAGAGTTAAGCAAACTTTCTTTTACAAGAAGAAAGAAATATACAGACTCTTTCAAAGTTTACAGAGTATATGAAATAATATGCACAACGTTTGCTCTCTTTTTCGCGTTCTTAGTCTTCTGTATTCTTCTTCTTGTTCACGGTATTTATAGGCTTGAATGAAGCTTCAGATTGATCTTGAACTTGTTCTTGCTTCAGCCTTCATAAAATAGCCATTTACTGATAACATTAAATGCTATCTTCTAGTTGCTTCAATAGAGTGCTTCTTCAGGGTAGGTTGTGCAGTTCTTACTCCAAGGTCAGAAGCAACCTGTACTCAAAGTCTCAATTACACAGTGGTTAAAGGTAATATCCAGTTGAGACAAAGAGAATACACTGTGTGAAAGGAAAGTTATGTTTAGAGAGTGACAGATATGTTCCGATTACATTCTCTCTCAAGTATCCTTTCCACAATGTTTTATGATTTTCATTAAATACTATTTGAAAACGTTGACAATTAAGTCCGAGAAAAGCATACATACAACTATTTATTTCAAATCATTTGCTCATTTAATATGTCTTAAATTAAATGCAAGAGCAATAAATAACATGTCAAGAGATCAAAACAGCATGCGTCAGCTTTAAGCAAAATGGACGCTTAACTGTCTTACCATTTGGACACATAACATGTCTTACCAAATGGACGCATAGCATCCTGAGTCCATTGGACGATACTTACCATAGGTCAAGTACCAGAGTCCACTGGACGCTCAGCTCATTGAATGTACATATAAGTACCAAAGCCACACTGAACGATGAACTTAACTTTGTTGTACCTGCAAGAGCTTGTTATCAGACTTTGTAAAATCTTTAATAATAATTGTTATCATCAAAACCATTTAGGGATTTAAACATTGAAAAATGTCTTTGACCAATTTGGTTCCAACAATCTCTCCCTTTTTTATGATGACAAACATTATTAAGTTTTACGAGCAATATTAGCAAGAAAAAAAAATAAACAGTCAGCTTTAAGCATTAAAAACTTTTTCCTTCAAGGAAACTCTCCCTGAGATAAACATCTCAGTGTTCCTTTGAACTTACTCAAATCCGCCTGAGATAAACATCTCATAGGATTTGGATTTTCAACTGGTTGAGTAATATAAAAGTTCTTCATATCAAGTAGCAGTTTAGTCCAGCAACATATATATATAATCAATGAATCAGAGTAATATATGTATGCAATAAGACTACTGCAATTTGACTTAATCTCGTTTTATTTAGACTTAAACTTTAAACTTAATTTTCTCCCTTTCTCCCCCTTTTGTCATCAGATAAAAAGGTTTGAATACCATCATTGTCCAAAAAAAAAATTTGAAAACAAGGAAAAAAAAAGATAAACACGAGAACAGGACTTCTGCAGATCACTCCTTTGACTGTATGTGCTTGATGAACTGTCTGAAGAGAAACTTAAACTCCTCAAATTCTTCTCTTGAAACCGGAGCTTGTTCAAATTTCTTTTCAGGTCCAGCATCTGGTAGCACATGTGTGGATACAACTAGGTCTTCTTCCTCAGGAGGCAATTCATAAATAGGCTCGAAGAGAAGTCGTGTTGGTGCTCCAAAAATGTCATCAAACATGACATTACGTGCATCCTGTCTTGTCACAACTCCAACTGTAGGCGTTTCATCCTTTTCAGCAGTTGTAACCCCAGAGGTTGATGCCTTTTGTTCACACAGCCCAAGATGTCTTTCCAAGACAGTCCTTGATTCATGCTCTGTGGCTATGCCTTCTCTAGACAAGTGCATGTAGTAGTCCATTTGGATGTCATCTTGCTTCTGTAGGTAACAAGGTGAAACACAAGAAGGGGGTTGAATTGTGTTTCTTAGCTTTTAAAACTTTTCACAAATCTTTGGACGTTGCTTATAAAAGATTGGACACACAGCGTATACGTGTATTGGACGCACAAGAAAGATGGATGCAGAATCGTCCACTTAGTTCAAAACAAGTTCCAGTGCGTTTAAAACGTTTGAATAGTTTGTTAAAAATAATTTCAATTCAATCCCCACAGTTAGTGTATAAACTGAATGTAAAGGAGTTAAGGGGAGTTAAGGGATAGAGAAATTACACAAGTGTTTATCCTGGTTCACCCTTTCCTAAGAGCTATGTCCAGTCCCCTCAAACTAGAGAGATTTTGCTATCAATCCAGATAGATTTACAAGTATTCTTCAACAGCCTGTTTAGGCCTTACAACAAGTATTATTTGCACACCTAGCCTCTCTAGGCTCAACTCAAATATTGTTTTACAGAAAAGCCTCTCCAGGCTCAAACCCAAGTATTCTTTGCACACAGCCTCTTCAGGCTAATCCCAAGTATTCTTTTACAGACAAGCCTCTCCAGGCTCAAACAAGTATTCTTTTCTAAACAAGCCTCTCCAGGCTCAAACAACTCAGAAGAGTGTTTTGATTCAAAGTGCAGCTAACTCACACAAGTGAGAATATGAAATGTTAAGCACTTCGAGAGTTAAGCAAACTCTCTTTTTACAAGAAGAAAGAACTATACAAGACTTTCTATGATTACAGAGTATGAAACAAATTTGCACAGCATTTTTGCTCTTTTCTTTCATGTAGTTCAGTCTCTTTTATTCTTCTTCTTGTTCACGGTATTTATAGGCTTTGAGTGAAGCTTTTGATCTTGAACTTGATTTGCTTTAGCCTTCATAAATTAGCCGTTTCCTAATAGCATAAAATACTATTTTTTCGTTGCTCTGTAGGAGTGCTTCTTCAGCGTGTTTCTGTGCAGTTCTTTCTCCTATGTCAGAAGCAACATGTACTCAAAGTCCCAATTACACAGTGGTTAATAGTAAATTTTATTTGAGATAGATATAATATACTGTATAAGAGAAAAGGTATGTTCAGAAAGATACAGAAATGTTCAGAGTACATTTTCTCTCTTAATTACACTTTTCGCAGTGCTTTATGCTTTTCATTAAATGCCAGTTTAAAAACGTTGACAATTATGCACAGGAAAAAATTGTATACAACTATTTATTTCAAATCATTTGCTCATTAAATATGTTTCATATTAAATGCAAGAGCAATAAATAGCATATTATGGATGCTCGCGTGTTGGACACAACTTGTAGAACAGAATGGACTTTCTGTTTGCTTACCATATGTACGCATAGCTTTGCTTACCATATGGACTCATAGCTTACTTGGACGTAAAGCTTTCCTGATCATTGGACATATGACATTCTGATCATCGGACGCTTAGCACCCAGACTCCATTGGACGATACTTACCCAAGGTCAAGTATTAGAGTCCATTGGACGGGGCAGCTCTTTGACTGTACTTATAATTACCAAGGTCACACTGGACAATGGACTTATCTTTGTTGTACCTACAAGAGCTTGTTAACAGACTTTGTAAAAACCTTAATAATCATTGTTATCATAAAAACCACTTAGGGATTTAAGCATTGAAAAATGCTTTTAAATAATTTGGTTCCAGCAATCTCCCCTTTTTTGATGATGACAAACATTATTAAGTTTTATAAGCAGTATAGCAGGTAAACAAAATAATCAGTCAGCATAAGCATAAAAACTTTTCTCTTACGGAAACTCCCCCTGAGATAAACATCTCAGTGTTTCTTACTCATCTCCTCCTGAGATAAACATCTCATGGGTTTTGGATGTTCAACATGTTGAGTACCTAAAAAGTTCTTTTTCTCAATGAAAACAGATTAGTCCAACAACATATATATAATCAGAATTCAGAGCAATCAAAGTATATATATATATAGATATAAGCAATAAGACTACTGCAATTTCAATTGCTATTTGACTCAATCTCGTTTTATTAAGACTTGAGCTTTTAAAACTTAATTTTTCTTTTTCTCCCCCTTTTGTCATCAGACAAAAAGGTTTGTAAGACATCAAAGTCCAAAAAAAAATTTGAGAAACAAAAAAATTGGGGAACATGAAGTCATGGCTACTGCTGATTCTTCTTTGAGTGCAAGTACTTGAGATACTGGCCAAAAAGAAACACAAGGTCTTCAACTTATCTTGAAAATGAAGCTTGTGTGGATGCAGTTCTTGGTTCCTCATCTGTGGAGGCAAGAAGATCTTCTGGCTCAGGAGGTAGCTCAACGATGGGCTGAGTGGATCAAGCTGGTGCACCGAGGATGTCATCAAACATATATCTCAGATGCTCTTTTCTCTTTGTAACTGACCCTACAGTAGGCATTTCAACCTTTTCAGCAGTAGAGATTCCTGAAGATGATGCTTGCTGTTCACACAAACTGAGATGTCTTTCCCAGTAGGTTCTTGCATCATGTTCCGTTGCTTGGCCTGTCTTAGACATGAATAGCAAGAAGTCCATGTCAATGTCATCTTGTGACTCCTTTGCCCAATCCTCGTCAAGCCTGATAGGAGTTGGCATTGGACCCTTATTGATGTGCTTCTTGGGGAATTTGTCCTTATTCCTGTCAACAAGATAGACCCTTGGTACTATCCTGTCCAGCTTCACCTTGATTGTTGTTGTGGCCTTAATCCTCATAGACGGAGGAACATTGAACTTATTCTAAAATTTAAGTCCCTCAGCTATGCGTCTAATGAACAACTCATCAGGGACTGAAAGGAATGGACCCAATTCTTCTACAGTCAAAGGAGAGTACTCTGGCTGATCACAGTAGATCCTCATCCTAGCAAGTCCTGAGGAGCTGGACGATATAGGCTTGACCCTTATCTCCTCTAGAGACAAATCCTTGTCTTTCTTCTTTTCCTCCTGAAGAGGAATTTCTGTTATCTTGACCCCCTTTGTTAGGACACAAGGCTTCCTGATCGTGTAGATATACTCAGAAGGTGGCAGAGGAGCTTCTGATATATCTTGGATAGGAGAAGGTGAGGATGGTTGAGATTGGTCATGTGAGGGTGAAGGTGTATGTGTTTGAGTTGGAATGGACGATGGTTCAGGTGAGGCAGATGGTGTAGGTGTTTGAGGTCTTGGTTGAGTGGACGATGGGGGTGATAGAAGGTGAGTTTGTGTTTGGGAAGGTTGTTCTGTTTGAGGTATGGGAACTGTTTGGATAGGTGTTTGGGTTTGTGTTTGTGGTTTAGGAATTGGACGAACGGGTGAAGGAATGGACTCTGGTGGTGAAGAGCTAGGAATAGCTTCTTCAATAGTATCTTTTCTTCCTTTTCGAGTATAAACATTTCTAAAATCCTTCACAATTTCAGAAATAGTCTTTTAGGGTTTTCTAGTACCTGTTCGTTTCTTGACAGGTCGTCCAGCAGGCTCTTGACTGGATTGCCTTTTTCTTGAAGATGGGGACTTGGAGAGCTGCGTTTCTTTCATGGTGGACTTTTCTTCAATCCTTCTTTTTGTTCTCCTTTCAGTTGCTACTTCTACTGGCACAACTTCTTGAGATACTTGTTTTGCTTCCTCAGACATAACTTCTTTCAGAATCTTTTCTTTGATAGCTCTTTCGATGACTTCAAGATATTCCTTTTCGCCGCGAATAGTTGAATAAAGCTTCATTTTCTAAAAGTTGCTTTTGTTAAGCCTTGGTTGTTTGATACTCAGGGTTGTTCCTTCATCAACTCCTTGTTTTCTCAGTATTCTCTGTAGAAGAGCTCCATAGGGAATCTTCTTTAACGAATATTTTCTGTTAATATTCTTTTTAAAATTTGCAAGAGAATAAGAGGCAGATGAATCTTCTTCAGATTCAACAGATTTACTAGCAGAAACTCATGCATTGCAGATACAGAGTTTTTGGATCCTGCTTTGTGAAGGATCATTTTGTTGATTATCTGATGCAGAACTCGTGCCTTGTCGTTCATTTGTGATGCAATCAAAAGTCGAGTATATTCTGGTGAATCAAATAAGATGCTGCTTCCTCCTGACTGTTCCATATCCCTCTTCCAATTAGTAAGAGGAACTACTCCCTCAGCTTCACAGTTGATAGTTGCTGAGATGGTTCCATCAGAAACTACTCTTCTCTTACCAACAACTGTTCCAGCAATTTCGGCATCTTGAACCTCAGCAGTCAACCAGAACTTTTTAATAAGGTTAGGGTAAACTCTGACTTCTCCCCTAAAGAAGTTGTTCCGTCCAGCACTAGTGATTTCAGGGGCCACAACGATTCCCAGTTCGGCCAAGCAAGAGAGATAGATGTAGTGCTTCACAAGGACTTCCATATTCTCAATGTTCTCCATTTTTGAAAGAAAAGCTTTGATTTTAGAAAGAAAAGGATTTTTGAGAGGGTTTCGAAAACAAGAGCAAAAGCAGAGGAAGTTTTTAGAAAGATCGAGAGTGGAAGAGAGAGTGGAGTGAAAACGTGTGCAAGAAGGAAGTTTTGGAGAGAGAAAACAGTAACTATTTCTTGAAACAAGGCGTAATCATTAAAAAAAACTGCTTCAGAGAAGGTGAACAGGTTTTGATAAAAAATATATTATTTTAAAAATAACTGAGGCTCAGCACGGGAAGGCTAAGAGTTAAAAGACTTTAAGCCTTAAAAAAAATTCTAAGTCTCAATTAGACTGACGTGTCCTACTGGACGCTAGTCTTATTGAACGTTGAAGGTTTCTTTGTAGGACTTTTAGTAGGCTCTTGACTGGATTGTCTTTTCCTTGTGGACGGAGACTTGGAAGGCCATGTCCCTTTCTTTGTGGACTTTTCTTCAGCCCTTCTTTTTGTTCTCCTCTCAGTCTCTACCTCTATTTGCACATCCTTCTGAGATACTAGTTCTGCTTCCTCGGGCACAATTTCTTTCATAATTCTTTATTTAATTGGCAGCTCTTTCTTTGACTTCAAGATACTCCTTTTCACAACGTATTGTTGAATGAAGTCTCATTTTTCGAAAGTTGTTTTTGTCAAGCCTTGGTTGATTGATTTTCTGGTTTGTTCCTTCTCTAACCCCTTGATTTGTCTGAATCCTCTGTAGAAGAGCTCCATACTTCAAAGAGTTTCTTTTCTTTATATTCTTCTTGAAATCGACAAACAGTACAAAAGGAAGATTGATTTTCTTCATGTTCAGCAGATTTACTAACAGAAACTCATGCATTTCAGACATAGAGTATTTAGAACTTGCCTTGTAAGAATCATTTTGTTCAATATCTGATGCAGAACTCTAGCTTTATCAGTCATCTTTGACGCCACCAATGGTCTGGTATACTCTGGTGAGTCAAACAGAATGTTGCTTCCTCCTGACTGTTCCACTTCTTCCTTCCAATCAGTGAAGGGACCTTCTCCCTTAGCCTCACAGTTAATAGCCGCTGAGATAGTTTCATCAGAGACCACTATCCTCATTCCATTCACAGTTCCAGTGATTTCGGTGTCTTCTACCACTGCAGTTCTCCAGAATTGCCTAATGAGATCAGGATAAACCCCAACTTGTCCCCTGAAGAAATTCTTCCATCCATCCTTAGTGATTTCAGTAGCCACATCAATTCCCAATTCAATCAGACAGGAGAGACGAATGCAGTGCTCCACAAGGACCTCCATATTCTCAATGTTCTCCATTTTCGAAAGCAAAGTTTTGATTTTTAGAAGAAAATGGTTTTTGAGAGAGGTTTCGAAACGAGAGAGAATGCAGAGAGGTTTACAGAAAGTTGAAGAGTGGAAGAGAGAGTGAAGTGAAAACGTGTGTAAGAAGGAAAGTTGGAGAGAGAAAACAGTAACTGTTGCCTTGAAACACAACATCATTAAAAGAAAAACAACTGCTTCACAGCAGGTGAGCAGGTTTTGATAAAAATATAATCTTTTTAAAATAATTGGACTCAGTGCGGGAAGCCAAAGATTTAAAAGACACTAAGTCTTAAAAATTTTCTAAAAGTCTCAATTGGACTGACGAGCCATTGGACTCTAGTCACATTGGACTCAGACTGAATTGAGCATATTAGACGCTAAACATCACTCTTTTATTAAGTGCATATTTAAATGCTTCCTTATAAAAGTGAATTTATCTACAGAGAGGGGTTTTGTATAGATATCTTCCCATTGATCTTCAGTGCTAACAAACTGAATATCAAATACTCCCTTTTGTACATAGTATCTAATAAAATGATGTTTAATTTCTATATGTTTAGCTCTTGAGTGTAAGATTGGGTTCTTAGATAGATTAATTGCAGCAGTATTATTACAAAGAACAGAAATCTTACTCTCAAAGATGTTGTAGTCCTCCAATTGATATTTAATCCATAAGAGTTGAGAACAAGAACTTGCAGCAGAGACATATTTAACTTCAGCTGTAGATAATGCAATAGTGCTTTGACTGTAACAAAGTCCATTGGACGCTCAACTCTTTGACTATACATATAAGTACCAAGGTCACACTGGACGATGAACCTAACTTTGTTGTACCTGCAAGAGCTTGTTATCAGATTTTGTAAAATCCTTAATAATAGTTGTTATCATCAAAACCACTTGGGGATTCAAGCATTGAAAAATGCCTTTGAACAATTTGGTTCCAACAATCTCTCCCTTTTTGATGATGACAAACATTATTAAGTTTTACAAGCAATATTAGCCAGTAAACAAAATAAGATGTTAACATAGGCATTAAAAACTTTTTCTTTTAAGGAAACTCCCCCTGAGATAAACATCTTAGTGTTCCTTTGAACTTACTCAACTCCCCCTGAGATAAGCATATCATAGGTTTTAGATTTTCAACTTGTTGAGTACCTAAAATGTTCTTTATCTCAAATAGCAGGTTAGTCCAGCAACACATATATATATAATCAGTCAATTAGAGTAATATATGTAAGCAATAAGACTACTATAATTTGACTCAATCTCACTTTATTAAGACTTGAGTTTTATAAAACTTAATTTTCCCTTTTGCTTCCCTTTTTGTCATCAGACAAAAAGGTTTGAAAGATTGGGTTCTTAGACAAATTGATTGCAGCAGTATTATCACAAAGAACAAAAATCTTACTCGCAAAGACGTTGTAGTCCTCCAATTTATGTTTAATCCATAAGAGGTGAGAACAACAACTTGCAGTAGAGACTATTCAGCTTCAGCTGTAGATAATACAATAGTGTTTTGTCTCCTGCTTGTCCATGACACTAGATTGGATCCAATGAAATGGCATCCACCGCTGGTGCTTTTTCTTTCAAGCCTATCTCCAGCATAATCAGCATCACAGAACCCTACTAATCTATATTCATATGATTTCTTAAACAGCAAACCAAGATTAGTAGTTTCCTTCAAGTACCTAAAGATCCTCTTGACAACAGTCAGGTGTGTATCTCTAGGATCTGATTAGAATCTTGCACATAAACAAACACTGAACATATTATCAGGTCTAGATGCAGTTAGATATAAGAGAGATCCAATCATACCTCTGTATACCTTTTGATCTACCTTTTTATCTTTATCGTCCACGTTCAGTATGCAAGATGAGTGCATAGGAGTGTTCATGGGTTTGCAATCGTCCATATTGAACTTCTTTAGAAGCTCTTTTGTGTATTTAGACTTATGTACATAAATCCTATCTGAGGTTTGTTTTACTTGAAGTCCAAGGAAAAATTTCAGTTCTCCCATCATGCTCATTTCAAACACCTTCTACATCAATTCAGAAAACTTTCCACAAAGAGATTCATTAGTAGCACCAAAAATGATATCATTCACATAAATTTGTACTATGATGAAATGTGAATCTATGGATTTTCTGAAAAGAGTTGTATCAATCTTTCCTCTTAAAAAACCATTTTCCATTAGAAAAGAACTAAGTTTTTCATACCAAGCTCGAGGAGCTTGCTTAAGGCCATACAGAGCCTTTTTCAATTTGAAAACAAGATTGGGAAAAGATTGATCTTCAAAACCAGGAGGTTGTTTAACATAGATTTCTCCAGTTATTATATCGTTCAAGAAAACACTCTTTACATCCATTTGATAAAGCCTCATATCATGTTGGGCAGCAAAAGTAAGATGCGAATGACAGCAATTCTAACTACTGGAGCAAAGGTTTCAGTAAAATCAATACCTTTCTGTTGTGAGTATCCTTGTGCAACTAACATTGCCTTGTTTCTCACAACTTTACCTTCTTCGTCCAGTTTGTTTCTGAACACCCATTTGGTTCTAATAATGGACATATCTTCAGGTGGGGCAACCAGCGTCCAAACGTCATTATGTTTGAATTGATTCATCTCCTCCTGCATAGCTAAGATCCATCCTTCGTCTAATAGGGCTTCATCAATGTTCTTCAGCTCGAACTCATAGATGAATGGAACATCAGTTTGTTCTCTGAATGTGGATCTTGTTCTGACTTTATCATCTGCATTTCCAATGATTTGTTCCTCAGGATGATAAGTCTTGAAGTGCCAGCTTCTTCTCCTTTCTGGATTGGATGGACCTTCAGTCTCTGCGTTTGATGCATCTTCTTTATTCTTAGGTGATGCTCCTTCACCTTCTTATTGTATTCTCATATCTGCAAGAGAATCACTTAGCTTTCACAAGTCTTTGTCAGGCTTTTTGTCATTGAATTTTATGTGAATTGTGTAACATCCCGAAATTTTCACTCTAAAACAAAATATTAATTTTGAGGGATTAGAATTGCTTTGAAGTTTTTCAGATAAAAACTTAGTAGTGTAGAGCTAAATACAGAGTCAGAAAATTATATACGGACATTCTGATTATTAGGATAAATGATAAATGAATTTGGAAAATTCATACAACACTTCCAATAGGTATTTGAGGGAAGATATAGTAGATTGGTGACATATAAAGATTTTAGGAATTAAGTTTGGATTATTTGAGGAAGAAATATAGAAGTTACAGTTTTAGTCCCTTTAGAAGGAACTCCGTAATCTGTTAGCTAGGAAATGAATAACTACTAGAGATGGAAAAATAGATAAAACAGAGACTACAGAGACTTGATAGAAATCTAAGAAAAATAGAATGATCAGTTACGGTTAAGTATTATAGCTCAAATAGTAAAATAGTTAAAGTCTTATATAGACTTCTATTTTCTGTATTTCTGTCTTTTATTTGTTCTATATGATATTGTGTGATATAAGTGATAAGAAAATTATTTTAATCTTATAATGAAGGTTTTAAAATACTTATGAAATTATTTCATTAAAACAGTCACTCTTTCTTTGACGTTTGACATCCGTATTTACCGTTATTAATGGATGAGATTTTAAATAGCACAAGTATGTTAAACCAACTTATACACACAAATTTTCTTCACAAAAGTTGGTTCTTTTAATATTTGTGATTTTCTGGAATTTTTTTAGAATTTTTGGAAAACTTTAAAAATTACCATTTTGACCATGTTACTTACAGTAAGAACAATTAACTGATTCGGAGACCAAATTGAGGTCAAAAAAAGATTTTGAAAAGCTGAATCATGTTTTTACATTTTTGGGGATTTTTGGGAATTATTTCATAATTTTCTGAAAAACAGGTAAAAACGCTATTTTTCCGGCGTTCATAAAGTACGGAAAACAGAGATTTCTGGTCTAAAATAGGTTTTCAGTGATCAATGAGAGCTTAAAATCAAATTTCAAGAGGGACCATTGATATTTAAATCAAATTTGTGATTTTCTGGAAACTTTTCTGGGATTTTCTAAAAAATTACTGTTTTTCACTTACGGCGCGTTCGTTTCCCCTTGATTTTGCAAACAGTAAGGCTTACCCTTACCGTAAAAATTCCAAAATTCTTCCAAAAGACTCTTACATGTTATTTTCGAGATTCCTCATTGGTTCTCACAATATAAAATTATTTTTGAGTGATAGATTAGTAAGAAGACCATTTTTTCCTTATTTACGGAATAAACCGAATAGAGGCGAATAGAGACATAGTGGTTATGATATAGAAACTTAGGAACTTTGAGGGGTTCAAATATAATTCTAAAAAGCCTAAGAGAGTTGGGGACATCATGATTACCTTGAATAGTATGGTGGGCATATACAATGACCATTTTACCCTTGATTTCACACTTAAACTACCTAAACTTAAAGCTTTTGTCCAAGCAATCCAATGGCCTTTCTTCCTCCTTGCTTTGGTCAACATCAACAGCCATTTGGGGCCCTTGGATCAGATTTCTTCATGAGTCAATAATCCTTGTGAAAGCCTTAGGACCAATTAGAAAAAAAATGGATTAAACCTAATTAATAAATATGTATTTTGATGGTCATGGCTTACATCACTTGAACTTTTAAAGTGGGGTACTGATCACCAAAGATGGCTCTGCCGTCGTGTGATATTTTCATCTTCAAAAATAACTTAAGCCGGTAATTAATCAGCTATATTTCGTTCACTAAGTATATATAAGGTTTTAGAAAAACTGGACACTAATTACCGCAGTCGGCTCAGCCGCCGTGTAATTATTCCATTCTCAAAGACCTATCTAAAATCAGAGAACAGACACTGACTGATTAAAAAGCAAACGTAAGTTTCAATACTGTTGATCTCTTCTCTCTTGATCAATCCTAGGTGGCTATGCCCCGTTTTGATCTTCTTGAAATAAGTTAATAACCTTTAGTTTATATATCGAATCACTCTGTTGGGCTGCTCACCTCATTTCGGCTCTGCCGCGTTATGACCAGTCATAAATTGAATTATCACAGCCGAAAGACTAACTGAATTCGTAAATAAGTAATGAAAGCAAGAATATTTCTACTAAAAAGTGATAAGTTATTCTGTCGAAATGCTATTGAAGAGAAGCTACAATAAAGAAGGAAAGAGTATTTTTTTATAAAGAGAATAAATTATTTCCTGTAAAATATTTCGATGAAAATCAAAGACGTTTTTAAAGAGGAGTACTAAAGAGATTTGAAAATGCAAAATTTTAGACGATCATTTGCATTATAGATGTTGAGCATACAACCCACAAGACAGGGTTGAAAATAGATTCTGTTGGACTACAATTGTCTACTGGGATTATCCAGGTTTCGAAAGTCTCAATGGCCTTGTCGGTGAATCCCCCTTAGCTGAGACGAATCGTATACCCGGCTTGGATAAATCTGACTGGCAGATCTATTTATGATTTGGTATTAAGTTTTAAATGCGGTATTTCCAAAGTATTCTCAGGGGTCTAAAGACGGGATTCCCTGTTTATTCTGTTAAGTTTACCGCAGCCGGTCGCTCAAATGATGTGAGGTTAGAAAAGTCTCCTTGGAGCACTACACCGGTGTAATTAGAAGGATATTGAAGCGGCATGCAAATATACTTCGATGTGAGAATATATTTTGTGAATGAGTTATTTGCAAGTTTACAAGACACAAGGTAAGACTTGTTTGATTGGAATCGAGTTATAAGCCTTGATTGATCTGTTATCTTTGATATGTGTCTTGGTGTGCAAATTGATTGTTATATAATCTGTGTTTTGTTTGTGTGAAAATTGATTGGTATATAATCTGTGTTTTGTTTGTGTTTGTACTTTACCTGTTACTTCGTTTAGAGTTTCACCCTTGCCTGCTTTGTTGTGTTGATGCATGACTGAGTAGATGTCTTACCCAAGAAGTGGGTTAATTCTTAGAAGAAAAATCTGAAGGAAGATGCTGCATAGTTGATAGAGATTACGAGAAGAATTTATATTTACTGCTTTAGTTTGGGTAGAGGTCTAAAGACTCAACTGGCTCAGTATTCACTGTATAAACCTCTGTTGTAAACTCTGATGATTTCATATTTGAGATGAGGAATTTTTGAGTTCAAAGTTATGTTTTACTCTTTACATTCAAATATTTATAAAGAGAAAATCTTAAAGGGATTTACTCCCCATCCTTTTCATCTTCTTTATAAAAGAAAAAAAAATTTAACCGCATTTTTGAGAAGGATTACTAACTTTTATCAAAATATTTTCTAAGTCTTTAATAAACTTTTGGTTACTATGGTGTAATATCCTTTTAGGAGAAAGGTTGTTACAAATTGACTCTTCAATAGTTAAGGTTCTTGAGTTGTAAACTCTATATGCCTTAGATGTTTCAGAGTAACATAGAAAAATTCTATTATCAATTTTAGAATCAAATTTTCCAAGTTGATCCTTAGTGTTGAGAATGAAACATTCACATCCAAAAGGATGAAAATAAGATATGTTGGGTTTCCTTCCTTTCCACAATTCATATGGAGTCTTTTTCAATATAGGCCTTAGATATATTCTGTTTTGTAAATAACAAGCAGTATTTACAGCTTCAGCACAAAACCTTTTTGAGGAGGAGTGATCATTGAGCATGGACCTGGCCATCTCTTGTAAGGATCGATTCTTTCTCTCTACTACACCATTTTGCTGAGGTGTTCTTGGAGCAGAGAAATTGTGAAGGATTCCATTCTCTTCACAGAATCTTTGAAAGTTTGCGTTTTCAAATTCACCTCCATGACCACTTCTTGTGTAGTTAATGCAAACTCCTTTTTCATTTTGGACTCTTTTACAGAATACAGTAAAGACTTTGAAAGACTCATCCTTGTGTGCAAGGAACTTAACCCATGTCCATCTAGTATAGTCATCAACTATAACTAGTTCATATTTCTTTCCATTCAAAGATGCAGTTTGTGTGGGTCCAAACAAATCCATGTGTAAAAGTTCCAAAGGTCTAGAAGTGGAAACAATATTTTTGGAGTTAAAATAATTTTTCAGTTGTTTCCCTTTCTAACATGCTTCACATAGAACTTTAGATTTGTACACAAGATTCGGTAATCCTCTCACGAGGTTATGCTTATTTAGCTTTGAGATGGTTCTCAAGCTTGCATGACCAAGTCTATTATGTCATATCCATTGTTCATCCTTTAAGGATATAAGGCATGAAACATTTTGTTTGGACAGATTTTCAAAATCAATTTCATAAACATTGTCTTGCCTCTTTGCTTGGAAAAGTATGGACTTGTCAAGGTTTCTGACTATACATTTATCCTTGTTAAAGGAAACATCAAAACCACTGTCATATAATTGACTTATGCTCAGCAGATTGTGTTTGAGTCCTTCAACCAACAAGACATTCTCAATAGAGGGAAAAGGATGCTTACCAATTTTACCTATCCCAACTATTCTGCCTTTCTAGTCTCCTCCAAACGTGACTAAACCCTTTGTCCTAGGTTTTAGGTCTTGGAACATAGACCTTTCTTCTGTCATGTGTCGTGAGCAGCCACTGTCCAAGTACTATGACTGGAGTTGTTTTCCTGCCATCAAGCAAATCTGCAACAGGAATTATCATATTTTTAGGTACCCAGATTGACTTGGGTCCTTTCTTGTTAGTCCTTGGTTTGCGTCCAAGCATGTTCCTTTTCTTGTGGACGCATGTCGAGGTGACATGTCCAGCCTTTCCACATTGACCACATTATGTATTAAATTTGGAAGGACTCTTTGAAAATTTTGGTTTTGGTTTGTCTTGTTCCTTAGGAACATAACCTAAACCACTCTTGTCTGAAGGTTTTCTATGAAATTTTAAAATTTGATCAAGCTTTTCAGAGCTACTGACAAATCTAGACAATCATCCAATGAGTTCATTTACTTCTTGTTGAAGTACTTGTACTTCACAAGAGGTATTTTGCAACACCCTTTCTCATAAAAGAATGTTACAACATAAGTAACCTATTTATCGAAAAGAAATATTATAATTTTATTTTAGAAAATTTTCTTTTGATTATTCTCAGATAGTCCAAAAATGTGTAAATTTTTTTTTCAATACTTGAGAAATTATTTTAACTTGAAACTCTCACTTAAATAGTTTTTATATCAATAGCTTATTTATGTCATAACGTATTACGTACAGAAAGCAACACATAATCTATATGAATAATATACATCATATATAATACTGGTCCTCATGCAAGCTGGATAACGTTCTACAAGTATATCAAACTACACAGCTAGTAATGTCATGTAATATAGTACAGTCATCCTAAAATATCTCTAGACTGATGCCTAATCGGTAGAGTCAGTCTACAAAGAAAACAGAATAAGATCCAAAAAGATAACCCAACAGCCTACGCTACATCAGCTCCCAGATCAGTCTACATCTACTCCTAAGTGCTGCTCTACAGACTCCTCTGAAGTCTGATCCTCATACTCCTCTACCAGCTTCCCTTTCCCTTTCCTGTCAATGGCCTCCTGATGGCTCGTGCTCTCCAGGATGGTACAACAGTAGGGGAAAAAGGAATCGGTCTTCCACCTGGTTTCGCAAATGAAATAGGAACAGCTGCAACGGGAGTATCGGCCTGCACAGTCGGTGTCCTCCGAGTAGACATCTTCCCTGCTGATGTATCTCTAGTGGGACGTGAACGACGCATAGTACTCTTGTGAGCGGTTTGTCTCCATCTACCATAGTATCTACGACACGGTGGTGTACCGAGTCTCTGCTGCTGCTGCTGTGTCTTTGACCTAATAGGCTCTTGCTGCACAGGCTCAGTCTGCACATGCTCCTGTTGAGTTGTCTCTTGTCTCTGTCTCTCCGACTCTCTCCAAGAGTCCCAAAGCTCCTGTATAGGCATCTTCACATCTAAAGTCCTATTCTCCACAACCCATCGGTGAGGTCATTCAGTCGACGTCTCTAGCGAAGTTACATATGTAACGTCCGTAATTTTTGATTCTGTTTTAATTTGATTTTATGTATGTGATGTGTGTTAAAATAGGATAAAATATATTTTATTAAGGATAATGAAATAGATGAAGCTCTCTGACATTGGGAGGTGATGGTTTGAGTTAGACGGTTAGATACAGAGAGAATTCTGTTTGCCGTAAATAGACGAAAGAGTGGCTTTGTGAAGTAGAAACCCTAGATTTAGGTTAAGAAAAAGATTTGAAGGTATAAATAGTGATTTTATAATATTCGAGGATTTTAGAAATTTATTCGAGAATTTTCTGAAGAACGCATAAAAATATTACAGTTTTGGTCCCTATAGTTTGACTAGGTTGAACTGCGAGTAGATATGGAGACTAGAACATATCTAGAAATATTTTTGAGGATGCCAAATGATGTTTCCTAATATTTTAGAATTTTAGAAATTATTTTGGAAATTTTTGGAATGACAGATGAAGAATTGCAGTTTTGGTCCCTGTAGAACGAGAACTGGATAGCAGGGAGAGCAGGTGAATGCCAGAAGCTTAGGAAATGATTCAAAATCAACCAAAAGAGTACCCAATGGTGTTCTTATAATATCTATGATTTTTAGAAATTTTCTGGGATTTTTCTGAGAAAGTTGATTTTTACCCTAAGTTATGGGTTACGGTAAAAATCGAAAAGTTACCGTAGTGCTTCTAAGCTTGATCTTTTTGAACCAAGACTTTTGTGACATCTTATTTACATGGCTTAGGACTTATTACAAGGTTCATGAGAGGTTTTACCCCAATAGGTTAGGTTTGGACAATTTTTACTATGAAATACAAAAGTTACCATACTTAATTACCCTTGGAGAGTTACCATTTACCATGGTTAAGGTGAGAAAAATTATTTACCCCCTTGGACTGCTGTGCTGCGCCAGATTAGAAGAGGAAGAGGGTAGAATTCTCTTGAAGCATGACTCATGGTAATGGACCAATAAAAACCAAGCAAGTGAACCAAGTAATGATTAAGAGGAAAAAATCATAAGATAGGAAGAGAAAGGGAGAGGGAGCCGTGAGTTTGAGGAAGAGAAGGAGAAGAAGACCTTCATGTTCTTGAGTTCATCTTGTGCAACTCCATAGCCAAACCTTGAGTGATTCTTCCAAAATCCTTGTCCAAATACACTAGTTTTCAAGTCTTGAATCATAGGATTAGTGGACAAGAAGCTAACAAGAAGCAAACAAGGAAGAGAAGGGAAGGAAGAAGGAAGAGCTTGGAGTAGGATTTTCTTCAAGTTTGGTAAGGGGAAATCTCTTCTTACATGATTATGTAAAGTTTGGTAGACATAATTAGAGCTTTGATTGTATGGTTTTGATTATGGTGATGTTAATTTTGTTCTAGGGTTCATGAAGTTGATAACTTATGTGGTCATGTATTTTTATGAATATGATTGTGTTTTGAGATGTGCATATGTTTGGTATGAACCTTGTTAATGGATTGAATGGATTGGAGAAGAGTTTGGTGTTGTTTAGGGTTTGAATTGGAATATATTTGTGCCCTTGGTATGAAGATTGATATGCTCTTGTTGATGAGTGATGTTCATGGTTTGAATATGGCATGAGATTGTTGTGAAAATAATGAACCTCATTTGTTTGGATTCAATTGAACTTAAACATGCAAAGAAGAGATTGGTTACATCATTTTTGTGAAAATCGCAAGTCTGGTACGCCCTGGGTGTGGCTGTTTTCGTGGCTGGGAAATTCTGGAAAACAGGGGACAGCTCTGTTCATACCGCGGGTGTGAAAAACTCTTGCGCCTGTGAACAGTTCTGGACCCAGGTTTTTGAAAATTAGTATTTTTGGTAAAAATCAAGTTTTCCCAATATTTTTCATAAACATACTTAAGAGAAAATGATTATTTGAACATTAAAGAATGGTATGTATGTTACTTAAGTTGAATTTTAGAACTTAAACATGGATTTGAATAAATATATTTTGGAAAAAGATCAATATTTCAAAGAGAGTAAAAATGTGATAAAAGAGATGTTGAATGAGCACAAAGAGATGTGAATGAGCACAAAGAGATGTGAATTATCATGAATGATGATAATGTGATAACCTAGAGTGAAGGTTATATGTGATTGTGCAAGTGATAACCTAGAGAAAAGGTTAAAGTGATTACAAGACAAACCAAAGCTTAAAAATGCTTGAGAATGGTGATTTTGTATGCTTAATGTGATGTGCCATTTTGCATAAAGAGAAAGAGAATTTGGCAAGTGGCCAATGTGATGAGCATTACAACCCGGATGGGGTTGAGAATAGGGATAGTCTGGCCACAGTAGCCTAAAGGGATTATCCAGGTTGCGAAACCCCTCAGATGGTCAGGTAGGAGATATCCCCTGAGCCGAGGCAAGTCGCATAACCCGGCTTGGATAAATCTGACGGACTTGACTATTCATGATATGGTGAGACGTAGCTTATCTGAATGATTACTATGAAGTCTGGAGGGACTCTCTGGTAAGTCTGCTACGGCCAATCGCTCAATGGTGTTGGAGGTAGGGAAGTCTCCTTGGAGCACTACGAGGGTGATGTGAGGGGAAATAGAAGTGACATGCATTGTATTATATATGAGTTAATGATAAGTTGATTGATGCTGAGATTGGCATTATGACTGTGAATATTTTATTGTGCTGAGATTGATGCTGTGACTGTGATTATTTAATTGTGTCTATGAGAACATATTGTTTTTCTGGTAAATGTTATACTTCTGAATCAAGAAAGGGTGAGTAGTAGATAATTAATATTGCTATTAAATCTGATAAGTTGGGTAGAATTTGTATTGATTGTCTCTATGCTTTATTATTTATGTACGATGATTTTTCACCCTTGCCTATATGTTTTGTGCTCTTGTTTTGAACATGATTCATATAGATGGGAGATCCTCCGGCAGGGTTGACCAAAGTCCGTAGACTTAGTTTCTGGCCCAGAGGGGCGGAAGGAGAGGGGTGGATTATCAACCCCGAGACACAGTGGGGTACATATTTAGGTTATGTTACGTCGCTAGAAACGTCCACTGAAGGACCGCATAGATGGACTGTAGAAAATATTATATTAGATGTAAAGATGCCTATACAGGAGCTGTGGGATGCCTGGAGAGAGAAGGAGAGGCAGAGGCAACAGGTGCCTCAACCAGAGCCTACACACCGATCCGAGCCAAAGCAGCAGGAGACTACAAGACCAGGTCCACTGCACCAGAGAACTAGGACTCCTCCTTGTAAGAGGTTTTACGGGAAATGGAGACAAACGGCGCGTAAGAGTACAGTACGCCGTGCACAGCCACTGAAGATCACTCCCTCCGAGAAGAGGCCAATGGAGAAGACACCTACCCCTCAGCCTGATAGCAAGGGAAAGGGGAAGCAGATAGTGGAAGAGGAAAGTGATCCTTCAGAGGAGTCAGTGGGTAGTGTGTAGGAGTGGTGAGGACATAGTGTGCGGAGTGACTTTGTTTTGTTTTGTTTATGTAGTAGTTGACTCTATACCGGTGCGGGCTTATACTTAGAGTATTTTGGATGACTGTACTTTATACTATATGACTTTACCAGTTGACCAGTGATGTATATGTACACTTGAGATCAGTAGTATATCTGATGTATATTATTCCTTTAGTAGTTAGTTTCTCTTGTTTTTCATTTCGTTAATGATACGTTACGGCATGAAAGAGTTTTCGAAATCGAAACAACGTAAGTGAGAGTTTCAAGTAAAAATAAAATAAAATAAAATAATACATAAGGCTCATGTTTCCTTTAAAGAAAAAAATTTATACTCATTTTCGAAAGATCAACTTAGGTTAATTAAAAGAAGAATTTCCTTAAAATGAAAATCAATATGACGTATTTTAGATAAATCAGGTTACTTATGTTGTAATATCCTTTTATGAGAAAGGATGTTGCAATTAGTGGTATCAGAGCCCGGTTGAGTCATGTAGGGATGTTTAGGGTGTAGGTACATTATGCTAGGTTGTGTGAACTCTGACTGATATTGAGATGTGAACTTTGATTGACTCTGATTGCTTTGTTATGTGTAATGATTGACTTGCTAGGTGGATTTCGGATTGTACTTTTCCTGGTTAAACTGCAGGAATCCATGGCTCGTAATACTGATGCGATAGAAAGGGCAGTAGGTGCCATGAACCAGATGGCAGCAACTATGGCACAGCAAGCTGAACGTGCCGAACAACGTGAGATTCAGAATCAGTTGAGAGCCGCTAGGGCTGCAGAGAATAAGGGGCTGTTTGATTTTAAGAAACATGATCCACCTCAGTTTAATGGGGAACCGAATCCTGAAAAAGCTGACTTGTGGATACAGGAGATAGAGAAAATCTTTCTTGCTTTACATTGTGCTGAGGAAGTTAAGGTACCCTATGCTACTTATCTGCTGATTGGGGATGCGGAGTACTGGTGGAAAGGAGTGCAACAGTTACTGGAGGCTGAGCACCAGGCTGTGACTTGGGAAATTTTTCGTACTAGATTCCTGGAGAAATATTTTCCTCAGAGTGCTAGAACTCAGAAAGAACTGGAATTTCTAAATCTACAGCAGAAGGAGATGACTGTAGATGCCTATGCAGCAAAGTTTGAGACTTTGGCTAAGTATTTTCGTTTCTTTCAGCTCCAACCTGATGAAGGGTGGAAGTGTGAAAGGTTTGAAAAGGGTTTACGGTATGAGATTAAGGAAGTAGTGTCACCTTTGGAAATTCGTCAATTTCAACCCCTGGTGGAGAAGTGTAGGAAAATTGAGATTCTGAAAAAGGAGAGGGGAATGAGGAGTGATGTGGGTGGACCCTCGAGGTTTAGGCCACAAAATCAAAAAGGGAAACAATTCCAAAGGAAACCTTATACTAGACCAGGAAATGTTGGAAATCAGCAGCAGAATCGCGGTGTAGCATCTGCTGGCTGGAGTGGGAACCGTGGGAATCAAGGACTGAATGAGATAAAATGTTTTAATTGTGGGAAGACAGGACATTACTCTACTAGCTGTACTCAGAGGGGAGTAACTTGTTTCAGATGTGGAAAGGTGGGGCATATGTCTAAGGATTGTAGAGCACCGAAGTCAGAACCATCAGTGAACAATATGCAGGCGGTGAGGCCAAGGACAAAGGGACGTGTTTATACCCTGAGTGGCATTGAAGCTTCGAAATCGGATGATCTTATACAAGGTACATGCGACATAGCGGGTAATCTTTTAATTGTACTGTATGATTCAGGCGCAACGCATTCGTTTATATCCTTTGATTGTGTGAAACGGCTAAATTTGCCTACTTCTTGGATGTCATATGATTTGGTTGTTTCCTTACCTGTTGCTAAACCAGTCATTGTAAATACTATTTGTTTAAATTGTCCAGTCACCATACTCGGTAGGAAATATCACATCGATCTAATCTGTTTACCTTTGGTCCAGTTAGATATTGTCTTGGGAATGGATTGGTTGTCTGTTAATCATGTTTTCTTAGATTGTGCTAATAAAACCTTAGTTTTTCCAAATTCTGAAGTTTCTGGACTTATGTCTGCCAACCAAGTGGAAGCTTCTTTGAAAGAAGGAGCAAAAGGATACATGTTATTTTCCTTGTTGAAATTCGAGAGTGAGAAAGAACTGAATAATGTGCCAGTAGTGAGAGAATTCTCCGAAGTGTTTCCAGAAGATGTTCCAGGTTTGCCACCTGAGAGAGAGGTCGAGTTTACTATAGACTTAGTACCTGGATCAGGTCCAATCTCTATAGCTCCATATAGAATGTCACCAATGGAATTGGCTGAGCTGAAAAAGCAACTAGAGGATTTATTGTCTAAGCAGTTTATTAGACCAAGTGTTTCTCCGTGGGGTGCACCAGTGTTGTTGGTAAAGAAGAAGGATGGAACTTCTAGGTTGTGTGTAGATTACAGACAGTTGAATAAGATAACGATCAAGAATAAATATCCTTTGCCACGTATTGATGACTTGATGGATCAACTGCTTGGAGCTTCTGTATTCTCTAAGATAGATCTAAGAACAGGGTATCATCAGATTAGAGTAAAAGCTGAGGATGTACCTAAGACTGCTTTTAGAACCCGATATGGGCATTATGAGTATCTTGTGATGCCATTTGGTGTGACTAATGCACCAGCGATATTCATGGATTACATGAATAGGGATTTTAGTCCGTTCTTAGACAGGTTTGTGGTGGTGTTTATTGATGATATTTTGATTTATTCAAAGAGTGAGGAGGAACATGAAGAACATTTGCGACAAGTGTTGCAAGTTTTGAGTGAGCATAAGTTATATGCTAAGTTGTCTAAGTGTGAATTCTGGTTGAGAAAAGTACAGTTTTTAGGTCATGTAATTTCTAAAGAAGGTATAGCGGTAGATCCTGAAAAGGTAGAAGCGGTACTTTCGTGGGAAAGACCAAAGACTGTAACTGAGATTCGTAGCTTTGTAGGGTTAGCTGGGTATTACAGGAGATTTATTCAAGGATTTTCAAAGATAGTGGCTCCTTTGACTAAGTTGACCCGAAAAGATCAACCTTTCGTTTGGACTGAGGAGTGTGAGAAAAGTTTTCTTGAGTTGAAAGAAAGGTTAACGATTTCACCTGTGTTAGTGTTACCTAATCCGGAAGAACCTATGGAGGTATTTTGTGATGCTTCTTATCAGGGACTAGGTGGTGTGTTAATGCAAAATGGGAGAGTTGTATCTTATGCATCTCGTCAGTTGAAAACTCATGAAAGGAATTATCCAACCCATGATCTTGAGTTAGCTTCAGTAGTTTTTGCTTTGAAGATTTGGAGACATTACCTTTATGGGTTAACTTTTACCGTGTTTAGCGATCATAAGAGTTTGAAGTACTTATTTGATCAAAAGGAGTTAAATATGAGACAGAGGAGATGGATAGAATTTCTTAAGGATTATGATTTTAATCTGATGTATCATCCAGGAAAAGCTAACGTTGTGGCCGATGCTTTGAGTAGGAAGTCTGTGCATATGTCGGTCATGATGATTAAAGAGTTAGAATTGATAGAGAATTTCCGTGATCTGAATTTATCAATGGATGTATACAGAGATAGGATTTCATTAAGTATGATTAAGGTGACAAGTGAGTTGATGAAAGAGATCAAGGAACAACAAGCAACTGATGAGCATTTGATCGAAAAGAGAGAGTTGCTTGAACAAGGAAAGGTTACGGAGTTTAGTATAGGGAGTGATGGTATTTTAAGATGTAAGGGTAGAGTTTGTGTACCAAATAATTCTGAGATGAGAAGGTTAATTCTTGATGAGTCGCATAAAAGTAAGCTAAGTATTCATCCTGGATTTAATAAGATGTACCAAGATTTGAAACAAAGATACTGGTGGCCAGGAATGAAGAAGCAAGTGGCTGAATATGTAGCATCTTGTTTGACTTGTCAAAAAGCAAAGATAGAACATAGAAAACCTGCAGGAATGATGCAATCTCTAGAGATACCTGAGTGGAAATGGGAAGGAATATCTATGGATTTTGTATCTGGGTTGCCTAGAACTCGGAAAGGATTTGATGCAGTCTGGGTGATCATAGATAGATTAACTAAGTCGTCCCATTTTCTACCTATTAATATGAAGTATTCTTTAGAGAAGTTGGCCCAGTTGTACATAAAAGAGATTGTTAGATTACATGGAGTGCCTTCTAGCATAGTTTCTGACAGAGATCCAAGGTTTACTTCTAGATTTTGGCAAAGTATGCAGAATGCGCTAGGGACTAGGCTTAAATTGAGTTCTGCTTATCATCCACAAACGGATGGTCAAACAGAAAGAACAATTCAATCCCTAGAAGATCTGCTGAGAGCTTGTGTTTTGGATCACAAAGAGGGTTGGGATGAACTGTTGCCATTAATTGAGTTTACTTATAACAACAGTTATCATTCTAGTATAGGAATGGCACCATATGAGGCTTTATATGGGAGGAAATGCCAAACACCTTTGTGTTGGTATCAGGATGGAGAGAGTATGATAGTGGGACCAGAGATTGTGCAAGAAACAACGGAGAAAGTGAAACAGATTAGAGAGAGAATGCGAGTGGCACAGAGTCGGCAAAAGAGTTATTCTGACAAGAGAAGGAGGCCACTTGAATTTCAGGAAGGTGAACATGTTTTCTTGAGAGTCACACCAGTGACTGGGGTTGGTAGAGCCATAAAATCTAGAAAACTTACTCCAAAGTTCATAGGACCCTATCAAATTCTTCGTCGGGTAGGTCCTGTAGCCTATAAAATTTCTTTACCACCTTTTCTTTCAAATCTCCATGATGTTTTTCATGTGTCACAACTGAAGAAGTATATATCTGATCCCTCTCACGTGATTGAGTCTGATATCGTACAATTAAAAGAGAATCTGACGTATGAAGCATATCCTGTGCGGATTGAAGATAGAAGGATCAAGCAGCTCAGGGATAAGCAAATTCCTTTAGTCAAGGTTATTTGGGATACTACTACTGGTGATGCAACATGGGAATTGGAAGATAAAATGCAGGAGCAATATCCAGAGTTGTTTTTAGATACGTAAATTTCGAGGACGAAATTTTTTTTTAGAGGGGGAGAATTGTAACGTCCGTAATTTTTGATTCTGTTTTAATTTGATTTTATGTATGTGATGTGTGTTAAAATAGGATAAAATATATTTTATTAAGGATAATGAAATAGATGAAGCTCTCTGACATTGGGAGGTGATGGTTTGAGTTAGACGGTTAGATACAGAGAGAATTCTGTTTGCCGTAAATAGACGAAAGAGTGGCTTTGTGAAGTAGAAACCCTAGATTTAGGTTAAGAAAAAGATTTGAAGGTATAAATAGTGATTTTATAATATTCGAGGATTTTAGAAATTTATTCGAGAATTTTCTGAAGAACGCATAAAAATATTACAGTTTTGGTCCCTATAGTTTGACTAGGTTGAACTGCGAGTAGATATGGAGACTAGAACATATCTAGAAATATTTTTGAGGATGCCAAATGATGTTTCCTAATATTTTAGAATTTTAGAAATTATTTTGGAAATTTTTGGAATGACAGATGAAGAATTGCAGTTTTGGTCCCTGTAGAACGAGAACTGGATAGCAGGGAGAGCAGGTGAATGCCAGAAGCTTAGGAAATGATTCAAAATCAACCAAAAGAGTACCCAATGGTGTTCTTATAATATCTATGATTTTTAGAAATTTTCTGGGATTTTTCTGAGAAAGTTGATTTTTACCCTAAGTTATGGGTTACGGTAAAAATCGAAAAGTTACCGTAGTGCTTCTAAGCTTGATCTTTTTGAACCAAGACTTTTGTGACATCTTATTTACATGGCTTAGGACTTATTACAAGGTTCATGAGAGGTTTTACCCCAATAGGTTAGGTTTGGACAATTTTTACTATGAAATACAAAAGTTACCATACTTAATTACCCTTGGAGAGTTACCATTTACCATGGTTAAGGTGAGAAAAATTATTTACCCCCTTGGACTGCTGTGCTGCGCCAGATTAGAAGAGGAAGAGGGTAGAATTCTCTTGAAGCATGACTCATGGTAATGGACCAATAAAAACCAAGCAAGTGAACCAAGTAATGATTAAGAGGAAAAAATCATAAGATAGGAAGAGAAAGGGAGAGGGAGCCGTGAGTTTGAGGAAGAGAAGGAGAAGAAGACCTTCATGTTCTTGAGTTCATCTTGTGCAACTCCATAGCCAAACCTTGAGTGATTCTTCCAAAATCCTTGTCCAAATACACTAGTTTTCAAGTCTTGAATCATAGGATTAGTGGACAAGAAGCTAACAAGAAGCAAACAAGGAAGAGAAGGGAAGGAAGAAGGAAGAGCTTGGAGTAGGATTTTCTTCAAGTTTGGTAAGGGGAAATCTCTTCTTACATGATTATGTAAAGTTTGGTAGACATAATTAGAGCTTTGATTGTATGGTTTTGATTATGGTGATGTTAATTTTGTTCTAGGGTTCATGAAGTTGATAACTTATGTGGTCATGTATTTTTATGAATATGATTGTGTTTTGAGATGTGCATATGTTTGGTATGAACCTTGTTAATGGATTGAATGGATTGGAGAAGAGTTTGGTGTTGTTTAGGGTTTGAATTGGAATATATTTGTGCCCTTGGTATGAAGATTGATATGCTCTTGTTGATGAGTGATGTTCATGGTTTGAATATGGCATGAGATTGTTGTGAAAATAATGAACCTCATTTGTTTGGATTCAATTGAACTTAAACATGCAAAGAAGAGATTGGTTACATCATTTTTGTGAAAATCGCAAGTCTGGTACGCCCTGGGTGTGGCTGTTTTCGTGGCTGGGAAATTCTGGAAAACAGGGGACAGCTCTGTTCATACCGCGGGTGTGAAAAACTCTTGCGCCTGTGAACAGTTCTGGACCCAGGTTTTTGAAAATTAGTATTTTTGGTAAAAATCAAGTTTTCCCAATATTTTTCATAAACATACTTAAGAGAAAATGATTATTTGAACATTAAAGAATGGTATGTATGTTACTTAAGTTGAATTTTAGAACTTAAACATGGATTTGAATAAATATATTTTGGAAAAAGATCAATATTTCAAAGAGAGTAAAAATGTGATAAAAGAGATGTTGAATGAGCACAAAGAGATGTGAATGAGCACAAAGAGATGTGAATTATCATGAATGATGATAATGTGATAACCTAGAGTGAAGGTTATATGTGATTGTGCAAGTGATAACCTAGAGAAAAGGTTAAAGTGATTACAAGACAAACCAAAGCTTAAAAATGCTTGAGAATGGTGATTTTGTATGCTTAATGTGATGTGCCATTTTGCATAAAGAGAAAGAGAATTTGGCAAGTGGCCAATGTGATGAGCATTACAACCCGGATGGGGTTGAGAATAGGGATAGTCTGGCCACAGTAGCCTAAAGGGATTATCCAGGTTGCGAAACCCCTCAGATGGTCAGGTAGGAGATATCCCCTGAGCCGAGGCAAGTCGCATAACCCGGCTTGGATAAATCTGACGGACTTGACTATTCATGATATGGTGAGACGTAGCTTATCTGAATGATTACTATGAAGTCTGGAGGGACTCTCTGGTAAGTCTGCTACGGCCAATCGCTCAATGGTGTTGGAGGTAGGGAAGTCTCCTTGGAGCACTACGAGGGTGATGTGAGGGGAAATAGAAGTGACATGCATTGTATTATATATGAGTTAATGATAAGTTGATTGATGCTGAGATTGGCATTATGACTGTGAATATTTTATTGTGCTGAGATTGATGCTGTGACTGTGATTATTTAATTGTGTCTATGAGAACATATTGTTTTTCTGGTAAATGTTATACTTCTGAATCAAGAAAGGGTGAGTAGTAGATAATTAATATTGCTATTAAATCTGATAAGTTGGGTAGAATTTGTATTGATTGTCTCTATGCTTTATTATTTATGTACGATGATTTTTCACCCTTGCCTATATGTTTTGTGCTCTTGTTTTGAACATGATTCATATAGATGGGAGATCCTCCGGCAGGGTTGACCAAAGTCCGTAGACTTAGTTTCTGGCCCAGAGGGGCGGAAGGAGAGGGGTGGATTATCAACCCCGAGACACAGTGGGGTACATATTTAGGTTATGTTACGTCGCTAGAAACGTCCACTGAAGGACCGCATAGATGGACTGTAGAAAATATTATATTAGATGTAAAGATGCCTATACAGGAGCTGTGGGATGCCTGGAGAGAGAAGGAGAGGCAGAGGCAACAGGTGCCTCAACCAGAGCCTACACACCGATCCGAGCCAAAGCAGCAGGAGACTACAAGACCAGGTCCACTGCACCAGAGAACTAGGACTCCTCCTTGTAAGAGGTTTTACGGGAAATGGAGACAAACGGCGCGTAAGAGTACAGTACGCCGTGCACAGCCACTGAAGATCACTCCCTCCGAGAAGAGGCCAATGGAGAAGACACCTACCCCTCAGCCTGATAGCAAGGGAAAGGGGAAGCAGATAGTGGAAGAGGAAAGTGATCCTTCAGAGGAGTCAGTGGGTAGTGTGTAGGAGTGGTGAGGACATAGTGTGCGGAGTGACTTTGTTTTGTTTTGTTTATGTAGTAGTTGACTCTATACCGGTGCGGGCTTATACTTAGAGTATTTTGGATGACTGTACTTTATACTATATGACTTTACCAGTTGACCAGTGATGTATATGTACACTTGAGATCAGTAGTATATCTGATGTATATTATTCCTTTAGTAGTTAGTTTCTCTTGTTTTTCATTTCGTTAATGATACGTTACGGCATGAAAGAGTTTTCGAAATCGAAACAACGTAAGTGAGAGTTTCAAGTAAAAATAAAATAAAATAAAATAATACATAAGGCTCATGTTTCCTTTAAAGAAAAAAATTTATACTCATTTTCGAAAGATCAACTTAGGTTAATTAAAAGAAGAATTTCCTTAAAATGAAAATCAATATGACGTATTTTAGATAAATCAGGTTACTTATGTTGTAATATCCTTTTATGAGAAAGGATGTTGCAATTAGTGGTATCAGAGCCCGGTTGAGTCATGTAGGGATGTTTAGGGTGTAGGTACATTATGCTAGGTTGTGTGAACTCTGACTGATATTGAGATGTGAACTTTGATTGACTCTGATTGCTTTGTTATGTGTAATGATTGACTTGCTAGGTGGATTTCGGATTGTACTTTTCCTGGTTAAACTGCAGGAATCCATGGCTCGTAATACTGATGCGATAGAAAGGGCAGTAGGTGCCATGAACCAGATGGCAGCAACTATGGCACAGCAAGCTGAACGTGCCGAACAACGTGAGATTCAGAATCAGTTGAGAGCCGCTAGGGCTGCAGAGAATAAGGGGCTGTTTGATTTTAAGAAACATGATCCACCTCAGTTTAATGGGGAACCGAATCCTGAAAAAGCTGACTTGTGGATACAGGAGATAGAGAAAATCTTTCTTGCTTTACATTGTGCTGAGGAAGTTAAGGTACCCTATGCTACTTATCTGCTGATTGGGGATGCGGAGTACTGGTGGAAAGGAGTGCAACAGTTACTGGAGGCTGAGCACCAGGCTGTGACTTGGGAAATTTTTCGTACTAGATTCCTGGAGAAATATTTTCCTCAGAGTGCTAGAACTCAGAAAGAACTGGAATTTCTAAATCTACAGCAGAAGGAGATGACTGTAGATGCCTATGCAGCAAAGTTTGAGACTTTGGCTAAGTATTTTCGTTTCTTTCAGCTCCAACCTGATGAAGGGTGGAAGTGTGAAAGGTTTGAAAAGGGTTTACGGTATGAGATTAAGGAAGTAGTGTCACCTTTGGAAATTCGTCAATTTCAACCCCTGGTGGAGAAGTGTAGGAAAATTGAGATTCTGAAAAAGGAGAGGGGAATGAGGAGTGATGTGGGTGGACCCTCGAGGTTTAGGCCACAAAATCAAAAAGGGAAACAATTCCAAAGGAAACCTTATACTAGACCAGGAAATGTTGGAAATCAGCAGCAGAATCGCGGTGTAGCATCTGCTGGCTGGAGTGGGAACCGTGGGAATCAAGGACTGAATGAGATAAAATGTTTTAATTGTGGGAAGACAGGACATTACTCTACTAGCTGTACTCAGAGGGGAGTAACTTGTTTCAGATGTGGAAAGGTGGGGCATATGTCTAAGGATTGTAGAGCACCGAAGTCAGAACCATCAGTGAACAATATGCAGGCGGTGAGGCCAAGGACAAAGGGACGTGTTTATACCCTGAGTGGCATTGAAGCTTCGAAATCGGATGATCTTATACAAGGTACATGCGACATAGCGGGTAATCTTTTAATTGTACTGTATGATTCAGGCGCAACGCATTCGTTTATATCCTTTGATTGTGTGAAACGGCTAAATTTGCCTACTTCTTGGATGTCATATGATTTGGTTGTTTCCTTACCTGTTGCTAAACCAGTCATTGTAAATACTATTTGTTTAAATTGTCCAGTCACCATACTCGGTAGGAAATATCACATCGATCTAATCTGTTTACCTTTGGTCCAGTTAGATATTGTCTTGGGAATGGATTGGTTGTCTGTTAATCATGTTTTCTTAGATTGTGCTAATAAAACCTTAGTTTTTCCAAATTCTGAAGTTTCTGGACTTATGTCTGCCAACCAAGTGGAAGCTTCTTTGAAAGAAGGAGCAAAAGGATACATGTTATTTTCCTTGTTGAAATTCGAGAGTGAGAAAGAACTGAATAATGTGCCAGTAGTGAGAGAATTCTCCGAAGTGTTTCCAGAAGATGTTCCAGGTTTGCCACCTGAGAGAGAGGTCGAGTTTACTATAGACTTAGTACCTGGATCAGGTCCAATCTCTATAGCTCCATATAGAATGTCACCAATGGAATTGGCTGAGCTGAAAAAGCAACTAGAGGATTTATTGTCTAAGCAGTTTATTAGACCAAGTGTTTCTCCGTGGGGTGCACCAGTGTTGTTGGTAAAGAAGAAGGATGGAACTTCTAGGTTGTGTGTAGATTACAGACAGTTGAATAAGATAACGATCAAGAATAAATATCCTTTGCCACGTATTGATGACTTGATGGATCAACTGCTTGGAGCTTCTGTATTCTCTAAGATAGATCTAAGAACAGGGTATCATCAGATTAGAGTAAAAGCTGAGGATGTACCTAAGACTGCTTTTAGAACCCGATATGGGCATTATGAGTATCTTGTGATGCCATTTGGTGTGACTAATGCACCAGCGATATTCATGGATTACATGAATAGGGATTTTAGTCCGTTCTTAGACAGGTTTGTGGTGGTGTTTATTGATGATATTTTGATTTATTCAAAGAGTGAGGAGGAACATGAAGAACATTTGCGACAAGTGTTGCAAGTTTTGAGTGAGCATAAGTTATATGCTAAGTTGTCTAAGTGTGAATTCTGGTTGAGAAAAGTACAGTTTTTAGGTCATGTAATTTCTAAAGAAGGTATAGCGGTAGATCCTGAAAAGGTAGAAGCGGTACTTTCGTGGGAAAGACCAAAGACTGTAACTGAGATTCGTAGCTTTGTAGGGTTAGCTGGGTATTACAGGAGATTTATTCAAGGATTTTCAAAGATAGTGGCTCCTTTGACTAAGTTGACCCGAAAAGATCAACCTTTCGTTTGGACTGAGGAGTGTGAGAAAAGTTTTCTTGAGTTGAAAGAAAGGTTAACGATTTCACCTGTGTTAGTGTTACCTAATCCGGAAGAACCTATGGAGGTATTTTGTGATGCTTCTTATCAGGGACTAGGTGGTGTGTTAATGCAAAATGGGAGAGTTGTATCTTATGCATCTCGTCAGTTGAAAACTCATGAAAGGAATTATCCAACCCATGATCTTGAGTTAGCTTCAGTAGTTTTTGCTTTGAAGATTTGGAGACATTACCTTTATGGGTTAACTTTTACCGTGTTTAGCGATCATAAGAGTTTGAAGTACTTATTTGATCAAAAGGAGTTAAATATGAGACAGAGGAGATGGATAGAATTTCTTAAGGATTATGATTTTAATCTGATGTATCATCCAGGAAAAGCTAACGTTGTGGCCGATGCTTTGAGTAGGAAGTCTGTGCATATGTCGGTCATGATGATTAAAGAGTTAGAATTGATAGAGAATTTCCGTGATCTGAATTTATCAATGGATGTATACAGAGATAGGATTTCATTAAGTATGATTAAGGTGACAAGTGAGTTGATGAAAGAGATCAAGGAACAACAAGCAACTGATGAGCATTTGATCGAAAAGAGAGAGTTGCTTGAACAAGGAAAGGTTACGGAGTTTAGTATAGGGAGTGATGGTATTTTAAGATGTAAGGGTAGAGTTTGTGTACCAAATAATTCTGAGATGAGAAGGTTAATTCTTGATGAGTCGCATAAAAGTAAGCTAAGTATTCATCCTGGATTTAATAAGATGTACCAAGATTTGAAACAAAGATACTGGTGGCCAGGAATGAAGAAGCAAGTGGCTGAATATGTAGCATCTTGTTTGACTTGTCAAAAAGCAAAGATAGAACATAGAAAACCTGCAGGAATGATGCAATCTCTAGAGATACCTGAGTGGAAATGGGAAGGAATATCTATGGATTTTGTATCTGGGTTGCCTAGAACTCGGAAAGGATTTGATGCAGTCTGGGTGATCATAGATAGATTAACTAAGTCGTCCCATTTTCTACCTATTAATATGAAGTATTCTTTAGAGAAGTTGGCCCAGTTGTACATAAAAGAGATTGTTAGATTACATGGAGTGCCTTCTAGCATAGTTTCTGACAGAGATCCAAGGTTTACTTCTAGATTTTGGCAAAGTATGCAGAATGCGCTAGGGACTAGGCTTAAATTGAGTTCTGCTTATCATCCACAAACGGATGGTCAAACAGAAAGAACAATTCAATCCCTAGAAGATCTGCTGAGAGCTTGTGTTTTGGATCACAAAGAGGGTTGGGATGAACTGTTGCCATTAATTGAGTTTACTTATAACAACAGTTATCATTCTAGTATAGGAATGGCACCATATGAGGCTTTATATGGGAGGAAATGCCAAACACCTTTGTGTTGGTATCAGGATGGAGAGAGTATGATAGTGGGACCAGAGATTGTGCAAGAAACAACGGAGAAAGTGAAACAGATTAGAGAGAGAATGCGAGTGGCACAGAGTCGGCAAAAGAGTTATTCTGACAAGAGAAGGAGGCCACTTGAATTTCAGGAAGGTGAACATGTTTTCTTGAGAGTCACACCAGTGACTGGGGTTGGTAGAGCCATAAAATCTAGAAAACTTACTCCAAAGTTCATAGGACCCTATCAAATTCTTCGTCGGGTAGGTCCTGTAGCCTATAAAATTTCTTTACCACCTTTTCTTTCAAATCTCCATGATGTTTTTCATGTGTCACAACTGAAGAAGTATATATCTGATCCCTCTCACGTGATTGAGTCTGATATCGTACAATTAAAAGAGAATCTGACGTATGAAGCATATCCTGTGCGGATTGAAGATAGAAGGATCAAGCAGCTCAGGGATAAGCAAATTCCTTTAGTCAAGGTTATTTGGGATACTACTACTGGTGATGCAACATGGGAATTGGAAGATAAAATGCAGGAGCAATATCCAGAGTTGTTTTTAGATACGTAAATTTCGAGGACGAAATTTTTTTTTAGAGGGGGAGAATTGTAACGTCCGTAATTTTTGATTCTGTTTTAATTTGATTTTATGTATGTGATGTGTGTTAAAATAGGATAAAATATATTTTATTAAGGATAATGAAATAGATGAAGCTCTCTGACATTGGGAGGTGATGGTTTGAGTTAGACGGTTAGATACAGAGAGAATTCTGTTTGCCGTAAATAGACGAAAGAGTGGCTTTGTGAAGTAGAAACCCTAGATTTAGGTTAAGAAAAAGATTTGAAGGTATAAATAGTGATTTTATAATATTCGAGGATTTTAGAAATTTATTCGAGAATTTTCTGAAGAACGCATAAAAATATTACAGTTTTGGTCCCTATAGTTTGACTAGGTTGAACTGCGAGTAGATATGGAGACTAGAACATATCTAGAAATATTTTTGAGGATGCCAAATGATGTTTCCTAATATTTTAGAATTTTAGAAATTATTTTGGAAATTTTTGGAATGACAGATGAAGAATTGCAGTTTTGGTCCCTGTAGAACGAGAACTGGATAGCAGGGAGAGCAGGTGAATGCCAGAAGCTTAGGAAATGATTCAAAATCAACCAAAAGAGTACCCAATGGTGTTCTTATAATATCTATGATTTTTAGAAATTTTCTGGGATTTTTCTGAGAAAGTTGATTTTTACCCTAAGTTATGGGTTACGGTAAAAATCGAAAAGTTACCGTAGTGCTTCTAAGCTTGATCTTTTTGAACCAAGACTTTTGTGACATCTTATTTACATGGCTTAGGACTTATTACAAGGTTCATGAGAGGTTTTACCCCAATAGGTTAGGTTTGGACAATTTTTACTATGAAATACAAAAGTTACCATACTTAATTACCCTTGGAGAGTTACCATTTACCATGGTTAAGGTGAGAAAAATTATTTACCCCCTTGGACTGCTGTGCTGCGCCAGATTAGAAGAGGAAGAGGGTAGAATTCTCTTGAAGCATGACTCATGGGCATGGACCAATAAGAACCAAGCAAGTGAACCAAGTAATGATTAAGAGGAAAAAATCATAAGATAGGAAGAGAAAGGGAGAGGGAGCCGTGAGTTTGAGGAAGAGAAGGAGAAGAAGACCTTCATGTTCTTGAGTTCATCTTGTGCAACTCCATAGCCAAACCTTGAGTGATTCTTCCAAAATCCTTGTCCAAATACACTAGTTTTCAAGTCTTGAATCATAGGATTAGTGGACAAGAAGCTAACAAGAAGCAAACAAGGAAGAGAAGGGAAGGAAGAAGGAAGAGCTTGGAGTAGGATTTTCTTCAAGTTTGGTAAGGGGAAATCTCTTCTTACATGATTATGTAAAGTTTGGTAGACATAATTAGAGCTTTGATTGTATGGTTTTGATTATGGTGATGTTAATTTTGTTCTAGGGTTCATGAAGTTGATAACTTATGTGGTCATGTATTTTTATGAATATGATTGTGTTTTGAGATGTGCATATGTTTGGTATGAACCTTGTTAATGGATTGAATGGATTGGAGAAGAGTTTGGTGTTGTTTAGGGTTTGAATTGGAATATATTTGTGCCCTTGGTATGAAGATTGATATGCTCTTGTTGATGAGTGATGTTCATGGTTTGAATATGGCATGAGATTGTTGTGAAAATAATGAACCTCATTTGTTTGGATTCAATTGAACTTAAACATGCAAAGAAGAGATTGGTTACATCATTTTTGTGAAAATCGCAAGTCTGGTACGCCCTGGGTGTGGCTGTTTTCGTGGCTGGGAAATTCTGGAAAACAGGGGACAGCTCTGTTCATACCGCGGGTGTGAAAAACTCTTGCGCCTGTGAACAGTTCTGGACCCAGGTTTTTGAAAATTAGTATTTTTGGTAAAAATCAAGTTTTCCCAATATTTTTCATAAACATACTTAAGAGAAAATGATTATTTGAACATTAAAGAATGGTATGTATGTTACTTAAGTTGAATTTTAGAACTTAAACATGGATTTGAATAAATATATTTTGGAAAAAGATCAATATTTCAAAGAGAGTAAAAATGTGATAAAAGAGATGTTGAATGAGCACAAAGAGATGTGAATGAGCACAAAGAGATGTGAATTATCATGAATGATGATAATGTGATAACCTAGAGTGAAGGTTATATGTGATTGTGCAAGTGATAACCTAGAGAAAAGGTTAAAGTGATTACAAGACAAACCAAAGCTTAAAAATGCTTGAGAATGGTGATTTTGTATGCTTAATGTGATGTGCCATTTTGCATAAAGAGAAAGAGAATTTGGCAAGTGGCCAATGTGATGAGCATTACAACCCGGATGGGGTTGAGAATAGGGATAGTCTGGCCACAGTAGCCTAAAGGGATTATCCAGGTTGCGAAACCCCTCAGATGGTCAGGTAGGAGATATCCCCTGAGCCGAGGCAAGTCGCATAACCCGGCTTGGATAAATCTGACGGACTTGACTATTCATGATATGGTGAGACGTAGCTTATCTGAATGATTACTATGAAGTCTGGAGGGACTCTCTGGTAAGTCTGCTACGGCCAATCGCTCAATGGTGTTGGAGGTAGGGAAGTCTCCTTGGAGCACTACGAGGGTGATGTGAGGGGAAATAGAAGTGACATGCATTGTATTATATATGAGTTAATGATAAGTTGATTGATGCTGAGATTGGCATTATGACTGTGAATATTTTATTGTGCTGAGATTGATGCTGTGACTGTGATTATTTAATTGTGTCTATGAGAACATATTGTTTTTCTGGTAAATGTTATACTTCTGAATCAAGAAAGGGTGAGTAGTAGATAATTAATATTGCTATTAAATCTGATAAGTTGGGTAGAATTTGTATTGATTGTCTCTATGCTTTATTATTTATGTACGATGATTTTTCACCCTTGCCTATATGTTTTGTGCTCTTGTTTTGAACATGATTCATATAGATGGGAGATCCTCCGGCAGGGTTGACCAAAGTCCGTAGACTTAGTTTCTGGCCCAGAGGGGCGGAAGGAGAGGGGTGGATTATCAACCCCGAGACACAGTGGGGTACATATTTAGGTTATGTTACGTCGCTAGAAACGTCCACTGAAGGACCGCATAGATGGACTGTAGAAAATATTATATTAGATGTAAAGATGCCTATACAGGAGCTGTGGGATGCCTGGAGAGAGAAGGAGAGGCAGAGGCAACAGGTGCCTCAACCAGAGCCTACACACCGATCCGAGCCAAAGCAGCAGGAGACTACAAGACCAGGTCCACTGCACCAGAGAACTAGGACTCCTCCTTGTAAGAGGTTTTACGGGAAATGGAGACAAACGGCGCGTAAGAGTACAGTACGCCGTGCACAGCCACTGAAGATCACTCCCTCCGAGAAGAGGCCAATGGAGAAGACACCTACCCCTCAGCCTGATAGCAAGGGAAAGGGGAAGCAGATAGTGGAAGAGGAAAGTGATCCTTCAGAGGAGTCAGTGGGTAGTGTGTAGGAGTGGTGAGGACATAGTGTGCGGAGTGACTTTGTTTTGTTTTGTTTATGTAGTAGTTGACTCTATACCGGTGCGGGCTTATACTTAGAGTATTTTGGATGACTGTACTTTATACTATATGACTTTACCAGTTGACCAGTGATGTATATGTACACTTGAGATCAGTAGTATATCTGATGTATATTATTCCTTTAGTAGTTAGTTTCTCTTGTTTTTCATTTCGTTAATGATACGTTACGGCATGAAAGAGTTTTCGAAATCGAAACAACGTAAGTGAGAGTTTCAAGTAAAAATAAAATAAAATAAAATAATACATAAGGCTCATGTTTCCTTTAAAGAAAAAAATTTATACTCATTTTCGAAAGATCAACTTAGGTTAATTAAAAGAAGAATTTCCTTAAAATGAAAATCAATATGACGTATTTTAGATAAATCAGGTTACTTATGTTGTAATATCCTTTTATGAGAAAGGGTGTTGCAACATACCCAAGGTATGTTCCCCATTGGATGTTCGGGTTAACTATCCACCCTTCACCCTCACCCCCTCGGGGCTGTAAACTCAGTCTACGAACCTTCGTCAACCCACCCGGCTGGTGGTCCATATATATGAATCATGTTGCAAAGAGCACAAAACATATAGGCAAGGGTGAAAAATCCTTGTACACAAGTTATGAAAATATAGTGACAACAGAAAAGAAGAAAGTAAATCATGCTTATCAAACATAACCTACATCATGCATTTCTCTACCATTTACCTTTTCTCAGCAGAAAATTATATAATCGCCCTCCTAGTAAGGCACTCTCATATACACAATGAAAATCATCACAATTATAGTATAAAACTCATCATCAAGCAATATATCATCAACGCAGATATATTATAATGCATGTCACTTCTATTTCCCTCTCATCACCCTCATAGTGCTCCAAGGAGACTTCCCTACCTCCAACACCTTTGAGCGATTGGCTATAGCAAACTTAACAGACTTATCAGAGAGTTCATCCAGACTTTATGATAATCATTCAGATAAGCTACATTTAAACACAATATCATATCATGAATAGCCAAGTCAGTCAGATTTATCCAAGCCGGGTTGTGCGACTTGCCTCGGCTCAGGGGATATCGCCTACACTGGCCATCTGAGGGGTTTCGCAACCTGGATAATCACAGTAGGCAACTGTGGCCCAACTATCCCTATTCTCAACCCTCTCTGGGTTGTAATGCTCATCTCATGGCCTCTTGCCAAATCTCTTTCTCTTTATGCAAAATGGCATATCATACTATGCATACAAAGTAATCATGACAAGCAATTTTCAAGTTTTGGTTTCTCTTATAACTTCATTAATCTATTCTCTATGTTATCTCTTGTAACAACCACATATAACCTTATCTCTTGGTTATGGTATTCTCATCTCTTTGTGATTATTCTCAATCATTATGTCTCTTCCTCTTTCATTCAATACCCTTTATTAATCTTTGTCTCTTAACAAAATAGCATTTCCTAAATCAAATGTTTAATTTCTAAAAATAAATAAACTAAAATACTTGCCAACTTTTAAATTCAAAAATGACATTTTTCTCTTAAAAAGCTTTATTCAATAAGCTGGAAAAATATGAATTTCGTAAAATTCTGGGCTGATTTATTTTCTAGAGTCCAGAACTGTCCACAGGCGTGATAATTTTCACACCGGCGGCGTAGACAGCACTGTCCCCAGTTTTTCCAAAAACTTCCGATTTTCACAGCTTCGAAAATAAACCCACCCAGGGAATGACTGATCCGATTTCACAAAGTTCAAACCAATTAAATCTCTTCCTTACATGGTTAAGACCTAATTAATAAAAATGAGCAAAAATTATACTTTTGGATCAATTACAAAGTTTTTCAAATTATAAACAATCACCTTGAATTTTTTACTACTTCAGTTAACTCTTCAATCCCAAAACACAACAACTCAATATCAGGCTATTGATCCAAACTTTAACAAGACATAGAGCAAGATCATCACACACAAAACAATTACTTCTCCACCACCAAGAACAATCCACATCAAAGAAAAACCAATCTCAATCACACAAAGTTCAAGCAATCCAAATTCATCATCAAGTTAATCATTCATGACAAAGCTACTTAAGACAATTTCTTATCAAGCATGAATACATCTCTTGAGTCATCCCAATACCATATGAACAAAAAGAGTACTTACCTTAAAGATCAAAATACTCTCTAATTAAAATCACAAGCTTCTTGCACTAATTAACCACAAACAAACATAGCACACACACATCATCCAAATCCTAATAACCTTGTATGAGAAGATCTCCCCTTACCTTTTCCTCTAGCTTGTGAAAGAAGAACCCCTAGCTCCTTGCTCTTCTTCTTCTTCTTCTTCTTCTTCTTCTTGATTATCTCCTTCCAACACAAACATAATACATCCAAGATACCAAATAAGTCTTCTCATCTCAAGGAAAATTCTTAGCAAATGAAGAAAAGAACTTAAGGTGAACTAACCACAACCAACCCTAAGCTCATGAACCATGAAGAAGACAATAAAAACTTAATCTATGGAGTTATTATCAAGTACCTTGGTAGCTTGAGGATCCCAAAATCAAAAAGCAAAACTTGTGAAAACTTGATTATTTTCAGTGAAAACTTAGAGAGAAAATGTTTGTGGTGTGAGAGTGAAAATGAAAGTATCAAACAAGAGTCCTTTCTCCCTCTCTCCTTCAACTCGGTCTCTCCCCCTCTTTTGCTTCTTGAGCAAGTTTTTTTTTTAAGACAATCATAACAAATAAATGACTCATTTGTAAAATTAAATCAAGGATTTTTCTAATTGGTTCAAAATTATGAGTCATGGGACTTAAGAATTTTCCACACCCTTCTACACAAAGTCAGGGGCGGTGCAGCTGGTCCAAGGGCAAGGTAAATAATTTTTTCCACTTTTAACCATGGTAAAAGATAAATACAAGTAAGAAAAATGTGGTAACTTTTGTATTTCATGGTAAAATTGCCCCAAAAATAACCTATTGAGGTGAAAAATTCTCATGACTCTTATAACAAGCCAAGACCACGAAATTAAAGTGCCAAAAAGGTCTTGGTACATAAAAATCAAGTTTAGAAGTATTACAGTAATTTTTCGATTTCACCGTAACCCGTAAATTAGGGTTAAACTGCACTTTCTCTGAAAAATCTCAGAAAATTTCTAAAAATCATAAATATTATGAAAACACTATGGTTACCCTTAAGTTTGATTTTGGATCATTTTCTAACTCTCTGGCATCCAGTTGTTCTCCCGTTTACCCTGTTCTTCATTCTATAGGGACCAAAACAACAATTCTTAATCTGATATTCTAGAAATTCCCAAAATAAATTCTAAAATTCTAAAATAATCTAAAAACATCATTTGACTTCTGAAAAATATTTCTTAACTTGTTCTGGTCTCCAAACCAAATCACAGTTCAACCTGATCAAACTACAGGGACCAAAATGGTAACATTTTAATCCGTTTCTCAGAAAATTCCCAAATAAATTTTTAAAATCCTCAAATATTGTAAAATCACTATTTGTATCTTCAAATCTTTTTCTTAACCTCAATTTAGGGTTTCTACCTCACAACGCAACCAATCCGTGAATCTACCGTAAACAGAATTCTGTCTAAATCTCAACTTCCGACTTAAACTTCAAACTTCTAAGATTAAGAAAACTTTATCTCTGAGATTAATTTTCCTAAATACATTTAATACACACAATTAACATATTATATATATACAATAATAATAAAAACAAAAATCCTAAAAATATGGACGTTACATATTGGACTCAGAATCTCTTTGAGATTCATCTTGGAGTTGAATCACTTGAAGTTTCAACTCTTCATTATCTGTTCTGAGTACTTGGTTTTCTAAAGTAAGTTTTTCAAAATCTTTAGACATGAGTGAAAACTTTTTCTTTAAAGATCTGTACTCATCAGAGAGAATGGACGATTCTCTAAGAAGATCATCAAAATTATTTTTCAGTTCAGGATAAGAAAGTACCACTTTTTCATCCTCAGTGTCTGTTGAGGGCAGGCTTGCCATCAGACAAAGATTTGCTTCTTCCTTATCATCCTCGTCCTCATCATCAGATGAATCATCAAGGTCCTCCCAGGTTGCCATAAAACCCTTCTTCTTCTTGAAGAACTTTTTCTTTGTCCTCTCTGCTTCAGGGCAGTCTGCCTTGTAGTGGCCTGGTTTCTTGCAGCCATAGCACACCACGGGGCTTTTCTCTTTCTGCTCAGTTTTCTCCTGTGGAAATCTATTGTTGAATTGCTTCCTTCTGAAGCCGCCTTTCTTTCTCTACATGGATTTTATCTTCTTTGAGATGAAGGAAAGTTCATCATCTGAGCCTTCTTCTCCTTCTGAGCTACATGACTCTTCATCTGAGTCATTGGCCTTCAGTGCTTTTGAGGTGCTCCCTCTTTGAGCTTTAAGAGCAATGGACTTTGCTCTTTTTTCTGTTCCCTCTTCCTTGAGCTCAAGCTCATGCACTTTGAGCGAACCCAGAAGTTCTTCCATAGCAAGAGTGGATAGGTCCCTTATTTCTTGAATAGCAGTGACCTTGGGTCTCCATTGTCTTGGCAGACTCCTAAGGATTTTTCTGATGTGATCCTGGGTTGTGTAGATTTTTCCCAGAGATCTCAGATTGTTGATGATTGTTTGGAATCTCCCAAACATCTGATCTATAGTCTCGTGATCTTCCATTTTAAATAGTTCATATTGATGAACCAATATGCTGATTTTGGATTCATGGACCTGAGATGATCCTTCATGAGCCAAAGCAAGAGTATCCCATATCTCTTTGGTTGTAGTGCAGCCGTGCACTTTGTCATACTCAGACTTTGTGATGGTACACATCAGATAGTGCCTGGCCTTTGAGTTCAGCTGGAATCTTGTCCTCTGATCAGGTGTCCACTGGACTCTAGGCAATGGTTGCCCTGCTTCATCTACTGGAGCAGTGTAACCATTTTCAACGACATCCTACATGTCTATATTTTGTGCATCAAAGAATGTGATCATTCTTTGCTTCCAATAGTCGTATTCTTCTCCATTGAATAGTGGTGGCCTGTTCACAGCTTTTCCCTCGTTCTCTATGGATCATTGTTCTCTACACTGTTAGGTGCTCAACCCCTAGAGACCGAGCTCTGATGCCACATGTATATAACAAGATGAAACACAAGAAGGGGGTTGAATTGTGTTTCTTAGCTGTTAAAAACTTTTAGTAAACGTTGGACGCTACTTAGGAAGAATTGGACGCACAACGAGTATTGGACGCACATGGTAAGTTGGACGCAGAAACGACCACTTGGTTTAAAATAGGTTTAGGTTCATTTAAAACATTTGATGCATTTGTTAAATAAAATCTCAACTCAATCCCCACAGTTAGTATTAAAAATGAAAGTAAAGGAGTTAAGGGATAGAAGATTTACACAGTTGTTTTATCCTGGTTCACCCTTTCCTAAGAGCCACGTCCAGTCCCCTCAAACTAGAGAGATTTCACTATCAATCCCGATAGAATACCAGTATTCTTCAATAGCCTCCTCAGACCTTTACACAAGTATTGTTTGCACACTTAGCCTCTCCATGCTCAATGAAGTATTCTTTTACAGACAAGCCTCTCCAGGCTCAAACAAGTATTTTTTTACAGACAAGCCTATTCAGGCTCACACAACTCAAAAAAGTGTTTGTGTTTCTAAGTGTTGCTACTCACACAAGTGTGAATATGAAATCTTAAGCACTTCGAGAGTTAAGCAAACTCACTTTTACAAGAAGAAAGAAATATACAGACTCTTTCAAAGTTTACAAAGTATATGAAATAATATGCATATCATTTGCTCTCTTTTTTGCGTTCTTAGTCTTCTGTATTCTTCTTCTTGTTCACGGTATTTATAGGCTTGAATGAAGCTTCAGATTGATCTTGAACTTGTTCTTGCGTCAGCCTTCATAAAATGGCCGTTTACTGATAGCATTAAATGTTATCTTCCCGTTGCTTCAATGGAGTGCTTCTTCAGCGTAGGTTGTGCAGTTCTTACTCCAAGGATAGGAGCAACCTGTACTCAAAGTCTCAATTACATAGTGGTTAAAGGTAATATCCAGTTGAGACAAAGAAAAAAAACTGTGTGAAAGGAAAGTTATGTTTAGAGAGTGACAGATATGTTCAGATTACATTCTCTCTCATGTACACTTTCCACAATGCTTTATTCTTTTCATTAAATGCTATCTGAAAACGTTGACAATTAAGTCCGAGAAAAGCATACATATAGTTATTTATTTCAAATCATTTTCTCATTTAATATATCTCAAATTAAATGCAAGAGCAATAAATAGCATGTCAAGAGATCAAAACAGCATGCGTGTTGGATGCAGCTTTAAGCAAAATGGACGCTTAGCTGTCTTACCATTTGGACGCATAACATGTCTTAGCAAATGGCCGCCCCCCTCCATCAATTAATTTTTTATCACATCTCTTCCTTCCACTTGCTTCATGGCTGCCCCCCTCCATCATGACTCACTTGAGTCTAGTTTCTTCTCAAGGCTTCTCAATTTTGAGTCATGCCATGAGTCACTTGCCTAAGCCAATTAGAAAAAGGGTTGATTAAACCTAATTAGTTAATTAGGCATTTTAAGAGTCATGGCTTACATCACATGATCTTTTTTCTTCCTCCCTTGTCCCTCCTTACGGCTTCCCCCTCCCCTATAAATACCCCCTCATGCCTCATAAATTTCCTACACCAAAAGCCTTGTGTTGACAAGCCAAAATTCCTCTCTTTTTCTCTTTGAAGTTTTCTTGCTTGGTGTTCTTGGTTCTTCAAGCCTTGTTCTTCCAAGTTCTTGTGGCAAAGGTAAGGGGAATCTGTTGCAAATTAATTTGAGAAGTATGAGTTTGATTCTCGTTTGTACTTGACTTGTGTGTTTTGTGTTTTATAGCTTTTATTTGTTTATTTTTTCTTTATAATTGTTTTATGGCTTTAATTTAATTGTTTTGTGCTATTTATTAATTGTAGTGTTAGAATGCCCAAATTTCTTTAATTTTTGTGGGAATAAGGTGAGGATGGCAAAAGTAATTTTGAGCTTATGTAAACATACCGTTTTAATGGCAAAATTTAGATTTACCGTAAATATGATCTTACTGTAAGGAAAATGCAATTTATTCTTTTGTGAAAACCCTGATATTGTCTATCATTGATCTAGAAGGTGATGGTTAAGATAAATGGTTTATCAGTATGGGTCTATCTAGGATAGACAGAGGTCTTTGAAGGGGCTTTTTAAGTCCGTATCTCCTTCCTGGGAATTGTATTGTTACGCTGTTTGGGGAATTCTTAACCTATGGACCCGGTATTTACGTGACTAAGATAATTTGGGAAAGAAGTGATTTCTAAATAACCTATATATAAATAGACTGGATTGGATAAAAGAGTATAACAGTAAAGGATTCTCGGTGAATCCTACTGTTATAGCATCTATCGGAATTTAATATAATGGTAATGGATTCTCTGTGAATTCTACTGTTATATTATCAGTAAAAAATATTGAGTTGGTATCCAATCTGTATATGTATATAATTAACTCAGTCTAATTTTCAATGCCTCTGGCAGTGAAAATTAGTGAGGTAGGCTTTCAACGGACCTCTTTCCTGGAAAATAACGGGTGTTTAAGTATTTCAGTAATAAACTCAGCTTGATTTCTTGTCACTTAGTCTATGTTTTGTCTGAGTGGTGAGATTCTATGTTTTAACTTAAGATATGTGATGTTATGTTCTGAGTGGTTTGGAAATAAAAGAGAGATGCTTGGTAAAAGCGATGTTCTTATATGCTTAGTACTAATGCGATGTTCCTATATGCTTTGTCAAAAGCAATGTTCTCATATGCTTTGTTTAAAGCAATGTTCCTACACGATGCTCTCAAATGCTTTGTCTAAAGCAAGGTTCCTACACGATATTCTCATATGCTTTGTTTAAAACGATTTTCTTATCTGATGATTTTCATGAAATTTCCTTGATCTGTTTTGGTGAAGTTCTTATTATTTGCTATGTAGATATACTGATTTCATGAGTGTGATTTCTTGTATTTGTACTTTACTTATTACTTTGTTTAGAGTTTTACGCTTGCTTACTTTCTATGTTGTTGGTATATGGTTGAGTAGATGTTTACCCAAGGAATGGGTTAGCTCTTAGAAGAGGATTGGAAGGAAGTTGCTATATAAATGGATAGAGATTCCGAGAAGAATTGGTATTTACTGTTTTTGATTGGGCAGTGGTCTCAAGACCAGACTGGCTTCGATGTTCACTATTTTTCCATGGCAACTTTTATGCATTCATCAATAGCTCTTGATTAGGATAATGGTATACATACAATGTTGATTGCTGGATGAAGTTCAAAGAAAGGAGCACGAATAAATATTGCAAATTACTTGAAGATGCTCCTATCACATGAGTGACAAGGAAGTAAAATACAAATGTTGTCTCAACTTCAAATGGATAATATGGATCAACTACAACCTATAGCTCATTTACATTGTGAATCAAGCATCAAATGAAGGATCACTCAATAAGGTACGTGTCTTACTCAATATTTGTTGAATTACCTTATCGTGATAAAAATGAAATTATGATGAAAATATTTTGAGCTTTAAAAATATATTTCATATGAATTCATTATTGGAAAACCATTGAATAATGGAATGAATGATTGCTTCATCAAAAAATTAAACTTAAACGCCTTAGAAAAGGAGTTTATCTTTTGATAAATGTTGTAATCTTTAAGGAGTTAAGAAATGTGCTATGTGTGCAACTGTCATCTTTATGCATAATTATTATTCACATACTGCATAAGATTCCTCCTTAATGAATATTCAAGGATATAAAGTGGTCTTAAGTGAACTAACTCCCTTTAGTGCAAGATGACTCCTCTAAGGCAAGATATTAGCCTAATTGTGCATCTTAATTGCCTGCTGCACAATCTCTGTCTTATGCAGAAAAAGAGATTGGTTTTTAACTGTCAAATAAAGCCTTCAAGAGTATAAGTTAGCCTATTTGAATAAGAAGACAATAGACAAAATGTTTAGAGCAAGAAAAGGAACAAAAACTTGTGCTTTGTTAAGACTAGGCAAATTGAGGGTTTGCAAAAGTTTAGCATGTAGTGCGTGTAGGTAACAAGATGAAACACAAGAAGGGGGGGTTGAATTGTGTTTCAAAGCTTTTAAAAACTTTTCGAAAACGTTGGACGCTGATTATAAAAAATGTTGGACGCACAGCGCAACTGGTTTATTGGACGCACAAACACTTTGGATGCAAAAACATCCACTTAGTTTAAAACAAGTTTTCTTTGTGCGATTAAAGCGTATTGAATAACTTGTTAAAATAAATTCAAAATCAATCCCCTCAGTTAGTATAAACAAATAAATTAACAGAGATAAGGGATAGAGAAAATAACACAAGTGTTTATCTTGGTTCACCCTTTCCTAAGAGCTACGTCCAGTCCCCTCAAACTAGAGAGATTTCACTATCAATCAAGATAGAATACAAGTATTCTTCAACAGCCTCTTCAGGCCTTACAACAAGTATTCTTTGCACACCAAGCCTCTCCAGGCTCAATACAAGTATTCTTTCACAACCAAGCCTCTCCAGGCTTAACACCAAGTATTCTTTACACGTAGCCTCTCCAGGCTATATCCCAAGTATTCTTTTACAGACAAGCCTCTCCAGGCTCAAACAAGTATTCTTTCAAAACAAGCCTCTCTAGGCTTAAACAACTCAGAAGAGTGTTTTTGACTCAAAGTGCTATCTAACTCACACAAGTGAGAATATGAAAATCTTAAGCACTTCAAGAGTTAAGCAAACTCTCTTTTACAAGAAGGAAGAAAATAATACAAGACTTTCTATAATAATCAGAGTATTTGCACAGCGTTTCAGCTCTTTCTTTTCTTGGTTCAGTCTATTGTATTCTTCTTCTTGTTCACGGTATTTATAGACTTTGATGAAGCTTCAGACTTGTTCTTTGAATAACTCAGCTTCAGCCTTCATAAATATGACCATTCTCTAATAGCATTAAATGCTATTTTTCCGTTGCTCTGAGGAGTTTTACTTCAATATGTATGTCTGCGTCTCTTTCTCCTAAGTCAGAAACAACCTGTACTCATAGTCTCAATTGCACTAAGGTTAATAGTAATATTTTGTTGAGGCAAAGAAAATACACTGTGTAAAGCAGAAAGTAGTGTTCAGAGAGATATAGAAATAATCATAGTACACTCTCTCTCTAAATACACTTTCCACAGTGCTTTATGTTTTTCATTAAATGCATGTTCAAACACGTTGAATACAGCTATTTCAAATCATTTGCTCAATAAATATGTTCCATATTAAATGCAAGAGCAATAAATAGCAAGTTATGTATTCTGCGTTTTGGACACAACATATATAGAATATATGGACTTTTCAGATTATGTACACAATGGACGCATACCTTTGCTTACCATTTGTACTTGAGACAGCTTGGTTCATATGGACGCATATTCATTGCTTACCATATGGACTTATGACTTTGCTTCTCTGATAGTACGTCTCTATAACAATTGTTGGACGTTTATTAATTCTGCTTCTTTGGACACAAAGCATAGTGTGTCTCCATGAATAATTACTGAACGCTTATAGGTTCTGCTTCTTTGGACGCAAAGCTTCATTGGACGTATTGCTTCTTTGAGTCCATTGGACGCTCCACTCTTTGACTATACATATATGTGCCAATGTCACACTGGACGATGGACTTATCTTTGTTGTACCTACAAGAGCTTGTCAGCAGACTTCGTAAAACCTTTAATAATTATTGTTATCATCAAAACCACTTAGGGAATTCATGTATTAGAAATGCTTTTGAATAATTTGGTTCCAACAGTGTGTTTTCATGATAAATCTGATCTCTACATGTCCTAAATACATGAATAGGCTTTGGTATAAGGTTTGAGAAGAATCAGCCATGGTTTGCATATTTTGAGTAGCCCTTAACCAACTAGAAGCCTAAGTGAAGGAATGCAAATATTGTTTTGCAAAAGTAAAGATTCTGGTATGGTTTCTTTAATGAATCCTTGTTCATCAAGTTTGAAATGATTACCAAAGGATTATGATGAACTTTGAAAGGATTTCAACAAGATTTGCTATGATTGGACTGTCCATACTAAACTAGTAGTTTTCAATAGGAAAATGTGAGGTTCAATGATGTGAAAACTACTATTCTAGTTTATGGAAGATAAGTTTTGCATAAGTGTGTCCTTGGAACGATATTTGCTTACTCTAAGCAAGGAAATGCAATTTTGAGGTTATCCCATAGCTCTAGTATAGCACTTACTAGTTATGAAACCAAAAAGGAGAGATATCAGCAAGTTAAGGACTTGAAATGAAATTTTCTGCATAATGAGTTGTTGTTGCAAAAAAATATAGTTGTGATACTTGCTTTCAAAGTGCTTAAGATGAATCTTGTAAAGTGGAACAAAGGCTAGCAAGTAATCAAAAAGTTTTGCACAACTTGATCCTTGAAAAGACACACTCTCTTGTGAAACTTAGCCTAAGTATATGCAAGAAAAATAGCTTGGGGTATGTAGAAATATTCTGCATAATTCTTGTGATCATTTAAGTTGTCACAAACATGCATAGGATCAGACTACCATGATTGAAATTAAGTTTGATACATATTATGATCAAGTGGTGAGTCACCTATAGTTTTACCCTAGTGAATATGTCCTAGTCAAGGCTTGTGGAGCAAAAGTGCTTAATTTTCATCTACTGTATATTGGATGCTCTTAAGACTTGAAATATGTTTGTTGATTGGTTAAACCCTGTTAAAGAGATCATAAAGAGGTCACAGTACCCTTCTTGCAATTTAAGTGTGAGAAATCACATTGGAGTATGATATGCTTGAATGAATGCAATTGTTCAAAGTCTACAAAGACTCATATATCCAAAAGGACAATGGAAATCTCTATTGAGAAAAAGAAGGATAGCATTAGAGGACTACTCAAAGGATTGAGTTATTCATAGAAATCAATTGATTCCTTCTATTTAGAGAATGGGTAGATTCCTAACTCATGCTTAAAAGTACTTCTAGGATGACAATGCCCTATCATCTATATCCTTCTCATTGAACAATCTAAAGGAGATCCCTTTATAGAAATGCTTCTTTCTTTCTTTATACCTCATCCATTTCACAAAGAAAAGGGGAGAAATGAAAGAAACTTGAGGTTGAAAAGATATGAAGAAAGAAAGTAGAAAGGAAATAAAACTTCTAAGGTTTAGAGGAGAAAAAATTCACTTCTCAGAAAACTCAGGGGGAGTATTCTGAATTTTCATGAATGTAGAAATAAACCTTCTAAGGTTTAGAGGAGAAAGAATTCTCTTATCAGAAAACTTAGGGGGAGTAATCTGAATTTTCATGAAAGTAGAAACATCTACTAAGTAGGTTTTTATTTTTAAACCCTTCATAGAAGCCAAAGCATAAAAGGAGAAAGATTTTTAAAGCCTATAAGGATATACCTTTAGCTTCTACAAGAACCGAAGCATTTGAAGATGATCTTCAAAGAGAGGGATGATAAGAATATAGACATGATTCTATCTCATGCTAAGAAAAGGATAAGAGATCTTAGATGACATCATTTTCTCCATCCTAGTTTGAATATGTTGAAAAAGTACATATGAGTTGAAGTCTCAAAGAACCTTGGAAATTCCTCTATATTTACCAAAGAAACTTTTTGGTAATCCTTTAGGGAAACCCTCTATGAAAGCTGAGTTCAAAACCCTAAACCTTGACAAGGGAAGAGGAAATGGTTATATGATAAGTGACACCCCCTCATTTTGATTGATGCCAAAAGGGGGAGAGAATGAAGATCTGAACAAATTTATTGAAATGAATGCTTCTGAATAGCTTGATTAAACTCTACACTTCATTGTTATATACATTGAGTTTAAATTATTGAATGCAGAAATAACATGTGTTGAAATGCATAAATATATATTGTTGAGAAATTAATGCATAAGTTCAGGGGGAGCTTGTTGTTTCACCTTGAATATAATTACATTTCTGAACTATGAAACTTTAGAGAGGCTTGTCCGGAACTTATGCATAGTTCAGAAATGTAATTATCAGAAGCTTATATTATATCAAGAATGTTCAAGTCTCACAGAAGCTTGAACTTATGCATAGTCTGAGAGTCTGCAGTATTTATCAGAAGCTTATATTATATCAAGAATGTTCAAGTCTCACAGAAGAAACAAGTTTAGAATGTTCAGAAGACTTAAAACAACCAACATTCTCAGTAGATTCAAGGTACACCAACATGAACACATTGCAAGACCAAAGCAAAGACTTCCAAGATATCAGAAGCATAAGCATGTTGTATGGAAGATCAATATACTGAGAGAATGATAAGAAAGTCAGACATAAAGAATCTCTCAAGACAAAATATTGCTCAAGGTCAAGAATGTTCAAGAATAGGTACATTCATATATGCCTGTAAGAATGTTCAAGAAAGAACAAGACAGAATGTTCATAGGAGCTCAGAATTATGAACATTCTCAGAAGAATTAAGTACACCAACATGAACATTCTCAAAGACCAAAGACAAGACATCCATGACTTGAAAAGTACAAGAGTATGATATGGATAGTCAATGACCTGAGAAAGAAATGAGAGAGTCAGAAATGAAAGACTTCTCAAAACCAGAAGGTTGCTCAGAGTCAAAGAATGGTCAAGAACAGAAGACTTGTTGACCCTTCTCTGAAGACAGCATAGTTCAACTATCAGAAGGTCCCATAAGAAGTTCTGAAGAAAAGAAGTACCACCACATATAAGATACAAGTGTTCTCACACTTCTTAAAGATAGAAACTTGAGGAATATCAAGAAGAAGAACACATCTGATAGCTAAGAAAGTTATCAGAATGTTGAACATCAGAATGTTCTTCAAAAGGTTGAACATCAGAATGTTCACCAGAAGGTTCACATCAGAACATTCTCAGAAGCTTCATCAAATATCCACTTAGAAGCTTCATAAATCTGCTCAGAAGCCTTAGCAGAAGAAACCTCAGAATGATCATCAGAATGTTCATCATAATGTTCTTGATGACAGTTATAAAGTTTGACAGCTTCTCAGAAAAGTACGAGAAGATAGATGTAACACTGCAAACTGCCACAAAAGGTCTCCAACGGTCATATAACGACTATATTGACTTGGGAACAGTACTTAAACGCAAAAGGCAGCTGCAAAACGTGAGGGAGAGAGATTACACACGCAGAAACATGATTTGAAGATCATTTCTCTTCATCCTTCCCACTCCAGCAACCTTCTCACACCAAGAAGAAACTTTCTCATATCAGAGAAAAACATTCTTACATCAGATAGAATGTTAAGGAGTGACCACAGCTTTGTACTTAAATGGTAATCCACTCAATGAGTGTCGTGAAACTTTATTCCAACCACAAACACATTATTTATCATCCGTGAGATGAGAGTCCTCTCAAACTAGCTGGGTTAGGCAAGGTTTGGGGTAGGGAAATTGTTGTGTAGGCTTGGAAATAGAAAACATGTGTTGTATGAAGCCTGTAGAGGTTTGAGGAAAAATAATACTATGTGAATGCCTAAAGAGGCAGTGAAAGAATACTTAGTGAGCCTGGAGAGGCTTGGGAAAGAATACTTAGTGAGCCTGTAGAGGCTTGAGAAAGAATACTAGAGCCTGGAGAGGCTTGAGAAAGAATATTTGAAACCTGTAGAGGCTTGGGAAAGAATACTAAGTGCATTTGCCTGAAGAGGCAAAGGAATGAATACTTGTATTAAGTGATTTGCATAATGGAAAATCTTACTGTGTGTGGGGACTGGATGTAGCCTAAAAGTTGATGGGTGAACCAGGATAGAATAACTGTGCAAAATCTTCTTTCCCTTAACTCATTTATATTTTGCATCAGCATGTTCATGCTCAGAATGTTCTGCTTGTACTTAGAATGTTTTGTTCGCTCTCAGAATGTTCTGTCAACATTCTCAGCATGCTTAACTCGTTTTAATCTGCATATTTGAACTGTATGAACTCTTCTATTTTACAAATACATCTTGACTCAGTTCAAACGATTTACACATCAAGTTAAGAAGTTTTACAAAATCATGAAACGAGATTTATGCATTAAAATATTGTTAAGAAGCTTTCTGCACAACAACCTTCTCAAAGTGCAGAATGTTCTGAACAGTAATATCTTTCAAATAAAAAACAAGATTTCTCATCTTCTGAATGTGCATTTAAATCTCTGTGAACCTTTTATATTCAGAAGACAAAATATCAGTACTCATGATTTCAAGATAAAAGCATTTCAAAGAAAATCTAGCGTCAGAATGTTGTACCTGTAAACATTTTGAGTTATGTCTTGAACATTCTGATGCAGTAACAAGAACATTCTTAACATGAGAATATTGAGAACGTTCTCAAGAAATCAATCTTCTCAGCTTTGCTTCATACATAACATTAAAACCTTTTTCCATAGAAGATTAAACTATTCTCTACTTCACATGCAACTGTCTTCCAAAGAAGAAAATGGTTATTCTAAGTTTACTTAGAAGATCATTACATGTTCGTAAACATGCATGCCACATATATCATGGGCTAACCTTCTGAGCATGAAGCTAACCTTCTCATCACTAAAGCTAACCTTCTGAACCATCCTCTAATAACCAAGTGTTCCACTTGAGTAAAACATCAGTTATGTATTTGTTATCACATGTTGAAAATTTTCAAGAGGTCACAATTCAACCCCCCTTCTTGTGATGTTAGATGCCACTTCAGGTTTGTAGGGATAAAGTCGTAAATCTAAAAGTAGCCAGGTGATTTCAGAATAATATGGACTTAAGTGAATTTGTGTGATTAATTGCTGTGTGAAATCTCGGTGTATTAATGGTTGATTTTGGGGAATTCTTGGATGGGTTCTGACTTAGTTTTACTTGGGTAGTTGCCTTATAGGAAACCATGTCAGGAAGAGGAAATAGAGATAATGCAAACTTGGCAAATGCTATCCGAGAGATGGCAACTGTCGTAGGACAAAGAGAAGGAAATGGGCAGGGTTTGGCAGACTTCCGTCGAGTCGAACCAACTCAATTCAAAGGGGGTTATGACCAGGAAGGGGCAAAACTGTGGATTCAAGAATTAGAGAAGATCTTTGTGGCTATGACGTGTACAGAGGAACGGAAGGTGACGTTCTCTGTATACATGTTAGTAGGAGATGCTGAGTTTTGGTGGTGTGGGGTACGTCAGATATTGGAGGCCGGAGAAATAGCCATTACTTGGGCTCTTTTCCGAGAATGTTTCCTAACTAAGTATTTTCCTCAGAACATCCGTCATAACAAGGAGATAGAGTTCTTAAGCCTGAAACAGGGAGAGATGTCTATCAGAGAGTATGCAGCTAAGTTTGAGTCACTCTCTAAATTTTTTCAATATTTCCAATTGCATCCTAATCCATCATGGAAATGTAAGAAGTTCCAGGAGGGACTAATGTATGATCTGAGGGAGGCAATGACACCTTTGAAGGTGGAGGAGTTCTGTGAGATGATAGAGTGTTGCTCTATGATAGAGGAAACAAAAAGGGGAAAAGGAGTAGTGAATAAGGATTCTGGACCATCTAGGTGTGATAGGGGAAGAGGCAATCAGGATTAGAGGAAACCTTACTATAGGCCACCAAGAAACCAACAATTTTACCAGAACACCACACCTACTTTTGGTGGTCAGGGAGGATTTAATTCAAATGGTCAGGGTACCATTCGGAAATACTATAGGTGTGGGAAACATGGTCACTTATCTGACACTTGTCGAGAGAAAAGGATTACTTATTTCCAATGTGGTAAGATGGGACATGTTGCTAAAGACTGTCAGTCAAAGCAGAAGGAACCTATTGCTGACATTCTGAATAAGAATAGGCCAAAAGGAAAGATTTACACCATATCGGGTGCTACCATTTCTTCACATGGTAATAATGTACCGAAGTAGTAAGGGTCTTAGGATATGCCGCAAGGGCTGAAGGCGGCAATGTTGTTTTGTAAATGTTACATAGGTACTTTAGTATCTATAGATTGGAAATATAAGACACTAAGTTAGTATGTACTCTTTTGGAAATGTCCTATATGTTTAGAGCCTACTAGGAATGTTGTACTTACTATTGTTATATAAATATAGGAAGTATTTGGTTGCATTGATATTGTGTTGATTGTGTGTATGTGCTTGCAAATTCTCTGTTATACTTAAAAACTTGGTTATCTGAATGTGTTTTGGGGGATGATATTATTAGCCATGAACTTATTATTGCTTTCTTACTACTTAAGGACAAGGTGTGAGTCTGATCAACTCTTTAGCTTGTTGGTAGCAGTAAGATAACAAAGGTATTTAGTATGAACTGATAAGTTAAATCTCTAAGTGTATCCATGAATTTCGAGGACGAAATTCTTTTTAGAGAGGGAGAATTGTAACATATGCTTTTCTGAGTTACCGTTTAAATCCGTTTTACATGAAAGTTTGTGATCTAAATGCTAAGTGATTTATTTTTATCTTATAATTAAGGTTTTTATATGCTTATCAAATTATTTCATTAAAACAGACATTTTCCTTTGACGTTTGAACCTTTTCAGACAACTGTGTTTACCGTAATTAACGGATAAGATTTTAAGTAGCTAAAGTATATCAAAACAACCCAGAAAACAAAACTTCCTTCACAAAAATTGGCATTCAGAGACCAAATTGAGGCCAGAAAGAGATCTTTTTCAAAGCTAAATCAAATTTTTACATTTTTTTAGGATTTTTGGGATTTATTTCAAATTTTTTTGAAAAGCATATCAAAAGTTACTTTTTCAGTACCTATGGACACGAGAAACGAGAATTTTTGAACAGAAATAGATTTTTAGTGAACAGGGAATGCTCAAAGTCATTTTTAAAGAGGGATCATTAGTGTTTAAATTCAATTAGGGATTTTCTGAGAATTTTCTGAAAAATGTCCGTTTTGCACTTACGGCGCATCCGTTTTCCTTTGTTTATGCGAACCGCGAAGTATACCCTTACCGTAAAAATCCAGAAACTATTCCATGAAGCCATTAGGGCTATTATAGGGCATTTTTTAGATTTCTTATTGGTTGTCACACTTTAAATTAATTTCAGGAATTTTTGATCAATGAAAAGACTATTTTACCCTTGATTTTCACTTAAACTACCAAAACCTAAAGTTTTTAACCAAGCTATCACGTGGCCCTTATTTCTCCCATCTTGGTCGACATCATTAGGCTGTTCTTAAGCCTTGGATGAGCTTGTCACATGGATTCCAATCCTAGGGAAAAGCCTTGAAGCAATTAGGAAAAAAATGGATTAAAAACTAATTATCTAGTCATTAATTTTTGATCATATCCCTTCCTCCCACTTGCTTCATGGCCGCCCCCTTCCATCATGACTCACTTGAGTCTAGTTTCTTCTCAAGGCTTCTCAATTTTGAGTCATGCCATGAGTCACTTGCCTAGGCCAATTAGAAAAAGGGTTGATTAAACCTAATTAGTTAATTAGGCATTTTAAGAGTCATGGCTTATATCACATGATCTTTTTTCTTCCTCCTTTGTCCCTCCTCATTGCTGCCCACTCCCCTATAAATACCCCCTTATGCCTCATAACTTTCCTACACCAAAAGCCTTGTGTTGACAAGCCAAAATTTCTCCCTTTTTCTCTTTGAAGTTCTTAGTTTTCTTGCTTGGTATTCTTCGTTCTTCAAGCCTTGTTCTTCCAAGTTCTTGTGGCAAAAGTAAGGGGAACCTCTTGCAATTAATTTGAGAAGTATGAGTTTGATTCTTGTTTGTGCTTGATTTGTGTGTTTTGTGTGTTATAGCTTTTAATTATTTATATAATGCCCAAATTTCTTTAAATTTTCGTGGGAATAAGGTGAGGATGGCAAAAGTAATTTTGAGCTTTTGTAAACATACCGTTATAATGGCAAAATTTAGACTTACCGTAAAAATAATCTTACTGTAAAGAAAATGCAATTTATTCTTTGTGAAAACCTTGATATTGTCTATCATTGATATATAACGTGATGGTTAAGTTAATGGTTTATCAGTTTGGGTCTGTCTAGGAAAGACAGACATCTTTGAAGGGGCTTTTTAAAGTCCGTCTCTCTTTCATGGGAACTATATTGATACGCTGTTTGGGGAATTCTTAACCTAGGGACCCGGTATATACGTGACTAAGATAATTTGGGAAAGAAGTGATTTCTAAATAACATATATATAAATAGATTGGATTGGATAAAAGAGTATAACAGTAAAGGATTCTCGGTGAATCCCACTGTTATGGCATCTATCGGAATTTAATATAATGGTAATGGATTCTCGGTGAATTCTACAGTTATATTATCAGTGAAAATATTGAGTTGGTATCCAGTCTGCATATGTATATAATATAATTAACTCAGTTTAATTTTCAATGCCTCTGGCAGTGAAAATTAGTGAGGTAGGCTTTCAACGGGCCTCTACCCTGAAAAATAACTGGTGTTTAAGTATTTCAGTAATAAACTCATTTTGATTTCTTGTCACTTAGTCTATGTTTTATCTGAGTGGTGAGATTTTGTGTTTTAACTTAATATATGTGATGTTATGTTCTGAGTAATTTGGAAATAAAAGAGAGATGCTTGGTAAAAGTGATGTTCCTATATGCTTAGTACTAATGTGATGTTCCCATATGCTTTGTAAAAAGCGTTGTTCTCATATGTTTTGTTTAAAGCGATGTTCCTACACGATGCTCTCAAATGCTTTGCCTAAAGTGAGGTTCCTACACGGCTTTGTTTAAAGCGATTTTCTTATCTGATGATTTTCATGAAATTTCCTTGATCTGTTTTGGTGAAGTTCTTATTATTTGTTACGTAGATATACTGATTTCATGAGTGTGATTTCTTGTATTTGTACTTTACTTATTACTTTGTTTAGATTTTACCCTTGCCTACTTTCTATGTTGTTGGTATATGGTTGAGTAGATGTTTTACCCAAAGAATGGGTTAGCTCTTAGAAGAGGATCGGAAGGAAGTTGTTGTATAAATGGATAGAGATTCCGAGAAGAATTGGTACGTATTTACTGTTTTTGATTGGGTAGAGGTCTCAAGACCAGACTGACTCTGATGTTCACTATTTTTCCTTGTAAAAACTCTGATGATTATATGAGATGAGATTAATTTTACATAAGTATTGTTCTATGTTTCCGCACTTAAAACCTTTTGAAAAGAATTAAGACATATTCTCCATCCTTCTCTTTATTTAAAAGAAGAAGAAAATTTATACGCATTTTCGGGGAAGGAATGTTGAGTTTGCACCAAATATTTTCTAAGTTATTTCGAAATTCTTGGTTACTATGGTGTAATATCCTTTTTGGAGAAAGGGTGTTACAATCCCAACGAGGAAGATGTCAAGGATGCAATGGAGAAGGTTTTGGCATTGGACAAAGCTTACCCATTTCCCTAATGTTGGGAACCATGCTTGAAAAATTCCCTGCAAAATTTGAGCTTGCTGTCTGGTGGCGTTCAACAAAAGTCCCAACATTGTGAAATGGCTTCGAGCTGGCACTGCCACGTTCCTCACCATGGCCTACATCCTCACCGTCAATGCCTTCATCCTAACTGACTCTTGCGGAAACTGCTCTATCTTCGACTGCGTCCCTCTCTGCTCTGACTAGGTATGAAATGATGGTTCAATACATTGTCATCAATGTTCAAGATAAGTTGTAACAAAGATATGCCACTCATCAAGATGCAAAGTCGTGACCATCCTGTTGATTGTCAAACTGTAGAATAAGAGCCCGATGGAAAGTCATGGTACCATGATATCAAGTGTTATATTAAAGACAGGGAATACCCTCCAGGATCCTCAGAAAATGACAAGAGAACCCTCAGGAGGCTTGCAATGAGCTTTTTCCTTAGTGGGGATGTAGTCTATAAGAAAAACCATGACATGGTACTTCTCAGGTGTGTTGATTCGGCAGAAGTAGAAAAAATTCTCAAAGAGGTCCATGAAGGTTCTTTTGGAACTAATGCAAATGGGCATGCTTTGGCCCGAAAAATCTTGAGAACTGGGTATTATGGGTTGACAATGGAGAATGACTGTTTTAATTATGTGAAGAAATGCCACAAATGCCAGACATATGCTGATAATGTTCACATGCCACCAGTATCTTTAAATGTTTTGACAGCACCGTGGCCTTTTTCAATGTGGGGAATGGATGTTATAGGAGCCATTGAACCGAAAGCCTCAAATGGACACCGCTTCATCCTTGTCACAATCGATTATTCACTAAATGGGTGGAGGCGGTTTCTTATGCTAATGTGACTAGTAATGTGGTGGTCAAATTCAAAAAAATGAGTTGATTTGTCGTTATGGCTTACCTAGCAAGATCATCATTGACAACGCAACCAATCTGAATAATATAATGATGAAGGAGCTATGTGATAATTTCAAAATTCAACACCACAATTCCTCCCCATATTGCCCAAAAATGAATGGGGCAGTTGAGGCAGCAAATAAGAATATCATCCAGAAGATGGTGGTGACGTATAAAGACTGGCATGAAATGCTCCCTTTTGCGTTACATGTAACACCCTTTCTCCAAAAAGGATATTACACCATAGTTACCAAGAATTTCAAAATAACTTAGAAAATATTTGGTTTAAAACTCAACATTCCTTCTCTAAAAATGCGTATAAATTTTTTTGTCTTTTCTTTAATAATGAAAAGGATGGAGAGTATGTGTTGATTAATTTTCGAAAAGGTTTTTTTTTAAGTGCGGAAGCATAAAACAATATTTGTAAGGATAACATCTCATTTCATATAACCAACAAAGTCTTTACAGGAAAAGATTGAAAATGATACAGTGAACATCTGAGCCAGTCTAATCTCTAGACCTTTACCCAAAACAATACAACAATCATCTAGTCTTCTTGGAATCCATATACATCTATACAGCAGCATCCTTTAGATCCTCTTCTAAAAGCTAGCCCACTTCTTGGGTCAAACATCTACTCCGTCATGCATCAACACAACAAAGCAGGCAAGGGTGAAACTCTAAACAACTTAATAAGTAAAGTACAAGCACAACCAAATCATAGATGATACATCACCCAATTCAAAGAATAGATAATCAACATATAGCAGTCATACCGCACCCAACAGATGAATCATTCAATGCCGTAAACAGAGAATTTAACACGGTAATATATCTCAAGAAATTATCAAACACACAAGACTATCTACATTTTCGGGACACACCCACGAGAAATGAACCCGCTGCTTTTGGAGACTTTACTTAATTATTTAGGGACACACCCACGAGAAAAGAACCCGCTGCTCCTGGAGACTTTACCACTTATATTCGGGACACACCCAAGAGTAAGTCACCCGCTACTTCTGGAGATTTTACCATAGGAATTTCGGCACATAGCCACGAGCATTCAGCTCGCTAATCCTGGAGATTTCACTTAGTAACCACAAACCCCAACTTACGACTTAACTCTCAAATAAACACAGAATTCACAAGTAAACACAGATTCACGAGTAACTGTAGAATAAAAACGTATTCGAAAATAGACTAAGTGAAATTAACTGTTTATTTACGGAAATACTTAAGCACTATTTATTTTCCAAGATAAAAAGGCCCGTTGGAAGCCTACCTCATTAATTTCCACTGTCATAAACGTTGGAAATTAAACTGAGTTTATTGCATATATATACAGATTGGATACCCGCTCTATATTTCCCACTCTTAATATAACAGTAGAATTCACCGGGAATCCATTACTGTTACATTAAATTCTGAAAGATGCTATAATAGTAGAATTAACCGAGAATCCATTACTGTTATACTCTTTTATCCAATCCAATCTATTTATATATACGGTATTAAGAAATCACTTCTTTCCCAGATTATCTTAGTCATGGATACCCCTGGTCCCTAGTGTTAAGATTTTTAAACAGCGTATTAATACAGATCCCAGGCTAGAAAAAGACGGACTTTATAATAGCCCCTTCAAAGGTCTCTTTCCTTTCTAGACAGATCCATACTAATAAACCAATCAAATCTTTAACCATCACATTTGACCATATACATGTTAGATAATATCAGAGTTTTTCACAAAGAATAAAATGTATTTTCTTTACGGTAAAATCGTATTTGCGGTAAATCTAAATTTTGCCATTATAACGGTATGTTTACAAAGTTCAAAAATTAATTTTAACATAACCTCCTTGCTTCACGAAAATTTAAAGAATTTTGGGCATTATAACCTTACTATTAATAATTAACACAAAATAATTAATTTAAAGCTTGTAAAACATTTATCAAGGCATAAAAGCAAAAACACATAAAACATACTAATCAAGCATAACCAAGAATCAAACATATACTTCACAAATTAATTTGCATGAGGTTCCCCCTACCTTTCACCAAAAATGGATGAAGATCCAAGAACACAAAGAAATTTAAGAGAAGAGAAAAAGAGCGAAAAGTGTTTGCTTCATGAAATTGTGTGTGTAATTTTTATGAGGCAAGGGGGGCTATTTATAGTGGATGGGGGCAGCCAAGGGGTTGAGTTAAAGGAACCTTGGTTAGTTTAGAAAGTAATCATAGTTTAGCTTTTAATAAAAATCAAAACAATTAACTAATTCCTAATTGGCCTAAACCACTTCACAAGGATTGAATCCAAGTGAAAGATCATCATCCAAGGGTCCAAGTTGAGGAAGAGGGGCGGTCAAGGAGCAAGGAGAAGGGAGGAATAAGGAAAGTATGTGATGTAAGTCATGACTACTAAAACACACATTTATCTAATTAGTTTTAATCTTACCTTTATTCTAATTAGTTTAAAACTTTGACTCATGGACCAAATGCACCTAGTCCTCTTCTTGGCAAGGTGGTAGGACGGTTTATGAGGGCTGAAAAGGGAGGGAGTGAAGTTACATCTTTGCCCCTAGGGTTTTCAAGTGAAAAGGGATACAAATCAAGGGCAAAAGTGACTTTTCACTAATCAAAACTTCCTAAAACGAATTTAAAGATTGAGAACTGATAAGAAATCTTGGGAATACCATGTAATAGCCCTAATAGCTTCATGGAAGAGTTTTTGGAATTTTACGGTAAGTGTAAGCTATGCGTTTAGCTCAAAGAACGAAAAAACGGACTCGCCGTAAGTGAAAAACAGACATTTTTCAGAAAATTCCCAGAAAATTCTCAAAAATCACAAATTTAATTTAAACACTAATGGTCTCTTTTGAAAATTGATTTTGAGCTCTCACTGATCAATATAAATCCATTTCGGTTTAAAAATGCTTATTTTACGTACTAAACGGAGTTTTGAAAAAGTGACTTTTGATCTGTCTTTCAGAAAAATCCGAAATAATTTCCATAAATCCTAAAAAATGGAAAAACATGTTCTAGCTATTTAAAATCTTTATTAGACTTCAACTTGAGCTCCGAATCAGTTTATCAGTTCAAGTAGTTTACTATTTGGATCAAAACAGAACTTTTAAATCTTTTTACTTCCAAAAATTCTAGAAAAATTTCACAAAATCTAAAATATTAGAAAAACCAACTTTTGTGAAGGAAGTTTATTTATTGAAGTCCTATGATGTTTTTAAGGTATTTAAAACTCTTTCCGTCAGTTAGACGTACTGCTTTCTGTAAAAAGACCTGATATCGATTGTAAAACTTCCGTTTCAGAAGTATTCCAGAATATGTGTATTTTACTCCAAATTTTAAGCTAAAAATAAATCACAAAACATTTACGGCACAAGAATTCATATAAAACAGAAAAAGTACGGTTTTAAACAAAGAAACGGATGTTGAATCTAAACCTGACAGAAGCTGCGAATCAATCGTTTTCAGAAGTAATCTTAAACACATATATTTAAATCCTATTTTTAAGCCAAGAATAAATCTTAAAAGATTTATATCGCAAAAATTCATATAAAACAAATTTTTAAATAGTAACTCGGAAAAACGAATGTTACATTACATGGATATCATACTTCTGCCTCAACAGGGGCAACCCCATTTTCCCTGGTATAAGGAATGGAAGCAATACTCCCCATTGAAGTGGAGATTCCTTCATTAAGGGTGCTGATGGATACAAAGTTAGACGAGGAAGAATGGGTTCAAACACGATTTGATCAATTGAATCTTATCGAAGGAAAAAGGTTGGCCGCATTATGTCATGGTCAGTTGTATCAAAGGAGGTTGAAGAGGGCACACAAGAAAAAAGTACGTCCCCGTGAATTTCAAGAAGGAGATATGGTATTAAAAAAGATTCTGCACATTCAAAAAGACCATCGTGGAAAATGGACTCCAAACTATGAGGGGCCCTATGTTGCGAAAAAGGCTTTCTCAGGAGGAGCGTTGATTCTTACAAACATGGATGGTGACAATTTGCCTCTCCCTGTGAACTCTAATGCAGTCAAGCAGTAGTACTCTTCAAAAAAAGAAAAGAAAAGAAAAAAATATACAAAGCTCGCTAGGTTGAAAACTTGAAAAGGTAACCTAGGCACAAGTTAGAGCGACCTGGTAGGTTGAAAACTGAAAAAGAGCAACCTAGGCAAAAATTAGGGTAAAAAAAAAAAGAGCTTGCTAGTTTGAAAACCTGAAAGGGCAACCTAGAGAGTTGTCAAAACGAGCCAGCTCGGCCCACACGAGCTGGCTCGGCCCGGCTGGCAGATAAACGAGCCGAGCCGAGTTGGCTCGGATTTTTCAAGGGCCAGAAAATGGTCAGCTCGGCTCGGCTCTCCCCAAGCTCGCGGGTTACTCGAGTTGGCTCACGGGCTGGCTCGCGGGCTGAATGAATAAAAAAATATTAAAAATAATTAAAAATATTTAAAAATGATTAAAAAAATATTAAAAAAAACTAAAAAAATATTTAAAATGATTAATTTTTATTTTTTTATTTTTTAGTGTGGCTCTTGACGAGCTGGCCCTCTTTAGCTCGCGGGTTAAATGAGCCGAGCCAAAAAGACCCGGAGTTAAACGAGCCAGCTATTTAGTAACTCTTTTAACCCACGAGCCGAGCCGAGCCAAGCTGGCTCGTGAGCCACAGCTCATTTTGACAGCTCTAAACCTAGGCAAGAATTAGAGCTACCCGACAGGTTGGAAATTCAAAAAGGAGCGACTTGGGCAAAAATTAGGGTCATGAAGAAAGAAAAGGCAACCTAGAAATTGTTACGTCAATTCAAGCAAAATTGATCTGGTTGAATGGGCAAATCACATGATCAAATTGTGGAACACTGGGGAAAATGATATACTCTGAAGCAGATTGAGAAGTACTCAGGATTATGAGTATGAGATTTTAGCACTGTTCATTTTGGAAGAATCGCTGGAAGAGCTGAAACCGTTCATCTTTTGTTTTGTCAACTTGTCAATTTAAATTTCACTTGTTATGTCAATCATCTGTGTTGTATTTCTCTTACCAATTGTCTTGCTCACACGTTTTATGTAACGCCCCTTTTTCCCACAAGGAACGTCACGTGAAAAACTAAAACTTAATGCGGGAAAAGCGTCTTTCATAAATTAAGGTTACCAAAATTGGTGGCTAATTTTTTTTTTAAAAGAATCTTATCCGAAAAGATTTCTCACATCATATTTAGCCATCCTGAAACTCAGAAGAAAAGAAACATCATACACATATATATATATCATCATGTCAATATACACAAGTCTTGCGCTCGCAAGTATAGTTTGGAACCACAACATAGTGGCCAAAATACATCATCATGACGCGAAGAAAAATAAAACGATAAAGCTAAACCTAGGAAAACGATAAATCAAAAAGTGTGTCCAATACACGACACAGAACATGTACATCCCAAACCTAGGCTGGTCGCTAACAGACACTCTACAACCTAGCACTAGACACCCCCACCTCTACAGGCCTAAGACGATGACGTCTCCTCGGGGTCCTCCTCAACCTCGGACACCTCGAATAGTACACTATCTGGCTCGTCTCTAACCTTCCTCTTCCCTCTATCTAAATATGATGTGAGAAACTCTAAAGAAATATGAGTTTTATGAAAACCAAGAAACTCTAAAGAGTAGAAATTTGAGAAGATGAATACTTACTCAAATCTTGAAAGAAAATAGATCTAAGGTAGTTTCCATGCTTGTAGGTTCCAATGGAGTGAACCTAAACCAAGGAAAAGCTTATTTTTAGTGAAATGAAGAACTCAAGCTTTCATGAAAACATGAAAGTGGTGGAAATAAAAAAATGAAAGAAGTTTATGGATTAGAATGATGATCCAAACCTTTTTTTGTGAAGTTTGGGTATGGAAAATCTCACTAGAACTTGGTCTTTTTGTGTATGGAAAAACTTGGAAAAATGGAGAGAAAATGGAGTTTGTATGATTCAAGTGGAGAAGATGAAGTGAAAATGAATTTCTCTCTCTTCCCTCTCCCTATGCAGATTTCGGCTGACTCAAGGAAGGCATGGGGGAGGTATGGGTTTGCATGCTTTGGTGGTTGGGAGCCATACCTCTCTCACCTAATTTTGGGAAAATTCAAAATCAACCCCTAATTGACCATTTGACTTTTGGAAGAATTTTTTAGACTTGGATCAGCCCCTCATGCTCCCAGATCTGACCAGAAAAATGGTGGGATTAAGTCCCATCAAGTTAGGGTTTAATCGGTAGTTCGAAGCGGTAAAAACGCGTAGTTTTCGAACCCCCTTTTTAGATAAATATTTTTCTAAAATGAGTAAAATCATGTGGAATAAATTTTATGATTTGAATATGTCATAGAAAAAATTAGAAATCCAAAACTAAATTTTTGGACTATTTTTCATGTCCCGGTTGCGCCCGGTTTACCCATAAAGCACCAAACGCGGGTAAAATAAAGTTTTTCTGAAAAATTTCCAGAAAATTTCTAAAAATCACAAATATTATAAGAACCATTTTTGGTTCGTTAAAAATTTATTTTGGAATAAAAAAATGACCTCCAGAAAAATACTGAACCCTATCCCCGCATCAGGAGAGAATGCAGTTCCCGCAAAAACTCAGTTTAGCGAACTCTACTACTCTAAACCCTTCAAAATCAAACCTAAGATATTACTATCACTATCCTCACCTCAAGATCCCAAAAATCATTAATTAAATAGGATTAAAAATCAATAAAAACTATATATAAAAATCAAGGTGTTACATTTTAGTCCTGTTTGTAATATACTCACTCCTTTTGTTGTCAATACTTTTGGTAATGAAATCATTCATGTTTTCTTTCTGCAAATACGCTCTTGTATATATCATTCTTTGTCATTTTTGTCTCAAAGCCTGTGTTGATCCCAATTTGCATTCTTGTGATAATCATATATTGGAACATGAAATAAGCGCTGATATATAGAAGCATTAATGGTAAAAAAAACAAAAGAAGAGAAAGAAAGTGAACTCTGAAAAGATCAATGGAAAGGCGCTGATTCCCATTCAACGAATGTGGGAGAATGGTCAAGAAAAATCCAAAATGGAAGCCGTAACAGTGATGCACCCCGGGGGCCAATGAAGGACTTTGGTCATGAAATTTGTGTTTATCTGCCCATGAATTTAGGAGGAGTGTCCTTGAGAGACTCGCGGGAAAAAATGAAATTAACGACATTTTCATTTAGATGTTTTAGGTGCTCTTGCATCATCTGTCATTCATTACATCTGGCATTGAAAAAAATCAAAAAAAGGAAAGAGAAAGAAAATCCATGGCTGTTAAGGTTTATTTTCGAGGCTAGTTCTCTGTTTTTAATAATCGAGCCAAACTCAACATGGCAATGTTTGTTTTTCATACACGAGGTTCATCCGTAAGCTGTGATCTCGTCCTGCATGAAATCCAGTTTCTGACCAACACCAGTTTTACACTCCATAGGGCTCATTGCATTTTGGCCCACATTGACTTTTCCATCAAAGCCCAATACCTGACTGACACACAATTCACTCTTTTTGTCAAAGCCCAGTACCTGTCTGGCACCTAGTTTACTTTTCTTGTCAAAACCCCAGTACCTGTTTGGCACTCAATTTACTTTTCTTGTCAAAAAGCCCATTACCTGTCTGACACCCAGTTTACTCTTCATGTCTAAGCCCAGTACTTGTCTGGCACCTGATTTGCTTTTCTTGTCAAAATCCCAGTACTTGTTTGGCACCCATTTTTGCTTTTCCCGTCTTGTTGTGTCTAAGTCGGGGACCTCCAACCCGTACTTTTTTCCTTGATCTTGTCTAAGTCGGGGACCTCCAACCAGCGCCTTTTACTTTTCTTGTCTAAGCCGGGAACCACCAACCCACACTTTTTGTTTTCTTATCTAAGCTGGGTGCAACACCCTTTCTCCAAAAAGAATATTACACCATAGTAACCAAAAGATTATCAATTACTTAGAAAGTATTTAGATTAAAGTTAATCCTTCTTCCAAAATGCGGTTAAATTTTTTTACCTTTCAAAGAAGATGAGAAGGATGGGGAATATGTTCCCTTGATTCCTTTAAAAGATTTCGAAATGTAAAGTAAAGCCATCATGGACTGAAAGTACTCCATCTCATATATATATACGTCATGATATTTTACAAAAGAGTTTGTTCCAAGACAAACTATGATTTTTGACACTGCAAAAGAAAAAGAAGTTAAAACTAATCTAAACCAGAAAGTACAAAAGTAGTAAAAGAAAAGCATACGCTACTATGTACAAATGTGCCATGATCCCATCAACTACCCAAAAGGGATCTATTACTCTAACTCCAACTCAACTATGTCTATGGGCAAGACCAAGTGGATCCTCCTAACCCTGGCAGACTAGACTCAAGGTTCCAGACCTAAATCATCGGAACCCAATCAAAGACAAACCTAGATAGATCTGGTCTAGGTAAAGGGTCATAAGTGAGGTCAGAGGTAGCCCTCCTCAAACTCATCATCAGTTAAGGAGTCAGATAACCATATAATATCCTCTTCCTCTGAGTGATGGGAACCAAGGGTATACATGGGTGGATCTACTACTCCTAAAGGTGAGGCTGGGGTATATCCTATGGAATCCTCTTGTCCTACAGGTGCTGCTGCTGAAGTATCTTCTGAAGTTCCATCTTTGCCCATGTCTGAGGGCTTGCTCCTTGTTTGGGAAGGCACATGATCTGATTCGTCACCACCATGCCCTGATGGATGTGAACTCCCACCGCCACTGTCTCCGTCATCATCACTGGTGAAGAACATGTCTTCTATACCGAATCCTACAGGTCCTAATTGTCGTAATGGTAACTTAACATCTAAGATTATCTGTTCTTGAATGAGAAGTGGGTTTTGTGGACCTCCACCTCCACTATCTACTGTCTCTACTCTTCCTACAAACCTGCCCCACTGTGTGTGATAATTTATGTTCCACCACACACAATCCCCGCCTTGGGGTTCTATACTAAGGTGTCGGATGTGTCCCAATCCCGTATCATGATGTGCCATCTATTCAGTCATGCATCAACACAACATAAAAGTAGGCAAGGGTGAGACTCTAACACAAAGTAACATGAAAAGTAGGAGTGCATCCAGAACATAGATCACGTATCAATCAATTTGCACATCAAAGCGCATATCGATATAACAAATCAATCAAGACTTATAAACAGATCAATCAAGATTTATAAACAAATCAATCAAGACTTATAAACAGATCTCGTTTAAGCAGATTTTACCTTGTGTCTTGTAAACCTACAAAAGCAATATACTAGCAAGAATATAACACCAAGTCAAGGTATACTTATGCATGCCACTTCAATATCTCTCAAACATACCGGTGTAATGCTCTAAGGAGACTTTTCCAACCTTCACACCATTGAGGCTGCACTAAACTTAACAGCATAACCAGGGAATCCCACTTAGACCCCTGAGAATACTTTGGAATACCGCATTTAAAACTTAATACCAAATCATAAATAGAACTATTAGTGAGATTTATCCATGCCGGGTATACGATTTGTCTAGGCTCGGAGGTATTCATCGACAAGGCCATTAAGACTTTCAAAACCTGGATAATCCCAGTAGACAATTATAGTCCAACATAACCTATTTTTAACCTTGTCTAGTAGGTTGTATACTCATCGTCTTTAATGCAAATGGTCGTCCAAATTTGCACATATAACTTCTTGTTAGCTTCTCTTTGTAAAACTTTCTGTCTTATTGCCACTTTTCTCAAAAATCTCTGAATCTCGTCAAAAAAAACCTTTTATATAAAATAACTCATCACTTTAGAAAATACTTTTGGATGAACAAGTATATGTTAAAATCCACATCTTTCTCTTTCTATCAGAAAACTCTTTTACTGTTTTAAATAAATCGCTCTTATTCTTATCACCCATACTTACGGATCGTTTATGAGTTAAGTTATTTTACCTGGCTTCAATAATTCGATTTATGACTGATCACACTGCGGCAGTGCCGAACTGAGGTGAGTAGTCCAACAGAGTGATTTGATACAAAAGCATAAAGGTTATTAATTTATTTCAAGCAAACCAAAACGGGGCAGAGCCACCTAGGATTGATCAAGAGAGAAGAGATCAGTAGTATTTAAACTTATGTCCACTTTTTAATCAGTAAGTGTCTTGTTCTCAAATTTTAAATAGATTCTTGGGGAATGGAATAATTACACGGCGGCTGACCCGACTGCGGTAATCAGTGTCCGTCTTCTTTAAAAGCTTGATATAGACTTAGTGAACGAAGTAAAGCTAATTAATTTCCAGCTTAAGTTATTTTCGAAGATGAAAGGATTACACGGCGGCAAAGCCGACTGCAGTAATCAATACTCGGTTTTAAAATGATACGGTATAGTTTAGGTGAACGAGATCAATTGTTTATTTACGAAAACATTTAAGCACCAATTATCTTCCAAGAAAGAGGCCCGTTGAAAGCCTATCTCACTAATTTCTACTGCCCTAGGCATTAGAAATTAAGCTGAGCTAATTGTATACATATACAGATTGGAAACCCACTCTATATTTCCCACTGTTAATATAACAGTAGAATTCACTGAGAATCCATTACTGTTATATTAAATTTCGATAGATGCTATAACAGTAGAATTCACCGAGAATCCATTACTGTTATACTTTTTTATCAAATCTAATCTATTTATATAAATACGTTTATTAAGAAATCACTTCTTTTCCAATTTATCTTAGTCACGTATATACCAGGTCCCTAGGTTAAGAATTCCCCAAACAGTATATCGGTACGGTTCCCAAGAAAGAGAGACGGACTTTAAAAAGCCCCTTCAAAGGTCTCTATCTTTCCTAGACTGATCCATGCTGATAAATCATTTATCTTAACCATCACCTTGTATATCAATGATAGACAATATCAGGGTTTTCACAAAAGAATAAATTTCACTTCTTTACGGTAAGATCATTTTTGCGGTAAATCTAAATTTTGCCATTATAACGGTATGTTTACAAAAGCTCAAAATTAATTTTATCATCCTCACCTTATTCCCACGAAATTTAAAGACATTTGGGTATTATAACACTACAATTAATAAATAGCATAAAATAATTAATTTAAAGCTATAAAATAATTATAAAGCATAAATAAACAAACAAAGGCTATAACACACAAACACACAAGTCAAGCACAAACAAGAATCAAACTCATACTTCTCAAATTAATTTGTGAGAGGTTCCCCTTACCTTTGCCACAAGTCTTGGAAGAACAAGGCTTGAAAACACCAAGAACACCAAGTAAGAAATTTAAGAACTTGAAGGAGAAAAGAGAGAGAGAGTTTGCTTGTCAACACAATGCTTCTTGGTGTGAGAATTTATGAAGCCAAGATGGGTATTTAGAGGGGGAGGGGCGGCCATGAGGAGGGACAAGGAAGGAAGGAAAAAGATCATGTGATGTAAGCCATGATTCCTAAAATGTCTAATTATTAATTAGATTTAATCAATCCTTTTTCTAATTGGATAAAGCTTATGACTATGCATATGACTCATAAGAAAAAAACACATCCAAGGGCCCTTATTTGATGGTGATGTCGACCAAGAAGAGGGAAGGGAGGGACCATTGAATTATATGGACAAAAGCTTTATGTTTTGGTAGTTTTGATGTAAAATCAAGGGTAAAATCGTAAATGTACATACCCCTACTGATTAAGGTCAATGGCTGGGTCAACACTACTATTTGGACTCCATAAAATTATTTTTAGGTCATTTGAAAATTCCCAGGTCTTCTTTCAAACTCTTTATTTCTCTATTTGCTTCAATACGGCGGATATACCATATAAAAGAGCTAAAATAGTTGAAAAATAATCTTGTCTAGAAGTATTTTTAAAAATAATGAAAAAAAGAATAAAAAATAAAATAAAAATTATTTGGACCTTTTTCACGAAATTTTCTAATACTGTAAGACAAGATCTGTACGCGATACGTACCAGTTTACTGTGAAGCAAACTTTTGTGAAGGAAGTTTATTAAAAGAAACAACTTTTGTGAACGAAGTTTATTTTCTGGGTTGGTTTAATATATTTTTTCTATTTAAAATCCTTATTCGTCAATAACAGTATATACGGTTATCCGTAAAAATCCAAACGTCAAAGGAAAAATGTCTGTTTCAATGAATTTATTTGATAAATATTTAAAAACCTTAATTATAAGACCAAAATAATTTTCTTATCACTTAGATCACACAATTTCATATAAAACAGATAATAGACGAAAAAATAGAAAACAGAAGTCTATATAAGACTTAACTATCTTACCGTTTTTATTTATAATACCAAACAAAACTTATTATCTTCTATACCTTCTAAAGTATATTAAATCCTAGAGTCTCTATCTTAACTATTTCTCCATCTCTGGTATTTATCCATTTCTTAACCAACAGATTACGGAGTTTCTCTTAGAGGGACAAAAACTGTAATTCCCTTTATATCTTTCTCTAAAATTTCAAACTTTAATTTCTAAAACTTTTATGGAACATCAAGTAACTATTGTCTATCCTCTAATACCTTTTGGAAATTAAGTATGAATTTTTCATATTCATTATCAGCTTATTCTGACAGTCAAGAATGTCCGTAAAGTATCGTTTTGACTTCTACGTCAGCTCTAAACCATTTATATTTTATCTAAAAATTTTAAGAATGTTTCTAATCCTCTAAAATTAAGACTCTATCTTATAGAGTAAAATTTTAGGATGTTACACTGGGGACCACCAACCCGCTCGTATCTAAGCCGGAGATCACAAGTCTGCACGTTTTGTTGACTTGCTTCTTTATGTCTTTGCACATTTCAATAAGTCATGGACAAAATTGGAGTTTATGTCTTTACTTATCTTTCACAACGATAATATGAAAACTACGGTTATTCATATTCTCTAGTAAAATATAAGTAAAAAGGGGTAACTTAAACACCCAATTTTGTCCTGATCTTTTTTACTTTTATTTATTTTTTTATTGGGTAATTGACTTTCTTTTTTGGTTTGGGCAAAGCTAGGCCCATTAGTTGGAAAAAATGAAAAAAAGAAAAAAGCCAGAATGGCCATTTGGGCCCAATAGGTTTTTTTGTTTGTCTGATTTCAAAACTGTTTTCTAGGCCAGTGGCCCAATTTTATTTTATTTTCTGTTCAAAAAAATTGTTTTCTAGGCCAGTGGCCCAAATTCATTACCCAATTTTATTTTATTTTTGTTTTCTTTTTTAAAAATGGGGTTCTTTGGGCCAGTGGCCCAATCACAATCGTCGGCCAAAATTTTTTTTTTTATACGAACGACAAAAAACTCAAAAAAAAAGAGAAAATAACAAAAATGTCAAAAAAGGGGGCACTGCAGCCCAAGCAGGGGAGGCGCTGCAACACCCTTTCTCATAAAAGGATATTACAACATAAGTAACCTGATTTATCTAAAATACATCATCTTGATTTTTATTTTAAGGAAATTCTTCTTTTCATTATCCTAAGTTGATCTTTCGAAAATGAGTATAACTTTTTTTTCTTTAAAGGAAACATGAGCCTTATTTATTATTTATTTTTACTTGAAACTCTCACTTACGTTGTTTCGATTTTGAAAACTCTTTCATGACGTAACGTATCATTAACGAAATGAAAAACAAGAGAAAATAACTACTAAAGGAATAATATACATCAGATACACTACTGATCTCAAGTGTACATATACATCACTGGTCAACTGGTAAAGTCATATAGTATAAAGTACAGTCATCCAAAATACTCTAAGTATAAGCCCACACCGGTATAGAGTCAACTACTACATAAACAAACAAAACAAAGTCACTCCGCACACTATGTCCTCACCACTCCTACACACTACCCACTGACTCCTCTGAAGGATCACTTTCCTCTTCCACTATCTGCTTCCCCTTTCCCTTGCTATCAGGCTGAGGGGTAGGTGTCTTCTCCATTGGCCTCTTCTCTGAGGGAGTGATCTTCAGTGGCTGTGCACGGCGTACTGTACTCTTACGCGCCGTTTGCCTCCATTTCCCGTAAAACCTCTTACAAGGAGGAGTCCTGGTTCTCTGGTGCAGTGGACCTGGTCTCGTAGCCTCCTGCTGCTTTGGCTCGGATCGATGTGTAGGCTCTGGTTGAGGTACCTGTTGCCTCTGCCTCTCCTTTTCTCTCCAAGCATCCCACAGCTCCTGTATAGGCATCTTTACATCTAATATAATATTTTCTACAGTCCATCTATGCGGTCCTTCAGTGGACGTTTCTAGCGACGTAACATAACCTAAATATGTACCCCACTGTGTCTTGGGGTTGATAATCCACCCCTCTCCTTCCGCCCCTCTGGGCCAGAAACTAAGTCTACGGACTTTGGTCAACCCTGCCGGAGGATCTCCCATCTATATGAATCATGTTCAAAACAAGAGCATAAAACATATAGGCAAGGTTGAAAAATCATCATACATAAAGAATAAAGCATAGAGACAATCAATACAAACTCTACCAAACTTATCAGACATAATAGCAATATTAATGATCTACTACTCACCCTTTCTTGATTCAGAAGTATAACATTTACCTGAAAAATCATATATTCTCATAGGCACAATTAAATAATCACAGTCACAGCATCAATCTCAGCACAATAAAATATTCACAATCATAATGCAAATCTCAGCGTCAATCAATTTATCATCAACCCATATATAATACAATGCATGTCACTTCTATTTCCCCTCACATCACCCTCGTAGTGCTCCAAGGAGACTTCCCTACCTCCAACACCATTGAGCGATTGGCCGTAGCAAACTTATCAGACTTACCAGAGAGTCCCTCCAGACTTCATAGTAATCATTCAGATAAGCTACGTCTCACCATATCATGAATAGTCAAGTCCGTCAGATTTATCCAAGCCGGGTTATGCGACTTGCCTCGGCTCAGGGGATATCTCCTACCTGGCCATCTGAGGGGTTTCGCAACCTGGATAATCCCTTTAGGCTACTGTGGCCAGACTATCCCTATTCTCAACCCCATCCGGGTTGTAATGCTCATCACATTGGCCACTTGCCAAATTCTCTTTCTCTTTATGCAAAATGGCACATCACATTAAGCATACAAAATCACCATTCTCAAGCATTTTTAAGCTTTGGTTTGTCTTGTAATCACTTTAACCTTTTCTCTAGGTTATTACTTGCACAATCACATATAACCTTCACTCTAGGTTATCACATTATCATCATTCATGATAATTCATATCTCTTTGTGCTCATTCACATCTCTTTGTGCTCATTCAACATCTCTTTGTGCTCATTCAACATCTCTTTTATCATATTTTTACTCTCTTTGAAATATTGATCTTTTTCCAAAATGTATTTATTCAAATCCATGTTTAAATTCTAAAATTCAACTTAAGTAACATACATACCATTCTTTGATGTTCAAATAATCATTTTCTCTTAAGTATGTTTATGAAAAATATTGGGAAAACTTGATTTTTACCAAAAATAATAATTTTCAAAAATCTAGGTCCAGAACTGTTCACAGGCGCAAGAGTTTTTCACACCCACGGTATGAACAGAGCTGTCCCCTGTTTTCCAGAATTTCCCAGCCACGAAAACAGCCACACCCAGGGCGTACCAGACTTGCGATTTTCACAAAAGTGATGTAACCAATCTCTTCTTTGCATGTTTGAGTTCAATTGAATCCAAATAAATGAGGTTCATTATTTTCACAACAATCTCATGCCATATTCAAGCCATGAACACAACTCACCAACAAGAGTATATCAATCTTCATGCCAAGAGCACAAACATAATCAAAATCAAACCCTAACCAACACCAAACTCTTCTCTAATCCATTCAATCCATTACCAAGGTTCATACCAAGCATAAGTACATCTCAAAGCACCATCATAATCATAAAAATACATGACCACATAGGTAAACAATTTCATGAACCCTAAAACAAAATTAACATCACCATAATCAAAACTATACAATCAAAGCCCTAATTATGTCAACCAAGCTTTATATGATCATGTAAGAAGAGATTTCCCCTTACCAAACTTGAAGAAAATCCTACTCCAAGCTCTTCCTTCTTCCTTCCCTTCTCTTCCTTGTTTGCTCCTTATTAGCTTATGGTCCACTAATTTTATGAATCAAGAATTTTATGAATCAAGGCTTGCAAACTAGCTTATTTGGACAAGGATTATGGAAAAATCACTCAAGGTTTGGCTATGGAGTTGCACAAGATGAACTCAAGAACATGAAGGTCTTCTTCTCCTTCTCTTCCTCAAACTCACGGCTCCCTCTCCCTTTCTCTTCCTATCTACTTATGATTTTTTTCTCTTAATCATTACTTGGTTCACTTGCTTGGTTCTTATTGGTCCATACCCATGAGTCATGCTTCAAGAGAATTCTACCCTCTTCCTCTTCTAATCTGGCGCAGCACAGCAGTCCAAGGGGGTAAATAATTTTTCTCACCTTAACCATGGTAAATGGTAACTCTCCAAGGGTAATTAAGTATGGTAACTTTTGTATTTCATAGTAAAAATTGTCCAAACCTAACCTATTGGGGTAAAACTCTCATGAACCTTATAATAAGTCCTAATCCATGTAAATAAGATGTCACAAAAGTCTTGGTTCAAAAAGATCAAGCTTAGAAGCACTACGGTAACTTTTCGGTTTTTACCGTAACCCGTAACTTAGGGTAAAAATCAACTTTCTCAGAAAAATCCCAGAAAATTTCTAAAAATCATAGATATTATAAGAACACCATTGGGTACTCTTTTGGTTGATTTTGAATCATTTCCTAAGCTTCTGGCATTCACCTGCTCTCCCTGCTATCCAGTTCTCGTTCTACAGGGACCAAAACTGCAATTCTTTATCTGTCATTCCAAAAATTCCCAAAATAATTTCTAAAATTCTAAAATATTAGGAAACTTCATTTGGCATCCTCAAAAATATTTCTAGATATGTTCTGGTCTCCATATCCACTCACAGTCTAACCTAGTCAAACTATAGGAACCAAAACGGTAATATTTTTATGCGTTCTTCAGAAAATTTCCAAATAAAATTCTAAAATCCTCAAATATTATAAAATCACTATTTATACCTTCAAATCTTTTTCTTAACCTAAATCTAGGGTTTCTACTTCACAAAGCCATTCTTTCGTCTATTTACGGCAAACAGAATTCTCTCTGTATCTAACCGTCCAACTCAAACTATCACCTCCCCATGTCAAAGAACTTCATCTATTTAATTATCCTTAATAAAATATATTTTATCCTATTTAAACACACATTACATACATAAAATAAAATTAAAACAGAATCAAAAATTACGGACGTTACAGGCGCCCCTAATTTTTCTTCTCCTCTCCAACAAGCAACAACTGCAACTTGAGTTTGTGATGATTGTCTTGTACAAGTGGATAAGTTAAGAGTGCTTTGTGTGTCTATAAATAAAAGAAGGTGTCGATGTGGAGATAGTTACAGCCACAGACAATTCACAATGAGTGAGTGAAGTAGAGAAGCAAGAGGAAGGGAGCAGTTCGAGTGAACTTTGAGTTTAAACAGTTTAGATTGATAATCACAACTTTTGGTTATTAATCTTAAGAGTGAAAAACAGAAAAATCAATAAAAGAGATGAGATTGAAAAAGAAAACAGGTATTTGTTTATTGTTCTTTATTGTGTGTCCTAATTTGCTGGGTGTATTATGTGCTTCATTGTGTTCTATACTAGCCAGACACAGTTTTGATAGTAATGAACCAACAGAACAGAAACAATAAATTCCCAATCTCAGTCCCGGATACATAATAGCAAAGGAAACTATATTCAGGCCCTTGTCCAGAAACAATAGCAGTACATTTAGAAAAATAAAATAGATACAAAAATGGAGGGTTTCAGGTTTCAACCAATGTAAGTCCCTAGCCAAGTCACATTCAGTTTGAAACCGCTCATCAGGATCCTCCCTTCACCTCTCGGCTAATCTATCACTAGAACCTAATTATAAAAACAAATGACAGTGAGTAAATAAGGAAGAAGGAAAGAGTAATAAGCCAGAAAAAGAACACAAAAAATAAAGAAGGAATAAAACAGAGAAAGAAAAAACAGAAAAAGAGAAAGGAACAGAGAGAAGGGAGAAGAAGAAAGGGGGAATCTCCCCGTGGCCGCGTATCGTTCCCCACCGTTGCAGATCGCAATTGTCCTCCTTCCTCGGCCGCAGTCTGTCACACTCTCTTCTCCCTCACGTCGTCAACATCTCCGTGGCTCCGTACGCGTCCTTTTCTTCATCTTCGCCGCGAGCACCGCCATCCTGCATGGCGGTCACGGGCCCCCGCTACTCTTCCTCCGCCTTCAAGAGCCACCATGGAGGGCCCAAAACCCCCTTTCTTCTCTCCCTCTGTCGTTTCTCTCTCCCTCTGCCTACTCTCTCCTTTCTCTATCGCGAGACGCAGCCAAAACGACCGCCACCACACCGCTCTTCTCCGGCCGCGATCATCGCGCGGTGGCGCCGCCGCAAGACGTAACCCAATGATATTTTTTTAAACAATTGAATTTTTTTATTTAAATAATTGTTCATAGTTGACCAAAAAAAACAATTGTTCATAAATAAATAAATTTGCTAAAAAAGCAATGTTAATTAGACGTGACATATTTTTAACACTTGGGTTTTGGGGACGCAAGTTGTGACGGTTTCTAAAATTCGTTTTGAAATAAACATATTTTTTTCTAAAAAAATCAAAATGCTCAAAAGAAATTAACTTAGGTGTGACACCTTTGTTATTTTTATTTTTTCAAACGTATGAGTTGTGACAGCTCAGAAATTCAAAAATCCTTTAATAAATAATTCCATTTTTTCAGAAATAAAAATCAATCAACACACAATCATTTTCTACCAAGAACTATGTATCTTTTATTTCCCTTATTGCACCGAGGGATACGTAGGAGCAAGGGCCTACCCATGTCAAACGCAAAAAATAAATTTTCTTAATTTTCTTTCTTTTATTTCAAAAACCAAAGTTTGCAAATAAATAATTTTTTTCTTTTCATTTTTTCGGGGTAAGATAAATAATTTAAGAGTTAACAAAGTTTTTCACGTTTAATTATAAGTAACTATTTTTAACGGACGTTGTAGGGTGCTAACACCTTCCCTACTCGTAATCGACTCCCGAACCCGAATCTGGTTTCAAAGACTATTTCCTTTAATTTTGGGTTTTCCAATGTTTTCCCACAATAAACATTGGTGGCGACTCCTATTCGATTTTGAAATAATCCCTTCCTGGGATTTTTTTGGTCACTTCAATTCTGAATTAATGAATGCTCAAGAATCACAAGGCAATGTGGACACTTACCCGAATCAGTGGTGAAGAGAGTACTTGGACCCTTATCTTGTTGATGCAGTCTTGTAGACTAACATGGACATTCTTGTAGTAAGAATCCCACCAGTTTGTGAAGTCTTCTGACAGTCCGTGTTTGGGTGAGAAAGGAGTAAGAACAAATGAGGCACATTGAGTTTCCATGAAAGGAAGCAAGCCTTGATATCAGTTTCAGTCAAGGTAACTTACTCAACAAAAGTCTTCGTGACATTTGTTGTGATTGATTCTGGGTTAACCTGACACAGACCAAATTGTCTAGCCACCGTGTTTGGTAGATAGACATAGGCTTGAGTTTCCTTTTCACCAGGGAATCCAACAAGAAGAATAATCCGACAAAGATAATGGGACCAGATGACAACATGGTCAGGATCAGAAGGGTCAATTGGCTTAGTGAACCAAGCAGGACCAATTTCTCTCTCGACAAAAGGGGAGAAGTGGATTCTTGTGGCTTCAACAGTCAAGTCATGGAAAAGCTTAAACAAATGGAGGAAAATTTTTCTCATCATCCATACCTCGATTGGCTCTGTAACAGTGGAAATTTTTCTCATCATCTTGGATTTCCTTAGCTGTTGTGCATCCAGCTATCTTGTCGTATTCCCCTTTACTCAAGGTATATGTTAGATAGAACTTCGCCTTTGAGTTGATAAGGACTTTAGCCTTTTCCTCTGCTGTCGCATTTGCAATGGAAGGAGTGTAAGGACCTTCTTCAACTATCTCCCATAGATCAATATCTTGAGATTCTAAAAACAATCTCATTCTGTCTTTCTAGTAATAGTAGTCTTTTCCATCAATGCTAGAGGTCTGTTTGTGGAAGAACCTTCAGAAATGAATGTTTCAGGAACTTGAGCAGTCATCACTTCTTTCTAATTATTTTCCCCTTCCACTGTTAAGTGTAGCTCAACCTAGAGGCTGAGCTCTGATACCAACTGAAGTGGCACAGAGAGTCACAAGGAGGGGGTTGAATTGTGGCCCTTTGAAACTTTTGGCTTTTCCTGCAAACTTTTGGAAGCTCCTCAGCTCGAGGAGGTTGATAAAACTAAATTTATTGTTTGTTTAAAAGCTCTTCTCAACTAGAGAAGGTTGTCAAAAAATCAAGTTCCTTATTTTTCAGAAATATAAGCATGAGCTTCCCAGCTAGAGTAGGTTGATCAAAAGATCTCCTTTAGTGGTTTTATGTTTTATCTTCTTTCTAAAAGACTGTTGAGTAAATAGTTAAATTGCCCCCTGAAAGACATGCTTTTTGGCAAGTAGGTCCCTGAAAGATAGAAATAAAAAAACCCGTCCCTGAAAGATGTCCCAGTTAGTCAAATAGGTCCCTGAAGTCACCTCCGTTAGCCAACTCGATGATGTGTCACGTTAAATGACACATAGGCTCACATGCGATAGCCTACGTGTCTTGCCACGTAACCATGGACTTAAACGAATGAATTTTTTTGAACAATCTAATTTTAAATATTTAATTTTTTCAATTTGGTCCCCAAATCTCTAAACCATCTTCTTCCTCATTTTCCCCATTTCTGCAACTCTATTTCCCCCTTCTTCCCCATTAGTGATTTGAGGAAAAAAAATAGAACAAAAGCTTTCACATCTAATAATAACTAGAGGGCATTGAATATGAATGAAATTCATTCACCAGGAAGGAGAAGTACAAGGGGAACCAGAGGATGAGGAATTAGAGGGACCATTAACACTATGGGAATTATCACTTCACAAAGTACCTAATAAGAACCTAGAAGCATCTCTAAGAGAAACAGAACAAGCCTCTGCAGGGAGCTTCTTTATTGAAGATAGAGGAGGTGTATATGGAGCTGAATCATCACCCCCACTACAAGGGAATGATGCTCCTTCTTCATCCTCTTCACTTTTCTCTAAACGAGAAGGAGAAGTAACCCACTTGCTACTTTGCACTCTTCATTTTCAACTAGGTGGTCCCCACCACCACCACCACCTTGATGAGGTATGTGATCATGTTGAACTAGCTTTGGTTGTGGTGGGGGTGCTCTTGAAATGAAGAATGATAGTGGGGATGACGGTGATGGTGAAGATGAAACAGAAAAAACTCCAATGTTTCCATGTGGGCTTCTTGCAATTGATTCTTGTGTTTGGATATGAATGACTTGATGGTGGTGGTGCTTCTTGGGTTTTTCCATGCGAAGGAAAAAGGAAGCTTCTTGGAGCTTGGAGGACACCTTGTGCATAAATGCTGTTGTTAAAGGGTGGTGGTGGAGGAGGGTGTGATGCATGTGAAGGGGAAGCAATGGGGTAATGTGGTGGTGGTGGTGGTTGTGGTTTGGGAACTGTTGGGGGTGGTGGTCGTGTTTCTGAGCTGGCAGCGATGGGTTTTAAGTTTGATTGGTTGAGATCTGCAGCGGCGGTGGTTTCCGATTGATAGTGGGATTCAGATTGAGAGGGCCTAGGGTTAGGGATTTGGGGGAAATGAGGAAGAAGATGGTTTAGAGATTTGGGGACAAATTGCAAAAATTAAAATATTTAAAATTAGATTGCTCAAAAAAAATTCATTCATTTAAATCCCTGGTTACATGGCAAGACACTAGGGGTCGCAAAGTGGACCAGCTCGGCGGGCCGGCCTGCTAGCCAGCCATTTTTTGGCAGGCCGAGATGCTGTTTGGGCTCGTGGTAGCCAGTGGGGCGACCCACCAACCCACCAATTTTTTTAATTTTAAAAAAAAAGAAAAAATATTTTGTTTTCATTTTTTTTAACTTCTAAAATATATTAACAGATTTAGGCGGGCCAGCCTGCTTTTGGCCTGCCAATCCGCCTTTTTTCATACTTTTTCCTTTTTTTTTGGTTTAGGCGGGCCAACCCGCCAAAACGGGCCATCCAGCCGGCCCACCAACCCACCGGCGGGGTGGGCCAGGGTGTATTTTTGCACCCCGTTTTCAAAAAGGGCCTGGCAGGCCAACGGCGGGGCGGGCCGGCCCGCTTTAACATCCCTACAAGACACGTAGGCTGCCACATGTGAGCCTACGTGTTAGGGAGCTATTTGACTAACTGAGGCATCTTTCAGGGATAGGTTTTTTTATTTCGGTCTTTTAGGGACTACTTGCCAAAAAAGTGTCTTTCAGGGGAAAATTTGACTATTTACTCAAGACTATTTCACAAAGCTTCTTTGAAAAGTATTTTCTTTAACAAGTAAAATAAGTATCTTTGAAAGCTTTGTTGGTAAAATAGTTTTCTCAGTTTTATATGGACCTCCTCAACGTGGGTAGGTGTTTCAATACAATGCAAATATGAAAAAAAGAAAACTGTAAAAGAGATAAGGAGAGAAATATCACACAGATATTTTATCCTAGTTCACCCCAAATGTAACATCCAAAGATTTCACTCTATGAGACAGAGTATTAATTTTGGAGGATTAGAACTATCTTTAAGTTTTTCAGATAATAAATAATGGTGTAGAACTAACGTAGAAGTTAAAACGGTATTCTGTAGACGTTTTTGACTATCAAAATAAGTTTATAAACAATATGGAAATTTTCAGTGGGATGCGAGAGAGGTATTTGAGGATGGAAATAGTGGCTTGATGTTATATGAGGATTTTAGAAACTGAGTTTAGAATTTTAGAGAAGAGAATAAGAAATATTGTGGTTTTAGTCCCTCTAAGATGAATTACGTAACCTGTTAATTAAGAAATGGATAAATACCGGAGACTAAGGAATGGTCAAGATAAAGACTACAAGATCAAGTAGAGTTTTAGATAGTGTAGAAGTGATAAATTTTGTTTGGTGTTGTAGTTTATACGGTAAGACAGTTAGGTTTTATATAACTTTCGTTTGCATTACTTTCGTATTTATTCTGTTTTATTCAAAGTACTTTGTGTATATGTGTTTATTGATTTATTTTCATCTTAGAAAAATTGTTTTAGTACACTTATTCATTCTCATTATAGAAACATATAGTTTTTATTTGACGTTGAGTTTTAAACAGAAAATATAACATCCGTTTTTCTGTTTATCGTCTAATTTCTGTTTTATATGAAATTTTGTGATCTAAATGTTAAGTGATTTATGTTTGTCTTATAATTAAGGTTTTAATATACTTATTCACTTATTTCATTGAAACATACAGTTTTCATTTGACGTTTGGATTTTTACAGATAAACAGTTTTTGCCGTAAATGATGGATGAGGTTTTAAATAGCACAAATATTTCAAACCAACCCATAAAATTATTTTCCTTCACAAAAGTCGGTTCTTTTAATAGTTTTGATTTTCTAAAATTTTTGGAAAACTTTCAAAATTTACCAAAAAATATGCTTAATAGACGCGAATAGCCCAAATATCTTGTTTTACATTGTAAAAATTTCGTGACAAAGGTCCACAACAATTTATATTTTTACTTTAACCCATTTTTCCATTCTCCTCCCCCTCCACTGATGCACAGCGGCCCCCCATCCCCGCGCGGCCAAGGGAGGAGCTCCGCGCGGACAAGGGAGGTTGCGCACAATGGCGGGAAGGGAGAGGGCCACCGCGATCGCACAGGGAGGAGAACAAGAGAGAGGCTGCATCTCATGGCGGCTTCGAGGGAGACATTGGAACTACTCCTAGCAGGGATGGGGGTCGCGATGCATCAATGGAGGGGGAGGAGAATGGAAAAACGGGTTAAGGTGAACATTAGACTTTAGGAGGGGTCAAAGTATAAATTTAAAAAATACTTTTCAAATTTAAAATATGACCCCAGGGACCAAAAGTGATTGATTTTCAAAAGAGTAGGGACTAAAATAATATTCTTGGTATTTGAGGGACCAAAAACAAACTTAAGCCAAATATGAGGGACTAAAAACATATTTAAGCCTTTTATTTATTATTTATTTTAGGATTTTTAAAATTATTTTTAGACAAAATTATTTTTTTACCGTTTTTGCTCTTATTTGCCGTATATCAGCCAAATAGAGACGTAATGAGTATGATATAGGAACTTAGGGATTTTGAGGGGCTCAAATACAATTCTAAGGATTTTAAAACATTTGTAGACGGAATCGTTGACCATGAATAGTGTAGGGGCATGTACAATTACTATTTTACCCTTGATTTTATACTTAAACTACGAAAATCTAAAGTTTTTAACCAAGCTATCTCAATGCCCTTATTCCTCCTCATTTGGTCGACATCTTCATGCAATTTTGGAGCCTTGGATTTGCTTTTTCACTTGGATTCAATCCTAGGGAGATGCCTTTCATCCAATTAGAAAAAAGGTTGATTTTACCTAATTAACTAATTAGGCATTTTAAGCCTCATGGCTTACATCATGCAATCTTTTTTCTTCCTCCTTGTCCCTTCTCATGGCCGCTCCCTCCCTTATAAATACCCCCCTCCATGCTTCATAATTTCTTGCACCAAGTCTTTGTGTTGACAAAGCAAATTCTCTCCTCCCTCTTTATAGTTTTTCTAGTTCTTTTATGTTCTTGCTTAGCTCTTGAGTTTTGAAGCTTTGTTCTTCAAAATATCATTTCTTCATCTTTTGAGGTAAGGGAAATTTTTTTGAGAGTTATGAGAGATCACATAAGTTGCGTGATCTAACCACTTAGATGGTTTATGTGTTATAGCTTTATTATTTGTTTTAATGCTTTATTATAATTGTTTTATAGCTTTTATTTAATTGCACATGTGATTTATTATTAGTAAAGTTATAATGCATAAATTGTTTATGTGATTTTGTGATAGTAATGTTATAATGGCAAAATTGGTTTTGAGCTTTATAATTGTTTATTTAAGCTTTATGCTTGTTTTATGGCTTTAATTTAATTGATATAGGCTTTTATTATTAGTATTGTTATAATGGTAAAATTGATAGTATTGTTATAATCGTGATAGTATTGTTCTAATGGTAAAATTGATTTTGAGCTTTAATAAATGTACTGTTATAATGACAAATTTTAGACTAATGCAAATATAATTTTATCGTAAAACAAGTGCAATTTATTTCTTTGTCAAAACCCCAAAGTTGTCTATCATTGATATACAGAAAAATAGTTAAGATGAATGGTTTATTAGTATGGTTCTGTCTAGGAAAGACAAAGGTCTTCCAAGCGGCCTTAGCTCACCTTCTCTTTCTTGGGAATTATACTGATACACTGCTTAGCTCTTAACCTAGGGATTCAGTATATACGTGACTAAGATAAATTGGGAAAGATTTTTATTGGGAGGTTAACATAAAACGTTTAATTGAACCTTGATATGTTAAGAAGTGCTTTCTCTAATAAACATATATATATATATAGACACACATTGGATTGGGTAAAATAGTATAATGGTAAAGGATTCTCGGTGAATTCTACTGTTATAGTATCTGTTGGAAATTTCAGGTTGGATCCCAATATATATATATAATTAAACTCAGTTTAGTTTTCAATGTCATTGACAGTGAAAAGTAGTGAGGTAAGCTTCCAACGGGTTTTTTCTGAAAATAACTGGTGTTTTAGCATTTTGGTAATAATTCAGCTTGATCTCGTTCACACAATTCTTTATCAAATTATCAAAAAGTTGGACACTGATCACCACAGTCGGCTCTGCCGCCGTGTGATTATTAATTTTCCAAAATTATTTAAAATCTAAGAAAAATCACTTATCGATTAAAAAGTACACATGGGTTTAAATTACTATTAATCTCTTCTCTCTTGATCAATCCCGAAATAAATTAATCACCTTTAGTTTTGATATACTGAATCACTCTGATTATTATGGGTTGATCACCTCAATTCAGCTCTGCCGCGGTGTGATCAGTCTTTAATTAAACTATTAAAGCCAGGGAAAATAACCTATCTCGTAACGATCAGTAAAATAAGTAATGAGGGCAAGAATTATTTATTTGATGATATAGTAAAAGGTTTTTACAATATGAAGTAAAGGAATAAAATGATGTGATTTTAATATTTATCTGTTAATACGAGAGTATTTTTATCCATAAAGAGATGAGTTTATTTTATATAAAGTATTTTTGATGAAATTTAGGATTTCAAGAGAAAATCCAGTAAAACAGAGAAAATCTTACAAAGAGATATTTAAGAAAATTTATGTGCAATTTAGATTGTCATTGCATAAAGACCATGAGCATACAACCTAGAGGATGAGGTTGACAATAGGTTCTGTTGGACTACAATTGTCTATTGAGATTATCCAGCTTTCGAAAGTCTCAATAGCCATGTCGGTGAATATCCTCGAGCCGAGACGAGTCGTACACCTGATTTGGATAAATCTGACTGGCAGGTCTATTTATGATATGGTATTCATTTTAAATGCGGTATTTCCGAAGGATTCTTAGGGGTCTGAAGGATTCCCTGATTATTCTGTTAAGTTTGCTGCAGCTAATCGCTCACCGGAGTTAAGGTTGGAAAAAGTCTCCTTGGAACATTACACCGGTGTGTTTTCAAGAGATATAGAAGTGGCATGCATGAATATATATCTTGCATTGATAATCTGATTTCTTTTGAAGATGAGTATACCATTACTTGTGTGTGATATCTGGTGTGTGTATTCTATCTACTGTGTACATTATATCTGTTGTATGTTGTTGTGTGTCTCTTATAATATAACTTGATGATAAGGATTTTCACCCTTGCCTATTTTTATGTTGTGTTGATGCATGACTGAGTAGATGATTTAAACCAAGAAGTGGGCTAACTCTTAGAAGAAAGATCTGAAGGAGGATGCGGCATGGATTGATTGAGATTCCAAGAAGAATCTGTATACACTGTCTTATTTTGGGTAGAGGTCTAAAGACTTGATCGGCTAAGGTGTTCACTGTATAAATTATTTTGAGTATCTTAGAATACTAAATTTTCATTATAAACTCTGATGATTACATATATGAGATGAGAAATTTTTGTGTACAAAGTTATACTTTACTTTTTTTTCAGTACTTAAACCATAGCTTGTGCTGATGCAAGCTTCTTTTGTAAAATGGTGATGGTTTTTATATATATGAGTTTGAGATACTTTTGCAAAAGGTGTTGGTTTATATTTCCGCATTCAAAAGCATTTCGAAAAGAAATAGGGAGACATATTCCCCATCCTTCTCATCTTTTGTGAAAGCAAAAATTTTACCCGTATTTTTGGAGAAGGATTACTACGTTCTATTAAAATATTTTGTAAGTTATTGCGAAACTTTTGGTTACTATGGTGTAATATCCTTTTTGGAGAAAAGGTGTTGCATTTTGTGGTATCAGAGCCTGGTTCAGTCTTTTTGGAAGTGTTAGGGTATAGGTTGTGTGCTGTGTGATTTTTGTGTAAAATTTGAATGACTTGTTTGGTTCTGGAAAAAGTTGGTGCCAAAGTTGTACTGGTATGGGACGGTACAGCTAAGGAAATCTTGACTATACTGGTAGGGACGATATGGTTAAGAAGAACTTATTAGAATAAATCGATACTACCTATGCCAATAATATTGTGCAGGTATGGGACTGTACAGGAAAGAGTCACCTTCTAAAAAGCATGTAAGTGAGGACAAAACATGTGGTTGGAATTTATGTTAGTTTGTAGGGAAAAAGTCGTTAATTCGAAAGGTCGCTGGATAATTACAGAATACTATAGACTTTGGTTGTTTTTGTGTGACATTGTTTGATTTTCTTTGTAGATTTAAAGTAGTTGTGATAGGCTCTAATTGTGTTTACTCGAATAGTTGTTTAGTAGAAAACCATGGTAAAGAGAGGGAATCATTATGATGATGATTTGGCAAATACCATTTGGGAAATGGCAACTGCTTTTGGACGAAGAGAAGGAGAGAATCACAGGGTCAAACTTTGTCATGCCAATCTGACTCAATTCAAGGGAGGATATGACCCAGAAGGAGCAAATTTGTGGATTCATAAGTTAGAAAAGTTTCTTGAAGCGATGGTTTGCACAAAAGAACAAAAGGTGATGTTTGCTGCTTCCCTGTTGATAGACGATGCTTAATTCTGGTGGTGTGGAATGCGTCTATTATTGGAGGTCAAAGGGACAACTATTACTTGGACTATCTTTCGAGATTGTTTCCTGGCGAAGTATTTCCCTATCTGTGTTCGTCAAGTAAAAGAGATGGAATTCCTAGGTTTAAGGCAAGGGGAGTTGTCAGTAGAGGAGTACGTTATTAAGTTTGAATCTCTCTCTAAGTTTTTTCAGTATTTCCAAATATGTCATGACCCGGCATGGAAAGGCAAAAAGTTTCAAAAAAGGTTGGAGCATGATTTACGTGAGGCAGTGATCCCTTTCAAAAATTATGAGTTCAGCAAACTGATAGAGCGTTGCTATATGATTGAGAAGATACAAAAGAAGGAGAAGGTAGTAAAAAGCAACGTAGGGGGACTATCTAGGTTTAAATCACCAAGTCAATAAGGGAGGCAGATCCAAGATAAGCCATGTACTAGAAACTCGATGAAATTCAAGAATTCACAACAAATCCGCAATAACGCACCTGTTGTTTGGAATGGAAATCATGGAAATCAAGGGATGAGCACAAACAAATGTTATAACTGCGGGAAGATGGGACATCATGCCGACATTTGCATCCAGAGGGGAGCATCTTGTTTCAAATGTAGGAAGATTGGGCTTTTGTCACATACTTGTAGGGAGCAAAAGCCAGTAACCATCAAACATTACAACATAAGGGTCCTAGAGTGAACAAATGAAGATCTTTCTACGAGTAGTAGGGTCTAGGATGATGAGTTGTTTTGCTTTCTGTTTTAAATTGTAGATGTAATCTAGTTATTAGTAGGCTTGAATCATAACACTCAAAGTTGGAGTATAGTTTTTAGAGACGTTCCATAGGTTTAGAGCCTATTAGGAAATGCTTGTATTTGGTTGCTATATATATATATATATGAATACATACGTGTTTGTTTGCTTTGATGTTGTGTTAATTTTAAATATATGTATATATATTATGTTTACTGCTATATATAACTAGAGACCTACCTTTACAAACTAAGTCTATGATCTGGATGACACTATCAGTCATAAAATAATTATTGTTTTCTTACTACTTAAGGTCAAGGTATGAATGTAATTAATCCATTAGATTGCCGGTAGCAAAAGGATAATAATGGTGATGGGTATGAAACGATAGGTCAAAATTCTTAAGAGTAAAGGAATGCAAGATTAAGATTTCCAATGGGAAATAAGGAGAGTCCTTATGACTAATGAACACCCTTTCTCCAAAAAGGATATTACACCATAGTAACCAAGAATTTCGAAATAACTTAGAAAATATTTAGTGAAAACTCAACATTCATTCTCTGAAAATGTGTGTAAAATTTTTTCTTCTTTAAATAAAGAGAAGGATGGAGAATATGTCTTAATTCTTTTCAAAAGGTTTTAAGTGCGGAAGCATAAAACAATACTTGTGTAAAAATAATCTCATCTCATATAATCATCACAGTTTTTACAAGGAAAAATAGTGAACATCTGAGCCAGTCTAGTCTCTAGACCTCTACCCAAAACAATACAGTAACCATCTATTCTTTTTGGAATCTCTATCCATTTATACAACAACTTCCTTCCGGTCCTCTTCTAAGAGCTAACTCATTCCTTGGGTAAAACATCTACTCAACCATGTACCAACAACATAGAAAGTAGGCAAGGGTGAAACTCTAAAACAAAGTAATAAGTAAAGTACAAACACAAGAAATCACACTCATGAAATCAGTATATCTACGTAACAAATAATAAGAACTTCACCAAAACAGGTCAAGGAAATTTCATAAAAATCATCAGATAAGAACACCGCTTTAAACAAAGCATATGAGAACATAGTGTAGGAACCTCGCTTTAGATAAAGCATGTGGGAACATCGCTTTTAAATAAAACATATGGGAACATTGCTTTTGACAAAGCATACGGGAACATCGCATTAGTACTAAGCATATAGAAACATTGATTTTCACTAAGCACATCTCTTTCATTTCCAAACCACTCAGACCATAACATCACATATCTTAAGTTAAACACAGAATCTCATCACTCAGATAAAACATAGACTAAGTGAACGAAATCAACTGTTTATTTACGGAAATACTTAAGTACCAATTATCTTCCAAAAAAGAGACCCGTTGAAAGCCTACCTCACTAATTTTCATTGCCAGAGATAATGGAAATTAAACTGAGTTAATTATATATATATATATATATACAGATTGGATACCCATTCAATATTTTTCACTGATAATATAACAGTAGAATTCATCGAGAATCCGTTACTGTTTATATTGAATTCTGATAGATGCTATAACAGTAGAATTCACCGAGAATCCATTACCGTTATACTCTTTTTATCCAATCCAATCTATTTATATATACATTTATTAATAAATCACTTCTTTTCCAATTTATCATAGTCACGTATATATCGGATCCCTAGGTTAAGAATTCCCCCAAACCGCGTATTAGTACAGTTCCCAAGAAAGAGAGACGGACTTACAATGTCCCTTCAAAGATATTTGTCTTTCCTAGACAGACTCATACTGATAAACCTTTTATCTTAACCATTACCTTGTATATCAATGATAGACAATATCAGAGTTTTCACAAAAGAATAAATTGCATTTTCTTTACGGTAAGATCATATTTACGGTAAATCTAAATTTTGCCATTATAACAATATGTTCACAAAAGCTCAAAATTAATTTTGCCATGACCACCTTAATCCCACGAAAATTTAATGAAATTTGGGCATTATAACACTACAATTAATAAATAGCACAAAACAATTAAATTAAAGCCATAAATCAATTATAAAGCATAATTAAATAAATAAAATTATAACACCAAAAACACATAAGCACATAACAATCAAGAATCAAACTCATACTTCTCAAATTAATTTGCAAGAGGTTCCCCTTACCTTTGCCACAAGAACTTGGAAGAACAAGACTTGAAGAACCAAGAACACCAAGCAAGAAAACTAAGAACTTCAAAGAGAAAAAGAGAGGAATTTGCTTGTCAACACAAGGCTTCTTGATGTGTGAAATTTATGAGGCACTCCCCTCCTATTTATAGAAACATGGGGCGGCCAAGCTTAGGGAGAAGGAAGGGATAAAAAATATTGTGTGGTCATGCATGATAATTAAACACTTAATTAGTTTAATTAAGTAAATCAACCCTTTTTCTAATTGGTCCAAAACTATGACTCATATGATGACTCAAAATCTAGAAGGATCGAGAAGTCTCTAGACCTTGGGGAGTCTCCATGGGAGGCAGCAAAGAGCTGTTTTAGAAGAGGGAAGTGAAGTTACATCTTTACCCCTAGGGTTTAAGTAAAAATCAAGGGCAAAATAGTCTTTTCACTAATAAAAAATTTTCAAAATTAATTTAAAGTGTGAGAACCTATAGGAAATCTCTAAAATGCCATGTAACAGCCCTAATGGCTTCATTGAAGAGTTTCTAGATTTTCACGGTAAGAGTAAGCTATGTGGTTTGCATAAACAAAGGCAAACGGACGCGTCCTAAGTGCAAAATGGACATTTTTCAAAAAATTCTCAGAAAATTTCCAAAAATCACAAATTTAATTTATACACTAATGATCCCTCTTGAAAAATGATTTTGAGTCTTCCCTGATCACTAAAAATTCATTTCTGCTTCAAAAACCCTCATTTCTCGTGTTCGCAGGGACAAAAAAAGTAATTTTTGATCTGTTTCTCAAAAAATATCGAAATTAATTTCAAAAATATTAAAAAATGTGAAAACATGATTCAACTTCTAAAAATCTCTTTTTGACCTCAACTCGGTCTCCAAATCAGTTCTCTGTTTCTTGCTGTAAACTACAAGGACCAAAACACTAATTCTAAAAACTTATTATTTCTAAAATTCCTAAAAAATTCCAAAAACAAGACTTATTATTTTCTATACTATCTTAAGTATACTAGATTCCAGAGTCTCTTTCTTAACTATTTCTCCATCTCCGGTATTTATCCATTTCTTAACTAACAGATTACGGAGTTTCTCTTAGAGGGACCAAAACTGTAATTCCCTTTATATCTTTCTCTAAAATTCCAACTTAATTTCTAAAACCTTTATGGAACATCAAGTTACTATTTTATCTCCTCAAATACCTTTTGGGAATCAAATATGAATTTTCCATATTCATTATCAACTTATTCTGATAGTCAAGAATATCCGTAAAGTACCGTTTGACTTCTACGTCAGTTCTAAACCATTTCACTTTATCTAAAATTCTTAAGGATGATTCTAATCTTCTAAAATTGATACTCTGTCTTATAGAGCGAAATTTTTAGGATTTTACAATTCTACCCCTCTAAAAATAATTTTGTCCTCGAAATTTGTGGATACACTTAGGGATTTAACTTATCAGTTCATACTAAGTACCATTGTTATCTCACTACTGCCAGCAAGCTAATGAGTTAGCTAGACCCATACCTTGACTTTAAGTAGTAAGAAAACAATAATAATTTTATGACTAATAATGTCATCATCTAGGTCATAACTAAACATAATACAAACAGATACTCAGGTAAAGCCAAATCTAAACCCATTCAAGAAGTTACAAAATCGCATATTCACATACAAAGATTTCACATAGAAAACAATCAAACAGATTCACCCAATTCTATATTATCCTGAAATCACCTGGCTATTTTAGATTTACGGCTTTATCCCTACAAACCAACACGGATACTAACCACATGTTTTGTCCTCACTTACATGCTTTTCAGAAGGTCATCCTCTCCTGTACAGTCCCATACCTATACAGTATTGCTGGCATAAGTAGTACCGATTAATCCTACTAAGTTTCCCACAACTGTATCGTCCCATTCCAGTACAACTTTGACACCAGATTTTTTCAGAACAGCATAAACTAAATGAACAATTCAAGATTCACAAAGAATTCACACAATTTCACGCAGCACAAACAACTCATCAGAGTTCAAACAATGAAAACACAGTAACCTACACCCAACAGCACCCCAAAAGACACGACCAGGCTCTGATGCCACAAAATGTAACAGCCTTACTCCAAAAAGGATATTACACCATAGTAACCAAGAATTTCGAAATAACTTAGAAAATATTTAGTGAAAACTCAACATTCCTTCTCCGAAAATGCGTGTAAAATTTTTTCTTCTTTAAATAAAGAGAAGGATGGAGAATATGTCTTAATTCTTTTCAAAAGGTTTTAAGTGCGGAAGCATAAAACAATACTTATGTAAAAATAATCTCATCTCATATAATCATCAGAGTTTTTACAAGAAAAAATAGTGAACATCTGAGCCAGCCTGGTCTCTAGACCTCTACCCAAAACAATACAGTAACCATCTATTCTTCTTGGAATCTCTATCCATTTATACAGCAACTTCCTTCCGGTCCTCTTCTAAGAGCTAACTAATTCCTTGGGTAAAAAACTCTACTCAACCATGTACCAACAACATAAAAAGTAGGCAAGGGTGAAACTCTAAAACAAAGTAATAAGTAAAGTACAAACACAAGAAATCACACTCATGAAATCAGTATATCTACGTAACAAATAATAAGAACCTCACCAAAACAGGTCAAGGAAATTTTATGAAAATCATCAGATGAGAACACCGCTTTAAACAAAGCATATGAGAACATCGTGTAGGAACCTCGCTTTAGACAAAGTATGTGGGAACATCGTGTAGGAACATCGCTTTTAAACAAAACATATGCGAATATCGCTTTTGACAAAGCATATGGGAACATCGCATTAGTACTAAGCATATAGGAACATCGATTTTCACCAAGCACATCTCTTTCATTCCCAAACTACTCAGAACATAACATCACATATCAAAAGTTAAAACACAGAATCTCACCACTCAGATAAAACAGACTACGTGAATGAAATCAACTGTTTATTTATGGAAATACTTGAGCACCAATTATCATCCAGGAAAGAGGCCCGTTGAAAGCCTACCTCACTAATTTTCACTACCAGAGACGTTGGAAATTAAACTGAGTTAATTATATATATATATACAGATCGGATACCCACTCAATATTTCCCACTGATAATATAACAGTAGAATTCACCGAGAATCCATTACCGTTATACTCTTTTTATCCAATCCAATCTATTTATATATACGTTTATTAAGAAATCACATCTTTTCCAATTTATCTTAGTCACGTATATACCGAGTCCCTAGGTTAAGAATTTCCCAAACCGTGTATTAGTAAAGTTCCCAGGAAATAGAGAAGGACTTATGTAACACCCTCGTTTTTAAATAGTTTCTTTAGATTTTTAATCTGTTTTAATTTATTTAAATTATTTGATTAAGGATTTTGGATCTTGATGTGAGAATCATGATATTCATATCTTGTTTTTTTTAGAAGGGTCAAAAGTAGTAAAATTTGCAAAAAAAACTGAGTTTTTACGGGAACTGCATTCTCGATTGATGCGGGGAAGAGTTTAGTATTTTTCTGGAGACCATTTTTACTCCAAAATAATATTTGAACGAAACAAAAGTTGTTTTTAGATTATTTGTGATTTTTAGAAATTTTTGTAGAAATTTTTCAAAAAAAAACTTTATTTTACCCACGTTTGGTGCTTTACGGGTAAACCGGACATAACCGAGAGATGAAAAATTATCCAAAAATTTAGTTTGGAGATTCTAAATTTTGGCATAACATATTTAAGTCATAAAAGTGATTTTTCACTTTATTACTTATTTTAGAAAAGTGTTTATTTCAAAAAAGAGATTATGAAAATAAGCATTTTTCCTACTTTTGAACCACCAACTCAACCCTAGATTGATGTGACATAATCTCACCATTTTTTTTTGGCCTTGGCCGAGTTTCTTAAGCCAAAAATGTACTCTTGAAATATCTCAAAGGTCAAATGTGAGTCAATGGGATAATTATTTGCATTTCCAATTAAAGAAATGAGAGTAGGTTTCAAATCCAATCAAGCACATCACACCCATGCCTCCTTGTCTTTGGCCGAGTTCTTCTAGGCAAGGGAGGAGAGAGGATTCATCTTTTCTTCACTTCATCTTTTTCATCTAGCAAAAACTCCATTTTTCTCTACATTCCAAAGCTTACTTCCATAGCCAAAGGCTTAAGCTTTCTTGACTTTTGGACATTCAAGCTTCACAAAAAAAGGTTTGGATGATGATTCTAATCCATAATATCTTCTTATTTTTCCATGATCCTCACTTTCATTTTTCAAGAATCATGTGTTCTTCATTTTTGCTAAGAAAAAGTTTTGTTCTTGGTTTAGGTTCATTCTCTTGGAACCTAGAAGCTTGAAACCCTTCTTGAGCTATTTTTCTTCTAAGCTTTGAGTAAGTATTCATCCACTCAAGTTTCTACACATTAGGGTTTGAGTATTCTCATAAAACTTACATTTTTATGGTTATGTGTCTTATGTATTTTTATGGTTATGTGTCTTGTGGTATCAGAGCTGGTCGTGTCTTTCGGGAGTGTTTAGGTTACAGGCTTATTCAGTTTAAGTTGTGTGATCTCCGATTAGTGTTGTGTGACATTGTTTGTATTGTTTCCTTCTGAAACAATGTGTGAAATTGATTGATTTCTTGAATGGGTTTTGAATAGTGCAACTTGATTGGTTGACTTGCAGAAACCCATGGCATGTCGAGGACGACCGATGAATCGCACTGACACTGAGGACCGTGATGACACGATGGAGAGGGCTATTGCGGCTATGACTAACATGGCAGCTCAAATGCTCAACAGTCTGTTTGTGCTGAACAAAGAGATATTGAGAGACAACAAAGAGATGCTGAGGATCGAGTGAGGGCTGAGAGAGCTGCTGTAGTCAAGAGATTGGTTGATTTTCGACACCACAATCCGCCACAGTTTCATGGCGAAGATGATCCGGAGAAAGCAGAGTTGTGGATACAAGAGCTGGAGAAGAGTTTCGAGATTCTGCACTACATGGCAGCTGAGAAGGTACAATACGCAGTCTATCTACTTTTGGGTGACGCGGAGTATTGGTAGAAGGGAGTACGACAACTGTTGGAAACTGGAAACCAAGCTGTGACGTGGGGAATATTTAAGGACAGATTTCTGGAGAAGTATTTTCCACAAAGTGCGAGGTCTGAGAAGGAACAAGAGTTTTTGCGACTGCAGCAGAGAGACATGTCTGTAGGAGAGTACGTGTCAAAGTTTGAGGCACTTGCCAAGTATTTTCGATTTTTCCAAGTTCAATCGGACGAAGGATGGAAGTGTGAAAGATTCGAAGCTGGGTTGAGGTATGATGTTCGCCAATCTGTAGCTTCACTTGATATCTGTCAATTTTCACTACTGGTAGAAAGTGTAGAAAGATGGAGAATCTGATGAAGGGAAGGGTGAACAAGAGACATGTGGGTGGACCATCTAGGTCATATCCACAAGGACAAAAAGGGAAGCAGACTCAACACAAGCCTTATTTTAAGAATCAGAAGAACCAACAGAACCGCAATGTGCCATTTTCTACTGGTGGTGCTAACTAGGGTTATCAGGGAGCGGGCGCTCCATTAAAATGTTTCAGCTGTGGGAAACAAGGACACCTGTCCAATGCATGCAACCAAAAGGGAATGACATGTTTTAGCTGTGGGAAGATTGGGCATGCAGCAAAGGATTGCTTTGCGGGCAAGCCAAAACCAGAAGTGAACACTGTTAGAGCCGGAAGGCCGACGACAAAAGGACGTGTTTATACTATGAGCGATGTTGAGGCTTCACAATCAGAGGATCTCATACAAGGTACTTGTGACATAGCTGGAAATCCCTTAATTGTGCTATATGATTCGGGTGCGACCCATTCCTTCATATCTGAAAATTGTGTGAAACGATTGAATTTGTCTGTGTCTTCGATGTCTTTTGATCATTTTGTTTCTATGCCTACTGTTGAAACTGTTATTACAAATTATGTGTTGCTAAAATGCCCTGTTGTTATTTCAAATAGGACATATCTTGTTGATTTGATGTGTTTGTCTTTGACACAATTAGATGTGATTTTAGGCATGGATTGGTTATCTTCCAACCATATCCTTTTAGACTGTGCCAATAAAACTTTAATTTTCCGAAATGCTGAGAATTCTGGATTTTTGATTGCCAATCAAGTGAGAGCTTCTTTGAAAGAAGGAGCTCAAGGATACATGTTTTTATCCTTCTTGAAAGTCGAGGGGGAAGTTGTATTGAGCAACGTGCCCGTCGTTAGAGATTTATCGGAAGTCTTTCCGGAGGATGTTCCAGGTTTACCACCCATAAGGGATATAGAGTTTGCCATAGATCTAGTACCTAATACTGGTCCGATTTCTATTGCCCCGTATAGAATGTCGCCAACGGAGCTAGCTGAACTGAAGAAACAATTGGAAGATTTGCTGTCAAAGCAATTTGTGAGACCAAGTGTATCGTCGTGGGGAGCTCCTGTGCTGCTGGTGAAGAAGAAGGGCGGAACTTCTAGATTGTGTGTAGATTATCGTCAGTTGAACAAGGTAACGATTAAGAATAAGTACTCGTTGCCACGCATCGACGATTTGATGGATCAACTTCGTGGTGCCGCTGTATTATCTAAGATAGATTTGCGGAGTGGTTATCACCAGATTAGAGTTAAGAATGACAATATACCTAAGACTGCTTTTAGAACTAGATATGGTCATTTGAGTATCTTGTGATGCCGTTTGGGGTGACAAATGCACCGGCAATATTTATGGATTATATGACTAGGATCTTTAGACCTTTCTTGGATCGATTTGTGGTGGTGTTCATAGATGACATTTTGATTTACTCTAAGAGTCATGAGGAACACGAGGAACATTTAAGACAAGTATTGCAGATTTTAAGCGAGAAACAGCTTTATGCCAAGTTGTCTAAGTGTGAATTTTGGTTGGAAAAGATACAATTTTTAGGCCATGTGATTTCAAGAGAGGGTATAGTTGTAGACCCGGTGAAGGTAGAAGCGATAATGTCATGGGAAAGGCCCACGACCGTGACTGAGGTTCGTAGTTTTGTAGGATTAGCGGGTTACTATAGGAGATTTATTGAAGGATTTTTAAAGATCGTAGCCCCAATGACGAAACTCACAAGAAAGGATCAACCATTTGTATGGACGAATGAGTGCGAGGCGAGTTTCTTAAAGATGAAAGAGCGTACTACATCGCCTGTGTTGATTATACCTAATCCTGAGGAACTTCTGGAAGTTTACTGTGATGCTTCATACCAAGGACTTGGGTGCGTATTGATGCAGAATCGAAGGGTGGTGGTACACGCATCCCGTCAGTTGAAAACTCACGAGAGGAATTATCCAACTCATGATATTGAGTTAGCTGCTGTAGTGTTTGCTTTGAAGATTTGGAGACATTATTTGTATGGATCAACGTTCAACGTCTTCAGCGATCACAAGAGCTTGAAATGTTTGTTTGATCAGAAAGAACTCAATATGAGATAGAGACGTTGGATGGAATTCCTGACGGATTATGACTTTACCTTGATGTATCATCCCGGGAAGGCAAATGTTGTAGCTGATGCCTTAAGTCGGAAAACTGTTCATGTGTCTGCCATGATGATCAAGGAACTTGAGTTGATTGAGGAATTTCGAGTTCTAGGTTTGAAAATGGAGAGACACAAGGGCAGGATTAGTTTAAGCATGACTAAAGTGTCGAGAGGATTGATAGATGATATACGAGAGCAGCAAGCCACATATAAAAGTTTAGAGGAAAAGAAGGAATTAATGAGGCAAGGAAAAGTGACAGAGTTTAGTTAGGTGAGGATGGCATCTTGAGATGTAAAGGGAGGATTTGTGTGCCAAATAATTTGGAGATGAGGAAGCTAATTCTGGACGAAGCCCATAAGAGTAATTTGAGTATTCATCCTGGAGCCACAAAAATGTATCAGGATTTGAAGCAAAGATTTTGGTGGTCAGGAATGAAGAAGCAAGTTGCAGATTATGTAGCAGCATGCTTAACTTGTCAAAAGGCAAAAGTGGAACACCAACGACCTGCGAGAATGATGTAATCGTTGGATATACCAAAATGGCAATGGGAGAGCATATCGATGGATTTTGTGTCAGGATTACCAAGAACATCAAAAGGATTTGATGGGATTTGGGTAATTGTGGATAGACTGACAAAGTCATCGCATTTTCTACCTATCAACATGAAGTATTCCCTGGATAAGCTTGCTCAGATTTATGTGAAGGAAATAATCAGGTTGCATGGAGTGCCATCCAGTATTATTTCTGATAGAGACCCTAGATTGACATCCATATTTTGGAAAAGTTTGCAACAAGCCCTAGGAACTAAGCTGAGATTAAGTTCTGCTTATCATCCTCAGACGGATGGCCATTCAAAGAGAACCATTCAATCCCTAGAGGACTTGCTGAGAGCGTGTGTATTGGATCATAAGGGAAGTTGGGACGATATTTTGCCGTTGATCGAGTTCACCTACAATAATAGTTTTCATTCGAGCATAGGAACGGCACCCTATGAGGCTTTGTATGGGAGAAAATGTCAAACACCTTTGTGTTGGTACCAGAATGGAGAGAGTGCAATATTAGGACCTGAGTTTTTACAACAAACCACGGAGAAGGTGAGACAAGTTCGAGAAAGGATGAGGACGACACAAAGCAGACAAAAGAGCTACTCCGATAAGAGGAGACGACCTCTCGAGTTCCAAGAAGGCGACCATGTTTTTCTGAGAGTCACTCCGATGACTGGGGTAGGCAGAGCTCTAAAGTCCAGAAAACTCACTCCAAAATTCATAGGACCATACCAAATTCTTCGTCGTATTAGTCCTGTTGCTTACCAAATAGCTTTACCGCCAAATCTTTCTAATCTTCACAATGCCTTTCATGTTTCACAACTGAGGAAATATATTCCTGATCCGTCTCATGTAATCGAGTCTGACGTAGTACAATTAAGAGATAACCTGACTTATGAAGCAAACCCTGTGCGAATCGATGATAGAAGGATCAAACAGCTCAGGGATAAACAAATCTCTTTAGCCAAGGTTATCTGGAATGAAGTTACTAGAGATGCGACTTGGGAAGTAGAGGACAAGATCCAAGAACAGTACCCTGCATTGTTCTAGGTACGTAATTTCGAGGACGAAATTCTTTTTAGAGGGGTAGAGTTGTAACACCATCGTTTTTAAATAGTTTCTTTAGACTTTTAATCTATTTTAATTTATTTAAATTATTTGATTAAGGATTTTGGATCTTGATGTGAGAATCATGATATTCATATCTTGGTTTTTTTAGAAAGGTCAAGAGTAGTAAAATTCGCAAAAAAACTGAGTTTTTACGGGAACTGCATTCTCGATTGATGCGGGAAAGGGTTTAGTATTTTTCTGGAGACCGTTTTTACTCCAAAATAATATTTGAACGAAACAAAAGTTGTTTTTAGATTATTTGTGATTTTTAGAAATTTTTCAGAAAAACTTTATTTTACCCGCGTTTGGTGCTTTACGGATAAACCGGGCACAACCGAGAGATGAAAAATTATCCAAAAATTTAGTTTGGAGATTCTAAATTTTGGCATAACATATTTAAGTCATAAAAGTGATTTTTCACTTTATTACTTATTTTAGAAAAGTGTTTATTTCAAAAAAGGGATTATGAAAATAAGCATTTTTCCTACTTTTGAACCACCAACTCAACCCTAGATTGATGTGACATAATCTCACCATTTTTTTTTGTCTTGGCTTAGTTTCTTAAGCCAAAAATGTACTCTTGAAATATCTCAAAGGTCAAATGTGAGTCAATGGGATAATTATTTGAATTTCTAATTTTAAAGAAATGAGAGTAGGTTTCAAATCCAATCAAGCACATCACACCCATGCCTCCTTGTCTTTGGCCGAGTTCTTCTAGGGAAGAGAGGGGAGAGGATTCATTTCTTCTTCACTTCATCTTCTTCATCTAGCAAAAACTCCATTTTTCTCTCCATTCCAAAGCTTACTTCCATAGCCAAAGGCTTAAGCTTTCATGAGTTTTCGACATTCAAGCTTCACAAAGGTTTGGATGATGATTCTAATCCATAATATCTTCTTATTTTTCCATGATCCTCACTTTCATTTTTCAAGAATCATGTGTTCTTCATTTTTGTTAAGAAAAAGCTTTGTTCTTGGTTTAGGTTCATTCTCTTGGAACCTAGAAGCTTGAAACCCTCCTTGAGCTATTTTTCTTCTAAGCTTTGAGTAAGTATTCATCCACTCAAGTTTCTACACATTAGGGTTTGAGTATTCTCATAAAACTTACATTTTTATGGTTATGTGTCTTATGTATTTTGAAAAAGGTTTGATATTTAAAGTGTTGCAGCATAGAGATTTCAAGGAGACCTCTTTGTGTTCTTCAAGGTTGCTTCAAGACGTAAGGGAATTTTCTCAATAAGTTGGGAAGGTTGTATATGTGGGTGTTGTATGTTGTGTGCTTGATGATAAACTCAAAGATTTGAGTTGTCATGTTGGGTGTTGAATGATTTATCATTCTCTTAGTAACATATATTTTACCTATGTATGATTAGAGTTTTAAATATATGATTTTGGTTGATGAAATGGGATTTTCGAAATTAAAGGACTCTTGGAAGAAATGATTTTTATTTGAAGTGGTTTATGCCTTGTCTAGCATTCTTGATAGTTGTAAAATGCTTACTTTAAATGTATGTGTGTTTCATGATTGGAATTGGTATTCTTGATGTATTGATTTATTTGATTCTTGGGTGATATTGTGTGTTTTGATTAGGTTATGGATTGTAATATTTAAAGTAGTTAAAGCTTTACATTTACTATGATTTTTGTTGTTGTGATTGGTGATTGGTTTCAAAGAGGACTAATACTATGTACCCAAGCATGTGGAAGAGGGTTAAAGGATTTTAAGAAGAAGTTTTCCCAAATGAAAAACAAGATTTAATTAATTAGAATTCAAGTCAACACTTGATTAGGTATTTCCACTTAATTTTGAAATTAAGTCTCCAATGGACTTTTTACAAATTTTACTTTTCAAAAAGCCCTAATTAAGTTAAGGAATTAATGGATAAGAGTAAAAGTAGAATTTTGAATTTTTAAGGGGCTAAAATGAAAATTGGATGCATTTTGGGGCAAAAACGTAATTTTCGGAAGTTCTGGGCTTAAAAACAAAAACTGGGTGTTTTTGGTCAAAAACGTAATTTCTCAAAAACCCATGGACTGAAACGTAAAACTGGAAGTTTCTGGGCCAGATTTGTAATTCTCGAAAGCCTGGTCTGGAAACGATAAAGCTGGACAGTTTTGGGGTTAAATTCTAAATAGTTGGAAATAAATGAATTTAAGTAAAATTTTATAATAGGTGTAACTTGAGTTTTTAATTAAGACTTTAAGTCAAAACTTTTACAATATAAAATACTAAGTTTGGTTTTAATAAAAGCATTTAAGTTTTCAAATGACTTTCATAAAACTACTAGTCGATATACCCGTGCGATGCACGGGTCAAGAACTATGGTCATCGTATATTATTATTTTTAGGTGAAAAAAATAATTTTAATATAGTTGTTAGTACATATGAAAAGGTAATTATTACATTACATAAATGACAAAATGTGTTGTTGAATGTAGAAAATTTTTCATTACCAAAGAAAAACGCAAAATAAAAAATGCTAACACTTTAAGTGCCAAAAATATCATTAAATAAAATATCATTAAATAATATCCGATGCACAAGTGGTGTGTATGTTTTCATAACTAAGAATAATTCTAGAACAAAGGTCTGTATTTTCGAACATGGGACTAACGGTTTCACACGTAGGGTTTGGAATTTTTTCACGATTGTGACTGACTCTGTATTCAGAGTCTGCATTTTTATCTTGGGTCTGACAATGATTTCCCAGCTGGTGTGTGGGATAGAACTTTCAAATACAATCGTTCTACATATTGCCTCCAATGTCCTATATTTATTTATTATTTATTTATATTTATTTCTATTTTTGTCGTTCTAGTATAACACTAATTAGAGAATATAACTGTTTTAACCTTAAGCAGCTATTTTTTTATTTAATCCTCTTTTTAAATCCAATTCAAGGTATCAACACATAGTATTTACAATTACTCAACTTTAAACACAATTTTCCTAAAGATAAATAGCAACAATATAAAGAGAAATATTGTAGCAACATGACCTACTATTGTATATTGTGTATTGTGTATAAATAACATTGTAAAGCCATCAAGAGATGCTCTCCTTGCACCCCAAAAATTTGCTTGAAAATATGCTCTCTCCTAACTTGTGTTATCCTCACACCCAAACTCAAGTTACACTTGTTGGACACTTTAGGATCCAGATTTATTACAATTCCACATGCAACATACTGTCAATGAATCTACTATTCGATGAAATTGACAGGGGACTGATTGAATAAAAAAAGAAATAACTGAACAATTCATGAGACAATAGGTTTGCAATAAAAGAATAAAATAACTAATGAAAAATATTAACTTTCAATTTACAAATCAAATAAAATGCAATGAAAATTCAGTTGTATCTGGCTACTTTTGTTCTATCTGATTCGTTTTTTGCCCTTCATTGACTTCTTTTACTTTTCATATTCTGTATTAAAACCTACATAATAGCATGCACCTTGGTATCAGAACAATGCAATAAATGAGATATGAAAAATAACATCAATACGATGTTAAAGTCATGGTCTATCGATGAGGATTACCTTCTAAGGTATCATGACCAACTCTGCTGCTGTAGAAGAGAAGAGGTTATTGTCCTTTCACAGGAAAATTAATTTGTTTGGTTAAGATAGAGAACTCCAGCAATAAGACCAATTGCTGTGTATAATAAATAATAGAATAGGGCCCTTACATATTAAAATATAATTGGATAAAATAGGTTTATCAATGGTGAGGCCAAATATGTTTTTAACGTACTATTAGAAACACTATTTTCACCCAATAGCACCCTCCAAATTGCTTAAGTCCTATCTTGACACTAAATGAAATAAGGAAGTTGTCAAAGCATGGTGAATTATTTGATCACTATTTATTAATACTTTACCAATGCACCATATATGTTGAATAAGTTACTAACATAATATCTCATTTCAACTGCTTCCAAAATGATAAAAGAACTTCAACAATTAAAGTAATTTCCTTGCAAAGAATAGAGTTACAGGCTTTGATATCTAGCATTGAAACCCACGCACACAACCTGTGCATAGTGTAAGCAGAATTTCTTAAGCACTTATTTCAAATTGTAACATTCAAATCCAAATCTAGGCTCAAGTTTCTTTTCTTCCTTAATATCTTCTTTTCTGTTGATGCAACAGAGTAAAAAAATAGCCTCCATAGTGAAACAGTAGCATTATGAGCCATGGCCATAAATAAAAAAGTTTCGAACAATAAAAAAATAAAATAAAATAAAATATAAAGACAATAAAGCATAAAAAAGATAAGGAATATTAATTGCACCACTCAAATATTACTGTATCTATAGTAATAGGTATAATTTATACCTCTGGGATATTATGCAGAGCAATAATGCTAAGTTTTTTATCAGCCCAACACAAAGGCCCTATTAAAAAAGCATGTCACAAACACTGAATTTAATATCAGGGTGGATATAAGTAACCCTTCAACAATTAATAAAAAAAAAGTCAGAGATCGATATAATAGTAAAGCTACAACCATAAGCTCTTCTTTATTCAAATAGTAAAGCATCAACCATAAAAGAAAGTCAACTATAAACTCTTCTTTGTTCAAATAGTAAAGCTTCATATGCCCTGTAAAAGTAGAAGAATAACTTAGGCATCCTTAAGGTTTAATACAGAATAATAAAAGAATATCAATTTAAGTTGTTACACAGTAAGGATCCAAATTGCAGACAACCCAATTAAGCTTGTCATTTTTTAAGAGTGTGTTGGAGCCTTGGAGGCTAACCCTTCTAATGCTTTAATGACTACCTTCATTTTTTGTTTTGAATAAGTTGCAGAAAACAACTTGTACCTAGGATAAAAAACATACACAACATACAATTAAAATCTACATAACTGGCAATGAAGCCACATAAACAAAAATCCACACCTATGAACTTTCTTACCTCTATGAGTCTGACTGTGTACACCATGGAAACATAGCCCACGGGAACAGGCAAATAGCACTAAACTGAGACACAACAGTTAAATAAGTAAAATCATCATCATCATGATTAAAACCTCTCAAACTCTTAACTTCATCTTGTAGCCTCTTGATATAAGTGATAGCATGCATCCTTGAGAATGGTTGTTTTCTTCATCTGAAAACCAAAATTAAGATACATCAATTCAAATGGTGGGAAAAAATCATGAATCATGAATCATGAATAAATAACAAACAAATATTTTAATGGTCATGTCAGAGTTCATTAAACCATCTCCATAGTGGTGAAAATGGGATTAGAAATAATAACAACATTCTTGGATGATTAAGGTATTTAAGATATATATTAATTAATTAAGGTATATATTAACCAACGATGGAAAGCTTCAGAAAAAAAAATTGGTAAATACATTAGCAAAAGGTCATTAGAGCTTCCCAACCGTCATACTGCCAATTATAAACCCAATAGCCATCTTCTTTAGCAACACTAATACTAATTTGCAATAGTAACTTTCCAACACATGTCCTAGGAGAAGAAGCAATGTTGGGGCTGAGTGTAACTGCGGAACGGGAGAGATGAAGTGCGACGTCGAATCTTCTCCTTTGCCTTGGCGTCCTGGAGCCACATAAAATCAGAGGTTGTAATTGAAGTATGAAAACTATTGGCACAATCCTTCTAAACAAAAAAATAATAAATAGAGATCAATCCCAGAAGTAATGGGTTTAGGAAAGTAAAGCAATCAACCTAATGAGAAATTGAAAAATAAAAGACCCACGGACCCAGACATCCACTGTCTTCCTCTTTTCTGATCTCTTTGTTCTTCAATCCTTCAATCTCTCCTAGCCTCATCCTTGTTCGATCCATTCCATCACTGTGCTACTGCAGCCTGCATGCAACCCATTACTTTGCGTGAATGTCGTTGCGGCCTCACTCCCTCAATTCACCATTATCGTGCTGCCGAGCATGGTTCTTCCTTGGTCACATGGCCGCCGTGTTGCATAGCTGTAAGTCTCCTTCGCGGCCATTCTCTCACATGGTTTCATGGTCTCACTGTCATGACCCATAATGTTTCCTTGGCGCCCTTGCTGCATGGTTTTTGCTTCCCCCACCGCTGCTGCTGCGCTGTCTTGGCCGTTTACAGCGCCACCGGGACTCCCCCTCTCTCCCCACTTGCTTCTCCTCCCACCACTTTATTCGTCTCCCTCTCTATTTTTTTTTCTTGCTGTTGGTTGTGTGATTTGAGCTGGTTTCCGTGTGTGCCTATTTTTCATTTGAGTGTATAGGGTGTTAGCTTCTAGTGGAAGCCACGGTAGAATCCCCAGTTTTATATCGGATACCTACTACTGCTGCTGTCGTTTTCATTTCTAACTCTCTCCATTCCCCCGGCTCCTTTCCTGTTTCTAAAACCCAAATTTTGAAATTCAAAATTTGCATTTAATGCTGCAAGCGTCCTGGCAGTGAACCACCCCACTGTCAGTCTGAATTTTCTGAGCCCATCATTACTTATTTTGGCACATCTATTTACTAATTTGCCACTGGATTGGATGCCAAAATGCTGCAGACGTTGAGCAGGAACGCCTACACCATTTCCCCCCAAAAAATGCCGCCTATTTTGCAAAATGCGAACTGCTTTAATATATATAAAGATTCTTGGTTTATATTTAAAAATGTTGATGAGGTATTTCATGAACTGAGTATTTAAAGATTTTGAGGCTTAAAAGCTAAAGAGGGATTTATAGAGATGTTCTTTAAAATTTATGTTTTAAAACGATTTTAATCGAAAAGATTTACACATTGTTGAGAGAGAGTCAACACATGGCAAGTTGAAGATTCGACGAATAATGCTACACGGTGTTGGGAGAGAGCTAACACGTGATGATGAAAATCATAAGTGAATGATTGCATTATTTTCCTTGTATGTGTGTATGAATTGTATTGTCATATGCATTTGAGATATTGGCTTTTGCCATGTTGGCTTTATGCCATGATGAGAGTATACAATCCTAAAGTGATGGATTGAGAATAAGCATAGTCTGACTATAAGTCTTTGAGGGCGTTCAGGTCATGAAATTCTCAATGGCCTTGAGGGGAATCTCCTTGTGCCGAGAAGAGTAGTATACCTGGCTTGAATGATCCTGACCGGCTTGCCTTATTTATGAAATGGTGCATGTAGCACAATGGGCCATACCGAATAAATGACAAGGAGGGCTGAGAGATGGTCAGGTTGCATTTATGTTAGGTACAAGCACCAGCCATATTGCTCTACTTAGTTGAGGAAGAGAAGTCTCCATGGAGCAGCACACCGGTGTAACAAGAGATATTGAAGTGACATGCATTTCGCTAGAGTGCTATATGTGTGTTTGACTTGATGATTGTGTGCTCTTTTGAGTGTATGAATAACTTAGAGAAAGATTTGCGAAAGAGTAGCTATATATATATATTCTTGGAATGTATTATGTAGTATTTTCTTTTTCATATACATCCTTTAAGTGGATTTCAACTTGTGCAAAGAAATTCACCCTTGCGTGTTTTTCTGTTACTTTTTGATCGTTACGCGTAGATGTCCACTTCGAGACCTCTGGTAGCCCAACTGAGGGAGTGATTTCGGCCTCGTGAGGCCGATGGTGGGGGATGGACTTACGATCCCATCTCCCAATGGGCCACTGTGACTGGACACGTGGTCAGGACTAGAGGAGGGGTGTTGGGCCCCGAAGAGGCTTTGGAGAGGGACATGGTTTTGGACGTCTACATACCCGTGGAGAGGATGGGCTACTGGCTGGGAGATGTACCCTTTGCACGCAATATCACGTTGGAGAACCGGGAGGCCAGAGTTTCGCCCACGGCGCAGCCTATGAGAGAGACGAGGGAGGATCAGAGGCTTACACCTCAGCGGATAGCCAGATCGGTATCTGCCCGTTGTCGTCTGATTCGTCGCACTCCAAGGAAGAGTTCCTTGGAGATGGCACGCTTACCAAGGATGACTCCACCGGTGACACCAGTTCCATCACCTGAGACCGTGAGGCCGGCACTTCCTGTTCCAAACGTCGCACCTTCCGGACGTTTTATCGCTTTTCTTTTGACACTTCTGCCGGACCATCAGGACATGCAGGGAGAGGGAAGAGGAAGGTCAGAGATGAGCCTGGATGCGGTTGGCTTGTGGAGTCCGAGTCTGAGGATGAGGAGGATCCAGAGGAGCACCCCGAGGAGACGTCACCGTCTTAGGTCTCTAGGTGGGGAGGTGTAGAGTGCTAGGTTGTGGGTTGTTAGTGGGCCGACCAGCCTAGGTTTTGGGGATGCAGATATTTCATGTCGTGTATTTTGACACACCTTTGCTTTATTGCTTTCTTAGGTTTAGTTTATTGCTTTATTTCTTTTATGCTGTGATGATGTATTTTGGCCACTCTGCTGTGGTTCCTGACTTTACTTGCGGGCACAAGGATTTTGTACAGTAACTTGATGATGTATATATGACGTATGTTTTCTTCTTTTCTGATTTTTTTGGATGGCTAAGTTTTCATGAGCGCACTTATCTTTTCAAAAAAAAAAATTAGCCACCAATTTCAGTATTCTTTATAATGAAAGACGTTTTCCGCACTAAGATTTATGTTATTTCATGTGACGTTCCTTGTGGGAAAAAGGGGCGTTACAGCCAGTTTGTATTTTATGTTAGGTATACGCTCCAGCCATATCGCTCTACTTATTTGAGGAAGAGAAGTCTCCATGAAGCAGTGCACCGGTGTATTAAAGAGATATTGAAGTGACATGCATTATGCTAGAGTACTATGTCTGTTTAACTTGGTGACGTGTTCTTTTCTTTTTAGTGTATAAATGACTTAGAGAAAGATTTACGAAAGAATAGTTATATATATTCTTGGATTGTATTATGTAGTATTTATTTTCCATATGCACCTTTCGTGGATTTCAACTTGTGCAAAGAAATTCACCTTGCTTGCTTTTCTGTTATCTTTATGTATGTTACGCGTAGATATTCACATCAAGACCTCTGGTAGCGCGGGCGAGGGAGAGTTTCAGGCCTCTTGAGGCCGATGGAGGGGGGTGGTCTTACGATCCAGTCTCCCAATGGGCCACGTGGTCAGGACTAGAGGAGGGGTTGTGGGCCCCGAAGAGGTTTTAGAGAGGGACATGGTTTTGGACGTCTACATTCCCATCGAGAGGATGCGTAGCTGGCTGGCAGATCCGACCTATGCACGCAATGTGATCGTGGAGAGCGTGGAGCCCAGGGTTTAGCCCACGACGCAGCCTAGGAGAGAGGCGAGGGATGACCAGAGACCTATACCCCAGCGGGTAGCCGGACCTACTTCTGATCGCCGTCGTCTGATTCGTCGAACTCCAAGGAAGAGTTCCTTGGAGAGGGCACGCTTACCTAGGATTGCTCCACTAGTGACTCCAGCTCCACCAGAATCTATGAGGCCGACGCTTCCTGTTCCCTACGTAGAGCCGTCAAGACGTTCCGTGCGCTGCTCTTCAGGCACTCATGTCGCACCATCTGGACATGCAGAGAAAGGGAAGAGGAAGATTAGAGACGAGCCTGGATGTGGGTTCCTTGTGGAGTCTGACGACGAGGAGGACCCCGAGGAGACGTCATCTTCTTAGGTCTCTAGGTGTGGCATAGGATGGTGTTAGGTTGTGGGTTTGTTAGTTGGCCGACTAGCCTAGGTTTTTGGGGAGTAGGTGATCTTTTTGTGTATTTGACACATATTTTGCTTTACTGTTTTTCTTAGGTTTAGTTTATCGCTTTATTTTCTTTTACGCTGTGATGATGTATTTTGGCCACTTTGTTGTGGTTCTTGACTATACTTGCTGGCGCAAGACTTTTGTACAGTGACTTGGAGATATGTTGTAACGCCCCTTTTTCCCACAAGGAACGTCATGTGAAAAACTAAAACTTAATGCGGAAAAACGTCTTTCATAAATTAAGGTTACCAAAATTGGTGGCTAATTTTTTTTTTTAAAAGAATCTTATCCGAAAAGATTTCTCACATCATATTTAGCCATCCTAAAACTCAGAAGAAAAGAAACATCATACACATATATATATATCATCATGTCAATATACACAAGTCTTGCGCCCGCAAGTATAGTTTGGAACCACAACATAGTGGCCAAAATACATCATCCTGATACAAAGAAAATAAAGATATAAAGCTAAACCTAGGAAAAATGATAAATCAAAAAGTGTGTCCAATACACGACACTGAACATGTACATCCTAAACCTAGGCTGGTCGCTAACAGACACTCTACAACCTAGCACTAGACACCCCCACCTCTACAGGCCTAAGACGATGACGTCTCCTCGGGGTCCTCCTCAACCCCAGACACCTCGAATAGTACACGATCTGGCTCATCTCTAACCTTCCTCTTCCCTCTATCTACGTGTCCCGAAGGTCCGACAGAAGTGTCAAAAGAACAGCGCACCAAATGTCCAGAAGGTGCGACGTATGGAACAGGAAGTGTCGGCCTCACGGTCTCGGGTGATGGAACTGGTGTCACCGGTGGAGCCATCCTTGGTAAGCGTGCTCTCTCCAAGGAACTCTTCCTTGGAGTGCAACGAATCAAACGACAACGGCAAGATACCGATCCAGCTATCCGCTCAGGTGTAGGCCTTTGATCCTCCCTCGCCTCTCTCCTAAGCTGCGCTGTGGGTGGAACTCTGGCCTCCCGGTTCTCCAAGGTGATACTGCTTGCAAAGGGTGCATCTCCCAGCCAGTAGCGCATCCTCTCGATGGGTATGTAGACGTCCAATACCATGTCCCTCTCCAAAACCTCTTCGGGGCCCAACACCCCTCCTCTAGTCCTAACCACGTGTCCAGACACAGTGGCCCATTGGGAGATGGGATCGTAAGTCCATCCCCCACCATCGGCCTCACGAGGCCGGAAGCACTCCCTCACTCGGGCTATCAGAGGTCTTGAAGTGGACATCTACGCGTAACGTACATAAAATAACAGAAAAACACGCAAGGGTGAATTTCTTTGCACAAGTTGAAATCCACTGAAAGGATGTATACGAAACAGAAAATACTACATAATACATTCCAAGAATATATGTATAGCTACTCTTTCGCAAATCTTTCTCTAAGATATTCATAAACCAAAAGAGAGCACATCATCAAATTAAGCACACAGTCAAACACACACAAAGCACTCTAGCCTAGTGCATGTCACTTGAACATCGTTTAATACAACTCAAACCGTCCTCCGCTCGCAATCCCCCAAGCTGGATTGCACAATCCTCCAAGCTGGATTGTAGCTCAAATTTGGCAAAGCCAATCATCGATTACAATTGACATCTATATATGTAGATTGCACGATCCTCCGTGCTGGATTGTGGCAATGACATCTACGTACGTCCCGCACAATCCTCCAAGCTGGATTGTAGCAACGTCCTCTACATTTATTGCACAATTCCTCCAAGCTGGATTGTAGCAACAACCTCTATATTTATTACACAATCCTCCAAGCTGGATTGTAGTAAAAACATCCACATTTATTGCACAATTCCTCCAAGCTGGATTGTAGCAACAACCTCTATATTTATTACACAATCCTCCAAGCTGGATTGTAGTAAAAACATCCACATTTATTGCACAATCCTCCAAGCTGGATTGTAGCACTGACATCTATATTTGCACTCACAAACAATCCAATCAACGCGGTCCCTCGCCTTAGGGTTTTTCGTCGCCACGTGTTGGCTTTCATCTAACACCGTGTAATATTATTGTCCTCAAGACTTTAGCGTCGCCACGTATTGATCCTCGTTCAATACCGTGTAAGATCGTTTATTGAAAAAAATGTAAGTTTTATGAAAAATTCCTCTTTGAGATTAAAGTTCTTCTTTAACTTTAACTCTCTAATTCTTATTATTTTTCCTTCTCACTTCTTATTAATTATTAAAAACCACATAACTTGTTAAAATTTCATTTTGACCCCAAAACGTCCAGTTCCTGCGTCCAGTCTGCGTCTGGTTCCTGCGTCCAGTCTGCGTCCAGTTCCTGCGTCCAGTCTGCGCGTTTTCTACCCCCGAACTTTTATAACATTATACTTTTGGCCCAAAGTGCCCAGACTTTCGATTTCATGCCCAGAATTCCAGAATTTTGTATTTTTGAAATTTATCCAATTAAGTGTTATCTTGAATCCTAATTAATTTCTTTGTTTTCATTTGTAAAACTTTTTCATTAAAGTTTTTAACTCCTCTTACCACACTTAGTCAAATATTTTCAAACCAATCCCAATCACATAGAATTAAATCATGTGAAACATCCAAGAATCAATATTCATCCATTTAGGCAAAAACACCACCAAGCCGTAAATCAAACATACACTTAGGCATTCCAAATCACTCCAAATCATACATATGATTTTTCCAACAACACATAGGCTTATCAAAAATTATCATGCCTCAACCAAAATCATACTTTCACTCATATACATAAATATATAAAAATACATATTACTAAAGAATGATTTCTCATTCAAACACCCAATATGAAAACTCAAGTCTTTGAGTTTTTCGTGAACATACAACATACACCACACACATACACATCCTTCTCAACTTATTGAGAAAATCCCCTAACCTCTTGAAGACAATGAAAATGAGCAAACACCAAAAATCACCTTCACTCCACCCCAACACCAAGAGATCTACTCACCACCTTGATGCTCCAACACTTACAAGAATCAACCCTTTCCAAAATATATAAAACACATAACCATACACATATGAGTTTTTTATGAAAACCAAGAAACCCTAAAGAGTAGAAATTTGAGAAGATGAATACTTACTCAAATCTTGAAAGAAAATAGATCCAAGGTAGTTTCCAAGCTTGTAGGTTCCAATGGAGTGAACCTAAACAAAGGAAAAGCTTATTTTTAGTGAAATGAAGAACTCAAGCTTTCATGAAAACATGAAAGTGGTGGAAATGAAAAAATGAAAGAAGTTTATGGATTAGAATGATGATCCAAACCTTTTTTGTGAAGCTTGAATAGCCAAAAACTCAACAAAACCTAGCCTTTTGGTGTATGGAAAAGCTTGGGAAAATGGAGAGAAAATAGAGTTTCTTTGAACCAAGGAAGAAGATGAAGTGAAAAATGAATTTCTCTCTCTTCCCTCTCCCAAGTAGAATTCGGCTGACTCAAGGAAGGCATGGGGGAGGTATGGGCTTCAATGCTTTTGGTGGTTGGGAGCCACACCTCTCTCACCTAATTTTGAAAAATTCAAATATTAACCCCTATTTGACCATTTGACTTTTGGAAGGATTTTGAGGGTGGGATCGGCCCTTCCATGCGCCCCAAGGCTGACTGGAAAATGGTGGAATTTAATTCCACCAAGTTAGGGTTTAATCGGTAGTTCGAAGTAGTAAAAACGCGTAGTTTTCGAACCCCTTTTTAGATAACTATTTTTCTAAAATGAGTAAAATCATGAGAAATGAATTTTATGACTTGAATATGTCATAGAAAAATTTAGAAACCCAAAACTAAATTTTTGGACTATTTTTCATGTCCCGGTTGCGCTCGGTTTACCCGTAAAGCTCCAAACGCGGGTAAAATAAAGTTTTTCTGAAAAATTTCCAGAAAAATTTCTAAAAATCACAAATATTATAACAATAACTTTTGGTTAGTTATAAAATTATTTTGGAGTAAAAATGACCTCCATAAAAATACTGAACCCTATCCCCGCATCAGGAGAGAATGCGGTTCACGGAAAAACTCAGTTTTGCGAACTTGGCTACTCTTGACTCTTCTAAAATAAATCTAAGATGTTAATATCCTTATTCTCACCCCAAGATCTAAAATTCATTAATTAAATAATTTTAATTAATTTAAAGTAGATTAAAAATCAATAAAAACTATTTAAAAATGAGGGTGTTACATATGTGAATATGATCCATGTTTTCTTTAATGATTTTCTGGATGGCTAAAATTTTGTGAGCGTACTTCTTATTATCTTTATAAAAAAAAATTTAGCCATGAATTTTTGGTATCCTTTAATTATGAAAGATGTCTTTTCCAAAGGCAAACCAGTTTTATGTTATTTCCGCTTTTGGGTTTCTTGAGAATATACGTGACGTTCCTTATGGGAAAAAGGGGCGTTACAACTTACAAAGCCCCTTCAAAGATCTCTGTCTTTCCTAGACAGACCCATACTGATAAACCATTTATTTTAACCATCACCTTGTATATCAATGATAGACAATTTTAGAGTTTTTACAAAAGAATAAATTGCATTTTCTTTACGATAAGATCATATTTACGGTAAATCTAAATTTCGTCATTATAACAGTATGTTCACAAAAGTTCAAAATTAATTTTGCCATGACCACCTTAATCCCACGAAAATTTAATGAAATTTGGGCATTATAACACTACAATTAATAAATAGCACAAAATAATTAAATTAAAGCCATAAATCAATTATAAAGCATAATTAAATAAATAAAATTATAACACCAAAAACACATAATCACATAACAATCAAGAATCAAACTCATACTTCTCAAATTAATTTCCAAGAGGTTCCCCTTACCTTTGCCACAAGAACTTGGAAGAACAAGGCTTGAAGAACCAAGAACACCAAGCAAGAAAACTAAGAACTTCAAAGAGAAAAAGAGAGGAATTTGCTTGTCAACACAAGGCTTCTTGATGTGTGAAATTTATGAGGCACTCCCCTCCTATTTATAGCAACATGCGGCGGCCAAGCTCAGGGAGAAGGAAGGGATAAAAAATATTGTGTGGTCATGCATGATGATTAAACACTTAATTAGTTTAATTAGGGAAATCAACCCTTTTTCTAATTGGTCCAAAACTATGACTCATATGATGACTCAAAATCTAGAAGGATTGAGAAGTCTCAAGACCTTGGGGAGTCACCATGGGAGGCAGCCAAGAGTTGTTCTAGAAGAGGGAAGTGAAGTTATGTAACACCCTTTTTCCCGAAAGAGTATTACACCAAAGTAACTAGAATACCTCATTGCGGAATTAAGATAAACTGGTTTTATTTTTCCAAATTAGATCTTTATATCTTATTAAACTCTCAAAGTTGTGAATACATTTTTTTTTTCTTTTCTCATGAATCCAATGCTCAAATGTAGATACTCAATAACCCAAAGTCATATGAAATACATCACCCGATAATATATATATATATAATCATCAAAGTACAAAAGGTCTCTTGCACTAGCAAGCATCGTTCATAACCACAACAAAGTGGCAAAATACAGACAGTCAACAGAAGTAAAGCAAAGCAATAAAACTAAGTCCTAAGAAAACTATAAAACAAAAGATGTGTCATCTACACAATAAAATCATCTAAGCCCTCAAAAAAAAAAACCTAGGCTGGTCGGCAACTAGACAACACGACAACCTAGCTGACTCCTAAGCCTACCACTAGGACTCTAAGCAGACGGATCCATCTCCGGCTCCTCCTCGGGGTCCTCATCGTCAGAATCTGTAGGAGTTGCTCCCTCGGGCTCATCACGCATCTTCCTCTTCCCTTTCCCAGCACACCCAGAAGGCCCAGCATGCGCGCCTACAGCGTTAGGCAAAACGCGACCTGGTGTGGGGGGAAAGAAAACAGGAGCAGCATACGTCGGCCTCAAATCTCGTGGCTGACTAGCTGGAGTAACAGTAGGTGCAAGCTGTGGCAGACGAGCTCTCGGCAGGGTGCTCTTCCTCGGGGTGAGGCGCGTCCTCCTGAAGTGACGACGATAGTCTACAGCAGTGCCCATGGGTCGCCTCGGCGCCGGCCTCGGTGTCTCCCTAGGCTCCTCCCTAGGCTCCTCCGTCCCTCCGCACTCACTGTGTGTGTCGAGCTGCAAACCCATCTCCTCCAAAGGAATCCATACATCGAGCACCATGTTGCGCTCCAGTATCTCCTCCGATCCATACGCTCCCCCACGTGTTCGGACCACATGACCAGTCGTCGTGGCCCACCAGGTGACGGGGTCGTAGATCCAACCCCCACCCGCGCCTCCTCGAGGCCTAAAGCTCTCTCTCACCCTCGGAAACAGAGGCCTCTCCTGATCCATCTATATGAATAATGTCCCAATAAGGGGCACGAAACATATAGGCAAGGGTGAGTTTCTCCCAGAAGTCACAATCAAGAAACATGCATAACATATAAAATACTATTTGGCCATACTACGAGATAACAAATATCATCACAAATCATCTATCTCAAACAAGACTATATGCATGACACTTCAATCATCTCTCATCACACTGGTGCTCTGCTCCATGGAGACTTCTCTTTCCTCAACTAGTAAAGCGATATGGCGGAACTTGTACCTAACATAAATGCAACCTGACCATCTCTTAGCCCTCGTTGTCATCTATTCAGTATGGCCCATTGTGCTAACTCGTGCACCACATCATAAATAAGGCAGTCGGTCAGGATCATTCAAGCCGGGTATGCTACTCTTCTCGGCACAAGGGGATTCACCGCAAGGCCATTGAGAATTTCACAACCTGAATGCCCTCAAGGACTTATAGTCAGACTATACTTATTCACAATCCATCACCATAGGATTGTATGCTCAAGTTTTAGGCAAAAGCCCACATCTTAAATGCAAATGACAATTCAATTGCAAATCACAGAAAATCCTTATTTCAAGAATTTCAACATCGCCACGTTTTTGGACTCTTTTCCAACGACGTGTAAAGCTCATCGCATTTATGAAAATGCCCCTTAATACTTATTTATTTGTTAAAACCACATAACTTTTTATAATTATACTTTGACCCCAAAACGTCCAGTTCCTGCGTCCAGTTCCTGCGTCAAGTTTCTGCGTCCAGTCTGCGTCCAGTTCCTGCGTCCAGTCTCTGCGTCCAGTTCCTGCGTCCAGTCTCTGCGTCCAGTTCCTGCGTCCAGTCTGCGTCCAGTCTCTGCGTCCAGTCTCTGCGTCCAGTTTCTGCGTCCAGTTCCTGCGTCCAGTCTCTGCGTCCAGTCTCTGCGTCCATATTTCTATTTTTTCCCCTAGACTTTCAAAATTACGATTTTGACCCCAAAAGTCTAGATTTTGACTTTTTACCCCACAACTTCTAAAAATTACATTTTGACCCCAAACTCTTTCAAAATTACATTTAAACCCCAAACTCTTTAAAAACTCAAAATTTTCACTCTTCTCCTTGGATTTTATTAAATACTCTAATACCAATATTTTTAACCTCAAAATTTAATTACCCATCCATGAAACTTGATTGTTAAGAATTGGATTTTCAAAAAAAGGATTAATTATACCCATTCTATTTCCTTTTTAGCAACTAATTTTTTTCTATTCTTATTGATTTAAAACTTAGGTGTTAACTTGATATAATTGTAACTTCTAAACCCTTTTATTTTGAGAAAATTCCCATTAAAGTCCATTGGAGACTTATTCAAAAGAATTTATAAATAAAAGACCAAATTATAACTATGGCTTAAATGTAAATCCAATTAGTCATTGTAAAAAAAATCACTTTTGCTATAGAGTCCTCTACTTCCTCTTCCATGATGCTTGGGTCACTTGTTTTATATATTCTTTTTTCTTCTTCTTCCTCTTGATTTAGGCTTACCCAATCACAACAAATATCATATGCACATATTAAATAAAGCATAAACTACTTTAAGTATTACCTTTATCCCAAATGGATCAAGTGAAGCACAAATAATTAAATACACATAATTCCTTCAATACATGCCATTCTTTTTATCATACACAATCAAGAGAACAATCATACAATCAAAGACACAAGATTTTTACCATACAAAACCATAGAGCTAACTCGTGCTAAAACTTGCATTTTTGACAAATCCAAGCATACACACATTTTTTTCTTATTAGGTAAATTTCTTAACTTCTCATTTAACCCAAGTATTAAGAAAACATCCATGACATTAAAATTTACCAATCCTCATACAAAAACGCTAGAGCTACCAATCTTAGTTTAGTGATCTAAAACCCATCAAGGATGGTTTTAACCACTCAAATCAAAGATGAAACTCAAGGTTGTTGAGTTATCATCAAGCCATCCAAAACATACAACATACTACTACATAAAAATTATGTCTTTTAGAAGAACATCCCACTTACCTCTTGAAGATCACTTGAGTCCTAAAATCACTTCTCCAAAGCTTGGTTGTTCCACTAGTATCAAAACCCCTTTTACAATATCATACAACATACAAGCATAAATATATTTTCTTTGTAGAAAACCAAAACCCTAAGAAGAAAAATATGAGGGGATGATAACTTACTCAGGCCCTTGAAAAAAATTAGATCAATGAGTGATTTCAAGCCTCTTGGTTCACAAGGTGCAAACCTATACCAAAAGAGTAAAACTTGGCTTTAAAAATGGAAGAACACATGATCAAAAAATCAAAGAATGGAGATAATGGAAAAATGAGAAGGTTTTATGGTTTAGAATCATCAACCAACCTTCTTTTGTGAAGCTTGAAGTGCAAAAGCTCTCAAAATACCAAGAATGTAGCTTATGGAAAAACTTGGAACTTAGAGAGAAAATGGGTTTTCTTTGGGAGCAAGATGCAAATGAGGAAGATGAGTTTCTCTCTCCCCTTCCCCTTGTATAATTTCGGCTGAACCCAAAAGGAATGGAGGGCCAAGATTTGCTTAGAGGCAAGTGGTATTATCTTGGAATAAATTAAGAGTTAAAGGTGTTTTAATATTTCTTCCAACCAAGACTTTCAAGGCATGAGCACACGGGCACAAATCAGAATTTTGGGGGCTGTGTGGGGCGCCCAAATGCTGCTGGGAGGGAAGGAAGAAGAGTTTACAAGTTAGGGTTTTGCTTTTGGGAGCACAAGTGGGCTAAAATGCTTATTATATTATATATTTTGAAATAAATATTTCTCCAAATAATTGATTAATGAAAAAAATATTTTTGAGACCTAAAATTAATATAATAAAGGTTAGAATTTCAAAACTCAAGTTTTGGTCATTTTCTGATACCCCGTTTGCGCTACGGTTACCCGTAACGTGCTAAAAACGGCTAAAAATAAAATTTTTCTGAAAAATTCTAGAAAAATTCCCAAAAATCTAAAATATTAAACGAATAACTTTTGTTTCGTTAAAATATTTTTTTATTTTTTTGACGCAAAAAGGGTCTCCGGAAAAATATAAAACCTCCGTCGTTTACAAACCGGGTCACGGTTTACGCTATTTTTCTGTTTTTTGAGTTCCTCCATTTTCTACCCGTCTAAAAATCCCTAAAAATCATATAAATCAATATTCTAAAATAAAAAAAATAAAAAAACATAATTTAATAAATTTAAATAAATTAGAAACACACAAAAAGCGAAAAGAAACGATATGAAAAATGAGGGCGTTACAAGTTACATCTTTACCCCTAGGGTTTAAGTAAAAATCAAGGGCAAAATAGTCTTTTCACTATTCAAAAATTTCCAAAATTAATTTAAAGCGTGAAAACCTATAGAAAATCTAAAAAATGCCATGTAATAGCCCTAATGGCTTCATGGAAGAGTTTCTGGATTTTTACGGTAATGGTAAGCTTTGCGGTTTAAATAAACAAAGGAAAACGGACGCGCCGTAAATGCAAAACGGACATTTTTTTAAAAATTCTCAGAGAATTCCCAAAAATAAAAAATTTAATTTAAACACTAATGATCCCTCTTGCAAAATGATTTTGAGCCTTCCCTGATCACTAAAAATTCATTTCTACTTCAAAAACCCTCGTTTCTCGTGTTCGCAGGGACCGAATAAGTAACGTTTGATATGTTTATCAAAAAAATTTGAAATTAATTCCAAAAATCCTAAAAAATGTGTAAACATGATTCAGTTTCTAAAAATCTCTTTCTGACCTCAACTCGGTCTCCAAATCAGTACTCTGTTTCTTGCTGTAAACTCAGGGACCAAACAGTAATTCTAAAAACTTATTATTTCTAAAAATTCCTAAAAGATTCCAGAAAATCACAAATATTAAAAGAACCAACTTTTGTGAAGAAAGATAATTTTCTGGGTTTGTTTTGATATACTTTAGCTATTTAAAATCTTATTCGTTAATTACGATAAATACGGTTGTTTAAAAAATGCTAAACGTGAAAAGAAAAACGTCTGTTTGAATGAAATAATTTGATAAGTATTTTAAAGCCTTAATTATAAGACCAACATAATTTACTTAACACTTAGATCACACAATTTCATATAAAACAGATAATAGACGGAAAATAGAAAATAGAAGTCTATAAAAGACTTAACTATCTTACCGTTTTTAAACTATAATACCAAACAGGACTTATTATTTTATATGCAATCTTAAGTATACTAGATTCTAGAGTGTCTTTCTTAACTATTTCTCCATCTCCGGTATTTATCCATTTCTTAACTAACAGCTTACGGAGTTTCTCTTGGAGGGACCAAAACTGTAATTCCCTTTATATCTTTCTCTAAAATCCCGACTTAATTAATTTCTAAGACCTTTATGGAACATCAAGTTATTATTTTATCTCCTCAAATACCTTTTGAGAATCAAATATGAATTTTTCATATTCATTATCAACTTATTCTGATAGTCAAGAATATCCGTAAAGTACCGTTTGACCTCTACGTCAGTTCTAAACCATTTCACTTTATCTAAAAATCTTAAGGATGATTCTAATATTCTAAAATTGATACTGTCTTATAGAGTGAAATTTTAGGATGTTACAACTAAGAATAGAGCTATTCGAAGGAATACGAATATGTTATTTTGAGGTTAGTAGTTGAATACATAAACCAGTGGGATAATATTAGGTATCTTTGAAGAATTGATAGTTATTGAAATAATTTATCAAGGTATTTTTTTCTAAGAGGATCAGTGTAATACCCTAACCATGCCAGGACACTACTAACAACCAAAAATACATATAAAATAAAAAAATAAATAAGTAAATACAACCTATAAAGTAAATAAAAAAACCCAAGACTATGACTTTGATGAAAAAAAACTATGACTCTAATCCGATTCTTGACTCGACTGATAAGCAACCTCAAGATTACATCTCAGTTCTCACAGTGTACCTGCTATCTAAAAAACATAAAAGAAACTAATGAGATTTGAAATCTCAGTGAGTCCCAACAACATCCAAGACTCAATAACAGGGAATTATGGTTACCCTATCACTTCATAGTCCAAACTTTCACATCAACATATTATCATATTAAACTCATATCTAACATGTATTTTTAACAAGATTAAACATATCTTTAAGCAAAACCTCGTTGGTAACTCCTTTCATCACCGGCTCTAAGACCGGATCCTTACTCAGGGTAGAATTATTCCTCATTGATGCTTTCTAGCTATATCCGGCATCTAGTTAAGTCATGAACGTTAACATCTTCATTTTTATTTTGAAAAACTTGCTATCCACCAAGCATGAGTAACTTGGGATGGAATAGCCTAATGTAAGGCAGGTTAGACGTCTATGACCAAAAACCAGTGTCCCAAACTTGCTATGCACTTACCTATGCCTTCCTAAGAAGGACTTGAAAAACTCACTCATATTTGATAGTTTGTTTAAGTAGAATTCTTCATCCCTGAAACTAAGACTACCCTAATAGATGATAGTTCATGACTTATTCTCTTTTTGGGTCAAAACTTCTCACAATAATAGTTATTTATAATTAGTACAATAACAGAGATTTGAGAGAGTAAATACTAACTCTACACAACTCCAATTTGAGTAAAACCAAAGTCTAACATGAAACATTTACTGTCTATTTTCATATGTCATATAGAACACCTCATTTGGACTATCACACAGAGAATTACACTCATTTTATCAAGGACAATCCACAGCAAAACAATAACAAATTCTGTCAGGATTTAATTTTCAAAACAACAACTTGCAAGATCAATAACTAATTCCATACAACTCCAAATTAAATGAACCAAAGGCCAAATTGAAGAATATTATGTCTATCTTAACATGCCATAGAAATCAGAACAATTGGAGATACACATAGAGAGATTCGAACAGATTATCAGATACTGACAGGATATAAATTTCATCAAACCGCATCAGAGTACATTTTCCAAAACTGAAAATTGCATCTTTAATTACTAAGCCTACACACATCCAAATTGAGTGATTCCAAAGGCTAATTATCTTCATTTTGTGTCTATTTTAATATGGCAGAAGAATCAGTTCAATTTCACTACCACACAGAGAGATTGAGGTATTTTATTGCACACTGTCCAAATGCAAACAAGTCCAAAACAGCATCAGAAAAATATTCACCAATCCGAATTTGTATGATTTATATCTCTTTCTACACACATCCATTTCAAAAACTTCCAAAAGAAAAGTTGTAAAATTTTATGTCTAGTTTCATATGGCATATAAAACACAAGAATACAGTGAGTACATTTTCTATTATGCATAGTTTATCAGGCTATGCTCATATCAGGATTTCAGTAAATCCAGTCAGGATTTTAACAACTCACCTGCAACTTCAAGTAATGATTTCTAACTCAATTCTTATCCAAATCTAGTCAAACCAAAGCCTAACATGATTATCTTTATGCCTAGTTTGATATGAGACAGAGATCAAGTCAATTGGACTCATAGGCAGAGAGAATCGAACAGATCAATAAACACTGCTAGAATCACAAAAATACAGAACAGCAACAGGAAAGTTTTATAAAACTAAAAGTTGTAAAATTAATTACTCTACTTATAAACCTCCAAATCAGGTGATTCCAAAGCCTAAATTGCTTCATTTTATGTCTAGTTTCATATGGTACAGATAACAGGACAATATAGTGAGTACATTATCAGGTACAACAAAAAGGATGCAGCAAGGTTAGTTCGGATTTTAAAGTAAATACTCCAACTTACAACTGTATTTTCGCATTCAAAACTTAAAGAAATCTAACCATTCCAGTGCCCATTTTGAAGAGAAACGAGTCTAGTTTCACATGGTATAAAAATGAGCTCGAAACAGCCCCTTTGGAGAGAGTTATGAGCAATTTACCGAAGGATGTCTATACGAGATTACAAGACAACAGTACTCTTTTTTTATCTTTTTGATTTTCACTCATCAAATCACTCCAATCTTTCTTCCCCAACATACAATCACTTCCCAAAACATGGTTTTGATACCAATTTACATAATCACAATGTAATTAACAATCATTCAAAACCCTAACCTACACATACAACTTAAAAACAACACAAACCAACACTCAACCATTTCAAACATTCAACCACAACAAAGCAACATTCAATCAACATAGATCTTCCATCTTTCAACATGCAAACTCAGATTTTGTCATGGAAGAAGAACAACAAAGGAAAATCAAGAAAAGAGAAGAAAGGGGGAAAGGGGAAAAGGAGAAGGACTCACCAAACCCTAACTCATCTTCTTCTTCTTCTCCTATCTTCATCATCTTCTTCTTCTTCTCTTCTTCCTCTTCATCGATCTCCCTCTCATTCTCTCTTTCTCTCTTCTTCCTTTCTTTCTTTCTTTCTTTCTTTCTTTCTTTTCTTCTCACTCTCTCACGACTTCCTCTCTCACTTTCCCTTTCTCTTCTTATTTCTTTTCTAACAAGTGTGGGTATGTGAGTGTGGGAGTGAGTGATATTTATTTTAAAGAAGTGGAAGCTAATAAAAGCTAGGGAGATAAATATGTAAAGTGTGAGTGAGATTATGTGATACCCTCTCACCCTCCCTAACTTTAATAATTGAATCCCTACCTTTTCTTCCTCAATCTCACTTAACATAATAAATCATATTGTAATTAAACATCCACACAATCTATAATAAACAAAATACAAATAAGCATCTATAACTTAACTAATTCACCAAGTATTAAAACGCAGAATTCTAACTTGAGAATATTAAAACTACATAAATAATAACTTAATATTTATAAATCAAGGTTTTAATATTGGGGATATTACACTCTCCCTCCTAAAAGAAATTTTTCCCTCAAAATTTCGGTCAGACTTACCTAAGAAAACAAATAAGGATACTCATTTCGTAAGTCTTTCTCTAATTCTAAGGTTGTTTCTTGGGAAGTGGGTTCTTAGTATAATAATTACCAACTTTCGCTGTGAGCTCTGAGCTTATATCATTCCAGGGCTTAATCTCTATTTGTAGAGTCTCTTTAATATTATCATGGATTGTACTACATAGTCGCATGCAATTGCACAATCCCCACTCATGCTCAAAATAAAGTTATCTATGATTACTTAACCAAATATTTGCATAACACTCAAACACAACCAAACTTGATTATATAATAAACAACTGAGTATAATATGGTGAGTCCTAAAAGGAACTTACGACATATGGTCCTGGTTGACTAGTTCCTCAGGCTTAAGATTTGGGTACTTAAACCACTATCAAAACCTTAAACTTCAGAAATTGGTTCTAATTTTCCAAACCAAACTATACTCGTCAAACAAATCTAAAATTGGTACACACACTATGTTTGGCATAACCAAACTGAGGGAAAAGGTTTCACCTCACAATCATTTTTGGTCTGAAAACTGTGCACTAAAGTCACTGGTGGAAACCTTACTGTTTTGGTCCTAGAGGTCCAGGTGGATCTATAGTGATCCAAATGACCTGAAATTTTGTGTCTAATGTTAATTTGTCCTAAGGAAGTTGAGTGTAAAATTTCAGGTTCAATTTTCAAAAGAAAATCAGGTTTCTGCAAAACTCTCTCATTTGGCTTCTTTGAATGCTTCCTTTGTGATCTTAGGGTCTAATATGGGCTACACACATCCAGCAATAATGAAACATGACAGATAGAGCCTCCTTAACTACACAAAACTGTGAGGATAGGTTTCAGTTCAACTGGACTGCCAGGTTGGAAGTTCTGTAGTAAAGTCAGTTGAAGTACTTAGTGGGTTCTATTTTGCAAAACAGAGGTGAACTTAAGCTAAACTAGTCCAAATAAGTTAAAATTTTGTAGGCATCCTATTTTTATGCTATGGAAACTGTAGGAACTGGTTTCACTTAAAACGAAGGTCTGTACCTGAAGTTATGCAAATTGGTCATCCAGAAGTGCTTTAAAAAAATGCCATTTGGAACCTAGGGGTCCATATTCCGAACTAAGGGTGTAATGGACTTGAATTTTGGCATGTACAAACACTATTGGGAATACAAAACTGTGAGAGTTGGTTTCACTTCGAAATCCCTCCTGGGTCAAAAATTATGCAACAATGTCACTTAGGAAACTTAGAGTGTTGCATTTTGCAATTGGGATTTCATATAGCGCTAAGCTTATCCAATTGAGATAAAACTTTGCAGCCAGTATATGGTTATAAAAACAAACTATAGGGAGTATTTTACTCAAAAAGAAGGTCTATGTCAAAAGTTATACAGATTGGTCACTTTGAAGTGCACAAAAAGCTTATTTTGGCACCTATGGGTTTAAGTCTCGCATCAGTGATTTGATGCGGCTCATTTTGGGTATGTACTTAGGATTTGGTCATAGGAAACTATGAGATTTGGTTTCAGGTCAAAAGCTGCTCTAGTTTGGGAGTTGTGTAGCTCTAAAGTTGGACATTTTTATGGTTTTGGCCACAAGTCCATTTGACACATTTTCAAATTATGACCCTATTTAGTTCAGTGGTGATCCCAGCAACTTAGGGGCACGAAAACTAACTTGTGAGGGTGGCTTAAGGGACCATCTATATAGGGTCGAGGGTGTGGCTTGGTAGGTCACTTCTTTGTCTTTTCTCTTCTCTTTCCTCCTTGGGTGGCATGATTTGGAGTCATGTTGGGTTTCTAAACTTTTCCAACACAAGAGACTTGGATCATATACTCTACCACCACAAAAGATAAAAGTCATGCATAACAAATTTCACACTAATAATCCCAGAAAGCACCTCCACCATCTACATATACACAACTTCACTTCATTCCAGTGGAATAACATCTATCTTTCCCTCCATACATGAATCTAATGATTTAATCAACTATAACTCGAAACCCTACCCAAATCACACATGCATGCTCATAAAACTCATATAGTCATCAAATTCGAACCCTTGGATGTACCCTCAACATGGAAATCCATGAAGATTTAAGTTAGGGTTTACCCCTATTTTCCCAAAGGCAATCATCACTATAAAGACCTAGTCAAACATGCAGGTTCAGTTCAAGCTACACGGAAAAATCAAGACCAAAGGGAAGGTTCCTCTTCATCAACAAACAGACTAAACATAGGGAAGCAAAATAGAGGCCAATCAAGGAACAATTATTCTGAATGACAGAGAAAAACATTTTATACATCAATGAAATAGAGGGAATCACAACTCAAAGAAAAGTAAGGACAATCACTGTAATAATGCTCACAAAACTAACATGTAGACATATAGAAAGCAAAAGAAGTGTGAATTTAGTATTAATTAATTTCGATTACATGTGGTTCTCGAGAGTCGAGGAGAACTTATTCAAACCTCAATTTTATTTTATTTTTTGAAAAACTCATAAAGTGATGATTTACTACTAAATTCGGATATAGTCATCAATAGAATCACATATTATATCTGAGTAGCAACGGAAATGAGTTTAGCATCCAAAGAAATCATGGTATAATTCAGGTGATTCAACTAATTCACTCGCCACTCTTTATGCAGCCAGAGAACGAAATAAAAGATATAAGAGCTTGCATCTCCTAGAAATCTCCACATACCGAATAAAGGTAACTTTATAGAAATATCAAAACATCAACCTTCTACGACATGGCAAATGGTCCAGATGATAACTTTGAAATCTTGTCTTCAAAATTTTAGACAAGTTTTCTTCTAAAAGAGTCATCATATATAAGATAAATTTCTATGGATTGCCATTTTTCACCATTCCTCATACAAATACTTGAGGTGGACTGCCTCATTAATTCGTATAAAGAATTTAGAAAAATGTTAATATTAAAGAAACACTGAGACAATTGCCCTTAACCGGATCACTCTAGACTCAACTCACAGCCGATTGAATCAACCAGGCTCTGATACCATAAATGTAATACCCTGACCATGCCAGGACACTACTAGCAACCAAAAACACATATAATATAAAAAAATAAATAAGTAAATACAACCTATAAAGTAAATAAAAAAACCCAAGACTATGACTTTGATGAAAAAAAACTATGACTCTAATCCGATTCTTGACTCGACTGATAAGCAACCTCAAGATTACATCTCAGCTCTCACAGTGTACCTGCTATCTGAAAAACATAAAAGAAACTAATGAGATTTGAAATCTCAGTGAGTCCCAACAACATCCAAGACTCAATAATAGGGAATTATGGTTACCCTATCACTTCAAAGTCCAAACATTCACATCAACATATTATCATATTAAACTCACATCTAACATGTATTTTTAATAAAATTAAACATATCTTTAAGCAAAACCTCGTTGGTAACTCCCCTTTCATCACGGGCTCTAAGACCGGATCCTTACTCAAAGCAGAATTATTCCTCATTGATGCTTTCTAGCTATATCCGGCATCTAGTTAAGTCATGAATGTTAACATCTTCATTTTTATTTTGAAAAACTTGCTATCCACCAAGCATGAGTAACTTGGGATGGAATAGCCTAATGTAAGATAGGTTAGACTGTTGGAACCAAATTGGTTAAAAGTGTTTTTAATACAAAAACTCCCTAAGTGATTTTATGGTTTTGATGATAACAAAATGTATTAAGGTTTTTACAAAGGATAATCAATTTGTATTAAGCTTGTACAATGCATAACAATGCTGCCTAACTAAGCTTATTGCAGTCTGCGTCCAATCAGTTCTTCATGACATTGGCTAGCATTCAAAGTGAGCCTTGCGTCCAATGTTGGCACTGGAATGGACACAAGAGTTCTGCGTCCAATGTTTAAGCAGAAGGAAGAATTCTGCGTTCAATGGTTGAGCAGAAGGAAGAGTTCTGCGTCCAATGTTTCAGCACAAGGGCAAGTAATGTTGTGCGTCCAATAATTCAGTACAAGGCACAAGGACAATGTTCAAGAAAAACCATACGTCCAATGATCAGAGCATAAGTCATGAGTCCAATGTTCAGGATGTGTTCTTGACCAAGGTACAGAATGCTGATCGTCCAAAGATAAGTACAAGGCAAGACTGGCATAAGTCCAATGATAAGAACAAGGCAATACTGGCATAGTCCAATGTTTTTATGAGAAGCAGAATTGCAGTAAGAGTCCAATGATTTTCAAAGGAACAGATTCAGTGAGCGTCCAATGCAGATGAAGGATAAAAGTCCAATGTTCAGTGTGAGCAAAAGTACAACTCTGCGTCCAATGAAACTGAACAAAAGAACTGCTCTGCGTCCAATAAAATCAGAGTGACAAAGGTACTGTTCTGCGTCCAATAAATAAGAAGGACAACAATCAAGTGTTACACGATGAATGAAGCAAAGTAGGACAAGTTCTCAGTCTACTATTCATCGTCCAATAAAGCAGCATAACAAAGTGCAATTGAAAGCATCAGGTATGCGTCCAATGTTTGCATGAGTTCTGTGCAAATTGGTAAGTGCAAAGGTATGCGTCCAATAACTTGCTAAATGCTGCGTCCAATGTTTCATATATTCTGCGCCCAATACTTAACACGCAGAATCCATTTGATTGTCAATTGTTGCTCTTGCATTTGATTATTAAACAATTTTATTGAGCCAACAATTTGATTTGAATAGCTGTACACAATGCTTTTCTGTACAACTTTGTCAACGTTTGTGAATGTACTTTTGAAAAGCATAAAGTACTGTGGAAAGTGTACTAAGAGAGAGAATATACTTTTAACTACTCTATATATCTCTGAACACACCTTTCTGCTTTACACAGTGTATTCTCTCTGTCTCAATAAGATATTATTATTAACCACTGTACAATTGAGACTTTGAGTACAGGTTGCTTCTGATTTAGGAGAAAGAAACGCAGACATGCACAATGAAGTAGATCTCCTCAGAGCAACGGGAAAATAGCATTAAATGCTATTAGAGAACGGTAACTTTTATGAGAGCTGAAGTTGAGCAACTGAAGAACAAGTCTGAAGCTTCACTACTCTTATAAATACCGAGAAGCAAGAAGAAGAATACAAGAGACAGGAAAACGAAAAAGAAAGAGCTGAACTGCTGTGCTTATACTCTGTATTGAAAGTCTTGTATTTTTTCTATATTCTTGTAAAAGAGAGTTTGCTTAACTCTCAAAGTGCTTTAGATTTCATATCCTCACTTGTGTGAGTTAGACAGCACTTGAATCAAAAACTCTGCTGAGTTGTTTAGCCTGAAGAGGCTGTGTGCAAAGAATACTTGGGTTTTAGCCTGAAGAGGCTGTGTGCAAAGAATACTTGTACCTATCTGGTTTGATAGTGAAATCTCTCTAGTTTGAGGGGACTGGACGTAGCTCTTAGGAAAGGGTGAACCAGTATAAAAACTTGTGTTATTTCTTCTTTCCCTTAACTCCTTTTATATCTGTGTTTATTACTAACAAAGGGGATTGAAATTGATTTTATTCAAACAAGTTTTTCAAACTAAAAGGGAAGCATTCTGTGCGTCCAATCTTTAGAAAACCTGTGCGTCCAGTTTTTATAAAGACTCTGTGCGTCCAGTGTTTTAGCACTCTGTGCGTCCAATATTTCAGAAAACACTGTGCGTCCAATATTTGAACTAAGCTGTGCGTCCAACGTTTTTAACAGCCAGCGTCCATCTTTTGCGAAAAGTTTTAAAAGCTTAAAAACACAATTCAACCCCCCCTTCTTGTGTTTTATCTTGTTACCTACATAGACGTCTATGACCGCAAACCAGCGTCCCGAACTTGCTATGCACTTACCTATGCCTTCCTAAGAAGGACTTGAAAAACTCACTCATATTTGATAGCTTGTTTAAGTAGAATTCTTCATCCCTTAAACTAAGACTACCCTAATAGATGATACTTCATGACTTATTCCCTTTTTGGGTCAAAACTTCTCACAATAATAGTTATTTATAATTAGTACAATAACAGAGATTTGAGAGAATAAATACTAACTCTGCACAACTCCAATTTGAGTAAAACCAAAGGCTAACATGAAACATTTTCTGTCTATTTTCATATGTCATATAGAACACCTCATTTGGACTACCACACAGAGAATTACAGTCATTTTATCAAGGACATTCCACAGTAAAACAATAACAGATTCTGTCAGGATTTAATTTTCAAAACAACAACTTGCAAGATCAATAACTAATTCCATGAATATCTTTATGTCTAGTTTTATATGAGACAGAGATCAAGTCAATTGGACTCCTAGGCAGAGAGAATCGAATAGATCAATACACGCTGCTAGAATCACAAAAATGCCGAACAGCAACGAGAAAGTTTTATAAAACTGAAAGTTGTAAAATTAATTACTCTACTTATAAACCTCCAAATCAGGTGATTCCAAAGCCTAAATTGCTTCATTTTATGTCTAGTTTTGTATGGTACAGAGAACAGGACAATACAGTGAGTGCATTATCAGTTACAACTAAAAGGATGCAGCAAGGTTAGTTCAAATTTTAAAGTAAATACTGCAACTTACAACTGCATTTTCACATTCAAAACTTAAAGCAATCTAACCATTCCAGTGCTCGTTTTGAAGAGAAACGAGTCTAGTTTCACATGGTACAAAAATGAGCTGGAAAAAGCCCCTATGGAAAGAGTTATGATCAATTTACCGAAGGATTTTTATACGGGATTACAAGACAGCAGTACCCCTTTTTTTTATCTTTTTGATTTTCACTCATCAAATAACTCCAATATTTCTTCCCCAACATACAATCACTTCCCAAAACATGGTTTTGATACCAATTTACACAATCACAATGTAATTAACAATCATTCAAAACCCTAACCTACACATACAACTCAAAAACAACACAAACCAACACTCAACCATTTCAAACATTCAACCACAACAAAGCAACATTCAATCAACATAGATCTTCCATCTTTCAACATGCAAACTCAGATTTTGGCATGGATGAAGAACAACAAAGGAAAATCAAGAAAAGAGAAGAAAGGGGGAAAGGGGAAAAGGAGAAGGACTCACCAAACCCTATCCCATCTTCTTCCTTTTCTCCTATCTTCTTATTCTTCTTCTTCTTCTTCTTCTTCTTCTTCTTCTTCATCGATCTCCCTCTCATTCTCTCTTTCTCTCTTCTTCCTTTCTTTCTTTCTTTCTTTCTTTCTTTCTTTTCTTCTCACTCTCTCACGGCTCTCTCTCTCACTTTCCCTTTCTCTTGTTATTTCTTTTCTAACAAGTGTGGGTATGTGAGTGTGTGAGTGAGTGATATTTATTTTAAAGAAGTGGAAGCTAATAAAAGCTAGGGAGATAAATATGTAAAGTGTGAGTGAGATTATGTGATACCCTCTCACCCTTCCTAACTTTAATAATTAAATCCCTACCTTTTCTTCCTCAATCTCACTTAACATAATAAATCATAATGTAATTAAACATCCACACAATCTATAATAAACAAAATACAAATAAGCATCTATAACTTAACTAATTCACCAAGTATTAAAACGCAGAGTTCTAACTTGAGAATATTAAAACTACATAAATAATAACTTAATATTTATAAATCAAGGTTCTAATATTGGGGATATTACAATCGGAGTATAGCAAGAATAGGAAAATGATATTTATGGGATTTCTTGAAATTGACAAGTTCTTTTGAAGATCAAAGATAGAAAGGGATGGTTAGTGTGGACCAACATGGTCGAAATTTTGGAGTAAGACATTTAAGATTCGATTTTCTTCAGAAGATGAGAAATTACTTAGTAGCAAGAAATGAAGATACACTTATAATGGATGAGTAAGTTATTCAGAAGTTAGGTAGATTTAGTATACAAAAAGGTAAAGTGATATTGGGTAATTTGACGGATGGGAGTTTTCAGATGATAAGAGTTGTTTCATCAAGAATATCCGCGAATTTTCGAGTACAAAATTTTGTTAAGAGAGGTAGAATTGTAACATCCAAAAATTTCACTCTATGAGATAGAGTATTAATTTTGGAGGATTAGAACTATCTTTAAGTTTTTTAGATGATAAATATTGATCTAGAACTGACATAGAAGTTAAAACGGTATTCTGTAGACGTTTTTAACTATCAGAATAAGTTTATAAACAATATGGAAATTTTCAGTTGGATGCAAGAGAGGTATTTGAGGATGAAAATAGTGGCTTGATGTTATATGAGGATTTTAGAAACTAAGTTTAGAATTTTAGAGAAGAGAATAAGAAATTTTGTTGTTTTAGTCCCTCTAAGATGAATTACGTAACCTGTTAATTAAGGAATGGATAAATGTCGAACACTAAGGAATGGTCAAGATAAAGACTACAAGATCAAGTAGAGTTTTAGATAGTGTAGAAGTGGTAAGTTTTGTTTGGTGTTGTAGTTTATACGGTAAGACAGTTAGGTTTTATATAACTTCCGTTTCCATCACTTTCGTATTTATTCTGTTTTATTCAAAGTACTTTGTGTATATGTGTTTATTGATTTATTTTCATCATAGAAAAATGGTTTTAGTACACTTATTCATTCTCAGTATAGAAATGGATAGTTTTTATTTGACATTCAGTTTTAAACAGAAAATGTAACATTCGTTTTTCTGTTTACCGTCTAATTTATGTTTTATATGAAATTTTGTGATCTAAGTGTTAAGTGATATATGTTTGTCTTATAATTAAGGTTTTAATGTACTTATTCACTTATTTCATTGAAACATACAATTTTCATTTGACGTTTGGATTTTTACAGATAAACGGTTTTTGCCATAACTGACGGATGAGGTTTTAAATAGTAAAAGTATATCAAACCAACCCATAAAATTATATTCCTTCCCAAAAGTTGATTCTTTTACTATTTGTGATTTTTTGGTATTTTTTTGAAATTTTTGGAAAACTTTCAAGATTTACCAAAAAATATGCTTAACATACGCGAATAGGGCAAATATCTTGTTTTACAATGTAAAAATTTCGTGACAAAGGTCCACAACAATTTATATTTTATATTTTATTATTTATTTTAGGATATTTAAAATTATTTTTAGACAAGATTTTTTTTTTACCCTTTTTGTTCTTATTTGCGGTATATCAGTCGAATAGAGACAAATAGAGACGTAACAAGTATGATATAGGAACTTAAGGTTTTTGAGGGGCTCAAATACAATTCTAAGAAGTTTAAAATATCTGTAGCCGGAATCGTTGACCATGAATAGTGTAGGAGCATGTACAATTACTATTTTACCCTTGATTTTACACTTAAACTACCAAAATCTAAAGTTTTTAACCAAACTATCCCAAGGCCCTTAGTTTTGAAGCTTTGTTCTTTAAAATCTCCTTTCTTCATCTTTTGAGGTAAGGGAAAAATTATTGAGTGTTATGCGAGATCACATAAGTTGTGTGATCTAACCACTTAGGAAGTTTATGTCTTATAGCTTTATTATTTGTTTTATTGCTTTATTATAATTGTTTTATAGCTTTTATTTAATTGCTCATGTGATTTATTGTTAGTAAAGTTATAATGCATAAATTGTTTATGTGATTTTGTGATAGTAATGTTATAATGGCTAAAGTAGTTTTGAGCTTTATAATTGTTTATTTAAGTTTTATACTTGTTTTATGGCTTTAATTTAATTGATATAAGCTTTTATTATTAGTAGTGGTATAATGCCTAAATTATTTATGTGATTTTGTGATAGTATTGTTATAATGGTAAAATTGATTTTGAGCTTTAATAAATGTACCGTTATAATGGTGAATTTTAGACTACCGCAAATATAATTTTACCGTAAAACAAGTGCAATTTATTTCTTTGTGAAAACCCCGAAGTTGTCTATCATTGATATACAGAAAGATGGTTAAGATGAATGGTTTCTTAGTATGGTTCTGTCTAGGAAAGACAAAGGTCTTCCAAGCGGCCTTAGCTCACCTTCTCTTTCCTCGAAACTATACTGATACGCTGTTTATAGCTCTTAACCTATGGATTCAGTATATACGTGACTAAGATAAATTGGGAAAGATTTTTATTGGGAGGTTACCATAAAATGTTTAATTGAACCTTGATCTGTTAAGAAGTGATTTCTCTAAGAAACGTATATATATACACATTGGATTGGGTAAAATAGTATAATGGTAAAGGATTCTCGGTGAATTCTACTGTTATATTATCTGTTGGTAATGGGCTTTTTCTAAATATAAACTGGTGTTTTACATTTCTGTAATAATTCAGCTTGATCTCGTTCACATAGTTCTATATCAAGTTATCAAAAAGTTGGACACTGATCACCGCAGTCGGTTCTGCCGCCGTGTGATTATTCCTTTTCCAAAATTATTTAAAATCTAAGAAAAATTACTTACCGATTAAAAAGTATACATGGGTTTAAATTACTGTTAATCTCTTCTGCAACACCCTTTCTCATAAAAGGATATTACAACATAAGTAACCTATTTATCGAAAAATAATATTAATCTTTATTTGAAAAGAAAATTCTCTTTTAATTATTTCAAGTCAATTCCAAAAATGGGTATAAATTTTTTTTCTTTTAATGTCTAAAAAATTATTTTAACTTGAAACTCTCACTTACGTTGTTTATATTTCGAAACTTATTTATGTCATAACGTATTACTGAAAGAAAGTAAACATCATCAGGATGAATAATATACATCATATATAATACTGTCCAAAGTTTTACAAGTACATCAAACTGAACAGCTAGTAATGTCATATAATATAGAGTACAGTCATCCCAAAATATCTCTAAACAAAAGCCCAACCGGTAGACAGTCAGTCTACAAAAAAACACAAGACAAGATCGAAAAAGATAATGCAATAGCCTGCGCTATGTCATCTCCCAACTCAGTCTACATCTGCTCCTAAACACTGCCTACAAACTCCTCTGAAGGCTCACTCTCATCCTCCTCTATCAGCTTCCCTTTCCTTTTACTGTCATTGGCCTTCTGACGAGCTCGTGCCCTCCAAGATGGCATAACAGTAGGGGAAAAAAGCATCCGTCTTCCACCTGGTTCCGCAAATGAAATAGGAACAGCTGGAATGGGAGTATCAGCCTGCACAGTAGGTGTCCTCTCAGTAGGCACCTTCCCTGCTGATGTATCTCTGACTGGATGAGAACGACGAACAGTACTCTTGCGAGTTGTTTGTCTCCATCTACCATAATACCTCTTACATGGAGGAATTTTAGGTCTCTGCTGCTGTGGCTCTGGCCTTGCAGGCTCCTACTGCAGGGCTCAGAACTCTGTACATGCTCCTGTTGAGCTGTCTCTTGCCTCTCTCTCTCTCTCTCTCTCCAAGAGTCCCAGAGCTCCTGGATAGGCATCTTCACATCTAATATCATGTTCTCTACAGTCCACCGGTGAGGTCCTTCTGCAGATGTCTCTAAGGAAGTCACATACCCGAGGTATGTTCCCCACTGGGTTTCAGGGTTTACTATCCACCCCTCACCCTCACCCCCTCGGTCTACAAACCTTGGTCAGCCCATCCGGCGGGCGGTCCATCTATATGAATCATGTTCCACAGAGCACAAAACATATAGGCAATGGTGAAAAATCCTCGTACACAAGTTATAAAAACATAGTGACAACAGATAAGAAGAAAGTAAATCATGTTTATCAAACATATCTACATTATGCATTTCTCTACCTCTTACCTTTTCTCAGTACAAAAGCATATAATCTCTCTTCTAATAAGACATTCTCATATACACAAGAAAATTATCACAGTCACAGCACATAACTCAGCATCAAGTAATATATCATCAACTCAGATATATTATAATGCATGTCGCTTCTGTTTCCCTCTCAACACCCTCATAGTGCTCCAAGGAGACTTCCCTACCTCCATCACCTTTGAGCGATTGGTTGTAGCAGACTTAACAGACTTATCAGAGAGTCCCTCCAGACTTCATAATAATCATTCAGATAAGCTACATCTCACCATATCATGAATAGTCAAGTCAGTCAGATTTATCCAAGCAGGGTTATGCGACTTGCCTCGGCTCAGGGGATATCGCCTACCTGGCCATCTGAGGGGTTTCGCAACCTGGATAATCCCAGTAGGCAGCTGTGGCCCAACTATCCCTATTCTCAACCCTCTCTGGGTTGTAATGCTTATCTCATGGCCTCATGCCAATTCTCTTTCTCTTTATGCAAAATGACACATCACGTTAAGCATACAAAGTAATCATCTCAAGCATTTTTAAGCTTTGGTTTCTCTTGTAATTTAATTAACCTCTTCTCTAGGTTATCTCTTGCACAATCACATATAACCTTCTCTCTGGGTTATAGTATTCTCATCTCTTGGTGATTATTGTCAAACAACATGTCTCTTCCTCTTTCATTCATACCCTAAATTAATCTTTGTCTTTTTAACAAAAATAGCATTTTCTAAATCCAATGTTTTAGTTCTAAAATTAAATTAACTAAAATACTTGCCAACCTTTAAATTCAAAAATGACATTTTTGTCTTAAAAATATTTGTTTAAAAAGCTGAAAAAGATTATTTTCGCAAAATTCTGGGCTCTTTATTTTCCAGAATACAGAAATGTTCACAGGCGAGAAGATTTTCACACCCGCGGTGCAGACAGCACTGACCCCTGTTTTCCAGATTTTCCCAGCTTCGAAAATGACCACACCCAGGGCATGACTGGAATCCGATTTTCTCAAAGTTCAAACCAAATTAATCTTTTCTTTACATGGTTAAGACCTAATGAATAAAAATGAGCAAAATTTACAATCTTTGGATCAATCACAAAGCACAACCATTCAACATCAAGCTATTGATCCAATCTTATCAAGACAATCATTTCTGCACCACCAAGAACAATCCACATCAAAGACAAACAAATCTCAATCACACAACATCCAAGCAAATCAAAATCCATCTATCAAGCATGAATATATATATCTCTTGAGTCATCCAAGCCATATGAACAAAAGAACACTTACCTTCATGATCAAAATATACTCTAATTAAATCCACAAGCATCTTGAACAAACTACAACAAACATACTACACACACATCATCCAAACCCTAATAACCATGTATGAGAAAATCTCCCTTTACCTCTTCCTTTAGCTTGTGAAAGAAAAGCCCTAGCTCTTAGCCCTTCTTCTTCTTCTTCTTCTTCTTCTTGACTATCTCCTTCCAAATTAAACACAACACATCAAAATACCAAGTAAGTTTACTTATCCCATGGATAATCTGTAGCACATGAAAGAAGAACTCAAGATGAACTAAACACTACCCTAAGCTCATGAACCATGAAGAAGACAACAAAAACCTAATCTATGGAGTTCTCATGAAGTACCTTGGTAGCTTGAAGATCCCAAAATCAAGAGCAAACTTTGGAAAATTTGATTATTTTGAGTGAAACTTTTGAGAGAAAGTATAAGAAAAGCTTGTGGTGTAAGAGCAAAATGAGAAGATGCAACAAAAGCTCTCTTCCTCCTCTCACTACAAAAAAAGCGCTAGTTAGCCACGGTTAAATAGCCATGGTTTCTATAACTGTGGGTAAATTAAAAATGAATGTAATTGGCTACTCTCTCACCGTAGCAAAATAGCCTGGGAGTCCTCATGTTTTTTTGCGTTTCTTCCCTCCATCTTATTTCCTCTCTTTTCATTACCCCCAAAAATCAGAAATTGCTAAGACATAGAAAGCCCCAAAATCAAACCAAACTCACTCCAAAACTCGATAAGCTCGAAATCACCGAGAAGCCAACGCCATTGTCGTGCACTGCTGAGAAAACTAGTTTCAAACCAAGCTTTCATCAAAGTCACTTCGGACAAGGTGAAACCCCAAACCCCTTTATCTTTTGCTGCAAAAAATTGCATTTCTCTGTTTTAATAGAGAAAATAGGTTCCTCCCAAAATCTATTAGGTTTTTGAATTGATATGGTGTGAACGGAATAGGACAAAGGATAACCGAGGAGACAACACTTTATCTCTCGATGGCTGATCTTTGTTTCCGATACGGTAAGAAATCAAAGGCAAATTAGTATGTGATTTCACAATGATATATATCCCTTCTCTTATCCGTAAGATATAACAAAAGGAGGGTTAAATAAGAACTTAATCCATTTTAAATTTTCTTTTGCTTAAAATTTTTTTTTGAGGATTTGAATGGAAAAGATTGCAACTTTGGTATCCTTTGTCTTCTTCTTCTTTTTTATTTCGATCAAATTCCAGTCGGTTTGTGTTTGTAAATGGTTTTTTTTATTGGTACTGCAGATGGGATTAATAGCAACTAGGTTGAAGACAAAATAGGGTGTTGGACCTTGCAATTGAAAAGCATATCACTTCACTATTACTGGTTTGGCCTTGTTCCATATTTATTTAATTTATAATTACATGATTTTGAATTGTTGTGCCTCAATCCTATGTCCTGTTTTTGTAAAATGATGTTTCAATTTTTCTTTGTGCAGAACACCCACTCTCTATGTAACAGGGTCAATTTCTTTTGTTTGTGGGGTTCTATGGTGCTTTATTTTGGAATCACTTGTGGACAGTTGTACTATTCAAGTCTCTTTTGGCACTTCTTGTGCTAGAGGCTAGCTATTTTAATGCAATGTTTGTTTTGTTTCTTAAAAAAAATATATTAGTGGACTTTTATCATCTTATTTATGATAAAAATTAGCCAACGGTGAACGTTTAGCTATGATCTTATTGACTTTACTATACTTTAATTGAGAAAGATTTCATGTATACATTAAAAACTTTAATTCATTATACAAACTTTTATCCTTTGATCTTAATTTAACAATGCCACTCTTTTTTCTATCACATCTATTTCAATTTTTTTTACTTAATTCTTTATGTGCTAAGTGGACGTATATGCTTGTATAATTATATCCTTTTTATAAATTGACAATTCTGTTAGGATCAAGTCAATTTGGCTTAAGTCAAGTATTCATGAGAACACTTTAAGGTTGGCTAAAGCTTTGTAAAGAGTTTTGAATATATATTATTGGGGCGCATTTGCTAGTTAACACACTTGCAATGGGTGCAAGTTGGTGCTTGGTTTCCAATTTCCTTCTATCATAATTATCTTTTTTTTTGGGATTGTCTTTGAGATCTATTACTATCACTTGTATTGTCCTGTTTGACAAATATAAGTACAATGATAATTTCTTTAACTATATACTATTATTGTTGGTTAAACACCTGCTGACAAGTAGAAGTAAAATGCAAAGCAAGAATGGAAGAAGATAATATCATATGATGGTTTATTTTACTACTAGGAGACTCTTATGTACAAGCTTCTTGTAGTGATTTGAAGATAACCCTTATGTGCAGTCTAGTTCTATTTTTTATTTTAATGTAAGTTGTTTATAATAATTTTAAAGTGATGACAACACTCAATCTTTCTCTATTAGCTATTATATATTTGATTAGCCCCTCTTACACTATTCTAAGTGGAAGTTATTCACACATAACCACTATAAAACATGATTTGGAACTATGTTGAGACTCTTTTTTTCTGTTTTTCATTGAAATTGGGTTAATATTTTAGGTTTGCTTGGCTATCCTATGAGTTGGGTGATACATGATTTCTTTATGTGTTTTAGGCTGAAAAATGAAGATTAAGACTTTATGCTGCTCTGTTTGTCATGGTTAGAAATACCACTTATAGAGAATAGAAGGTAAGTAGGTACACTTTATCCTCCTTCATGATTTTGCAATATTAAGCTACAAATGTTTTAAGTTTGAGCTTTGTGGTTGTAAATTATGCTTCAAATCCTGGTTAATTTGCGATATTTCCATTGTTAGATTATCATGTGATAGAACTAGAATGAGAACCAAATCTAGCTATTTTGACATTTTAGAAACTTTAGAAAGTTTTGAGTTCATATTCACATGTTACTTGTAGGTTTAGTGGCACATACCTTTTAGTAAGACTTGAAGGTAACAAGTATTTGCCACTTAATTGGCTCCACATCCAAAGACAATATTTCCAGAAGGCATTTTGGGTTAGTATATCCTTCTTATCTTTAGTAGTTAGAAATGGCTACATATCATTCTTTGACTTCTTTGTTACATTGACCAAGTAATACCACAAGTAAATGACTACCACAAAGGCAACAAGTGTCCATCCTACTTAAGTAAATTGAATGAACAAGACTATTACTAATAAGACTGTTACTTGCATGTGCGAATAATTTATGACTATTTAGTACTAAAATTCAGGACATATATATCTATTGTATCATTTGCTGAATGGATTCATGTTTGATAATGGAATCATCCAATCATGATTAACGAGAGTTGGATTGACAAACCAATCCAATCAAATTAGTTCTTAAACGGGGTATATAATCCAATTATTGGGCTTTGCTTTTCAAATGTAGCTATCAATGGACATATTTTGTGTCCTTGTATATTTTAAATGCTTTAATACTTTTATTCTTATTTGAAAACAGATTCATCTAATCATGATTGATAAGAGTTGGATTGACAAACCAATTAGATCAAATGAATTCTTAGATGGGGTAGTCCAATTTTTGGACTTTGCCTTTTCAAATGCAGCTATCAATGGACAAATTACATGTCCTTGTATAACCTGCGGGTTTCGTCATATGGGTGATAGAGTTGAAGTCTTTAGCCATCTCCTTCAAAAAAGTTTTCCAAGGAAGTACACATTTTGGTACATGCATGGGGAAAAACATGTGCAGTCCAATGTTGAATCAGCAGGCCAAGCAAGAAAAGAGCCAATTAGACAATATCCAATGCAAGATATGTTAAATGATGTCTTTGTTGATCATGGAATTCAAGATGTTGGACCATCAAATCTTCCTAATAGTGACCATTCTACCAATACAAAAGATGCAAGTAATGAGGAGCTAAAAATTAAAGAGTTGTTAGAGGATGGGAATCAAGAACTCTACCATGGTTGCACAAAATATAGCAAATTGTCATTTATAGTTCGTTTGTATCATATAAAAGTTTTATGTGGTGCAACAGATAAAACATTTTCAATGCTGATTGAGCTTCTAAATGATGTTTTTCCTCATGCTAAACTACCATCGTCTTTCTATGAAGCAAAAAAGATGATTAAGAGGTTAGGTCTAAGCTATGATAAAATTCATGCTTGTCCTAACAACTGCATGTTGTATTGGGGATCATTGGAGGATGAGAAATGAGATAAGTGCAAGATGTGCAATACATCCAGATGGAAATCAGATGAAAATGGTGGTGCTACAAATGATGTGATGGATGGAAAAAAGAAGAAGCCACAACCAGCAAAAGTGCTACGATACTTCCCACTAATACCTAGGTTGCAAAGGCTATATATGTGCTCTAAAACTGCAAAGCTTTTAAGATGGCATGCTATGGAGGCAAACCCAGATGGATTGTTAAGGCATCCCCGAGATAGTAAAGCATGGAAAGAGTTTGATTCATTGTATCCGGATTTTGCTTCAAATCCTCGTAATCTACGACTTGCCTTAGCTACAGATGGTTTCAATCCATATGGAACTTTAAGTTCTACTCATAGCATATGGCCTGTAATGTTGTATATATATAACTATCCTCCATGGTGTTGTATGAAGCAAACTTCTCTTATCATGTCAATGATAATTCCTGGTCCTAAGATGCCTGGAAATAGTATTGATGTTTACTTGCAGCCTCTAGTTGTAGAGTTAAAAAAATTGTGGAACGGTGTTGCTACTTATGATTCCTCTGCTACTGAAATGTTTCAAATGCGTGCTGCATTATTTTGTACTATCAGTGACTTTCCTGGTCTTGACAACTTATTTGGGTGGAATACACATACATTATTTGCTTGTCCCTCATGTAAGTTTGATACAGAATCTAAAAGGCTAAAGTTTGGTAGAAAAAATTGTTTCATGGGACATCGCCGATATTTACCACCTGATCACAAGTATAGGTACAATAATCAGTCTTTTAATGGTTTTATGGAACTTAGACCTGCCCCTATTTCATTGTCAGGTTCAGAAATCCTAAGACAAATTGAGGATAGTCGCAAAAGGCCACGTGATGAAGGTACGAGTGAAGTTGGCCCATTACAATGGAATAAGAGGAGTATCTTTTGGGATCTGCCTTATTGGGAGTATAACGATATTCGTCATTGCCTTGATATGATGCACATCGAGAAAAATGTCTGTCACAATGTATTGTTCACAGTGCTTGATGACAAAAATCGAACAAAAGACAATCTTCAAGCTCGTAAAGACTTGCAAGAAATGGGAATCAGAGAAAGGCTTCATCCATATCCTAATTCCTCTAAGTTTCCCTAGTGATGCTTTAAATTGAAAAATATGGAAAAGGACATGTTCCTAAAAATTCTTAAAAATGTGGTTTTTCCAGATAGTTACGCATCAAACATTTCAAGATGTGTTGATATTAAGAAACGTAAAATCTCTGGTTTGAAGAGCCATGATTCACATATTCTGATGGAACATCTCTTACCAATTGCTTTTAGAAAATCTCTTCCCAAGGAAGTTGCTTCAGTGTTGATTGAGCTATGTAACTACTTTAGAGAAATATCATGCAAAGTGTTAGATGTGAAAAATATTGAGAAGCTACAACAGCGAATTGCTTTGACCCTTTGCCATATGGAAATGATATTTCCTCCTTCTTTTTTCACAATTATGGTTCATTTGGTCATTCATCTTGGAGAAGAAGCAATGATTGCCGGTCCAGTGCATTATAGATAGATGTACCCTGTTGAAAGGTATATTGTATACTCTCTTAAATTGATATGGTCAACTATAATGGTTTTACTTTATTAGATCTATTTCCTTTTATTTTTAGGTCCCTTGGCCATTTAAAATCGTATGTTCGTAATAAGGCTGCACCAGAAGGTTGTATAGCTGAAGGATACATTATGGAAGAATGTCTTACATTTTGTTCAAGATATTTGGAGGATGGTGACATTGAAACAAGGTTCAATCGACCAAGACGTAATGATGATGATAATGGGGCCAGTGCTACTAGTGAATCTACTATTTTGTCAAATTTATTTCCTACATCAGGCAAACCTATTGGATCCATCAAGATTTTTTCCCTTCTACCCTTGGAGAACATACAAGCTCATCGCTATGTGTTAACTAATTGTGAATTAGTTGATGCATTTCGTGAGTAAGTTTTAATTATTTACATATATTTAATTTTCATATTTTCATCCATTTAAATACCATATGTAATAACCAAGAACTTCTTATCCAGGAAATGTAAAACTGAGGTTACTAGAATGCATCGTGGCAAAAGAAACTCCTCTAAAATTGTGGAAGAATATGTTCACAAACATTTTCATGAGTGGTTTAAAGAATATGTAAGGATGCTTGATTTTCACTTAATTTATTCTCCTCAAAATCTCATGATATATATATATATATACCCTAATATTTTTAAAAAAAATATAATAGGTTGCAAGAAAGGATGATCCAGATATTACAACAGAAATTGAGTGGCTTTCAAAGGGGCCAAATAATATTGCAAGGAGATTTGATGGGTATAACATTCATGGATTTAAGTTTCAAACAAAAAGAAAGGAGCAGGGATTAAGAACCCATAATAGTGGTGTTGTTATGTCTGCTATTACTAAGAAGTTTTCAATTGGAAGGGAACCTATTGAAAATTTAAGTAATGACATGTACTACGGGAAATTGGTTGACAACATAGAACTTGATTACTATGGTCAGTTAAGGGTTGTGTTATTCAAATGTATTTGGGTAGACACTAAACTTAACAAGGGGATCAAGATAGATCAATTTGGGATAACAAGTGTAAACTTTTCTCACTTGATACATACTGGTTTGAATGCAGTAGATGAACCATTCATCCTTGCCACTGATGCTCGAATGGTATATTATGTTGATGACCCGAATGATCAAGGTTGGTCTTGTGTTTGTCATATGAAGCCTAGAGATATATATGACATGGGAGATGTGAACTTAATGGATTTAGAAGAGACAATAATGGAAGACATACCTTTTTGTGAGCAGAATGTGGAGAACATTGAAGAATTACAGTTAGTGCAAGATGATGCCAATGAGCACGAACAAGAACAAGAAGAACCAAATTTTGATAACGATCATAATAGTTGTAGTGATGAAGATGATAGAAGAATGTCAGAGTAGTCTAATACCTTATGTTATGAACTTTGTAATTTAGTCATAGTTCTTTTTGTGCTTCTCAAATCATGTTATTTAAGAACTTTGTACTTTTCTCGTGTAACTACAAGTTCATTTTATCAATCATACTTGATATATTTTGGATCTATGTTTTAGCTCTTTGTTAGATAATCATGCAGGTATTTGATTTGACATGAGGAAAAAGCGTAAGAGTTCAGGACAAGAAATATTAAGAAGGTTACGGGGACAACAAGATCAAAATGATAGAGAGACTTTCCAAGATCAACACCAACAACAAAGTATCAACAATGAACTTGATGATCAATTTGCAAATGAGAACATAACAACCGATTCATTTGATGATGATACAATTGATCCTTCTTTAAGTCCAAATGAAACTCATCAGTCACAAAAGAAAGAGGACCCCTTGCTTGTCAAAGTTAGAGGTAAAAGTAACATATCATTAATTTTATTACCTTATTTTTTTCTCAAAAAAAGTTTTTTACCTTATTTATTGGTTGTTGCATTAGAAAATATATATTAACTTTTCTTGTGTACGTAATGGTAGATATTTGTACTGGAGAAATTACAATTCGAAAAATGGTAGCAAATCAGGTTTGGCATTTGGAAACAACTAAAAAAGTTATTGTGGAAATCAATGGTAATGGACAAGGCAACGATAATGGTTCAAATTTACTTGTAAGATTTCTTGGTAAACTTGCTCAAATGTCAGCAATTTGTCCGCTATCAGTTGAAAGATGGGATTGGATGCTAGAGAAGACTAGTATAGCACAATGGAAGTATATAGAGGTTATTATCTAAACTTTCTTGCATTTTTTATTATTTTATTGTCTCTTGTCATTGAAGACTGATTTATTAATATAATCTTTCAAGGACAATTTTGAGTTTGATTATGTTGCTGGTATCAAATGGGCAAAGGAGTATATTGGGGGAAAGATGGAAGGCCTATAAATACAGGTTAAGGTGTCAATACTTCTATCCTAACAAAAGTAAGGAAGAAGTACTTGCTAATTGTCCTTCAGGTGTGGATGAGGTGGATTGGACTTCCTTTGTGCATCACTATAAGAATGACCAAATGAAGGTATGAGTATTCTTTGTATAAAATCATTTGACTATATATTTTTCTTGGAAAACTTGGTATATGAATATTATATTTAAAAAAATTATAGAAACAAAGTGAGCAAAATACAACAAATCGTAAAAAGCTTAAAGTCTCGCATGCTGGTGGGAGTAAGAGCAATGCAAGAAGGGGTCGGGAGATGGTAAGTTATTTTAAAGAATTTATATCTTATAGCAAAGTTAAGTTTGATGTGGTTATTAATTTATATTTTTATTAATGGTATTAGGAGCTACAATTGGGAAGGCCTGTATGCCGAAGTGAGATTGTTTTATCAACTTTGCTAAAGAAGGATGGAAACCATGTGAATGAAGAAGGAAAAGCCATAGCTGTAAGTAAATTATCTTTGTTTATTTAAGCTGAATTTGGTGGAGTTTGAGATATTCCCATTTATTCTTTATAGAGTGATGCATTAATCTAGTATCCATATTGCTAATAAACATGAACTTTAGGTGCTTCTTAAACTTCTACAACATTCAATATAAATTGCATGTCTCTTAAGTGTGGCACTTCATTCTATTAACTAGCCTTTTGTAACTAATAGGATAAGATATCAGAGAATTTATTTGAAGATCAAGAACATGCTGCTACTTTAGGTGTTCCATCAAAGATTAATGCTTATCCTGATGATGCCATTGGAAAAGTTTATGGAGCTGAGCATTCAGGTCGAGTGCGTGGTCTAGGGCCTACTGTTTGCCCCACACATGTTTTTGGAACGCGTAGACATTTCACCAATTTTGTCAAAGTTGGTAGCTCTAGCCAAAAGGATGTTGAGGACTTAAAGAAGCATGTAGATACTTTTGAAGAGAAGTTAAGTGCATATGAAGAGACTAAGAAGCAATTAGCAATGCTTTAGAACTTTTTGCAAGCCAAATTTGGTGATGAGTTACCTATTTTCAATGAAAGTGTCCCTTCATCTTAGTCATAGTTACTTAGAATGTATAAGACTTGTTGTTAACCTGACATTTTGCACTTGTTATGTTATTTTGTTTGCATTTGAGATCACCAGCTTGATAGGATTTCCTTTTACTTTATATATGGTGGTCAATATTATGCAATTGTTAGACTTTCATTATTGTTATTAGCAAATATTAACTTATAATGGGCATGATCTTTTTGTTTGTCCTATTTCTTGTTGGTTTTCAAATTTGAGTTGTGTGGAACTTTAGTATATTCTCTTTGCTGAATTTGGAGCATGGAATCAATTGTGGGAAGATATCTTGTGGCAGGGTTTCATATTTATTTCTAATTTTTTTTCTTTTCTAGTCCGAGTGATTAATCTTGACCACTAAAATGTCCAGGACTTGCATATTATGGTAGAAACTGGTTAGATGGATTGTTAATTAATTAAATATCAGTAAATTGTCTGATAGAGGTTTGGTAGGGGCTATGTTATTTTTCTCCTGGTTGATGCTTGTTTTTTGGCCTTTGTTCTAGTTCTCTGATGTACGTATTTTGTAAGGAAAAGGGCAATGTTGTGGGGGAGGATTTTAGCATGTTTAGATTGAGTCTTAATTATGTATTGGCACAAGGAAGCTATGACAAAGTCAATTACTAAGATTTAGCAGGTATCTTGGGGACAATAAAAAATGTAAAAAAAAAAATAGTCATATTTAGCCACGGTTGAAACCGTGGCAAACTTTAAAATTTGTAAAACCTGAAATAATTTTAGCCACGGTTAAAAGCGTAGCAAATATTCGCGCCACTTTCGCGCCACCTTAGCCACGGTTATAACTGTGGCTAAATAATGAATGGTGAACAATTTTTGGAACTATTTAGATACGGTTCTAGCATGGCTAAATAGAAACATAACCGTGGTAAAGCATTGTTACCACGCGTAAAACATCCGTGGCAAACGTTCATTTTGACCGTGGCTAATAAATGCGACGCCAGGATTAGCCACGGTTAACAAAATCGTGGCAACGATTATTAGCCACGGGCAAATCCCCTTTCCTCTTGCTCAAGACTTTTTTTCTTAAGTTAATCATTACTATTATGAGTCATTAGTAAAAATAAATCCTTGGATTTTTCTAATTGGTTAAAAATTGTGAGTCATGGAAATTTGGAATTTTCCACATCCTTCCACACACAGCCAGTGGCGGTGCAGCTGGTCAAGGCAAGATAAGTAATTTTTTTCACTTTTTAACCATGGTAAAAGATAAATACAAGTAGGAAAAATGTGGTAACTTTTGTATTTCTTGGTAAAATTGTCCAAAAATAACCTATTGAGGTAAAAAGCTCTCATGACTCTTAAAATAAACCTTAGACCATGAAATTATGGTGCCAAAAAGTCTTGGTTCATAAAAATTAAGTTTAAAAGCATTACGGTAATTTTTCGATTTCACCGTAACCCGTAAATTAGGGTTAAACTGAACTTTCTCTGAAAAATTTCAGAAAATTTTTAAAAATCATAAATATTATAAAAACACTATTGGTTACTCTTTTGTTTGATTTTGGATCATTTTCTAAGCTTCTGGCATTCATCTGTTCTCCCGTTAACCCTGTTCTCAATCTACAGGGACCAAAACCGCAATTCTTGGTCTGCTATTCTAAAAATTCCCAAAATAATTTCTAAAATCCTAAAATAATATAAAACATCACTTGGCATCTCCAAAAATATTTCTTAACTTGTTCTGGTCTCCAAACGAACTCCCAGTTCAACTTGATCAAACTACAGGGACCAAAACGGTAACATTTTTATCCGTTTCTTAGAAAATTCCCAAATAAATTTCTAAAATCTTTAAATATTATAGAATCACTATTTGTATCTTAAAATCCCTTTTCTTATCCTCAATCTAGGGTTTCTACTTCACAACTCAACCAATCCGTCTATTTACAGTAAACAGAATTATGTTCGTATCTCAATGTCCGACTTAAACTACTGATTTCTAACGTCAGGAAAACATTATCTATGAGATTAATCTTCCTAAAATATATCTAACATGCACAAAGAACATATCACACACATAAAATAAAATTAAAATAGAATCAAAATTACGGACGTTACATCTTCTCTCTTGATCAATCCCGGTGGCTCTGCCCCGTTTTGGTCTTCTTGAAATAAATTAATCACCTTTAGTTTTGATATACCGAATCACTCTGATTATTATATGAGTTGATCACCTCAGTTTGGCTCTGCCGCGATGTGATCAGTCTTTAATTAAACTATTAAAGCCCGGGAAAATAACCTATCTCGTAACGATCAGTAAAATAAGTAATGAGGGTAAGAATTATTTATTTGATGATACAGTAAAAGGTTTTTATAATATGAAGTAGAGGAATAAAATGATGTGATTTTCATATTTATCTGTTAATACAAGAGTATTTTTATCCATAAAGAGATGAGTTTATTTCATATAAAGTATTTTTGATGGAATTTAGGATTTCAAGAGAAACATCAGTAAAACAGAGGAAGTTTTACAAAGAGATATTTAAGAAAATTTATGTGCAATTTAGATTGTCATTGCATAAAGACTATGAGCATACAACCTAGAGGATAGGATTGAAAATAGGTTCTGTTGGACTACAATTGTCTACTGAAATTATCCAGGTTTCGAAAGTCTCAATGGCCATGTCGGTGAATATCCTCGAGCCGAGACGAGTCATACACCCGACTTGGATAAATCTGACTGGTAGATCTATTTATGATATGGTATTCATTTTAAAAGTGGTATTTCTGAAGGATTCTCAGGGGTCGGAAGGATTCCCTGATTATTCTGTTAAGTTTGTTGTAGCAGATCACTTACCGGAGTTAAGGTTGGAAAAAGTCTCCCTAGAGCATTACACCGGTGTGTTTTCAAGAGATGTATAAGTGGCATGCATGAATATATATCTTGCATTGATAATCTGATTTCTTTTGAGGATGAGTATAGCATTACTTGTGTATGATATTTGTTGTGTGTATTCTATCTACTGTGTACATTATATTTGTTGTGTGTTATATCTGTTGTATGCTACTTGCGCGTCTCTTATAATATAACTTGATGATAATGATTTTCACCCTTACCTACTTTTATGTTGTGTTGATGCATGACTGAGTAGATGATTTAAACCAAGAAGTGGGCTAACTTTTAGAAGAAAGATCAGAAGGAGGATGCTGCATGGACTGATAGAGATTCCAAGAAGAATCTGTATCTACTGTCTTATTTTGGGTAGAGGTTTAAAGACTTAACTGGCTCAGGTGTTCATTGTATGAATTATTTTGAGTATCTTAGAATACTAAATTTTCATTGTAAACTCTGATGATTACATATATGAGATAAGAAATTTGTGTACGAAGTTATTTCAGTACTTAAACCATAGTTTGTGCTGATGCAAGCTTCTTTTGTAAAATGGTGATAGTTTATATATATATATAGTTTGAGATACTTTTACAAAAGGTGTTGGTTTATATTTCCGCATTCAAAAGCATTTCGAAAATAAATATGGAGACAAATTCCCCATCCTTCTCAACTCTTGTGAAAGCAAAAATTTTACCCGTATTTTCGGAGAAGGATTACCAAGTTCTATTAAAATATTTTCTAAGTTATTGCGAAACTTTTGGTTACTATGGTGTAATATTTTTTTGGAGAAAGGGTGTTGCACCAAATCTTAGGCTACGTCCAGTCCTCACTTTCAATGAGATTGTCCATTATTCTCTCAGGTATTCCTCACTAAGCATCTTCAGGCCTTACACAGATTTCTTCTACGAGCCTCCTCAGGCTCACAGCAGTATCCTTGTACCAGCCTCTGCAGGCTTACAAACAGTAGTTTTGTCCTAGCATCTGTAAGCTAATAACCAGTAGTCTTGTCCTAGCCTCTGCAAGCTAACCCAATACGAGCAACCCCACAGATTGCACGATCCTTTCCTTTCACACGCTCAACTCTCACTAGCTAACTTGAAAGGAATCACAACAATAAAGATGAAAGATTGTTTGTTATATTATAGCTTTGTATCAATGTTTATAAAACGAAATCTATCAAGAATAAAGTTGTATTACATTCCTATTTTTCTGTTCTAACTCAACAAATAGGTTGGAGTGTATGGGTGAAGTTGATGATGACAAATCTTTGATTGGAAGAGTGTTTTCCTCAAGTTGAATGTATTTCCCACACTTTGCTTCACTTCATTTTGGTGTAATATAGAGCTTCAATCCCTTCTTTTGCGTTTCAGACCATTGGAGAGGTAAAAGAGAGAGGAACATCACAACCAGGTTCAGAAAAGTACAGTACAACTGTACTTTTTTCACTTTTTTGTAGAACTGTGACAGCTCAAGTTTTTGTTGTCATATGGACCTCCTCTTGAACTAGTTGCTTGATTAGGTTCCTTATCACTAGCCTTCTCAAGAACCTTCCCTGGTTCTAGTATGAACCTTCTCTTCATCAGTATGAGTCTTCCCTTGGACAATCCTTTGGTCCCAACATGAGCCTTCTCTAGAACCTCCTCTAGATACTTGTTGTCAGAGTAGGTTTTCAGCATAATTCTCCTTAGGTTGCTCATGGCTTAGAAGTTCTGCACTTGGGATCTTCTCAGTATTCAAGACTTAAACATCTTTAAGGTTTTCTTACTGTGTAGAATGAAGAATACTTTAATGCAGATATTCTCTTAACTTCTTGAGTTTTGCTTCTTGATCAAGTATGCCTTGGATTTTGAGAAGCTTCCTGCTTTGGGAATCTCTCAACTGTATTGCATATATTCAATCTTGTGTACTTCAGCACTTTAAGGAGCTTCTTATCTTAAGGAGCTTCTTCTTCATATATGAGCTTATCTGCTTGAGTAGTATCTTTCCTTGATGACCTTCTCTGCTAAAGGAGCTTAACTTCTGAGTAGCTCATCGGCAGAATATTAATCTCCTCATGATTCATCTTTACTCCTTTATTGATGATTATCTTTTCTTGTACTCTGGAAGCACATCTTTATTTGAAGCCCTCATTTATATCTTAGGCTTTATGTGTGCTTATATAGATCTTCTCAGTCTTTACAACATGAATAGCCTTGTTTCTAAGCTTCTCTGGTTTCCATACTTTGATACCTGTTACTGTCTTTAAATAATCTAAAAGAAACCATTAGTACATGACAAGCTTAGAAGACTCGAGCTATTATTCAAAAGGTTTGTCATCATTAAAACATTAAGCTTGAGAGGTCTTGTTTCAAAAATCTCCCCCTTTATTGATGATGACAAACCATATGAATAAATAGCTAAGTTTTCTAAGTTGTCTTAAATAAAATATCATGATTTCATCAAGTTACTCCCCCTGAACATATGCTTGATTCTAAGTTCGGGTTTATGTTTCACAAACTGCATATTTCAAGCTTACTTGCTCAAAGAATTAATCAACACAATATTACAATTGATTATCAGTTAAAATAGAAATGCACACTCAATGAATTTAAGCAAGTATGACAGAAGCAATAGCACACATTGGAATAAAGAGCCAACCACCAAATTTTATTCATCAAAATATTTGAATATTACAATGAAGCCCGCGTACAAATTAATCATTCAACAAAATAATTTTTACTCCCCCTCAATTCTATACCTATCTTCTAACCCTTCTAATTTCTTCCCCTTTTGTCATCAATAAAAAAAAAGGGGCTACAACATTAAGGAATAGAGAAGATAAGAATAGAACAAAGTAGAACAAATCTACTTGGAGGGGCTTGAATCATCTGAGCTTGAGGAGGTGGAAGGCTTGGGAGCTGCTCGAGGAGGAGGATAAGGAGTGTGAGGAGGTGGATTCACTTTTGGTGCAAGTGTAGGGAGGAGCTTGTTAGTAAACCACTCCCTAAAGGTAATATCTCTGTCCACCATCTCATTGAGAGACTCCAGGATCAACTCCTGACCCTTGAACAGCTTCTTTTTGTCCTTTTTGACCTTCCTGATTTGCCTTTAAAGTACCCCAAGTCTAGACCTAGGAGACTCTTCCTTGGTCTTGACTATTTCCTTTCTTAGGAAGCCTTCATATGGTTTCTTCTGTGAAGCAGTAGGCATATTAGAGTCAGGATTATTAAAGTAGGATCCAAGTGATCAAAGATCAATGGAGATGTCAAGCAGAGAGGATATGATTCCATAGTTGTTGGTTGAGAAGGTGCAGCAATTTGTGGAGCAGAAGCATCAAACTTAGGAGGAGAAAAAAAATTATTAAGCATCTCAGATGTGATGGAGACTTGACTCACTTTTGGAGGAGAGACAAAAATCTTTTCCATAGACGCTTGCCCAGTGCCAAACACCTCCTCAACAAATTATACAGCTTCCTTCTCAAGGCTCTCATTGTAATAGCCACAGATTTACCACTATTGGGCTTTACCGATCAATTGATCTACTAGATCAATTGGTAGTGGGTTTCTAAGAATAATGGTACTTCGAATCCCAATGAGGGCAAATAACACCACAAAGGGGGATGGTGAAGTACTGTGAGTAATTAGACCCGGTAAAACCCAATAGTGGTAAATCTGTGGCTATTACATTCCTTCTCTCTAGCTTGGCTGCCCCCTTGGCTATAAATAGGAGGGGAGTGCTTCATCAAATCCTCACACCAATTCTTGAAGCATTTCTAAGAATTCTCTTTCCCCCTCTTTATAGTTTTTCTAGTTTTCTTTTCAAGAGTTCTTGAGTTTTGAAGCTTTGATATTCAAAATATCCCTTTTCTTCAAGTTTGGAGGTAAGGGGAAAATTCTTGAGAATCTTGAAGAGATTATCCACTTTGGTGGTTTTATGTGTTATAGCTTTCTTATTTGTTTTAAATGCTTTTATTTAATTGTTTTATTTATTTATTTATTGTAAGGTTATAATGGCAAGATTGGTATATGCCTTATAATGATTTATAGCTTCTATTTAATTATGTGCTTTTATAGTAAGGTTATAATGACAAGATTGGTATATGCCTTATAACTATTTATTTAAGCTTTATAATTATTTTATGGCTTTAAAATTGTTATGTGCTTTTATTAATTGTAGTGTTATATTGCCCAAATTTCCTTAAGAATTTTCGTGGAAGTAAGATTGTGATGGCAAAATCAATTTTGAACTTATTAATCGTATCGTTATAATGGCAAATTTTAGATTACCGTAAATGTGGTTTTACCATGAAACAAGTGCAATTTATCCTTTTGTGAAAACCCTGATATTGTCTATCATTGATATACAAGGTGATGGTTAAGATAAATGGTTTATCAGTATGGGTCTGTCTAGGAGAGACAAAGGTCATTGAAGGGGTCTTAGCTCACCTTCTCTTTCCTGGGAACTATACTGATACGCTGTTTGGGGAATTCTTAACTTAGGGACCCGGTATATATGTGACTAAGACAAAATTGGGAAAGAAGTGGTTTCTAAATAAACGTATATATAAATAGATTGGATTGGATAAAAGAGTATGACAGTAAAGGATTCTCGGTGAATTCTACTGTTATAGCCTCTATCGGAAATTTAGTATAACGGTAAAGGATTCTCGGTGAATTCTACTGTTATATTATTAGTGGGAAATCTTGAGTTGGAATCCAATCTGTATATATATATTCAGACTCAATTTAATTTTCAATGCCTCTGGCAATGAAAATTAGTGAGGTAGGCTTTCAAAGGGCCTCTTTCCTGGAAGAGAACTAGTGCTTAAGTATTTCAGTAATAAACTCAGCGTGATTTCGTTCACTTAGTCTATTTTTTATCCGAGTGGTGAGATTCTGTGTTTTAACTTAAGATATGCAATTCGGTATTTTTATCTAAGATATGTGATACTATGTTCTGAGTGGTTTTGGAAATGAAAGAGATATGCTTGGTGAAAAACGATGTTCCTATACGCTTAGTACTAATGCGATGCTCCCATATGCTTTGTCTAAAGCGATGGTCCCATATGCTTTGTTTAAAGCGATGTTCCTACACGATGTTCCCACATGCTTTGTCAAAAGTAGGGCTTGGCACGGGTCGGTTCGGTTCGGGTTTAGGGCAATTTCGGGACCGAACCGATGAACACTGACCGGGTTGGGTTGGTTCAGTTTTGTGTATTTTTTGGGTCTAAACTTGAACCAAACCAACCCGAGCTAGTTTGGGCTAGATCGGGTCGGGTATCGGATTTAATAATAAAAAATAAAAACATACAAAAATTGGAAGAACTGGGAAGAAATTTCGAAATCCGGAAAAAAAAACTAGAAAACTGGAAAAAGAGGAAGAAAGTAAACACAGAACCAAAAAGAGGCAAGACAATCGCCCCAAAAAGAGGGAAAACACACAGCTACTTCTCATAATCGCCCCAGATCCAGATCTAGGTGTCTCTCCACAAGGGCTCATGTAACGCCCCTTTTTCCCACAAGGAACGTCACGTGAAAAACTAAAACTTAATGTGGGAAAAGCGTCTTTCATAAATTAAGGTTACCAAAATTGGTGGCTAATTTTTTTTTTAAAGTCTTTTATACGAAAAGATTTCTCACATCATATTTAGCCATCCTGAAACTCAGAAGAAAAGAAACATCATACACATATATATATATCATCATGACGCGAAGAAAAATAAAACGATAAAGCTAAACCTAGGAAAACGATAAATCAAAAAGTGTGTCCAATACACGACACAGAACATGTACATCCCAAACCTAGGCTGGTCACTAACAGACACTCTACAACCTAGCACTAGACACCCCCACCTCTACAGGCCTAAGACGATGACGTCTCCTCGGGGTCCTCCTCAACCTCGGACACCTTGAATAGTACACTATCTGGCTCGTCTCTAACCTTCCTCTTCCCTCTATCTACGTGTCCCGAAGGTGCGGCAGAAGTGTTAGAAGAACAGCGTACCAAACGTCCAGAAGGTGCGACGGGTGGAACAGGAAGTGTAGGTCTCACAGTCTCGGGTGATAGAACCGGTGTCACTGGTGGAGCCATCCTTGGTAAGCTTGCCCTCTCCAAGGAACTCTTCCTTGGAGTGCGACGAATCAGACAACAACGGTTCGATACTGATTCGGCTATCCGCTGACGTGTAGGCCTCTGATCCTCCCTCGCCTCTCTCCTAGGCTGCGCCGTGGGTGGAACTCTGGCCTCCCGTTTCTCCAAAGTGATACTGCGTGCAAAGGGTGCACCTCCCAGCCAGTAGCGCATCCTCTCGATGGGTATATAGACGTCCAATACCATGTCCCTCTCCAAAACCTCTTCGGGGCCCAACACCCCTCCTCTAGTCCTAACCACGTGTCCAGACACAGTGGCCCATTGGGAGATGGGATCGTAAGTCCATCCCCCACCATCGGCCTCACGAGGCCGAAAGCACTCCCTCACTCGGGCTATCAGAGATCTCGAAGTGGCCATCTACACGTAACGTACATAAAATAACAGAAAAACACGCAAGGGTGAATTTCTTTGCACAAGTTGAAATCCACTGAAAGGATGTATACGAAAAAGAAAATACTACATAATACATTCCAAGAATATATATAGCTACTCTTTCGCAAATCTTTCTCTAAGATATTCATACACCAAAAGAGAGCACATCATCCAATTAAACACACAGTCAAACACACAAATAGCACTCTAGCATAATGCATGTCACTTCAATATCTCTTTAATACACCGGTGCACTGCTCCATGGAGACTTCCTCAACTAAGTAGAGCGATATGGCGGAATCGTATACCTATCATTAATGCAAACTGACCTTCACTCTCGGCCATCGTTTGTCATTTATTCGGTACAGACCCATTGTGCTACGTCGTACACCACATCATAAATAAGATAGCCCTGGTCAGGATCATCCTAGCTGGGTATTACGACTCGTCTCGGCACAAGGGAATTCCTTTCAAGGCCATTGAGAACTTCGTAACCTGGATGCCCTCAAAGACTTATAGTCAGACCATACTTATTTACAATCCCCACATAGGATTGTGTGCTCTAATCATGGCATAAAGCCAACATGGCAAAAGCCAATATTAGTCATGGCATAAAGCCAACATGGCAAGAGCCAATAACTCAAATGCATATGACAGTATATTTGCAACCACAATCAATTCGGTCCCTCGTCTTAGGGTTTTTCATCGCCACGTGTTAGCTTTCACCTAACACCGTGTAATATTATTGTCTTTAAGACTTTTATCTTCGCCACGTATTGGTTCTCTTCCAATACCGTGTAATATTTTTGTCCTTAAGACTTTTATCTTCGCCACGTATTGGTTCTCTTCCAATACCGTGTAATATTATTGAAAAATGTAAGTTTTATGGAAAATTCCGCTTTGAAATTAAAGTTTTTCTTTAACTTTAACTCTCTAATTCTTATTATTTTTCCTTCTCACTTCTTATTAATTATTAAAAACCACATAACTTGTTAAAATTTCATTTTGACCCCAAAACGTCCAGTCCCTGCGTCCAGTCTGCGTCCAGTTCCTGCGTCCAATTTCTGCGTCCAGTTCCTGCGTCCAGTTTCTGCGTCCAATTCCTGCGTCCAGTCGACGTCCAGTTCCTGCGTCCAGTCTGCGTCCAGTTCCTGCGTCCAGTCTGCGTCCAATTTCTGCGTCGAGATCCTGCGTCCAGTCTGCGTCCAGTCTCTGCATCCCGTGTCTGCGTCCAGTTCCTGCGTCCAGTTTCTGCGTCCAGTCCCTGCGTCCAGTTCCTGCGTCCAGTCTCTGCGTCCAGTCTCCTGCGTCCAGTGTCTGCGTCCAGTCTCTGCGTCCAGTCTCTGCGTCCAGTCCCTACGTCCAGTTCCTGCGTCCAGTCTGCGTCCAGTTCCTGCGTCCAGTCTGCATCCAGTTTCTGCGTCCAGTCTCTGCGTCCAGTTTCTGCGTCCAGTTCCTGCGTCCAGTCTCTGCGTCCAGTTTCTGTGTCCAGTTTTCACGTTTTCTACCCCCGAACTTTTATAACATGAGTGTTATCTTGAATCCTAATTAATTTCTTTGTTTTCATTTGTAAAACTTTTTCATTAAAATTTTTAACTCCTCTTACCACACTTAGTCAAATATTTTCAAACCAATCCCAATCACATAGAATTAAATCATGTGAAACATCCAAGAATCAATATTCATCCATTTAGGCAAAAACACCACCAAGCCATAAATCAAACATACACTTAGGCATTCCAAATCACTCCAAATCATACATATGATTTTTCCAACAACACATAGGCTTATCAAAAATTATCATACCTCAACCAAAATCATACTTTCACTCATATACATAAATATATAAAAATACATATTACTAAAGAATGAAAAATCATTCAAACACCCAATATGAAAACTCAAGTCTTTGAGTTTTTCATGAACATACAACATACACCACACACATACACATCCTTCCCAACTTATTGAGAAAATCCCCTTACCTCTTGAAGACTTGAAAATGGGCTAACTCCAAAATCACCTTCACACCGCACCAACACCAAGTGGTCTACTCAACACCTTGATGTTCCCACACTTAGAAAAATTTACCTTTTACAAAATACACCAAAATACAACCATAGGAATATGAGTTTTATGAAAACCAAGAAACTCTAAAGAGTAGAAATTTGAGAAGATGAATACTTACTCAAATCTTGAAAGAAAATAGATCCAAGGTAGTTTCCAAGTTTGTAGGTTCCAATGGAGTGAACCTAAACCAAAGAAGAGCTTATTTTTAGTGAAATGAAGAACTCAAGCTTTCATGAAAACATGAAAGTGGTGGAAATGAAAAAATGAAAGAAGTTTATGGATTAGAATGATGATCCAAACCTTTTTTTGTGAAGCTTGGGTATGGAAAATCTCACTAGAACTTGGTCTTTTTGTGTATGGAAAAACTTGAAAAAATGGAGAGAAAATGGAGTTTGTATGATTCAAGTGGAGAAGATGAAGTGAAAATGAATTTCTCTCTCTTCCCTCTCCCTATGCAGATTTCGGCTGACTCAAGGAAGGCATGGGGGAGGTATGGGCTTGCATGCTTTGGTGGTTGGGAGCCATACCTCTCTCACCTAATTTTGGGAAAATTCAAAATTTGACCCCTAATTGACCATTTGACTTTTGGAAGAATTTTTAGACTTGGATCAGCCCCTCATGCGCCCAGATCTGACCAGAAAAATGGTGGGATTAAGTCCCATCAAGTTAGGGTTTAATCGGTAGTTCGAAGCGGTAAAAACGCGTAGTTTTCGAACCCCATTTTAGATAAATATTTTTCTAAAATGAGTAAAATCATGTGGAATAAATTTTATGATTTGAATATGTCATAGAAAAAATTAGAAATCCAAAACTAAATTTTTGGACTATTTTTCATGTCCCGGTTGCGCCCGGTTTACCCGTAAAGCACCAAACGCGGGTAAAATAAAGTTTTTCTGAAAAATTTCCAGAAAAATTTCTAAAAATCACAAATATTATAAGAACCATTTTTGGTTCGTTAAAAATTTATTTTGGAGTAAAAATGTCCTCCAGAAAAATACTGAACCCTATCCCCACATCAGGAGAGAATGCGGTTCCCGCAAAAACTCAATTTAGCGAACTCTACTACTCTAAACCCTTCAAAATCAAACCTAAGATATTACTATCACTATCCTCACCTCAAGATCCCAAAAATCATTAATTAAATAATTTAATTAAATTAAATAGGATTAAAAATCAATAAAAACTATATATAAAAATCAAGGTGTTACAGCTCAAAGCTTCCCTTTTGGTTTGAAAAACTTGTTTGAATAAAAACAATTTCAATCCCCTTTGTTAGTAATAAACACAGATATAAAAGGAGATAAGGGAAAGAAGAAATAACACAAGTTTTTATACTGGTTCACCCTTTCCTAAGAGCTACGTCCAGTCCCCTCAAACTAGAGAGATTTCACTATCAAACCAGATAGGTACAAGTATTCTTTGCACACAGCCTCTTCAGGCTAAATCCCAAGTATTCTTTGCACACAGCCTCTCCAGGCTAAAACCCAAGTATTCTTTGGACGCAGCCTCTTCAGGCTAAACCCCAAGTATTCTTTGAACACAGCCTCTTCAGGCTAAACAACTCAGCAGAGTTTTGATTCAAGTGCTGTCTAACTCACACAAGTGGGGATATGAAAACTAAAGCACTTTGAGAGTTAAGCAAACTCTCTTTTACAAGAAGATAAAGAAATACAAGACTTTTCTATTCAGAGTATAAGCACAACAGTTTAGCTCTTTCTTTTTCGTTGTTCAGTCTCTTGTATTCTTCTTCTTGCTTCTCGGTATTTATAGGCTTTGATGAAGCTTCAGACTTGTTCTTCGAATAGCTCAGCTTCGGCCTTCATAAATATTACCGTTCTCTAATAGCATTTAATGCTATTTTCCCGTTGCTCTGAGGAGATCTACTTCATTGTGCATGTCTGCGTTTCTTTCTCCCAAATCAGAAGCAACCTGTACTCAAAGTCTCAATTGTACAGTGGTTAATAATAATATCTTATTGAGACAGAGAGAATACACTGTGTAAAGCAGAAAGGTGTGTTCAGAGATCTATAGAGTAGTTAAAAGTACATTCTCTCTCTTAGTACACTTTCCACAGTACTTTATGCTTTTCAGAAGTACATTCACACACGTTGACAAAGATGTGCAGAAAAGCATTGTGTACAGCTATTTATTTCAAATCATTTGCTCAATAAATATGTTTCATATTAAATGCATGAGCAGTAAATAGCATGTAATGGACTCTGCGTTTTGGACGCAGCATATAGAATCTATTGGACGCATACATTTGCACTTACCAATTTGCACAGAACTCATGCAAACATTGGACGCATACCTGATGCTTACCAATCTATTCCATTTGAATGCAAGCCAGTATTGGACTTTTGCCATTTCCCTATAGTTCCATTGGACGCAAGGTTGATTGTTGTACATTTGTTCTTCTGCTCCATTGGACGCAGAACAATTGTTTGATGTACCTTTGTCAATCTGCTTCCTTGTGCTCCATTGGACGCAAAACAATTGTTTGATGTACCTTTGTCAATCTGCTTCCTTGTGCTCCATTGGACGCAAAGCAGTTCTTTTGTTTGTTCAGTTTCATTGGACGCAGAGTTGCACTCTTGCTCACACTGAACATTGGACTTTTATCCTTCATGCTCACTGAATCTGTTCCTTTGAAAATCATTGGACTCTTACTGCAATTCTGCTTCTTATACAAACATTGGACTCTGCCAGTATTGCCTTGTTCTTATCATTGGACTTATGCCAGTCTTGCTCTATTGGACGCTTACTGATTCTGCTTCTTTGGAAAACATTGGACGCAGAAAGTAGCGTGTCTTCAAGACTTGATTTCTTCTACTTCTGCGATTCTGCTTCTTCAGAAGACATTGGACGCAGAACTTTGTTCTTGCCTTGTGCTCAAACATTGGACGCAGAATTCTTCCTTGTGCTCAAACATTGGACGCAGAACTTTTGTGTCCATTTCAGTGCCAACATTGGACGCAAAATTCTTGTGTCCATTCCAGTGCCAACATTGGACGCAAGGCTCACTTTGAATGTCAGCCAATGTCATGAAGAACTTATTGGACGCAGACTGCAATAAGCTTAGTTAGGCAGCATTGTTATTCATTGTACAAGCTTAATACAAATTGATTATCCTTTGTAAAAACCTTAATACATTTTGTTATCATCAAAACCATAAAATCACTTAGGGAGTTTTTGTATTAAAAACACTTTTAACCAATTTGGTTCCAACAATCTCCCCCTTTTTGATGATGACAAACATTATTAAGTTTTACAAACAATAAAGCATATAAACCACATTCAGTCAGCAAAAACAGAAATTTTCTAAGGGAAACTCCCCCTGAGATAAACATCTCAGATTTTCCTTACTCTTCTCCCCCTGAGATAAACATCTCATGGTTTTGGATATTCAATATACTTAGAGTACCTGAAAATTTCTTTCACTCAAAACAACAAGATTAGTCCACAGATAGCTTATCAAAATAACAACATGGTAATAAGACTAATGCAATCAGACTTAATCTTTCTCCCCTTTTGTCAAAATCTTTCCCCTTTTTAGTCAAGATATAAAAACTTAATCCCATTCTTTCTCCCCCTTTTGTCATCAGGCAAAAAGGTTCATAGAACATCATAGTCCAAAGACAGTTTTGAGAAAAAAAACTTGGAGCTTTTAAAAACAGAAACCTCTTTAAAACCGAAAAAAACTTTTTCTTCTCCCCTTTTCTAAACAAGCTTTCTCAAACAGAAAAGATTTTAGAAGAGATGTCAAACGAAGAGAAAACCAACTGTAAGAAATATCTTTATGAAAAAGTTTGGACTCAGCGTGGGATTACTAAGATGTAAAAGCTTTTGAGTCTTTAAAAAACATTCTAAGTCTCAAATAGACTGTCGTGTCCTATTGGACTCTAGTCACATTGGACTCAGACTCAACTTAAGCATATTGGACGCTAAACATCAGTCTTTTATAAAGTGCATATTCAAATGCTTCCTTATAAAAGTAAACCTATCTACAGAGAGGGGTTTTGTAAAAATATCTGCCCATTGATTTTCAGTGTTAACAAACTGAATATCAAATGTTCCCTTCTGTACATAGTCTCTAATAAAATGATGTTTAATTTCTATATGCTTAGCTCTTGAGTGTAAGATTGGGTTCTTAGATAAATTGATTGCAGCAGTATTATCACAAAGAACAGAAATCTTACTCTCAAAAATGTTGTAGTCCTCCAATTGATATTTAATCCATAAGAGCTGAGAACAACAACTTGCTGCAGAGACATATTCAGCTTCGGCTGTTGATAGTGCAATTGTGCTTTGTCTCTTGCTTGTCCATGATACCAAATTGGATCCAATAAAATGGCATCCTCCGCTGGTGCTTTTTCTTTCAAGCCTGTCTCCAGCATAATCAGCATCACAGAATCCTACTAATCTGTATTCATCTGATTTCTTAAACAACAAACCGAGATTAGCAGTCTCTTTCAGATATCTAAAAATTCTCTTGACAGCAGTCAAATGAGAATCTCTAGGATCTGATTGAAATCTTGCACATAAGCATACACTGAACATAATATCAGGTCTAGATGCAGTAAGATATAAAAGAGATCCTATCATACCTCTATATACCTTTTGATCTACCTTTTTATCTTTGTCATTCAGGCTCATTATGCAAGTTGGATGCATGGGGGTATTCATGGGTTTGCAATCATCCATCTTGAACTTCTTTAGAAGCTCTTTTGTATATTTAGTCTGATGCACATATATCCCATCTTTAGTCTGTTTCACTTGAAGTCCAAGAAAGAACTTCAACTCTCCCATCATGCTCATTTCGAATTCTTTCTGCATTAACTCAGAGAATTCTTTACACAAAGATTCATCAGTAGCACCAAAAATAATGTCATCTACATAAATCTGTACTATGATGAAATGTGAGTCTATGGATTTTCTGAAAAGAGTGTTATCAACTTTTCCTCTTGAAAAACCATTTTCCATTAAAAATGAACTCAGTTTTTCATACCAAGCTCGAGGAGCTTGCTTAAGGCCATAAAGAGCCTTTTTCAATTTAAAAACATGATTTGGAAAAGATTGATCCTCAAAGCCAGGGGGCTGTTCAACATAGACTTCTTCTGTTATTATACCATTCAGAAAAGCACTCTTTACATCCATTTGATAAAGCCTCATATCATGTTGGGCAGCAAATGAAAGTAAAATGCGAATGGCTTCTATTCTAGCTACTGGAGCAAAGGTTTCAGTAAAATCAATACCTTCCTGTTGTGAGTAGCCTTGAGCAACTAACCTTGCTTTGTTTCTCACAACTTTACCTTCTTCGTCCAGCTTGTTTCTGAATACCCATTTGGTTCCAATGATGGACTTATCTTCAGGTGGGGCTACCAGAGTCCAAACATCATTTCTTTTGAACTGATTCAGCTCCTCCTGCATTGCTAAAATCCATCCTTCATCTAATAGGGCTTCATCTATATTCTTTGGCTCCAATTCAGAGATGAATGCTACATCAGTTTGCTCTCTGAATGTGGACCTTGTTCTGACTTTATCATCAGCATTTCCAATAATTTGATCCTCAGGATGATAAGTCTTAAAATGCCAGCTTTTACCACCTGCAGTATTGGACGCATGACTGTCTCCTGCGTCTGGTCCATCTTCTTCAATCTTGCTTGATGATTCTTCTCCTCCTGGTTGTATTCTCATATCTGCAAGAGAATCACTTAGCTCTGACAGATCATTGTCAGGCTTTTTGTCATTGAATTTAACATGAATTGACTCTTCAACAGTCAAGGTTCTTGAGTTGTAAACTCGATATGCCTTGGAAGTTTCAGAATAACCAAGAAAAATTCCATTATCAATTTTAGAATCAAATTTACCAAGTTGATCCTTGGTGTTAAGAATAAAACACTCACATCCGAAAGGATGAAAATATGAAATGTTGGGTTTTCTTCCTTTCCACAATTCATAAGGAGTCTTTTTCAGTATAGGCCTTATAAAAATTCGGTTTTGCAAATAACATGCTGTGTTTACAGCTTCAGCCCAAAATCTCTTAGAGGTTGAGTGATCATTGAGCATGGTCCTGGCCATCTCTTGTAAAGATCGATTTTTCCTCTCTACTACACCATTTTGCTGTGGTGTTCTAGGTGCAGAGAAATTGTGAAGGATTCCATTCTCTTCACAGAATCTCTGAAAGTTTGCATTTTCAAACTCACCTCCATGATCACTTCGAATGGAGTTGATACAAACTCCTTTCTCAGTTTGGACTCTTTTACAAAATATGGTGAATACTTTAAAAGACTCATCCTTGTGTGCTAGGAATTTAACCCATGTCCATCTAGTATAGTCATCAACTATAACAAGTCCATATTTCTTTCCACTCAAAGAAGCAGTTTGTGTTGGTCCAAACAAATCCATATGTAAAAGTTCTAAAGGTCTAGAAGTGGAAACAATGTTTTTAGAATTAAAAGAGTTTTTCACTTGTTTCCCTTTCTGACATGCTTCACAGAGAACCTCAGATTTGTACACAAGATTTGGAAGTCCTCTTACGAGGCTATGCTTATTAAGCTTTGAGATGGTTCTCAAGCTTGCATGACCAAGCTTCTTGTGCCATATCCATTGTTCATCATTTAAAGAAATGAAGCATGAGACATTCTGTTTGGACAGATTTTCGAAATCAATTTTATAAACATTATCCTGCCTCTTTGCTTGAAAAAGAATGGACTTATCAGAATTTTTGACTATACATTTATCCTTGTCAAAGGAAACATCACATCCACTGTCACACAATTGACTTATGCTAAGTAGATTATGTTTGAGTCCTTCAACCAATAAAACATTTTCAACAGTAGGAAAAGGATGTTTACCAATTTTACCTATTCCAACTATTCTGCCTTTCTGGTCACCTCCAAACGTGACCCAGCCCTTTGATCTAGGCTTTAGGTCTTGGAACATAGACCTTTCTCCAGTCATGTGTCGTGAGCAGCCACTGTCCAGGTACCATGACTGGTGTTGCTTTCCTCCCATTAAGCAAATCTGCAACAGGAATGATCATGTTCTTAGGTACCCAGATTTTCTTGGGTCCTTTCATGTTAGTCCTTGGCCTGCATCCAGGCTTGTTCCATTTATTATGGAAGCATGTCGATGTGACATGTCCAGCCTTTCCACAGTATCCACAATATATATTAAACTTTGATGGACTCTTGGAAAACTTTGGTTTCGGTTTTTCATAACCCAAACCAGTTTTGTCAGAAGGTTTTCTCTGAATTTTTAAAATTTGATCAAGCTTTTCAGAGCTACTGACAAACTTGGACAAACGTCCAGTGAGTTCATCTACTTCTTGTTGAAGTACTTGTACTTCACAGGAAGTATTGGACTCAGACTTCTTTGGAGATTCTTCCTTCAATTGACTCACTTGAAGTCTTAAATGTTCATTATCTGATTTGAGTACTTTGTTTTCTGAAGAAAGCTTTTCAAAATCTTTTGTTATAAGAGAAAACTTTTTCTTTAAAGACTTGTACTCATCAGATAAAATGGATGAATCTCTAAGAAGCTCATCAAAATTATCTCTTAATTCAGAGTAAGAAATTACCTCCTCTTCGTCTTCACTTTCAACTGAGGAGAGTCCTGCCATTAGACACAGATTTGCCTCTTCCTTATCCTCATCATCAGAGGAATCATCAAGGTCCTCCCATGTTGCCATGAGACCTTTTTTCTTCTTGAAGAACTTCTTCTTTGTCCTCTCGGCCTCAGGACAGTCTGCCTTGTAGTGGCCTGGTTTCCTGCATCCATAGCACACCACTGGACTTTCCTCCTTTTGCTCAGCTTCCTTCTGTGGAAATCTTCTGTTGAATTGCTTCCTTCTGAAGCCACCATTCTTTTTCCACATTGATTTTATTTTCTTGGAGATGAAGGAGAGTTCATCATCATCTGAGCCTTCTTCTCCTTCTGAGCTGCATGATTCTTCATCAGAATCATTTGCCTTTAAGGCTTTTGAGGTGCTCCCTTTTTGAGCTTTAAGAGCAATGGACTTTGCTCTTTTCTCGGTTCCCTCTTCATTCAGCTCAAGCTCATGTACTTTCAATGAGCCTAGAAGATTTTCTAAAGCAAGAGTGGAAAGATCCCTTGCTTCTTGTATTGCTGTAACTTTGGGTCTCCACTGTCTGGGCAGACTCCTCAAGATCTTCCTTACATGTTCCTGGGTTGTGTAGACTTTCCCCAAGGATCTCAGGTTGTTGGTAATAGTTTGGAATCTTCCAAACATTTGATCGATGGACTCTTGTTCTTCCATCTTAAATAGTTCATATTGATGAACTAGTATGCTTATCTTAGATTCACGAACCTGAGATGAGCCTTCATGTGCCAAGGCCAGAGTGTCCCACATTTCCTTGGCAGTAGTGCAGCTATGCACCTTGTCATATTCAGATTTTGTGATGGCACACATCAGGTAGTGCCTGGCCTTCGAGTTCAGCTGAAATCTGGTTCTTTGATCAGCTGTCCATTGGGCTCTAGGTACTGGTTGACCTGCATCATTTACTGGGGCCGTGTAGCCTGTTTCCACAACGTCCCATAAATCTATATTCTGCGCATCAAAGAATGTGATCATTCTTTGCTTCCAGTAATCATATTCATTGCCATTGAACAGTGGTGGTCTGTTCACAGCCAGTCCTTCATTCTCCATGGATCTTGCTTTCTCTTCACTGTTAAGTGCTCAACCCCTTAGAGACCGAGCTCTGATGCCAACTGTAGGTAACAAGATGAAACACAAGAAGGGGGGGTTGAATTGTGTTTCTAAGCTTTTAAAACTTTTTCGCAAATGATGGACGCTGGCTGTTAAAAACGTTGGACGCACAGCTTAGTTCAAATATTGGACGCACAGTGCTTTTTGAAATATTGGACGCACAGAGTGCTAAAACACTGGACGCACAGAGACTTTATAAAACACTGGACGCACAGGTTTTCTAAAGATTGGACGCACAGAATGCTTCCCTTTTGGTTTGAAAAACTTGTTTGAATAAAAACAATTTCAATCCCCTTTGTTAGTAATAAACACAGATATAAAAGGAGATAAGGGAAAGAAGAAATAACACAAGTTTTTATACTGGTTCACCCTTTCCTAAGAGCTACGTCCAGTCCCCTCAAACTAGAGAGATTTCACTATCAAACCAGATAGGTACAAGTATTCTTTGCACACAGCCTCTTCAGGCTAAATCCCAAGTATTCTTTGCACACAGCCTCTCCAGGCTAAAACCCAAGTATTCTTTGGACGCAGCCTCTTCAGGCTAAACCCCAAGTATTCTTTGAACACAGCCTCTTCAGGCTAAACAACTCAGCAGAGTTTTGATTCAAGTGCTGTCTAACTCACACAAGTGAGGATATGAAAACTAAAGCACTTTGAGAGTTAAGCAAACTCTCTTTTACAAGAAGATAAAGAAATACAAGACTTTTCTATTCAGAGTATAAGCACAGCAGTTTAGCTCTTTCTTTTTCGTTGTTCAGTCTCTTGTATTCTTCTTCTTGCTTCTCGGTATTTATAGGCTTTGATGAAGCTTCAGACTTGTTCTTCGAATAGCTCAGCTTCAGCCTTCATAAATATTACCGTTCTCTAATAGCATTTAATGTTATTTTCCCGTTGCTCTGAGGAGATCTACTTCATTGTGCATGTCTGCGTTTCTTTCTCCCAAATCAGAAGCAACCTGTACTCAAAGTCTCAATTGTACAGTGGTTAATAATAATATCTTATTGAGACAGAGAGAATACACTGTGTAAAGCAGAAAGGTGTGTTCAGAGATCTATAGAGTAGTTAAAAGTACATTCTCTCTCTTAGTACACTTTCCACAGTACTTTATGCTTTTCAGAAGTACATTCACACACGTTGACAAAGATGTGCAGAAAAGCATTGTGTACAGCTATTTATTTCAAATCATTTGCTCAATAAATATGTTTCATATTAAATGCATGAGCAGTAAATAGCATGTAATGGACTCTGCGTTTTGGACGCAGCATATAGAATCTATTGGACGCATACCTTTGCACTTACCAATTTGCACAGAACTCATGCAAACATTGGACGCATACCTGATGCTTACCAATCTATTCCATTTGAATGCAAGCCAGTATTGGACTTTTGCCATTTCCCTATAGTTCCATTGGACGCAAGGTTGATTGTTGTACATTTGTTCTTCTGCTCCATTGGACGCAGAACAATTGTTTGATGTACCTTTGTCAATCTGCTTCCTTGTGCTCCATTGGACGTAAAACAATTGTTTGATGTACCTTTGTCAATCTGCTTCCTTGTGCTCCATTGGACGCAAAGCAGTTCTTTTGTTTGTTCAGTTTCATTGGACGCAGAGTTGCACTCTTGCTCACACTGAACATTGGACTTTTATCCTTCATGCTCACTGAATCTGTTCCTTTGAAAATCATTGGACTCTTACTGCAATTCTGCTTCTTATACAAACATTGGACTCTGCCAGTATTGCCTTGTTCTTATCATTGGACTTATGCCAGTCTTGCTCTATTGGACGCTTACTGATTCTGCTTCTTTGGAAAACATTGGACGCAGAAAGTAGCGTGTCTTCAAGACTTGATTTCTTCTACTTCTGCGATTCTGCTTCTTCAGAAGACATTGGACGCAGAACTTTGTTCTTGCCTTGTGCTCAAACATTGGACGCAGAATTCTTCCTTGTGCTCAAACATTGGACGCAGAACTTTTGTGTCCATTTCAGTGCCAACATTGGACGCAAAATTCTTGTGTCCATTCCAGTGCCAACATTGGACGCAAGGCTCACTTTGAATGTCAGCCAATGTCATGAAGAACTTATTGGACGCAGACTGCAATAAGCTTAGTTAGGCAGCATTGTTATTCATTGTACAAGCTTAATACAAATTGATTATCCTTTGTAAAAACCTTAATACATTTTGTTATCATCAAAACCATAAAATCACTTAGGGAGTTTTTGTATTAAAAACACTTTTAACCAATTTGGTTCCAACATGGAATTCTTGATTTGTTGAAGAAGAAAAAGAAGAGAGTGAAAATAAGAAAAGTGAAAAAGAGGAAGAACAAGAAGAAGAAGAGGTGGCGTTTGAGGGGTCACCCACACCACAAAGAGCAGCTCTCCCCTAAAAGAGTCTCTGAAAGTATGTCTCAGGATGTTGTCATCTGTTGCAGCATGACAGGGATGTTTCCTTCCACTTTCTCTAACTGATTATCTTTGTTGATGTTGTTTTTTTTCTTCTTTTTGCTGTTTAGTGTTATTTTGTGGTTTATTGTCGTTGTTTTTTTATTTTTATTTTTTTTGTGTTGTTGCAACATTGAAGTTGAGTATGTTTTGTTTGTTTTTCTTATTTAGTGTTGTCTGTTTAACCAACTCTTCCCTCATATTTTTAGGCTAATGCAATGAGGACACTATATATTCTAAAGTTTAGGGGGAGGGATGGAGTTTTTTTTTTGTCGGTGTTTGTATTGTGATATGTTACCGGGGAAATACTTGTTAGTTAAAATATATATAAATAAAGTGAGGCAAGTTGTTGTAGTGTGTTGAAATTGTACCCATATTTCCCCCATTCTGATTCTTTGTTGAGCCTACATTAACTTGTTTGAAAATGAGAAATAAGTGAGAAATTCCTTTAAGTGAGAAGTTAATTTTAAGTTTTTGGGCATCTGAGTTCCCAATCATTCACAAGATTTCACACACACACTTTGAATCTGTGGGGTAAGCAGATTTTTCTTGATTCAAGGGGATTGTTTGAAATGTGTAAGTCTGAGAGTTGAACTTCATGTCCAAATGCCTATATAAAAAAAATTTGTTTTAATGCTTGGGTGTTAATGAATTAGTTGTGGGATGTGTGCTAGTTTGTGTTTTGTTAATTTGTTAGAACCAAATGATAGAGTTAGAATAAGATCCTTTCTGAGATCAATCAAATGTGGATCTGCTATCAGAAGTGAAATCTAAGACGAATGATGAAGCTTGTGGCGATGAAGGTTGGATTGTTGCTATGCAAGAGAGCTAAATTAGTTACAAAGGACTGAAGTATAGAGCTTAGTTCCTAAGACAAATGACAAATCTATCATTGGAACAAAGTGGGTCTTCAGAAACAAGCTGAAAGAAGACGAAAAAGTTGTCAAAAATAAAATGAGATTAGTTCCACAAGAATATTCACAACAAGAGTTATATTTTTAAGCTTATGGAGAACGAGTTTGAGATGAGCATAATGGGAGAATTAAAATTCTTCCTTTGACTTCAAATCAAACAATGTAATCAAAGTATTTATGTGCATCAAATACACAAAAGAATTGATCAAAAGTTCAAAATGGAGGACTGTGACCCTATATTGCATTTAAGAGTAAAACAAATAGAAATAAAACATCATTTTATCGGGGATTATATTCAGTAGAGAGTGTTTGATATACAATTTATAGATGCAAACTAGCAATGAATTGATATCTTTACAAAACCCTTGTTGAAGAGATAAACTCGATTTTATAAGGAAGAATTTTATAACTTATTAATATGTTTGATTTATATATGTCTTGCATTTTATGTTTGAATATCTTATATGTATGCTTTTGTAATGTTTGTCTTATATGCATGTGTCTTATGTGTTGGAACCAAATTGGTTAAAAGTGCTTTTAATACAAAAACTCCCTAAGTGATTTTATGGTTTTGATGATAACAAAATGTATTAAGGTTTTACAAAGGATAATCAATTTGTATTAAGCTGTACAATGAATAAATGCTGCACTAACTAAGCTGATTGCAGTCTGCGTCCAATAAGCTCTTCATGACATTGGCTGGCATTCAAAGTGAGCCTTGCGTCCAATGTTGACACTGGAATGGACACAAGAGTTCTGCGTCCAATGTTTGAGCAGAAGGAAGAAGCCTTGCGTCCAATGTTGGCACTAAAATGGACACAAGAATTCTGCGTCCAATGTTTGAGCAGAAGGAAGAATTCTGCGTCCAGCGTCCAATGTTTGAGCAGAAGGAACAATTCTGCGTCCAATGTTTGAGCACAAGGCAAGAACAAAGTTCTGCGTCCAATGTCTTCTGAAGAAGCAGAATCGCAGAAGTAGAAGAAATCAAGTCTTGAAGACACGCTACTTTCTGCGTCCAATGTTTTCCAAAGAAGCAGAATCAGTAAGCGTCCAATAGAGCAAGACTGGCATAAGTCCAATGATGAGAACAAGGCAATACTGGCAGAGTCCAATGTTTGTATGAGAAGCAGAATTACAGTAAAAGTCCAATGATTTTCAAAGGAACAGATTCAGTGAGCGTCCAATGCATATGAAGGATAAAAGTCCAATGTTCAGTGTGAGCAAGAGTGCAACTCTGCGTCCAATGAAACTGAACAAACAAAAGAACTGCTCTGCGTCCAATGAAATCAGAGTGACAAAGGCACTGTTCTGCGTCCAATAAATAAGAAGGACAACAATATTGCTTTGCGTCCAATGGAGCACAAGGAAGCAGATTGACAAAGGTACATCAAACAATTGTTCTGCGTCCAATGAAGCAGAAGAACAAATGTACAACAATCAACCTTGCGTCCAATGGAAATGGCAAAAGTCCAATACTGCCTTGCATTCAAATGGAATAGATTGGTAAGCATAAAGATGCGTCCAATGTTTGCATAAGTTCTGTGCAAATTGGTAAGTGCAAAGGTATGCGTCCAATAGATTCTATATGCTGCGTCCAAAACGCAGAGTCCATTACATGCTATTTATTGCTCATGCATTTAATATGAAACATATTTATTGAGCAAATGATTTGAAATAAATAGCTGTACACAATGCTTTTCTGTAAATCTTTGTCAACGTATGTGAATGTACTTCTGAAAAGCATAAAGTACTGTGGAAAGTGTACTAAGAGAGAGAATGTACTTTTAACTACTCTATAGATCTCTGAACACACCTTTCTGCTTTACACAGTGTATTCTCTCTGTCTCAATAAGATATTATTATTAACCACTGTACAATTGAGACTTTGAGTACAGGTTGCTTCTGATTTGGGAGAAAGAAACGCAGACATGCACAAAGAAGTAGATCTCCTCAGAGCAACGGGAAAATAGCATTAAATGCTATTTGAGAACGGTAATATTTATGAAGGCTGAAGCTGAGCTATTCGAAGAACAAGTCTGAAGCTTCATCAAAGCCTATAAATACCGAGAAGCAAGAAGAAGAATACAAGAGACTGAAAACGAAAAAGAAAGAGCTGAACTGCTGTGCAATCTTTTATACTCTGATTAGAAAAGTCTTGTATTTCTTTATCTTCTTGTAAAAGAGAGTTTGCTTAACTCTCAAAGTGCTTTAGATTTCATATCCTCACTTGTGTGAGTTAGACAGCACTTGTATCAAAACTCTGCTGAGTTGTTTTAGCCTGAAGAGGCTGTGTTCAAAGAATACTTGGGGTTTAGCCTGAAGAGGCTGCGTCCAAAGAATACTTGGGTTTTAGCCTGGAGAGGCTGTGTGCAAAGAATACTTGGGATTTATCCTGAAGAGGCTGTGTGCAAAGAATACTTGTATTCTATCAGGTTGATAGTGAAATCTCTCTAGTTTGAGGGGACTGGACGTAGCTCTTAGGAAAGGGTGAACCAGTATAAAAACTTGTGTTATTTCTTCCTTCCCTTAACTCCTTTTATATCTGTGTTTATTACTAACAAAGGGGATTGAAATTGTTTTTATTCAAACAAGTTTTTCAAACCAAAAGGGAAGCATTCTGTGCGTCCAATCTTTAGAAAACCAGTGCGTCCAGTTTTTATAAAGAATCTGTGCGTCCAGTGTTTTAGGACTCTGTGCGTCCAATATTTCAAAAACCACTGTGCGTCCAATATTTGAACTAAGCTGTGCGTCCAACGTTTTTAACAGCCAGCGTCCATCATTTGCGAAAAAGTTTTAAAAGCTTAGAAACACAATTCAACCCCCCCCCCTTCTTGTGTTTCATCTTGTTACCTACAGTTGGCATCAGAGCTCGGTCTCTAAGGGGTTGAGCACTTAACAGTGAAGAGAAAGCAAGATCCATGGAGAATGAAGGACTGGCTGTGAACAGACCACCACTGTTCAATGGCAATGAATATGATTACTGGAAGCAAAGAATGATCACATTCTTTGATGCGCAGAATATAGATTTATGGGACGTTGTGGAAACAGGCTACACGGCCCCAGTAAATGATGCAGGTCAACCAGTACCTAGAGCCCAATGGACAGCTGATCAAAGAACCAGATTTCAGCTGAACTCGAAGGCCAGGCACTACCTGATGTGTGCCATCACAAAATCTGAATATGACAAGGTGCATAGCTGCACTACTGCCAAGGAAATGTGGGACACTCTGGCCTTGGCACATGAAGGCTCATCTCAGGTTCGTGAATCTAAGATAAGCATACTAGTTCATCAATATGAACTATTTAAGATGGAAGAACAAGAGTCCATCGATCAAATGTTTAGAAGATTCCAAACTATTACCAACAACCTGAGATCCTTGGGGAAAGTCTACACAACCCAAGAACATGTAAGGAAGATCTTGAGGAGTCTGCCCAGACAGTGGAGACCCAAAGTTACAGCAATACAAGAAGCAAGGGATCTTTCCACTCTTGCTTTAGAGAATCTTCTAGGCTCATTGAAAGTACATGAGCTTGAGCTGAATGAAGAGGGAACCGAGAAAAGAGCAAAGTCCATTGCTCTTAAAGCTCAAAAAGGGAGCACCTCAAAAGCCTTAAAGGCAAATGATTCTGATGAAGAATCATGCAGCTCAGAAGGAGAAGAAGGCTCAGATGATGATGAACTCTCCTTCATCTCCAAGAAAATAAAATCAATGTGGAAAAAGAAGGGTGGCTTTAGAAGGAAGCAATTCAACAGAAGATTTCCACAGAAGGAAGCTGAGCAAAAGGAGGAAAGTCCAGTGGTGTGCTATGGATGCAGGAAACCAGGCCACTACAAGGCAGACTGTCCTGAGGCCGAGAGGACAAAGAAGAAGTTCTTCAAGAAGAAAAAAGGTCTCATGGCAACATGGGAGGACCTTGATGATTCCTCTGATGATGAGGATAAGGAAGAGGCAAATCTGTGTCTAATGGCAGGACTCTCCTCAGTTGAAAGTGAAGACGAAGAGGAGGTAATTTCTTACTCTGAATTAAGAGATAATTTTGATGAGCTTCTTAGAGATTCATCCATTTTATCTGATGAGTACAAGTCTTTAAAGAAAAAGTTTTCTCTTATAACAAAAGATTTTGAAAAGCTTTCTTCAGAAAACAAAGTACTCAAATCAGATAATGAACATTTAAGACTTCAAGTGAGTCAATTGAAGGAAGAATCTCCAAAGAAGTCTGAGTCCAATACTTCCTGTGAAGTACAAGTACTTCAACAAGAAGTAGATGAACTCACTGGACGTTTGTCCAAGTTTGTCAGTAGCTCTGAAAAGCTTGATCAAATTTTAAAAATTCAGAGAAAACCTTCTGACAAAACTGGTTTGGGTTATGAAAAACCGAAACCAAAGTTTTCCAAGAGTCCATCAAAGGTTAATATATATTGTGGATACTGTGGAAAGGCTGGACATGTCACATCGACATGCTTCCATAATAAATGGAACAAGCCTGGACGCAGCCCAAGGACTAACATGAAAGGACCCAAGAAAATCTGGGTACCTAAGAACATGATCATTCCTGTTGCAGATTTGCTTAATGGGAGGAAAACAACACCAGTCATGGTACCTGGACAGTGGCTGCTCACGACACATGACAGGAGAAAGGTCTATGTTCCAAGACCTAAAGCCTAGATCAAAGGGCTGGGTCACGTTTGGAGGTGACCAGAAAGGAAGAATAGTTGGAATAGGTAAAATTGGTAAACATCCTTTTCCTACTGTTGAAAATGTTTTATTGGTTGAAGGACTCAAACATAATCTACTTAGCATAAGTCAATTGTGTGACAGTGGATGTGATGTTTCCTTTGACAAGGATAAATGTATAGTCAAAAATTCTGATAAGTCCATTCTTTTTCAAGCAAAGAGGCAGGATAATGTTTATAAAATTGATTTCGAAAATCTGTCCAAACAGAATGTCTCATGCTTCATTTCTTTAAATGATGAACAATGGATATGGCACAAGAAGCTTGGTCATGCAAGCTTGAGAACCATCTCAAAGCTTAATAAGCATAGCCTCGTAAGAGGACTTCCAAATCTTGTGTACAAATCTGAGGTTCTCTGTGAAGCATGTCAGAAAGGGAAACAAGTGAAAAACTCTTTTAATTCTAAAAACATTGTTTCCACTTCTAGACCTTTAGAACTTTTACATATGGATTTGTTTGGACCAACACAAACTGCTTCTTTGAGTGGAAAGAAATATGGACTTGTTATAGTTGATGATTATACTAGATGGACATGGGTTAAATTCCTAGCACACAAGGATGAGTCTTTTAAGGTATTCACCATTTTTTGTAAAAGAGTCCAAACTGAGAAAGGAGTTTGTATCAACTCCATTCGAAGTGATCATGGAGGTGAGTTTGAAAATGCAAACTTTCAGAGATTCTGTGAAGAGAATGGAATCCTTCACAATTTCTCTGCACCTAGAACACCACAGCAAAATGGTGTAGTAGAGAGGAAAAATCGATCTTTACAAGAGATGGTCAGGACCATGCTCAATGATCACTCAACCTCTAAGAGGTTTTGGGCTGAAGCTGTAAACACAGCATGTTATTTGCAAAACCGAATTTATATAAGGCCTATACTGAAAAAGACTCCTTATGAATTGTGGAAAGGAAGAAAACCCAACATTTCATATTTTCATCCTTTTGGATGTGAGTGTTTTATTCTTAACACCAAGGATCAACTTGGTAAATTTGACTCTAAAGTTGATAATGGAATTTTTCTGGGTTATTCTGAAACTTCCAAGGCATATCGAGTTTACAACTCAAGAACCTTGACTGTTGAAGAGTCAATTCATGTTAAATTCAATGACAAAAAGCCTGACAATGATCTGTCAGAGCTAAGTGATTCTCTTGCAGATATGAGAATACAACCAGGAGGTGAAGAATCATCAAGCAAGATTGAAGAAGATGGACCAGATGCAGGAAACAGTCATGCGTCCAATACTGCAGGTGGTAAAAGCTGGCATTTTAAGACTTATCATCCTGAAGATCAAATTATTGGAAATGCTGATGATAAAGTCAGAACAAGGTCCACATTCAGAGAGCAAACTGATGTAGCATTCATCTCTGAATTGGAGCCAAAGAATATAGATGAAGCCCTATTGGATGAAGGATGGATTTTAGCAATGCAGGAGGAGCTGAATCAGTTCAAAAGAAATGATGTTTGGACTCTGGTAGCCCCACCTGAAGATAAGTCCATCATTGGAACCAAATGGGTATTCAGAAACAAGCTGGACGAAGAAGGTAAAGTTGTGAGAAACAAAGCAAGGTTAGTTGCTCAAGGCTACTCACAACAGGAAGGTATTGATTTTACTGAAACCTTTGCTCCAGTAGCTAGAATAGAAGCCATTCGCATTTTACTTTCATTTGCTGCCCAACATGATATGAGGCTTTATCAAATGGATGTAAAGAGTGCTTTTCTGAATGGTATAATAACAGAAGAAGTCTATGTTGAACAACCCCCTGGCTTTGAGGATCAATCTTTTCCAAATCATGTTTTTAAATTGAAAAAGGCTCTTTATGGCCTTAAGCAAGCTCCTCGAGCTTGGTATGAAAAACTGAGTTCATTTTTAATGGAAAATGGTTTTTCAAGAGGAAAAGTTGATAACACTCTTTTCAGAAAATCCATAGACTCACATTTCATCATAGTACAGATTTATGTAGATGACATTATCTTTGGTGCTACTGATGAATCTTTGTGCAGAGAATTCTCTGAATTAATGCAGAAAGAATTCGAAATGAGCATGATGGGAGAGTTGAAGTTCTTTCTTGGACTTCAAGTGAAACAGACTAAAGATGGGATATATGTGCATCAGACCAAATATACAAAGGAACTTCTGAAGAAGTTCAAGATGGATGATTGCAAACCCATGAATACCCCCATGCATCCAACTTGCATAATGAGCCTGAATGACAAAGATAAAAAGGTAGATCAAAAGGTATATAGAGGTATGATAGGGTCTCTTTTATATCTTACTGCATCTAGACCTGATATTATGTTCAGTGTTTGCTTATGTGCAAGATTTCAATCAGATCCTAGAGATTCTCATTTGACTGCTGTCAAGAGAATTTTTAGATATCTGAAAGAGACTACTAATCTTGGTTTGCTGTTTAACAAATCAGATGAATACAGATTAGTAGGATTCTGTGATGCTGACTATGCTGGAGACAGGCTTTAAAGAAAAAGCACCAGTGGAGGATGTCATTTTATGGGATCCAATTTAGTATCATGGACAAGCAAGAGACAAAGCACAATTGCATTATCAACAGCCGAAGCTGAATATGTCTCTGCAGCAAGTTGTTGTTCTCAGCTCTTATGGATTAAATATCAATTGGAGGACTACAACATCTTTGAGAGTAAGATTTCTGTTCTTTGTGATAATACTGCTGCAATCAATTTATCTAAGAACCCAATCTTACACTCAAGAGCTAAGCATATAGAAATTAAACATCATTTTATTAGAGACTATGTGCAGAAGGGAACATTTGATATTCAGTTTGTTAACACTGAAAATCAATGGGCAGATATTTTTACAAAACCCCTCTCTGTAGATAGGTTTACTTTTATAAGGAAGCATTTGAATATGCACTTTATAAAAGACTGATGTTTAGCGTCCAATATGCTTAAGTTGAGTCTGAGTCCAATGTGACTAGAGTCCAATAGGACACGACAGTCTATTTGAGACTTAGAATTTTTTAAAAAAGAAAGCTTTCACCTCTTAGTAATCCCACGCTGAGTCCAAACTTTTTCATAAAGATATTTCTTACAGTTGGTTTTCTCTTCATTTGACATCTTTTCTAAAATCATTTCTGTTTGAGAAAGCTTGTTTAGAAAAGGGGAGAAGAAAAAGTTTTTCAGTTTTAAAGAGGTTTCTGTTTTTAAAAGCTCCAATTTTTTTATTTTTTTATTTTTCAAAACTCTCTTTGGACTATGATGTTCTATGAACCTTTTTGCCTGATGACAAAAGGGGGAGAAAGAATGGGATTAAGTTTTTATATCCTGACTAAAAGGGGAAAGATTTTGACAAAAGGGGAGAAAGATTAAGTCTGATTGCATTAGTCTTATTACCATGTTGTTATTTTGATAAGCTATTTGTGGACTAATCTTGTTTCTATGAGTAAAAGAAATTTTCAGGTACTCTAAGTATATTGAATATCCAAAACCATGAGATGTTTATCTCAGGGGGAGAAGAGTAAGGAAAATCTGAGATGTTTATCTCAGGGGGAGTTTCCCTTAGAAAATTTCTGTTTTTACTGACTGAATGTGCTTTATATGCTTTATTGTTTGTAAAACTTAATAATGTTTGTCATCATCAAAAAGGGGGAGATTGTTGGAACCAAATTGGTTAAAAGTGCTTTTAATACAAAAACTCCCTAAGTGATTTTATGGTTTTGATGATAACAAAATGTATTAAGGTTTTACAAAGGATAATCAATTTGTATTAAGCTGTACAATGAATAAATGCTGCACTAACTAAGCTGATTGCAGTCTGCGTCCAATAAGCTCTTCATGACATTGGCTGGCATTCAAAGTGAGCCTTGCGTCCAATGTTGACACTGGAATGGACACAAGAGTTCTGCGTCCAATGTTTGAGCAGAAGGAAGAAGCCTTGCGTCCAATGTTGGCACTAAAATGGACACAAGAATTCTGCGTCCAATGTTTGAGCAGAAGGAAGAATTCTGCGTCCAGCGTCCAATGTTTGAGCAGAAGGAACAATTCTGCGTCCAATGTTTGAGCACAAGGCAAGAACAAAGTTCTGCGTCCAATGTCTTCTGAAGAAGCAGAATCGCAGAAGTAGAAGAAATCAAGTCTTGAAGACACGCTACTTTCTGCGTCCAATGTTTTCCAAAGAAGCAGAATCAGTAAGCGTCCAATAGAGCAAGACTGGCATAAGTCCAATGATGAGAACAAGGCAATCAACCTTGCGTCCAATGGAGCACAAGGAAGCAGATTGACAAAGGTACATCAAACAATTGTTCTGCGTCCAATGAAGCAGAAGAACAAATGTACAACAATCAACCTTGCGTCCAATGGAAATGGCAAAAGTCCAATACTGCCTTGCATTCAAATGGAATAGATTGGTAAGCATAAAGATGCGTCCAATGTTTGCATAAGTTCTGTGCAAATTGGTAAGTGCAAAGGTATGCGTCCAATAGATTCTATATGCTGCGTCCAAAACGCAGAGTCCATTACATGCTATTTATTGCTCATGCATTTAATATGAAACATATTTATTGAGCAAATGATTTGAAATAAATAGCTGTACACAATGCTTTTCTGTACATCTTTGTCAACGTATGTGAATGTACTTCTGAAAAGCATAAAGTACTGTGGAAAGTGTACTAAGAGAGAGAATGTACTTTTAACTACTCTATAGATCTCTGAACACACCTTTCTGCTTTACACAGTGTATTCTCTCTGTCTCAATAAGATATTATTATTAACCACTGTACAATTGAGACTTTGAGTACAGGTTGCTTCTGATTTGGGAGAAAGAAACGCAGACATGCACAAAGAAGTAGATCTCCTCAGAGCAACGGGAAAATAGCATTAAATGCTATTTGAGAACGGTAATATTTATGAAGGCTGAAGCTGAGCTATTCGAAGAACAAGTCTGAAGCTTCATCAAAGCCTATAAATACCGAGAAGCAAGAAGAAGAATACAAGAGACTGAAAACGAAAAAGAAAGAGCTGAACTGCTGTGCAATCTTTTATACTCTGATTAGAAAAGTCTTGTATTTCTTTATCTTCTTGTAAAAGAGAGTTTGCTTAACTCTCAAAGTGCTTTAGATTTCATATCCTCACTTGTGTGAGTTAGACAGCACTTGTATCAAAACTCTGCTGAGTTGTTTTAGCCTGAAGAGGCTGTGTTCAAAGAATACTTGGGGTTTAGCCTGAAGAGGCTGCGTCCAAAGAATACTTGGGTTTTAGCCTGGAGAGGCTGTGTGCAAAGAATACTTGGGATTTATCCTGAAGAGGCTGTGTGCAAAGAATACTTGTATTCTATCAGGTTGATAGTGAAATCTCTCTAGTTTGAGGGGACTGGACGTAGCTCTTAGGAAAGGGTGAACCAGTATAAAAACTTGTGTTATTTCTTCCTTCCCTTAACTCCTTTTATATCTGTGTTTATTACTAACAAAGGGGATTGAAATTGTTTTTATTCAAACAAGTTTTTCAAACCAAAAGGGAAGCATTCTGTGCGTCCAATCTTTAGAAAACCAGTGCGTCCAGTTTTTATAAAGAATCTGTGCGTCCAGTGTTTTAGGACTCTGTGCGTCCAATATTTCAAAAAGCACTGTGCGTCCAATATTTGAACTAAGCTGTGCGTCCAACGTTTTTAACAGCCAGCGTCCATCATTTGTGAAAAAGTTTTAAAAGCTTAGAAACACAATTCAACCCCCCCCCCTTCTTGTGTTTCATCTTGTTACCTACATTATGTTTATGCATCTGCTTGTCTCTGATGTGCATTTTTCATAACTAATGTAAGCATCGAAATGACCAAAATTACAATTACAATTTCAAAGAGTTTTTTTATTTCTTATTTTATTTCAAAGACTAACTCAATAATGTCCAACAATTTCACAGACTAATTTGAGGTTCGCTCTAGCATAAAATAATCATATTGCATACTCTGAGGGATAAAAAATTAATAACAAAATAGTAGATAATAAAAAAATCATGTAAAGTAATTTCTTATAACTTATCAATGTACTTTTAATTGGCTAAAAATAATTTAGTTGATAACTTATCATGAAATTTTGCAGGAAACATATTGAGTATTTTTTTCTTCACTTAATTTAGTTGATATCCTGCTGTGTCGAGAAGTTTTTGTGCATCTTTAGTAAACAATGTCATTGTTCATCATATACCTTCTTTATCTCAATTTTGAACCAATAAATTTCTGCTCATGTTAGAATTGTAATGTTAATATGATGATATTAATAAATGAAGCATTTAATTTATATTTGTTACTGTGGTGTTGGGTACTTAGCTTTTCACATGTCGGGCAGATGTATTGTTATTCATGAGGTATTAGTTTTTTATGCAACTCTCATATCCAATATAATTCTATGCAAATGTGTCATCAATTTCATTGAGGGTTGCATGGATAGTGAATACATTTTCCTATTTTATATAAGAAAATGCGATTATGTTTGCAATTTTTTCTCTATGAAATTTGGATTAATTTAACTATAAAATAAGTTTGAGATCGTACATGTGTATTGGATTCTCACTTCATGGCCATTATATTTTGCAAAGTAGTTCCATTCCTGGCCATTTTTTGCCAGGTGTTGTGTAACATTCGTTTTTCTGAGTTACTATTTAAAATCTATTTTATATGAAAATTTTTGACCTAAGGGCTAAGTAAATTATTTTAGTCTTAGAATGAAGATTTTAAAATACTTATCGAGTTATTTCATTAAAACAGTCACTCTTTCCTTGACGTTTGACATTCGTATTTACCGTTATTAGCGGATAAGGATTTAAATAGCACAAGTATATTAAACCAACTTAGACAAACAAACTTACTTCACAAAAGTTGGTTATTTTAGTATTTCTGATTTTCTAAAATTTTCTTAGAATTTTTGGAAAACTTTAGAAATTACCATTTTGACCTTGTTACTTACAGTAAAAGCTAAACACTGATTCGGAGACCAATCTGAGGTCAGAAAAGGATTTTAAAAGGCTGAATCATGTTTTATATTTTTTGGGATTTTTGGAAATTATTTCGTAATTTTCTGAAAAAGCCGATAAAAACGCTACTTTTCTGATCTCCATAAAGTACGGAAAACAGGGATTTCTAGTCAAAAATGGATTTATGGTGATCAGTGAGTGCTTAAAATAAAATTTCAAGAGGGACCATTAGTGTTTAAATTCAATTTTTGATTTTCTGGAATTTTCTGAAAAATTACTGTTTTTCACTTACGGCGCGGGCGTTTTCTTTTGTTTTTGTAAACAGTAAGGCTTGCCCTTACCGTAAAAATCCCAAAACTCTTCTATGAAGCTTTTATATGTCAATTTCGTGATTCCTCATTAGTTCTTACCATTTAAAATTATTTTTAAACATTTGATTAGTAAAAAGACCATTTTAACCCTTATTTATGGAATAAGCCAAATAGAGACGAATAGAGACATAGTGGCTATGATATGAAAACTTAGGAACTTTGAGGGGTTCAAATACAATTCTAAGAAGCCTAAGAGAGCTGGGGACATCATGATTGCCTTGAATAGTATGGTGGGCAAGTATAAAGACCATTTTACCCTTGATTTTCACTTAAAACTACATAAACCTAAAGCTTTTGACCAAGCAATCCAATGGCCTTCCTTCCTCCTCCATTTGGTCGACATCAAGCTCCATTTTAGGCCCTTGGATCAGATTTTTCATATGAGTCACAAGGCTTAGTCATTAGGATTAGCCAATTAGATAAAAGCTTGAATTAACCTAATTAATAATTAAGTATTTATGTAGTCATGGCATGCATCACACAAATTCTTATTTCCCTCTTTATCCCCACTCTTGGCCGCCCCCTCCCATCTATAAATAGACCCCTTGGCTTCATAAATTTTCACACACCAAGCCAAGGAATCAAGAAGACAAACACTAGTTCTCTCTTTTCTCTCTTTAGTTCTTAAATTTCTTTTGGTGTTCTTGCTTGTTCTTCATCAAGTTTTGGCCAAGGTAAGGGGTTAATCTTTCAATATTAATTTGAGAAGTTTGAGTTTTGATTCTTGTTTATGCTTGTTTTGTATGCTTTATGTGTTTTTGCTTTTATGCCTTAATAATTGTTTTATAAGCTTTAAATTAATTATTTTGTGCTAATTAATAATAGTAGAGTTATAATGCTCAAATTTTGTTAAATTTTCGTGAAGCAAGGAGGGTATGTTAAAATCACTTTTGAGCTTTTGTAAACATACCGTTATAGTGGCAAATTTTAGTCTTACCGTAAAAATGATTTTACCGTACAGAAAATACAATTATTCTTTTGTGAAAACCCTGATATTATCTATCATTGATATACAAGGTCATGGTTAAGATAAATGGTTTATCAGTATGGATCTGTCTAGAAAGGAAGTGAGACCTGTGAAGGGGCTAAAGCAGTCCGTCTCTCTTTGGCCTGGGATCTGTACAGATACGCTATTTGGGGAATTCTTAACCTAGGGACTCGGTATATACGTGACTAAGATGATTGGGGAATATAATGGTAATGGATTCTCGGTGAATTCTATTGTTATATATATTGGTTCAGTATTCTCTATACTTTTTAACAGTGGAAATTTGTGAAACATGCTTTCATTAGGCTTTTTCTGAAAATAAACTAGTATTCAAATATTTTAGAATAATTCAATTTTGACCCCTTTTCAATGAATTAATTACTTTTTAGTACTGTTATATACCGATTTATTTTTGAGGAACTTGAATATAAACAAAGTATGAGTTATCTGGAATAAATGGTTCTATGTCTATCTGAGTGGTAAGACTGTGTGTTTTTTCTGAAATGTGTGAATTGGTATTCTTATCTGTTAAATGTGGTTTTGTGTTATCTGGTGATTCTATGTGGTTTGAGATAAGTGATTCTGAGTGGTTGGAAGTGAAAGAGATAGGCCTGGTGAAAGGCGATGTTCCTACATGATGTTCTTACTCGATGTTCTCACACGATGTTCCTACTCGATGTTCCCAAATGCTTTGTTTAAAGCGATGTTCCCACTGGATGTTCACATTGTGTTGTGTTTAAGCAAAGTGCTTATAGTTTGTTATGTTGGTATACTGATTAATTTGGTATATTCCCAGTGTATCTGAGTGTTGTATGTTGTTGTGTGACTGTACTTTTCCTATTAATTTGTTTAAAGTTTCACCCTTGCCTGCTTTGTTGTGTTGATGCATGACGGAGTAGATGCTTGACCCGAGAAGTGGGTTAGCTTTTAGGAGAGGATCTGAAGAATGTTGTTGTATAGATGAATATGGATTCCAAGAAGAATAGATGGTTACGGTATTATGTTGGGTAGAAGTCTAGAGATTAGACTGGCTCAGATGTTCACTGTATCATTTTCAATCTTTTCTTGTAAAGACTCTGTTGGTTATATGAAATGAGATTACACTCATACAAGTTTTATTTATGCTTCCGCACTGAAAACCTTTTTGAAAACATTTAAAAAGGAATCAAGGGAACATACTCCCCATCCTTCTCATCTTCTTTAAAAGGCAAAAAATTTTACCTGTATTTCAGAAGGATTTCCAATTTTCACTAAATATTTTCTAAGTTATTCGAAATTCTTAGTAACTATGGTGTAATATCCTTTTTGGAGAATGGGTGTTACATGTTGTACTGGAAAATTCTTGACTTTAGAGATCTATTGCTTCTGTCTTCGGTGGATGTCTTGTACATTGATGTTTTATTTTTATTTAGAATAACATAACATAGCATACAAAAGTAAATAATATTAGTTCATTCATTTTTATCAATAAAAATAATATAAATATTAAAGATAAATATAAATTAAAATATTTTAAAAGTTGGTGGGTGAAATGAATATTTGTTAATTAATTTTTTAGAAACTCGCTTCATGAAATTGAAAAGTTTATAATGTTTTTTTGTTAATTTTAATATATTATTATTTAAATCTATTAAATTTTATGTTTTATTATATTAATTGAAATCAAATTTACAATATTTGGAATATGTATCAGCAAATGAAGTTTGAAATGTGGAATTAATTTTGGAAGTAATAATTATATAAGGTGATAATTATATTAATTGATTTTTTATAAACCGTTTCACTTTGGAATGTAGTCATTGTTTTGGTTCTTTGCGAAGATGGATGGAAACAATGAAAGAGGTGTAGAGAGAAGGATTGACAAAGAGAAACTAAATTTGGAGTGTGACACATTAACATTTTATTAATGTGGCAAAATTGTGCATATTTGGCACAAATAAAGCTGATGTGGCGACGGGTCTATTTTAATATATATAATAGATTAAGAAAATAACTTTTTAATTTAGAGAATGACCGAATGAAATTGTTCTCACCACCAATATTTGACAAGTTATGAGCCAGTTTGACCAATTTTTTATTAGGTTATTAATTCTCACCGATTCTAAAGATTGACCAATTTTTCAAAACAAACCAGCTACCCAACCAATTTCTAGTCCAGCTGGTCAAACCGGTCAATTCGATCCAGTTTTTTTTTTTGTCAAGAATTTGATCCAGTTTTCAAAACCATTGCAAGTGATATAGTCTGGGAATTGGTAAATACACCACAGTTTTTAGCCTTATACCTCACATTGACATAGAAAATTACTATTATACCCTCATTGTTTTTTTTTCTTTTTTGATTTCGCGTATTTTCCAGAAACTGGAGTTTCCAGAATATAGATTTGCATACAAATTGTATGGAAACTAGAGTTTTTGGAATACACATTTGTATTCCGAAAACTGAATTTTCCTGGAGTTTTCAAAATGTAAATTTGTATTCTAGAAACTAGAGTTTTCGGAATGCTTGTGGAAACTCCAGTTTCTGGAAAAAATGCATTCTGGAAATTGAGTTTCCGGTAAAGACGCGAAATTAAAAAAAAAATCAATGAGAGTATAATAATAATTTCCTATTTAAATGAGATATATATCTAAAAATATTAGTGTATTTATCAATTCCCTATAGTCCTCTGGTAGTAAAGTTTAATTTGAACTCAAAATCTTCATGTTTATTTTTGGTAAAAGAGAGAGGCCTATCCAAACTCAGAACACAACACATCACAGTTCTTTGGACGTTACATTCGTTGTTTAATTTTTGTTAAATTCATCATTACAATAAAAATATTAAAAAATTGAGAATGAAGGAAACATGCAAAACCTTTAAGTGGGTCCAAAAATGTCATATAAGATTTAAGACTTAAATTTGTTTTTAGTCTCTCATTTTTTACTGAGTTTTGTTTTTAGTCCCTCAAAAATAAAACGCGTCTTTTTAATCCCTCATTTTTGAAAAATTGTCACTTTTAGTCCCTGAAGCCATATTTTAAATTTAAAAAATATTTTTTAAATTTATATTTTGACCCCTCCCAAGCCAAATTTTCACCTTATCCCGTTTTTTGGTTCTCATCCCCCTCCACTGATGCACCGCGACCCCCATCCCTTCTAGGAGTAGTTCTAACGTCCTTCCTCGAAGCTGCCATGAGATGCGGCCTCTCTCTCATTCTCCTCCTTGTGCGATCGCAGTGGCCGCCTCCGTTCCTGCCATTGTGTGCACCCTCCCTTGGCCGCGCGGAGCTCCTCCCTTGGTCGCGCGGGGATGGGAGGTCGCGGTGCATCAGTGGAGGGGGAGGGGAACAAAAAAACTGGTTAAGGTGAATATCAGGCTTTAGGAGGGGTCAAAGTATAAATTTAAAAAATACTTTTCAAATTTAAAATATAGCCCTAAGAATTAAAAGTAACCATTTTTCAAAAATGAAAGACTAAAAAAACGCATTTTATTTTTGAGGGACTAAAAACAAAACTCAGTAAAAAATGAAGGACTAAAAACAGATTTAAGCCTAAGATTTAAAATCTTTTACTTTTCACTCCAATGGTAGAACCCAATAATAGTTCTCATATTACCATTAGTGGGTCCCACGATACATTCTTTTTTTAAAAGAAAATAATTTTTTAATGTTCAAGAATCAATTCTTACATAATAACCGTTCTTACACGTGGCTGCCAACTCAACTTCCTCCTATGGTGATAAGAACCAGTTTTTAGCTTTCAAGAACTTTTTTTTTATTCTACATCTAGGAATATCCTACCGCCTGTACAACAAAGACTAATCTTCTACGGGAGTTTGTTCGACACCTCTCATGCGTGACATCCCTCCCAACTGATATTTTTTTAATACCCAAGACTCAAACCCGAGGCCTTGGTTAAGGGACGAGAAGCCTTAACCACTCACGCCAACCTCAATTGGTAGCTTTCGGGAACCTTATAAGAACATGCATTGGAAATGGCATAAGAGTACACAATCCTATATGAAGCCGCCACGTACGCCCAAGGAAGAAAATATTGATCTACTTAAAATTGGAAGATCGAGCTCAAATATTATGTCGTAAATACTACTCGCAACCACACAAGCTCAAATTAATTATGCCAGCCACACTTCACGCATAATATGAACATTCTTGGGGTATCAAACCATTATCTAGGGTTTCTACAAGAGAGATTCCCAATTTCAATTTCAATATACAGTACAGTCTACACCTAGAACCCTAGTATCAAACTGTTCCTTACTGCAGTTCATAAAGAATTACACTTTGAACTAGGATGTAATGATGATGATAGATAACTAAGGAGATATTCAGTGACTATGATCTAGACAAAGCCTCAAGAGAGGTCGATTCTTAAACTGATGTTTGGCAGTTTTGGGTAAGTTGGCAAAGCATCAAAGACAAGTTTTGCCCACTCATTCTTCACAAAATATAATCCAACCTCGCGGCTGACTTAAAAAGTTCAAACCACCAAAACCATAACATTTAGTGATTTTGTCTCCAGCACAGACAGCTATACAAGAAGTTTTGAAGGCCATGATATATAATTACATGACTCCATCTGTGACATGTCTGAAGGCCACCACCCACAATCTTACAATTCTGCGTGTCAGCTTAGGTTAGGAAACCAAAATAGTGTGTGCACATCACCCTACAACCCCTGCATCTCCAACACACCATGCTCAGAACCACCACTTACCAACAAGGGATTAGTTAGACTTATCATGCCCAGAATAAGATATCGGCAAGAGAGAAGGCTAGACCACAACAACTAACCATGAATATCAGATGAAAGTTTGTTTTCATATATTTGTCATGCTGAGGGGAAGCAGATGGCATAAAATGCCTGCCTACCATATTCATTCAAGTACCATTCACCTTCTTCTGCTATAGTAGATTCCACTGCCAGTATAGTTATGATGTCGATGTCGTGATCCGCCACTCCTGCCACTGGTACCTTCCAAAGTGTGGCCACGACCACCAGCCTTGTTACCTCCACTCTGCATCCAGTTTGTTGGCTGGGACCCTAATCCATTAAGCTCTTCCTCTTCTCTATCATTATACTCCAAGATAAGCCTCTTAATGTCTTCTTTCTCTTGAAGCTCAGCTGCTTCTTTCTGTTTTGTACTCTGCACCAGTGAGGAATTCCATGGGATGTACATCTGCTTTGTTTGTTGCTTGTTCCCACGCTTCACAAGAACTCTTACCTGAACCTCTCTGTTTCCACCAGCATCCTCATCCAAGGCCTCATCACCACTTTCCCCACCAGTTCCTCTCCCATGATGATCCTTCGCAGATCCCTCAAATACATTCATTGGAATCATCATATTTAACGTAGGACGGCCTCTTAGCTCCTGCCTTCGCTGTTCCATACTCTCCTGCATAAATTATGAAACAAGTACTATGAATATGTTATAAAAATACAGCCAAACATTGCTTACACCAAGTCAATGCTGACATCTCCTTCCAAACAAATTCTAATCTTACAAAAGATTATTGAAATTTAGGGATGAGGTGGAAAAGAGAGAAGACAATATATTTCACAAATAAGGCTCTAAATAATTGAGATATTTTGGAATTTAAAAAAAAAAAACTAAACTCCGATTTTGCATATAATCTAGATCAAGTACAGGTCCAGGACAACTTATAGAAGACCAGCTCAATAACTATTACCAACATAAAAAGAATTGTAACAATACCAATCCTAATATCCTAATATTCTAACAAATATGAATTGAATCATCTGTGTGTTGTCTCTGTTATTCCTTTCTCTACATTTCTAGTTACTTCCTTTTCAATTAAGAAAGTATGAGATTAGAGAATACTTTTTTTTTTATCATATCAGCATAGCAGGTAGGTTCCTGGGAAATATTTACAAAGTTAACCATTAAATCATGTCATGTTAACATGATGATGTACATTAAATTTTATATAAATCAGACATTCATATGTATGTAATCTTATAATTAATATTTACTTATTTATTAAAAAGTATATCATAAATGAAGTTGTCCGATGAAGTATCAATCAGGTTTCTTTTCTTTAATATTCTTTAACAAAAAAAAAACCTGGTGCTTTAAAGCTCCTACTATGGTAGAGTCTAGGGAAGGGTCGGACCCATTGTGAATCTATTGAAATTTCGTACACTTGATCTCCTTAATAAAAATTTTCAATTCAATGATTGGATTTTGTGAATTCATTTCTATATTAAGTTATTAAATAAATTAATATTGCGAAGACTTACTCAGATCCCCCCCCCAACAGTGATATTTTGCAGAAATGAATCAGGAGCAAGCAAACATAATGAGTTAAGTGAACCCATGCCTGTAGGACAGCCTTGAGCTCCTGATCAAAATTGGCTTCTTCCAGTGGGTCCACCTCTGCCACCTTCTGTCTCACATGGACTTCATCCTCCTCATCAGAAGCAGGTCCAGGCCCGTCGTCGTCGTCGTCGTCATCATCCTCAGTCTCACACCCATCATCATGATTCTCCTCATCCAATTCTTCATCATCATGTCCTTCTTCATCAACTATGTCACTCCCTGAATCAGGCTCACCATCATTAACATCATCTTGCACTCCATTTTCCTCTGCACCATTATCATTGCCCTGTCCATTGCCAACCATTGTGGTGGAAGTGGTCCTACTTAAAGGCTTCTCAGTGTCAGAATGTTTTTCACTACTGGCCTTATCAGCAGAAACTACACGATCATGCTCCTCGAGTTCTACTAGAGCTGAATTCACCTCCTCAACAGAAGTGTAACGAACCATATTGGGACGCAAGTCCGCAAACAGATCCTACGCACAACAAATAATGACCGAAAATAGCAAATGTAAGAAAATGAATATCTATTCATCTATATACAGTAGCTAGTGAGACAGTTTTTCAAATCTGCTCACAAGTACATTCTAAAAGAGATATTTAGGTCCATGGGTGCTAGTTGCTAGAGTGAGAGTGAGAGGTATAGGGTAAATGTTGGCAGCTACCAGTTTACTACAAGTACTACCATATTTTCCAAAATGGTTATAACAAGCAAATTCTATTTCGTTCCAAACTTCACCCCATATTTAAACATATCCTATTACTGGATATTGTCAAATTCAATGATTCATCATGTTAGTCATATAAACAGATACTATTTTATATTAATACTTAATTCCACCATCTAAAGGTATGACATGGAAAAAGGATAACTCAGATAACATCGGCAACAATAAAGAACAAGAAAAAACCAATATATCTTTTGAAGAATCAAAATAGACAACAATAAGATATCTTCTTAAGCGTAATAGCAAAATAATCACAAACAAGAGGAAAAAAACTAGGAATGCATAAACCTACCTAATCTCTGCATATCAAAATTCTAAATATTCAAATGTTATGTAAAATGCAATCCCAAAGACATAATATAATATGGTACACAAAGGTCACTCAAAAGCAATCCCAATTCTACTGGATTAGTTGCCCTAATTAACACTGAAGTATACATAAACTAGGATAGCTAATCCAAATCATCAAATACATAAATTAACACATCAATCATACACTCATAATGAAATACAGTCAACAGAAAGGCTGCCTGACTGACCTGTAAATCAAATTCGACGTCCAGAGGCAGAGCTCCTTTGCTTAAAATATACCTTTGGAAGTGTATCAGGAATCGATCAAGTTTCTTCTTAGAAGAGCCATGATCAAAGTAATGCCCACAAGTTTCAAGCAGAGTAACAATCAACCTTATACGGAAAAAATCTTCAGGTGGATCGAGTACATCTTGCTGACAGAATGAATCAACAAATTCCATGATGTCATGAGAAGGCTCTCATATGCAAAATTAATTAATTAATTAATGAAACAAAGAAAAGAATTCAAGTGTATCATATTCATGTAGAATACATCCATGTGATCTGTTGGCTGCTTAATTTTTTTTTTCCATAATAACAATGAGTTCAGTAATATGAAGTAAAGAAAGCACCAACAAAGATGGATAACAATAATGCATTGGATAGTATATGCCCATTTAAGTTTGGAGGTGTTTAGGGGAGAGGCATTAGAGGGCAACCTGGTACTATAAATCTCTCGTCATGGTGGGGTCCAAGAAGGGTTGGACCCATTGTGAGGCTATTGTAGGCAGCCTTAACTTGCAGAGTATATGTACATGGGTGAGAGGAGGAGAGGGCTAGGCTGGAATTAGTTGGGACTTTTGGAAGAGATTAGGCACTCTCTAATTGCCTAGGCTGGTTTTTCTTCTTTGCTGTGAGCTTTCTCTTGTATTGCAGACTTCAGGACCTATTATCACTCTGATACTAGCCCTATTTTCCATTAATATAGTCAATTCCTTTTTCTGTTCTATATCCTATTTCTGGTACCTATCACACATTTACTCAATCTAGAAAACTGTCTACAATAGAATGCCATGAGAAGTATAGTGGAAGGCTATAAAGAAAAGAAGTTCTATAACTTGTATATGACTTTAAAGGTTGTGTGATAGACGTCGATTAATGTGCAAATTCATGGAGGGTTAACAAAAGATTTTCTAATAAACAATAGATTCACACAAAAGGTCGACCTTTAGTTCATCCCTTTTAACTCAGTATTGGGTTACCTACTGGGTACAGCCCAGAGTCAGTGCCTCTATAAGGCTTTTTGAGTTGACTAGTCCTAGTTCATGAGTCAAAAGGTAAACTACAAATACAAGTCGAAGTTTCTTGAAGATGAAAATTGGGGATCATATCATACAACTTGCACAGGTTAGGTACCTTGGATCTATCTTACAATGTGATGGGGATGTCACATAGGATTCAAACAAGTGTATAAAATAAAAGGAAAACCCCATGCATAATTTGTCATCTCTAAGTGCTATCGAGCTCAAAGGACAATTCTTTCGGACAGCTATAAAAATAATGAAAATGATAGTCTGGAAGTGAATACTGGGCAATAAGGTACCAGGAGCAAAAAATACGTATAGCAATGATAAAAACGTTATGTGGATAAGTGGACAAGATTAGGAATGAATGCAATCATGCATATGAGAGTGTTGGAGCAGCAACTAATGAGAACAAGATGAAAAATAACTCACATAAGGTGGTTTGGACATGTAAGAAAAGACCAAAATGGCTACAATGAAAAAAGTGAATAAAATGGAAGTGAGTGTGATAAAAAGGGTAGAGGGGTCCATGTATATCTCTGCAATTGTATCTGATGTGCTTGGGCCTGTGAATACCAATCCCATTAGTCTAGCTTACTTTGATTGTTTAGTTAAACTTTGAGTTATTTAGTTAGTTTCAGATCAGTTCGACAGAATTATAGCTGTAACTGTGTAACTGTCTTTTTAACTGCCTATCAGCTTTCAGTATAAATAAATACTAAGCAACAACTAAGAACCACCATACTATAAATGTCTTGTTGAAAGTTTTCGCTTTGATAGAGCTCAATGCGATCAACTGATTTGTGTAACCAACCCAATGTAATAAGTTTCGACTGTTGATTCCCCCCCTAGATAGGTCATCCACGAACACTTTATGCTCCATGTGGCAGCACAATGCAGAGGGGGGTGGGTGAAGGTGGGATTTGATCCCATGTACTCGCAATCAACTGTAAAGGACGTTACCAATACCAATTGAGATAACTAGGACCTTCAAGCTTTAATTGTTGATTGTCAAACAGCGAAGAAAATAAAACATGTAAGCTACATTTATGTAGCAACTAGTGTATAGCGGCCAAATGAAATCTAAAGAAAACAAATGGTATTGCCTCCTAGTCCTTATATTGGAGGATATCCTATCTCCCCTATTGTACTCTCCCTGTCTTCTCTCTAACAAATTTCTTGTTATCATAAAGAGAATAGATAATATATTCTCATGCATTGCCTTGGTATTACATTCATTTTCATCATCTCGTGTCAAGAGACAATAAAGGATATACTTCATGGGCCAGAATTTCTAACAAAAAAATTGACTAAAATAAAAAGAGAAATATAATTTTCTTAATGATTATGTAAAGGAAGGTTTGTAAAAAGTTTAAACTACACAAGATCTTTTGCATATAAAGAGTCGACATGCCTAGCTTAAATTGAACATACATTTTGGTCTGATAAAACATCAGACTGCAAAAGCTTAATTCCTTCCTCTCCTAAAAAAAGTAACCAGTATAAGATCAATACCTCCGGTGTCCCATGTCCATAGATAAGAATGAGATATAGCGTCTCAAAAATAACAGATGAGTCAGCATGCTTGTAGTTGTAAAGCTCCCCTAAGAATCGCATGTAGGCAATGCGTCTTTGCTGCATCCCATAGTCATTTAGTTCCAACCCAATTCTTATCTCCTCCAAAACCTGAAAATCAAATACCAAAATCAACCCCGAAAAACTGTTTGGAGAGTAAATGTCTATAAAAGATTCACCAGCAAAAATTTCTTTCTCCATCAGGCTTATTATCTAAAACTTGAAATAATAAATTCAAAACTTCAATCATTTTAAAAATAAAAAAAATTTCGCAACTTCTAATTGAGAGGCAACCCTTATTCAGTCTGACCAAATTTACATTTTACATGCAAACAAGTTCTAGGCAACCAAAACAAGAGCTAATTAATAAGTAGGCATTATTAGGCAGGTATTCCTCAAAATTCAGACCATGATATTGTATGATGAAGATATGACAAATCAAGAAAGAATTAAAATATAAAAAATAACAACCTCGTCAACTATAGCTACAGCAAACTCATCATGATAGCGACTTAACCCGGCAGCAAGAGATGCAATCAGGTGGATCTGACCATATTTGCCTTTGTGGACCTTCATGAAGCATTTTAAAAGATATGGTTCACATTCACTCCATGGTAATTTACGAAGTTGCCTCAGCACATGCTCAATGGTAGACTTATCGAGATCAGAGAAAAGTAATTTTCTGATATACTGCAATGAAGATATGAATTACGATGTTACCTTAATTTATGAAAGTTATCAGAGAAAGAAAAAGAAAAAGAAATTGAAATAAGAATTTCACCTGATGCAACGGAGGACGGACTTTAGCTATTCGTGCAGACCTTTCTGGTGGCTTGCAGAGGTAGTATGCATTTTCCACCAAAGTGCTATGTCTAGGATCCAAGTTTTTAACATTTTTCAAGCGCATCAGTATCTCCAACATGTTAGCCATACGTATAGTAGTTTCTGGAGACCGATACAGAAAACGGCCACATGTTTCAAGAAGGTTGCAAGCTACATCAATGTTGTGATGAGTAAAATCATCTAAACAGGCCTGGAATGAGAAGAAAACATCAATCATGGAATCAATATTTTATATGAAGACATCAACAATACATAAACTCATTCTCTTCACATCTCTAAACAAATGGAGTAAGGGTTGCAGTGCAATTTAGAGCTGAAGTAAGATAGAAAATACAAAGCTAAGAGCCTGTTTACTTTGAGAAAACATTTTTTTATTTCATGTTTTTACTTTTAATTACAAAATTTTCACCTTGTTTTCAATTTGTTTCCTATTTTCAAATATTTGTATAGGAAACAGTGAAAACAACTTTGCTGTTTTCACTGTTTCCTATACAAATTTTTTAAAACAAAATGATAATTTTGTAATTAAAAGTGAAAACTGGAAATGAAAATAGAAAGCATTTTATGGGGACCGGCTCCCTGTTGTGGCGGTGGAGGAGGACGAGGTGGTGGTGAAGAAGGAAGAACAGTTTCGGTAGCCATGGAGAACGCAACCTGGCTCTATGATACCATATTAGATTTTTAGAGAAAAATGGAATTTCATTTGTATTGAATCTGAAGAAATGAATTGGTAAAGTACAAGAGAGTCATAGAGACTCTTTAAATAGAGCTCTGTCCTAACAGACTCTGTAACTGCAGGTAATAAACTCTTAACTGTAGGTAAACTAACTCTTGACAGAAGGTAAACTAACTCTGGGTGACTGACAGCTGTCAGTCAAGCAGATTCAGCAATTATATTACAAAGAGAAAACAGAAACTACACAATACAAAGTTTAACCGACACTATACAAAAACTGAGTAGAACTCATATACTCTAATAACTCCAACAGGGGGTTACTCATATTATGTAGCCTTAGTATAAGTCCTTGGGCTCTCCCCATAATGGCTAGCTTTTATGGTATGGTTCTCTCAAGGTTCATATCTAAGTGATTGTGGATGAAATTAACCATTTCTTATCTGTACACTAAGCAAGATTGTTGCACAGAAGTTATTGAAAGGTTAGTTTGCTGTCCTATGTTCTCAAGATAAAGGTGAATGACAAGAAAAGGGAAAATTGGGATGACTCTAGAATTTTCTATTTAGGAAGATACTCATCCTCCTTATAGTTATATTGTTCCTCCTTTCTCCCCCCACCCGATAAAAAAATCTATAAAATGTAAATGAAAGGGAAAATACATATAGACAAACAAGCTTGCACAACAACTGGATCCAATGAGGCAAGCTAATTTTCTTTGCGAAGCTTGGATTTAAATGAATCTTTCTATTTGTTAAATTAAAGAGAATACAATAGTCAATTTCTTTTTTTAAGTATTAAGAAAACACATTCCAATACTGCAATAAGAAGCTATTTGTGATATGAAGAAAGACCATGATCTAAGAGTTAGTAAAATGGAGGATAGCAAAGTACATTTCATCATATAATTTGAATATAATTTATAAGACTTCTGCAACCAAAAAGAAAAAAGTAATAAAAGATTTTAAAATTTAAAAGTCTAGGTATAAAAAAAATACAAAATGTATAGTCAGGATGAAACTGAACCCTGTTGACATTATAATAATGGCTCCAAAACATAAGTTGTGATTTTAAGAAAATTGTCATTGTCATTGTAATTAAAAGGAGTTAGCTTTGATTTGTAATTTGGTTATTAGTCTCTTATACCTTCAAACAACTGAAGACCAGGCCAGCAGGGGCAATTTTGAACTTGCAAAGTTCTCCAATGAACCTGCTATTCCTTATTTTTGTCTCAATGTTCATCTGGTCCTGTTAAGACATTGCAAAAACTAGATAACAAAAGTAATTACCTAAATTTAAAGCTGAATGGAAACCTTGATCAATTCCAATAAAAAATTTACATAAAATTAACCTTTTTATTTATTAAGAAGTTGAATTCCTCCTCCAGCATCTGCAAGAGAATGGAGGAGACATCCTTCATACAAGTTGAGAGTGTGGCAACCATGCGTGAGTAATATGGTAGCAGTTCCAGAGATGTCCTCGGTACATTGAACAAGGCCCTCACAAGTTTTTTGCGATTTGATTTTGAATTTAGATAACAGAACTCTACCTAACATTGTTTAACCAAAAGGAAAAATATAATTAATAATGATGTCAAAAATAAAAATACAATCTAAGAAGATAATAGAGCTCAATAAGACATCCTCACAGTTAATTGATCTATAAGGTCCCGGCTCACACAACCCGGAAGCCTCTGCAATAGAGCATCCAAATTTGTTCCTTCTACACTTCTGAGTTTCTCTTTTTCATTTTCACCCTTCTTGTCATTATCTTTTTCTTTTTCTTTATCTTTTTCCTTCTCTCTGTCCAATTCTTTAGTCTTTTCTTTTTCATCTTTATCCTTCACTCTTTCTATGCTTTCTCCCTCTGGCAAAGCACTAGACTCGGTGGAGACCTCTCCGCTTTCATGGGCGGTCAGCTGACCCTTGTCTGATTCAGGTAATATTTCCTAGATAATCATCAATCTTGAAGTCAGTGAATAGTTGCAGAAGGTTGGTAAGAAAAAAACCAACAAGATGGTTCTATATGAGGAAAAGTTTCACACTATTCTTTCAAGAAGAATCGTGTAGTAGTAACTAAAGTTGCTGATATACAGAAAAAGTATTTTATTGAACAGAAAAGAGAAGTACAGGTATTACTATTCAGACAATGGCTCTATTTGGCAAAAACAGCATATAAGATCGCAGCTAACACCTTGAAAAGCTAGCTGATTGAATTTGAAGTGTTAGGTAAAATTAGTTTTTAAACTACCTGGTAACAAGAAATGACACAAAAGGACGTGTTTATATGATTTTTTGTATAAATTATATTTCCACTTGTATTATTTATTTTAAAATAATTATCACTTTTAATACTTTAATTCATTTGAAATTATTTATTATTTATCATGTTAAAAAGTAGAATATTAAATTTTTTATTTTAATCTCATCTTTAAGTATTTTTATTAAATGAATGAGATAATATAAACAAAGTGACATGTTCATATATTTTTTGTACAAATACATACATACATACATACACACACACACACACACACATATATATATATTATATTGAGTAAATTACACTCCCCTCCCCCTGGAAAAGTTTAAATTACACTCCCCTCCCCTCTTATGCTAAAATATATACTCACCTCTCTTGAGAAGTAAATATATACTACACTTTAGTCCATATTAATATAATCAAGTTTCTTTTGCATATTTGTTGCTCTATTTTTTATTTCTAAGATCATTAACATATAGTTTTGAACACCTACTATCAACTATGGAAAAATAAAAGAAAAAATAAATATTTTGGTCAAAGTTCTAAAAGTGATAAAAGGGTATTTAAAACTTTACTTTATCTTCTAAAATTATAAAATCAATGATAAAGTGCTAAATGCTAATAATAGTTTCCGGTGATATTAAAAATTATAATGAAAGAAATTTTTTTATAGAATGATTGTTCAAAGTCGTTCACCACCATTAAAAGATTCATTCGTGTTTAAATAGACTTAAGTGAAATACATATTTATTTCTCAGGGGAGGAGAGGTGAGTGTAATTCAACCATCTCTCAGGGGAGGGAAATGTAATTTACTCTTTTATTTTTGTTTTGTAGAGGAAAATATATTCTCTATTATTTTTCATCCTAAATATATATCTAGTTACTGAAATTAGTTCTTAAAAGTACATTTTGTTAATTTTCAAATCTTTTGATGAGGTATAGGAGGAATTTGATTAAAATAGTAACTGTAAGAATAAAAATGAGAGAAAAAAATAATAAGCTATAAGCTCAAAGTAGCCTGTAGCACTGGAAACAACGCTATAAGCCAGTGAGATAAGCTCATTTACCAAACATCTTTAAGCTATAAGCTCAAAGTAGCACTTGAAAAAACGCTATAAGCCAGTGAGATAAGCCCATTTGGTCAAACATGCTTATAAGTCAATCAAATATGCAATAAGCTGGTGGATGGGACTTGCCATGCCAAACAAAGCCAGTACGTGCTCCCAGCAGGGAAAACAAGATACAAGAAGAAATATGAAACAATAAATAATTTATCAACATTTTATGACATGGATGAATGATAGAATGTATCAACTATCCATGCTCCTTGCAAAGTAGTTGAAACTATTGCTCTTTCCTAGCTATATATAAAGAATGAATAATGCTTTTGCCAATGATCAACTCTCCTAAAGGCTTAAACAGCTAGGTAGAGCCCCAATGGATGATATTAGCATCAAGTATTTAAAGAACGTGTAGAAAAACAGCTAAGGTAATGGAAGCTACTGGGTATACACCTAGGTGTTACGTTCCTCCAATTAGGACAAAAAAAATTTAAAAAATATGAAATACTAACAACTAGAAGATGCTGAAATAGGTTGAAAAAATTTCACCAATATGATTCCTTACAGTTGGTTGGTCTTGACCCTTCACAGATTGCTCATTGATTTTTGGCTCTGTTTCTCCCAGAAGCACGGCAGGAACAAATGCTCTGGAGAAAAGCAGGGTGGATAAAGTTCCATCTAAAATAAAACAATTGTAAACTAACTAAAGAAATATTTTACTCCATTGATGTTTACATCTAAATTTTAATCAGCTAAGAATGGATGATTTTATTTGTGAAGGACCCATTAGCAATTTACATAGAGAGGTTTCTTAGAAATACAAACCTAAGATCAGGTAAACATTCATAAAATGCCCTTGTATCTTCATCATCCCATATGGGTTCAACAACAGAAGAATCTTTCCCAGCAGCAGAAGAAATAACCTCCTCACCACTAGAAACCCGTGTTGTGTGACCATCCTCTGGCATTACAGGAGGCTGCATATCAAGTGCTTCTGCTAATCTGTAATGAGACAATCATAATTACAGGATAGAAGAATTAGAAGGAATGATTAGAAACATCTAAGCAATATTCAACTGAAGGATGATTCAACTTTTAGATGGCAGAGAGTGGCAGGCTTAGCGGCTAGTGAAGCAAAGCTATCTTACAAAAAGACTACAAATTTTTTTTTTATCAGTTTGGGGGAACCTGACCAAGAGAGATTAGCAGCCCGAAATCACATATCCTTTTGTTAAGAGTAGTATGTCATGTTTACTAAATGATAGAAATAGCTTAAGTGATAGCTTGAGCTTAGACTGCTGAGTCAGCAGTCCATTCCTTGTATAAATACAGTTACGCTCAACTGTATCAACCGAGTTGCAATTAATACATTTCAAAGAAAAGATTTCTCACTCTCTCTCTGAGTTTCTTAGAATTTCTCTCAATCTCTCTGTCCATTGGCTCAGCACATATCACTTCACCTTATCCTCCACACACTTCACTCTCAAAAATCTTTTGTTAGTTCCAGCAATTACCAAAAATCTGATAAGTGTGAGTCAGTTTGCAAGGGATAATCAAGTGTACTTCGAGTTTCATCCCAATATTTGTCTTGTCAAATCACAGGCCAATTCTGAAATTTTGCTGCAAGGAAGACTTGGAAGTGATGGGCTCTACAGTTTTGATACTAGTCTCTCAAAGACATCTACTGCTGGATCTACTGGTGATATTTTGGCTAACTCTCAGTGGCAGCCTACTGTTAATTCTGTCACTGCTTCTTGTAACTCACAAACTACACCCACTCACACACAACCAACTTCCATTACACCTTTAGGACCCACTGCTTACACACTATGGCACTACAGACTTGGACACCCTCACTATGAGGCTCTCAAGACAGTTTTATCAATTTGTAGAGTTCCTTTGCCAAATAAATCGAATATTGAATTCTGCTCAGCTTGTTGTTTGGGAAAGATACACAGATTACCATCACATGCATCTCTAACTATATATGAAACTCCCTTTGCATTAGTGTTTTGTGATCTATGGGGACCAGCACCGATGCTGTCCTCTTGTAACTACAAATATTTGCTAATATGTGTGGATGCTTGCACCAAGTATACTTGGGCATTTCCACTTAAACTCAAGTCTGATACCTATGGTGTCTTCAAGCATTTCAAAACTATGGTGGAACTTTAGTTTGTCACAAAGATCAAGGCTATTCAAACAGATGGAGGTGGTGAATTCAGAGTTTTAGCTTCATTCTTCAATGAGTGTGGTATCAATTACAGACTAGCCTGTCCTCACACTCATCATCAGAATGGCTCAGTGGAGAGGAAGAATAGGCATGTAGTCGAGACAGGATTAACACTTCTTGCACAGGCTGGCCTCCCATTTCATTTTTGGGACCATGCCTTTCTTACAGCTGTCTATTTGATACATAGGATGCCCACAGCTGCACTGAACATGAGTTCACCTTATTCAGCACTTTACAAACAAGTGCCAGATTACAGATTTCTGAAAGTGTTTGGGTGTGCTTGCTACCCTCACCTTCGACCATACAACACACACAAGCTTGACTTTCACACCAAGGAGTGTGTCTTCTTGGCATATTCCAGCTCACATAAGGGTTACAAATGTCTTGCACCAGATGGAAGAATTTTCATCTCTAAAGAAGTTATTTTCAATGAGAACAAATTCCCCTATCTAAGTCTGTTGTCTAACAAGGGTACTCCTCTCAACTCCCCAGCTCAAGGTTCAAACAACCTGTCAAATCCTCGTGTCCCCATTTCTCACTTTCAGAATTTTCAGAATCTTAGTGGTGAAGGTTCTGAGAATTTTCATGAAGCAGCCAGCAATTCGGACACTACAACAAGGGGTACTGCACCCTGCACTCCCAATTCTGATCTCAGAAATTCTGCATCAATGCAAAACAGTTCTGCATCACAGTCCAGAGGTTCTACACTCAAAAACTGGGACTCTGCAACAAGGGGTACTGCACCCTGCAGTTCGGGTAGCATGGGTTCTGCTTCTCATAGTGTTCCCACTGCAGCATTAGATGTTCCCTCCCCTTCACAAGATGTTCCCGCACCTTTGCAAAACAGTCCTCTCTGTCCCTCCTATCCAAACTGATTTATCAGCCCACACAGATGGTAGCAACTCCAACTCCAACTCTACTTCTGATCTTTCTACTCCATTAGTCTACATTCATCCAGAAAATATTCATCCTATGAGGACAAGAGCCAAGGATGGCATTGTAAAACCCAGACTGAATCCTACTGTTCTGCTCACTGAGGTGGAACCCTCTCATTACAAGACTGCTCTTGCAGATCCTAAGTGGCTAAATGCCATGACTGAGGAGTATCAAGCATTGCTCAGAAACAATACTTGGTCCCTTGTCTCCCTCCCGCCTCAAAGGAAAGCAATCGGTTGCAAATGGGTCTTCCGAATCAAGCAAAACCCTTATAGGTCAGTGCAGAAATATAAGGCCAGGTTGGTGGCCAAGGGGTTTCATCAAATACACGGATTTGATTTCCAAGAAACCTTCTCTCCGGTTGTTAAGCCTGTGACAGTTAGGACTGTGCTGTCCTTAGCCATCTCCAAAAGGTGGCACATCAAACAGCTTGATGTCAATAACGCTTTCCTAAATGGCATCCTAGAAGAGGTGTATATGCAACAACCTCCAGGCTTTGAGTCAGCTGATAAACACCTAGCGTGCAGGCTGCACAAAGCAATTTATGGACTAAAACAGGCTCCCAGGGCCTGGTTTGAGAGATTAGCCTCTACTCTTATCCAATTGAGTTTCCAATCTAGCAAATGCGATCCCTCATTGTTCACTTTTGCTAGTGGTAGGCAATGCATCATGTTGGTATATGTGGATGATATAATAATTACTGGAGACCATTTGCCTCTAATTCAAGAGCTCACATTTAAGCTCAATGACCAATTTGCTCTTAAGCAATTGAGCGATTTGGAATATTTTCTAGGCATTGAAGTTCAGAAATTAAAGGACGGCTCTCTACTACTCTCACAAAGTATGTCAGGGATCTTTTGGCAAAGGCTAACATGTTGGAAGCCAAGCCAATTGGTACGCCTATGGTTGCTAGTGCCAGATTAAGCAAGTATGGTAGTGATACTCTTGTAGACCCAGATCCTTCCTTCTATGGATCTATAGTGGGAGCACTCCAATACGCCACTATTACTCGTCCAGAGATTTCTCTCTGTTAACAAAGCATGCCAGTCCCTGTCTCAGCCATAAGAAAGCCATTGGGCAGCTATAAAAAGTGTCCTACGATATCTCAATGGCACTCTAAACCATGGACTCCTTCTGCAGCCTTCATCTCTTCAAACTCCACTCAAGCTAACAGGCTTTTCTGATGCAGACTGGGGTTCAGATCCAGATGACCGCAAGTCAACTTCTGGATCATGCATATATTTGGGTCCGAACTTGGTTTCTTGGTGGTCCAAGAAACAAACACTGGTGGCCAGGTCCACTACAGAGGCGGAGTACCGGAGTTTAGAAAACACAGCGGCAGAGGTACTTTGGATATAGTCACTGCTTGCTGAGTTGAAAGTTCCGTTTTCAACTCCAGTGCTTTACTGTGACAATCTCAGCACAGTTGCACTGTCGCACAATCCGGTGCTTCATGCAAAAACTGAACATATGGAATTGGACATCTTCTTCCTCAGAGAAAAAGTTCTGAGCAAGAGCCTAATTGTCCAGCATCTACCAGCTCAAGATCAAGTTGCAGATTTGCTTACCAAGCCCTTTTATCTCTTAAGGAAAAGTTAAGAGTTGTAGACAAAAATGCTGTAACTCAACCGACTTTGGTTTGAGGGGGAAATGTTATGTTATGTTTACTAAATGATAGAAATAGCGTAAGTGATAGCTTAAGCTTAGACTGCTGAGTCAGCAGTCCATTCCTTGTATAAATACAGTTAGGCTTAACTGTATCAACCAAGTTGCAATTAATACATTTCAGAGAAAAGATTTCTCACTCTCTCTCTCTGTTCTTCTCTCTCAATCTCTCTGAGTTTCTTAGAATTTCTTCACCTTTGTGCTGTACCATATTAGCTGGAGGGTGCAGCCCACCTCAGACAAAAACATGGTCTTAACTCTATATAGGAACCTGAATGTGTTTATGTTTACAAAAGACTCCCATAAAACTATCCTAACCCAGAGATAATCACTTCAGATTTGCCTCAAATTTGCTGGACTGTGTCTCAATAGCTCAAAGTACGGCTTATGCTTATGCATTGTATACATACATATATATATATATATATATATAAGCCAGTGATAGGCCAAAATATGCATGAACAGTCATACACGTAAACCTTAAACCAAAATATACATGTACAGTCATACACATAAACCTTAAACTGGGGTTCATAGTATGTTTTGCAAGAACATATATATATATATAGATATACAATAACAACATAATAGACAAGTAAATATGATAAGTCAACTAAACAAAGCTACTTACGATGAGACATTACGGTACAAATGGTCGTATGATTTACGAAGTTTTTCATATGAAGTAACATTTTCATCGCTGAGCTCTCCTTTTGCATTCAAAATCTTAGAATTTTCATGCTCCATTAATCGAAGTGACTGTCAAGAAATAAAAGGCATCAATAATCACAAAGACAAACAAAACTATTGGCACACAGGAATTGATGGAAAGAACCAGAAAAGAGAAGATGAAGACAAATAAAAATAAGTTGACAAATGCAGAAACTCTTACAGAATGCTCAGACTGAAGTAGTTCAGCTGCAGTATCATAAAATGAATAACATGCTTTCCGGAAAATTTTCTTTTGATCTGCCGTGATGTTAAGACCTTTCAAAAACTGTATCAGAATGTCAGCGCAGGAATATACAGAACACGGCTGGCCAGACAGAACAATCCTCGATACAAAATAATATAATAAAAATAAAGGGTGGAGCAAAGTTTGCAATCATGATTTAAAATGACTGGGATTGAAAAATCTATGAAAACCAAAAAAAGGATGTCGAAACAAAAATGGATAATCGAAGACACTGGTAATATAACTAATATTAATGAAGAATTAATTAATGAAGAATTAATAAAAGAAATACCTCTTCATGAATTTCTGGCCCAGTAACAGAAAGTCCAAGAAAAATTCTCCCTTGCCGAGCAAAGCTAGAAAGAAGGGTCAAACTTGTTTGTGTAGCATCCCGATCTTTTAGCTGTTCCACACTGGTAAGTTCTTTTATGATATTGATAAAAATGCCACCATCTTCAATAACCCCAACAAAAAAAAGTTCCACTAGAAGTTTAAGAGTGCTGCGCTTCTTCATTGCCTTCAAGTTTCTGTCTGCATCTGATTCATCACTAGGTTTTCCAGGAGAGAATACTTTGAGAAGCCCTTGAATCAGACTTGGTGCAAAATCCTTGTACCTTTGATGAAGCAAAGAGCAGATCTTTCCAAAAAGGAGCAAGTGATGGCCGTATACCATGAGTCAAATATTTAAGGTAACATATGCACCACATAAAATAATGGAAAAATTTAAAAATTCAGTGGAAAAAAATAATCTATATGCTAAACCATGCAATTAATTGTTTATCATTGTATAATAGAAGAATTTATCAAGAAAAGAAAGACAAGCACAAAGAAGCAGGACAAGAAATTACTAATAATACTAAGGTAATGACAGGCCAAAAAGTGAACAACATTGGAATGCAAGAGACAGACAACTACAACATGGATTGAAAAGACATACCAATGACTTCTAAAGTAAATACATCTATACTTATTTGCAGACACTATATATGTATGTATGTATACATTAGTCTCTGTTAGAAAATTAGGGTTATGACTTATGACTGTTATTACATTAGTAGGCCTGGGCTTGTACTCATAATACTACACTAACGGTAGTAGTAGTAGTAGTACACGCATGCCTCAATCATCACTATGAATAGGATAGGTTCGTGTTTTCTATCTAAGCTACACCATTTCAATGGAATATTATTGAGAGCCTCCAGTCTCCCTTTTCCTCCTTCCCTACCTAAACCATGTAGTTTCAACACTATAAGATTTGCTATATATCTAAAAGATATTTCCAATAAAATAAATTAACAATTTAATTGTGTACATAACTAGATGTTTACCTAATCTGTAGTGTACAGTTTTTTTTTGTTTCAAATCAGAAGATCCATGAACTTAATTTGTCTAATTGAAAAACTTTTACTGAAGAGTAAGAATCCTTGCTTTTTGCAGCAATCTGAGCTCAAAGTAATATAACTACATTGAAATATTGAAGAAATCAGAAACTAAAAGGTAACCAAACAGTATGACTTTCATACTCATGGACCCCTAGCAAGTAAAGACTACTTCTTCTAAGGAAATAATTTCTATTGTGTAGAAAATAGGATAAAAAACTGTAAAGCACATACCTGAACTGCTGCTTGTATATCAGAACTTCTAAGCTTGGCATCACATATGGCTGTCACTGCTTCACTGACAAATTTGCTTAAGTTGACACTTCGCAACTCATCCATCAGTGCTTCACGCTGCTCCTCATTAATCTGCTTCAGTTTCTTAATAACTGCAGTGTTGCGCTTAATGCTAGAATCCAAGGTCCTTAAAAATCCTGAGTCTGCATTGAGAAGCATATTGTATTACTATTCACGCAGCAAGTAAGTGTGACAATACATACCAGAAAAACCACCTAACAGTGCTCAAAGGGATTGGAACCGAAGTTGCTTATGTCAAAACAACAACAACTAAGCCTTTCCTACTAAGCGGGATTGAATACATGGACTACACAATGCCATTGAGTTCAATTAAATACCATATTTTCAGAGAATTTAGATCAATGTTTCTTTGTTACTGATGGTTGTTGGGAAAAAAAAAGTCAATTACAAATTTCAATCGTAAATAATCCTCTAATTTAAAAAATTACTAATTACCAAGTGTTCCTATTTTGAACTGGGAAACATTCTCTGGTGCGACAATATAAGTCTGACATGTATATTTACGAAGTTCCAACTATAACCACAAAGTCTGAATAAAAATGATATCCACAGGAATCCAGACTTGTCATACGAACTCTATATATAAAGCATAAATAAGAAAAACTTTAAAACACTACAATTAATTAAACTTAAATTCATAATCCATTAGAAGGAGAACATCATAATAGAGAACAGAGGAAGAGAACAACAGTAAACAGCCAAGCACCAAACCCCAAACCAGCAAACCCTTAACCAATCACCAAACCAAAACCCAGTAAACCCAAACCAGCCTTCTGATGCTGCAGCAGCTTGAACCAACAAAGAGAGAGCACTAACGCTGCACCACGCAAGAGGAGAAATGGAGAAGATGAGTGAAACACTGGCACAAGAGAAACGAAGAGGGAGAAGTTGTTTTCAGTTGGGAAGAAATGCTCGAAATAGGGCTAGAAGGACCGAAAACATCATTTAGGATTGAAATTTGAAAGAAACATGGGTAAAGCAACTGGGTCACTGGTTAACCTGTTTTCGGTCTGGCGCAGTGGGATTGTGCGATCTCACCAATTTTACGTGCAAACGCAATGATCCTACGCAATCTCACCAGATCACGTTCCAGAGTATGGTCGGGATCGCCTAGGGCTCTAAAAATCTAGAATTGTGCCATCTTATGAGGAAGATTGATTTTGACTGCCATGGCTTCAAGGGTCAAGGTTGCAGTCCATATCCACATCCAGGAAGAAACAGCTATAAAGGAGTCTGCAAATGTATTGTTTGTGATACTAATCACTCCTACACAAACTAAGGAATTATACTATTCCATCATTTTCTTCACTTAGATACTAATGTAAGAGTGTCATAAAGATTTATTTTCTTGAAGATTTAGATTCCAATTTATCTTCCAAAACATGATCAATTAAGTGCTATGTACTATTAGCAGGATGCATCCAGCAATAGTTGTCCAAGTAACTATCTGAATTCTGAAGTCCAAGACCTATTGTCTTTTTTTGCTATGAGGGTGGTCGATGTCCAAGACCTATTGTTGAGGCTAGGGCACAATTCTGAGACCAAGTCGTTTATTAAAGGACTTCTTCATAGTTGGTCACTTGAGCTAGAGCTCGAGTGATTCTGCATTAAAGAATTTTATCCATTTCTATTGGCAGCAAAAAACTGATTAGCAAAACACATAATACATAATTATTCAAAAAAATAAAAAGGAATAATTACTAACCAGGCCTGTCAGGATTCAAGTTGCTTTGACGTAAAGCCATCTTTGCCTCGATCGATCTTTTTATTTCCTCGAGGTGAGCAACAGCTTCCTGCTGATGATTGGAGAAGATAGGACTCAACTAAGTCAGCATGTAATGGAGAAGAACTACCCAAGAACTTCATTATATCATTTTTCATTCACAATATGAAGCCAGGAAACAATACAAACTACAAAATACATTCACTCACAAATAAGCATACATACAAAAATCCACAGCAATTTTACAGTTACCCTCTGGAAACTGCGTAATTTTCTCACTGAACGCTCATAGGAAAAGGAAATAATTACAATATATTGCATTTTCACATCTAATCTAATAATACACAAACATGCACAAAAAAAGCTGCATAATACTTCTACCAGATATTCAGATGAACCCCTCCCCCACCCCAACAAAAAAAAAAAGCAACAAAACTGAATTACTAAAGAAGCACGCAATGGTCTAATTAGCAATTAGCAATCACTTAAAAGACGAATGAATATGATTATAACCTCGTCATCTTGTTTGCTGTTACTTTCACCTCCGATGCGGCATTCATCCTCATGGTGCTCCATATTCGTTTTCTTGTATCGTTCACAAAACAACACATGCACCCTATGCAGCGACAAATCGAAGAACAGAGAATACGAAATTAGCACTAGGGTTCGGAGTGACAAAATAGCATTATTTTATCCAAAAACAAATAATTGCCATCAAAATTACGATAGAACTCGGTAGCGGAAAACCTAACACGGTTAAGGCGTGAATTAAAGGGGGTGGAGGAAGGATTCAGAGATGAAATTACCAGAGGGAAGCACGAGATTTTCGGGGGAAGAAACGAAGTGAATTAGGGGATTAAAGTGAATTAGGGGAAAAGGAGAACAATGGGAGATTAAAGATTAGAGTGGTTGGTTTTCGCAGAAGAAAATGGTGGTTTTGTGTAGTGTTTTTGGTTTCGTTCGCACTTCGCAGCACTGAGGTGAAAACACCACGGACAACACAATTACACACGGTGGAGGAGATGGGGATAGGATAGTGGTTTGGGAAAGTTGAGGAGAAAATTGAGATGGGAACAGTATGGCCTGGGTTTGGGAGAAATCAATCAATTATATTTTTAACGTTGAGTTGAATACTTGAATTGAAATATTAGTATAAAAATAATTGAAATAAATTATTAGTATTTCTAATTTCTAAATGAAATAAAATACTCGAAATAAATTAGTTATATTTTTATTTTTTATTTTTTTGTATTTATTATTTTAAAAATACAATATCAATGAAGTAATATTTGAGTTGAAATAAAAATAAATATGAGATCACTTATGGGTCTTATTTTGAGTTCTTAAAAATTACAACATTGAAGTGAAAAGTTATAGGAGTTTTTAAATTTGATGTAGTATTATAGGTCCCATAAAACATGAGTTAAGCAACTTGAGTTGGGTTATATCATTGAAGATGCTCTTAGGAAACTCTATTTATTGACTGAATAATACAAATATTTATACTTATTTAGTTATTATTTATATTTATTTATACCAATCACAACAAATATTTATGTAAATAGAAAATAGTTAGATAAATTATTATAAGTTTAAGAAATGGATGCTAATAGTAGAAGTGAGATAAGGTTTCAAAACATCTAAGTATTATTAAATTCACATAAATATTTCTTTTTATGATATCAGCAAATTAATCCAAAGAGAAGTTGCAATTTGTTGGTCGTACTATAGGAATCTATATCTATATCTATATATATATAATAATGTAAAATGTTTTTAAAAATAAAACTTTATACGTGTCAATACTATGTTCAATTTAAGGAAATTTTATTTAGCATTTATTCTAAAGGCTAACAAAAATAGAAATCGAATTATTCTCTTTTAATTCAAAATAGAATATGCAAATCAGGATTAATTAAATATTATTGCGCCCGAATCAACATTAAATGTAAATTTGAAAACAAAATCAGAAGATTATTGTGTTTTGCTTTCTCTCACATGTCTATTTATTTGATTTTCTTTCCCATCATTCTACCCTTCATTTTCAAAAAATGCATCTAATCGGTGTCTCTACCGACCCGTCCTCTCACTCGGCCATTGTTAGTGGTTGATCCTCTCATTGGGTTGAAGTTGCTCATCTCATTTCAAATAATAGGATTAATTTTAGTGATCTTGTTTTGTAAATGTTATTATCCTATTTTACCTCCTCCTAAAATGCTTATGATCGATCATCAATTTTATTTAACAAAATTTATATAAACATAATGCAGCATTTGATTAGCATCCATGATATGCACAATAGCTTCGAAGTCATAGCGAAGCCCTTTCAGCCTTTCATGTCTGTCCAAAATTTCATGTCTCTTCAACTATTCATTCACTGGTATGATTTTTTTTCTCTCTTTTTGGTTCTCTCTTTTCATATATAATAATGTAAAATGTTTTTAAAAAGGAAACTTTACACGTGTCAATACTGGGTTCAATTTGAGGGAATTTTATTCAGCATTTATTCTAAAGGCTAACAAAAATGGAAATCGAATTATTCTCTTTTAATTCAAAATAGAATATGCAAATCAGGATTAATTAAATATTATTGTGCTCGAATCAACATTAAATGTAAATTTGAAAACAAAATCAGAAGATTATTGTGTTTTGCTTTCTCTCACATGTCCATTTATTTGATTTTCTTTCCCAACATTCTACCCTTCATTTTCAAAAAATGCATCTAATCAGTGTCTCTACCGACCCGTCCTCTCACTCTGCCATTGTTAGTGGTTGATCCTCTCATTGGGTTGAAGTTGCTCATCTCATTTCAGATAATAGGATTAATTTTAGTGATTTTGTTTTTTAAATGTTATTGTCCTATTTCACCTCCTCCTAAAATGCTTATGATCGATCATCAATTTTATTTAACAAAATTTATATGAACATAATGCAGCATTTGATTAGCATCCATGATATGCACAATAGCCTCGAAGTCATAGGGAAGCCCTTTCAGCCTTTCGTGTCTGTCCAAAATTTCGTGTCTCTTCAACTATTCATTCACTGGTATGATTTTTTTCTCTCTTTTTGGTTCTCTCTTTTCATATATATTTTCTTCTTCGTTCTACTCTTACATTGTGACGACTATCACTCAAGACTTTCGATTAAAGGTTAGTTTTTGTTATCCTTTTAGTCTTTTCTCTCTCTGTATTACATGTTAGTTTTTGTATTTTTTATATTAAATCTTACTAATTTCATGTATTGATATATTTTATTTATTTATTTTATTCTATTATTTGTATGATTGTTATTCTTTTAATCATCAACACTGACCTCTCATCTAAGGTAAGTTTTTTCTTTTATTATTAATTATTTTTAGTTGTTATTTCTTCAATGTTTGAGATCTCCATATTTTGATCATTTTCTCATAGTCTCCAAATTATTGATATTGTTTGATTTTAATTTTGATTCTTCTATCGAATATCATCACTACTTTTCTATTCATCAACCTAAACTTCTTCTCTAAGGCGAGTTATTTTTTTAATTTTTTTATTAATCACTTTTAGTTATTTAGAATTAATGTTTCTATACTTTGTGTTGGTAAGTTTTTCGTTCTTTATTTCTAATTTGTGATTATTTTTTTAATTCTAGACAGATACATCGTTTTTGCCTTACAAAGAATAAAACATTATGAATAAAACAAAATTTAGTAGCTTATTTTTCTCAATATTTCAAATGCGTAATTTTTTTTATTTTATGCAGATACATTATTTTTGCCTCTCAAAAAGAAGTATCATGAATGACACAAATTTAGTAGCGTATTTTTCTCAATATTTTTCAAGAAATTATGTATGGAACAATGGAAAAAAATATTATTTTCTTTGATTGAATTGCATAATGATAGTGGTAGATATGTGTTGTCTTTTATTTTTCTTTTATTTATACTAGTGTGTTAGCCCTGCGTTGCACAGGCGATAATTTTCATAAAATAAAATAATGCAATTTGAATAAAATATATTTTTTATAAGTTATTTAATAGAAAAAATGCTTATAAAAAAAGTCATTTTAAATGTTGTTTCAAAGGCAAATGCTATATTTTTTTCTAAAAAATCAGAACATTCATCAGAAATCCTGACAAAATATAAGTTGGAATATAAGCATGAAACGATAAAAATGTCAACCCATGCACTGCAGGGGTCATAAATATTATTATGACAAATATTTGTTTATCATATCAAATTATTATCATATAAAATTCGTTCAATGGAAGAAAAAAAACTATGAAAAAGTTATATAGTGTTATTTTATGTAAAATATTCAAAAGCAAACTATATTATGTAGGTTTTTGCTACGCACAGTATATACTAAAAAAAAGAATTTTATATGTAACAATTAATATTATTATTTAATTTCTATTCAAGTCTTCACCCATAGTAAGTTAGATAGTGAGCAAAATACAGTAAGCAAGAAAAAAAAATATTTATATTAAAATTATCATAACAATGAGTAAAAAAATTACAAAATAATAATAAAGTATAATTTTCTATGTTAATTCAAATACTAATTTGGTTTTCGTAATCTATCAAAAAATATAGTTTTTTATAAAATATTCCTCTCGATGAGCTAAATATATTTTTTTTATTTTTTTATAAAATGTTCCTCCCCGTGAGCTATATATCACTTTTTGTGATTTTTTATAAAGTGCTTCTCCCCGTGAACTAAATATAATTTTGTGGTTTTTTTATAAAATGTTCCTCCCTCTGAGCTAAATATCATTTTTGTGGTTTTTTAAAAAATTGTTCATCCCCGTGAACTAAATATAATTTTTGTGTTTTTTTAGAAATTATTCCTCTCTGTGAGCTAAATATAATATTTTGTGGTTTTTTTATAAAATGTTCATCCCCATGAGCTAAATATCATTTTTTGTGTGTTTTTTTTTTATAAAATGTTCCTCCCCGTGGGCTACATCTAATTTTTTGTGTTTTTTTATAAAATGATCCATCCCCGTAAGCTAAATATAATTTTTTTGTGGCTTTTTTATAAAATGTTCCTCTCCGTGAGCAAAATATCTTTTTTTTTGTGGTTTTTTCATAAAATGTTTCTCCCCATGAGCTAAATATCATTTTTTTGTGCTATTTTTTATAAAATATTTCTCCCCATATGCCAAATATATTTTTCTATGGTCCTCTCCGTGAGCTAAATATCATTTTCTATACCCGAAAGTGTTTTAGGTGTGGAAAACAAGGTCACTTAGCTGACGCTTGTAGGGGAAATGTGATTACCTGTTTTCGGTGTGGACAAACTGGACACACGACAAGAATTTGTCGAACGGTGAAGAATGGACCGGTCGCAAACAGCGCTAATGCTGGTAGGCCAACAACCACTGGAAGAATTAATAATCTGCCAGTTACACAAGCAATGTATAGAAAGGCTATCGATGAAGCAATTAAGTGAAAACTTTGGATTTTAGGGATTTCATGGCCGAAGTCTATTTTGCTTTAAGTATTATAGATATAGATGTCCTCTAGTTATCCGTAGGTTTAGATCATGGGACTTACAAGTCATATAGACTCTTTTTGGTGATGTTTTATAGCTTTACAGCCTATTAGGAATGTTGTGTTTACTACTATTATATGAATATATGAAGTACTTGGTTTCATTGACATTGTGTTGATTGTATACATTTACCTGCAAATTCTCTATTATACTTTGAAACTTGGTTATCTAAAAATATGTTTTGGGATGATATTATTAGTCATGGACTTATTGTTTTCTTGTTACTTAAGGTCAAGGTATGAGTCGGATCAACTCATTAGCTTGCTGGTAGCAGTGAGATAACAATAGTATTTAGTATGAACTGATAAGTTAAATCCCTAACTGTATTCAAGAATTTCGAGGACAAAATTCTTTTTAGAGGGAGAGAATTGTAACATCTGTTTTTCTGAGTTACTGTTTAAAATCCATTTTATATGAAACTTTGTGATCTAAGTGCTAAGTAAATTATTTTGGTCTTGTAATGAAGGTTTTAAAATAGTTATCAAGTTATTTAAGTAAAACAGTCACTCTTTCCTTGACGTTTGACATCCGTATTTACCGTTATTAATGGATAAGGGTTTTAATAGAACAAGTATGTTAAACCAACTTATACAAACAAACTTCCTTCACAAAAGTTGGTTCTTTTAATATTTCGGATTTTCTGAAATTTTCTTAGAATTTTTGGAAAGCTTTATAAATTACCGTTTTGTCCCTGTTACTTACAGTAAGAGCAAATAACTGATTCGGAGACCAACTTGAGGTCAGAAAAAGATTTTGAGTAGCTGAATTATGTTTTTATATTTTTTGGGATTTTTGGGAATTATTTCGTAATTTTCTGAAAAGCCGATAAAAATGCTACTTTTCCGATCTCCGTAAAGTACGAAAAACAGGGATTTCTGGTCAAAAATGGATTTATGGTGATCAGTGAGTGCTTAAAATCAAATTTCAAGAGGGACCATTAGTGTTTAAATTCAATTTGTGATTTTTTTGGGATTTTTTCTGGAATTTTCTTAAAAATTACTGTTTTTCACTTACGGCGCGGCCGTTTTCCTTTGTTTTTGTAAACAGTAAGGCTTGCCCTTACCGTAAAAATCCTAAAACTCTTCCATGAAGGTTTTATATGTCAATTTCGTGATTCCTCATTAGTTCTTACCATTTAAAATTATTTTTAAACATTTGATTAGTAAAAAGACCATTTTAACCCTTATTTACGGAATAAGCCGAATAGAGGCGAATAGAGACATAGTGGCTATGATATGGAAACTTAGGAACTTTGAGGGGTTCAAATACAATTCTAAGAAGCCTAAGAGAGCTGGGGACATCATGATTGCTTTGAATAGTATGGTGGGCAAGTATAAAGACCATTTTACCCTTGATTTTCACTTAAAACTACCTAAACCTAATGTTTTTGTCCATGTAATCCAATGGCCTTCCTTCCCTCTCATCTTGGTCGACATCCACCTTGATTTAGGGCCCTTGGGTGAGTTTTTCCCTCATGAGTCACCATGCATAGTCATAAGGAAGAGCTAATTAGATAAAAGTATGATTAAACTTAATTAATAAATAGTTAATTTGTGAATCATGGCTTACATCACAAAGTTCTCTTATTCCTTCCATGTCCTCCTCTTGGCCGCCCCCCATACACTATAAATAGACCCCTTGGCTTCATAAATTCTTCACACACCAACAAAGGATCAAGAAGACAAACACTTTTCTCTCTTTAGTTCGTAAATTTCTTTTGGTGTTCTTGCTTGTTCTTCATCAAGTTTTGGCCAAGGTAAGGGGTTAATCTTTCAATATTAATTTGAGAAGTATGAGTTTTGATTCTTGTTTATGCTTGTCTTGTATGCCTTATGTGTTTTTGCTTTTATGCCTTAATAATTATTTTATAAGCTTTAAATTAATTATTTTGTGCTAATTAATAATAGTAGAGTTATAATGCTCAAATTTTGTTAAATTTTCGTGAAGCAAGGAGGGTATGCTAAAATCACTTTTGAGCTTTTGTAAACATACCGTTATAATGGCGAATTTTAGACTACCGTAAATATGATTTTACTGCGAAAAGAATACAATTTATTAGTTTGTGAAAACCCTGATATTATCTATCATTAATATACAAGGTCATGGTTAAGATAAATAGTTTATCAGTATGGATTTGTCTAGGAAAGAAGTGAGACCTTTGAAGGGGCTTTTATTTAGTCCGTCTCTCTCTGGCCTGGGATCTGTACGGACACGCTGTTTGGGGAATTCTTAACCTAGGGATTCGGTATATACGTGACTAAGATAATTGGGGAATATACTGGTAATGGATTCTCGGTGAATTCTACTGTTATATATTTTTGGTTCAGTATTATCTATGTTTTTAACAGTGGAAATTTGTTAAATAAGCTTTCAATGGGTTTTTTCTGAAAATAAACCAGTGTTCAAGTATTTTTGGAATATTTCAGTTTTAAACCCTTTTCAATAAATTAATCACTTTTAGTACCGTTATATACCGATTTATTTTTAAGGGACTTGAATATAAACGGAGTATGAGTTAACTGGGATAAATGGTTCTATGTTCTATCTGAGTGGTGAAATTCTGTGTTTTTCCTGAGATATGTGATTGGTATTCTTTTATGAGAAATGTGGTTCTGTGTTTACTTGTGATTCCGTGTTTATTTGAGAGTTAAGTCATAAGCTGGTATTTGTGGTTACTAAGTAAAATCTCTTGGAGTAGCGGGCTGAATGCTCGTGGCTATGTGCCGAAATTCCTATGGTAAAATCTCCTTGAGTAGCGAGTGACTTACTCGTGGATGTGTCCCAAATATAAGTGGTAAATTCTCCAGGAGCAGCGGGTTCTTTTCTCGTGGGTGTGTCTCGAAACTATGTCGTAAAATCTCTCGGGGTAGCGGGTTATTTACTCGTGGGTGTGTCCCGAAATTATTAAGTAAAATCCCCAAGAGTAGCGGGCAGGATGCTCGTTGGTGTGTCCTGAAAGTATAGAAAGTCTGGTGTGAAATTCCCTGGGTGAGATATTGAATGATTCATTTGTTGTGTGCATTATACCTGTTGTATGTTTCTTATATGTTCTTAACATATGAAATAAGACCTGCGTTTGCCTTAGTGCTTGTACTTTTCTTATTAAGGCCCTGTTTGGATAACAAGCTTATCTACTGCTTATGGCATAAGTTGTATAAGGTACTTTTATAATCGAAGAAAAATTATAGTGAACCTTATTTTATATAAGTCATAAGCTGTTTTGATAAGCTATCATGGGTAGCTTATGAAAAATAAGCCCAAAATAGCTTATGAATCAGTCATAAGTTGTGTTCATAAGCTCTGCATAAGCCAATTCAAACAGGCCCTAAGTTGTTTAGAGTTTCACCCTTGCCTGCTTTGTTGTGTTGATGCATGACAGAGTAGATGAGTTACCCAAGAAGTGGGCTGACTCTTAGAAGAAGAATTTGAAGGAGGATGCTACGTAGGCTGATATGGATTTCAAGAAGAATAAATGATTACTGTATTGTTTTGGGTAGAGGTTAAAGACCAGGTTGGCTCAGAACTGTAGGTAACAAGATGAAACACAAGAAGGGGGGGTTGAATTGTGTTTCTAAGCTTTTAAAACTTTTCGCAAAAGTTGGACGCTGGCTGTTAAAAACTTTGGACGCACAGCTTGGTTCAAATATTGGACGCACAGTGTTTTCTGAAATATTGGACGCACAGAGTGCTAAAACACTGGACGCACAGAAATGTGAAATATTGGACGCACAAAAGATTGGACGCTGAGGCTTTCCCTCTTGGTTTAAAAACTTGTTTTCTTTGTGCGATTTGAGGTGTATGAAAAACTTGTTTAAACAAAATCAATTCAATCCCCTTGGTTAGTAATAAACACAAATATAAAAGGAGATAAAGGAAGGAAGAAATAACACAAGTTTTTATACTGGTTCACCCTTTCCTAAGAGCTACGTCCAGTCCCCTCAAACTAGAGAGATTTCACTATCAACCTGATAGAATACAAGTATTCTTTGCACACAGCCTCTTCAGGCTAAAACCCAAGTATTCTTTGCACACAGCCTCTCCAGGCTAAAACCCAAGTATTCTTTGGACGCAGCCTCTTCAGGCTAAACCCCAAGTATTCTTTGAACACAGCCTCTTCAGGCTAAACAACTCAGCAGAGTTTTGATACAAGTGCTGTCTAACTCACACAAGTGAGGATATGAAATCTAAAGCACTTTGAGAGTTAAGCAAACTCTCTTTTACAAGAAGATAAAGAAATACAAGACTTTTCTATTCAGAGTATAAAAGATTGCACAGCAGTTCAGCTCTTTCTTTTTCGTTTTCAGTCACTTGTATTCTTCTTCTTGCTTCTCGGTATTTATAGGCTTTGATGAAGCTTCAGACTTGTTCTTCGAATAGCTCAGCTTCAGCCTTCATAAATATTACCGTTCTCTAATAGCATTTAATGCTATTTTCCCGTTGCTCTGAGGAGATCTACTTCATTGTGCATGTCTGCGTTTCTTTCTCCCAAATCAGAAGCAATCCTGTACTCAAAGTCTCAATTGTACAGTGGTTAATAATAATATCTTATTGAGACAGAGAGAATACACTGTGTAAAGCAGAAAGGTGTGTTCAGAGATCTATAGAGTAGTTAAAAGTACATTCTCTCTCTTAGTACACTTTCCACAGTACTTTATGCTTTTCAGAAGTACATTCACATACGTTGACAAAGATGTACAGAAAGCATTGTGTACAGCTATTTATTTCAAATCATTTGCTCAATAAATATGTTTCATATTAAATGCATGAGCAATAAATAGCATGTAATGGACTCTGCGTTTTGGACGCAGCATATAGAATCTATTGGACGCATACCTTTGCACTTACCAATTTGCACAGAACTTATGCAAACATTGGACGCATCTTTATGCTTACCAATCTATTCCATTTGAATGCAAGGCAGTATTGGACTTTTGCCATTTCCATTGGACGCAAAGTTGATTGTTGTACATTTGTTCTTCTGCTTCATTGGACGCAGAACAATTGTTTGATGTACCTTTGTCAATCTGCTTCCTTGTGCTCCATTGGACGCAAAGCAATATTGTTGTCCTTCTTATTTATTGGACGCATAACAGTGCTTGAGTAACTCTGACTTCATTGGACGCAGAGCAGTTCTTTTGTTTGTTCAGTTTCATTGGACGCAGAGTTGCACTCTTGCTCACACTGAACATTGGACTTTTATCCTTCATGCTCACTGAATCTGTTCCTTTGAAAATCATTTGACTCTTACTGTAATTCTGCTTCTCATAAAAACATTGGACTCTGCCAGTATTGCCTTGTTCTTATCATTGGACTTATGCCAATCTTGCTCTATTGGACGCTTACTGATTCTGCTTCTTTGGAAAACATTGGACGCAGAAAGTAGCGTGTCTTCAAGACTTGATTTCTTCTACTTCTGCGATTCTGCTTCTTCAGAAGACATTGGACGCAGAACTTTGTTCTTGCCTTGTGCTCAAACATTGGACGCAGAATTCTTCCTTCTGCTCAAACATTGGACGCAGAACTTTTGTGTCCACTTCAGTGCCAACATTGGACGCAAAACTCTTGTGTCCATTCCAGTGCCAACATTGAACGCAAAACTCTTGTGTCCATTCCAGTGCCAACATTGGACGCAAGGCTCACTTTGAATGTCAGCCAATGTCATGAAGAACTTATTGGACGCAGACTGCAACAAGCTTAGTTAGGCAGCATTTATTCATTGTACAGCTTAATACAAATTGATTATCCTTTGTAAAAACCTTAATACATTTTGTTATCATCAAAACCATAAAATCACTTAGGGAGTTTTTGTACTAAAAACACTTTTAACCAATTTGGTTCCAACAATCTCCCCCTTTTTGATGATGACAAACATTATTAAGTTTTACAAACAATAAAGCATATAAACCAAAAACAATCAGCAAAAACAGAAATTTTCTTTTTGTACATGATGCTAGATTACCGTGCAAATAAGAGCATATATAAGCATGTAGCTTATGTTAGAAAAAACCTACAAAAGGTAGCTCTAGCAATAAAAAGTGTACATAGATATCAAGTGAGCTCCAGTGCAATCTTTCCTCTCTTCATAGAGTTTATTTCTCATATCTGGACCAAAAAAGAATAAAATATTAGTAACTGCAATTTATTTTGGAAAAAAATATCCAAATAGAGAGAACACACAAAGCTTATACATAAAGCATATTGAGAAAAGGAAAAGAAAGGGAGACCACCAAAGGGTGCAATGTCCAAACGCAGCTTCATGTAGAGCATTGGCCTTCTGCTCTGGCCAGTTGGAGTGTTTGAGAGTCACTCATGAACTTGTAACAAAAAAAATAGAAAAATCATTTGTGAATTTGAATTGTTAGGATTTGACTGAAGAAAAAAGGTTGTAGCTTTTTAGAATAACATTAGGGGACATATCAAGCTATGGTGAGAAATTTGGATAAAAAAACTAAACACAAATGAAAAGCAAATACCTGTTCAAGAGAAAACCAACATCAAGTGAAGCTGGGAGAGGAGGGAGATAATGAAGCATTAGATCGATTTTCTGCACACATGATCAAGAGCGTGAGGAATGAATAGAAGAAAGAATTCTAATTTGCACGGGAAAGTAAGACATAACATAATGTGGTGGTGAGAAAGCATGACTACTAAATAGGAGAACCAATCCTCACAAATTGTATTTGAGAATGAATGTCAATCTTGGTTGATTGATATGAATGTCCATATATTTAGAAATTTAGGAGATGCAATCAAGTATTTCAAATTTTAATTGCTACATGAAAAAAGACACGTTTTCATGAAACTTAATTGATTCTCTCAAAATCAACTACTCTTCAAAAATTTAATGTAATTGAATTGGCATTTTAATGGACACATACATAAACATAGAAGAGAATGAATCTTGCCAAAATACTGGATGGGTTCAATTGTTTGTATTATCTTTGAAAATTAATATTGCATCAAATCTTTCCATTTATACCATTTTGAGTGAGAGTTCACCACGTGTATTTTGGTTCTTGAAATCAAACTGTAGCTTGACATGTGTACTTATTTCCTTGTACAAAACAGATTTTGTAAATTTTTCTTTTTGAAAACATTTTACTTTATTATATATATAGATATATAGATATAGATAAGATGTTCTAATAATTTTTAAATTTTACGGATTTAAATTTATGTGGCAATTTTTTTTAGATGTGTTTGAATTTGATCTTTTTTAGGCTTTGGGAAAAATGTTAAAATTTTAAAATATTTTATTGTAATAGTTAATATTAGATGAAATAAATAAAATGATATCTTTCATCTTTTTTTAAAAGATATATTTCTTCGATCATGATCTATTCTATCTTGATTTGAATTCGATGTTCAAATTTAGGAAATAATTTTATTTGATCTTAATTTAAAATTGATTTTTCTCGAGATTAAATAATAAATAAAAGAGTTTAGTTTTATGTTAATTAAACTTTAATATCTTCGGTATTAATATGAATTTTAATTTTTTAATATTTAGGAATATTTAATAAAAAACAAAAAATATTTATTTTATATTAATCAATATTGTTATCATTATTTATTTGTCATTTAGTGTTTTTACCTAACTAATTTATTCATTAAATCTTTTCTTTTGTCTTAGAGAATTTGAATTTTTTCTTTTTAATTCCTATAAATATATTGATTATTGTAAAAAATATGGAGAAAACACTTTAAATGAGAATACATAGTTTTTATGTTTATAAAAAAAAAAGAATACATAGTTTTTAATCGATATTTTCACAACCATATACAACTCACACATACCAACAAACTCAAGCAATATTAGATTCTCATAATATTAATAATTATTATACCACATTTTAAATTGATTACATTGCAGGATATTGTTTCCCTCAATAGTAGGATTAATCAATTAATATTGGTTTTCTTTTTTCAATTTATTAATTATCAAAATCGGTTTAAATTGGATTTGTGGGTTAATATTGGTTTCCAACTATGGTAATAATAATAAATTATTTAAATTGAAATTGATTACATTGTACGATGTGATTTTTTGCTATGGTAATAATAATAATAATAATAAATTAATATTGGTTATCTTTTCTACAATTTGTTAATTAACAAAAAATGATTTAAATTGGGTTCACCGGTTAATATTTTTATTCCCACTATGGTAATAATAATAATAAAAAATTAATATCATAAGCCCCTTATGAAATACATTTTTCAAGTATGGTAACCATATCACTGTAATAGAATGATTGACAATTGACATAATAAGGGAATAAAAACAGAATAACATTCAACCTATTTCTATCATAACATAACACCAATAAGGTAATAACTATAAAAGGATGATAATCAAGTATTTAATTATTTGACAAAAAAAATCAAGTATCTAACTAAATTATCTATTCAGCAATAAAAAGGGAAAAAACTAAATATTTAAGAAAAACACAAGCTTTAGCACAACTAAACAAACAAAATGATAGTTCATGTAAAATTGTATAAAAAAAAAGTTCATGTAAAAGTAGTTTATGCAAAATTATTATTACGTTATATTGGTTTCAAAAATAAGTGGTTCATTATTATGGTTAGCAAGTTGAATTTTTTTTTAAATATCAATCTATATAGGTACAAGGACTAATAAAAATATCTTTTCGAAAAATATAGATTTAATTCACATCTTATTTATTATCAAGAAACTTATTAAAAACATGTGTAAACAAACTAAATTTTTCTTTTGAATGTTAATATCATATGTAAATTGATTAGTACAGAAATCTTATAAAAATATAACACATAGATAAAATTTATATTTAGTTTCTGTCTTATTTATTATTTTTTTTCACTTAATTTATTGTGGATTTTATTTTATATAAATAAATTAGAATTTTTTTAAACATTAATATCTATACGTATGGTCACTAATATCAAAACACTAAATATTTATATTGGTGAGTATTATCTCATGGGAATTAAAACTACAAATATAACACAAAAAAATTTGATACAGATATAAGAAAACATTTATATATGAGTACAGATATAGATTAAAGATGTAAAAACTTTTTTATATGAAAATAAATTACTTATGCGTAAATCTTTTAATATAAAATACACATTAATGTGAATATTTTAATATATAATTTATTTTTTTGGCTGAATGAATATTTTAATAAATGTCATGTATAACACGGGTCGATGTACTATAAAGTTTTTTTCTTATTTTTATACTAATCCTTGGAATGTTACCAAAAAAAAATTGGATGTTTCCGAAAAAAAATACTAATCCTTGGAAGAGTATAATATTTAGGTAACATAGAAATACATTATAAATAAAAACCCTTATTAATATATATGGGGAGATGAAAATTTTGTATGGATATGTATTAAGATTAGAGTAAGAAATAAAAAATAACTAAGATATACAAGTAATTAAAGATAAAAATATGACAAACAAAGTTAAAATATAACACACTAAGATGAATATTTTACACGAAAGTTTATCTATATCTACATTAAAATAATTGTTGCACTTGCTCTTGCTTCCCGTGGGCATGCTACGTCTTATGATTGGAGGAAAGTTTGAGGATATTCCTCATTCATGTTGTATGTAGCCAAGGATGCCATGATCAAATGTAGTACATCCCGTTTAGTTAGGTAGTATTCTGTTTTGTGTTTTTGTTTCCGTTTATATCAAAAGATAATATATACTAACAAAAACAACATGAGAACCAAACACACGCTACATCATCTATAAGCATCAAACTAAGGGAAAAATAAACCCGTTCTAAAATTGTTAAATAAAAAAAAACTTGACTCATGAGAATCCAATTAGAAACAATTTAAAAATCAAACTCAACAATAATTTCCTAAAGGTGCAAACTTCTATTACCAATCTAAGAACATAAATCAAGTCCCACAATTTTATTATTTTTTACATTAATATTTTAAATATCAGGGTGGGTTCAAGGGCAATTCAACAACCCGCTAGTGTCTGTCTTTGAAAAATAGTAAAAACTCAAACTCAACCACTAAACTCGTCAAAGCCAGTCAAAGTTTGAGTCAGTTTGGGTGAGTTCATTCTTATTGTGTTTTTGACATGTCTACTCACAGCAACTATTTAAATTATTTTACTATTTTAACCATAATTAATATATTTTTTCATTGTAATCTACATTAAAGTTGAAAACTAATCAAATAATACACATTATATATCCCGTGCATAGCACAGGTGAATGCACCAGTGATAGATTAATCATTGATATTCATTGTCTAGATGCTACAAAATCCACAGTTAAATATTTTTAATTACGATGTAGATATAAGTAAATGGTTAGTTTCAAAGTAAGTGGATTTAGAAACTGATTAGTTTTAATGTAACTAAATTAGTTAAAAAATAAGAGAGAATCTTTTAAAATCTCGTCGGATGTATTCCACTGTGTGAACATCATTTCACTCTGAAGCTCTAATTAAATAACTGCCTTCATTTCACAGCTATCAACACATGGAAAATTTGGCTATAAAAAGGATAATGAGAGTCTATTAGAAATACCACTTCTCACTATTCACACTTCTCGCTATTCACTTGTCTCTCTCTCTCTAAGACACTTTTAAGCACCTGTCAAGTAGACTTTTCAAAAGGGATTTTTTTTTTCAAAACAACCAACCAAAACAAAGGTAAGGGGAGAGATCTTTGCAATACCTTTTCTCATAAAAAGATATTGCAAGGTAATAAAACATTTTTATAAAATAGTTATACTTGTTAATTTTATTTTCAAAAGATATCTTTTTAATTAAATTATTTATTGTCCAAAATGTGAGTAATTTTTTTTTCTTTAAAGAAGATGAGAAGAATGGAAATACGTTATATAAATTTTTTTTCCTCAAATAGAACCGGTTTAAAAAAGGACACAAATTCATTCTCACATAAATATGTCTCATTATCATTTTAAATCGTACATAATTACAACAGATCACGTAGTCACATAAGAATTGAGAATTTAATACAATCATCCCACAAAGATAGCAATAACAATCCACCCAAAACGAGCCTAAGCTGATCGAGTCTTAAAGCACCCCCAAAAGACAGTCTAGACAACTAAAAACTCCTGACAATAGTATTCTTCCCTCTTCTTCGAGTTCTGGCCAGTCCATCTAACTGGTGGTTCATCTATATGAATCATGTTCCAAAGACCACAAAACATATAGGCAAGAATGAAAAATTCTCGTACCCAAGTTATATCACAAGGGAGACATAAGAAAAGAATAAAAGAAAATTATGCATATCATACATCATTAATATCTCTTCCCCTATAGCACGTAGTTCCCTATCACAATAACATGTTACCACAAACACATTTAATTTCATCACAGTAATCTATTATCACTGTTTATGACATGCAACTCATCATCAAAGTATTATATCATTACACAAGAAATACTTAAAATGCATGTCACTTCTATTTCCATCAAAACACCGATGTAATGCTCCATTGAGACTTTTCCTCCTCAACTACATTTGAGTGATAGGCTGTAGTGTAAACTTATCATAATAAACCAAACTGTCCCCTTTTTCATGGACTTGGTTAACCAACTGCTGTAATGTTCGTATTTTTATATTTTTGACTTTATTATATTTTAATATATGGATATGTGATTCATGTGAATTAAATATATTCTAGAAAAACTAAATCCCATAGATATGGTTCTCTTGAGCTTAGGGATCAGTAGTTTAAGTTCGACGTCGAAATTGAAACAGAAATACGGTTGCGTTTTAACTTTTGGAATGGCTGCGTTATGAGGTAGAAACTCTAAATTGAAGTCAAAAAATGGATTTGAGGATACCAATATTGATTTTACAATATTTGAGGATTTTAAAAATTTATTTGGAAATTTTCTGAGAAACGGATAAAAAATAATATCGTTTTGGTCCCTGTAGTATGACTAAGGTGAACTGCGAGTTGGTTTGGAGACCAGAACAAGCTAGGAAAATATTTTTGATGAGCCAAATAATGTTTTTACATTGTTCTAGAATTTTAAAAATTATTTTGAAAATTTTTAGAATAGCAGATTAAAAATGACTGTTTTGGTCCGTGTAGAATGGAGAACCAGGTAAATGAGAGAGCAAATGGATACCAGAAGGTTAGGAAATGATCAAAATTAAATGTAAGGGTAACCATTAGTGTTCTTATAAGATTTATGTTTTTTGAAAATTTTCTGAAAATTTTCAGAGAAACGTCAGTTTAACCTTCGTTTACGTGTTACCAGGAAACCGAAAAATTACTATTTTGCTTCTGAGCTTGATTTCTATCCACCAAGACCCTTTTGGCACATAAATTTCATGGTCTTGGCTAACCATGTGAGCCATGGAAGTAATTTGCTTTAATAAGTCATGTTGGGATAGTTTCAACTATGAAACACAAAAGTTACCACACTTTATTACCTGTAATTTACCTTTTACCATGGTTAAAAGTGAAAATTTATTTACTTCACCTCTTACCAGCCTTGAACTGCCTAGAAGCTAGGAGAAGAGTTTAGAATTTTCTACAATAGTCATGAGTCATAATTACTAGCCAATTAGATTAATTCTTGATTTTATTTTTCTAAATTAATAATTAAGAGAAGTGAATTTCCATTTTTGCCCTTTTATTTTACTAAATAATAATTACCAAAGAACCCAGTAGCCATCTTGTCCATTTTAGACCCTTGATTAGGCACCTATTTGATGGAGAGACAATCTTGGCCATTGATTTCATTTCATTACTCAAATCTAGTTCAAACTTGACCAAGTTTGGTTCCATGCTAACTAAGCTTTAATCCTAGTTGGCTTTGGCCTTTTCTTCTCCCTAAGCCAAGGAGAATTTCGTGCAGCTCCTCTAAGAGACCAAGGGAGATGTGTTTCATCTCATTTTTCATTTTATTTCCTAAATGTAAAACAACTTATCTCTCTAGGTTTCCATCTTCTCTAACTTCTCTCTAGATTTCTTCTTCCACCAAGCTTTTTCTTCCATTTCCATGGAAGCTTTTTACCATCTCCAATCATATGTTTGATCCTTTACACAAGCATCAAGTGTAGAGAATCTATTTTATACACTTTTTAAACAGTAGCCTTCATCAAGATCATCAAGTACATCACAAGTTTTGCTCTTTTGGATTTTGAATCTTCAAGTTACAAGGGTGCTTGATGGAGGTGGTAATCAAGGCTAGTAGGAGATCAAGAAGCTAGGTTTTTCCTATACAAGCTAAAAGACAAGGTAAGGGAAAATTTCTCTTACTAAAGTTATTAGAGTTCTTAAGATGTTTGTGCTATGTTTGTTTGCGATTTTTCAAGAAGCTTGAGAACTATATTTGGGAAATAACTTGATTATTACAATAAGTGATTTTCTTGCTCATGTTATGATTTTTGGAGTGCTTGAAACATGTGTGGTTGATGTTGATTCTTGTTGTTCTATGACAATGATTTTTGGGTGAGAAGAGATATTCAACTTGTTGTGATGATTTTGTTGCCTATGTCTTATTTAGAGCTCTAATGAATAGCTTCTATACTACTATATTGAAATTGGTGGTGTGACTTAGCCATACTATTATTATTATTTTTTTACTACTTGAGGGTTGGACTGATCAACCTATAGGTTTGCCAACAGTAGAGAGAAAATTTATGAATGCTACTAAAGAAAATTTATGAATGCTACTAAGTGAAGTGAATATTTCTAGATGGAGGAGGAACTAGTTATCATGGTAAATAGGCTCTAATTATAGTGAGAGATGGATTTACTAAAGAAAAGGATATATTGAGTGAACGTTAAGATTTTGATGGACTTTTTCAAGTAAGTTGGAATTGTTAATTTCGAATAAGGATTGTCAGGATATTCTGTAGTTAGGCATACATGTATAGGGTGATGATGATATGATATGATATGATATGATATTTATGAATGCTACAGTGGACCAACATTTTCGAGATCTCGGGTATTTCCAATTAAGAGAAGATCCTGATAAGGGAAACAAATGATAGTTGGATTCATAGAAGCACACACTAGATGTGCAAGAATATAAGATGAAAGTAAGAAAGGTAAGAACAGTACTGTAAGTAATAAGCTGATGTTAATATGATCATATGTGTTAAGTGAAGTGAATATTTCTAGATGGAGGAGGAACTAGTTATCATGGTAAATAGGCTCTAATTATAGTGAGAGATGGATTTACTAAAGAAAAGGATATATTGAGTGAACGTTAAGATTTTGATGGACTTTTTCAAGTAAGTTGGAATTGTTAATTTCGAATAAGGATTGTCAGGATATTCTGTAGTTAGGCATACATGTATAGGGTGATGATGATATGATATGATATTATATCTTTAAATTAAGATCTTTGTTAAGACTTAATAGTTAGTGAACAGGGCTTTCCTCTGTTTTTTAAACAACTTGCGATTTTTCACAACTTTGAAGATAATTCCATCCAGGGCATAACTGATTCGATTTTAACAAGATTAAGGCTAATGAAAATTCTTCTTTACATAACTAAGCCTCCTTAGAATGAATAGGTAAAAATATATTCTTGGATTAATTTAAAGGCTTTACAAGCTATAAGCAAACATGATTTATAGGTAGATAGATAAATAGAATTTATAGGTAAATTACACACATGGATTGCGAGAAGTTTTGAAAATTACAAACATGAGAATTATTAAAATTGACATATCCAGGGGGTATCACAAAAAAAGCTCTAACATAAAATTAGATCTTGGAAATAAGTCTTACGAGAAACAAAAACACACAACATACAAAAGACTCTCTAATAAAATTTATAACCTCAAGATTACTAACTAGCAGAGTATCCACATCCTTCACGGTATAAACTTTTTCTCGTACTTTGTATTATCTGTTCTCACCTCCTAACTTTTCGTCCGTTGCAGTCCCTTGCTTGGTGTCCTATTTCCTTACACCAATAGCATGTCGATCCCTTTTGCATACAAACATTAGAAATATGACCTCGTTTTCCGCACCTAAGGCATTTACGGTTAGCACCAGAGTTAGTGTATACTTTCTCTTGTTTTCCAAAAATAGGTGCAGTATTACAATGAGGTTGTTGTCTCAGGTGGTCACCCTTGTTTCTGGAATGAGGTTCCTTTGGTAGATGCATTCCTATTTGCTTATGGGGTTTGTAACTTAATGGTCTCTCATTATGCTTCTTACTTTATTTTCCCTTCCTCAAAATTTCTATTTTTCTACACTTTTCCACTAAAGTCTAAAATTGATGGATCTCTAGTAATGAAACAGCCTTCCTTAACTCATACCTCAATCCTGCCTCAAAACGCTCACACTTCCATCCCTCATCTGGCTGGAGTTGAAAGAAATGAAAATATTTGGCTAGAGACTCAAACTTGGGTGCATATGCATCCACAGTCATATCCTTCTGTTGTAGGCTCAAAAACTCCTGCTCCTTCTTCGATCTTACAATTTGTGGAAAATATTTCTCTAAAAATTTAGTACGAAACACTTCCCAAGTTATCACTTGATGTTCAGCCTCCAGTAGCTATTTCACTCCCTTCCGCCAATACTCTACATCTCCTACCAGCAAGTAAGTTGCATAGTGCACCTTCACCTCTTTAGGACAATGCAAAGCAAAATATATCTTCTATCTCTTGGATCCACATATCTGCTTTATCTGGATCACGTTCCCCCTCAAACTGGGGTGGTTCCTTCTTCTTAAAATCAAATAATCTTTTGTTCTCAACAGCTCTCACAGCCCTCAACTGATCCTGAATATCCCTTATTTCTGCACGGTCAGCTTGTTGGGCCATCGTAGCTGCCATATCGGTTATAGCACCAATAACTCTTTCTAACCCATCTTTGTGATCAACGTCATTCCTACGTGTCATGAGTTCCTACAAATTAAGCAATCCAGGTATACCCATTTAGAACTCATCCCAAAAAGTCCCACAACTAAGTACTCACACTCTTCGTTTTAACAAGAAAACAATTACTAATTACTTATTCAAGTTATCCATTCTAGTTCAAAAATACGGTTTCCTCTGAAATTATCTCTCCTTCTGGTCTTTATGTCGCGATCTCGACATGCCTCAAATATCATTTCTCACTATGTACCCCTTTTCTTATCGCCTCTACTATCTTACATTCTTCTATCAAAACTAAGTCTCAGATTTTCAAGGAATTACACAATGTTCTTAATATCATGCTTTAGACCACTTTCATACCCTCATTTTTAGTCGTCATTTCCCTTAATCCAAATTTATCACTAGTCATGGGTTCCTATAAATCAAAACTGGTAGACCCCCCACAAGAAGTATCTCTCGGTTGTATCCACACACATTGTTTCAACTAAAAACAATTCATACTAGATTTAAGCAATAATCACACAATTATTTCGGCAAGGAAGACAATTCAAACAAGGTTCAATCAATTTTCTACAATCATAGGAATAACTTAGCCGCGTTTCGAATCACCGACTTTCCCTACAACCAACACAGGTCCTTACAACATGTTTTGTCCCCACTCGCATGTTTCCTGGAAAATTTTCTAGAAGGTCACCCTCTCTTGTACAGTTCCATACCTATACAGTGTTGTTAGCATAGGTAGTACTGATTAACCCTATTTAGCTCTCCTCTATTGTACCATCCCATTCCAGTACAATGTCAGATTTCCTCAGCTGTGCCGTCTCATACCAACACAACCGCGGCACCAAGTTTTTCCAAAGAAACAATTCACACAATATCACTCAATATCAATCAACATCAATCAAGGTCAATCAGAGTTCACACAACTTAGACTTAATAGGCTTACAACCTATAATCCCAAAAAAACTCGACTAGGCTCTGATACAACTAACTATTAAGTCTTAACGAAGATCTTAATTTAAAGATATAATATCATATCATCATCACCCTATACATGTATGCCTAACTACAAAATATCCTAACAATCCTTATTTGAAATTAATAATTCCAACTAAATTGAAAAAGTCCATCAAAATCTTAACGTTCACTCAAGATATCCTTTTCTTTAGTAAATCCATCTCTCACTATAATTAGAGCCTATTTACCATGATAACTAGTTCCTCCTCCATCTAGAAATATTCACTTCACTTAACACATATGATCATATTAACTTCAGCTTATCTATTCCTTAAGAATATTACTTACGATACTGTTCTTGCCTTTCTTACTTTCATCTTATATTCTTGCACATGTAGTGTGTGCTTCTATGAATCCAACTATCATTTCTTTTCTTTATAAGGATCTTCTCTTAATTGGAAATACACGAGATCTCGAAAATTTTGGTCCACTATAGCATTCATAAATTTTCTCTCTACCGTTGGCAAGCCTATGTGTTGATCAGTCCAACCTTATCCTCAAGTAGTAAAAAAAATAATAACGATAGTATGACTAAGTCACATCACCAATTTCAATATAGTAGTATGGAGAAATAAACACTACCACAACAACAACAAGCTATTCATTAGAGCTCTAAATAAGACATAGGCAACAAAATCATCACAACAAGTTGAATATCTCTTCTCACCCAAAAATTATTGTTATAGAACAACAAGAATCAACATCAACCACACATGTTTCAAACACTCCAAAAATCATCACATGAGCAAGAAAATCACTTTTATAATAATCAAGTTATTTCCCAAATATAGTTCTCAAGCTTCTTGAATAATCACAAACAAACATAGCACAAACATCTTAAGAACCCTAATAGCTTTTAGTAAGAGAAATTTCCTCTTACCTTGTCTCCTAGCTTTTATAGGAAAAACCCTTGCTTCTTGATCTCCTACTAGCCTTGATTACCACTGTAACATTCGTTTCTGTGACTAACTGTTTATTTCTGTCTTATATGAATTTTTGCGGTATAAATAATTTGAGATTTATTTTATTTTTAAAAATAGGATTTAAATATACATGTTTAAGAATACTTCTGAAAATGATTGATTTTCAGCTTCCGTTAGGTCTAGTTACTATATCCGTTTCTTTGCGTTTTCTGTCCTTTTTTGTTTTATATGAATTTTTGTTCCATAAATGTTTTGTGATTTTTTTAGCTTAAAATTAGTAATAAAATACACGTGTTCCAGAATACTTCTGAAACGGTAGTTTTTCAGTCAAAATCGAGTCTTTTTACAGAAAACGGTTTACGTCCAACTGACGGAAGAATGTTTAAATAGCTTGGGTGTGTTAAACAAACTCAATAAATAAACTTCCTTCACAAAAGTTGGTTCTTTTAATATTTTTGATTTTCTGAAACTTTTGGAAAACTTTCAAAAATTACCGAAAACTACGCTAATCGGGGGGGCATATAGCGTAAAAATCTCATTTCACAGGTATAATTTTTGTGTCAAAGGTCCACACCCATTTTATATTTTATTTTTAATTATTTATTTCATGATTTTAGAAATTATTTTTGTGTAAGTTTTGAAAATCCTATTTTTTTGCATTTTGCGGGGTTATACCTGTGAAACGGTGAAAACCGAAGAGTTTGCACTATTTATAAATTTCAAAAATGAGTGCCACAAAATTATTTGGACTTGTCATGGCATTTTGTAGCATTCTCATTGGTTCTCATCAATTTTAACTAATTATTTCAATTTTTGATTTATGAAATGACCAAAATACCCTTGATTTTTACTCTTTTTCATCCAAACCCTAGGGGTATTTTTGTAAACTCACATATCTCCCTTCCAGCACAGTTTTGGCCGCCTCATACAAGTCCTTGAAGGGTCTTGAAGCTTCTCCATTTTTCTAGAGTCAAAGATATTTTGTTAGATATTTTTAATAAATAGGTTTTTATGATTTTTGTGAAAAATAGAAAATAAAATATCTCCCCTCTCTCCTCCTAATTTGGCCGAACCCCTCCCCTATAAATAGGGAGGGGTGCTCTTCCATTTTCACACAATTCACTTGAAGCAAATCTCACTCCAAACTCTCTTTTCTTCTCTTAGTTTTCCTTTGGTTTTTCTTTGTTACTAATCAAACTTTTTGTGTGTTGTTCTTAGTGTGTTCTTCATCATTCATAAGCAAGGTAAGGGGAAATACTTCTAAAGTTAGTTTGATCTTTGTTTTGAAGAGTATTTGTGTTTTGGGTGTTTGTGGTTCTAATAAATTGTTATTTATTTGCAAAATTGTTTTAAAAATTATACTTTGTCTTATTTTTGTTTAAAATGTGATTTTATAAATACTAAAGTTATAATACCCAATTTAATTATAAAGTTTAATAATTATACCGTTACGCTGGTGAAATTTTAATATAAAGGCTTGATCACTCAGTGGGCTATGCCTCCGTGATCAACAAATCTAAGAATTTGTAAAATTGAACCTCTGGAGTTCTTTTGGCTAATAGAGAATACTATGGTTGGTCAAACATAAGAATGCATCTTCGGTGCACTGTTACGTTGGGCTCAGGGGTCGTATCTCTATTAGACATTAGTACGTGAGCAAGTGATTAAATACATTAATAATTCTGTACTATTATTTCTATGTTCAAAATCGATTTTTCATGTATAGATATACCTGTTTTGTTGGGTTAAATAGTACGTTGGTACGTCTCTAACCAGGAAAGAAATGGTATCGGCTGTGTCCCCTATCTTGTTCTGATGATTCGACTGATGTACTGTTAATAATTTCTAACCGAGAAAATTATATTTATTTCCTTGCAATATGCTGTTTTCGAAAATATATATATACAAGTTGATTAGGTAAAATAAATTAATAGTAATGGGTTCTCAGTGAACTCTACTGTTAAATTATTTGGAAGAAATTCCTGATTTGGGACCCTGTTATATATAAAAACTTGTGATTTTTACTGTTTATATACAGACTGATGGTGGGAGAAGGTAGTTCATTTGTATGGATCTGTCTAGGAAAGACAAAGGTCATTGAAGGGGCTTACAAGCTCACCTGATCTTTCCTGAAAACCATACCGATGCGCTATTTTCCCTATCTTAGAAAGTTTGTATATTCATTAAATACAGTTATAGTTCGTTACCGCGTTCAACTCTGCCGCAGTGTGATTATTCTTAAAATAAATGAATACAACCGAAAAGAGTAATAAAATGGTTAAGTTTTCAAGAGTTATTTCTGTGTTGATAGAATGAGAGTATTCTATGTGGTATTGTATTAAGAGATTCAATACAGTAAAATAGAGAAGGTTTTACAAGAGAAACCAAAGTGATATTATGCAATTTTTGAGTTATCATTTGCATAAAGGTTTTTGGGCTACACAACCCAGAGAGGGTTGAGAATAGAGTTTCGTTGGGCTACAATTGCCTACTGGGAATATCCAGGTTTCAAAAGTCTCAATAGCCTTGCATGGTGAATACCCTTGAGCTGAGACGAGTTGTATACCCGGCTTGGATAAATCTGACTGACGGACCTATTTCATGATATGGTTGAGATGCACATTTCTGAATGTTATCCAGGAAATCTGAGTGAATTCTGGGTATTCTGTTAGGACTTGTCGCAGGCCTATCGCTCAATGGAGTTTGGTGGGAAAAGTCTCCTTGGAGCAGCACACTGGTGTAATTTCGAAAGAGATTGAAGTATCATGCATTAATATATCTGTGGTTGATGATATATCTGTGTTTGATTATTTATTCTTAACTATTTATTGTGCTGTGAATGTTTACTTCCAGGTGTGATCTGTGTTTGTGAGGTTTTGAAGAATATATTGTATAAGTGTTGTGTGTATGCTCTTTGAAACTATCATTCTTAACTTGTGAAAGTTTTTCACCCTAGCATGTTTGCTTGTTTGTGTTTGTTGTATGTTAGTAGATGAGTCAGGGATGACGTTTTAGCGTTCAGCCTCTGGAGGCAGACGAGATAGGGTGGAGGATAGATCCTTATACCCAGTGTGCTACTTTTGATGGACATATTCTCATTACCGAGCATAGGGTCAATGGATCCGACCTGAGGACAGTACGTAGGATCTATGATTATACGCTACCTGTAGGGTGGTTAAGGGACATGGTACAGCAGGGGAAGGACGAGACTGGAGGAGACGACGTGCCAGCCCTTGACGCACCGTTTATATCTTATTACTCCGAGTAGATGTTAGAGATTGGACCCGACTTTCTTATTACTTAGTAGCTTTTCATTTCAGTCATTTTCTTTTAGTTTGTTTAGAGTTTTACAGCTTTTTGATGTACAGTAGTTTTAGAAAGACTCCCTGCTTGTACTGACGCAAGCTCTTTTGATATATATATATATACTTGAGGAGGTTGTTTTTACTTCAGTGTTTCTTCTAATATTATTCTTGATTTTACCACGCAACGAAAAAGAAAAGAATGGACTCCCCATTCTTCTCATCTTTTGAAAAGACAAAAATTTTATCCACATTTTTAGAACAAAACTCGATTTTAAATCAGAAGGTTTAAAAAATAATTTACGAAAATCTTGGTTACAACGGTATAATATCCTTTTTGGAGAAAGGGTGTTGCAACCACCTCCATCAAGCACCCTTGTAACTTTTAGATTCAAAATCCAAAAGAGCAAAACTTGTGAAGAACTTGATGATTTTGATGAAGGCTAGTGTTTAAAAAGTGTATAAAATGGATTCTCTACACTTGATGCTTGTGTAAAGGATCAAACATATGATTGGAGATGGTGAAAAGCTTCCATCGAAATGGAAGAAAAAGCTTGGTGGAAGAAGAAATCTAGAGAGAAGTTAGAGAAAATGGAAACCTAGATAGATAAGTTGTCTTATATTTAGGAAATAAAATGAAAAATGAGATGAAATACATCCCCCTTAGTCCCTTAGAGGAGCTGCACGAAATTCTCCTTGGCTTAGGGAGAAGAAAAGGCCAAAGCCAACTAGGATTAAAACTTTGTTAGCATGGAACCAAACTTGGTTAAGTTTGAACTAGATTTGCGTAATGGAATGAATTAAATCAATGGCCAAGATTGTCTCTCCATCAAATAGGTGCCTAATCAAGGGTCTAAAATGGACAAGATGGTTGTTGGGTTCTTTGGAAATTATAAAGTAAAACAAAAGGGCAAAAATGGAAATTCACTTCTCTTAATTATTAATTTAGAAAAATAAAATCAAGAATTAATTTAATTGGCTAGTAATTATGACTCATGAATATTGTAGAAAATTCTAAACTCTTCTCCTAGCTTCTAGGCAGTTCAAGGCTGCTCAAGGGGTGAGGTAAATAAATTTTCACTTTTAACCATGGTAAAAGGTAAATTACAGGTAATAAAGTGTGGTCACTTTTGTGTTTCGTGGTTAAAACTATCCCAACATGACTTATTAAATTAAATGACTTCCATGGCTCACATGATTAGCCAAGACCATGAAATTTATGTTCCAAAAGGGTCTTGGTGGATAGAAATCAAGCTCAGAAGCAAAACGGTAATTTTTCGGTTTCCCTTGTAACACGTAAACTAGGGTTAAACTGACGTTTCTCTGAAAATTTTCAAAAAATTCCTAAAAATCATAAAAAGAAAAAGAAAATTATTGATTACAAATTTTACGTATATGAGGCTGCTATTTTCATATTAGTTACTCCTTAACTTAATTCTGAATCTATTCTATTTTTATAGGAAGAAAATAAGGTTTCCTTACATTTTTAACTTCGAATTGTGCCCCCTCAAACAAAAAAGAATGTTGAAGTTGAAAAACAGTCTAATTAAATTAAGTGACTTATACTTCCTTTTTTTACTTTCCCGATCGTACACATATAAAATATGAGTACATCGAATTTTTTTGGAATCATAGCCTAGAATCTTATTTTCATTCTATATTCACTCTTCATGAATTCTTTTTTTTTTTCTATTATTCTAGTTAACTTCACGCATTCACTAATGAATGAGAAGTAATATTTGAAATCTATGTTTTCTCTCTCTTTTCACAAAAATGGATAGAAGGTTCTCATATAGTTCGGATATTCAAAAAATTACCATATATAACATAAAACTTCTCCGCCGATTCTTTCTAATCGTGCCTCTCGATCTGTCATTATACCTCTAGAAGTAGAAAGAATTACAATCCCCATCCCTCCTAAAATTCTAGGAATTCGTTGATAGTTAGAATAGATTCGTAGACCAGGTGTACTGATCCGTTTTAAATTTAAAAAAGTTTTATATGATCCTTTCCTATTTCTTCTATACCGTAGAAGAAAGATACAATTGAAAATTATTGATTCATCAATCAATTATGACAGACGAACAAAAAGAAAAATATATTTACATAGGTAAGAAATCAATTCATCATCTCTGACATCTACCCATCCTGTGATTCCAAATCAACAGATTTATTAAGCAACTCGTGAGTTGAGTAAACTAATCTAATGAAAATATTTGCATTTTTTTTCTTTCTATTTATTATTTATATTTGAAATATAATAAAAGAAAAAAATAATTAAAATAAATTTGAACATTTCTTTTGTTTATTGACCTCCTATTTCTTTGTTTTAATCCTAATTCACAGGGGGTCAAATTCAGACTTTAGATTAGACTGTTATTCCATTATTTCAGTGTCATTCTCAATCTAACAAGAATGGAATCACGCTCTGTAGGTACCCTTACATTTAATTTTGATCATTTCCTAACCTTCTGGTATCCATTACTTTCCCATTTACCTGATTCTCTATTCTACAGGGACCAAAACAGTAATTTTTAATCTGCTATTCTGAAAATTTCTCAAATAATTTTCAAAATTCTAGAATAATGTAAAAACATTATTTGGCTCATCAAAATAATTTTCTAACTTGTTCTGGTCTCCAAACCAACTCGCAGTTCACCCTAGCCATACTACAAAGACCAAAACGGTACTATTTCTTATCCGTTTCTCAGAAAATTCCAAAATAAATTTCTAAAATCTTCAAATATTGTAAAATCAATGTTGGTATCCTCAAATCCCTTTTCTGGCTTCAATTTAGAATTTCTACCTCATAACGTAGCCATTCCGACAGTTAAAACGCAACCATATTTTCGTTTCAATTTCGACGTCGAACTTAAACTGCTGATCTCTAAGCTCAAGAGGACCATATCTATGAGATTTATTTTTTCTAGAATATATTTAATTCACTCGAATCACATATCCATATATTAACATATAATAAAGTCAGAAATCTAAAAATACAGACGTTACAACTGCCCCCTTTTTCATGGACTGGTTTTACAATTATTCAGTAGAGCTATATTTAAAATTTAATACCATATCATAAATAGGTCAGCCCGTCAGATTTATCCAAGGCAGGTATACTACTCGTCTCGGCTCGCTGGGATCCGCCACACGACCATTGAGACTTTCGAAACTTGGATAATCTCAGTAGACAATTGTAGCCCAACCGTACCCTATTTTCAACCCGACAATCTCGGGTTGTAAGATCATGACCTCTTGCCAAATCTCTTTCTCAATGCAAATGACAAATAATATTTTGCACACACAATCATTTCACAATCACTTTGGTTTCTCTTGTAATACTTTAATCACTTCACTATGTTACCTCTTATAACAATCAACACATAACCTTCTCTTGGTTATATAATTATTACTATGTTACCTCTTGTAACAATTACCACATGACATTATCTCTTGGTTATATAAATTCTTTTCTCATTAGTTATTTCAACCAAAATATTTCTCTGTTTCACAAAACCTTGTTTTTCTATATTTACTGTTTTACTTCAAAAATTGAAATAAAATACTTAGAATAATGTAAGTTTAGAAAGACACTATTTTATAAGCCTTTAAGCATGAATTTTCGAAATTTCGAGTTTAGAGAAATTATTAAAATGCCTGACACTTTAACAGGTGTGAAACAAATCACAGCAACGGTGGGAACTGGTCTGTTTCCAGTTTTCTGGTTTCAAAATAGTACTCGATTTTTCACAGCCTTTTTATGAATAACACACCTGAGGTGTGAACTATTCTGTTTTTACGAAAAAACTCCATTTTAATTTTAAAAATTCCAAACCTTTTAAATCAAAATAATTAAGATAAAAACATGATATTTTTGATAATTTTGAAAACTCAAAAGCTATAATTTCTAACTATAACTTTCGTGTCCTTTTTCTTAACTTTATACTGAAAGTTCATTTTTAATTTGAAATGTCATCATCTAAAGCTTTACTCAAAAAGTCCATTGAATACTTATTTTCTTAAAACCCTTCTGATTAAAGATCCTATAAACAAAGCTTTGGACTTTGTTATCTAATTAATTCATTACCAATCATTCCTTTCACTTTATTTCCATGTCTAGAGCAAAAATCATCACTTTACTAAAAATCATCACTTTATGGAATGATCAAGTCATTCTTTCAAATATGATTCTCAAGCTTTTTGAGTAATCATAAGCAAATAAAGCACATAAAATTCATGAAACTCTAATAACTTACTAAGAGAAATTTTTCCTTACCTTGTCTCCTAGCCTCTTGGGTTCCTATCACACCTTGGTCATCTCCTTCAAAAACAAAGCATAAACACACCGAAGAATACTAAAGTAAGGTTTTTCTTCTCATGAACCAACCTTGAAAATACAAAGGAAAGCTAAGGATGAAAGAAATATTGATCATATATATATATATATATATGAACCAAAGAGAAGAAAAATGAAAACTTGGCTCAAGAAGCTTTTACCTACACCAAGCACAAAGTCCCTTCAAGAAAAAATTGAAGAAACATACTTTTAATCACATGAACAAGAAGATGATGAGTAGAAAGAAAGAATTCATGGAGTAGAATTGAAAACCAACCTTGTTAGCTTGAAGAATCAAGAGCCAAAGATGAAGAACACTTTGAAGAACATATATGAAGATCTTGAGGATTCAAGAGTTATAGAAGCTTAAGTGTTTAATAGTATATAAAATAGACTCTCTACACTTGATGTTAGTGCAAAGAACCAAAAAATCAAGGTAAGAAGATGAAGATCTTCCATGGAAATAGAAGAAAAGCTTGAAGAACTTGAAGAAAATTTTGGGAGAAAATGAGAGAGCATGAGCCAAGGAAAGAGAAAACAAGACTGAAGTAAATAATAACTTCCCCTCCCTCTCTCTTCATTCATGGCCAAGACCTCTCCAAGGGAGGCTTGGGATAAACTTGGATGAAAAGAAATAATCATTACATTATGCCAAAATTAGTTAATTCAAATAATCACTAATTTCTTATTGGCTCAAGAACATGACTCACTAATATTGAAATGATGAAGATGCTCCCTAATTAAGCATGTGGGGCGGCTGGTATAAGTGGCAAGAGGAGGATAAGATCAAAAGCACTTAAGTGGAAATGGCTTGGATAAGCTTGAGTGAAAAAGCCATCATGACAAGTAATTAATATTTAGGAAAAGATTAATTCAAGAAATTACCTAATTGGTCCATTATTATGACTCACAACCATGGATGAATCTAGCCCCCTTCATAGCCTCTAGGAGAAAGAAAGGAGATAAGATCTAATTAATTACCTAGGGTTAAAAGTAACAAAGTGTGGTAACTTTTGTGTTTCATGATTAAAACTATTCAAATATGACTTGTTGGAGTGAATGGTTTGCATAGCTCACATAGGTTAGCCATGACCACGAAATTCATGAGCCAAAGTGGTCTTGGTGAATAGGAATCAAGCTTAAGAGCAAAACGGTCCTTTTTCGATTTTCCCGTAACACATAAACTAGAGCAAAACTGACATTTCTCTAAAAATCCCCAAAATTATAAATCTTATATAAATACTAATGATTACTTTTAGATTTTGATTTTGATCATGTCTTAACCTTCTGGTATTCATTTGCTCTCCAATTAACCCCTGTTCTTCATCTTAAAGGGACCAAAACAGTAATTTTTTTATCTTCTATTCTAAAAATTTCCAAAATAATTCTCATAATTCTAAAATAATGTAAAAAATTATTTGGCTTAGTGAAATATTTTTCTAATGTGTTCTGGTCTCCAAACCTACTCGCAGTTCATCATAGTCATACTACATGGACCAAAACGATACTATTTTTGATCCATTTCTCAGAAAATTTCCAAATAAATTTTTAAAATCATCAAATATTATAAAATCAATATTGGTATCCTCAAATCCATTTTTTGACTCATATTAAGGTGTCTATACCAAAATATATCCATTCCGACAGTCAAAACGTAAATCGAATTCCGTTCAAATTTTGACGTCAGACTTAAACAACATGATTTCTATGTTCAAGAAAGCTATATCTATAAGACTAACCTCTCTAAAATATATTTAAAACACACATATCACATATTAATATATTAAAATATAATAAAGGCAAAAATCCAAAAATACGGACGTTACAATCTTTATCATGTTTAAGAAAAGTAATAACATTATTGGTTGTGTCATAGGGATTCCCTAGCCCTATTTTCATATCTAATATCAAGAATATGCTTAAATAATGCCTAAATTTAGTTGTAGTTTTTAGGTGAAGGCTAGCATGAAGTAGTATGACAAGTGCCTCACCGATGAATCAGGATTTTTAACCCGCTATATATAGTAAGTCAACCAGTTACCAAAATATTGTTATTTGCAGTGATGGGTCTGTGTGAGTGTGTGTGTGTGTATATATACAAAATAATAATTAAATAACATAAATTAAAAGAAATAATATAAAAAAAGACATAATATTAAAAAATGTTGAAATAATATCTAAATATTTCAATACGAAAAATGAAATAATGTGGTTTTTAATTGAAGTTGATGGTTTGGAGTTCATTATTATCGTGAGAAATTGGGTGTGTCTGGGTGAGAAGACGCGGAGGCTTTTGATTTTGATCGGGTGTGTTCATTATTATCTATGTCGATTTGAACAACAGCGATGGTGATGTCGAACTGCTTCGGTGTATTTTTTGGGTTTAGGGAGTCAATGGTTTAGGGTTCCATTATCAGACATCATATTTTAAGTTTTCGCAAAGTGGGTACTGTTGGAGCAGCAATCATGGTGTTGGTTAGTGCGGCATTGATGTGGGTGGAATGTATAGGAACGATTCGTTCGAGTAAGGTTAGTATAATGCTTTTTTTTTACAAATTGAAGAACATGGTTCACATTAGAGTAGAGTAGAAGTACTGATTCCATATTTGTATTTGTGTTTGATTCAGTGATTTCGATTTGTTAATGTTACATTTGGGCGGTAAGATTTTGGGGATTCTGTGTATTTGGGGATTCTGTAAAAGATTTTTAAAAGAAAGGCTATGACACAAGTAAGCAGTGGGCAAAGTTGTAATCTGTAGTTCACATTTGTGAGTGATGGTTGGTTCAAAGTTATAATGTTTATCTATTGGTTGTGTTCGTTATTTAAATAGGGACAGGAAGAGATGTCTTTGTTCTCTGATTGTGGGGTCAGAGTGATGAACGTCCTGATTTTGAAGAATCAGAAGAGGAAGAATTTGAAGAGGCATATGTTGATGGTGAAGAATGTGACGATTTTTCAGAAGGTAGTGATGATGATGGTCTGGCCATTGACAGTATGCAAGACATTGTTGGTTTGGACTTAAGCAGAATTGGTCCCGAAGAATTAAGTCGTCTTTATTTTGCAAGCTTGGAGCTTGTGTTCTTGTTCTATAACTGGTATGGAAGAATTAATGGCTTTTTAGCTCGTATGGTGGAGATATTGAGAAACTCTAAAGGGGAGGTTGTGCAACAAACTTTTATGTGTCACAGGCAATGATTTTGTGAGGATACGGGTCTGACTATTTAAAATCGAAAGTGAGAGTCGAAGCGTCAAAGTAGATGTGGCTGCATGGCTAAATTTCGAGTGCATATTGACATATACTCTGAAAGATGGTGTAACTTGTTTTGATGATCATCATAATCATGGACCATTGCATGAGCGTACAGTGGGATGTTACCTGCACACAGAAAAATGATAGATACAGATATCTTGCAAATCAATAATTTGTGGAATGTCGGTATTGGTGGTCCTGACATCTTTAACGCTATTGCTAGTCAATCAGGAGGATAAGGTAAAGTAAAATTTTGGATGAAGGACTTACATAACCAGCTTGGTAGGCAAAAACAAGGACGAGGTTCAGATGCTGAAAGTGCATTACAGTATTTGCGTTCATTGGTAGTGAATGACCTAATGATGTTTGTGCGACACACAGAGGATGAGGAGGGAAGACTACAACATTGATTTTAGTGCAATAGAATAAGTCAGATGGACTATGAAGTCTTTGGGGATGTTGCTGCATTTGATGCAACATACGGTAAAAACAAGTACAAGTGTCCCATACTTGTTTTTTCAGGTGTGAACAATCACAACCACACATTAGTGTTTGGTAGTGCGGTAATTGCTAATGAAACAAATGATACTTATGTCTGTCTACTTGAGCAATCTATAGAAGCAATAAAAGATAGGATGCCAACTTCTGTTATTACTGATGGAGACATGGCAATGAGAATTGCCATAAAGAAAGTCTTTCCTAATTCTCACCATCGATTGTGTGCATGACATTTAATTCGTAATGCAGCAACCAATGTCAAAATTCCTGCCTTTATATCTGAGTTTAGAAGATGTATGCTTGGCGACTTTGACATAGGAGAATTCAAGAAAAGGTGGACTGCTGTCATTACAGAGTGTGGGCTGGAGGACAATAATTGGGTTAGTGACATGTATTAGAAAAGGGAGATGTGGGCAACAACGTATATTTGAGGTAACTTTTTGTTGGGTTCAGAACAACTTCTAAGTGTGAGGGGCTGCACTCACTTCTTAGGAAGTTTTTCCGGCCAAGGTACAACTTATCTGATCTGTTACATCACTTCTAACGTTGTGTAAGCTACATGCGTTTCAAAGAAATGGAGGCTGATTTTGGCTCTGTTTATAGAGATCCAATATCGGTAACGAACTTCGAGAGCCTAGAGGCGTCGGCTGCAAAATTACTGACGAGGGAGTTATTTCTGTTATTCCGTGATGTGCTTCACCATGCTTCTTTGTTCAATGTTACTGATGCTAGGAAAACAGCTGGACATGACATTTACAAAGTTATGAAATATAGAATTAGTGGAAAGGTGTGGCATGTTACTCATTACCCCACCACTAATGAATTTAGATGCTCATGTCAGATGTTTGAGTCATTTGGTTTGCCATGTCCCCATGTAGTTGCTTTGTTGGTGTTTTTGAATAGTGATGAGCTGTCAAAGAGTATTGTGTTAGACAGGTGGACTAAGGCAGCCAAAGATCGGTTTCATGGTCTACAAGGTGATGCATCAAATTTTTGGGACTCGCATGTGATAGGTAGATATGTGTGGTTGCTTGAGGGATGCAAGGAGCTTTGTAATTTGGGCTATATAACGGTGGATTACTTTTACTATGTTAGAGATAAAGTAGGTGAGATAGTTTTGTATTTGAAAAACAAGAATGGGAATCAGAATGACAATGTTGGGAATGTTGGTGTTCAAGGTTTGAGGGATCCAATGAATCTTCGAAGAAAGGTTGGTGGGACACATAATTCAACTTGTTCTCTAAAAATAAAGCATACAACCAAGCGTGGGGCTTGCAGAGTGCCTGACCATAATAGACTCACTTGCCCACTCTTGAAGGAGCCCTGTGATGTTGGTGATCATATGTATAGGGGTGTCAATACGGGCCGGCCCGTCCCGACCAAAGCCAGTCTAAAACGGCCAGGACGGGCTAGCCCATTTTTAGAGTGTGTTTGTTTTTTATTTTTAAAAAATTGATTTTGATATAAAATAATTTAGAGATTTTAAAAAAAAGTAGAAACTAATTTATGTTTGTTTACTATCATAGAAATCACTTTTTTTTTTTAAAAGTACTTTTTAACTTGTTTGGATATAACTATGTAGAAATGCTTTTTTTCATACAAAATTACAATAAAGGACATAAATCAATCTAATATGAACTCAAAATAAAAATAAACCTAAAGTGTGTATATGGCCTATTACCAGTATCTATCTCTTCAACACAAATTTTTAGAAATATTTCGATTTTATTGTCATCCCAATTGGCAACAATTTTTCCATCTCCATGAGAACCTTTCACATCTTTTTTTGTGTCATTTTAATATTTAAAAAAACAAAAAAAAGACTCAATAATAAAAAAGAAAAAAAAACTCAAGAATCAAGTTTCAATGGGTTATTGAACTACTTGGCATCTATAAATTGAATGGACCATTGGGTTATTGTACTACGGCTACAATATTTTTTTTGAATTACCGATGCAATCATGATAAAGTAACACGCAACCACAACTTGAAATAAAAAACTCTTGCACACAAAACAAGAAAGCCATGGAAAACATAAACAATTATTATACATTATACATATAAACATTGGACAACGAACACACCTGTTGCACAAAGTGAGGAGAGACCGACGTAGAGTAGTGTTTCAGAAAGACGACGCTAATAAAAGAGCCACGAAGGGTATAGGTTGTAATTATAAATTTTGAATGAGGCTATTTTTGAGAAGATAAGACTTCCGTGTTTTTAATCCCATTTTCTCTCTCTTCTACCGATTTTGATTTTTTTGAGAAGCTACTCCAAGTAGCTTCTCATTTTAATTAATTTTCTGATTATTTTATGCTTTTGATGATTTTTAAAAGCTAAGACAAACATAATTAAAAAATTAATAAGTGATTATTTTTTTTAAAAAAGTATTTTTTTTCTAAAATAAGCTAAAACAAACGCACTCTTAGAAATGGACTGCAAAAAAGCAGCCCGGCCCGGCCCGCCCCGTGGAGGGCTGGCAGGCTAAACAGGCTGGCCCGTATTAGAGGAAAAAATGCAAAAAAAAAAAAACACAAAAAAATGCAAAAAAATTTAAAAAAACTTTCATCCTTACCGACACCTATCCTACTAAAAAACTTGATTACAAGCATTACACTTTGCCTTTTCTTTTCCATCCTTACCCACACCTATCCTACTAAAAAACTTGCAACAATCAGATGTTGTGGATTTAACCCTTTTATTACCAGGTTCAACAGATTGAGACTCTTCTGCAATAGCAATATTAATCTGTTCCTCAACTTCATCAACTTGCAACAACAATTTATTAATTGAATCCATTCCAATTTTGAATTTTTTAAATGTAAATCCTGTTTGAAATTAATCAATCAATCAATAACTAACTTTTTATAACAGACATGCTCATTTTGCCTAAAACATATTTGCCTAATATAAAATAGAATCTGTCAATTATTAACTCTAAGTGTACTACTATTTTATATAAAAGTTAAACCATTAAAGGATTATAGTTCACTCAACAATTGCATAATATCAAATAGCAAAACAGATTTATAAAACATGTTGAAACAAGACCCTCTCAAGCTTGTAGTTTCAATGATGACAAACCTTCTGAACAATAGCCTACGTCTTCTAAGCATGTCATGCACTAATGGTTTCCTTGAGATTATTAAGAGACATAACAGGTATCAAAGTATGGAAACCAGAGAAGCTTATAATTAAGGCTATTCATGGTGTAAAGGTGAGAAGATCAACATGAATACACATGGAGTCCAAACAACTAAAGAGGTTTAAAATGAGGCAAGCTTCTAAGCCTAAAGAAAAGTTAGTTCCTAGCAGAAAGGTGAAAGAGGCACTTTGAGAAGATCAACATTCTGTTGGGAAGCTATTGAGAGGATAAGCTTCTCTAGCAGAGAAGGTTAGCCTGCTGGAAAGGTACTGAGAAGATGATATTCTCTGACAAAGAATGTATTGAAAGGTTAAGCTTATTCAGAAAGGGAAGACATCAGGTTAGTAAGCTACTCAAGAAGAGAAGCCCACAGATGAAGAAGAAGAAGCTCCTCAAGGCAAGAAGCATCACAACTGATTGAAGTATACTACTAATACACAGTGAGAAGATTCAAGACATGTTCTCAAGAATCCATGACATACTTGATCAGTTTATAAACCTCAAACAAAATAAGATCTCTCTACATCAAAGGTATTCTTCATTATACACAGTATAAAATTTCTAAAAGAAAATCAGAGGTACAAATATTGAGAAGATCACATAAACAGACCAAGTGAGCCATTGCATTGTGTCTATGCTCTCTAGTCACACGTTTCCAGAGGAGGTGTAACATCCGCTTTTTGTAACTAATTGTTTATTTTCGTCTTACATGAATTTGTGTGATATAATTATTTTAAGTTTTATTTTTAGCTTAAAAATAGGATTTAAATATGCATGTTTAAGAATACTTCTGAAAACGGTTGATTTTCACCTTCTGTCAGGTCTAGTTTCCAAGTTCGTTTCTTTGCGTTTTCCGTCTTTTTTCTGTTTTATATGAATTTTTGTTCCAAAAATATTGTGTGATTTATTTTTAGCTTAAAATTGGTAATAAAATACATGTATTCCAAAATACTTCTGAAACGGTAGCTTTTCAGTCAAAATTGGGTCTTTTTACAAAAAATGGTTTACGTCTAACTGACGGAAAATGTTTTAAATAGCTTGAGTATGTTGAACCAACTCAATAAATAAAATTCCTTCACAAAAGTTAGTTCTTTTATTATTTTAGATTTTCTGAAATTTTTGGAAAAGTTTCGAAAAATACCAAAAACTACGCTACCGGGGGGCATTTAAACGCAAAAAACCTTACTTCACAGGTATAATTTCGTGTAAAAGGTCCATAAGTATTTTATATTTTATTTTTAATTATTTATTTCATGATTTTTAAAATTATTTCTGTGTAAGTTTTGAAAACCCTATTTTTTTGTTTTTTCGGGGTTTTACCTGCGAAACGATAAAAACCGAAGAGTTTGCATTATATATAAATTTAAAAAATGAGTGCCACAAAATTATTTAGACTCCAGAGAAGGGTCCTCTTTGGACCACAATATGTCTAGAGAAGATCTACATCAAAAGAGCACAGAAGGTCTACACTAGACCAGAGCAGGTCCATACTATTACTGAGAAGATCTACTCTGGAACCAGAGAAGGTCCCTGAGAGACTTCAAGGAGGAACCTACTCAAGCATTGTGTTCCAGAGAAGGTCTGATGACAGTAAAACACGTGAGCTGTCAAAGTTTGTCATAAAGTGAAAAAGTACAAAAGCACTATTCCATTTCAGAACCCGATATGTGATGTTCTCTCTCCTCCATGTCTCTAACGGTTAGAAACTCAGGGGAAGGACTGAGGGCTCTATATTACAACAGATTATAGTGAAGCAAAGAGTGAGAAGAAATACATTCAAGCTAGAGCAAACGCGATTCAACATCAGATATTTCTCATCAACACTCACTCATACACTCCAACCCATACTGTTGTGCTTTGACACGTAAAATAGGAATGTAATACAACTTCATCTTTGTTTTTGTTCTATAAACATTGATCAGGAGCTGTAACACAACAAACAATATTTTCATTTTTGTTGTTGTGATTTTCTTTCAAGCTAGCTAGTGAGAGCTGAGCGTGTGAAAGGAGAGTTTTTGTGCAATCTATGAGGTTGCTTATAGTGGGTTAGCTTGAAGAGGCTAGGACAATACTATTGGGTGTTAGCTTGTAGAGGCTAGGACAATACTACTGATTTGAAGCCTGAAGAGGCTTAGCCAAGAATACTGTGTAAGGCCTGAAGAGGCTCATTGAAGAATACTTGAGAGAATAGTGGATAATCTCACTGGATATGGGGACTGGACGTAGCCCAAGGTTTGGGGTGAACCAGGATAAACTTTCTGTGTGATATCTTTTTCTCTATCTCCATTACAACTTTTCTGCTTAACAGTTTTTCACTGCACTAAAACACCTTCTCTGCCTGAGAAGGTCTAAGCGTTTTGTGGAGCAAATTTATCAGCAAGTTTTTCATTAACCTCATTGTGATAAAGAAAATATTTTATGTAAAAAACTTGTGAAATCGTATTTTAGAAAGGAGATAAAAATCTCTAGAGAAGGTCTTTCGATCAACCTTCTCTAGTTGAGACTGTACTGTTGACTTCATTCAAATCTTGGTTTTTCTGATAACCTTCTCTGGCAGAGAAGATCATATAAAACAAACATTTTATTTAAGACCAACAACCTTCTCTAGCTAAAAGGTTTATTATCTAACGTTTGTTTTACATCCTCTCTGAACTCCAAGTTTTTAACACTTGAGAAAGGTTCAAAATCTACAGAAAAAAACCAAAATTTTCAAAGGGTCACAATTCAACCTCCCTCTTTGTGACTCTTGGTACTACTTCAAAACAGATTTCTAAAATAGATTTGCCTAAAACAACAAATATTCATTAACATCTTTTGAGATTTCAAATTGGAGATCTACAAATAAAACCATTAAAAACATGTCCAGATACATTTAAAAAGTACAGAATCGCAGTACTCACAGTACAAATAAAATCATTAAAAAGTACAAATAAAACCATTAAAAATTGGAGATCTAAACTTGTCCAAATTAGTAACATAAACTCACCGTACAAAATCACAGATGGGTGGCCGCGTGAGGGGGAGTGGCGTTCGTGGCTGGCCAAGTTCGTGGTGGTGGCTGCGTTCTGTTCGCTGTTCGTGCCTTCGTGGTGGCTGGCTGCGTTCGTGCCTTCCGTTCGACGTTCGTGCCTTCGCGGTGGATGTGGCCGCGTGAGGGGTGGTGGCTGCGTGAGGGGTGCTGTTTGTGCAGAGAAAAAATCTAGATCTAGAGATGAGATGTGTGTCACTGTGTCGTGTGAGGCTGTGTCTGTGAGAGAGACCGAGAGAGAGAATAGAGAGAAAAAGGGGTGTGTCGTGTGTGAAGTCTGAGTGTGTGAGAGAGAAAAAAAGGGAGCAGTTTACATTGATTTGACGGTGAGAGGAGAGCATTGATCTGACGGTGAGAGATAGAGAGAAAAAAAAACCAAGTGAGCTAAACGGGCTAGCCCGGCCCGTTTTCGGGTTAACCCGTTTTAATGGGCCTAAATGGGCAATAGACTGAAAATATAGGCTCGGCGCGGCCCATTTTACGGGTTAAACGGGCCAGCCCGTTGGGCCTAGCCCAAATTGTCACTCTTACATATGTATGAATCGCCTTTGCAATCAGATGAAGAAGACATATGGTTTAGCAATGATGAGTTCAATACGGAATAAAAAGGTATGTTTTATAAAAATGAACAAAGTGGAGTTATATAAAGTATACAAGTTCAGCCTCACCAGGATGGTTGGCATGTGTATTTAGATTCCATTCTTTGTATTGTTATAACTGTAATTTCATTAATGTGAACATGTTCCTCCTCTAATTTACTATGATGTTCTGTTTGTAGTTGGAGGGCATAGGAGGGCAAAAGTCTATATGTGGTGCAAATTATAACAAATCGGTGCTTTTATCAATTTCTGAGTTTTCTATCTTTCTATTAAGACATATTTATCTGTTTACTGCGTATTATGTAGATGAAGTTGTTTTGTGTGCATTAAGTTGGTTGCAACATGGACTGCAAATTGTGATACTTAAATGCAATGTGTTTATGTTATTTAGTTGGTTAATTAATGTTTGGTAATGGTAGTATTATAAGTTTTTGCGTAGAAGGTGATTGCAGAATAATTACTACTACAAATGTTGTGAAAATGACTTTATATTATATCGATGGTCCAATATGTTAGTATTAGTTCTTAGGCGTAATGACATTTGAATTGGCCGAATATGTTAGTATTAGTTCTTGGTTTGCGTCAGACTAGACCTACTCACGATTTGAAGTGCTCTAATAATTGGTTTATTTTACTTTTTTTTGCGTTAGATTGGATGTTGGCACATTTGAATTTGTGTAATTATTAGTTACTATTACTTTTTGGTCTAATTTAAATGTCCATTTCTTATTTGTGGACATTAATACAAATCATTAACCTCAGAAATTGTAATGCATTAGAAAATCCATAATCCATAATATATACATTAATTATCTGAAACCACTTTTAGTGCTGAGCCAATGACTGATGACCTAAGTACAAAGTCTATGCATAGTATAATGCATGCATATATCCTAACTACTTACAAGACATTCATGTCCCTTAGTCATCAAAACATAGCCAATTACAACACATACTATGATGTTCTTCAAAGATAGACATGAACATCGTCAGGGTCTACCATTACATCAACAACACTGAGTAGTGGTCTTCCATCACATGCCACAAAAAAAGGCAAATCAAAATATCGCTACATGTACATATTGAACCATTCACAACATCCACACTTCGTCTGATCATTATGGGTTCGAATACTTAATAGTACTCTACTAAGCGTCAGCATTCTTCTATAAATCAGGCAAATTCTCATTGTGTCCTCCAGTCAACAATGACATGGCCATATTCATGTGCACAACTCTCTCTAGAATCTGTAGGTAATAATTGTATTGTATGAATTAGTAATTAGTAATTGACGATAGATGGTTTGTATGGAATATATATTAAGACAATTAAGTTAATAAATTCTCACCAGACGAACTATGTTGTTCATGAATAAGTCCTCCATGTCCATAAACCTCATCACCTACAATTCAAAGTTGTTGCTGTGAAGATAACAAATAAATGAGGACCACTATAATGTAGACAAATGCACATTATACTTGCATGATATTCATCTGTGGTAAATGTGGAATTAGATGTTTATACTAATCTATGTCCTTCGTTGGGAACCCCTCGTGGCTCCTTCAACTCCCACATGTGATCTTCAAATACCCACTTCAAGAACTTGTTAGGATACTCGTCTGTGGCAACCATTTGTGCTATGACCTCGCAGTATTATAGTAATTAATATTTAGCATTGATTCAATAGTTCAGAAGATGGTGTCAATACAATGCCAGCATATTGCAGAAATTCATACCAAAGTCTCTAGAGTTAGAGTTCTCGATACACTGGAGTCTAGTTCAATGTGAGAATCAAATTGGTACAACAACTTATCATCTATGCATATAACACCTAAATAAAAGTGGCCAAAGACCTCTTCCTGTATTGGTACATATATCTAGTTCATTTAAACGTGGTTAGGTCGTGAAGTCATGAAAATAATTTCTAAAATCCCCAATTAATAATTTAAAAAGGAAAAAGTAAAATTTTGTTTTGTGAATAGTGGGTTAAACGATATAATTTCAGAAGCATTTCAGTCATTTGCCAACGGTAGGTCAATTTTTGGACTTTTTCCAAAATTTCCAGAAAATTTTTCATAAATCACAAATAATGGAAAAAACTATTTTGTAAAGAAAGACATTTTTTTGGATTGGTCTAGTATTTTTATGCTATTTAAAACGCATTCCGTCAGTTAAAACGTAAACCATTTTCTGTTTAAATCTCAACGTCAAATAAAAACTATCTTTTTCTATACTAAGAATAACTATGTATACTATAACCATTTTTCTAAGATGAAAATAAATCAATAAACACATATATCACATAATATTCAGATAAAACAGAATAAATACGGAAATGATACAAACGGAAGTTTCATAGGACTTAAACTGGTTTCTGTTTGAATTACAATGTCAAACGAAAACTACTAGTTTCTATATTAGATAGAACTCTATTTGTCCTTGTAGTTTTTCATCTCGATAGTTTCCTAGTCTTTGAGTATTTCCGTTCCCCAATTAACATGTTACGTAATTCATCTTAGAGGGACTAAAACAGTAACATTTTCATGTTCTTCTATAAAAATTCCTAACTTTATTTCTAAAATCTTCAAATAATATCAAATCACTATTTAAATCCTCAAACTTCCATTTTTGAGTCAAATTAGAATTTTTATATCATTATAAACTTATTCTGACAGTTAGAAACGTCTACAGAATACTGTTTTAACTTTTACGTCACCTTTAAACCATTACTTATTATATGAAAATTCTAAGAATAATCTTAATCCTCTATAATTAACACTCTGTCTCATAGAGTGAAAATTTGGGATGTTACAATTCTACCCCCTTAAAAAAAATTTCGTCCTCGATATTTTGCAGATACTCTTAGTAAATAACTCTTATCATCTGAAAACTCTCATCTGACAAACTACCCAATATCACTTCACCTGTTTATATACTAAATCCGCCTAACTTTCAAAATAACATACTCAACTATTACCTGGTGTATCTTTGTTTCTAACTACAAAGTAATCTCTCACCTTCTGTCGAAACTAAAATTTTAAATTTCTTACTCATGTTGGTCCACACTAGTCATCCTTTTCATCTCTTATCTCCAAAAGAACTTGTCAATACCAAGAGCTCCTATTTGACACACATATCATTTTCCTAACTTGGCTATACCCTGATCCTCTTATCACTAAAAATACCTTGGCAAGTTATTCCAATAACTATCAAATCTTAACAACAATTCTATCATTAAAAAAATATATAATATTACTCCACTGATCTATATGTTCAACTCTAACCTTAAGGATAACATATTCACATTCCTTTGAGTACCTCTGTTTTCAGCTATAGGGTAAATCTTACATTTCCTTACTCTTAGGAATTCAACATATCAGTTCATACTAATTACCATTGTCATCTCTCCACTATTGGCGAGCTAGTGGGTTAATTATGCCTATATTTTGACCTTAAGTAGTAAGAAAATAATAATAATTCTATGACTAACGTGTCATCATCCAGATCATACACTTAGTTTATAAATGTAAGTTTCTATCTATAATAGAAAGAACATAATATCAGAAACATATATATATATATATTCATATACATTCAACACAATCGACATACAAAAAAAATCACTGATATATATATAGTAAATATTTTACAAGCATCGCTAATATGCTCTATATCTATAAACGTCTCCAAAAGGTTATATCCCAACATCGGGTGTTATGATTCAAGCCTACTAATAAATAGATTACATCTATATTTAAAACAGAAAGCAAAACAACACATCGTCCTAGACCCCACAACTCGTAGGAAGATCTTCATTTGTTCGCTCCATGACCCTTATGTTGCGATGTTTGATGGTGTGCTACTGATGTTGGCTTTTGTTCTCTACAATTGTTTGACAAATGCTTAATCTTCCCATATTTGAAACAAGTTGCTCCCCTCTGGTTACAAATGCTAGAATGGTGTCCCAGCTTCCCGCAATTAAAACTCTTTAGCATATTTGACCCTTGATTGCCATAACTTCCACTCCTTCCAACAGGTCCATTATTCTGGTTCTGTTGTGAATTCCTAAAACTCCCCGAGTTCCTTGTATAAGGGACTCGGGGAGTTTCAGGAATTCACATGAGTTCCTTGTATAAGGTCCATTATTCCGGTCCACCCATGTTGCTTTTCACCACTACTTTCTCCTTCAATATCTCCATCTTCTGGCAGTTTTCAACTAAAGGATGAAATTGACGGATCTCCAGTGCTGAAATAGCTTCCTTAATTTCGTAACGATGTCCTGCTTCAAAACGTTTGCATTTCCATGCTTCATCAGGTTGAAGTTGGAAAAAACGAAAGTACTTAGCTAAAGATTCGAACTTGGCTGCATACGCGTCTACAGTCATATCTTTTTGCGGTAAACTTAGGAACTCTTGTTCCCTTTCAGTCTGAGCACTTTGTGGAAAATACTTTGCTAAAAACCTTGTGCGAAATATTGTCCACGTAATCTCCTGATGCTTTGCTTCTAGAAGCTGTTGCGGTCCCTTCCACCAATACTCTGCATCACCTACCAATAGGTAAGATGCATAGGGTGCCTTTACCCCCTCAGGACAGTGTAAAGATGAAAATATCTTTTCTAATTCCTGAATCCAAATATTAGCTTTCTCCGGATCAAGTTCCCCATTGAACTGTTGTGGATTATGTTTCTTAAAATTAAAGAGTCTTTTACTATTAACAACTCTTTCTGCTCTTGCCTGTTTCTAAATATCTCTTTGTTCTGCTTGTTCAGCTTGTTGTGCCATAGTAGCAGCCATATCACTCATTGCACCAATCGCCCTTTCCATTGATTCACTATTACGTGTCATTGCTTCCTATAATTCAATCCGTAAAATTACATTTAAATCTATAAAGAAAATCAAACTATATCACACAAATTCAACCCAAGTCTATACTATTCTGTAATTATCTGGCGACTTTTTGAATTGACGACTTTCCCTACAAACCAACATGAATTCCAACCATATGTTTTGTCCTCACTTACATGCTTTTCAGAAGGTCTTTTTTCTTGTACAGTCCCATACCTGTACAGTATCGTTGACATAGGTAGTACCAATTAATTTTATTAAGTTCTCTTCAACTATACCGTCTCATATCAGTATAGTCTCAACTTTCCTCAGCTGTACCATCCCATTCTGGTACAACTTCGGCACTCGATTTTCCAGAACCAAACAAATCAATCAAATTCCACACAAAATTCACATAGCATAACAACTTATCAGAGTTCACGCAACTTAGGCTTAATAGACCTATACCCTAACACTCTCAAAAAGACTGAACTAGGCTCTGATACCACAAAATGCAACACTCTTTCTCCAAAAGGACATGACACCATAATAACCAAGAATTTCGTAAATTTCTTAAATAACATAGATGTAAAAACCATGTTTATTCCAAAAAATATGAGTAAATTTTTTTGTTACTTTTCTTAAAAGATGAGAAGAATGGGGAATTCATTCTTTCCAAGTCTTTTCGTTGAAAGTTAAAAACTGAGAATTTTGAATTAAACACCTGTGTAAAAACAATCTCGTCTCATATTTAGATATATTAGAGTTTCTCAAAAAGCTTGCATTAGTACAAGCATTTGGTCTACAAAGCGGAGTGTACTCCTCCGTCCTAATCCGAAGGTGTGATAACAGCCGCAACCTTCCTACTCTAAAGCGGAGTGTACTCCTCCATGCTGGCTTACTACGCCTCTCCTCTTTCCTTGTGTCGTTGTCTTCTCTTCGAACGATCTCTCTCATCTGCTTCAGAGGTAGCATCACGTCCAAGACTAAACAGTTCTCTACTCTACAATTGGGTCTATTGACCCTTCCTGCGGTGGTAAGCACATACCCAGAATATGTGCCCCACTGCGTCTTGGGGTCTATCTTCCACCCCAACCTCTCGACCTCAAGGGGTTGAATACTAAGCCGCCGGACAGGGACCAACCCACTCCTCGGGTAAACCATCTACTTAAACATACATCAAACACAACAAAGAAAACATGCAACGGTAAAAATCTTCACAAGTCATAAAAGAAAAGCACAAGAGATATAATATACCACATTCATGCTCCATATATTTAGAATTACTCTTCATAACACATACACAAATCATGCCATGCATTTAAATACAGCGAAATACAACATATATCATGCATATTACACAGTTAGAAATATATCATCACTTCAAGATATATTTATACATGCCACTTCTGTATCTCTGTAAACACACTGGTGCACTGCTCTAAGGAGACTTTTTCCAACCTTAACGCCAGTGAGCGATTGGTTGCAGTAAACTTATCAAAATAACCAGGGAGTCCCACCAAACCTCTGGAAATCATTCGGTAATACTACATTTAAACTGAATACCAAATCATAAATAGGTTCGTCAGTCAGATTTATCCAAGTCGGGTATACAACTCATCTCGACTCTAGGGTTATCACCTATCGGCCATTGAGACTTTCGAAGTCTGGATAATTCCAGTAGGAAATTGTAGCCCAACAAGACTCTATTTTCAACCCGTTATCTAGGTTGTAAGCTCATACATCTTTATGCAATGACAATTCAAATTGCATATAAATTTGCTTTGGTTTCTCTTGTAGAACTTTCTCACGTTTTACTGTATTACCTCTTGTAACATAAAAACTCGAAAAATTACTCTTATTCTTTCAACACGGAATAAATTCTCGTACACATTATCTCTGTTACTGCTTTTTTCTCGGTAAGTGATTTTTCTCGGATTTAAAATAATTTGACGATGCAATAATCACACGGCGGCAATGCCGACTGCGGTGACCAAACCATAACCGTTTTAAAGTGATAATAACATGCTTAAGTCTGTTTTCATAAAAGCCCTTTGAAAGTTTGCACCTAAATAATCTTCGCCACTTATATACAAAATCCCTAAGTCATGAATTTCAAGTAGCACATTAGTAAGGTTCCCAGGAAAGAGAGGTGAGTCAAAGCTTCTCAGAGATCTGGTCTTTCCTTGGCCAGAACAATACTAACGAACTATTCGACCCAACTATCTTTTTGTGTATCTATGGTAAAAATTGCAGTTTTATATATAGAAGGACCCCAAAACCAGGAATTTCTTTCAAACAATACAACGGTAGAGTTCTCAGAGAACCCCACAATTTGTACTATTTTACCTAGTCAACCTTTATATATATTTTTTTCAAAATTATTTAACAGTAATATATAGAAGGACCCCAAAACTAGGAATTTTATCCAAATAGTACAACGGTAGAGTTCCTGGAGAACCCCACATTTGTACTATTTTACCCAATCAGCCTTTATATATATTTTTGAAATCACTTGACAATAACCCCAAAGTTTTTGATACAAAAATAATAGTACAGATTTTAAATTCGATAGTTGACATTAATCACACGGGGCATAACCACTAGAGTGATTAAGCCTTAATAGTTAAAATTTTGGCAGTATATAATTATTAAATCTCATAAATAATTTTAACATTATAACATTACTAATAATAAAGCTCACAAATAGTAACAAACTCATAATTAAAAGCTTGTGAACAATTAGATAAAGCTTCAAACAATTAAATAAAACTTATAAACACATAAATCACCAAAGTGACTAACAAACAAAGATCAAACCATATAGCTTTGAAAGAATTTACCCCTTACCACTTAAAATGAAGAACTTTGAAGATCAAAGCCTTAAACTCAAGAACAAGGAAAGAACTCTTGAAAACTAAAGAAAAACTCAAGAAAGCAAATAAAGGGGGAGAAAGAGAAATCTTATAAATGATTCAAGATTGGTGTAAAAATTATGAAGCACTCTCACCCCTATTTATAGGTGAAATGGGCAGCCAAGGGGAGGGAGAAGAGAGGAATTCCAAATCTGTTTGATGTCATGCATGATGATTTTAATTTATGCATTTTTAGGAAATTAAGTAATTCAATCTATTTTCAAATTGGTCTAAAGGTCTTCACATGGATCATGAAGCAAAAGATCTTCTCCCATTTTTACCCCTAGAGGTTTAAGTGAAAAAGAAGAGAAATAAAGGGTAAAATGGTATTTTAATAAATAAAAATTCAAAATAAAGCATTTAATTGTGAGGACCAATGAGAAACCTGAAAAATGCCATTCTTAGACCTAAAAACTTTTTAGAAAATTTTTGAGAATTTTACGGAAAAGGGTAAGATCATTGGTATATAACGTTTTGCATATACGCTCAAGGGTAATACAATAAATTTACAAAACCTTGTATGAAAATAATTTCTAAAATTCCCAATCAATAATTTAAAAATTTAAAATTAAAATTTAGTTTTATGAATAGTGGGTGGTATAATTTCAAGGGCATTTTAGTCATTTGCCAATAGCAGGTCAATTTTTGGACTTTTTTCAAAAATTCTAGAAAAATTACCATAAATCACAAATAATGGAAAACCACTATTTTGTGAAGAAAGACATTTTTCTGGGTTGGTTTAGTATTTTTATGCTATTTAAAACTCATTCCGTTAGTTAAAACGTAAACTGGTTTCTGTTTAAATCTCAACGTCAAATAAAAACTATCTTTTTCTATACTATGAATAACTATGTATACTAAAACCATTTTTTTAAGATGAAAATAAATCAATAAACACATATATCACATAATATTCAAGTAAAACAAAATAGGCTTAAACACCTTTTTCGTCCCTACAAAATGACCGAGTTTCATTTTTTGTCCCTGTAAAAAAAAATTTGTTTATGATCCCTGTAAAACAAAAGGTTTTATTTTTAGTCCCTGCAATATTGTTTTAGTCCCTGTAATATTCAATTCATGCTAAATTAGTCATTGTAATATGTGGACAATTTTGTTTTTAGTCCCTATAATACTATATCAATTTTATTTTACATGGACTAATTTGGTGAATATCTAAATATTACAGGGACTAATTCAACATGAATTGAACATTACAGGGACTAAAACAATATTGCAGGGACTAAAAATAAAACTTTTTGTTTTACCGGGATCATAAATAAATTTTTTTTTTCCAGGGACGAAAAATGAAACTCAATCATTTTACAGGGACGAAAAAAGTATTTAAACCAACATAATAAATACGGAAGCGATACAAATAGAAGTTTCATAAGACTTAAACTGGTTTCGGTTTTAATTACAACGTCAAACGAAAACTACTAGTTTTTATACTAGATAAAACTCTATTTGTCCTTATTGTTTTTCATCTCGATAGTTTTCTAGTCTCCGGGTATTTATCCATTCCCCAATTAATGTGTTACGTGATTCATCTTAGAGGGACTAAAACAGTAAATTTTCATGTTCTCCTCTAAAAATTCCCAACTTAATTTCTAAAATCCTAAAATAATATCAAATCACCATCTGAATCCTCAAACTTCCATTTCTGAGTCAAATTGGAATTTTTATATTATTATGAACTTATTCTGATAGTCAGAAACGTCTACAGAATACCGTTTTAACTTCTTCGTCAGCTTTAAACCATTATTTATCATATCAAAATTCTAAGAATAATCTTAATCCTCTAAAATTAATACTCTGTCTTATAGAGTAAAAATTTGGGATGTTACATAAACAATATTTGGCAACACTAAGTGTAAGTTACTTCTTATCGCAAATGAAGGGGGAAGGCCCCATATTTCTGAGCCAGGTGGCTTTAAGGGCCATCCAATTGATGAGCTGAAAATAAAACATTCAAGGCCGTCAAAAAAAAAAAATAGCAAAACTTATGAAAACCATAAATTTATTCCAACTGAGGTAAATATTTGTACCTGAATAGTGACTTTTCTTCCAGGAATGAGACAATCAAAGTCAGACCCTTTACCCTTGGTGTCACCTACCTTGAATACCACTTCACTACATGACGTATAGGAAATTTTTATCACAGCATATATAAATGGTCGTTATGAGAACAATTAAGTTGCAATGAATCAATCATTTAAATTAACATGTCAATACTAAATTCGGATCCTGGTCTGGACTCCAAATATACGCACATAGTTGGACTTGCTCAGGCTTAAGTTGCATGTCAACAGTCGGCCTCAGTTTACAGTTAACGTACTGTGGTTTAGGGAAATAGTTAACACAACCAACACATACCACACAACAAAATAATTATATAAATTGATCTATATGTATATATTTTCATGCTTCTGGGTAACGAAGACAACGTCTTCCATCTTCGCCCAATCTCACCTGTAGCGTGTCGATGCGGCCCAAACACGTTCCAGGAACTCAAATACTTTTTGTAAATTATTATTATTATTGTTATTAGTATTATATTATATATTATATATTAGTATTCATAGTTAAATGGATATGATATCTTATGTTATTGTATCGTATTCATATTCATTCATATTATACGACACATGTATCTATTTTTTTAAAGGAATAGTGATATATACATTATATATTTATATGTTATATTTATATTATATATATATATTACATTTAACTTTATATATAAATATAACCACACATTATTATTATATTCCAAAATTAACAATACATGACGTCCATTTATGTAATATTGATTATTGATATATATAATATTTATTAAATTAATATTGTAGCCTTCTAACTTCTGTCCCACGATTTCCCTAAAAAAAAATTAACTTTTGCTGCACGATTCACAAGTCCCGCTTTGTTTGAAAGTGTATGTATTTTGTCCTGCCTAATAATTTATTATTATTATTATTAATTATTTATATTAGAGTAAATGGTCAAATTGCCCCCTGAAAGATGTAGGGATTTGCAAGTAGGTCCCTGAAAGATGGAAATAAAAAAACCCGTCCCTGAAAGATACCTCTCGCTGTCAAATAGGTCCCTGACGTCATTTTTGACATTATTAGGGGTCATTTTGAAATTTTAAAAATTTAGATGGATAAAAAAAAATGAGAGCATTGATTCTTTCCCTCACACAATCCTTTCTCCCCACCCCAACACTCTCTCTCCTTTCCACCGCCCTCTCACTCTTCTGTCTCACCATCTTCCTCTTCTTCTTCACCACTACTCTCACAACTCCCTCACCTCCTTCTTCTTCCCCCTTCCCCCTCCACCACCACCACCGTCCCATTCCTAGTCGACCCTCGCCACGCCACACCCACCCACCTTGCTTGTCGCACACAACCAAACAAAGCACAATCACAATCGCAGTTCAACTCAACCGCCAAAAAACAAAAGAATAACTGAATAATGAGTGAATATAATAACCCCCTGCAACAACCAACCCACTTGCCTCACCTTCGGGGATTTCATAGCACCTTGACCATTAAACCCGAACTTAGCTTGATTATATTATATATTATTATTGTTGTTATCATTGTTGTTGTTGTTGTTGTGTGGAAAGGGGAAAACAGAGGAGGGGGGTCTCGTGTGTGTGTGTGTGGGACCGTGGGAGGGAGCTTCTTATTTGTGTATGTGTGTAAGTGGGGGGAATAAGAAGGAGGTGAGGGAGTTGTGAGAGTGGTGGTGAAGAGGAAGAGGAAGATGGTGAGACAGAAGAGTGAGAGGGCGGTGGAAAGGAGAGAGAGTGTTGGGGTGGGGAGAAAGGATTGTGTGAGGGAAAGAATAAGTGTTCTTATTTTTTTTTGATCCATCTAAATCTTTAAAATTTCAAAATGACCTCTAATAATGTCAAAAATGACGCCAGGGACCTATTTGACAGCGAGAGGTATCTTTCAGGGACGGGTTTTTTTATTTCCATCTTTCAGGGACCTACTTGCAAATCCCTGCATCTTTTAGGGGGCAATTTGACCATTTACTCATTTATATTAATAGGAATAATATAACGTTCATATTGACTAATCACATCAATCATCCTCTTATCGGCCTCATAAAGGGTGGATGTAAATCTGAGCTCCTGCTTAACACCTTTTTTGACTGTCTTCTTACCCTCTTCGCTCTTACCCTCTTCATTTTTTACTCTCTCTAAATCATAGCACTTCTACACACTGGTTAGGTTCATATGGCTTCATCCAGCTCTACCGGTGGAGGAGGACAGCGACTTGCATATGTTAACAAGATATGCAAGTGTGGCAAAATAGCAGACATCAAAGTCTCAACTACTGCCAATAATCCACACAAATTGTTTTACATGTAACATCTCAAATTTTCACTTTATGAGGCAGAATATTAATTTTGGAGAATTAGAATTATCCTTAAGATGTTCAAATGATAAGTAATGGTTTAAAACTAACGTAGAAATCAAAACGGTATTCTGTGAATGTCTTTGACTGTCAGAATAAGTCTATAAGATATGAAAATTTCAAATTGAAAGAGTGACTTAATGTTATCTTTGGATTTTAGAAATTAAGTTTGAAATTTTGGAAAAGAGCATAAGAAATATCACCGTTTTAGTCCCTCTAAGATGAATCATGTAACACGTTAACTGGGAAACGGATAAATATCCAGAGACTAGGAAATGATCGAGATAATAACTAAAAGGACAAATAGAGTTTTATCTAGTATAGAAATTAGTAGTTTTCGTTTGGTGTTGTAATTCAAACGAAAAACCAGTTTAAGTACGTCTTATGTAATTTCCGTCTGAATCATTTTCGTCTTTATTCTGTTTTATTTGAATATTATGAGTTATATGTGTTTATTGATTTATTTTCGTCTTAGAAAAATGACTTAATATACATAATTATTCTCCGTATTGAAACGGATAGTTTTTGTTTGACGTCGCGTTTTAAATAGAAAATAGTTTACGTTTTAACTGACGGAATAGGTTTTAATTAGCATGAGTGTACGAAACCAACCTATAAAATTATCTTCCTTCACAAAAATTATTTCTTTCAATATTTGTAATTTCCTGGAATATTTATGGAATCTTTGAAAAACTTTCAAAATTTACAGAGAAATACGTTGAACGAAGCGAATAGCGCAAATATCTTGATTCACATTGTAAAATTATGTGATAAAAGTCCAAAACCCTTTTATTTTTATTTTTAAATATTTATTTGAGGATTTTAAAAATTATTTTTACATCAGGTTATTAAAACATTGTTTGTTCACTTAAATACGATATATCAGCAGAATAGAGACGAATAGAGAACTAACGGGTACGATATAGGAACTTAGGATTTTTGGGACACTTAAATGCAATTTTATGAAGTGTGAATAGTGATTAGTCAACTATAGATTTTAATGTTGACCTTGAATAGTGTAGGGCTATGTACAATTACTATTTTACCCTTGGTTGTATACTTATTTACCAAAACATAACCTTTTTAACCTAGCTATCCCATGGCCCAAATTTATCCTCATTTGGTCGACATCCTCAAGGCATTTAGGAGGGTTGGATTGCTCTTCTTACATGGATTGAATCCTTGTGAAATGCTTTGAACCAATTAGGATTTAGTTAATTAGTTTTTTATTTATTTAATTTGAACCATGGTTTTTTTTTGACAAATTTGAACCATGGTTAGGTTAAAAGTCAACTAGAGTTGTCTAATTAACCCAAGCTTGGTCGCCCCCTCCCCTATAAATATCCCCCTCCATGCTTCATAAAATCTTACACTAAACTTGAAGCATTTCCAAGTTTATTTTTTCTTACCTCTTTAAAGCTTTCATATTTCCTTCTTTGAGTTTTAGTTTTTTTTCAAGCTTTGTTCTTCATAAGCTTTTCTTTAAAAGGTAAGGGGAAGCTCTTGCAAAATTATTTGAGAAGTTATAAGTTTGATTTTTGGTTGCTAATCACTTAAGTGATTCATGTGTTATAGCTTTATAGCTATTTATTTAAGCTTTATAATTGTTTCATGGCTTTGATTTAATTGTTGTGAGCTTTTATTATTAGTAATGTTATAAGACTAAATTGTTTATAAATTTTAGTGATAGTAATGTTATAATGGCAAAATTGGTTTTGAGTTTTAAATATTTATACTGTTATAATAGCCAATTTTAGACTATCACAGTATAATTGAACCGTAAAACTATTGTAATCTATTTCTTTATGAAAAACCCTAAAATTTGTCTACCATTGATATACAGAAAGATGGTTGGGATGAATGATTTATTGGTATTGTTCTAGCTAAGGAAAGATAAGGTCTTTTGAGAAGCTTTAGCTCGCCTCTCTTTCCTGGGAACTATACCGATGTGCTGTTTATAAAATCTTAACCTAGGGAGTCTAGATATACATGGTTAAGATAAATTTGGAAAGATTTTTTATTGGGTTACTGACTATACACGAATGTGCATTTAAAATAAATCTCTTCTCTCTATAGATCGAGTAACGACGGCGCTGCCGGAAAACTCGATCTTTGCTTTTAATTTATCTTGAACTATTAAACAGCGATTTCGCTAATATATATATACCAGCTGACTGGGTAAAACAATGCTTACCGTAGGGTTCTTTTGAGAATTCTACTGCTGTATTATTTGGCAAAAATTCCTGATTTGGTGCCCGTCATTTTAGTTTTCAATGCCATACTGATATGCAAAGGCTGATTGGGTAAAATAGTACAATAGTGAAGGGTTCTTAGTGAACTTTACTGTTATACTATTTGGTATAAATTCCTGGTTTGGGGTCCTTTACATATTTGACAAGGAAAATTAGTGAAGCAAGCCTTCAACGGGCTTTTTTTGAAAACAAACTTGTGTTTAATTATTTCGGTAATAAATCTGTTTGATCTCGTTCACGTAGTTTTTTTTTACCAAAACACTCTAAAAATTGGGCGTTGATCACCTCAGTCGGCTCTACCACCGTGTGATTATTCTGTCATCAGATTTATTTAAAGTCGAGGAAAATCACTTACCGAGTAAAAAGCAGTAACAGAAATAATGTGTACTAAAATTTATTCCGTGTTAAAAGAGTAAGAGTGTTTTACGAGATTTTGTATTACAAGAGGTAATACAGTAAAATGCGAGAAAGTTTTACAAGAGAAATATTTTACGAGATTTTGTATTGCAAGAGGTAATACAGTAAAACAAGAGAAAGTTTTACAAGAAAAATTAAAGTGAATTTATACGCAATTTTGAATTGTACGTATGAGCTGACAACCTAGAGAACGGGTTGAGAATATAGCACAGTTGGTTACAATTGCCTAATGGGATTATCCAGGTTTCAATAGTCTTATGTGGCCGAGTAGGTGAATACCCTTGAGCTGAGACGAGTTGTATACCCGACTTGGATAAATCTGACTGACTGGCTTATTCATGATTTGATAAATCATTTTTAAATGTGGCATTACCGAATGATTTCCTGAAGTTCAGATCGGACAATCTGGTTATTCTGTTAAATTTGCTACAGCTAATCACTCAATGGTGTTTTGGTGGAAAAAGTCTCCTTGGAGCAGTACACCAGTGTGATTTGGATAGAGAAGGGTCATGCATAATTGTATCTGAAATGCTGATATAGATATGTTGTGTTAAATATGAAACCGAGTAAATAAAACATGTACTGTATTGAGTGTTTTGCTATGTGTTCTTGATATATGTATTGAGTGATGCATGATCTGTGAATATGTGTTTATACTTCTCTTTTCTTTTTGCTGTGGATTTGAGTTTCACCATTGCGTGTTTTCCTTGTTGTGTTTGATACATGTTTAAGTAGATGGTTAACCCAAGGAATGAGCTAGTTCCAATCCAAAGGCTAACTCTCAGAAGGGGATCCAAAGGAGAACGTTGCATGGATTGATAGGGATCCCGAGAAGAAACTGTGTTCGTTGTCTTATTTTGGGTAGAGGTCTAGAGACTTGACTGGCTCAAATGTTCACCGTATAAATCATTTTGAGAATTTGAGTATAATGAACTTTCATTGTAAAACTCTGATGATTATATATATGAGATCAAATTTGTGTTATTTTATATTTTTGCATTTAAAAACCCTTTGAAAAGAATTAGAGAAATATATTCTCCATCCTTATCATTATTTAAAGGAAAAAAGTTTTACCCACATTTTCGGAGAAGGAAGAATAAATTTTCATCAAATATTTTCTATGTTATTAAGAAATTCTTGGTTACTATTATGTAATATCCTTTTTAGAGAAAGGGTATTGCACTACACATGTAAAACCTACAGCTGTGACTTCTTCAAGCCACTTTGTTTCTACAAGTTTTATGCCTATCTACAAGTTTATGTTCTTCAGATCAATCTTTGAAGCAAAGAATTCACAATACAAGACCCATTGCATGCAAACTTCAAGTTTGAATTATCAATATATACATAGTATACAAAACTGCAGTATGCAGCAGCAGAAGAACATTGTCTTAAAAGGATGAAATTAAACACAGAAAGTAAAAAAGAAAAATGAATAAGAATACAAACCTTGAACTTCAAATTTTTTTTTTCTCTTCCCTCCTCTATACCAAAAGAGGGCTGATTGTTGTAGAACTTAAGATACATAAAACTCAAGCTGTGAGGTTGGAACAATTAACAACAATCTTGCCAGTAGAGAGAAGTTGAATATGATACAAAATTAGACGTTCCAGTGCAGGCTGTGATATCTCAAGTCCTTCTTCTTTAACAATAGAAAATCAACAAGCCAATACATGAGGCATAAAATAATCACCATCTAAAAAAAGGAATTAACCACTTCTTATCTAATATCTAATATAGTCAACTAAAAACTATAAATTTAGTATCATCCACTCTCCTTGCCACAACTAGTTGCAAGTAAAAATTGTCATGTGATCCAAAAAACTATCAAACAGAGAAATTCAATTTCTTCACCAATGGCAATACATGCATTTCTTTAACAAAAAAGACCAGCATTAGTTCAAAATTATATATGTAGGCAATTCAAATATAAAAAGTAAGAATTAAGAACTGTATGTTGCAAGTGTATATGTACAAACAAAATAAATTTTAGAAGACACACACAAGTGGCTTACCGTTTTGGGTTAAAATTATAGACAAGAAGGTCCTCATCCCAGAGAAATATATAATTATAGTCAGCAACTATGGATGCAAAAACCGTTTTGCAAACCACCTATGCCATCATGAAGAGCATTATTACACGTGAATTTAATCTTCATAGCAGATGATTGCAATTAGGGAAAACAGATTCACATATGAGTTGATTATACCATTTTGTTTGATTGATAGCAGACACATGTATGGCATGATTACTCCAAGATAAATTCTTCTTTCTGCTTAGCTCCTACTGCAATAGCCAACAAGTTCAATGGGCACTTTGAAATTCTCTGAAGCAAAAACAATTGAAAAAAGAAAGCAAGAACAGAAAGAAAATTAATATGTGTGTGTGTCTTATAAAGTACTATGTTCCTTTCATTTCATGGTTCTATTTATGCTCTTATATATCAGATTACTGGCTCAAGATAAAACTCCAAATAATCAACTTCAAGTAGAAACAAATACTTCATAGGTGGTGGACTGTGTCTGGATCATCCAATTGATTGACAATATTTTAGTACGATTCCTAGGGGATTCAAGCATGGAATTTTAAAACCAACTAATATAAATTATTTCCATCCAAATTAAATCATCAAATTAAGCAAGAGAAAAAAGGTTGAGAGTAATTAAAATGAAATATATCAAATACCTGGTAGTTTTCTGGGTGCGTATAACAGATTCCGTTCTCTCCTTCAAGCGTTGGTATGAACTCATCAATAAGGGGATGAATCTCCTGGACATTTGGATCAAATACCAGCAATCCGTAGGTAAAAGTCTAACAACAAGAGTTGCAGCAAGAAAAAACAGCACACATTGCAAAGAAATTATCATTTGCAAGTGTACCCATAAAGTGTAAAACTTTAGCAAATTTAATGACAGGGTCTTTTCTTGCAATTTTTGTAGTGTATCAACCATTCAATAGCAATTAATATTAAGAACTAAAATATAATAACAAAAAAAATAACAATCTGCTATTACCAGTAACTTTGCTCCTTTTCGAGTGAAGCACGAGGTAGTAATTCATTCACCCTTAGCATTCACCCATGTATTAACATCAAAACCTAGAAAAGAAATACAGGAGCTAAATGTAATAATTTATGCTTTATACAGTCTTGCAGTGCTGTATTACCAGCAATACAACCAGATTTGAAGAATAACCAAGCTTAAATAATGAATCCACTTGCTCATTAACTAAATAAAACTTGCTTATTGTTGTAAATCTGTTAATTCAAGTTAGTTAGTTTGTTAGTAGGAAAGTTAGTTGTGTAAGTGGAGTTAGTTAAGTCTGTTAGTGTGGTATGTGTGTATCGTGTGTATTGTGACCAAGCACCCAGCCGATGTGGGACTTGGACAAAGTGTATAAATACAAGTGTATTGGGTGCAAAGTGAATAATGAAAAATCAGTGCATGTGTGTGGGTAAAAAGTGATCCCACCACTTTCTGTAATTGTGTGTTCTTTGTGTTTCTCTCTCTCTCTCTTTCGATACTGTGTGTGTGAGGTTAATCCGAGTGTGAGTGAAACACTTTGGTGAGGATTGTGAGTGACCACAAATCCTACGTGTGCGTCCAACGCCTGCGTCCAGTGTTTTGCGTCCAACACAGTGCAGGAGGCTCGTGCGTCCAATACCGGGACTTGCGTCCAACAAGTGGTATCAGTAGCAAGGTTCGATCTTGAGGGAATTCTTGCTGTGTGCTGCGATCATGGCGACCTCCAATAACCATGGTTTCCCAGCCTCCTTACCGATTCTTGATGGGAAGAATTGGGACAAGTGGAGCAATCAGATGGAGGCAATTCTGGGCTTTCAAGATGTGCTGGAATTGGTTAAAACTGGTTATGACAAAATCGTGGAGAAGATGGATGCAACTGAGGCAAAGGATGTGAAGAAGAGAGATTACAAGGCCCTGTTCATACTCCACCAATGTGTTGATGCAAGAAACTATGAAAAGATTTCTCAATGCAAGACTGCGAAATCTGCATGGGATGTCTTAGAACAGGCCTATGCAGGTGCTGAAAAAATAAAGAAAGTAAGGCTGCAAACATTGAAGAGGCAGTATGAGTTGCTTGCTATGGAAGCAACTGAAGGAGTAGGGGTTTACTTCAATCGTGTTCAAACCTTGGTGAATCAAATGAAGAGCTGTGGGAAGAAGGTCTCTGATCAATCAATAATTGAGAAGATCTTGAGAACTCTGTCCCCAAGATTCGATGTTATTGCTGTATCCATTGAAGAGACTAAGGATCTCAGCAACATGAAGGTTGAGGAACTCCTAGGCTCACTTGAGGCCTATGAGTGCAGACTCAGTGGAAGAGAGAATGAAAAAGGTGGAGAACAGGCCCTGCAGGCTCAATCAAATTGGAGAAAAGATGCTGGTGAAGGTTCAAGAAACAGAAGGGGAAAAGGAAAATGGAGAGGTGGTAGAGGTAGGGGTCAACAGAATTGGAATCACCAAAATTCCAATCCTGGAAAACCCCAATTCAATCAGAAAAATGGTGATGGCAAGCAAAAGAAGCCTGAAGCAGCTGGATTCAAAGGAAGAGGAGAGAAGAAAAGAGACAAAAGCCAGATTCAATGTTATCACTGCGGCAAGTGGGGTCATTACCAAGATGAGTGCTACTCCAATCCGAATAGAAGGGAACCCAGAGATGATGAAGCACAGCTGGTCCAAGAGGAGCAAGATGATTCTGGACAGGTGTTATTGATGGTGACAACTGAGCCTGAGATTAGTGATGCCCAGTTCTGGTACTTAGATACTGGATGCTCCACTCATATGACAGGAAGAAGGGATTGGTTTGTTAATCTTGACCCTGCAGTAAAGAGCAAAGTTAAGTTTGCAGATGACACAACCCTTACTGCAGAAGGGATTGGCAGGGTCCTTATCAAGAGAAAAAATGGGAAGCACTCCTTCATTTCAGATGTACTGTTTGTACCTGGAATGAAAAGCAATCTGCTCAGCCTTGGGCAATTGCTTGAAAAAGGATATATGATGACAATGGAGAATAGAACACTCAAGGTGTTTGATGATAGCAGAAGGCTGGTCCTCATGGCTCCCTTGTCTGCAAACAGAACTTTCAAAGTGGGAATTCAGGTGTTGGATCACAAGTGCCTGGCTACTACACATGACAGAGATGAATGGGTTTGGCATTACAGATTTGGACACCTAAATTATAGGGATCTAAATCTGGTAAGCAGTATGGTGAATGGCATTCCTCAGATCAGTATGCCAAGTGAGATGTGTGAATAATGCTTGGAAGCAAAGCAACCAAGAAATTCATTCAAGAGCCAGGTACCAGCCAGATCAAAGGAGAAGCTACAAGTGGTGTATTCTGATGTTTGTGGCCCAATGCAGACAGAGTCTCATGGGAGGAATAGGTACTTTGTTTCTTTCATTGATGACTTTACTAGAAAAACATGGATTTATTTGATTCCTAGAAAAGATGATGTATTTGAGACCTGTAAAAAATTTAAGGTCCAAGCTGAAAAATATAGTGGAAAAAGCCTGAAAATCCTTAGAACAGATGGAGGGGGTGAGTTTGTATCAAATGAGTTTAAAAGGCTGTGTGAAAAAGAGGGAATTATCCATGAGATTACACCACCCTATACTCCTCAACATAATGGCATAGCTGAGAGAAAAAATAGAACCATCATGAACATGGTTAGGAGTATGCTGAAAAGTAAAAACTTGCCTAAGTTCCTTTGGGGGGAAGCAGTCTCTACTGCTGTGTATATTCTGAATAGGAGTCCAACCAAGAGTTTGGAGGGAGTCACACCTGAAGAGGCTTGGACTGGTTGCAGGCCTAGTGTGGCACATTTTCGTGTATTTGGTTCTATTTGTTTCAGGCACATCCCTGATCAAGTGAGAAGAAAGCTGGATGACAAAGGAGAACAACTGATACTTGTAGGCTACCATCCAACTGGTGGCTACAGGTTATATGATCCAAGAAGCAAACAGCTAATCACAAGCAGAGATGTGGTTGTGGATGAAACCAGAAGCTGGAACTGGGAGACTAAGACTATGCCAAGACAATCCACAATGATCCTGGAGCTGAATCCAGCTGAGAGCAAAGAAGGAGAGTCAACTACAACTGCTGAAGGGAGGAGACCTTAGAGAACCAGAGTCATGCCACAAAGACTGCAAGACTATGATGTGGTTTCTGATGCTGCAGTCAATTTAGAAGGAGATCTTGTCCACTTTGCATTATTTTCTGAAGCTGAACCTGTGAATGTGGAAGAAGCCATGCAGAATCCTAAGTGGATCAGTGCTATGGAAGAAGAGCTAAGTTCAATTGAAAGAAATCAGACCTGGGAACTAGTGTCCCTACCACATCAGAAACAAGCCATAGATGTCAAATGGGTATATAAGGTGAAAGTGAATCCAGCTGGTGAGGTGATTAAGTACAAGGCAAGACTAGTGGTAAGAGGTTTTTTGCAAAAAGCAGGAATTGATTATGGTGAGGTGTTTGCACCTGTGGCAAGAATGGAGATAGTGAGAATGGTGGTTGCCATTGCTAGTCAAGAAGGCTGGCCAATCCACCAAATGGATGTTAAGTCTGCCTTCTTGAATGGACCACTTGAAGAAGAAGTATATGTAAGCCAGCCACCTGGTTTTGTTGCTGTTGATCAAGAAGACAAAGTTCTCAGATTAAGGAATGCCTTGTATGGCCTGAAACAGGCTCCAAGGGCCTGGAATAGAAGGATTGATGGCTTCCTGCAGCAGATTGGTTTCACAAAATGCACATGTGAATTTGGAGTATATGTGAAGAAGGGAGAGGGAACTGGTTTTCTCTTTGTAGTCCTGTATGTAGATGACTTGCTGGTCACAGGAAGCAGTGTTGAAGAAGTGACAAAATTCAAGAGGGAAATGATGACTGAATTTGAAATGACAGACTTGGGGCATTTGTCCTATTTTCTGGGCATTGAATTTGCCAGTACTGAGAAGGGAATCATCATGAGCCAGAAGAAATATGCAATAGACATGCTCAAGAAGTTCAACATGTCATCTTGCAATCCTGCAGAAACACCTGCTGAAACAGGGTTGGTCCTTATGAAGGATGGAGATGAAGGACTAGTGGATGCTACTCAATATAGACAAATGGTAGGTTCTCTAAGGTATTTGTGCAATACCAGACCTGACCTCTCATTCAGTGTTGGACTGATAAGCAGGTTCATGGAGAAGCCAAGGATTTCACATTCTCTAGCTGCCAAGAGAATCCTGAGATATGTGAAAGGCACCTTGGACTATGGTATTCTTTTCCCAGATAGTAAAGAAGGATCTCAACCTGAGATTTATGGCTACTCTGATGCAGATTGGAGTGGAGACAAGGATGATAGGAAAAGTACAGCATGGTATGTTTTTCTGTATGGAAAAGCACCAATTTCATGGTGTTCAAAGAAGGAATCAATTGTGGCTCTATCCTCATGTGAGGCTGAGTATGTAGCAGCGTCCATGAGTGCTTGTCAAGCACTTTGGCTTGATTCATTGTTGCAGGAAATGAAAGTTAAAAAAGGAGGTGCTGTGAAGCTATTAGTGGATAACAAGTCAGCAATAAACTTGGCAAAACACCCGATTGCACATGGAAGGAGCAAGCATATAGAAACCCGATTTCACTTCCTTAGAGATCAAGTTGGAAAAGGAAGATTGGAGCTGGAATATTGCAAGACAGAAGACCAAGTTGCTGATGTTTTGACAAAACCTATGAAGAGGGATAGGTTTAAGAAATTGAGAGCTGAGATGGGTGTGTTGAATGTTGCAAACTTGAATTAAGGGGGTGTGTTGTAAATCTGTTAATTCAAGTTAGTTAGTTTGTTAGTAGGAAAGTTAGTTGTGTAAGTGGAGTTAGTTAAGTCTGTTAGTGTGGTATGTGTGTATCGTGTGTATTGTGACCAAGCACCCAGCCAATGTGGGACTTGGACAAAGTGTATAAATACAAGTGTATTGGGTGCAAAGTGAATAATGAAAAATCAGTGCATGTGTGTGTAGGTAACAAGATGAAACACAAGAAGGGGGGTTGAATTGTGTTTCTAAGCTTTTAAAAAACTTTTCGCAATGTTAGACGCTGGCTTGTGAAAACGTTGGACGCACAGCGTACTAAGATATTGGACGCACAAAGTTTCGAAATATTGGACGCACAATAGTTGTGAAATATTGGACGCACAAAAGTTGTGAAATATTGGATGCACAAAAGGATTGGACGCAGAGGCTTCTGCTAAGTTAAAAACTTGTTTTCTTTGTGCGATTTAAGGTGTATGAAAAACTTGTTGAAATAAAATCAATTCAATCCCCTTGATTAGTAATAAGCACAGATATAAAAAGAGTTAAGGGAAAGAAGAAATAACACAAGTTTTTATCCTGGTTCACCCTTTCCTAAGAGCTACGCCCAGTCCCCTCAAACTAGAGAGATTTCACTATCAAACCAGATAGGTACAAGTATTCTTTGCACGCAGCCTCTTCAGGCTAAAACCCAAGTATTCTTTGCACACAGCCTCTTCAGGCTAAATCCCAAGTATTCTTTGCACACAGCCTCTCCAGGCTAAATCCCAAGTATTCTTTGGACACAGCCTCTCCAGGCTAAATCCCAAGTATTCTTTGCACACAGCCTCTTCAGGCTAAATCAAGTATTCTTTTACAGTCAAGCCTCTCCAGGCTCAAACAACTCAGCAGAGTGTTTTTGATTTAAGTGCTGTCTAACTCACACAAGTGAGGATATGAAAACTAAAGCACTTCGAGAGTTAAGCAAACTCGCTTTTACAAGAAGATAGAAAATATACAAGACTTTCTATACAGAGTATAACAGATTGCACAGCGTTTTTGCTCTTTCTTTTTCGTTGTTCAGTCTCTTGTATTCTTCTTCTTGTTCACGGTATATATAAGCATTGATGAAGCTTCAGACTTGTTCTTCGAATAGCTCAGCTTCAGCCTTCATAAATATTACCGTTCTCTAATAGCATTAAATGCTATTTTCCCGTTGCTCTGAGGAGATCTACTTCAGTGAGTATGTCTGCGTTTCTTTCTCCTAAATCAGAAGCAACCAGTACTCAAAGTCTCAATTGTACAGTGGTTAATAGTAATATCTTATTGAGACAGAGAGAATACACTGTGTAAAGTAGAAAGATGTGTTAAGAGATATACAGAGTAGATAAAAGTACATTCTCTCTCTTAGTACACTTTCCACAGTGCTTTATGCTTTTCATTTAATACACGTTCAAAAACGTTGACAATGGTTGTACAGAAAAGCATTGCATACAGCTATTTATCTCACATCATTTGCTCAATAAATATGTTTAATATTAAATGCAAGAGCAGTAAATAGCAAGTTTATGGATTCTGCGTATTGGACGCAGCATGTAGAAATCATTGGACTTTCAGTCCTTTTAGCAAATGGACGCATACCTTGTACTTACCATTTGCATATGATATTCATTCAATCATTGGACGCATCCTCATGCTTACCATTTCATTCCATTGGATGCAAGGCAGTATTGGACTTATTGCCTCATGCTGATAATTGGACTTATGCTCCATTGGACGCAGAAGCAGTTGATTGTTGTACTTTTGTTCTTCTGCTTGATTGGACGCAGAACAGTTGTTTGATGTACCTCTGTCAATCTGCTTCATTGGTCGTATGACACTTGATTGTTGTCCTTCTTATTTATTGGACGCAGAACAATACCTTTGTCACTCTGATTTCATTGGACGCAGAGCAGTTCTTTTGTTTGTTCAGTTTCATTGGACGTTGAACTTCAATGCCTTAAACTGAACATTGGACTTTTGTCCTTCATTTGCATTGGACGCATACTCACTGGTTCTGCTTCTTTGGAAATCATTGGACTTTGTACTTCTGCAATTCTGCTTTCTTATAAATCATTGGACTTATGCCAGTATTGCCTTGTACTTATCATTGGACGATCAGCATTCTGAACATTGGACTTATAGCTATATTCTGAACATTGGACTTATAGCTTCAATGCCTTCTCATGAATATTGGACGTAGAGCTGCTTATGCTTATGCTGAACATTGGACTCAGAATTGTCTTTGCCTTATGCTGAATATTGGACGATGAACAGTATCTGAATATTGGACGTTCAGCATTCTCAACGTTGGACGATGAACAGTATTTCACAATACTGATCATTGGACGTAGAGCTCTTGTTGTCCATTCTAGTGCCAATATTGGACGATGACTTCAACATTGGACGCAAGGTTTCTCAGACTTTGAATATGAGCCAATGTCATGATGAACTAATTTATTGGGCGCAGACTGCAACATCCTTCAATAAACTTAGTTAGGCAGCTTTGTTATACATTGTAAAAGCTTAATACATTTTGTTATCATCAAAACCATAAAATCACTTAGGGAGTATTTGTATTAAAAATATTTTTAACCAATTTGGTTCCAACAATCTCCCCCTTTTTGATGATGACAAACATTAAGTTTTACAAACAATAAAGCATATTAACCAAAAACAGTCAGCATAAATAAACAGAAATTTTCTAAGGGAAACTCCCCCTGAGATAAACGTCTCAGTTTTTCCTTACTCTTCTCCCCCTGAGATAAACATCTCACGGTTTTGGATATTCAATATACTCAGAGTACCTGAAAATTTCTTTTACTCATAAAAACAAGATTAGTCCAATAAAAAGCAAATAGCTTATCAGATAATAGACCAAATTAGAACATGGTAATAAGACTACTGCAACGCAATCAGACTTAATCCCATATTCTTCTCATATTTTTCTCTCTTTTTAAAACTTAATCCCATATATTTCTCCCCCTTTTGTCATCAGGCAAAAAGGTTCATAGAACATCATAGTCCAAAGACAGTTTTGAAAAACAGAGAGAAAAGAATCATTTTAAGAAGACTTTGAGCTTTTAAAATCATAATTCTTTTAAAACTTAAAAACCCTTTTCCTTCTCCCCTTTTCTAAACAAGCTTTCTCAAAACAGTAGAGAAAACCAACTGTAAGATATATCTTTATGAAAATAGTTTGGACTCAGCGTGGGATTACTAAGATGTAAAAGCTTTTGAGTCTTTGAAAAAATTCTAAGTCTCAAATAGACTGTCGTGTCCTATTGGACTCTAGTCACATTGGACTCAGACTCAGCTTGAGCATATTGGACGCTAAACATCAATCTTTTATAAAGTGCATATTTAAATGCTTCCTTATAAAAGTAAACCTATCTACCGAGAGGGGTTTTGTAAATATATCTGCCCATTGATTTTCAGTGTTAACAAAATGAATATCAAATGTTCCCTTCTGCACATAGTCTCTAATGAAATGATGTTTAATTTCTATATGCTTAGCTCTTAAGTGTAAGATTGGGTTCTTAGATAAATTGATTGCAGCAGTATTATCACAAAGAACAGAAATCTTACTCTCGAAGATGTTGTAGTCCTCCAATTGATGTTTAATCCATAAGAGCTGAGAACAATAACTTGCAGCAGAGACATATTCAGCTTCAGCTGTTGATAATGCAATTGTGCTTTGTCTCCTGCTTGTCCATGATACTAAATTGGATCCAATAAAATGGCATCCTCCGCTGGTGCTTTTTCTTTCAAGCCTGTCTCCAGCATAATCAGCATCACAGAATCCTACTAATCTGTATTCATCTGATTTCTTAAACAGCAAACTAAGATTAGTAGTCTCTTTCAGATATCTAAAAATTCTCTTGACAGCAGTCAAATGAGAATCTCTAGTATCTGATTGGAATCTTGCACATAAACAAACACTGAACATGATATCAGGTCTAGATGCAGTAAGATATAAAAGAGATCCAATCATACCTCTGTATACCTTTTGATCTACCTTTTTATCCTTATCATTCAGGTTCATTATGCAAGTTGGATGCATAGGAGTGTTCATGGGTTTGCAATCGTCCATATTGAATTTCTTAAGAAGCTCCTTTGTGTATTTGGACTGATGCACATAGATCCCATCTTGCGTCTGTTTTACTTGAAGTCCAAGAAAGAACTTCAATTCTCCCATCATGCTCATTTCAAACTCCTTCTGCATTAACTCAGAAAATTCTCTACATAGAGATTCATCAGTAGCACAAAAAATGATATCATCTACATAAATTTGTACTATGATGAAATGTGAGTCTATGGATTTTCTGAAAAGAGTATTGTCAACTTTTCCTCTTGAAAAACCATTTTCCATTAGAAAAGAACTCAGTTTTTCATACCAAGCTCGAGGAGCTTGCTTAAGGCCATAAAGAGCCTTTTTCAATTTAAAAACATGATTTGGAAAAGTTTGATCCTCAAAGCCAGGGGGCTGTTCAACATAGACTTCCTCTGTTATTATACCATTCAGAAAAGCACTCTTTACATCCATTTGATAAAGCCTCATATCATGTTGGGCAGCAAATGAAAGTAAGATGCGAATGACCACTATTCTAGCTACTGGAGCAAAGGTTTCAGTAAAGTCAATACCTTCTTGTTGTGAGTAACCTTGAGCAACTAACCTTACTTTGTTTCTCACAACTTTACCTTCTTCGTCCAGTTTGTTTCTGAATACCCATTTGGTTCCAATAATGGACTTATCTTCAGGTGGGGCTACTAGCGTCCAAACATCATTGCGTTTGAATTGATTTAGCTCCTCCTGCATTGCCAGAATCCATCCTTCGTCCAATAGGGCTTCATCTATGTTTTTGGGCTCCAATTCAGAGATGAATGCTACATCAGTTTGTTCTCTGAATGTGGACCTTGTTCTGACTCTATCATTTGCATCTCCAATGATTTGATCCTCAGGATGATAGGTTTTGAAGTGCCAGCTTCTTACACTTCTTTCAGTATTGGACGCATCATTGTTTTCTGCGTCTGGTCCATCTTCTTCATTCTTAGGTGATCTTAAGCTTTAGGTCTTGGAACATAGACCTTCCTCCTGTTATGTGTAGTAAGCAGCCACTGTCCAGGTGCCATGACTGGAGTTGTCTTCCTCCCATCAAGTATATCTGCAACAGGAATTATCATACTTTTTGGTACCCAGATTGACTTGGGTCCTTTCTTGTTAGTCCTAGGTCTGCGTCCAGGCATGTTCCTTTTATAATGGACGCATGTCGATATGACATGTCCAGCCTTTCCACAGTGACCACAGTATAAATTGAATTTTGAAGGATTTTTAGAAACTTTTGGTTTTGGTTTTTCATATCCCAAACCACTTTTGTCAGAAGGTTTTCTCTGAATTTTTAAAATTTTAGCAAGCTTTTCAGAGCTACTGACAAATCTGGCTAGTCGTCCAGTGAGTTCATTTACTTCTTGTTGAAGTACTTGTACTTCACAGGAAGTATTGGACTCAGAATCCTTTGGAGATTCATCTTTTAGTTGACTTACTTGAAGTCTTAACTTTCCATTTTCTGATTTGAGTACTTCGTTTTCTGAAGTAAGCTTTTCAAAATCTTTTGTTATAAGAGAAAACTTTTTCTTTAAAGATCTGTACTCATCAGATAAAATGGATGAATCTCTAAGAAGATCATCAAAATTATTACTTAATTCATAATAAGAAATTACCTCCTCTTCGTCCTCACTGTCAGTTGAGGATAGACTTGCCTTTAGGCAGAGATTAGCTTCTTCTTTATCCTCATCATCAGAGGAGTCATCAAGATCCTCCCATGTTGCCATGAGAACTTTCTTCTTCTTGAAGAACTTCTTCTTTGTTCTTTCTGCCTCAGGACAATCTGACATGTAGTGGCCTGGTTTCTTGCATCCATAGCACACTACTGGATTTTTCTCCTTTTGCTCAGCTTCCTGTTGTGGTGGAAATCTTCTGTTAAATTGCTTCCTTCTGAAGCCACCTTTCCTGTTCCACATGGCCTTTAACTTCTTGGAGATGAAGGAGAGTTCATCATCATCTGAACCTTCTTCTCCTTCTGAGCTGCATGATTCTTCATCAGAATCATTGGCCTTCAAGGCTTTTGAGGTGCTCCCTTTTTGAACTTTAAGAGCAATGGACTTTGCCCTTTTTTCGGTTCCTTCTTCTCTGAGCTCAAGCTCATGTACTTTGAGTGAGCCTAGAAGATTTTCCATGGCAAAAGTGGAAAGATCCCTTGCTTCTTGTATAGCAGTCACCTTGGGTCTCCATTGTCTTGGCAGACTCCTTAGGATTTTCCTGATATGCTCCTGGGTTGTGTAGATTTTTCCCAAGGACCTCAGGTTGTTGATGATTGTTTGGAATCTTCCAAACATCTGATCAATGGTCTCGTGATCCTCCATTTTGAATAGTTCATATTGATGAACTAGCATGCTGATTTTGGACTCACGAACCTGAGATGAACCTTCATGTGCCAAAGCTAGAGTGTCCCACATTTCCTTGGCAGTAGTGCAGCTGTGCACCTTGTCATATTCTGACTTTGTAATGGCACACATCAGATAGTGCCTTGCCTTTGAGTTCAGCTGGAATCTGGTCCTTTGATCTTATGTCCACTGAGCTCTTGGTATTTGTTGACCTGCTTCATTTACTGGAGCAGTGTAGCCAGTTTCCACGACATCCCATAGGTCTATATTTTGCGCATCAAAGAATGTGATCATTCTTTGCTTCCAGTAGTCGTATTCATTCCCATTGAACAGTGGTGGTCTGTTCACAGCTAGTCCCTCGTTCTCCATGGATATTTGCTTCTCTGCACTGTTAGGTGCTCAACCCCTAGAGATCGAGCTCTGATACCAACTGTAGGTAACAAGATGAAACACAAGAAGGGGGGGTTGAATTGTGTTTCTAAGCTTTTAAAAAACTTTTCGCAATGTTGGACGCTGGCTTGTGAAAACGTTGGACGCACAGCGTACTAAGATATTGGACGCACAAAGTTTCGAAATATTGGACGCACAAAAGTTGTGAAATATTGGACGCACAAAAGGATTGGACGCAGAGGCTTCTGCTAAGTTAAAAACTTGTTTTCTTTGTGCGATTTAAGGTGTATGAAAAACTTGTTGAAATAAAATCAATTCAATCCCCTTGATTAGTAATAAGCACAGATATAAAAAGAGTTAAGGGAAAGAAGAAATAACACAAGTTTTTATCCTGGTTCACCCTTTCCTAAGAGCTACGTCCAGTCCCCTCAAACTAGAGAGATTTCACTATCAAACCAGATAGGTACAAGTATTCCTTGCACACAGCCTCTTCAGGCTAAAACCCAAGTATTCTTTGCATCTTTGCACACAGCCTCTCCAGGCTAAAACCCAAGTATTCTTTGCACACAGCCTCTCCAGGCTAAATCCCAAGTATTCTTTGCACACAGCCTCTTCAGGCTAAATCAAGTATTCTTTTACAGTCAAGCCTCTCCAGGCTCAAACAACTCAGCAGAGTGTTTTTGATTTAAGTGCTGTCTAACTCACACAAGTGAGGATATGAAAACTAATGCACTTCGAGAGTTAAGCAAACTCTCTTTTACAAGAAGATAGAAAATATACAAGACTTTCTATACAGAGTATAACATATTGCACAACGTTTTTGCTCTTTCTTTTTCGTTGTTCAGTCTCTTGTATTCTTCTTCTTGTTCACGGTATATATAGGCATTGATGAAGCTTCAGACTTGTTCTTCGAATAGCTCAGCTTCAGCCTTCATAAATATTACCGTTCTCTAATAGCATTAAATGCTATTTTCCCGTTGCTCTGAGGAGATCTACTTCAGTGAGTATGTCTGCGTTTCTTTCTCCTAAATCAGAAGCAACCTGTACTCAAAGTCTCAATTGTACAGTGGTTAATAGTAATATCTTATTGAGACAGAGAGAATACACTGTGTAAAGTAGAAAGATGTGTTAAGAGATATACAGAGTAGATAAAAGTACATTCTCTCTCTTAGTACACTTTCCACAGTGCTTTATGCTTTTCATTTAATACACGTTCAAAAACGTTGACAATGGTTGTACAGAAAAGCATTGCATACAGCTATTTATCTCAAATCATTTGTTCAATAAATATGTTTAATATTAAATGCAAGAGCAGTAAATAGCAAGTTTATGGATTCTGCGTATTGGACGCAGCATGTAGAAATCATTGGACTTTCAGTCCTTTTAGCAAATGGACGCATACCTTGTACTTACCATTTGCATATGATATTCATTCAATCAGTGGACGCATCCTCATGCTTACCATTTCATTCCAATGGATGCAAGGCAGTATTGGACTTATTGCCTCATGCTGATAATTGGACTTATGCTCCATTGGACGCAGAAGCAGTTGATTGTTGTACTTTTGTTCTTCTGCTTCATTGGACGCAGAACAGTTGTTTGATGTACCTCTGTCAATCTGCTTCATTGGTCGTATGACACTTGATTGTTGTCCTTCTTATTTATTGGACGCAGAACAATACCTTTGTCACTCTGATTTCATTGGACGCAGAGCAGTTCTTTTGTTTGTTCAGTTTCATTGGACGTTGAACTTCAATGCCTTAAACTGAACATTGGACTTTTGTCCTTCATTTGCATTGGACGCATACTCACTGGTTCTGCTTCTTTGGAAATCATTGGACTTCGTACTTCTGCAATTCTGCTTTCTTATAAATCATTGGACTTATGCCAGTATTGCCTTGTACTTATCATTGGACGATCAGCATTCTGAACATTGGACTTATAGCTATATTCTGAACATTGGACTTATAACTTCAATGCCTTCTCATGAATATTGGACGTAGAGTTGCTTATGCTTATGCTGAACATTGGACTCAGAATTGTCTTTGCCTTATGCTGAATATTGGACGATGAACAGTATCTGAATATTGGACGTTCAGCATTCTCAACGTTGGACGATGAACAGTATTTCACAATACTGATCATTGGACGTAGAGCTCTTGTTGTCCATTCTAGTGCCAATATTGGACGATGACTTCAACATTGGACGCAAGGTTTCTCAGACTTTGAATATGAGCCAATGTCATGATGAACTAATTTATTGGGCGCAGACTGCAACATCCTTCAATAAACTTAGTTAGGCAGCTTTGTTATACATTGTAAAAGCTTAATACATTTTGTTATCATCAAAACCATAAAATCACTTAGGGAGTATTTGTATTAAAAATACTTTTAACCAATTTGGTTCCAACAGTGTGTGGGCAAAAAGTGATCCCACCACTTTCTGTAATTATGTGTTCTTTGTGTTTCTCTCTCTCTCTCTTTCGATACTGTGTGTGTGAGGTTAATCCAAGTGTGAGTGAAACACTTTGGTGAGGATTGTGAGTGACCACAAATCCTACGTGTGTGTCCAACGCCTGCGTCCAGTGTTCTGCGTCCAACGCAGTGCAGGAGGCTCGTGCGTCCAATACCGGGACTTGCGTCCAACACTTATTAACTGTGTTAAGTTTTTTTTTTTTGAAGAGATAAGTAAACAGAATTTTGTAGTTGAATAAGTAAACAGAATTTTGTATTTTCCAGAAGAATGGGATCTGAGATTTAAACGAAATGAAAACTAACAAGCCTCCAAACCATGAATATAAATTTTGTCACTAAGTACAAACCTTTTATTCAGAAAAGGCTGATGAATGGTTTTGGTTTTAAATTTCTATCGCATCCCCTCATTGAAGATAGAGGCACTAACATCATGTGACCATGTCAAAGACCAACAATTCCAAAAATTTAAAGCTATTAAAATATTGAAATAAACATATAAATGAATTCTCAAACTTCAATTCATCGCAATCTGTTCAAACCAAAAACACTCTTCTAACGAATAGAATATCCCATTCCTGATCCTTAGCAAGCTAAAGCCTATACTATATCTCATTGTGGCATAGGAATAGCCATCCGAATGGAAGCTAAAATAAAATTCAAAGAAAGAAACCCAAAATCATAAAACAGATAAGGAAACCGATCACAGCAGCACCTGTGAACAAATCTTGTTTCTTATCTTACTCATATACAACCCTGGAGATTTTGACTCTCAATTGACCCTAAGTGTGTGTGTGTTTGTTTCGAGTTCAACGATGAAATTAGTACCGAAATTCTTAACGTGACTAAGTACTAATTTGTACGATTACTTAAATCGAAATTGTATGACCAGCTCTACATTTTTCAGTGACTAATTTATAGTCATTTATTGAAATTTCTCATCAACCAAACAAACAGAAAATGGAAAATAAAAAAAAATAAAAAAGCGAAGGTAGAGTATAGAGAAGAGGGGCCAACCATTTCCTTGAGAACGAGGCGAGTCCTGCACATAAATTGTTCCCCTCAGCTGCTTGCGGCGCTTGTTGGGAAATGTTGATTTTATAACTAGTATTATAACCTAAACAGTGGCTCGCAGCGAAGGTACTTGCATAATGAGGTGGCGAATGGAACAGAACGGTGGCGAACGGAACAGAATGGTGGTTCGCAGTGGGCTCGCAACAACGACTCGCGACGGGCTCACGACGACGGAAGGACGGTGGCGGTGGGAAGAGGAAGAAGGGTTTGAAGAGGGTTTGAAGGTTTGAAGAGTGAAGAAGAACGAAGAAGGGTTTGAAACTGGAAAAGAACATGTCCAACGCGGGATTGAGTTTTGTATTGAAAGGCTTTCTAAATCGAGTAGGAGAGAACTAACTTGCAATTGTTGGATTTATTTACTAAATTGCCACCACGTCCAACGTTCCAAGTCGGGTAACAGTCCACTGACTTTAAAAGATACGGTTTTATTTACGATACTGCCACCAAGTATCTTTAGAGAGGCTTTGCAAGTCGGTTTTATGAACAACCAACTTGAAAAGTTTTCCATTAATCACGAAAATGCCACTGCGTCCACTTTCCAAGCCGTTGGCGCCACAACCGACTTTAAAAGTTCCGTTCTATCCTCTCAACCGCTAATGATGGCTTGACCAAAAAAAAATCGCTAATGATTACTTCGGTTCACCTTTCTCGTTATCCACAGAATGCGTCGTTTCGTCATTATTAGCCAGAGCCTCAACGTGCATTTCTAATCCATGCATATGTCCTTCTTCTGTGTTGTAACCCACACCGCCTGCCTTGATTGCTTCAATGCTATAGGGAATAATTGAGTTCCCATAATTAATGTGATTAATCACATCCTCTCCTTCCGAAAATGCCCCCATCTCTTTCATGTCTGGAAAGTTTGGCTGTTCATCTTCATATTCATCATCAGAGCAAGACATATCTGAGCTTTTTTTGAAACACCATTGTTGTGGTCCATACCACTCCTCCACCATTTTAATTGAGAAAATATCTCCGTTAATATTCACCTTCACCAATCTACTCACAAGGTCAAGTACTTTCGTTCTATATAGGATTCTGGCCACATCCATGCATTCCTTCTTCTCAGTACCTTCATCCATACACACAAAAGTTCCCATGCCAAAGACACGATTGGAAAAGAAATATGCATTCCAAGCATATGTGCAGGGACTCCAAAAACTCTTAGCCACACCAACGTCTCATTGTCAATCTCTCTTGGACTCCAACTTCTAATCTCATCAAACCAAACACCAATCCAATCCTTAGCATCATTAACCATTGACATTATTGCCTCATCATCTTCTGCTTCTAGCAGAACTAAATTGGCTCCCAAAGGAATTGCCTTTACCGCAAAATATCCATTCGAGTTTAACTTTTCCTGCACACTATAAGTACTTCCAGGGGTTGAAACTTGACCAACATATGCCTTGTTCATCTTTTGCACTATGCTATCATCGACTTTAAAATGTAGGTGGGCGAATTCATGTGTTCCAGAATCTTTCTTTTTTGCTTCCCCACAGTTGTTGTTTTTTGGTGCTCCACGGTTGTTGTGAATTCCCTGCTTGCCAGACTTTACAACTTGACCAAATGTTGTTCCATCCTTTCTCCACCCCGGGTTATATTTCTGCGCATTGTGACTGTTCAGTTTACTCCACTGCGGTTGCCTCCCCTTGTCTTCCCATCTTCCGCGTTGGAACCTTGGGATGTTTACGAAAAGCTTATGGTTTCCGATGATGATATTATCTAACTTCATTGCGAAAAAAGATGGTTCTGTTATGTCAAAAAATCTAGCAAATCCGAATCGTTTCCCTCTCTTATCCCTTTTGTTTGGAATGACAACCTCATGCACGCCACCGAATTTGTGAAAAACTGACCACATCTCCCTAGCCCCAAAGTCGTCCGAGAACTCCGTAAAGAAGAAAGAGACAGTATTGTTTTGCCCCCTGCCTCGTCTGCTTTTCGTTTGCTATGTCTGGCCTTCCGTTCCTACTGACATTGTGGTCCACCTTCTATTTACCTTTCCTTGAAAAAACTTTCTGCCATCCTTCGTTTTCTTGCTCCCTGTTCTCGTTCCCCTTCACACACCTCTCACTTTCTCTCTCTTCGTTGTGACAACAAGGCCTATGTGTGACCCATGTGTATTATTTTGATCATAACCTTTTGTACAAAATGTATTTTCACTCACAAACTGAGAATATACTAGACTTCCTTTAGTTGAGTTTAGACACCTCATTTGCATATTTTGGTTAAGATTTGACAAGTCAAAAAGTTTCTCAAAGTTAGGGTTCAGTTGTAGTCACGAATCCATTTTCAGCTTTACCTTTCCTCACTCTTTAATTTGTTTCTTTTTACACAAAGTTTATTTTGAAAAACTGGACACATATTTGAAAACTAGACACTCTGGGATTTAATTTCAACATATCATTTGCCTATTTTCATGAATATTTGATATATCAAAAATTTTCTCAAAGTTGATATACTGTTTCTGCCGTAGATCCGTTGTCAGGATGACCCCTGTGTGGGTTAATTAGTCTTATACATTGACCTTAAGCAGTAAGAAAGCAATAATATATAATTCTATAACCCAATAATGTCATCATTCAAGCCATAACTTAATTATAAAGGTAGGTTTCTATCTATAGCAAACATAACACAAACAGATACTGAGGTAAAGCCAAATCAAAACCTATTCAAGAAGTCACAAAATCACCTATTCACACACAAAGATTTCACACAGAAAACAATCAAACAGATTCACCCAAGTCTATAATTATCCTGAAATCACCTGGCTACTTTCAGATTTACGACTTTATCCCTACAAACTAACACGGATACCAACCACATGTTTTGTCCTCACTTACATGTTTTTCAGAAGGTCGTCCTTTCCTATACAGTCCCATACCTGTACAACGTCGTTGGCATAGGTAGTACGAATTAATTCTATTAAATTTCCCTCAACTGTACCGTCCCATTCCAGCACAGTTGCGGATTTCTCGGTTGTGTCGTCTCATTCCAATACAACTTTGACACCGAATTTTTCTAGAACAATATAAACCAAACAAACAATCATGTTCACATGAAATTCACACAAATTCACACAGCACAAACAACTCATTCAGAGTTCACACAACAGAACATAGTAAACCTATACCCAACAGTACCCAAAAGACTCAAACCAGACTCTGATACCACAAAATGCAACACCCTTTATCCAAAAAAGTTATTACACCATAGTAACCAAGAATTTCGAATAACTTAGAAAATATTTGGTAAAAACTCAACTTTCCTTCTCCGAAACTGTATGTAAAATTTTTTCTTCTTTTAAATATTGAGAAGGATGGAGGGTATGTAAATTCTTTTCAAAAGGTTTTAAGTGCGGAAGCATAAAACAATACTTTCATGAATTTGATCTCATCTCATATAATCATCAAAGTTTTTACAAGGAAAGGTTTAAAATAATACAGTGAACATTTGAGCCAGTCTGGTGTCTAAACTTCTACCCAAAACAATACAGTAACCATCTATTCTTCTTAGAATCTCTATCCATCTATACAACAACATCCTTCAGATCCTCTTCTAAGAGCTAACCCATTCCTTGGGTAAAACATCTACTCAACCATGTACCAACAACATAGAAAGTAGACAAGGGTGAAAATCCTTATCATTGAATTATATCACTAGAGAATTTACAAGCAATACACAACAGATATCATGCATAGTAAATTTACAGCACACGTAATGCACACAACAATATAAAGCACAAATACAAAGAAATCACACTCATGAAATCAATATATCCACGTAACAAATAATAAGAACTTCACCAAAACATGTCAAGGAAATTTTATGAAAATCATCAGATAAGAACATTGCTTTAAACAAAGCATATGAGAACATCGTGTAGGAACCTCGCTTTAAACAAAGCATATGGGAACATTGTGTAGGAACATTGCTTTAAACAAAGCATATGGGAACATCGCTTTAGACAAAGCATATGGGAACATCGCATTAGTACTACGCATATAAGGACATCGCTTTTACCAAGCAAATAGGAATATCGCTTTTCACTAAGCGTATCTCTTTTATTTCCAAACCACTCAGAATATAGTATCACATATCTTAGATAAAATACCGAATCGCATATCTTAAGTTAAAACACAGAATCCCACCACTCAGATAAAATATAGACTAAGTGAACGAAATCAAGCTAAGTGTATTACTGATAAACTTAAGCACCAGTTATCTTCTAAGAAAGAGACACGTTGAAAGCATACCTCGCTAATTTTCACTGCCAGAGGCATTGAAAATTAAACTGAGTTAATTATATTTATATACATATACAGATTGAACACCCAAGATTTCCCACAGATAATATAACAGTAGAATTCACCGAGAATTCTTTATCGTTATACTAAATTTCCAATAGATGCTATAACAGTAGAATTCCCCGAGAATCCTTTACTGTTATACTCTTTTATCTAATCCAATCTATTTATATATACGTTATTTAGAAATCACTTCTTTCTCAACTTTATCTTAGTCACGTATATACTGGGTCCCTAGGTTAAGAATTCCCCAAACAGCGTATAGGCATAGTTCCCAGGAAAGAAAAGGTGAGCTAAGGCCCGTCAATGAACTTTGTCTTTCCTAGACAGAACCATACTAATAAACCGTTTATCTTAACCATCACATTGTCACTACAAGAAATTCGCTCATTAGCCAAGGTCAAAAGCTGTAGGTAGAAGCAAAAAGCCGTAAGTAATGGAAAATTACCTACAGCTGAGAGACGACCTGAATTCGGTAGGTATATTGCTCGTTTCAACTTTTTAGCGAGGGCTTTCTTTAAAAAGCCGTAGGTAGCTACCTACGGCCTGGCTAATTACCTACGACCCAGGCCGTAGGTACACATTTTTTTTAATTAAATTTTTAAATTACAAATTTAATCTTTATTAATTATTTATTTATTAATTAAATTAAATAATATTTTGATTTATTAAAATTATTAATTAATTGTTTATTTATTTTAATTAATTACATATTATTGAATAATTATTTATATTAATTTTAATTTATTATTAATCTAGCACTTCTATTAAAATAAAGACAATAATTGAAAACCTCAATATCATAATAAATCGAATGTTGTCCAAGTTAAAAATACCATAAAAAGTCAAGTGAAATACAAAATTAAACTCAGAAACTAACTAATATTGTGCATAAGGGTCAACATCTTCATCTATACTAGGTGTGTGGCCACCCTCGGTGCCCTGTTCCAGCTGTGGTCGTTGTTGGTGAGTTGGCTGAGGCTGAGGGTGATACATCTGCATCAAATAATTTTGGTTGGCCAACACCTGCTGCAGTGTCAAATTCTGAGTAGCTAACTGCTAGTCTTTTGCTTCCATTGAACGTTGCATCTCTTCCATTGTCTGCCTCATTCGATTAAGCTCAGCTGCATTCAGCGTAGAGGAATGACTGCTAGCACTAAAGGATGATCTAGTAATGTCTATGTGACTGGAGCCCTTTCGGTAATTGCCCAAAAGGCTTCCAGCACGTACCATATAAGCAACCCCTATGCTTGAAGCCAACCACGTCCACCCAAATTGTAAGCGCTATACGCGCTGCCTCCTCAGGGTTCTGGGTGGCGTCGATCCTAGACTGAGACATCTGCTGGCTCATTTTTGCTCAAACCCCTCCTGGTATCCATTAAACAAATACTGATTAGTTTTAATTTTAAAACTAATTTAATTTAATTCAAATATATAAAACAATGAATATATATAAACATTACCTGAGTCTTCCTCGACCTCTCATCAACATACTCCCCGGTTGCCTTCTTAATGTGGGTTTGGCGATGCAACTCGTGCATTTGCACCTCTCGCCCCAACTTCTTTCCCTGAAAGCAACAGAAATATAAATAGTTAATAAGTATAAATAAATAATAACTATTAGAGATAAAGTCAAACATACGTACCAGTCGGTATGCGTACTTGGCTTGGGAGATGGCGCCCCCTGTGTGCATGCTACCACCCCTTCTTCGATGCCCGATTTCTCTTGTTTCGGGCTGACAGTATCTGGTACTCTAATGTCCCCCAGTAAGCTTCCAGAGCAGCCCAATCATTATTTCCAATCCAAAGGGATTGTCTATCACGTTTGCGGTCTTTGCTGAGCATTTCAGAGAGGCGGTGACTGGCCTACATATGAAATATCTTCTCGACCATATACTCATCCTCATCCCTCCACGAACATTTGTCCTGTATTAGAGAAGAAAAAAATAATATACGTAAAAGCAATTAAATCGAAAACTTACCCTGAAAGCATCAAAGAAAAGCTTCTTCGCATCCTTATTCCTCATGATCTCCCCCTATCTTGTCCAAGGCCGATGATACTGCTCCGTAACACATCGAGTGACATTCCTCGCAGATGCTCTCGAGGGAAGGAACCTTTATATATAATAAAAAAAAAGTGACAATGATTAAAACAAATATAATACAAATATAATAAATATCCAAATAATATAAAAATGTTATTAATTCATTAATACTTACCCATTACCAGCTGGCTCGATTACTAGTCGACCATCCCTCAAATATCTAACCTTCTCGTTGTGATCCTCCTCACCCTCTGACAATGACATCATCAAACTCATATCGTCCTGATCAGATGGATCATGATCAGCGCTATCCTAAGTGCCAGCCTGAGTGTCATCTGCATCTGGAGTAATGTCAGCTGCAACTGGAGTAGTACTCTCAGCTGCAACTGGAGTAGAATTGTACCATGAAACATCCAGCCGATAGTCAGGCTGTGGCGGTGGTACTGGATGAGGGTGTGGCGGTGGTACTGGCCGAGACTGTGGCGGTGGCGGTGGTACTGGCCAAGCCTGTGGGGATGCCATAAATGGTGGCCGATACACTGGCTGAGGCTAAGGCAGAGCCACTGAACGTGATGTACCCGACCTACCCACATACCCATCCTCATCAACAATGATGCGAGTGCGAGTCTTGGGTTGAGAACCCGTGACTTTGGCCTTGCCCTTCCCACTATCGCGTGGTTTGGATGGGCCATCTCCTGATGCCATATCTATATCTAGTGTAATTCAATATAAACAATTATTCAATGAAACACTACAATATATATTAAATATCAAATTCAATAATTTGAGATAACTAAGTTATTCAATACATAAATGACAATCACAAGACATTAAAAATAAAAATACATAAAATTAGATTCTAAGTATTATTCAGAATTTGAGAGTCAGTCTGCCCATGAGTCCCCAGAATCATCTTCGGGGCCTGTTCTTTCATCCAATGCTTCTTCTTCATCAACATCGTCTTCTTCCACTTCATCATCCACGTCGTCACGTAAGCGAGTAATCCGTTCCACTTCGGTTACTTCATTTACTTATGGCATTTCATCCACTTGATAAGCCACATCTTCCTCTAGATCATCTACTTCAATACGACCCCTAGGCTTTGTCTTGATTGCAACGCACCAACCTCGTTTGTCTGTTCGGGTTGATGGGTAAGGGGCATAATACACCTGTCTCACATTTTGTGCAATCATAAATGGATCAAACGACCCATACCTGCTGCGCATATGAATGTCCACAGTATTATATTTTGGATTCCTTTTTGTGCCTTTAACCGATGGCATATAGTCTAGAGTGTTGTACGCCAGTTCATATATGTGTTGAATGAAGCCGTAGAATTCATCTTCACCTCCTTGTGTGACACCTTTTACGTAAACTCCACTATTAATTGTTTGTTTGCCCTGTGTCCATTCATGTGTGTGAAATTTGTACCCGTTCACGAAGAATGTATGCCATTCTTTGACATTTTTATGAGGGCCATCAGATAGGTTCCTCAGGTGTTGGTTGATGGGAGTTGGTATCTCACTATAAACCTACGTAAATATTGATACAACATGCAAACAAATTATTTACATATTGATTTAACTTGTAATAATTCGCATTAAAGTGAAATAGTTTTGGGAGGCGTTGTAACACCCTGATTTTATATATAGTTTTATTGATTTTTAATCCTATTTAATTTAATTAAAATTATTTAATTAAGGATTTTTGGGATCTTGAGGTGAGGATATTGATAGTAATATCTTAGGTTTGATTTTGAAGGGTTTAGAGTAGTAGAGTTCGTAAAACTGAGTTTTTGCGGGAACCGCATTCTCTCCTGATGCGGGGATAGGGTTCAGTATTTTTTGGAGTTCATTTTTACTCCAAAATAAATTTTTAACGAACCAAAAATTGTTCTTATAATATTTGTGATTTTTAGAAATTTTCTGAAAATTTTTCAGAAAAACTTTATTTTTACCCGCGTTTGGTGCTTTACGGGTACACCGGGCGCAACCGGGACATGAAAAATAGTCCAAAAATTTAGTTTTGGGTTTCTAAAATTTTCTATGACATATTCAAATCATAAAATTTATTCCTCATGATTTTACTCATTTTATAAAAAATATTTATCTAAAAAGGGGTTCGAAAACTACGCGTTTTTACCGCTTCGAACTACCGATTAAACCCTAACTTGATGGGACTTAATCCCACCATTTTTCTGGTCAGATCTGGGCGCATAAGGGGCTGATCCAAGTCTAAAAATTCTTCCAAAAAGTCAAATGGTCAATTAGGGGTTGATTTTGAATTTTCCCAAAATTAGGTGAGAGATGTATGGCTCCCAACCACCAAAGCATGCAAGCCCATACCTCCCCCATGCCTTCACTTGCTCAGCTGAATTCTACTAGGGAGAGAGGAGAGAAGAATTCACTTTTCACTTCATCTTCTCCACTTGAATCAAGAGCTTCACCATTTTCTCTCCATTCCCATGCTTTTTCCATACACAAAAAGACCAAGTTCTATTGAGATTTTCCATACCCAAGCTTCACAAAAAAGGTTTAGATCATCATTCTAATCCATAAACTTCTTTCATTTTTTCATTTCTACCACTTTCATGTTTCATGAAAGCTTGAGTTCTTCATTTCACTAAAAGTAAGCTTTTCTTTGGTTTAGGTTCACTCTATTGGAATCTACAAGCTTGAAAACTATCTTGGATCTATTTTCCTTCAAGATTTGAGTAAGTATTCATCTTCTCAAATTTCTACTCTTTAGGGTTTCTTGGATTTCATAAAACTCATATTCCTATGGTTGTATTTTGGTGTATTTTGTAAAAGGTAAATTTTTCTAAGTGTGGGAACATCAAGGTGTTGAGTAGACCACTTGGTGTTGGTGTGGTGTGAAGGAGGTGATTTTGGAGCTAGCCCATTTTCAAGTCTTCAAGAGGTAAGGGGATTTTTCTCAATAAGTTGGGAGGGTTGTGTATGTGTGTGATTATGTGATTTATGGCTTGATGATGAACTCAAAGACTTGAGTTTTCATATTGGTTGTTGAATGATTTTTCATTCTTTAGTAATATGTATTTTTATATATTTATGTATATCAGTTAAAGTATGATTTTGGTTGAGGCATGATAATTTTTGATAAGCCTATGTGTTGTTGGAAAAATCATATGTATGATTTGGAGTGATTTGGAATGCCTAAGTGTATGTTTGATTTATGGCTTGGTGGTGTTTTTGCCTAAATGGATGAATATTGATTCTTGGATGTTTCACATGATTTAATTCTATGTGATTGGGATTGATTTGAAAATATTTGACTAAGTATAGTAAGAAGAGTTAAAAACTTTAATGAAAAAGTTTTACAAATGAAAACAAAGAAGTTAATTAGGATTCAAGATAACACTTAATTGGATAATTTCAAAAATACAAAATTCTGGAATTCTGGGCATGAAATCGAAAGTCTGGGCACTTTGGGCCAAAAGTATAATGTTATAAAAGTTCGGGGGTAGAAAACGTGGAAACTGGACGTAGAAACTAGACGCAAAGACTGGACGCAGACTGGACGCAGGAACTGGACGCAGGAACTGGACGCAGAAACTGGACGCAGAAACTAGACTCAGAGACTGGACGCAGGAACTGGACGCAGAGACTGGACGCAGAGACTGGACGCAGGAACTGGACGCAGAGACTGGACGCAGACTGGACGCAGGAACTGGACGTTTTGGGGTCAAAATGAAATTTTAACAAGTTATGTGGTTTTTAATAATTAATAAGAAGTGAGAAGGAAAAATAATAAGAATTAGAGAGTTAGAGTTAAAGAAGAACTTTAATTTCAAAGAGGAATTTTCCATAAAACTTACATTTTTCAATAATATTACACGAAGATAAAAGTCTTAATGACAATAATATTACACGGTATTGGAAGAGAACCAATACGTGGCGAAGATAAAAGTCTTAAGGACAAATATATTACACGGTGTTAGGTGAAAGCTAACACGTGGCGATGAAAAACCCTAAGACGAGGGACCAAATTGATTGTGGTTGCAAATATACTGTCATATGCATTTGAGATATTGGCTTTTGCCAGGCTAGCATTTATTGCTATGATGAGAGCACACAATCCTATGCGGGGATTGTAAATAAGTATGGTCTGACTATAAGTCTTTGAGGGCATCCAGGTTACGAAATTCTCAATGGCCTTGCGGTGAATCCCCTTGTGCCGAGAAAAGTAGTGTACCCGGCTTGGATGATCCTGACCGGCTGCCTTATTTGAGATGGGGAGTACGACGTAGCACAATGGGTCTGTACCGAATAAATGACAAACGATGGCCAAGAGTGAAGGTCAGTTTGCATTAATGATAGGTATACGATTCCGCCACATCGCTCTACTTAGTTGAGGAAGAAAAGTCTCCATGGAGTAGTGCACCGGTGTATGACAAGAGATATTGAAGTGACATGCATTATGCTAGAATGCTATGTGTGTGCTTGACTGTGTGTTTACCTTGATGATTTGTCTCTTGTTGATGATTGAATAGCTTAGCTAAAAGATTTGCGAAAGAGTAACTCTATATAAATATATTCTTGGAATGTATTACGTAGTATTTTATTTTTCATATGCAACCTTTCAGTGGATTTCAACTTGTGAAAAGGAAATTCACCCTTGCATATTTTTCTGTATCTGTATGTACGTTACGCGTAGATGAGGCCTCTGGTAGCCCGCGTGAGGGAGAGCTTCAAGCCCCTTGAGGCCGAGTCCGAGGGAGGGGGATGGACTTATGATCCCATCTCCCAATGGGCCACTGTGTGTGGACACGTGGTCAGGACTAGAGGAGGTGTGCTGGGCCCCGAAGAGGTTCTGGAGCGGGACATGGTTCTGGACGCTTACATTCCACTCGAGAGGATGCGCAGCTGGCTGGCAGCCGCACCCGAGGCACCTGTGGAGTAGCCGAGGCGAGAGACTCAGGCAGAGGAGAGACCTTTACCCTCACGGGTAACCGGATCCGCTCGGGAGTATCGTCACATGTTTCGTCGCATGCGTCTCACTCTGAGGAAGAGTACCTTGGCGCGAGATCGTCTACCGAGGATGGCTCCATCAGTGACACCAGCTTCACCACCACAGACAGGGAGACCGACGCTTTCCGTTCCTTACGTTCCACCGTATGGCCGTTTCGAACGCTGCTCTTCTAACACTTCTGCCGGACCGTCAGGACACGCAGAGAGGGGGAAGAGGAAGGTTCGAGATGAGCCAGAGCGGGTATTCATTGAGATATCCGAGGAGGAGGAGGACCCGGAGGAGGACCCAGAGGAGGACCCCGAGGAGACGTCATCGTCTTAGGTCGTAGTGGTGGGGGTGTCTAGTGCTAGGTTGTGGGATGTCTGTTAGCGACCAGCCTAGGTTTGGGATGTTCATGTTCAGTGTTGTGTATTTGACACATCTTTTGATTTACAGTTTTCTTAGGTTTAGATTTATCGCTTTATTTTCTTTACGTTATGATGATGTATTTTTGGCCACTATGTTGTGGTTTCAAACTATTCTTGCGGGCGCAAGACTTGTATATTTTGACATGATGATGTATATATATACATGTATGATGTTTCTTTTCTTTTGAGTTTTCAGGATGGCTAAGTGTGATGGGAGAAATCTTTTCGTATAAGATTCTTTAAAAAAAAAAATTAGCCACCAATTTTGGTAACCTTAATTTATGAAAGATGTTTTTCCGCATTAAATATTAGTTTTTCACGTGACGTTTCTTGTGGGAAAAAGGGGCGTTACAGGCGTACTTGGCGCTTAAACCATGTTGGAAAATTTGCATGAATATGAGCTTCTTGGTGTTGTGCGGAGACAGGCTCAGATAACAAGAATGCCCTGATCAAATTGAATAACATGCGAAGTCGAGGCTTGAATATATATAGTAATATAGTAAATGTGAATTGAAAGAAAGTATATGATATACTTACGCAAGGTATAGTTTAACTTCGGCACAGTTGATCAATACATGAACATGAGCTGACCACTACTCTTTTTGTGATAACCAATGAATTGACTCCTTTCCAAAATTACGACCGGGCAGGCCAAATACTGATAATGTTAGTGGATGTCTTTCACTGTGATCAGTCTCGATTTCATTCCTGATATACCTTGGTGTCAACATGAAGTTGGTGAAATAATGGGAACAAAAATGGATTGTTTCGCGGTGTAGGTAAGATGCACATATTGATCCTTCAACCTTAGCCTTATTTTTCACCAATTTTTTTGAATCACCCATGAATCTACAAAAGTATAAGTGAATGGAATCTTGAATCAAAAGATATATTATCTTTGAAATAGATAGTTATATTTAAAAATAGTTATAAGATAGTAATAATACATTTCAAATGGATACATCCACCTGTATTGAACTGGTCCACCAAGCCTGGCTTCGTGTGCAAGATGCACTGGAAGATGTTCCATAACATCAAAGAAACTAGGGGGAAATACTCTCTCCAACTTACATAGAATGAACGGGATGTTCTGCTCCATCTTAATAAGGTCATCCTCTCTCAAAGTTGCAGAACACAAATCTTTAAAAAACTGACTTACTTCAACTAGTGGATTCAAAACATGAACCGGCAATGAACTAAAGGCAATAGGAAGTAAACACTCCATGAAGATATGACAATCGTGACTTTTCTGTTGGAACCAAAATGGTTAAAAGTATTTCTAATGCAAAATTTCCCTAAGTAGTCTTTGTGGTTTTGATGATAACAAAGGTTATTAAGGATTTTACAAAATCTGCTGACAAGCTCTTGTAGGTACAACAAAGATAAGTCCATCGTCCAGTGTGACATTGGCACATATATGTACAATTCAAGAGTGGAGCATCAAATGGACTCAAAGAGGCAATACGTCAAATAAAGCTTTGCGTCCAAAGAAGCAGAACCTATAAGCATCCAAGTAATCACTCATGGAGACATGCTATACTTTGCGTCCAAAAGAGCATAAGTGATAAACGACCAATATGTGTTAGAGACCTATCCCATCAGAGAAGCAAAGTCATAAGTCCATATGGTAAGCAATGAGTATGCGTCCATATAGACCAAGCTGTCTCAAGTACAAATGGTAAGCAAAGGTATGCGTCCGTTCATACATTCTAAATGCTACGTCCAAAACGCAGAATACATAACTTGCTATTTATTGCTCTTGCATTTAATATGGAACATATTTATTGAGCAAATGATTTGAAATTATTAGCTGTATTCAACGTGCTTTGAACATGCATTTAATGAAAAGCATAAAGCACTGTGGAAAGTGTACTTAGAGAGAGAATATACTATGTTTATTTCCATATCTCTCTAAACACTACTTTCTGATTTACACAGTGTATTCTCTTTGTCTCAACTGAATATTACTATTAACCATTGTACAATTGAGACTATGAGTACAGGTTGCTTCTGAGTTAGGAGAAAGAGACACAGACATATATACTGAAATGAAACTTCTCAGAGCAACGGAAAAATAGCATTTAATGCTATTAGAGAACGGTCATATTTATGAAGGCTGAAGCTGAGATATTCAAAGAACAAGTCTGAAGCTTCATCAATGCCTATAAATACCGTGAGCAAGAAGAAGAATACAAGAAGAGAGATTTTGAAGAAGAGACTTAACTAAGTGAAACGCTGTGCAAATACTCTGTTTTTGTAAAAAAATCTTGTATTATTTTTTCCTTCTTGTAAAAGAGAGTTTGCTTAACTCTCGAAGTGCTTAAGATTTTCATATTCTCACTTGTGTGAGTTAGATAGCACTTTAAGTCAAAAACACTCTTCTGAGTTGTTTGAGCCTGAAGAGGCTTGTTTATAAAGAATACTTGTGTTGAGCCTGGAAAGGCTTGTGTGTAAAAGAATACTTGGGATTTAGCCTGGAGAGGCTGCGTGCAAAGAATACTTGGGGTTAAGCCTGGAGAGGCTTGTTTGTAAAGAATACTTGTTTTGAGCCTGTAGAGGCTAGGTGTGCAAAGAATACTTGTTGTAAGGCCTGAAGAGGCTGTTGAAGAATACTTGACTTCTATCTGGATTGATAGTGAAATCTCTATAGTTTGAGGGGACTGGACGTAGCTCTTAGGAAATAGTGAACCAGTATAAATACTTGTGTTTTTCTCTCTTTCCCTTATCTCTAGTTATTTATTTATTTATACTAATTAAGGGGATTGAATTGAATTTTATTTTAACAAGTTTTTCAAACTCTTTAAATCGCACAAAGAAAACGAGTTTTAAAACTAAGTGGAAGCCTCTGCGTCCAACTTGCTTGTGCGTCCAATATTCAGATGCGTTGTACGTCCAATAGTTTCACAGCTAGCGTCCAAACATTTGCGAAAAAGTTTTAAGAAGGCATTGAAACACAATTCAACCCCCCTTCTTGTGTTTCTCCCTGTTACCTACAGTTGGCATCAGAGCTCGATCTCTAGGGGTTGAGCACCTAACAGTGCAGAGAAGCAAAGATCGATGGAGAACGAGGGACAAGCTGTGAACAGACCACCTCTGTTCAATGGAGACGAATATGACTATTGGAAGCAGAGAATGATCACGTTCTTTGATGCGCAAAATATAGACATGTGGGATGTCGTGGAAACTGGCTACACTGCTCCAGTAAATGAAGCAGGTCAACCAGTACCAAGAGCTCAGTGGACGCAAGATCAAAGGACCAGATTCCAGCTGAACTCAAAAGCAAGGCACTATCTGATGTGTGCCATCACTAAGTCAGAATACGACAGGGTGCACATCTGTACCACTGCCAAAGAAATATGGGACACCCTAGCCTTGGCGCATGAAGGATCGTCTCAAGTCCTTGAGTCCAAAATCAGCATGCTAGTTCATCAATATGAACTATTTAAAATGGAGGATCACGAGACTATTGATTAGATGTTTGGACGATTCCAAACAATCATTAACAACCTGAGATCTCTGGGAAAAATCTACACAACCCAAGATCATATCAGAAAAATTCTAAGGAGTCTTCCTAGACAATGGAGACCCAAGGTGACTGCCATACAAGAAGCAAGGGATCTGTCCACTCTTGCTATGGAAAATCTCCTCGGCTCGCTCAAAGTAAATGAGCTTGAGCTCAAAGAAGAAGGAACAGAAAAAAGGGCAAAGTCCATTGCTCTTAAAGTCCAAAAGAGAAGCACCTCAAAAGCACTAAAGGCAAATGACTCTGATGAGGAGTCATGTAGCTCAGAAGGAGAAGAAGGCTCAGATGATGATGAACTTTCCTTCATCTCCAGAAAGATAAAGTCCATGTGGAAAAAGAAGGGTGGCTCCAGAAGGAAGCAATTCAACAAAAGATTTCCACAGAAGGAAGCTGAGCAAAAGAAGAAAATGTTGGAAGCAAATTGGTTAAAAGCATTTCTAATGCAAATATTCTCTAAGTGATTTTATGGTTTTGATGATAACAAAGCTTATTAAGGCTTTTACAATGATAACAAAGTTTTATTAAGGGATTCTACAAAGTCTGCTGACAAGCTCTTGTAGGTACAAAAAGATAAGTCCATCGTCCAATGTTCAGTATAAGGCAATACTGTTCTGCGTCCAATAAACAGTAGGAGGCAATACTACTCTCTGCGTCCAATGATTTCCAAAGAAGCAGAACCAGTAAGTATGCGTCCAATGTATCAGAAGGACAAAAGTCCAATGATCCCATAAAGGCAAAATGCACAACACTGCCTGCGTCCAATAAAGCAGAAGGACAAAAATACAACAGTCAACTGCCCTGCGTCCAATGGAGCAGAAGTGCAATACTGCTTTGCGTCCAATGGAACAGAATGAAGCAGAATGGCAAAAGTCCAACAATACTGCTTTGCGTCCAATGGAGCATAAGTGCATAAGTCCAACAATCAGCATAAGGCTATAACGAACCAAATCGTAAGTCAGATGGTGAGCATGAGGATGCGTCCAATATGGATGAATGAATATCATGTGCAAATGGTAAGTACAAGGTATGCGTCCATTTGCTAAAAGGACTGAAAGTCCAACTTTATTCTACATGCTGCGTCCAATAAATTCTACATGCTGTGTCCAAAACGCAGAGTCCATTACTTGCTATTTATTGCTCTTGCATTTAATATGGAACATATTTATTGAGCAAATGATTTGAAATAAATAGCTGTATGCAATGCTTTTCTGTACAACCATTGTCAACGTTTTTGAACGTGCATTAAATGAAAAGCATTAAGCACTGTGGAAAGTGTACTAAGAGAGAGAATGTACCCTGATTAACTCTGTATATCTCTGAACACATCTTTCTACTTTACACAGTGTATTCTCTCTGTCTCAATAAAATATTACTATTAACCACTGTACAATTGAGACTTTGAGTACAGGTTGCTTCAGATTTAGGAGAAAGAAACGCAGACATACTCACTGAAGTAGAACTCCTTAGAGCAACGGAAAATAGCATTTAATGCTATTAGAGAACGGTAATATTTATGAAGGCTGAAGCTGAGCTATTGGAAGAACAAGTCTGAAGCTTCATCAAAGCCTATAAATACCGTGAACAAGAAGAAGAATACAAGAGACTGAACAAAGAAAAAGAAAGAGCAAAAACGCTGTGCAAACATTGTCATACTCTGTATAGTTGAGAAAGTCATGTATATTTTCTATCTTCTTGTAAAAGAGAGTTTGCTTAACTCTCGAAGTGCTTTAGTTTTCATATCCTCACTTGTGTGAGTTAGACAACACTTTATATCAAAACACTCTGCTGAGTTGTTTGAGCCTGGAGAGGCTTGTGTAGAAAGAATACTTGTTTGAGCCTGGAGAGGCTTGTCTGTAAAAGAATACTTGTTTGAGCCTGGAGAGGCTAGGTGTGCAAAGAATACTCGGTGTAAGGCCTGAAGAGGCTGTTGAAGAATACTTGTATTCTATCTGGATTGATAGTGAAATCTCTCTAGTTTGAGGGGACTGGACGTAGCTCTAAGGAAAGGGTGAACCAGGATAAAAACTTGTGTTACTTCTTCTTTCCCTTAACTCTTATTATATCTGTGCTTATTCTAACCGTGGGGATTGAATTGATTTTTATTCAACAAGTTTTTCATGCACTTTAAATCGCACAACGAAAACAAGTTTTAAACTAAGTGGAAGCCTTTGCGTCCAATATTCTTGTGCGTCCGATATTTCACAACTCTGTGCGTCCAGTGTTTCAAAACTCTGTGCGTCCAATATTTCAGAAAACGCTGTGCGTCCAATATTTGAAATAAGCCAGCGTCCAACATTTGGGAAAAGTCTTAAAAGCTTAGAAACACAATTCAACCCCCCTTCTTGTGTTTCATCTTGTTACCTACAGTTGGCATCAGAGCTCGGTCTCTAGGGGTTGAGCACCTAACAGTGCAGAGAAGCAAAGATCCATGGAGAACGAGGGACTAGCTGTGAACAGACCACCATTGTTCAATGGAAATGAATACGACTATTGGAAGCAAAGAATGATCACATTCTTTGACGCGCAAAATATAGACCTATGGGATGTGGTGGAAACTGGCTACACTGCTCCAGTAGATGAAGCAGGTCAACCAGTGCCAAGAGCTCAGTGGACGCAAGATCAAAGGACCAGATTCCAGCTGAACTCAAAGGCGAGGCACTATCTGATGTGTGCCATTACAAAGTCAGTATATCACAAGGTGCACAGCTGCACCACTGCCAAGGAGATGTGGGACACTCTAGCTTTGGCGCATGAAGGATCGTCTTAGGTCCGTGAGTCCAAAATCAGCATACTAGTTCATCAATATGAACTATTCAAAATGGAGGATCACGAGTCCATTGATCAAATGTTTGGAAGATTCCAAACAATCATCAACAACCTGAGGTACTTGGGAAAAATCTACACAACCCAGGAGCATATCAGAAAAATCCTAAGGAGTCTGCCAAAACAATGGAGACCCAAGGTAACTGCAATACAAGAAGCAAGGGATCTTTGCACTCTTGCAATGGAGGATTTTCTAGGCTCACTGAAAGTACATGAGCTTGAGCTTAATGAAGAGGGAACCGAAAAAAGGGCAAAGTCCATTGCTCTTAAAGCTCAAAAATGGAGCACCTCAAAAGCCTTGAAGGCCAATGACTCCGATGAGGAGTCATGTAGCTCAGAAGGAGAAGAAGGCTCAGATGATGATGAACTCTCCTTCATCTCCAGAAAAATAAAGTCTATGTGGAAAAAGAAGGGTGGCTTCAGAAGGAAGCAATTCAACAGAAGATTTCCACAAAAGGAAGTTGAGCAAAAGGAGGAAAGTCCAGTGGTGTGCTATGGATGTAAGAAACCAGGCCACTACAAGGCAGACTGTCCTGAGGCTGAGAGGACAAAGAAGAAGTTCATCAAGAAAAAGAAAGGTCTCATGGCAACATGGGAGGATCTTGATGATTCCTCTGATGATGAGGATAAAGAAGAGGCTAATCTCTGCCTAATGGCAAGTCTTCCCTCAACTGACAGTGAGGACGAAGAAGAGGTAATTTCTTATTCTGAATTAAGAAATAATTTTGAAAATCTTCTTAGAGATTCATCCATTCTATTTGATGAGTACAGATCCTTAAAGAAAATGTTTTCTCTAATAACCAAAGATTTTGAAAAGCTTACTTTAGAAAACAAAGTACTCAAATCAGATAATGAAGAGTTAAGACTTCAAGTAAGTCAACTCAAAGATGAATCTCAAAAAGATTCTGAGTCCAATACTTCCTGTGAAGTACAAGTACTTCAACAAGAAGTAAATGAACTCACTGGACGATTGTCCAAATTTGTCAGTAGCTCTGAAAAGCTTGATAAAATTTTAAAGATTCAGAGAAAATCTTCTAACAAGAGTGGTTTGGGTTATGAAAAACCAAAACCAAAGTTTTCTAAAAGTCCATCAAAATTTAATATATATTGTGGTCACTGTGGAAAGGCTGGACATGTCACATCGACATGCGTCCATAACAAAAGGGACATGCCTAGACGCAGACCAAAGACTAACAAGAAAGGACCCAAGTCAATCTGGGTACCTAAAAATATGATAATTCCTGTTGCAGATATGCTTGATGGGAGGAAGACAACTCCAGTCATGGTACCTGGACAGTGGCTGCTCACGACACATGACAGGAGAAAGGTCTATGTTCCAAGACCTAAAGCCTAGATCAAAGGGATGGGTCACTTTTGGAGGAGACCAGAAAGGCAGAATAGTTGGAATAGGTAAAATTGGTAAACATCCTTTTCCCTCTATTGAAAATGTCTTATTGGTTGAAGGACTCAAACATAATCTGCTTAGCATAAGTCAATTGTGTGATAGCGGGTTTGATGTTTCCTTTAACAAGGATAAATGTATAGTCAGAAATTCTGATAAGTCCATACTTTTTCAAGCAAAGAGGCAGGACAACGTTTACAAAATTGATTTCGAAAATCTGTCCAAACAAAATGTCTCATGCTTCATATCTTTAAAAGATGAACAATGGATATGGCACAAGAAACTTGGTCATGCAAGCTTGAGAACCATCTCAAAGCTAAATAAGCATAACCTCGTGAGAGGACTACCAAATCTTGTGTACAGATCTGAAGTTCTGTGTGAAGCATGTCAGAAAGGGAAACAAGTGAAAAACTCTTTTAATGCTAAAAATATTGTTTCCACTTCTAGACCTTTGGAACTTTTACACATGGATTTGTTTGGACCCACTCAAACTGCTTCTTTGAATGGAAAGAAATATGGATTAGTTATAGTTGATGACTATACTAGATGGACATGGGTCAAATTCCTTGCACACAAGGATGAGTCTTTCAAAGTCTTCACTATATTCTGTAAAAGAGTCCAAAATGAGAAAGGAGTTTGTATCAACTCCATTAGAAGTGAACATGGAGGTGAGTTTGAAAATGCAAACTTCCACAGATTCTGTGAAGAGAATGGAATCCTTCACAATTTCTCTGCACCAAGAACACCTCAGCAAAATGGTGTGGTGGAGAGAAAGAATCGATCTTTACAAGAGATGGCTCGGTCCATGCTCAATGATCACTTAACCTCTAAGAGGTTTTGGGCTGAAGCTGTAAATACTGCGTGTTATTTACAAAACAGAATATATGTGAGGCCTATATTGAAAAAGACTCCATATGAATTGTGGAAAGGAAGAAAACCCAACATTTCATACTTCCATCCTTTTGGATGTGAATGTTTCATTCTTAACACTAGGGATCAACTTGGCAAATTTGATTCTAAAGTGGACAACGGAATTTTTCTGGGTTACTCTGAAACTTCCAAGGCTTACCGAGTCTATAACTCAAGAACCTTGACTGTTGAAGAGTCAATTCATATTAAATTCAATGACAAAAAGCCTGACAAGGAATTGTCAGAGCTAAGTGATTCTCTTGCAGATATGAGAATACAAGCAGAAGGTGAAGGATCATCACCTAAGAATGAAGAAGATGGACCAGACGCAGAAAACAGTGATGCGTCCATTACTGAAAGAAGAAGAAGCTGACACTTCAAGACCTATCATCCTTAAGATCAAATCATTGGAAATGCAAATGATAGAGTCAGAACAAGGTCCACATTCAGAGAACAAACTGATGTTGCATTCATCTCTAAATTGGAGCCCAAGAACAAAGATGAAGCTCTATTGGACGAAGGATGGATCCTGGCAATGCAGGAGGAGCTAAATCAATTCAAACGCAATGATGTTTGGACGCTAGTAGCCCCACCTGAAGATAAGTCCATCATTGGAACCAAATGGGTATTCAGAAACAAACTGGACGAAGAAGGTAAAGTTGTGAGAAACAAAGCAAGGTTAGTTGCTCAAGGTTACTCACAACAGGAAGGTATTGACTTTACTGAAACCTTTGCTCCAGTAGCTAGAATAGAAGCCATTCGCATCTTACTTTCATTTGCTGCCCAACATGATATGAGGCTTTATCAAATGGATGTAAAGAGTGCTTTTCTAAATGGTATAATAACAGAGGAAGTCTATGTCAAACAACCACCTGATTTTGAGGATCAATCTTTTCCTAACTATGTTTTTAAATTGAAAAAGGCTCTTTATGGCCTCAAGCAAGCTCCTCGAGCTTGGTATGAAAAACTAAGTTCTTTTCTAATGGAAAATAGTTTTTCAAGAGGAAAAGTTGACAATACTCTTTTTAGAAAATCCATAGACTCACATTTCATCATAGTACAAATTTATGTAGATGATATCATTTTTGGTGCTACTGATGAATCTCTATGTAGAGAATTTTCTGAGTTAATGCAGAAGGAGTTTGAAATGAGCATGATGGGAGAATTGAAATTCTTTCTTGGACTTCAAGTAAAACAGACTCAAGATGGAATTTATGTGCATCAGTCCAAATACACAAAGGAGCTTCTTAAAAAGTTCAATATGGACGAATGCAAACCCATGAACAGTCCTATGCATCCAACTTGCTTAATGAACCTGAATGATAAAGATAAAAAGGTAGATCAAAAGGTATATGGAGGTATGATCGGATCACTCCTGTATCTTACTGCATCTAGACCTGATATCATGTTCAGTGTTTGTTTATGTGCAAGATTTCAATCAGATCCTAGAGACTCTCATTTGACTGCTGTCAAGAGAATTTTTAGATATCTGAAGGAGACTACTAATCTTGGTTTGCTGTTTAAGAAATCAGATGAATACAGATTAGTAGGGTTCTGTGATGCTGATTAATGTGGAGACAGACTTGAGAGAAAAAGCACCAGCGGAGGATGCCATTTTATTGGATCCAATCTGGTATCATGGACGAGCAGAAGACAAAGCACAATTGCATTATCTACAGCTGAAGCTGAATATGTCTCTGCTGCAAGTTGTTGTTCTCAGCTCCTGTGGATTAAACATCAACTGGAGGACTACAACATCTTTGAGAGTAAGATTTCTGTTCTTTTTGATAATACTGCTGCAATCAATTTATCTAAGAACCCAATCTTACACTCAAGAGCTAAACATATAGAAATTAAACATCATTTCATTAGAGACTATGTGCAGAAGGGAACATTTGATATTCAGTTTGTTAACACTGAAAATCAATGGGCAGATATATTTACAAAACCCCTCTCTGTAGATAGGTTTACTTTTATAAGGAAGCATTTAAATATGCACTTTATAAAAGATTGAAGTTTAGCGTCCAATATGCTCAAGCTGAGTCTGAGTCCAATGTGACTAGCGTCCAATAGGACACGTCAGTCTATTTGAGACTTAGAAGTTTTGTTTGTGGCTTAAAAGCTTTTATCTCTTAGTCTTCCCGCGCTGAGTCTAAACTATTTTTTATAATAATATATTTTTATCAAACTGTACACCTGCTTTGCAGCCGTTTTTCGGTTGATGATTACGCCTGTTTTCAAGGAAAATTTACTGTTTTCTCTCTCCCTTCTTACACACGTCTTTACCCCCACTTTCTTTCACTTTTCATCTTCCTTCAAATCCTCTCTGTATTCACTCTCTCTTTCGTAAAACCCTTTCAAAACCCTCCTCTTTGAAAAATCACTTCTTTAACTTTCAAAAATGGAGAACATTGAGAACATGGAAGTCAATGTGGAATACTGGACAGACCTCTCGATTTTGGCTGGCCTGGGTGTGGATATCTCACCTGAAATTTTTGCCGCTGGATGGGAAAATTTCTTTGGAAAAGAAGTAAATGTTCATCCAAGTTTAATTCGTCAATTTTGGAAGACTATGAAGATCCAGGACAACCTTATCACAGGAACAGTCCTAGGCAAAAAAGTCATAGTATCCATAGAAAGCATCTCAGAGGCTATTAGCTGTGACTCTACTGCAGTCTGTTTTCATGGAGGATGGGCTCATGAAGTTGGTGGAAAGCCAAAAATCAGTAAAATCTTGCTAAAGGCAGGAGAGGAAGACGGAGACCTAATCTCTTCAAAGATGACTGACAAGGCCAGAGTACTTCATCAAATCCTAAACAAAATGGTGCTTCATAAGATCGGTTCAAAGGACTCTGTATCGTCACTACATGGGTTTTTGCTGGTACATCTTCTAACCCATCAACGAATCAATCTTCCTCATACCCTTGTTGGAACCAAATTGGTCAGAAGCAGTTCTAATGCAAATTTTCCCTAAGTAGTCTTTGTGGTTTTGATGATAACAAAGGTTATTAAGGATTTTACAAAGTCTGCTGACAAGCTCTTGTAGGTACAACAAAGATAAGTCCAGCGTCCAGTGTGACATTGGCATATATATGTACGATTCAAGAATGGAGCGTCCAATGGACTCAAAGAGGCAATGCGTCCAATAAAGCTTTGCGTCCAAAGAAGCAGAACATATAAGCATCCAAAGAAATCACTCATACAGTGCGTCCAAAATGAGCATAAGTGATAACCGACCAATGAGTATTATAGAAATGTATCCTATCAGAGAAGGAAAGTCTCAAGTACATATGGTAAGCAATAAGTATGCGTCCATATAGACCAAACTGTCTCAAGTACGAATGGTAAGCAAAGGTATGCGTCCATTCATACACTCCAAATGCTGCGTCCAAAACGCAGAATACACAACCTGCTATTTATTGCCCTTGCATTTAATATGGGACATATTTATTGAGCAAATGATTTAAAACAAATAGCTGTATACAATGCTTTTCTGAACAACCTCGTCAAAGTTTCTGAACGTGCATTAAATGAAAAGCATAAAGCACTGTGAAAGTGTACTTAGAGAGAGAATGTACTATGTTTATTTTGATATCTCTCTGAACACTACTTTCTGATTTACACAGTGTATTCTCTTTGTCTCAACTGAATATTACTATTAACCTTTGTGCAATTGAGACTATGAGTACAGGTTGCTTCTAAATTAGGAGAAAGAAACGCAGACAAATACGCTAAAGAAGAACTCCTCAGAACAACGGGAAAATAGCATTTAATGCTATTAGAGAACGGTCATATTTATGAAGGCTGAAGCTGAGCTATTCGTAGAACAAGTTTAAAGCTTCAACAAAGGCCTATAAATACCGTAAACAAAAAAAAAGTGCTGAACTATCAAAAAGAAAGAGCTGAATCGCTGTGCAAACTTTGTTATACTCTGATTCATTAAGAAATTATTGTAGTATTTTCTATCTTCTTGTAAAAGAGAGTTTGCTTAACTCTCGAAGTGCTTAAGATTTTCAGATTCTCACTTGTGTGAGTTAGATAGCACTTTAAGTCAAAAACACTCTTCTGAGTTGTTTGAGCCTGAAGAGGCTTGTTTAGAAAGAATACTTGTTTGAGCCTGGAGAGGCTTATTTGTAAAGAATACTTGTTTTGAGCCTGGAGAGGCTAGATGTGCAAAGAATACTCGTTGTAAGGCCTGGAGAGGCTGTTGAAGAATACTTGTATTCTATCTGGATTGATAGTGAAATCTCTCTAGTTTGAGGGGACTGGACATAGCTCTTAGGAAAGGGTGAACCAGGATAAATACTTGTGTTATTCTCTCTTTCCCTTATTTCTAGTTATTTATTTATCTTTACTAACAAGAGGGATTGAATTGAATTTTATATTATCAAGTTTTTCAAACTCTTTAAATCGCACAAAGAAAACGTTTTTAAACTAAGTGGATGCCTCTGCGTCCAATCTACTTGTGCGTCCAATATTCCAATACGCTGTGCGTCCAACGGGTTCACAACAAGTGTACAAATATTTGCGAAAAAGTTGTAAAAGCTTTGAAACACAATTCAACCCCCTTCTTGTGTTTCTTCCTGTTACCTACAGTTGGCATCAGAGCTCGGTCTCTAGGGGTTGAGCACCTAACAATGCAGAGAAGCGAAGATCCATGGAGAACGAGGGACAAGCTGTGAACAGACCACCTCTGTTCAATGGAGAAGAATATGACTATTGGAAGCAGAGAATGATCACGTTCTTTGATGCGCAAAATATAGACATGTGGGGTGTCGTGGAAACTGGCTACACTGCTCAGGTAAATGAAGCAGGTCAACCAGTACCAAGAGCTCAGTGAACGCAAGATCAAAGGACCAGATTCCAGCTGAACTCAAAGGCAAGGCACAATCTGATGTGTGCCATCACCAAGTCAGAATACGACAAGGTGCACAGCTGTACCACTGCCAAAGAAATATGGGACACCCTAGCCTTGGCCATGAAGGATCGTCTCAAGTCCGTGAGTCCAAAATCAACATGCTAGTTCATCATTATGAACTATTCAAAATGGAGGATCACGAGACTATTGATAAGATGTTTGGACGATTCCAAACAATCATTAACAACCTGAGATCTCTGGGAAAAGTCTACACAACCCAAGATCACATCAGGAAAATTCTAAGGAGTCTTCCTAGACAATGGAGACCCAAGGTGACTGCTATACAAGAAGCAAGGGATCTGTCCACTCTTGCTATGGAAAATCTCCTCGGCTCACTCAAAGTGCATGAGCTTGAGCTCAAAGAAGAAGGAACAGAAAAAAGGGCAAAGTCCATTGCTCTTAAAGTCCAAAAGGGAAGCACTTCAAAAGCACTAAAGGCAAATGACTCTGATGAGGAGTCATGTAGCTCAAAAGGAGAAGAAGGCTCAGATGATGATGAACTTTCCTTCATCTTCAGAAAAATAAAGTCCATGTGGAAAAGGAAGGGTGTCTCCAGAAAGAAGCAATTCAACAAAAGATGTCCACAGAAATAAGCTGAGCAGAAGGAGAAAAGTCCAGTAGTGTGCTATGGATGTAAGAAACTAGGCCACTACAAGGCAAACTGTCCTGAAGCTGAGCGGACAAAGAAGAAGTTCTTCAAAAAGAAGAAGGGTCTCATGGCAACATGCGAAGATCTTGACGAATCCTCTGATGAAGAGGATGAGGAGGATAAGGAAGAAGCAAATCTTTGCCTGATGGCAAGCCTACCCTCAACCGATAGTGAGGATGAAGAAGAGGTATTTCCTTACCTTGAACTAAAAGAAAATTTTAATGATCTCCTTAGAGAATCATCCATTTTATTTGATGAGTACAGATCTTTGAAAAAAAAATTTTCACTCATAACCAAAGATTTTGAAAAACTTGCTTTGGAAAATGAAGTACTCAAATCAGAAAATAAAGAGTTAAGACTTCAAGTAAGTCAACTCAAAGATGAATCTCAAAAGGATTCTGAGTCTAATACTTCCTGTGAAGTACAAGTACTTCAACAAGAAGTAAATGAACTCACTGGACGATTGTCCAGATTTGTCAGTAGCTCTGAAAAACTAGATCAAATTTTAAAAATTCAGAGAAAACCTTCTGACAAAAGTGGTTTGGGATATGAAAAACCAAAACCAAAAGTTTCTAAAAGTCATTCTAAATTTAATTTATACTGTGGTCACTGTGGAAAGGCTGGACATGTCACCTCGACGTGCGTCCATAACAAAAGGAACATGCCTGGACGCAGACCAAGGACTAACAAGAAAGGACCCAAGTCAATCTAGGTACCTAAGAATATGATAATTCTTGTTGCTGATACGCTTGATGGGAGGAAGTCAACTCCAGTCATGGTACCTGGACAGTGGCTGCTCACGACACATGACAGGAGAAAGGTCTATGTTCCAAGACCTAAAGCCTATATCAAAGGGTTGGGTCACCTTCGGAGGAGACCAGAAAGGCAGAATAGTTGGAATAGGTAAAATTGGTAAGCATCCTTTTCCTTCTATTGAAAATGTCCTGCTGGTTGAAGGACTCAAACATAATCTGCTTAGCATAAGTCAATTGTGTGACAGTGGATTTGATGTTTCCTTTAACAAGGATAAATGTATAGTCAGAAATTCTGATAAGTCCATACTTTTTCAAGCAAAGAGGCAGGATAATGTTTACAAAATTGATTTTGAAAATCTATCCAAACAAAATGTCTCATGCTTCATATCCTTAAAGGATGAACAATGGATATGGCACAAGAAACTTGGTCATGCAAGCTTAACAACCATCTCAAAGCTAAACAAGCATAACCTCGTGAGAGGACTACCAAATCTTGTGTACAAATCCGAAGTTCTGTGTGAAGCATGTCAGAAAAGGGAAACAAGTGAAAAACTCTTTTAATTCTAAAAATATTGTTTCCACTTCTAGACCTTTGGAACTTTTACACATGGAATTGTTTAGACCCACTCAAACAGCCTCTTTAAATGGAAAGAGATATGGATTAGTTATAGTTGATGACTATACTAGATGGACATGGGTCAAATTCCTTGCACACAAGGATGAGTCTTTCAAAGTCTTCACCATATTCTATAAAAGAGTCCAAAATGAGAAAAGAGTTTGTATCAACTCCATTAGAAGTGATCATGGAGGTGAGTTTCAAAATGCAAACTTCCAGAGATTCTGTGAAGAGAATGGAATCCTTCACAATTTCTCTGCACCAAGAACACCTCAACAAAATGGTGTGGTGGAGAGAAAGAATCGATCTCTACAAGAGATGGCTAGGTCCATGCTCAATGATCACTCAACCTCTAAGAGGTTCTGGGCTGAAGCTGTAAATACTGCATGTTATTTACAAAACAGAATATATGTGAGGCCTATATTGAAAAAGACTCCATATGAATTGTGGAAAGGAAGAAAACCCAACATTTCATATTTTCATCCATTTGGATGTGAATGTTTTATTCTCAACACTAAGGATCAACTTGGAAAGTTTAATTCTAAAGTGGACAATGGAATTTTTCTGGGTTACTCTGAAACTTCCAAGGCTTATCGAGTCTATAACTCAAGAACCTTAACTGTTGAAGAGTCAATTCATATTAAATTCAATGACAAAAAGCCTGACAAGGAATTGTCAGAGCTAAGTGATTCTTTTTCAGATATGAGAATACAAGCAGAAGGTGAAAGACCATCACCTAAGAATGAAGAAGAAGGATCAGACGCAGAAAATGATGATGCGTCCAATACTGAAAGAAGAAGAAGCTGGCACTTCAAGACCTATCATCCTGAAGATCAAATCATTGGAAATACAGATGACAGAGTCAGAACAAGGTCCACATTCAGAGAACAAACTGATGTTGCATTCATCTCTGAATTGGAGCCCAAAAATGTTGATGAAGCTCTATTGGACGAAGGATGGATTTTAGCAATGCAGGAGGAGCTAAATCAGTTCAAACGCAATGATGTTTGGCCACTTGTAGTCCCACCTAAAGATAAGTCCATCATTGGAACCAAATGGGTATTCAGAAACAAACTGGACGAAGAAGGTAAAGTGGTGAGAAACAAAGCAAAGTTAGTTGCTCAAGGTTACTCACAACAGGAAGGTATTGATTTTACTGAAACCTTTGCTCCAGTAGCTAGAATAGAGGCCATTCGCATCTTACTTTCATTTGCTGCCCAACATGATATGAGGCTTTATCAAATGGATGTAAAAAGTGCTTTTCTAAATGGTATAATAACAGAGGAAGTCTATGTGGAACAACCACCTGGTTTTGAGGATCAATCTTTTCCTAACCATGTTTTTAAATTGAAAAAGGCTCTTTATGGTCTTAAGCAAGCTCCTCGAGCTTGGTATGAAAAGCTAAGTTCATTTCTTATGGAGAATGGTTTTTCAAGAGGAAAAGTTGACACTACTCTTTTTAGAAAATCCATAGACTCACATTTCATCATAGTACAAATTTATGTGGACGATATCATTTTTGGTGCTACTGATGAATCACTGTGTGGAGAATTTTCTGAGTTAATGCAGAAGGAGTTTGAAATGAGTATGATGGGAGAATTGAAATTCTTCCTTAGACTCCAAGTAAAACAAACTCAAGATGGAATCTGTGTGCATCAGTCCAAGTATACAAAGGAGCTTTTGAAGAAGTTCAAAATGGACGATTGCAAACCCATGAACACTCCTATGCATCCAACCTGCATAATGAACCTGAATGATAAGGATAAAAAGGTAGATCGATAGGTATATAGAGGTATGATCGGATCTCTATTGTATCTTACTACATCTAGACCTGATATAATGTTCAATATTTGCTTATGTGCAAGATTCTAATCAAATCCTAGAGATTCTCATTTGACTACTGTCAAGAGAATTTTTAGATATCTGAAGGAGACTTCTAATCTTGGTTTGCTGTTTAAGAAATCAAATGAATACAGATTAGTAGGGTTCTGTGATGCTGATTATGCTGGGGATAGACTCGAGAGAAAAAGCACCAGCGGAGGATGTCATTTTATTGGATCCAATCTAGTATCATGGACGAGCATAAGACAAAGCACAATTGCATTATCTACAGCTGAAGTTGAATATGTCTCTGCTGCAAGTTGTTGTTCTCAGCTCCTATGGACTAAACATCAACTGGAGGACTACAACATCTTTGAGAGTAAGATATCTGTTCTTTTTGATAATACTGCTGCAATCAATTTATCTAAGAACCCAATCTTACACTCAAGAGCTAAGCATATAGAAATTAAACATCATTTCATTAGAGACTATGTACAGAAGGGAACATTTGATATTCAGTTTGTTAACACTGAAAATCAATGGGCATATATATTTACAAAATCCCTCTCTGTAGATAGGTTTACTTTTATAAGGAAGCATTTAAATATGCACTTTATAAAAGACTGATGTTTAGCGTCCAATGTGCTCAAGCTGAGTCTGAGTCCAATATGACTAGCGTCCAATAGGACACGACAGTCTATTTCAAACTTAGTAGTTTTTTTAAAGGCTTTTATCTCTTAGACTTCCCTCACTGAGTCTAAACTTTTTTATAATAATATATTTTTTATCAAAAATTGTATGCCTGCTCTGCAGCCGTTTTCCCGGTTGATGATTACGCCTGTTTTCAAAAAAAATTTGCTGTTTCCCTTCATACACACGTCTTTAACCCCACTCTCTTTCTCTTCTCAACTTCCTTCAAAATCTCCCTGTATTCGCTCTCTCTTTCGTAAAACCCTCTCAAAACCTTTCTTTGAAAAATCACTTCTCTTTATCTTTCAAAAATGGAGAACCTTGAGAACATGGAAGTCAATGTGGAATACTGGACGGATCTCTCAATTTTGGCTGGCCTGGGTGTGGATATCTCACCTGAAATTTATGTCGCTGGTTGGGAAAATTTCTTTGGGAAAGAAGTAAATGTTCATCAAAGCTTGATTCGTCAATTTTGGAAAACTATGAAGATCCAAGACAACCTTATCACAGGAACAGTCCTAGGCAAGGAAGTCATAGTATCCATAGAAAGCATCTCAGAAGCTATTAGCTGTGACTCTGCTGGAGTATGTTTTCATGGAGGATGGGCTCATCAAGTTGGTGGAAAGACAGAAATCAGCAAAATCTTGCTAAAGACAGGAGAGGAAGACGGAGACCTAATCTCTTCAAAGATGACTGACAAAGCCAGAGTACTTCATCAAATCCTGAACAAAATGGTGCTTCATAAGATCGGATCAAAGGACTCTGTGTCGTCACTACATGGGTTTTTGCTGGTACACCTTCTAACCCATCAACGAATCAATATTCCTCATACCCTGTTCTACTGTTTTAAAAGAGATGCAAAAGGGAAAGGGAAAAGAACTGTTATTCCCTACGGAGCTCTGCTTCAGAGAATTCTTACCACTCAAGGAATCATGGCAATCCTGGAAACATACTCTGGAGAAGATAAAGCTGCTCTCTCCAAGATAATCCATTAAGCACCTTTTGGCAGAACCAACATTCTGAAAATGAGACTGGTAACTGTCAAAGAACATTTGGCCAAACTCAAAGAGGGAGAAGAAGAAGACAATAAGGATGCCATCAGGGCTGCAATTGAAGCAAATAGAGCTGAACAAGCGGAACAAGCAACCAAAATCTCTAGTGGAGTTCCTGCTGCCTCAAAGAAGAAAACTACTTCCAAGAAACCTGCAAGGAAGTTAGTCTTGGCTGATTCGGACGAAGAAATAGTTGGAGAATTTCTCTCCAAAAGAGCTAAGCTTGCTGCTGGAAAGGCAACCAAAAAGAGAAAAGCCTTTGAGTCCAAGACAGTTGAAAAAGAAGTCATTGGACCCATAACAAAGAAGGCAAGATCTCAAAGGAAAACATCTATTGTTAAGATTGCAGACAAGAAAGCAACAGATGTACTTACTTGTGCTAATCTTGATAAGTCTGTGGATGAAATAATTAAATTTGTGGTTACCACAATCTCAGAAAACCCTGACTCCATTTTTTCACCCATTCGTCCAAACACTGACCCTCAAACTCAACCACAACCACAAACACAAACCCAAACACCTTCTCCATCTCAACCAGAACAACCATCCCAAACACCACCTCCTGCTTCACCAGAAACCTCTCCTCCATCTCCTTTCTATCTTGAACCATCGTCCAATCCCATTCAAACACACTCACCTTCACCTTCACGTGAACAACCGCATCCATCAACCTCTTTCTCACCCTCACATGGCCAATCTCCACGTTCCTCATCTCCTACCAACCTGGACGTATCAGATGCTCCTTCTCTACCTCCATCTGAGTATGTCTTCACAGCTGGGAAGTTGCAGGTCCTGACACAAGGGGTAAAAGTCATGGAGATTCCTCTTCAGGAGGATAAGATAAAGGAGAACATGCCCCTGGAGGAAGTAAGGGCTAAGTCCATAACTCCCAATTCATCAGGGCTTTCCAGAATGAGGCTATATGACTTCAAGCCAATTTACTCTCCTCTGACTGCAGAAGAACTGGGATCATTCCTCTCCCCTCTTGGCAGGATGATCATCAGAAACATAAAGGACGGACTGCAACTACAGAACCACTTCAACGTCCCTCCGTCTATGAGGATCAGGCCAACAACAACAATAAAGATCATGCCTGACAGGATAGCACCAAGGGTCTATCTAGAGGACAAAAATAAGGACAAGTTTCCCAAGAGGAATGTCAACAAGAGTCAAATGCCATCTCCCATCAGGATTGATGAGGACTGGGCAAAGAAATCCATGGTGAATGTGGATATGGATTTCTTAATGTTCTTGTCCAAAACAGGACAAGCAACGGAGCAGGAAGCAAGAACCGTCTGGGAGAGATACCTTGTGCAGTGTGAGCAAGAAGCATCTACTTCAGGGGTTTCAGATGCTGAGAGGGCTGCAACAACGACCAAAGGATTAGTCACAAGAAACATGGCACATCAAAGATATATGTTTAACGATGTCTTTGGTGCTCCTACTAGATCCACTCAGCCAATCATTGAATTTCCTCCTGAGCCTGAAGATGCCATTGGCTCTACAGATACGGAATCCAGCAGTGCGCAAATCTTTATACCACTCTCAGCAGAAGATATTGACAATTTGATATTTCTGTTGGAGCAGTACAAAAAGTATCTGGAATCAAGGAAATATCCATGAAAGTCTTGTTCTACTGTTTTTCTTTTTAAAAAAAAATTTCTTTGTTTTTTTTAGGACTATGATGTTCTATGAACCTTTTTGTCTGATGACAAAAGGGGGAGAAATTGGGAGAATTAAGTTTTAAAAGCTCAAGTCATTAATAAAATGAGATTGAGTCTAAAATTGCATTGCAGTAGCCTTATTACTTATGTATACTCCAATTATGCTATACTGCTATATTGAATATGCTGGACTAATCTGTTTTGTGAGAAAAAGAAATTTTTCAAGTACTTTGAACACATTGAATATCCAAAACTATGAGATGTTTATCTCAGGTGGAGAAAAGTAAGAAAGACTGAGACGTATATCTCAGGGGGAGTTTCCCTATGAAAAGAAAAATTTCTCTTTAAAAGTATATGTTAAATGTTTATTGGTTTTATTTGTTTTACTGCTTGTAAAATTTAATAATGTTTGTCATTATCAAAAAGAAGGAGATTGTTGGAACCAAATTGGTCAGAAGCAGTTCTAATGCAAATTTTCCCTAAGTAGTCTTTGTGGTTTTGATGATAACAAAGGTTATTAAGGATTTTACAAAGTCTGCTGACAAGTTCTTGTAGGTACAACAAAAATAAGTCCAGCGTCCAGTGTGACATTGGCATATATATGTACGATTCAAGAATGGAGCGTCCAATGGACTCAAAGAGGCAATGCGTCCAATAAAGCTTTGCGTCCAAAGAAGCAGAACATATAAGCGTCCAAAGAAATCACTAATACAGTGCGTCCAAAATGAGCATAAGTGATAACCGACCAATGAGTATTATAGAGATGTATCCTATCAGAGAAGCAAAGTCTCAAGTACATATGGTAAGCAATAAGTATGCGTCCATATAGACCAAGCTGTCTCAAGTACGAATGGTAAGCAAAGGTATGCGTCCATTCCTACACTCCAAATGCTGCGTCCAAAACGCAGAATACATAACCTGCTATTTATTGCTCTTGCATTTAATATGGGACATATTTATTGAGCAAATGATTTAAAACAAATAGCTGTATACAATGCTTTTCTGAACAACCTTGTCAAAGTTTCTGAACGTGCATTAAATGAAAAGCATAAAGCACTGTGAAAGTGTACTTAGAGACAGAATGTACTATGTTTATTTTGATATCTCTCTGAACACTACTTTCTGATTTACACAGTGTATCTCTTTGTCTCAACTGAATATTACTATTAACCTTTGTGCAATTGAGACTATGAGTACAGGTTGCTTCTGAATTAGGAGAAAGAAACGCAGACAAATACGCTAAAGAAGAACTCCTCAGAGCAACGGGAAAATAGCATTTAATGCTATTAGAGAACGGTCATATTTATGAAGGCTGAAGCTGAGCTATTCGTAGAACAAGTTTGAAGCTTCAACAAAGGCCTATAAATACCGTAAACAAAAAAAAAAGTGCTGAACTATCAAAAAGAAAGAGTTGAATCGTTGTGCAAACTTTGTTATACTCTGATTCATTAAGAAATTATTGTAGTATTTTCTATCTTCTTGTAAAAGAGAGTTTGCTTAACTCTCGAAGTGCTTAAGATTTTCAGATTCTCACTTGTGTGAGTTAGATAGCACTTTAAGTCAAAAACACTCTTCTGAGTTGTTTGAGCCTGAAGAGGCTTGTTTAGAAAGAATACTTGTTTGAGCCTGGAGAGGCTTGTTTGTAAAGAATACTTGTGTTGAGCCTGGAGAGGCTTGTTTGTAAATAATACTTGTTTTGAACCTGGAGAGGCTAGGTGTGCAAAAAATACTCATTGTAAGGCCTGGAGAGGCTGTTGAGGAATACTTGTATTCTATCTGGATTGATAGTGAAATCTCTCTAGTTTAAGGGGACTGGACGTAGCTCTAAGGAAAGGGTGAACCAGGATAAATACTTGTGTTATTCTCTCTTTCCCTTATTTTTAGTTATTTATTTATCTTTACTAACAAGAGGGATTGAATTGAATTTTATATTATCAAGTTTTTCAAACTCTTTAAATCGCACAAAGAAAACGTTTTTAAACTAAGTGGATGCCTCTGCGTCCAATCTACTTGTGCGTCCAATATTCCAATACGTTGTGCGTCCAACGGGTTCACAGGAAGTGTAGAAATATTTGCGAAAAAGTTGTAAAAGCTTTGAAACACAATTCAACCCCCCCTTCTTGTGTTTCTTCCTGTTACCTACAACCCTGTTCTACTGTTTTAAAAGAGATGCAAAGGGGAAAGGGAAAAGAACTGTTATTCCCTACGGAGCTCTGCTTTAGAGACTTTTTACTACTCAAGGAATCATGGCAATCCTGGAAACATACTCTGGAGAAGATAAGGTTGTTCTCTCCAAGATAATCTTTCAAGTACCTTTTGGCAGAACCAATATTCTGAAAATGAGACTGGTAACGGTCAAAGAACATTTGGCCAAACTCAAAGAGGTAGAAGAAGACAATAAGGATGCTATCAGGGCTGCGATTGAAGCAAATAGAGCTGAACAAGCGGAACAAGCAACTAAAGTCTCTAGTGCAGTTCCTGCTACACAGAAGAAAACTACTTCCAAGAAATCTGCAAGGAAGTTAGTCATGGCTGATTCAGACGAAGAAACAGTTGGAGAATTTCTCTCCAAAAGAGTCAAGCTTCCTACTGGAAAGGCAACCAAAAAGAGAAAAGCCTCTGAGTCCAAGACAGTTGAAAAAGAAGTCATTGGACCCATAACAAAGAAGGCAAGATCTCAAAGGAAAGCATCCACTGCCAAGATTGCTGATAAGAAAGCGACAGAGGTACTTACTTGTGCTAATCCTGACAAGTCTGTGGATGAAATAATTGAATCTGTGGTTACAACAATCTCATAAACTCCTGAGTCCATTCTCTCACCCATTCGTCCAAACCCTGACCCTCAAACTCAATCACTATCACCCATCCATACTATTCTTGAACCACAACCACAACCTCAAACACAAACCCAAACAATTCCCCCATCTCAACCAGAACAACCATCCCAAACACCACCTCAAACTCTCTCACCCTCTCCGTCCACCCAATCAAGAGAACAAACACCACCTCTCGCCTCACCGAAACCACTCCTCCATCACCTTTCAATCTTGAACCATCGTCCAATCCCATCCAAACACACTCACCTTCACCTTCACGTGAACAACCGCATCCATCAACCTCACCTTCACCCTCCTTCAGCTTGGACATATCAGAAGTTCCTTCTTCATCGCCTTCTGAGTATGTCTTCACAGTTGGGAAACTGGATATCCTGACAAAAGGGATCAAGGTCATGGAGATTCCTCTTCAGGAGGATAAGAAAAAGGAGAATATGTCCTTGGAGGAAGTAAGGGCTAAGTCCATAGCACCTAACTCATTAGGACTTTCAAGAATGAGGATATATGACTTCAAGCCAACTTACTCTCCTCTGACTGCAGAAGAACTGGGATCATTCCTCTCCCCTCTTGACAGGATGATCATCAGAAACATAGAGGACGGACTTCAACTACAGAACCACTTCAATGTCCCTCCATCTATGAGGATCAGGCCAACAACAACAATAAAAATTCAGCCTGACAGGATAGTACCAAGGGTTTATCTGGTTGACAAAATAAGATCAAGTTTCCTAAGAGGAGCGTCAACAAGAGTCCAATGCCATCTCCTATCAGGATTGATGAGGACTGGGCAAAGAAATCCATAGAGAATGTGGATATGGATTTCTTAATGTTCTTGTCCAAGACAGGACAAGCAACGGAGCATGAAGCAAGAACCCTCTGGGAAAGATACCTTGTGTTGTGTGAGCAAGAAGCATCGACTTCAGGGGTTTCAGATACTGAGAAGGCTGCAACGCCGACCGAGGGATCAGTTACAGAAAACGTGGCACATCAAAGATATATGTTTAACGATGTCTTTGGTGCTCCTACTAGATCCACTCAGCCAATTATTGAATTTCCTCCTGAGCCAGAAGATGTCATTGACTCTACAGATAAGGAATCCAGAAGTGCACAAGTCCAAGTTCCACCTTCAACAGAAGATATTGATAATTTGATATTTCTGTTGGGGCAGTACCGCAAGTATCTGGAATCAAGGAAGAATCCATGAAAGTCTTGTTCTCTTGTTCTTCATATTCAAAAATCCATGTTCCCTGTTTTTCTTTCTTCCTTCCTTTTGGACTATGTGTTCTACGAACCTTTTTGTCTGATGACAAAAGGGGGAGAAATTGGGAAGAATTAAGTTTTAAAAATCACAAGTCATTAATAAAATGAGATTGAGTCTAAATTGCAGTGCAGTAGTTTTATTACTTATGCATGTTTTGATTATAATATACTTATATGCTGGACTAATATGCTCTGTGAGAAAGAAAAATTTTTCCGGTACTCTGGACTTATTGAATATCCAAAATCATGAGATGTTTATCTCAGGGGGAGAAGAGTGAGAAAAACTGAGTCTATATCTCGGGGGGAGTTTTTCCTAAGAAAAATTTCCTTTTGAAATATATGTTGGCTGCTTATTGGTTTTTATCTACGTTACTGCTTGTAAAACTTAATAATGTTTGTCATCACCAAAAAGGGGGAGATTGTTGGAACCAAATTGGTTAAAAGCATTTCTAATGCAAAATTTCCCTAAGTAGTCTTTGTGGTTTTGATGATAACAAAGGTTATTAAGGATTTTACAAAATCTGCTGACAAGCTCTTGTAGGTACAACAAAGATAAGTCCATCGTCCACTGTGACATTGGCACATATATGTACAATTCAAGAGTGGAGCGTCAAATGGACTCAAAGAGGCAATACGTCAAATAAAGCTTTGCGTCCAAAGAAGCAGAACCTATAAGCGTCCATGTAATCACTCATGGAGACATGCTATACTTTGCGTCCAAAAGAGCATAAGTGATAAACGACCAATATGTGTTAGAGACCTATCCCGTCAGAGAAGCAAAGTCATAAGTCCATATGGTAAGCAATGAGTATGCGTCCATATAGACCAAGCTGTCTCAAGTACAAATGGTAAGCAAAGGTATGCATCCGTTCATACTTTCTAAATGCTGCGTCCAAAATGCAGAATACATAACTTGCTATTTATTGCTCTTGCATTTAATATGGAACACATTTATTGAGCAAATGATTTGAAATAATTAGCTGTATTCAACGTGCTTTGAACATGCATTTAATGAAAAGCATAAAGCACTGTGCAAAGTGTACTTAGAGAGAGAATGTACTATGTTTATTTCCATATCTCTCTGAACACTACTTTCTGATTTACACAGTGTATTCTCTTTGTCTCAACTGAATATTACTATTAACCATTGTGCAATTGAGACTATGAGTACAGGTTGCTTCTGAGTTAGGAGAAAGAGACACAGACATATATACTGAAATGAAACTTCTCAGAGCAACGGAAAAATAGCATTTAATGCTATTAGAGAACGGTCATATTTATGAAGGCTGAAGCTGAGATATTCAAAGAACAAGTCTGAAGCTTCATCAATGCCTATAAATACCGTGAGCAAGAAGAAGAATACAAGAAGAGAGATTTTGAAGAAGAGACTGAACTAAGTGAAACGCTGTGCAAATACTCTATTTTTGTAAAAAATCTTGTATTATTTTTTCCTTCTTGTAAAAGAGAGTTTGCTTAACTCTCGAAGTGCTTTAGATTTTCATATTCTCACTTGTGTGAGTTAGATAGCACTTTAAGTCAAAAACACTCTTCTGAGTTGTTTGAGCCTGAAGAGGCTTGTTTATAAAGAATACTTGTGTTGAGCCTAGAGAGGCTTGTCTGTAAAAGAATACTTGGGATTTAGTCTGGAGAGGCTGCGTGCAAAGAATACTTGTTTTGAGCCTGGAGAGGCTAGGTGTGCAAAGAATACTTGTTGTAAGGCCTGAAGAGGCTGTTGAAGAATATTTGACTTCTATCTGGATTGATAGTGAAATCTCTCTAGTTTGAGGGGACTGGACGTAGCTCTTAGAAAAGAGTGAACCAGTATAAATACTTGTGTTTTTCTCTCTTTCCCTTATCTCTAGTTATTTATTTATTTATACTAACTAAGGGGATTGAATTGAATTTTATTTTAACAAGTTTTTCAAACTCTTTAAATCGCACAAAGAAAACGAGTTTTAAAACTAAGTGAAAGCCTCTGCGTCCAACTTGCTTGTGCGTCCAATATTCAGATGCGCTGTGCGTCCAACAGTTTCACAGCCAGCGTCCAAACATTTGTGAAAAGGTTTTAAGAAGGCATTGAAACACAATTCAACCCCCCCTTCTTGTGTTTCTCCCTGTTACCTACATTTTCATCCCAGTCATCCTTCTGGTGTCCACATCTGCACATCTTGCCAAATTGGAACAATAGTCGTCTGGCATCCTCAGATCTTTAACCCACCTACAAACTAATTTTGCTTGCTCAGCAGTTAAAGTGTAATTGGCTTTGGGTTTTAAGATCTTCCCATTAGCCTGAGGGTTCAACTCCAAGTCCTTTCTTTTGCAGTAGATTGCCAAGTCCTTTCTAGCCTTATCATTGTCTTTGGGTTTGCCTTTTACATTCATTACAGTGTTAAATATATTGTCAAAAAAATTCTTTTCAATGTGCATAACATCCAGATTGTGTCTCAATAAGTTATCTTTCCAATAAGGCAGATCCCAGAAAATACTTCTTTTTGTCCAGTTATGCCACTGTCCATATCCTTCCAATCGAGAAAATACACCATGATCTGTGACTTTTGGGAGATTCATAACTCTGGTCCAAACTTGCTCCGGTGTCAACCTAGGGGGAGGGCCATCTGTTTCAACTTCACCCTTCCTGAAGGCGGCCTTGTTTTTTCTAAATGGATGATCATTTGGTAAGAACCTCCGATGCGAGTCAAACCAGGAACTCTTCCCCCCGAATTTCAAGGTAAAGGCCTTTGTATGCTCCATGCAATGCAGACACCGCAATCTACCATGAGTCCCCCAACCAGACAACATGCCATAAGCAGGGAAGTCATTAATCGTCCACATCAAAGCCGCTCTCATGTTAAAATTTTGCTTACGTGCAACATCGTATGTCAGAACACCGTTCCACAACCTCTTCAAATCGTCAATCAGGGGTTCCAAATAAACATTGATCCCAGCTCTTGGATCAGATGAGCCCGGTAACACACAAGTTAAGAACATGTACGGTTTCGACGTGCACATCTCTAGAGGAAGATAGTACGGGGTAACAAGAATTGGCCAACAAGAATAAGGAGATGCCAAGGCTTGGATGTATGGTGTAAAACCATCAGAGCACAACCCAAGTCGGACATTGCGTGGGTTCTCGGCAAAATCTACATGCACCAGATCAAAGTGCTTCCATGCTTCGCCATCAGAAGGGTGACACAACACGCCTGAACTATTTCTATTCTCATAGTGCCATGTCATTTTGCTTGTAGTTTTCACTGATGCAAACATTCTCTGAAGCCTTGAAATTATTGGCAAATAGAACATTGCCTTCACTGGAACTAGCTTATGATTACCATTGCTATTGTTGCGAGCACAATACCTCGGCGCATGACAAAATTTGCATTCAACCAACTGACCGTCATTTTTGCCAAATTCATTGTTGTAATTCAACATGCACCCATTCATACAACAATCAATCCTCCTAGCTTCCATACCCAACTTGGACACTAGCCTCTTAGCTTCATAGTAGTTATTTGGCAAACATTTTTTTTAGGTGACCCATCCAACACCATTCTTGAGATAACATCACAACACTGCTCGCTAACATTAAAACTAGACTTCACACCTAAGAGCCTCACACAAATTGATAATCTAGAGTCAAGGGATCCTTCATACAACGGCTTATTTGCCTCCAATAAAATATTATAAAATCTTTGTGCCGACTCATTTGGAAGTTCATCAGTGTCATCATACTGATACTCTTCATATGACACATTCACCCCGAGAGCATTAGAAATCATGTCCTGCATCGAGTCAAACTGCTCGACATTTCCCACATCTGCGCAACTACTTGAACCTCCCATGTCATTCTCGTCAACACTCAAGTCAATATCAGGCACTACTTCACCGTAATTAGTCCATGTCCAATAATTAGGTTTGAACCCAACGTTGTATAAATCAACTCTCACATCATTCTGGCTCTTAATCTTTCCACATTGACATTTAAGACACGGACATCTAATACCCCCATCTCTGGTGAAATTATCTTATCCCTTTGCGAAAAAAATAAACTCTTCAACCCCATTTAAAAAATCATCTTTCAAACCAATTCTTCCAGGATTCAACCTATCATACATCCAACTACAGTTTGACCGGTAAAATTGCATTCTCTGCATATGGAACACATTACGCGTTAGATACTGGGGTCATGTGCCAAAAAAAAATTCGGCAGCACAACCCCTGTATTTTGGACTTTCCCAAATTTTTTTCCCATAGAAACTAAACAACAATCGATCAATTTATATGACAAAAACAAAGCACATAAAAATAATGGCAATCCTATTGAGCTCTGCTCTCCACTAACAGACAATTCATTCACACAAACACATGCACAATTCTAAACTACCAGCACGCAAACCCAACATCCTGCTTAAGGCAGGAAGGCAAAGACTAGGGTTTTGCTCTCCACTAACAAACAACACAATCACATGCACCAATAAAATTTCAGCACACCATCATCATGTCTATTGAGCTTTGCTTTCCACTAACAAACAGCAGGTCAATTCACACAACATGTCGTATTTAACATATTTAAATATATATTAAAACATTGCAAACTTACTGCAAACTCCTAACTTAAGCTCCTCAAGTAAACTCCGAGCTAATGCCACGAATAGACCTATCACAAGAAATAGCATTTCAAAAAAAAAATCAATATTTAATATGCAATCACATATCACATTTAGCTTACTCAATCACAAAGCATAATGCTATAAATCTACTTAGACACATTTCAGTTAAACAAAATAAGGATTTGATATGGTTATTGAGTAATGGCAAGGATGGAAACTTAGACAATTGTATGATCCATACCTCTGCTTAAAAGAATAGTGAAGAGATGCATCTTATTTCTCAGAATAAGGAACCAAATGCACAAAATCAATATGATTTGCACTAGCAAAAGGATATGGCTGCATTGAAAATAACAATGATTTGAGTTGATATGTATATGTAGCATTTCTCTAGACTTATTTTAGGTACTTATAAAGATGTTGATTTCAAACTTCCAAACTTTATGCCAATAATAGCAGGCAGTTATCAATAGCACAGTCCTTATATGAACATGTATTATAATAGTAAAATAGTAATTTAAACAAATTAATAGTGCTTCATATTTATGTGTTTTTCACCTGTACTAAGTGAACTTGAAAACCAGTCCATTAGCATGGTCCTCTGCCAACCTGAGCAATCTCTTATGAGCAAGAACATCTTCTGCTTTCTCCACATTCACATCCAATGTGTACCTATGTAGTAGCAATCACAGTGACCAACCAGGAGACTCATACAAAAACCACTCTAGCAAATCCACTTACAAAGGTAAAGCAAAAACAAATATTCAGCTAGTTTCTTCCATTTTTTTGAAAAAATCTCATCACAAAGTTCAAAATAACACAGAAAATTCAATTTGAGGTAAATTAAAGAAATAGCAATATACAGAAATGCTAAGCACAAAAGAAATACACAAGAAGCAAGGTTAAATTCAGAAGCATACCTAGCAGGAAGACGATTGAAGTGAAGCCATAGATGATCGTCAAAACCAGGAAGATGAGCCTCCTCGCAATCGGATTCCTGAATTCGATCGATCGACGAAGCACCTCATTGTACACCTCCAGTTTCTGGCGGTGATGGCGAGGATTCGAATGCGATGATTGCATCGCTCTGCTCCCGCAGCTCTCAATGTCATGCTTGATCACCATGACCGTAAACAAAACACGCTCTAATATTGTTGTCAGATGACGGAAGCTAGCGATCCTTTTTGGGGATTCGGTGTTTTAGGGCTTAGATGTTCACAGAGATGAACAAAGGAAACACACAAATGGAATCGTGTGCCATGGATTTATCAAGATGATTGTTGGGAGTCTTGGCACTTGGGAGAAAGAGAAAGAAATGGCTATTACCAATTTTTGGTCGAAGTGAATGGCTGAGCGAAGAAAAAAAAAAGAAGGGAGAGTGACTGGGTGAGGCAATAGAAATTTGAGTGAATCTGATAGTGAAGTGTTTCACAATTGTGAACGGCGCTGGTATGGATTTCTGCATGATATTGGCTATTGGGACTTACGACCTCACACCATGGGCGGGAACTTATCCACAACTGTGAACTGCTCTGGATAGCATGTCAGCACTGTCGTACTTTGTTTTGTCGTATTCACACTGATGGAGTGAAATTTTTCACAACTGTGGACGGCGCTGGTTTGGAATTATATGTCGTAGTGGGGTCTAACGATTTCACACCATGGATGGGATATTTTCCCCAACTGTGAGATTTTCTGAATAGCATGTTTGCATCATGCATGTTCGTACTTGGGTCTATCGTGTTCACATCAGTGCTGTGAAGTTTTTGACAGTTGTGAAAATTGCTGGTTTACTATTCTGCATCACATTGGGGCTTGACGACTTCACACCATAGGTGGTAAATTTCGCACAACTGTGAACTTCTCTCGACATGTCTGCAATTTGGTACTTGGTTTTGTCGTCTTCACACTGGTGCTGTCAAGTTTTTCACAACGGGGAACGGCGTCATATTGGGGCATGACGAATTCACACCACGGGTGGTAAATCTTGCACAACTGTGAACTTCTCTGGACATGTCTGCAATTTGGTACTTGGTTTTGTCGTCTTCACACTGGTGGTGTCATATTTTTCACAACTGTGAACAGCGCTGGTTTTGAATTCTGCATCCTATTGAGCCCTGGCGACATCACACCAATGATGTGAATTTTTTCACTATTGCGAACGGTTCTGATTTTGCAAACTTTTTTTTTTTAGATTGGGGCTGAATGTTATTAGTTTTTTTCCAAGTTTATTTGTTTTATTTTCAATAATATTTATAGATTATTAAAAAAAAGGTAATTTCCAATGATAGAAGACATAGGGGGGAAATATTGAAATGGTGCCAAAAATCCAAACTAATCAGTAACAGAAGTGCAATACAAATATTCACACAATTGATTATGCTGACAACACTGAACATATATGGTAACATGGAGTCTAAAAAGTATAGAGCTCCATTTGAATCTCAGTTAATACGCTAATTTATGGCTGAGAACTCTATAAAACCTATATGTGTGTCATGAATACATATCAACACAAAAACTTCATGAAGTGTCATTTTACACTATGTATGCTTTCCTTTTCCTCTCTATATGCTACCTTCGACGACATCTGCTAAAGTAATCCATGTAGAGAAAAAAAAAACATCCTCTTTTGGATTAAAAGATGAAGCTTGAGATAAGTCAGACTTAAAGAGAGAAGAGGCTGGATTAGTAGGGTCAGGAGGCACAAAGAAGAGGTGTCAACCATATTGCAGAAGTCTTTCCACCCATAAATTGAAATAAAAAAATGTATTAGTAATAGAGGCCATCATGGTTGACCCCTTCAATTCATCGTCAGCAAGAGCAACATCCTATTCAGAAAAATTCTTAAATATCAGAGTGATAATGGTCGACACTAACTTTGAAAGATAGATTATAACAAAATTTGGGATAGCTGGAAAAATAAAAATGCTGGTACCTTTAGTGGTATTTAAACATTATCAAATACTTCGCGATAGACAACATTTTTTGTTGACTTGCACACTCTTTGATCATCATCTAAAATTAGGATTTTTAGACCCTTTCTTGACTTCACTCAGGAGACTGCAACATACAATTGTCCATGGGTGAAAACTTGCCTTAGAAGATAGAAGCCAACTTGAGAAAGTGATTCACTTGACTTTTAGGTATCGAAGATGAGATGTTTTGACCGTTCACCTTTCCCTCTCTTTTTCTAGCAAGATATCGCAACAATTGTTGTAAAATGGCGCGCCCCCCCCCCCCCCCCCCCCCCAAAAATCCAGTTCAATAACGAAAGGATGAGAAAGAGTAAATTCATTTGAATTCATTGTAGCATTAAAAGATCATACAAAAATTATTCAGATGGAATGACAGAAAGTACAAACTACTGCACGCTTGTGTGGTATATAAATAATGGGCAACGACAGCTACACTAAAACTTTTAGATAAACAGAAGTTCAGAAACAAAAAATCAATACTGCATTCCAAGTCAGACGTGCCACAAACCTTATCAATGAACATATTTTTTTGTCGTAATGTAAACATAAATAAATTAAGATACAGAGTTAATTTGCATCCTCTTGTCTACCGATTTCTTAACTGTTCAGAGTTGGAGCTTTAATTTGAGTCCACTGCGAGGTTTTTAACTGAGAACATCGTCGGTGAAATCTCCCATTGCCATAAAATCATTAGAGTCAATCCATTCGCTCATCAGCCATTAGGGCTAGTGAGTTCTAACCAGAGGAAAACGAAATCTAAACCCTGATACCATTAGAAACATGCTACTTGTTCTTCTTTTTGGCTTTCTTATTTCGTAGGGGGGCATCTGGAGTACTAAAGCTAGCGTTTCAACCCTGCTTGTTTCGGTGCACCACCCTCCTTCTGCATTTTTACTTTAGCCTTTCTGGCAGTTACTGATGGTCTTTTCATCATGCGCTCTTTTTGTTTTTCTCCTCCATGAGTTTTCTTGTGGACATCAGATTTGGTTGCACGCAGACCCTGATAAGATGCAGTAGCTTTTCTGTTTGACCTATTATTAGTGCTTGAGGGAGACCTTGAAGCCACAGACAACTTTGCTGGGGTACTATGAGCTTCTGCCGGTGATGAGTATAGCCTTTTAGATGGGGTAGCAGTATCTGCTTTGGCATGACTTGGTCGTGATGAGTATGGCCTTTTAGACAGGGTAGCAGCATCTGCCTTGGCATGGCTTAGTCTCAACTCTCGATCTCGAAGCTTCAAGTTCTGTTTCTTAACAACAGAATGAGCAGCTTCCTGCATTTAAAGGACACAATGATAAATAGTTATACACATAGTTCCAGATGATAAGACTTGGAAAGAAGTTTGAACATTCTTTATGCCATTTTTTGCATGCGATAAAATTTCCTTTAACAACACAAACTAACATGCCTTAAATTAGATATCAACATTAAATGTTTAAGCTTCAAACAGTCTCCACAAATAAGCATTTAATCATCCAAGCTGCAGTTCAAAATGAGGTCTTCATGGGCTTGTCAACCATAAACAGATACCCATGTCTCAACACCAAAAGCCGAAAGGGAAGCACATGATAACATCAATTATGACATGTTTGAGCTAGAAAAAGTTTAAGAGCATACAGTAAGAAACTTTATCAAAATATATAACAAATCCAAAACAGCATACCCGTGATTTTAAATAGCACATAGGCAATTACCTTTCCAACATTAAGATGTTGATCTCGAACCACTCTAACAGCTTCTATACTTGATTCTAGGTTGGACATACCACAAAATAACTGATAAAGTTCTTCATCCTGCAGGAAAGATCTCATTAGATCCATCGGACGATATAGCAACAACAATGAATCAATGATGGAATTATGTGACCTTAAATAGAAAACTGTTGATTGGAAACCAACCTTGACATCAAATGGGAGGTTGCCAACAAAAACAGTTCTCTTATTATCATAAAGAGTACTCTCCCCTCTAAGCTTCTTGCGGGGTGGGCATGCCCTATCAACACGAATGTGATTTCCTTCAACCTACAGCCAGATAATTAAACAATAATATTAGAAGACTGTCAACCACAGACCTCCGCCAAAGATACATCATGACATTTGATCCAACCCAACTTAAAGTATCAAGGCCATACCACAGTCATGTTGTGGGACAAAGAAGCCTGGGCAGATTGCTCAGTTTTGAAAACAATGTATGCGTGGACGCTGCAAACCACAATATTTCACAATTAGAAATGTATGAAAAAGGTTTCCTTTACATGAACATGCTTGTATAGTTGTATTCTTATCAGACCGTCTACAAAAAGGCTTTCTTTCATGTAAAGGATAAATTATATTCTTATCGTCAACATTTATTGCCTGGAGAAATCATTCTTTTTATTAGATTTTGTAAGTCAAAAATGTATATGCTTTTCTCCTTTCAATTCTTATGTTCTAGATCATATCACAAAAATGTTTCACTTACCATTGGAGAAAAAATAATAATTTGCAATATAAAGTGCATGAAAGGAGATTTTACAGCTCTCCTTACGAACCATCAAATCAAAACAGAATGATTTCTCCAGGCCTAAAACAAGCAGGCTTTTCCTTTGTATTGAATCCATATAATCATATTCAAATGACAAATACAGAATAATTGCATTCTCTACAAACAATTAATTACCTATCAGCAGACTAATCTATTTTCTTCGAAAGGATAGCTCCCTTTCTAGGTTTTTTAGTCTGGCTCAGCAAAGAAAAGGGAACAAACATGAAGTTAGCATAAAATAAAATAAAAAAACATACTGATTTGAGGCCACAAGAGTACCAAAACATTAAACAAAAGGAATACCTACCTCTTGTAAAGGAACAGAGCGAATCCTAACAGATTCAACCTCACCAAACTTCTTAAACTCCTTCAGCAAAGTCTTCTTCTTCTTCACCTTGAGAGGCAAATTCCCAACAAAAATAGTCCTCAGAAGCTTATCCTCATCATCAAAACCTTCCTTTGAAACCAACATATCAGCTGGATTCTCACGCTCTTTTCTCTTGTTCCCAACTGTTTTATTCCCTTCAACTTCCTCTCCTCCTCCTCCCTTCCCAATGGTTTGGACTTGAGTAGACTGAAAAAAGATATACAGCCTTGGCAAGAACGTCGTTCCGCGGACTCCTTCTCAACCTCATTCCTTTTCCTCTTCTTTTTCTTCTTCGTCTCCCCCTCTTCGCCATACACAATTGCTTCCGCGCCCAAAATAAGCACTTTCCCTTCCCTTTCATCCGAACTGTGCTTCAACTTCTTCTCCGAGGCTTCGTCTTTGGTTGCGGAATCCGAATTAAGCTTAGGGATTTTCTCTTTGTTCCTCTTCCTCTTCTTCTCCTCGACGACGCCATTGCTGGGGCTAGGAGTGTGATTGGTTGCGTCGGAAACTGAAGGAGGCTGTTGAGGCTTTCTATGATAGGGGTTGTCATTGGAAAATAGAGTAGTAACGGTGCTCTGTTTCAGCGCGTTGCCGAAGAGCTTGTCGAAAATGCTGGAAGGGGGCGAAACGGTGTCGGTGTTGACACTATTAAGATATCATATGAATAAGGCATGGGCTTCAATCGGTGGTGACATTTGCGAAAAAGGGAAGATTAAGATTTGTGGATTTGGTCCATCTTTATTATGAAAAAGGGAAGATATGATATATTTGCTAATAAAGATGGGATTCAAACCTGGAGCAAATTAAGTTCAGACATGGGATTCAATCGGTTGTGACATTGGCACAATTCCTGGAGAGCATGTCGAGAATTAAAGTTGGAGCAAATTGGGGATTCGATCAGTTGTAGCACAACATGAGGAGAGGATGCCATGTCAGCATTTTGAGTAAGGGACTCATTTGGGTACTGCCAGAGTGGAATTATGAGGAGTGTTTTGCGGTTTGGAGTAGGGGTGAGCAGCGGTTCGGGTAACCCGCGGACCCGAACCGGCCCAACCCGATCCAACCCGGTTTTATGCAAAAAATGAAGATCAGCGGGTCTGATCCGAACCGAACCGATGGAATCCGGCCTGGTTTGGTTTGGTTCACGGATTTAATATTCTGAACCCGCGAACCCGAACCGGTGACGTGGCATTTAATAAAAAAATAATTTTTTATTCAAAATACTAACCCTAGTGTTAGTTCCCTCTTCCTCTTCGAGTCTGCCTTCGTCCAACTCCAGATCCAGCCTCCACTCACTCTCCAGACCACCAATAGTTCACAGCAGGCCAGCAGCTTCACGCCTTCACCTCCAAAAATAGCAACTTCCTCCGCAGACCACCATCAGTTCCCTTCGGCCTTCACAGTCCACACAACCGCCGCGCACAGCTCGTCACCTCCTCCGCCGTCGCGCACGTCTTTGCAGTCCACAAACCGCCGTCGCACAGCTCCTCGGCGCACAGCTGCCTTTGTCCGTTCGTCGCACAGCTGCCTTTGTCCGTTCGTCGCACAACTCTGCCTTCCATCAAGGTAGTTTTCTTCTTTCAATTTCTGCTCTGCTTCTACCTCACCCATGTTTTTTTTTCTGTTCCCATTTGCTCTGCCTTCCCATTTGCTTGTACTCATGGTATTGTTTGTGTTTTGATTATGATTAAACATTGTTTATTCTGCTCTGGTTTTAAAAATATTAGATTTTTTCATGTGGCATTTTCATTGCCTATGATTCTAGTTACTTATTTCTGCTTACGTAACTTGTGGTTTATGAGTATTTGTATTAATCAGGTGTGCTAATATGTCTCGTCTTTTGGTCCTAAAGCTTTTCTTCTAGCAAAAATATTAGTCAAATGTAAAGATTAAATAGACTCAATTCTTCTTTTAGAAATCAGGTGTTGTAAATAAATTGGAGGATTTATGTGTTTGTCTGGAAAGTTTGAAGTGCATTTGTCATTTTCCAAAGAGCTGACATTTTTGGCATTACGTTTCCTGCTATTGTTTATATGCTTTTTGTTTCTTAGATTGATATATTGTGATAATGTCCCTTTATGCTTATTAGATTGCAGTATTTGTTCATTCACTTAATTGGTGAATAGAGTGTGGTGCATCATCATCGTTTTTTCTTCTGCAATTGATGATTCTTATAAAATGTTTTATGGTTCATAGCTTTGTTGTTCATTTCATTAATGCAATGAATTAATTTGTTTGATTAATTCCTTGTATGTAAGATCACAATGAATGGATTAATTTCTTGAATGGATTTTTTTATTAATTCAAACTTGATGTTTGTTTGCTCTTTTTTATGATTTTCTGTTTTAATTTGTTTTTAGCAAATGGAAAACGACAGTACAGCCGGGAGCGTTAATCCTCTCGCTCCAGTTCTACCAGCCAATGCTATTGCTACTCCAAGTCCTACTCAACTTACTCCTCCTCCTCCAACTCAACAAGGACAAGAGGCTCCATCTCAGGGACAAGGTCAAGAGGCTCTATCGCAAGTACAGGTAACAAAAAGAAAACCTGCTAGACCCCCTTCTGATGCTTGGGCTCATTTTTCAAAGGATGGTGATAGAGCTATTTGTAATTATTGCAAAAAAAATATGCAGCAAATAGTTCTAGCCATGGAACCTCTAACTTGCGCAAGCATTCGTTGTCTTGTATAAAAAACCCACATCGGGTAACGGATAAGAGACAAAAGACAATTCATCTTGGGAAGGAATGTGAGGGTGGGCCTAATAGTGTTAGCATGAAACTAGTTGACTTCAATCAAGAGAGGACACGTCTAGCACTTGCAAAAATGTTAGTTATTGATGAGCTGCCTTTTAAATTTGTTGAGGGACAAGGGTTTCAACAGTTCATGGATGAGGCTCAACCTAAATTTAAAATTCCTTCGCGTTGGAGTGTTGCTAGATATTGCATGCAATTGTATAATGATGAGAAGGAGAAGTTAAGATGCATTTTGATTGCAAACAAACAAATGGTTTCACTTACTACTGATACTTGGACCTCTATCCAAAATATGAATTACATGTGTGTAACAGCTCATTACATTGATGATGGGTGGGCATTGAGGAAAAAAATATTGAAATTTGGTTTGATTGCTGACCATAAAGGTGAAACCATTGGGATAACTCTAGAGAGCTGCATGAAAGAATGGGGGATCAAAAAAATTTGTTGTATAACTGTTGATAATGCAAGTGCTAACACTTTGGCTATTTCATATTTGTCTAGAGGCATGAGTGTTTGGAATGGTCAAACTTTATTGAATGGAGAGTACATGCATATGAGGTGTTCTGCTCACATTTTAAATTTGATTGTTAATGATGGGTTGAAAGAAATTGATGCCTCAATTCGTAGGATTAGAGCTGCATGTAAGTTTGTTAAGTCTTCTCCAAGTAGATTGGCAACTTTTAAGAGGTGTGCACAAGCAGTAAATATTACTACTCAGGCAATGCTAACACTTGATGTTCCGACTAGGTGGAACTCCACTTATTTGATGCTAGAAGTAGCTGAAAAATATGAACAAGCATTTTATCGTCTTGAATATGATGAGGCTGCATATGTGATTACTCTTGTTAGTGAAGGAGGAGGATGTCCTAAAGAGGTTGATTGGAAACGTGCCCGTGTGTTTGTCAACTTTTTGAAGATCTTTTATGATGCAACTCTTTGTTTTTCTGGATCATTGCATGTTACAGCTAACTCTTTTTTTAAGCAGTTGGTTGATATTCAGAAATCACTAAATAAGTGGAGGCATAGTGATGATGTTGTCTTGCAGAGGATGACAGCAAATATGCAAGTCAAGTTTAACAAATATTGGGAAAGTGGTGGGATAAACTATCTGTTATTTGTAGCTGTTTTTCTTGATCCCCGGTATAAGCTTCATTTTATTCAATTTTGTTTCAATCGGATGTATGATCTCGAGAGGAGCAAAGAGATGCAGCAAAAATTACAAGGTCTTATCACTAAATTGTTTGAGCATTATGCACTAGAGTATCCCATTTCTCTTGAAAGTAGTAACTCTAGCACTTTGGCTTCAACCACTGGCTCACAAGTTAATGCCAATAGAGGTGATGAAGATGAGGATTGGGATGGTTTGTTTAGACAATCAATGAAAAAAAAGCAGGGTGAAGTGCAAAGAAATGAGTTGGAAAGGTATATGGAGGATGATGTTGAAGTTGATCAGAAAAAAGACTTTGACATTTTGAATTGGTGGAGTTCAAAAGAAGAAAAGTATTATGTTCTTTCTCGCATGGCTCGGGATATATTGGCTATTCCAGTGTCTACTGTATCATCTGAGTCTGCATTCAGTACAGGAGGTAGAGTCCTTGATCCATTTCGTAGTTCTTTGAATCCCAGCACTGTTGAAGCTTTGATTTGTACCCAAAATTGGATCAAATCTCCTAAGCTAATTGATTTACGTGCTGAGATGGATGAAGTGGAAAAGCTTGAATCAGGTATGAAGACAAGACTTTAACTGTTAAATTTGTTTTCTTTTTTGTATTTGTTTACAAGTTGATTAATATTGTTTTCTAAATTCTAACAAGATTGTTTTTAAATTTTTAGAAATCTCTGGATTGGTTTTAACTGATACTCATACTAGGACTACATAATGTTGGGCTTAATAGTCACATCTAAAGGTATATTTGCAAATTTATTTAATACAATTCATTATTCATTATGTTTGCAAATTTATCTAATACAATTTATTTAATACAATCCTTGCAGGCACTTGCATCATGATGGCACCAACAAGACTTATGCATTTTCCTAATTATAATGCATTGATGTAGCAAACAAAACTAGATATATTTATAAAATTTGTGTTTAATTTATGAACTTTGAATTGTAATGTTTTTATAAATTGTTGTACTTTAGCACTTTGACCATTTCAAGTGTGTGAAAATGTATTATGTAACATGTGAAAGTGTGTGAAAAATTAGATTTTTATTTAATTTTCAGAATTTTTTAATGAGCAACCCGATGGCCCAATCCAATCCAATCCGTTGAAGTTCGGATTGGTTCGGTTCGGATTTGGAGAGTAAAAACTGTAAAATCCGAACCAAACCAATCCAAACTCATTTGATCGGTTCGGATAACGGATTTAGAGAAATCCGAACCAAACCGGCCCGTACTCACCCCTAGTTTGGAGGACAATTATAGAAGAGGAAGCTATTTTTGCTTTGTTTATAGTATAGATAGATTAAAATAGACCCCAAACTCTTAGCATTGACATGTGTGTCACATCATTAAAAATTTTAGGTGTCATACTTCTCATTCAACTTCTCTTTTTGTCCACTTACTCCTCTCTTCCTATTCTACTATTGAATCACATTTATATAAAATCAATGACTTTATTATATATCAATTATTAGAATACACTGAAAAAATCAATATCTTATAAAATAAAATAGATAGAATTCAAAAAGACATAGAAGTGACAATACTACTGAAATATCAATAAGAACAACAGACACAAATATACAAAATTCTTACTCACTTGAACAAACAAAATCTACGCACATCTTAAAAGTACCTCCAAATGAAAAAAGGAATAACATTCTCTACAAAATATTAATGCTAAACACGAATATTGGTTTATCAAAGTTTTAGTCATACAATAGTGATGACAACAAGAAATATGCAAAAAAAGAAATATGCAAAAAAGAACACAAAATCAATGACATAATCAATATAAACAATCATCATTGCGCATACCATTTCTAACTAAGTATTTCAACTAAATAAATTTATATCAATTTCAACTAAATTATTCTATAACCTATCACTATTTCAGATAAATTGTTTCAAGTTTTGTTTCGAGTGCAGTGTACCGCAAATACCATGTGGAGATCATGGAAAGTAATCTGGAGTGTGGAAGAATGGACCGTATTCGAAATCCTCGTCCAATTCGTGTGGACGGTGTAATATCCCAAAAATTTTACCCTATGAGATAGAATGTTAACTTTGGAGGATTAGAATTAATCTTAGAATTCTCAGATGATAACTCATGATTTAGAATCGACATAGAAGTCAAAACGTTAGTCTGTAGACGTTTTTGTCTGTTAGATTAAGTTTATAAGGATATAAATAGTTGCAATCTGATTCAGAAAAGAGATTTGAGGATACAAATAGTGATTTGATAATATTCAAAGATTTTAGAAATTTATTTGGGATTTTTTCGGTAAACGGATTAGAAGTATTATCGTTTTGGTCTTTGTAGTATGACTAGGATGAACAGTGAGTTGGTTTGGAGACCAGAATGAGTTAGAAAAATATTTTGATGAGCCAAATAATGTTTTTACATTATTCTAGGATTTTGTAAATTATTTTGGAAATTTTTAGAATAGCAGATTAAAAATTGCTGTTTTCATCCCTATAGTTTAGCAGTAAGAGCTGAGAACTGATTCAGAGACCAAGATGAGGTCAGAAAGAGATTTTTAGAAGCCAAATCATGTTTTTACATTTTTTAGGATTTTCGGTATTTATTTCGAAATTTTTTGAAAAGCAGATAAAAAGTTACTTTTATGGTCCCTGTTAGGGTTGGCAATATGGGCTTGGCCTAACGGGCCAACTTTTTCTAGCCCTGGCCCATTTGGGCCCGTTAAAAAGTGGGCCAAAGCGGATTGGTCGTAAAACGGGCCAGGCCAGCCCATTTGGCCCCTTTTTTTGGAAAAAATAATGATTTTTTCCTTATTTTTTTATTATTATTTTTGCGGGCCACCCGTTTTGGCCTGTCTACCCGCCAAAACGGGTTGGCCCGTTTGGCCCGTCAGCCCTCCCTTCAACGGTCCGGGCTAGATTTTTCGGCCCACATTCGAAAACGGGCTGGGCCGAGCTAGCCCGTTTTTCACAAGGGCCACCGCGGGCCGGCCCGTATTGCCACCCCTAGTCCCTGTAAATATGAGAAACGAGGGTTTTTGGAGCGAAAATGGATTTTTGGTGATCAGGGCATGCTCAAAATCATTTTTCAAGAGGGATCATTAGTGTTTATATTAATTTTGGGAAATTTTTATTAGTGAAAAGACTATTTTACCCTTATTTTGCACATAAACCGTAGGGACAAAGATGTAACTTCACTTCCCCCTTCTAGAACAGCTCTTGGCCGCCTCCCATGGTGACTCCCCAAGGTCTAGAGGCTTTTCAATCCTTCTAGATTTTGAGTCATCACATGAGTCATCTCTTTAGACCAATTAGGTTTTAATTAATTAGTTTTAGTTATTTTAAATCCTTTTTCCTATACCATGGTTTTAATGAAAACTATGGGCTCTAAAATCACTTCCCTTTGCTGCCCCCTTGCCTATAAATAGAGGGGAGGGGCTTCATCAAATCCTCACACAAATTCTTGAAGCAATTCTAAGAATTCTCTCTTCTCCCTCTTTATAAGTTTTCATAGTTTTCTTTTCAAAAGTTCTTGAGTTTTGAAGTTTTGATATTCAAAATATCTCTTTTCTTCAAGTCTAGAGGCAAGGGAAAAATTCTTGAGAATCTTGAAGAGATTGTCCACTTTGGTGGTTTTTATGTGTCATAGCTTTCTTATTTGTTTTAAATGCTTTTATTTAATTGTTTTATTTATTTATTGTAAGGTTATAATGGCAAGATTGGTATATGCCTTATAACTATTTATTTAAGCTTTATAATTGTCTTATGACTTTAAATTAAATTGTTATGTGCTTTTACTAATTGTAGTGTTTTAATGCCCAAATTTTCTTGCGATTTTTGTGGAAGTAAGGTTGGGATTACAAAATCAATTTTGAACTTACTAATTGTACCATTATAATGGCAAATTTTAGATTACCGTAAATATGGTTTTACCGAAAAACTAGTGCAATTTATTCTTTTATGAAAACTTTGATATTGTCTATCATTGATATACACACTACAAGAATTATCCAATTTACCTATGGAAATTTACCCAGGGCCATGTAGCCGTAGGTAATTTTTTTCATTTCCTACGGCCAAAGCCGTAGGTAAGGAGAGAGGAGAGAAAAATTCGAATTTTAAATATACCTACGGCTCTGGCCGTAGGTAATTTCATTTTTTTTAAAAAAAATACATTAGCGAGAGCCCAAGTCGTAGGTAACATTTACTTTATTAGATACGGCTTTTAGCCGTAGGTAGAAAAATCCTCGAAATGCGTAGCTACTGCTTGAAGTCGTAGGTAGTTCAGAGACGGCCACGTGGTCGTAGCTATCGTTGATAACTGGTTCAATCCAGCAGCTTCCCCCCCCCCCATTCTTCCTCGATCACACGCCTTTCTCTCGTTCTCTCCCTACAACATAAAACTGCCGCGCCGCGCCTTGGTCCTTCAAGCCCCACCGCGACGTCACCGTCCTTCAAGTCCCACCGCGCCGCCATGCGTCCTTGAATCGCCACTGCATCACCTGTGTCCTTCAACCCCGACCGTGTCCCTCTCCGTCCTTGAACCCCCAGCGCCGTTTGAACCCCCACCGCGCCCTCTCTCCGTCCTTGAACCCCCACCGTGTCGTTGCTCCGTCAGAACGGTGAAGTTCCACCGTGCCGAAGATCGGACCATTCGGAGCCCCCTCACCGCCGCGCCTGAGCCCTCACTGCCGTGCCTGAGCCCTCACCGCCGTGTGACTGTCTGGGTCACCACCGCCACGGCCCCACTGTAGGTATGAGCTATCTTTCACTCTCTGTCTCTGTCGATCTCTCTCTCTCTCTCTCTCTCTCTCTCTCTCTCTCTCTCTCTCTCTCTCTCTGCGCGCAGGACCACCACCACCGAGATCTCCTCGGCGCCGGCACTGGAGACCACTATATCGAGCTCCTCCACGACCCTTGTCAGTGTTTGACTGTTAGTGTTTGAGTTGTGGGGTTGATTTGTTTGTGTTGTTAGTGTTTGAGTTGTGGGTGTTTGACTGTTAGTGTTTGAGTTGTGGGGTTGATTTGTTTGTGCTGTTAGTGTTTGACTATTAGTGTTTGAGTTGTGGGGTTGATTCATTTCTCACTTTTGATTTGGTGTGAGCATGCATATCCTGTTAATTAGCTCCTTGCCTTTGCCTACGGTCCTTATGCAGAGTTTGTTATTTAACGCTTAATTCAAAGTAATTTTATGAATATGATTCGGGTGGAGAGTAAATTGGAATGTTATGGTAATAAATTTATACTAACAATATGAGTTAGTGTCGTGTTTCTGTTCAATTAATGCAAATGTCATACTCGTGTATCTTTTGAGTTAGAATATTATTGGATTATAAGTGAAATTTGTAGGATTGGAATTTCTACACAAAAAAAAAGAAACATTTTTATTTAGTAGTGTGTCTTCATTGTAAGATGGGTTTTGACCTTATTGATTTGTTTTCAAGTTTCACGTGCTCAGACGGTGCCTTTGCTGCCTATAGCTTGCATTCTCATCAATTCCTATTTACTTATTAGTCTTAGGTAATATTCAATTTTGAAAGTACATAGAACTATCCTTTCAATATCATGATTCTGTACCAAATGTGCTATGTAGTATTTAGGGTCTAGTTAACACGCACAATCAATTACACTTAAGCTAGTGTCTTCATAAAAATGCTTCACATCACTTATTGCACTAATTGGATTTGTTTTGGTTAATATAGGATCCTTTATATATTAGTAGTATTATCCTAGCTCTTTTTCCCATCAACATTAGTTTGGACTGTTGTTCTTCTAGTCAAGATATTGCGAATGAGTTTGCTTTGATGCTTTCTTTCCTTGGCTTCAATTAGTATTGCTAAAAATTGTCTTATAATGATCAAATAGAAGCATGTGTTTTATGATGAGCTTGATATTATATAGACTGAGAATGGGATAAAATCATACACACTTTGAAGATAATATTTTCCACGTGCAAGTCTCTTGGTAGGGGTTTGTTTACTTTTGTTGTTAGGCATTTTCATCTTTTCATAAAGATGTGATCATCATTGTTGTAGTATGATGTGTAGAAAAAAACTGTAAAATCAAAAATGAAAAGACTGCATATATATATATATATATGTATGTATGTATGTATGTATTTATATCATTGACATGGGGTCTTAAAATTGAGGATTGGGGATACCTATTCAGATTGTCAATTCTGCTTTTATATTTCTTGAATTTAAAAGCTTAATACATCTGTATAATCAATTTACAGTGAATTAAAATCATTTTATGTTTTAATTTATAGATCTTGTATATAATTAGAAAAGATAAATTCATTGAATTTAAAAGCCTCAATTTACTATTGTATATAAGATAGGCATGTTTTGTTATCCTCATTGTTTTCCACTGCTCAAGGTTGATTTCAACTGAATACTTTTAAGTTTGCAGTCAACCAAACTGTGAGACAAGAAAATGAAATGTCTTGGGGAAATAGGAGTTGGAATATTTGCAAAGCATGATATCCCTATTGGAACTGAATTGAGCACTGGTGATGATTCCATGCAAAAGAATGAGTATTGTGATACTGAGAGTGAGGTAAATAAGGATTTTCTTGATAAAATCATTGCTATTAAGATTTTTTGTGATTGAGACTGACTGACATGAACCATTAAAATAACGTGTTGCTCAAATTTGACATTTTATTTTCAGGTTGATCGTTTTCAAGGGGATTCACCATTGAGAAAGAAGAAATTGAAGGTACTCAAATTCCTCAAATCTTTTCTGTTTTTTTTTTTGTTTTCATAGTTTATATTTATTTCCAGGATGATGACATATTAAAAGAGCAAGGGCAGCAACATGGCTTTGCATTGCTTTCTGTTGGATGCTTTCTGGAACCTAAACAAGATCTGCCAAAATCTACATAATTACTTTTCTAATTTTTCTATTAATTTGCATTTTATAACTTGTTTTAAACTGTTTTTATTTAGCTTTGAGGAGAATGTATGTTTTCACAGGTGCTTCTGGTTGTGAGGTGGCAGTGACAATGGCACCACTCTTTCAAAGGTCCTATGTAGGCTACTAGTTACAGGGCTATTATGGATGGTAGTAGCGTTTACAATTCTTTTTGTATTTCAATTGCTTGATTTGGTCAATTCACTATTCTATATATACTTTCACAAGGCCAAATTTGTATGATTTTTTTTTTCCTTTTCAAGGGACAAGTTGTCGTCCACCAATAGTAAGTATCAACTCTTGATCCTTGCATTTGAATACACTGTTGAGAATAAATTTGTTACAAGATTAAATTTCACCTGTCATGATTTCTTGATGCATATATACAAAACTAACACATCAATTAAGTCACTTCCCCACTAGTCTACTATCTATTACGCCGCCACTTCAGCAATCAGGATTAACCACAATGCTTTTCATGTTCAACCATTTCAATATCATTGCTGATGTGTCAATTCCTCATCCATTTCATATTATTTATATTTTGAGGTTTTATTTTTGATAATTACTTCCTATACCGGATCTTGCACCTCCTCCAATTCTAAAGCCCCACGTTACAGTCCCTTTTTTTCGTTTAACTCCTACAAATGTGATGGGAAGCAGCGGCCCCTAACTTATGTCCTATTTTATTGCTTCAAAGTAGCTATTTCGATGAACCAATATCCTTCTCACTTCTTTGTAGATTTGATCCACAATATTTAGGAAGTCTCTTATAATCATAATTTTTTTGAAAGGGTGCACTTCTTCACTTGCTGTAACCCCATTAAAATATTCTATAACTTTTTAACGAGAAATAAGGCCCTCATCTCATCAGCCTTGATCCCGATAATTTTGTCTTCATCATCTTTCAGAAATAACCCTGTTGAGTTAAAGAAGTTATCAGATTTTGATTTTGGAATTATATTGAGTATTAACATAAGTCAAAAACTTAGAGATGCTAGGCCTAGTATCAGATTTTGAGTGTAGAAGATAAAACCAAGTATATGGTTAGGAAATATTTAAAACCTTGAAAAGATGGAGAATGAAGAGGTCCCCAAATATCCATGTGAATCATAGCAAAAGGGTTTTCAGATTTATTGTCATTATTTGGAAAGGGGAGTCTTGACTGCTTGGCCATATGACATGAATCACAAACAAAGTTCTTATTATATTTGATATATGGAAATTGATTAGAGTTGGTGTAAAATATTTTGGGAGGGATGTCCCAATCTATAATGCCAAATGTCTATACTGCTTAAAGGAAAAGAACTAGCATGAGTATTATTTACAATAGATGTATGAATTTGATTAATAACATAAAGGCCAGGATGTGGTTCAGCAGTTCCAACCATTTTCTTGGAATGGGAGTCTTGAATAAGACAACCATGAGAAGAAAAAATTAGTTCACAGTTAAGAGAGTCAGTAAGGCATTTTACAAAAATGAGATTCAATTGGAACTCAAGTATATGAATAACATTGTATGGAGTGATACAATCAGAAAGAGTGATATCGCCCGAGTGATTAGCAGTAACGGTTTGTCCATTAGGTAAATTAACAGTAATAGGATGAATATATTCATACATAGTAAAAAGAGATTTATGGGGGCAGACATGTATGGTTGAACTTGTATCAAGGATCCATTGGAAAGTTTGTAAAAAATTGTTACCAGATTGGGTGATGTGAGAGATCATATGACTGCTGGAAGCATCTTTGATGTCTGCATGCCGATTTATGGAATTTGAGGAGGTTGAACCTTCATTCTTGGTGCCCTACAAAAGGCTCATTAGGCGTTTGCAATCCTCAAGTGTTAGCTGAATTGAGGTACTGGAATTCTGACTTGAAAAAAAGCTTTTATCAGATGAAATGTTGTCAGTGGTAGTAGAATTTGTGCTATTTTGTTGATTCTTGGGGTGATACCCTAGTAGAAATCCATGTTTGAACTAACATTGATCCACAATGTGATATTGCCTGCCACGAAAAGAACACTGCTTGTTGTTATTGCCCCTCCCACTCCCCTTTCCAGCTTGATTAAAGTTGTTGTCACTGTTAGTAATGCCTCTGCCTTGAGATCCCCCTTGTTGTTTTGTTGATTCCAACTATTAGAAATATTTGTACTTTGTAGCAGTGGTGGTGGTTGAATCAAGAGTAATATTGCCATTTAGGGGTCTTTCTTGTTGTTGAACTAGGGAGAAAGCCTCACTAACACAAGGCAATGGAAACACCATTAGGATTTGGCTACGTACAGCCTGGTAGGAATCATTTAACCCCTTTAGAAAACATATAACAAGTTCTTTTTCCTTGTAAGTGGTGACAGAGTGACTAAGACTGCAAGTGTAGGGGATTGTACAGGAGCAGGAAGGAGTTGGTCTCAGGAATTCGAGCTCATCCCAAACGATTTTCATGTTCGCGAAGAAGGTTGACAAATGACAATCTCCTTGACGCATTGAATGAATTTGTTGGAGTATATCAGACATCTAGAAATGATTTTCTTTAGTGAAATGCCTCTGAAGATCTTGCCAAAGTTCATGAGCATTGTCAATTGAGATTGTGCTTTGTGCAATTTGGGGAGAAAGGGTGCAGCTGATCCATGCAACAATTGTTGCATCTTTCCCGGCTTTCATATAAGGGATCCAAGAGCCATTGATGAATTTGATCTTATTTTTGGAAGAAAGAGCGCATCGCATAGCTTTACTACAATTGTAGTAATTGGTTCCATTGAGTGCCGGTGAAAGGAGAGTGAAAGTACAATAACAGAATATAGCAAAATCCCTCTATGGAACAGAAAACAGTTAAAACTAACCATATGATATGAAGCTAATCTAATACAACATGTGACTAATAATAGGATAACTATGAGATCAAGTAACCGAGTGATCTTGTATTTGATTTATATCTTTTGTATCCACTATGTTATTTGAAATTGGGTCAAAAAACAAAATGTTGTAAAGCGTACACTATTCCTGTTACAAAACTTTGGCTTCATGCCTTCTACCGTCCTGTTTTCCTCTATATATATTACAAGCTCATTTACAACTATTAATAGCACAATAATTCTAATTCCTAATTTGTCCCAACTGAATCAATAATTGCAATTAATAGGCTGATTGTATTCCTAATGTTCAGCCATATGGAATCAAATCAAATAATAATAGATTCCCTATTTAACATCCCCCCTCAAATTGATGTGGCTGATCAAGAAGCATCAATTTGCTAATTAGAAACTGGTGACGGGGTCGGGGAACGGCTTTGGTAAGGATGTCTGCCAGCTGAAGTTGCGAAGTGACATGAGAGAGAGTAATAACATGATCATCAAGAGCTTCACGAATGGAGTGACAGTCGACCTCAATATGCTTAATGCGCTCATGGAAAATTGGATTGGCAGCAATCTGAATGGCACTAGTGTTATCAGCATAGAGAGGCGTTGCATTGTGCTGAGGAATTCCAAGTTCAGCCAACAAACCACGAAGCCAAATAATCTCCGAACAAGCAGTAGACATAGCTCGATATTCAGATTCAGTGGATGATTTGGAAACCCGGGCTTGCTTTTTACTCTTCCAGGAAATTAGAGCAGGACCAAGGAACATGCACCAACCGGAGACAGACCTTCGAGTATTAGGACAACCCGCCCAATCCACATCACTATAGGCAAGCAAAGTAAGAGATGTGTTGGCAGGGAAAAATAAACCTCGATGGGAAGTGCCTTTTAGGTAGCGAATGATGCGACGAACAGCAGCCATGTGAAGATGACGAGGAGTGTGCATGAATTGACTAACTTGTTGCACTGCAAAGGAAATATCAGGACGTGTAATAGTCAAATAGTTAAGACTACCAACCAATTGACGATACAACAAAGGATCAGGCAAAAGATCACCCTCATCACGGTGATATTTGACATTAACCTCGAGAGGAGTATCAACAGGAGTAGCAGTTTGAAGACCAGCCAGAGAAATTAAATCATCAGTATATTTGTGCTGATTTAGAAAGATACCTTGGGAGGTAGATTGGACCTCAAGGCCTAAAAAATAATGAAGACAACCAAGATCCTTCATATGAAAGGAAGCTTGGAGCTGCTGTTTAAGTTGTTGTATGGATTCCTCATCGGACCCCGTAATGACCATGTCATCAACATAAATCAAAAGAAGAACAATGCCAGTTGCCGTGTGATGAATAAACAAAGAGGAGTCATATTGACTCTGAGTAAATGAGAATCCAAGAATCACTACAAGAAAAACGTCCATTACCGACGGCCTAAATCTACATTACGACGGCTAAGCCGTCGATAATTCAAAATTACCGACGGCTCGTGACCGTCGTGAAATCCTTCGTCGGTAATATTTACCGACGGCTTCGTTAGCCGTCGGTAAACTTATCGAGGGCTCATCCGTCGGTAAATTTACCGTCGGCTTAGCCCTCGGTAAATTTACCGACGGATGAGCCCTCGGTAAATACCGACGGCTAAGCCCTCGGTAATTACCGATTTAAATTTTTATTTAAAAAATAATAATAAATTCTTTTTTTAAAATTTAATATTTTTTCACCTAATTGATTATCAACAATTATATTAAATTTAATTAATAATAAATAACTCACAAAGATATATATACAAAAAACATCAATTGCATTAATTAATAAATGTCAATAGTTTGATAATAATCCGACAATTAATGTAAATAAAATAAAATAAAAAATCATAAAAAAGTCACTCCTCGTCCTCGGCATCGTCCTCATCCGAGTCTGCATCGTCCTCATCCGAGTCTGAGTAGGTTTGAATAGGAGTGTCAAGAGGTTGGGTCGGCTGGGGAGGCTGAGTTGGCTGGGGAGTAAGGATCGGCTGCCCTGCAAGAAAACTCTCCATCATCTTGGCCATCGCCTGACTGACCGCCTGTTGGATCATTTCCTGCTGGTGCTCCATGAAGGTCTGGACCGTCTCGGTCACCTGTCGAGCCGTCTCGTTTGCCTGTCGAGTCTCCTCCATTAATCGAGCAACTAAGGCATCATTGGCAGAGGAGGAACTCGGAGTACATCCTGCTGAGACGTGTGACTCCTGGGTGAGAGAAGTCACACCTGGTCTCAGCATATACGAGTAGGCTCCGGTACCGTAGCAACGCCCCCGTGTCTTTCCCCCAACACTGTCCATCCATGTCTTTATCTGGGTAGCAGAGTCGACCTCCTGGGAGCCACCAGAAGACTCTCCCGCCTGGGATAACTGTGTCATCCTCTCCTGATACGACTCCTGCAAAAGTGACATTAAAGATATTATACATAATAAACCAAATACTTATAATCCTAATCTTAATTACTTACCAACCGCCTCTTGTGCTCAACAATGGAGATGGATCCACCTGTATGGACTGATCCACCCTTAGCAGAAGCACGGTTCTGCTTGCACCGGGTGCTCTCTTCCTTAAATTCATTAGAGCCCCAATACTGCTGAAGGCCGGCCCAGGCATTATCTCCCATCCACTTTGGTTTCTCTCCAGCAATCCTGGCATCCCTCAGCATCTCAGACAACCTCTTAGAGCCCCTGCTGTTAAAGATCTGCCTCACCCGGTGGTCATCCTCAGGTCGCCAAGTGACATATCTCTGCAACAATGTAAATAATGTTAAGTGACATACTAACAACAATAATTTAATTGAATTATAATTATAATTATAACGTACTGCAAACTTCGGCAAAAATACATCTTCAACCGTCTGTGGCGGGATCTTACTCCACTTTGGCCATGCCTCCCGGTACTGGGCCTTAATGGTCGCAGTGATGGCCTGGGAGGCCACCCTGTCTGGATCAAACCTGCAAACAATACATAAACACACACGTCATATTAACTATACAACTATAAAGATAAATGAAAAAATAATTAAATATTTACTTACCCTCGACCAACAGGCTTAATGAATGGTCGGTCGTCGTCTGCATACTCTATGTGAGGAGCATGCCTACGCCTCGAGCTTGTCTGAGGTGCATCAAGCATCTCCTCATCAGCGGGAGGTTGCTGTGAGGATGAACCTCCCACTACTGCAGAAGATGAGGGGGCCGCCGCTGGAGGGGATGCAGATGGAGGGGATGCCGCTGTAGGGGATGCTGCTGCAGAAGATGAGGGGGCCGCCGCCGCTGCTGGAGGGGATGAACCTCTCCCTGCTGAAGGCATGAAGGGTAGCCCCTGCATGCCCTGCTGAATCATCTGCGGCACTAACCGCGGCGTCGGCATAAACTGCATCTCAGGAATGCCATCCGGCTGGTCCTGTGGCCGACGCGCTGATGTCTCAACTGCACTCTGAGCATGTTGAGCCACTCGCTGCGGTAGAATCATGCCAGAACGCCTTGAGGTCTTGCCCTTTTTAGCAGGGCGGTCTCCCTTCTGACTATTTTTCGGAGCCATCTGATAAGAAAAACAATATATGAGTGATAAACATAGTTACTTATACTAGCAAACTACTATAACAAATAACAAAAAAAAACAAATATAATCTATTACAAATTAATACTAATCATCAGATGTGTCAAGGTCGTCCTCTCCGACGTCTTCCACATCATCAGGATCGTCCTCATCACTATCTTCTATTGACAAGTCCCCTTCATTATCTTGTTCGAAGTTTCTAACACTAATTGGATTAACTTCTTCATAACTGTTTGTTTCGTCACGCAATCCAGTCAGTCGTTCAACTTCGGTTATCTCCTCAACATGTGACAACTCTTCATTTTGATAAGCAGCATCATCATCATAGTCATCAACCTCCACGCGACCTATGGGTTTTGTTTTTATTGCTACACACCAACCAACTTTGTCTTTTCGCATCTTAGTGTATGGAACAAAATATACTTGTCTAGCTTTTTGAGCAAAGATGAATGGGTCAAAATTTTCGTATCGTCCTCTCAGTTTGATTTCTACAATATTATACTGTGGATGAACCTTTGTTCCTCTAGGTCTTTTTGGATCAAACCACAAACAATAAAATAGGACTACTTTGTAGGGCAAATGGAGATACGACAATTCGAACACTTCTTGAATAACTCCATAGTAATCATCTTCTCCTCCTTGTGTAATCCCCTTTACATACACCCCACTGTTTATAGTTTTTTTACCCTCACTCCATGCTTGTGTGTGAAATTTGTAACCATTTATGAAGTATTTATGTCATAGAGTGACCTCTGATTCTGGACCCCAAGCTAATGCAAGAATGTGTGGGTCGGTTACTCCATTGGCAGAATTAAATGCCTATACAAACAAACAATATAATTGACCGATAAACAAGTTAATCGATATATTGTACAGTGAAAGACACTTACATAGTCTCGAAACCACTTGAAAAATTCTGCATGGATACAAGTGGTGGCATCATTTTCACTGATGTTGTTGCATTGCAAAAATGCACTGCAAATAAGCATAGAGTTAATTGTAATATTACCTTACTAATATAGGACTTAAGATTTATACTACATGATACTTACTCGATATATGGCTTCATCTCGTTGCAATTGATGACAATGTGTATATGAGCTGACATCCATTTAGCATCATCTAACCAATGCGACCGGGGTTTTCCATTGGGACGTCCTAGTTGATTGAAGATTGAGAGCGTTGGTGGGGAGCTATTGTTCACAACAAAAGCTTCATTTCTGATATTCGTCCCACATAATGTAAAATTTTTAAAATAATGGGAACAAAAATACGTTGTCTCACGGTGTAAGTAAGACATACATATTGACCCCTCCACTCTCGCCTTATTTTTCACGGTTCGCTTATAGTCTCCCATCATTCTACATAATAAATAAAAATTATATCTGAATTGATGTGCAAATTAAGAGAATTTAAGTAGTAAATTAAGTTGGTCAAGTTTTTCTACCTTTCAAATGGATACATCTATCGGTATTGGACTGGACCACCAAGTATTGCCTCTCGTGGGAGGTGGATTGGGAGATGCTCCATTCTATCAAAGAATCCAGGTGGAAAGATTCTTTCGAGTTTGCAAATGATTATTGGGATGTTTTGCTCCAATCTTAGCAGGTCGCCAGGTAATGAATGAAATGCAAATGGAAGTAAACACTCCATAAATACGTGACAATCATGGCTTTTCATCCCATGCATCATTCCCCGAGAAGCATTAGAACATCTAGCCAAGTTTGAAGCATATCCATCTGGCATCCTATGTAACATCCCGGCTGCCGTTCGGATTGATGACTGTCCCCACACACCAACACGAGTCTTTTCAGCACGCTTTGTCCTCACTCACATGCTTCCCGGGAAACTTCCCAGAAGGTCACCCATCACGAAATTGCTCCAAGTCAAGCACGCTTAACTGTGGAGTTCTTAAGTGATAGGCTACCGAAAAGAAGATGCATCTTGTTTGTATGAGTAGTGCAAATCAATTCTATTAAGCTTTCCTCAACTGTACAGTCCCATACCTGTACAGTCTCAAAATTCCTCTCATTCGGGTATGATTTTGGTTCATTCATGTACCCCTTCGCCTAGAAGCCTGCCGGGAGCCGCTCCTTGTCCGTGCCTCTCTGCACCGGTGATCACTCCCCGCCCTCATCGGCCTCAGGGTTTCACATGCCCACCAGCTTCCGCCTGGTTCGTCCCCGAACCATACCGTACTGGGAAAGAACCAGGCTCTGATACCATTTGTAACATCCCGGCTGCCGTTAGGATTGATGACTGTCCCCACACACCAACACGAGTCTTTTCAGCACGCTTTGTCCTCACTCACATGCTTCCCGGGAAACTTCCCAGAAGGTCACCCATCACGAAATTGCTCCAAGTCAAGCACGTTTAACTGTGGAGTTCTTAATGATAGGCTACCGAAAAGAAGATGCATCTTGTTTGTATGAGTAGTGCAAATCAATTCTATTAAGCTTTCCTCAACTGTACAGTCCCATACCTGCACAGTCTCAGAATTCCTCTCATTCGGGTATGATTTTGGTTCATTCATGTACCCCTTCGCCTAGAAGCCTGCCAGGAGCCGCTCCTTGTCCGTGCCTCTCTGCACCGGTGATCACTCCCCGCCCTCATCGGCCTCAGGGTTTCACATCCTAAGCTCTTTAATCCATGCACAAACCATCTTTGCTTCTTCAGACGAAAGACAATAATTCGCCTTGGGTTTTAACATCTTTCCATTGTTCTGTGGCACCAACTCCAAGTCCTTGCGCGCACAATATAGAGACAAGTCCATTCTTGCCTTTTCGTTATCCTTTGTTTTGCCCTTAACATTCATGACTGTGTTGAATACATTGTCAAAAAAGTTCTTCTCTACGTGCATGACGTCAAGGTTGTGTCGTAACAAATTGTCTTTCCAGTATGGAAGATCCCAGAATATACTACATTTGGTCCAATTGTGAGTAACCCCATAACTGGCTAACCTAGAAACCCCATGTTCTACTACACCTGGAATACCTCTAACCCAATTCCAGATCTCTTCACCCGTCAGGATACGAGGTGGCCCATCGTTCTCAACCCTGTTCTTTGTAAACCGATTCTTACTTCTTCTGAACGCATGATCAGGTGGTAAGAAACGACGATGACAGTCAAACCATGAGTTTTTCCCGCCAAATTTTAAAGTAAAAGCCTTTGTGTCACTCATGCATACAGGACATGCCAATTTTCCATTAGTACTCCACCCAGATAACATACCATAGGTGGGAAAGTCATTGATTGTCCACATTAAGGCTGCCTTCATGATGAAGTTTTGTTTTGTGGAGATATCATATGTCAAAGCACCATCACTCCACAACTGTTTAAGTTCATCAATTAATGGCTGTAAGTACACATCTATGCGTGCTTTTGGGTCAGATGGTCCAGGTATGAGACAAGTTAAAAACATGTACGGTTTGGTCATGCACATTTCAGGGGGGAGATTATATGGGGTGACAATAACAGGTCAACACGAGTACGGGGAAGCTGATGCTTGGATGTAAGGTGTGAACCCATCAGAACATAAGCCAAGCCTGACATTTCTAGGCTCATTTGCAAAGTCTGGATAGACATTATCAAAATGCTTCCAGGCTTCCCCATCAGATGGATGGCGTAAAATACCCAAACTCGTTCTATTCTGATGATGCCATCTCATTGCAGCCGCAGATTCGGGTGATGCGTATAATCTTTGTAACCTAGGAGTGATTGGCAAGTAGATCATTCTTTTCATCGCAACATCTTTGTACTTACCCAACCCGGTCCTACGAGGAACATACCTTGGTTCATGACAAAACCTACGCTCTCGCTCTTCAATATTTTCTTTGTAATATAACATGCACCCATTAACACAACAATCGATTTTCTGAGACTTCAATCCTAACATAGACACCAACCTTTTTGCATGGTAAAAATTAGTTGGTAATGACACCCGCTGAAGATGTGAGTCTACAAGCATGCTTGCCATTTCATCAAGAGCCTTTTCAGTACAATGATAGTTTGACTTAAGTGCCAAAAGCCTGACACATAAGGAAAGTTTTGATTCTGATACCCCCTCAAATAGGGGCTGATTTGCAGCAGTTAGCAAATCATAAAATCTTTGAGTCTCTTCATTATGTGGCTCATCCGAACTTAAGTCCTCGTTACCCCTATCCTGAGTAAATTGGGTGTCAAATATCGGCCTAAAGCGATCTTCCACCATGTGTTGCATCTCCGCAAAATGATGCTCATTACTGATAGTACTCCCACTAGCCTCTGGAAAATTGCCTAGATCAACTTGTGGAACTTCTTCACCGTGATCAGTCCAAAACCAATAGTTCGGCTGAAAACCAGACTTGTACAAGTGAACCTTCACTTCACTAGCACAAATTATGTTACTACACTTGCACTTGGCACAAGGACACCTAATTCCTCCCTCACTCAAAAAATATGGTTGTTCTGAAGCCTTTTGCACAAACACATCAACCCCTTGTACAAACTTCCGTTTCAACCCCCCTCTCCTACGATTAAGTCTATCATACATCCAACTACGGCTTGAATCCATTTTCTGCAATCCAATCACCTCATGTGTTAGATACTAGGGTCATGTGCCAAAAAAAATTTGACAGCATAACCCCTGTATTTCGGACTTTCCCCAAAATTTTTACAACTACAAACACTACCTAACAATATGACAATATCGATTACTCTATTATAAAAAAATATAGTTACGTACTAGGGTCACTTACCAAAAAAAAATTTGGCAGCATAACCCCTGTATTTCGAACTTTTCTAATTTTTTTTTCAACCAAAACAATAATACAATAATAAATATAACAATAAAGAGCAATTAAATAACATATATCTTAATGAGCTCAGCTCTTTACTAACAAACAACACAATCACATGCATATATTCTAAGCTACCAGCACACAAACCCAGCATCCTGCATAAGGCAGGAAGGCAAAGACTAGGGCTTTGCTCTCCACTAACAAACAACACAATCACATGCAGGAGTAGAAATTACCAGCACACAATCCAGTACCTATTGAGCTCAGCTCTCTACTAACAAACAACAAGTCAATCCAGACAACATGTTGCACATTACATATTTCAATCAACAAAAATAAGTTGGTTATTTACCTCAAAGTCCAACCGTAAGCTCCAACCGTAAGCTCCGAAAGGATCAACCGTAAGCTCAAACTCTTCTAAGCAGACAAACTATTTCCATGTAACAAGGAAATACAATCAATCAATCAATCAAATATGACCCAAAGAAAAATACATACTTCATGCATACTTAATGACTATTGTGTCAAAGAATACTCAATATCTAAATATGGAAACATTACACGAATTAGACAATATTTAGACAAATCCCCTTAACAAATTTCATTAACCAATAACCAAAATTTAGACTAACCTATAAGGAATACAAATTAAATACACACACCCATTTTCCGTAAGTGGCGTCCCATCTTACCGTGAAATACCGTAGCAATGACATTCTTGTCAATTAAAGAATGTTAGCAAGATTTCAATGTCATTCTTATCAATTAAAGAATGTAAACATAATTATAATCTATACATTATAACATAACACAGAGTACAATTTACTTAGTAGATATCCAGTCAACATGTCATAACTAATATATAGAGAATTCAATATTTCTCATCCATGACATTTCATACTTAGGTATATAGGATTCACTATAAGTTAATATCTACTTTTCGAACGCATGAATGCATACTGCTAGAATTCCAATTTCATTAAACAGCAGCAGAGTATGTTTCTAAAACTGAAAATTAATACTTTAATTACTATGCCTAAACACATCCAAATTGAGTGATTCCAAAGGCTAATCTACTTCATTTTGTGTCTATTTTAATATCGCACAGAAATCAGTACAAATGGATACAGAGACAGAGAGAATCGAACCAATTATCAGCCACTATCATGATATCAATCTCATCAAACAGCATCAGATTTCGTTTTAAAAACTGCAACTTATAACACTAATTACTATGCCTAAACACATCCAAATTGAGTGATTCCAAAGGCTAATCTACTTAATTTTGTGTCTATTTTAATATGCCACATAAAGAAAATCGATTGGACACATACACAGAGAGATTAGTCTCTTTTATCAGACACTGCCAGAGTAATAGCTTTATCAGGACAGCATCACAATGCATTTCCAAAACAGAAACTTGTAAGATCCTTTACTAAGCCTACACACATCCAAATAAAGTTCTTCAAAAATTAAAGTTTCCCCATTTTATATCTAGTTTAATAGGGAACAAGAATCAGAGCAATTGGACAATCAAAAAGAGAGTTACAGTCTTAACACTAACCACTGCCAGATTTCAGTATTTTACCACAGCATCAGGAAAATATTCCCTAGTTCGAACTTATAGCATTCATATCTCTTCCTACACACATCCAATTTAGATACTTACAAAAGCAAAGTTGTTCCATTTTATGTCTAGTTTCATATTCTCCAAAGATGAGAGCAATTGGACATATAGGCAGAGAGAATCGAACAAAAGAACAGAGACTGCCAGAAAATCAACTTATTCAAACAGCAACAGAATTCAGTTCAAAAACTGAAACTTGTAACTCTAATTTCTCCATCTATATAAATCCAAATCAAGTGCTTCCAAATCCTAGGTTGCTTCATTTTGTGTCTATTTTAACATGCTTCATAAATCAGATTATTTGGGCCATCATACAGAGAGATACGAATTTAATAGTGACCACTGCCAGAATGGCAAATGTTCAGAACAGCATCAATGTCACCCCCTTTTATATTTCACACAAATTTAACACCCATTTTTATACGCATGCAAGGACTGAAACCCAACATGCAATACCTTTGACACTCAAACACATGAACTCTAACTCAGAGAAAGAGAGACAAAGAGGCAGAGAGAGAGAAATACAGGGAGGTGGACCGTGGTGGACGCCGTGCGTGGCAGTGGCTCGCGGTGGCTGACCGTGGTGGAGGCCGTGCTTGGCGGTGGCTGACAGAGATAAAGATATAAGTTAGACAGTCAACATAGAGAAATAGAGAGAGAGAGAGAGAGAGAGAGAGAGAGAGAGAGAGTGAGAGAAGGAGAGAGAGCTACCTTCACGCGGTGGCTGAGAAACTGGAGGCGGTGAGCTGCGTCAGTGGTGGCCGCGACGAAGGGAAACCGGAGCAATGCCGATCGATTTAGGGGCGAGGTACGGTGGGTTGGTGGTTTTGGAAGAGGGGCGGTGGTTGGAAGAGGCAGTGGTGGCTCGGAAGGGGCGGTGGTGGGTCGGAGTGGTGGCTCGCGGTGGTGGCTAGCCGAAGAAGAAGAAGGACGAGAGAGAGAGAGACAAGAGAAAGTGAAAACAGAAATGGGGGGGGAGAGGGTTTTTTCTGATATTAAGTTAGATATTACCGACGGCCGAGCTGAGCCGTCGGTAATATTAAGTTTGAATTTCCGACGGCAAAGCCGTCGCTAAAGCCCACCGTTTCTAATTTGTTTTATTTTTTAATTTTTTAAAAAGGCTAAATTTGGCGACAGCTTAACCGTCGCTAAAGCCACCGTTTCCAATTTGTTTTATTTTTTAAAAGGCCAAATTTAGCGACGGCTTAGCCGTCGGTAAAATTACCGACGGCGTAGCCGTCGCTAAAGCCCACCGTTTCGAATTTGTTTTAATTTTTAATTTTTTAAAATACCAACTTTACCGACGGCTAAGCCGTCAGTACCATTTATAGACGGCTAGGCCGTCGGTAAAGTCCCACTTTATTTCCAGTTCTCCCACGCCCTACTACCGACAGCTTAGCGTCGGTCACGGGGCCGTCGGTAAATGGCCCTCGGTATCGAAGGCTTTTCTTGTTGTGAATAGTAGACCGGAATTTCTCAAACCATGCCCGAGGAGCTTGCCGCAGACCATACAAGGAACGTTTTAGTTTGCACACACCTGTTGAAGAGGAGAACAAACCCAGAGGGGGGGGTCATATAGATATCCTCTGCCAAGTCACCATGAAGAAAGGCATTCTTCACATCCATTTGATGGAGTGACCAGCCTTTGGAAGCTACAATAGCGATGACAGATCTAACAGTAGTCATTTTAGCCATGGGTGCAAACGTTTCATCATAATCCACTCCATATTCCTGTTTGTTACCCAAAGCAACTAATCGGGCCTTGAATCGATTTAGAGAGCCATCTGAGTTCAATTTCACAGAATACACCCATTTGCAGCCAATGGGTTTAATATCAGCTGGGCAAGAAACAATATCCCAGGTATAATTTTCCTGAAGTGCCTGCAACTCATCTTGCATGGCTTTTACCCATCTGGAGTCTTTAACTGCCTGTGAATAACATGTAGGAATAGATATCCCAGATAAAGTGGCAATAAGAGAAGTAGTTTTGAACCCATACCTGTTTGGTGGACGAGAAATTCGGGTGGACCTGCGTTGTGCTATTGGTGGAGGGTCAGGCGACGGGATAGCGTCGAGAGGGGGGGTAACATGCTGGCGTCTGACATAGACATGACCTTGTTTCCAACGTTCTGCAAGACGAGGAAGCTCATGAAACTGAGGGAGGGAAGCCAAATCAAGAGAGCCAGAGGAAACACATGAAAAAAAATACGGATGATCAAAGAAAACCACATTCCGAGAGATGCACAAGCGTTGTGCAGTGGCATCATAACAAAAGAACCCTTTCTGAGTGGGAGCATAACCCATAAAGGCACACTGCACAGACTGAGCACCAAGTTTATGACGTTCTGGAGGTGGCAAGTGGACAAAACATACACAACCAAAAGTGTGAAGGTCATGATAAGTAGGTGGTATGTTGTAGAGACGCATGAATGGGGAATCAAAGTCCAAAACCTGAGACGGAAGACGGTTAATCAAGTATACAGCAGTGGACAAAGCTTCAACCCAGAACTGAGACAAAACAGAAGCTTGAAGAAGTAACGTTCGGGTTACATCAAGTAAGTGCCTATTCTTCCGCTCTGCAACACCATTTTGTTGAGGTGTATAAGGACAAGAACGCTGGGAAATAATACCTTTTGTTGCAAGTATTCTTGAAAGTCATGAGAAATATATTCCCCACCAGAATCAGTACGTAAAATCTTGATGCATGTGTGAAACTGATTCTCAATGTATGCCAAAAACTTCTTGAATAGGCAGAAAACGTCGGATTTAGAACGGAGAAAATAGATCCATGTAAATCGGCTATAGTCATCAATAAATGTTACAAAGTATTTATACTTGGCATGCGATAAGACCGGTGAGATGCCCCAAACGTCACTATGAATGAGATCAAAACATTTATCAGCACGGTGAGCCTTAGTTGGAAATGGAAGTGTTTTGCTTTTAGCAAGTTTGCACACTGAACAATCAAATGAGGAAGTAGAGAAATCAATTTTATTATTCAGCAAGCCACTCTTCAATAAATGAGACAAAACGGTAGAATTAGGATGACCCAACTTTCTATGCCAATCCTCAAACTTATTCGGAACACCATTACAAACAAAAGACAAAAGACTCGGTAGAGAAAACTGTAGAGGAAATAGTCTGCCCACTTTAGGCCCCCTCGCGATCACTTTCCCGGACACCTGATCCTGCACAGAACAACCAGCACGAGAGAAATTAACATTGCAATTGTTATCCACCAATTGTCCAACCGAAATTAAATTAGATGCAAGTCCAGGGGATACAAACACATCCTGAAAAGATGAATTAATGTCTCCAACAGCAGTAATAGAAAGAGTATTACCATTAGCAATTTGAATATTTTGGTTGCCATTGTAAGGGTGAACATTGTGCAAATGCTCAGGGGAACCAGTCATGTGATTAGAGGCCCCAGAATCAACAAACCAAGGTTGAGAGACGTCATTAAACTTACCCTGAATGCCCAAGGCCGAAAGAGCAGATAGTACCATTTGTTGCACGCTCTCTGGAGTCAAGACTGCAGCGCTAGAGGCTGCAGGAGCAGTGGACTGACCCACTGAAGTAGTAGTGGCATGAAAGGCCTGCGCTGGTTTTCGCTCTGGTCTGGTCGGGCATTCTTTGATGATGTGTCCACGTTGCTTTACAGTAGTTGCAAAATTTCTTACTGCAATTGCGAGCAATATGACCAAACTGCTTGCAATAGAAACATTGAACAGTTGTCATATCGCGACCTTTCCCCTTACCCTCGGCAGAATAGGCAACGGAAACAGCATCTGAAACAAAGTTATCATGGGTCATGGACCCTTGAGTGAGGAGACGCTGCTCCTCCCGAAGTAGTTCGCCAAGACACACATCCAAAGAGGGAGAGGGAGATCGATTGAGCAGAGCAGCACACACAACTTCAAATTCGGGACGAAGCTTCATAAGAAATTGATCCCGCTTGCCAACTTCATATACCTGTTGAACAGCAGCGAGCGATTCTTTGGAAACATCAGCATGTAGAATAGCTGAATGTTCAGCCCATAGATTAAGAAATCCAAAATAATAGTCTTGAATAGAAAGACTTCCCTGACGGTAAGTAGCTATGTCAAGCTCCAACTGAAACCGTTTGGCAGCATTGTCCTGGTTGTAAACGCGTTTCAGGTAATCCCACATATCCTTAGCAATAGAAAAGGAACGCAGATTATTAATCATTTGAGGGTCAACGGAAGCTAGAATCCAAGTTATAATCTGGGCATCCTTTGTCTGCCATGCCGTTAGTGCAGCGTTGTCGGCGGGAGCGGTGGAGGTCCCATCGACATGGCCCCACAGACCTTTCCCTTTCACGAACATCTTGAATTGAAACTCCCGAGCGGCATAATTTTTGCCAGTAAAGCGAACACAGAAGTTCTCGGTGGCCATGACGTGAACGGCAATAGCAAACCACGAACGACGACGATTCTCGACAAGAAAACCCCGAAACCAAGAAAACCAGCAAACCACGAACGACGGCAAATCATGACCAGAAAACCACGAACACCACGAACCAGGAATCGTCTCGGCGAATCACGAGATGAACCGTGGCGAAGAAACGACAAACAGAACCAAGAAATGAGGCAGAACCGAGACTCGAAACCAAGTCGAGAAAGATAAACGAGCAAAGACGTAGTCGCTGAACCTCGAACGCACAATGGAAGGACGTCTCAAGCTAGGAGGCGTGTGATACCATGTTACAAAACTTTGGCTTCATGCCTTCTACGGTCCTGTTTTCCTCTATATATATTACAAGCTCATTTACAACTATTAATAGCACAATAATTCTAATTCCTAATTTGTCCCAACTGAATCAATAATTGTAATTAATAGGCTGATTGTATTCCTAATGTTCAACCATATGGAATCAAATCAAATAATAACAGATTCCCTATTTAACAATTCCTACGTCGGAATAGGAAAGTATACTTTTGTAACGTTACGCAGAAACCACGGGGTAGTTTCACATCAGTTTCCTTTTATATATATAGAGAGAAGTTAGAAAAGTATAGAACTTCTAGTACAACACTCGTGCTCACTCTCCTTGGTGCCTAACTCCTGCTGTGATCTACTGTAACTTTTTTGGCAGATTTGTTTTATTGTTTGTGTTGATGTCCAAATTGTATGGCTACTGTTAGTTAAGTGATGAGATATAACAAATGGCACCTCACCTTGACCTCATATCACAATATCCTCACACGTCACATGATTATGTCATTTTTCTTTTCAAATGTCAACTCTTCTCCCCCCTCCTTTCATATCTAGAAGCAGCATTGAAACATTCACCAGAGATTCAAATCCTAATAGGAAAGTATACCCTTCCAATTCTCAAAGCCACGACAGGAAAAATATTCACCAACATGATGGACTTAGGCTTTTGGCTAGCGTCCTGCATCTCCAAAACCAACTGCGCAATTCTCTTAGCAAAGCCATTCTACACATAGGCTCTATTTGGTGAGTCCTATCCGCTAGCGGATAGCGGATTTGATTAGTAGAGTAAAAAAAATAAAGGTGATTGGCAACAATTAGCTTATAGTGTTTCTCCAATAGCATATAGTGTTTCTTACACGCTACTTCAAGTAGCATTTTAGCTTATAGCATCCGATTTTTTCTCTCATTTTTACCTTGATTATTGAATTCATTCTATATCCTCTATTAAATAAAATAAATTAAATTAAACCCTGTCTTACCACACTCTCACTTCTCATGGTTGACGCTTTCACAGGTTCTTCTCTTTCTCTCATATTGGTTCTTGTGTTTTCTCTTCCAATGACTCATAATAATATTGCTAATTTATTGTATAATTCTAGATGATATGTTTATTTTGTTTATTATTTTGGAATAATATAATACAATGTAATGAAGATTATCTTTAATTTTTATTTTAATTATAATACTATTGTTATTTTATTTATTGTTAAGCATTTTTATAAAAAAAAAAAGAAATGTAAGCATTAATTACAAAATATTCTTTTATGTCATTTTACATTTATCATAACCCTTGGCCTTGGGCCTTGAGTTTTTTTATTTTTATTTTTTAATTTTTCTTCATAACGCATTGCTATTTTCATTTTGCTTCTTCATGTGAAAGGTAAATCTTAGTGTAATGTCCGTGGTCCGAGGTATACAGCTGCTCCACTCCCACGTCTGTCCGACCGAGGTGTTTGACATGAGCTCCGAGGTGAATACTTGTAAAGGCACTCTAATGTTCAAGTCAGTGAGTGGAATAGTAAGTGATTGATGGGTGAATAGTAACTTATTTTAATGTGTGGGCTTAGTCCCCTTTTTGTAGTGCCCCCTGGGAGAGGGACAACTGTGAGTGCTGGGAGACTAGGAAGCCGTGTCGGGGGGGATATTGTCCCCCGATTCTGGTGCAGTGGGGTCTGACCAAGTTAGGTGGCGTGGCTGCTGTTGTTGACAAGGTGACGTAACCTGTACCTTCCAGCTAAGGTGTCTGTTAGGTTGAGATGCGTTTGGCGCATTAGTCCGAGGTGTCCAGGGCGGGGTAGTCCATGTGAAAGTGGGCTGATCCTCTATGGGGCCTGTAACTGGACCTGTGACCCAATAATGAGCACTTAGTAATAACAATAATTCATATACGCAAACAAATTCTCTCATTTAGAATCTCCTTATCACAAAAAGAAAAAAGAATTGTTTAGTTACCACTAAAGAGTAATTGTGATTTGCAATGCTAGCGTCTAATCAAGTAGCGTAGGATTGTATGGAGTGATAAGGGGAACTAGTGGTTTGATGGGAGGACCATAGGGGTTGGAGCCAGGGACGGATCTAGAAATCCATTAAAGCGGGGGTTGAAAAATCATTGAGATAAAATTTTATTGTCAACTCATGAATTTTTTTCACATTGAATGATCTCTAAAAACTTTTTAGATGTGAAGCTTAACCAAAAGTAAATAATTTTACCATATTTTTACAAAATCTACTACCAATTAAACTCGTGTATTTGAGTATCAAACATAACAACGAATAAATTAATATGACAATAACATTCAATTATAAAATATAATATATATATGTGTGTGTGTGTGTGTGTGTGTATCATATAATAATATAATATTAATATATGTATATGAAATGATAAAGTTGAGGGGAGGGAGGGGTCAAAGGCCCTTGCTTGCCCCCATTCCCTCTGTCCTTGGTTGAAGTGATAAGAGCATCTACAATAGAGTACTTTATTTTGGGGTATTTAAGTGAGTCTCACTAATACACATCACTCATTTTTATCTTTTTGAAATTAAGCACCTCATAAGTATTTTACCTTTCCAACCCAACACTTCTCAAAAAATTCTTAAATGGATCCAACCAATAATTTTTCATAATTACATTTCATCGATAATTTATGTATTAGATTATAATTACTTTTACTATTTATTATGCAAAATATTTTTTATTAATAAAAATACTTTTACCCATTGGTGGTGATTGAAACAGGGGATATTGATATGAAAATGGGAGTGTAGGAAATGACGGTGGTGATTGAAACAGGGGATATTGTTGGCTGTTGGACATATTTGGGTTAGGTAAAAGTGAAGAATTCGGAAAATTTGGAGCGGTGGGAGATTGACCATTTTGTATGTAATTAAAGAAGGAATTGCTACTGAACTGATTTGGATCCATGGAGTAAAATTAAATAAAACAAGAAGTGAGGCACGTCACATTTATATACATATTTTTATTCATGTTTTAAAAAAATTAATTTTAATTTTTCTACTCTAGCTATGATTCATACACATGTTAATGGCTATTTTAACCGTAACAAATTAATGGTAATCTGCATGCAGCTGTAACAAAAAAAAATAACTGTAATAATCTTTTACCATTTATAATTCTGTTTTATAGTTTATTTTTTTTCATTTCACAACACTTTTTTTTATTTAACAGCTTTTTTTATTTTTTTATTTAATTTTTTTATCCATAAAGCAAGGTGTGACCAACCATGCATTTAATGAAGGAGTGTTTAGGAGAAGTGCTTAACTAAGGTCATCTCCAAGGGGGGTTCTTAATAAGCACTCCAATAAAAATGCCCTCTAATGCATAATTCTTAATAAGCATTGGTGCTTATTTGGTGAAATGCTTATTAAGCACCCCCATTGGAGATGCTCTAAAGAGGTCATGGTTCGAATCCCCTACTAATATAACATATTAATTACTAACATTTTTTTATCAAAAAAAAATAGTGTCGAATTGTTATTCTGGTAGATACTTGATTGGGTTAAGAAAATGTACGAGTCTTATGAGGAAGACAACAAACGATGTGGATTAAGATAAGCACATATAAACAATATTCAAATATTTGTTCGCACTCCAAAATCCATACCTACCCTTACGTACCCCACTACCAATTAATTAAAGACACGAAAACAATACACATCTTCAACTAACAAAACCCACCTAACTATACCAATACATATATATAGAGTCAGAACTCCATTTGCCCTCCTTTCCGTAGAAAATGAAATTCTACAATCATGACACAAGTGAAGTGGACAAGCACACAAACACACAAACACACACAGATACATATACATATACAACAAACGCATGCGTGTGTGAAGAAAATTACACAGCTCACCAAACTAACCAAAATTAGTATTAGTTGAAATTGGTTCAGCAACCACCACATTGAAAACCACCCAATTCTACTCAACTTCCAATTAAGCAGAGCAACAACTTTTCCTTCCTATATGCAAAACCTTCATTCATTCCCAAAAGACTATATATATTATTAATTACATATGATGGTTCATTTGTCTTTATAGTTTAACACATTAATTCTCCATTTCAATTAATTTCTTGTAATATGGCAAACGAGCGTGCAGGGGCAGAGATTGTGTATGGCACTGAAGATTGTTACAACCACTCCATAGAGCTCTTACAAGAGCTTGGATTCCCCAAAGGGGTTCTTCCCTTAAAGGGGCTTGTGGAGTGTGGCAGGGTTAGAGAAACTGGGTTTGTGTGGATGAAACAAGAGGCACCAAGTGAGCACTACTTTGAGGGAACAAAGACCCTTGTGAGCTATGCAGTTGAGGTAACTGCTTATGTGGATCAAAAGTTCAAGATGAGGAAGATGAGTGGGATCAAGAGTAAGCAGGTGTTTGTTTGGGTTCCAATAACTGAGATGAGCATTGATGGTGGCAATAAGGGAAAGAAGATATACTTCAAGACCCCTATGGGGATTGGTAAGTCCTTCCCTCTCACAGCTTTCATGACCAACGAGGAAAAGGAAAAGTACCTTCAATTGCAGGGTAAAGAGGAGGAGGAGACCAAAGAAAATTGCTGACTAGCTATATAGTACTACTACTATACATCACACCCCCCATATGTTCTAGTTCCAATATATGTCCTTGATAATTTGTTTATGAATAATATATACATGAACATAATGAGATCTTGATCATTGAAAATTGTCTACTAGAATATAATGTTGTCCTATCTATGCGTTGTATTTTTTCTTTTGATGATATATATTACTTTGTTATTCATTCACACTTTTTGTTCTCTTGAATTAATTGGTTGTTTTTCCTAGAATATTTGAATTCTTTCTTGAATATTATTTCGTTCAGAAAAATTCGTAGAGTTAGGAAAACTGTGATTGAGTTTTCCTTTGTTTTTTATCCAGAAGTGTAGCATGATTTTAGTGTTCTTCTGCTTTCATTATTGCGTATTCTGGTCTTATGTTTGGGCCTTGGGCCTTGTAAGACTCATGTCTTTGATTGGTTCTGCCCTTAATAAATTTTTCACTGACAATAAAAAAAAAGAGGTTTATACATTTTCATACGTTCTTATAACTGTTACTGAATAAAAATATATCGCTCAGTTTCTATAATATAAGAGTCTTTTGATTTTGGTCAACGAGGTTTATACATTTTTTTTGACATCGAGGTTTATAAATTTCTATACGTTCTTATAATGGTTACCAAATAAAAATATATTGCTTAATTAACTTTTTAGTCCCTTTAATATAGAAGTCTTTTGATTTTGATCCCCATAAAATTTTTGTATTGATTTTGATCCTCATGATTTTTTTTTTAATTTTAATCCCTATTGTCAGTTAAGTGATGAAGTGGCTAACAGAAGACCACCTTACCTTGACCATGTGTCACCATATCTTCACACATCAGAAGACACATCATTTAATTTACACGCCAACCCTTTTCCCACCCATATATAATCTATTATCTATTATAAAGCAAGGTTTATGTAACGGTTAGCAATGCCACGTGTCAACACCTCATCATTCAACTTCCCGCCTAAAACAATTTTTATTTCATTTTTTAATTATTATTTCTATTTTTATTTAAATCATTTAACCTATATCACACAATTAATATCATAGATTTAATGCAAATTAATTCGCTCATTACAATTAAATGTCAGTTTAATTCTCTCATATTAAATGTCATTTTATCTATTTTTAATAAAAATACATAATAGTTGAAATTATTTAATTTTTAAATATAAAAATACTAATATTTTAAATAACAAAAAACATATAAATAACGATTTTTTTGAAAAAATATCATTTTCATATTGTTATAGAATATATAGATTTTTTTGGGATTTTAAAATTAGTTAAATTCAATTATAAATAATGATGAGGAATATACAACATGAACAGGAAAAAATGAATTTTTTTTGTAAAATAAGAACATAATTTAATTACCTATTTATTATATATATATATATAATTATATTGCGTACATGAAAAACATTTTAACATATACATAAAAAATTACTAATATTTTAAATTACAGATAAAAAATATACCATATGAAAACTGAGCGTTTTAGGTGAAACTATTTGTATGTAAATTACTATGGTAGAAATTGTATTTTATTTTAATATTTTTAATACAATATGATCGTGATCATGATCATGATCATAAACTTTGTACTTATTTTATTTTGTTTATAGATACAGCAATTTTACAAAATATATAATAAAAAATGATTTATTTAAAATATTAAATTATGATGTTATTATTATTTTTTCTAATTATGAATTTTACATATATTACTTAATAAATTATATTTAAAATATGTATATCTCTCGGGTACTTACATTGGTATTATATATAACATTCTGCCCCGTGAGATTATGCCATTTGTCACCCTCAAATTCATTCAGTTTTTGGCCTAAAATTACAAACAAATATTTAATTTATTTATTTACTTATTTAATAATGATTCATTTGTGGAGACAAATATGTTAATTCACTTGATGATTTTTCATGACAAGTAATTAATATTGTCATAATAACTTATAACCGAAACACGTTTAGAGTTTCCGAATTCAATTAAATCAATACTTCATTTTTTTAAATGACTAATATTTTATTATACTAGCTTAATAAATTGTGTCTTGCATGGGATATTGTTATATTTACTTTTTAATGAAAGTAATTTGAAATTATTAATTTAGCCAATTTTTAAATTGATAACTCGTGCCAAATTTGGCTAAATTTATATAAATAGAGCTTATTAAGTTTCAATAATTCTCACCTTATAAAACAATTTTGTGGGGTTTATTTAAGCCAAAAATCAGAAAGTATATAAGATTAATCTCCTTTTCTATTTTTTTGAAGTTTTTTAAAAAATGTATTATCTGAATTAGGTTTAGTCTGAAATTTTGAGATTAGGAGAAGTTACTTTTTTTTGTATAATATTTTCAAAATTCAAAATTCTAATGCTCAATTTGTATTATTAATACTATGTCATAACCATGAAGTTGGACACAAGTTGTTAATGTGGTTTATCTAAGGGGACAAACTCGGCTAGAACCTGTGTTCGGTCCTGGCAAAAAAATACCATGTCATTCCTATGGATGGAAATAAGTTTTTGTTTTCATTTACATACTCAATTATTGATATTTATTATATCTCTTTTCTTACATAGATAAACAGAAAACTTTCATTTGTTTTGATTTATAATGTGCATATAGAATGAGTGTTACCTATAGGTAGAATGTTATCATTAAGATTTTTGATTAATTGTTAAATGATTGCATTGATTTCTATGAGAAAATTGGATTTCATAAACCTTATTATGTATATGCTTAAGTTGTTATTGCATTCTTTCTTCAAACTTCATTTATGATAGAGAGGGAGATGAAGTTGGAATTACAGTTACACTTGCCACAACACAAATTATTCAAAAAAAGAATTTGCTTACAAAATTATTCAAAAATTTTGTGGTCACTTCAACTTTGTACTAACATATTTTATTTATTGACATGAAATATAATTACAAATGTAATGCTAATTTACTTCAAATCATATATTATTATTGTAGATTTGATTTCAAATTGAGATGACCAAATTTGAAATACTAATTAGCAAAAATAGGACAATAAATTAATACAAATTTAAATTAAATTAATAATATAATACTGAATCAAATAAAAAAATAAGCTAATAATACTTATTAGAAGTTCAGTACATAGGAAATTGAAATATAAAATATTAAACTAAATATCTAAATTAAATAATACTATTAATATTATCCACCAAACTATGTAAACCAAAAAAATACCAAACTTAATATTCAAATTTAAATTACTAATTATTAATATAATCTAAGAAATTACGAACATTATAATACATTGACAACTAACAATATTACTTTAATATAAAATTATCTCATTCATAAAAAATTTGATTTAACCTACACTATTGTATAATATTATCTTAAAATTTAGAATTATATATTTCTTCTTCTAATTTACTAATAGATAATATATAATTTGATACACAAAAAATTACATTTAATTAATCATTTAAAATTTAGCACGGATTATATATCAATTTAGTCAAATTTTATTATTAAGTAAATATAATAATATCCCGTGCAAGGCACGGGTTATTAAGCTAGTAATAGATAACAGATAGATACTCATGTATGCGCATTGCAGTCCATGTATGCATGCAAAGCATGCTAGCTATAGCACTAAAATATTGAGGGAGCATAATACACAGACTGACACCACACAATTAATTCAATATGATTCCATTTGAGATTTTCTCTCAAGCTCTCAATCTTTTGCTCTCTCCTTCCTCTGATTCCTAAGAGTAATAATATTAATTAATGTAGTGCGCGCCTTAGTGATAATATATATTTGGATATATATATATATATATATATATATAGGGGATGTATCAAGTGAGAGGAGTTTTAATATGAGAGAGTGAGAGGATTAAATCTGGACTGTATAACTATACATGGATGGTTGGGATTAAAAGTTAGTTAGTGGTCACATGACCACTTAAAAAAATCATGTGACTTTATGTTTTAATCTTGACCATTTATGGTTTGATCTTATGACTATAATTCACTTCTCTCATTCTCTCATAATAAAAGCCCTCTCACTATATATAGGGACGTATCCGGTGAGAACTTCTGTTTATTGTGAGAAATGAAAACTATTAATAACAACTATTGGATGTAAATTAACGGCTTAGATTAGAAACTCAATTAAAAGGGTCACGTGCTTCTTCACCCTTGACCTGCCTCTCCTTGTTTCTCACTTTTAAAACTTGAATGTGTTCCTCCTCCATTGTGGCTCCTTTGTTTAATATTCTACCTCCTCAAACGATTTTGTCACCCATCTTCATAGACTCAGAGCAAAGATCGAAAACAATTAAGGATACACATAATTGATGACATCAAAATTGAATATATCAAGGTCTGGGTTTAAAACTTATAATTGGTCAGACTACTCGTATTATCTTTTTCTAGATCAATCTTTTCATTGATCGATCTTCATCTTTTTCCAGATCAAACGGTATTATCTTTTCATTGGTTGGGTTTGAAATTATCTTTTCATTTACAAAACTTGTAACATAGCTTTGTTTGGAAGAATAAGAACAATATCCCAATTATGTGTACCTTTTTCAATACTCACTCAACCGTTCATGATTCGCCCATCGTTCATAATTTGCGCAACGCATTCAGGTCTTGAAAGTGAGAAACGGAGAGGCAGGTCAAGGGTGAAAAGTACACAATTCGGTCAGGGTATAAAACATTGATGGAAACTCACATTGCGCACGTGGATCATGATTATAAATCACTATGGCTTAAGCAAGTTCCTCCTAAAGTACAGGCTTTTGCTTGGAAACTTATTCAATGCCGTTTGCCAACTTTGGTAAACTTAGCTGCTTAGGGGGTGGTGATTCAGCCAAACAATGTGTGTTTTTTCTGTAAATAGGAAGTAGAGAAGGGGAATCATTTATTTTGCGAGTGTCCTGTCACTTCAAAGGTGTGGTCTGGATGCTTGCAGTGGTGGGGGATATCTACAACTCTACATAAGGAATATTGGGGACACTACTCACAGTTTATAGGCTTGGTCCGCTGTGCACAAGAAAAAAGGAGTCATTGGCGCGTGGTATGGTTTTCAACAGTTTGGGCGATTTGGATTGCAAGGAATGATATGACATTCAATGTGACAGTCTTTGACGAGAACTCAGTGGTGGAGTTAATTATTCGACGTTCATGGCAAGACAACAAATTCGCAACACCATTTTGCAACTGGTATTCGGATCCAAAGGCGTGCCTATATCACTGATATATTGACTCAGGTGGTGTGGTTTTATCGTATACTGCAGTATTGTACTATTCAGCGCCACAAGGAACGTCATTGGAAAGCACTTCATTGAGCACAATTATGCAGTTTCGTATTTGGGTTTGTCTCCTTCGCACTGGGGGTGTCAATTTTTTCATAGCTGGGAACTTCTCTAGACTATACTCTACACTTTTGCACTTTGTACTATGCATTTTTGCATTTGGATATGACGATTTCACACCGGGGGTGGGAATTTATCCACAGTTGTAAACTCCTTTGGATCGTACTCTACACATTCGCATTTTGGCCTGACACTTACACACCGGGGATTTGAATTTCTCCACCATGGATGGGATTTCTTTCACAATTGTGAATGGTTCTGACTTTGCTTCTTGTGTTTTTGATTGATTGGGGGAAACTTGTCTTTGTTGTGAAAATTTTTGGGCGTGCTGCAAATGATAGATAGGGTCTGGAGTGCCAATTAGTTGGGATGCCTTTCCCTATAGTGATGTCTTTGCATGCCAGCTCTATTTATATAACGGTAGGAGTTCGATTGAATTTTGTAAAAGACAAACTCTTTGTTCTTTTTTTAGTAGCTAAATCTAGGCATAACTTGTGTTCTAATCTAGTTGTTTTCTGTTTAATAATATCTTTTGCTTATCCAAAAAAAAAGTAATTGGATGTTACAATAACGGTTAATTTAGACTTAATTATACAAAAACGTACTCAGTCTATCAGTAGTTGTTATATTCTATTTTGTCATATACCTATTTATGCATCAAAAAATATATAATTTAGAAAATTTTATCTTCATATTCTTTAGTTATAATTATTGTAATAAAAAAATTAATATCTTTTTAATACACCTTTTTACCAACATTATGTTGGTCCGAGAGTGAAAATTGGCTCAGATCCCTTAAGCAAGGTCTCGTGCTCGAGCCTGTGCATGAAAAAATATGGTTGGAAGTAGAGACCCCATTAAAGGTGGCCAGCTAAGTTTCCCGTTTAATAAAATGTGTTAGAAAAAATATGTAAAAATATATTATTAGTGTTTTTATTCAAAGCAATAAAATTTGATATGTTACTGAAAATTGATTTTCCAAAATTCTTTGTATATTATTTTTATAATAATAATAATAATAATAACAAAAATTTAAAAATAAAAATATATAGCTGAACTACCTAATCTAAACCAATACATTTATTATTGCATTGGATCGATTCAGGGCGATAAAAAATCCTTTCTAAACTTATACTACCTAACTAAACTTAATTTTCATTTTGGATTCAAAATCAATCCACCTCGTCTTGTAGTCACTATTGATTTATCTTTGAAATATATTTTTTCCTTTGTTTACATATCGAATGTCTATACTTGTAATGCTTCTTTAGTAGGGATGACAAAAACACCCGTAACTGCAGGTATCTGCGGGTAAAATCTGTTATGAGTATTGGGTGGGTGCTTTAACGGGTACCTGCAGGTAAATTAAACGGGTATTTGAGGTACCCGTCAATAAATGAGGATGGGGCGGGTAGTGAGGTACTCGTACTTGCGGGTATTCGCACCCGTTGGGAAAAGCACCAAAATGGTGCAATTTTTTTTGTTTTTTACCAAAATGGTGCAGATAAAAAAGTTATTACCAAATTGGGGTAAGTCGCAGGTGGTATTGGCGACTTTAATTTTTTTTTTTTTAAAAAGTGAAGTCGCAGGTGGTATTGGCGACTTCACTTTTTTTTATTTTTAAAAAAAAGTGAAGTCGCAACTACCACTAGCGACTTCACTTTTTTTTAAAAAAAATCAGTGATGGTATACAGAGAGTGTCAGACGGTGTTATTTTGGTCTCTAACAGATACGAAATTAAAAAAAGATCATCAACTGTTAGCCGTTAGTCATTTTGGTCCCTAAAAGTGATTATTTATTGTCATTTTAGTTTGACCACAAAGACCAAAGTGACACCGCTGGACACTCTCAGGGACCAAAATGGTTGTTTACTCTCTTAGCATTAGTTTTTTTTTCTTACCCACGAATTTAAATTCATACTCAAAATAGACTTTTTATTAAATTCATACTCAAAGCCCTCTTTTAGTGAAATCGGATAAAAAAAAAGTCTAATTAGTAATAGAAAGTCTATTTTGAGTATGAATTTAAATTCGTGGGTAAGAAATAAAAAACTGATGCTAAGAGAGTAAACAACTATTTTGGTCCTTGAGAGTGTCTAATGGTGTCACTTTGGTCCCTGTGGTCAAACTAAAATGACAATAAATAATCACTTTTAGGTAGTGCTGTTAGATCGGGGCGGCCTGACCCGGCCCAGCGGGCTAGAATGCAAAATCGGGCTAGGCCGAGCTAGCCCGAATTCCTATTAGGCCGCAGATTCTCTGGCCCAGTCCAGCCTAGCCCAGCATCGGGCTGCGGGCCAATAGGCCAAAACAACCAGAGTTTTTTTTATATAATCCTTAGTTTTTTTTATAAAACAGCCAAGATTTTTTCCTATATAAAACACTATTAAATGTTGACTAAAAAACACTATTAATTTCTATTTTAGTTTTTATTTTTAATAACTACATTTAGTAAAAAATATATATTTCTAATCATTGACAAAGGCCAAAAACACGTTACTGTAAGTTATGCATTTCGTGAGGTATCACAAAAAATACCACATGATTCTATCTAAATATGAGTAGTTTAATTTGATCTGCAATGGCCCTAGAGGTGGATAATAAATATGCATAGGATTACCATGAAAGTTTTACTCACAGTATGCATCTCTTTAGGTAATAGACTAAACATAGAAGTTTAATATATACAACACGCACTTTAAACAAGCACTTTCCATCAACTATTATAATAAAAACAACGTAATCTAGCAAAATGGGAAGCAGTGATAATTGGATGAGAAAAAGTGATAACTAGTAGCTCGCTTGTACTCTTCTTTCAACAAAATTCCAATCTGATTGGAGTTGACAATTGGAGGAGAAAAACAGTGATAAATAATTACCACCAACAAAAATCCAAGTAAATCATCCCCTATTTCTTCCATATCCAGTAGCAGCATAAAAAATAGCAGAACAACATCAAAAAGCGGCAGCTAATATCTCAAACAAACAACAGTAGTAGCTAGCTAGCATCTGAAACATCAACTGCAAACAACTGTATCTCCTCTACTTCTGGCACATCTACAATTCATAATACAAGATAAGTTAATGAATAAAAAATGCAAATTACAAGTAAAAAAGAAGGGTTATTAATTTTTTTATTACTAGGAGGTCCAACTTCCTTAAAACCGTGCAACCAATTACGAGTGCAAATGAGGGCTTGCACAGTTTCAGGGAGTAAGCAATTTCTATACTTATGCAAGATACAACCTCCGATGCTAAATGAAGATTCAGATGCCACCGTTGTGATTGGAATGCCTAGAATGTCACAAGCCATAATTGCAAGTTGAGGGAATCGACTCTTATTTAACTTCCAATATTGGAGGATATCTACATCATTTCCATCTAGGCATGCTTCATTCAAGTATATTTCAAGTTGAGACTTGCCATTATTTGAAGTCTTTTGTCTCCTTTCTTTATTGTATGCCTAGATTTAGACATGCAAAATTAGATTTTAGACTTGAATAGAAAATTAAAATAACTTCATGAATATAAATTAAATTGCTAAAACTTACCTCAAGAAAGGATGACTTGCCCAACGGATGTGAGTGAGATTGAGTGCCTCTTGATGAAGTAACTAAAGATGAGCTTGATGCAACCATGTTGTTTGTATATTCATTAAAGAGATCATACAAACCATCCTTCATTCTATTAACCTTCTCTTGATAATCCGTTGGATAACGTCTCTTAAAGCAAAAGTTCAAAAAATCCAACTTTGATGTTGGATCAAGAACACATCCAAGTGCAAGAGTGACTGAATATTCACTCCAATACTTATCAAATTTGAGCTTCATCCTCTTAGCCATATTTTTGATCACATCATCTTCACTTTTCAAATTTTCATTCAATTCCATCTCTACAATTGCAACTTGCATGAAGTATAAATTAGAGGTTGGATAAGATGACCCGGATATTAAGTTAGTAATTGTATAAAATGGGGCTAAGAAAACACACATCTTCTCCGCTCTTTCCCACACTTCATTAATTGGGCAAATCTTATAGTTCTTGTCATTGTAGCTCAAGTTAATGAATGCACGTCGATACTTAATAGCACTTTCAAGCATCATGGATGTAGCATTCCACCTAGTGAATACATCCAACCTCAAGAAACCACCACCTACATCACTTAAATGCACTTCTTCAATGCATTTTTGGAAGTCTCTCAACCTCCCCTCTGAAGCCCTAACATACTTGACACTTTCTCAAATTTTATATAAAGCATCCCCGGCCGCCTTCAAGCCTTCTTGAATTATAAGATTCAAGATATGTGCACAACACCACACATGAAAATATTTACCTTTCCACAATAATGCATCTTGCAAATTAAGTCTCTCTTTCAAAATAGTTACCATGCTATCATTGGAAGAGGCATTATCCAATGTGAGAGAAAACATCTTTGCATCTATCCCCCAATCCTTAAGAGCTCCAAGTACTTTTCCTGACAATTCCAACCCTGTATGTGAATTATCCAAGTGACAAAATGAAAGCAATTTACTGTTTAACTTCCAATCTTGATCAACATAATGAGCGGTGACAGTCATATAACCTTGTGTTGTTACAGCTGCCATACATCCGAAGTCAAACATACTATACCAGGAATGGATGCTAACTCGCTCTTTAACTTTGCTTTTTCTGTTAAAAGCACACTCATGCGATCTGCCTTTGCAGTGTTTCTACTAATGGGTTGAAATTCAAGATTCAAGACTTTGTTTACTACCCAAACCCCATCATACTCAGCGTAGCTAAATGGAAGATCATGTTTGATAATGCATCTGGAGAGTGCATCTCTATAAGCTCTATTATCAAATTTCCATTGCTTTAATAACGTAGCTTTTTTATCCAACAAAGCCCCCACGTCATGAAACTTAGGAATTAAATGACATTTAGGAATATGACGCCTTAAATGATTGGTACCAGAAGCAGCTTTACATGTATACAATTTCCCACAGCTCTTGCTTTTACATTTTTCCACCCCATCAACTACACCAATTTTTTCAAAATAATTCCAAACTTCAGAGACGTTAGACTTAATTTTCTTAGCCTCTTCATTATCTTTGTTATCCTCCATAGCCTTATTCTTCTTAAGAGAAGCAGCTGCAACAGTACTAGGATGAACAACTAGACCATCATCATCCATAACCATATCCACACCCATATTCTCCAAATTTGGTTCAATATCCATAACTGCAAATATTAATATTAATATTAATCTCACAATCACATAAAAGCAATTTCTCAAAGCAAGATAAAAGGCAGAGAACAAATTACTGACAATGTTAATATTTTTTTAAAGGCCAAATAAAATAAGAAATATCAACATGTGCACAAGAAGTGCTCCAATTCGACTGCACACAAATAATACATCAATACGTGAAGTCTGTGATCTTACAATAAAAAACAGAACAAAACCAGTAAAGTTAAGAAGTCACGGTAAATTCCCAATGCCTCATCCATATTGCTAAATGACTATTGATTACTAATTATAAATACCACTGTACCAATATCCCCTCAATTTAAATATACATCCTCCCGTCAATTATAAATGCCACTGTACCAAGAGCCAAGACCCCATCAATCCATTGAATTATCCCATCATAAGCTTAAAGCATGCCGACACCATAAATATACCATACACATGTCAACTAAAAAATATCTATTAATATAGGAACTAAACACAAAGTCCAGATACAGAAACTTTCTAAGTCTAACCATATTTATACATACCAGCAGTAGGTTCACGAAAATCAATACGTTCCACACTTCCACTTCAAGTCTTCAACCTGTGCAGAATCAACATAAAATATAAAATTTGTCAGGTACTTACTTATGTTTCATTTAGAAGCCCACACACAACATTCTAAAAGTTATAAAATTACAGACTTTAGTATGTTTCTGCAAGGGAGCTACCTCACCAGTGCCAAACAGTGGGTCGTTGAAATTCCACCAAGTCTATATGACTCCCACGCACATATAGCACCACAAACTCTTCTTTCCACTTTTTCTTCTGGTTATGATGAGATTTGGGGTTAGGGTTTAAAGAGGAAAAGGCTTAAGAAGGATTAAGTTGAATGGGGAAACTTACCAGGAAAAAGAATAGGGAAAATGAACGTCTTTGGAGGAGATTCGCGGTCCATGGGATGAGAAGACGTGAAAAGCAACGGTGGAGGAAAAACTGGCTTAGCTCGAGACGGGAAGGAGTGGCGTCGTTCGATCGACGTGTGGGAGGACTGAGGTTTGAGCAGCTGAGCACACAGTGAGGAAGATGCACAGAAAGAGGAAAAGGGATTGGACTTTCAAATTTTGTTTAGCCCTAGCAGAAGAGAGCTTTCTCTGCAAGTCTTAGGCTCTTGGCTCTTACGTAAGGAAAAAAAGGGGGAAACAAAGGGGAGAAAACAAAGGGAAAAAAACAAAAGTTACTTTTTCTGGGGTCGTACTTAACTTAAGTCACTCTCCAGTCTCCGCATACCGCACTGTGTATCACACAATCGGGCCAGCCCAAAAACTAGCAGGCCAGCCCGGCCCGAGCCCAATAGCCTAGTCGGGCTGGGCCGAAAAGATACTGCTATTTTTGGGCTTCTATTTCTAGAGCCCAGCCTAGCCTGATATGCAGGCCAACTGGGCCGACCCATCGGGTTGGGCCAAAATTGACAACTCTAGTCCGACGTACTTAAGGAGGGTGGAGGAGGTACTATGGGAGGATGCGGAGGTCTGCTTTTAGGACTCCATCTTCACATCCGAGTAGGGAGGTCGTCACAGCACACGACATGTTTTCAAAGGAGGAGCGGAGGACTTATACACCTCGATCACCCCCTACAGAGGCGGAGGGTAGGGGTGAGAATAGCCAGTGTTGAAAGGTATTACCTACCTTGACAGGGTTTTCTGGAGAGATGGGCGTCTCAGAGAGGTCCCCTGTGGCTCAGGCGAGGTTCTTGGAGCGTCTCCGCAAGGGAAAGGGGAAGATGTTTGAGGAGCATGAGGGTGATGTTCCTGGAGGCTCATCTGCTGAGTCTCACTATCACTAGTGGTCTTAGATTGGATCCGACTTTTTTATTATGTAGTAGCTTTTATTTCAGTCATTTTATTTTAGTTTGCTTAGAGTTTCTTTTTCCAGCTTTTGATGTACAGTAGTCATAGAAAAACTCCTTGCTTGTTCTGAGGCAAGCTTTTGGTTATATATATGAGGAGGTACTTTCACATTAGTGTTCTTTACTATTTATCGTTGCAAAAATTTTATTCACATTTTTTAGAAATAAACTCTATATTATTTAAAGGTTTTTAAGAATATTTTGTGAAAATACTCGTTACTATGGTGTAATATACTTTTTGGAGAAAGGGTGTTGCATTTTGTGGTATCAGAGCCCGGTTCAATCTTTTAGGGGAAGTGTTTGGTTGTAGGTCTATTAAGCTTAGGTTGTGTGACTTTGACTAACATTGTTTGATTTATTTCTCTGTGAAGTGATGTGTGACATTGATTGCTCTCTCTATGTTTTTCATTTATTGTGTGTTAGTATTTATGTTTCGGGTTAATTTATAGGCAGATATGGCACGAAACAACGAAGCGATGGAAAGGGCAATAGGGCCAATTAATGAGATGGCTGCCACTATGGCACAACAGGTTGAGAGAGCAGAACAGAGGGATTTGCAGAAACAGCCTAGAGCAGATATAGCCGCTATTGGAAAAGGACTTTTAGATTTTAGGAAGCATGATCCCCAACAGTTTAACGGGGAACCTGATCCAGAGAAAGCTAATCTTTGGATTCAGGAGATAGAGAAGATTTTTACATCTCTACGTTGTGAGGAAGGGGTGAAGGTATCCTATGCATCTTACCTGCTGATAGGGGATGCAGAATATTGGTGAAAAGAGCAGCAGTAGCTCTTGAAGTAGAGCACCAGGAAGTCACTTGGACAGTATTTCGCACGAGGTTTCTAGCGAAGTATTTTCCACAGAGTGCCCGGAGTGAGAGGGAGCAAGAGTTCCTAGGTCTGCAGCAAAAGGATATGTCCATAGATACGTACGCAACCAAGTTCAAATCCTTGGCCAAGTACTTTTGTTTCTTCCAGCTTCAGCCTAATGAATCATGGAAGTGCGAACGTTTCAAAGCAGGGCTTCGTTACGAGATTAGGGAAGTGGTGTCTGCATTAGAGATTCGACAATTTCAACCTCTAGTTGAAAAGTGCAGAAAGATAGAGATTCTAAAGAAAGGAATGGTAGTAGGAAGAACCAATGTTGGCGGATCGTCTAGGTTTCAGCCACAGAACCAGTATAGAAAGCAGTTCTAGAATAAACCCTATGCACGGAACCCCGGGAACTTTAGAGCTCCACAGCACAACCAGAGTTATGCACCTGTTAGTGGGAATAGAGGATTTGGCTATCAAGGGCCAAATGTGATTAAGTGTTTTAACTGTGGGAAGCTAGGACATCATTCTAGCAACTACAATCAAAGAGGGGTGACTTGCTACAAGTGCGCGAAGGTTGGACACTTGGTAAATAACTGTAGAGAGCAGAAGCCGGCACCAGTTAACAAGAATGTGCAGGCGGCGAGACCAGAGGCAAAAGGATGAGTTTACACCATGAGTGGTGTTGAGGCTTCGTAATCTGAGGATTCAATACAAGGTACGTGTAGCATAGCTGGTAATCCTTTAACTGTACTATATGACTTGGGTGTAACTCACTCTTTTATTTCCTTTGATTGTGTGAAACAATTAAAATTACCTGTGTCCTTGATGTCTTTTGATTTGATTGTTTCCTTACCTACTGCTGAGCCAGTCACTGTAAACACTGTCTGCCTAAGTTGTCCTATCATCATTTTATATAGGGAATATCATATTAATTTAGTGTGTTTTCCTTTAACACAGTTAGATGTGATTTTAGGCATGGATTGGTTATCTTCCAACCATATCCTGTTGGACTGTTATAATAAAATTCTAGTTTTTCCCAACTCTGAGAATCTTGGATTTTTGTCTACCAACCATGGTACTAACCATATTGGAAGGAAAGATGGAAGTTGAATTGAGCAACGTGTCTGTCATTAGAGAATTCTTGGAGGTATTTCCAGAAGAGATACCAGGTTTGCCGCCAATCTGTGAGATAAAATTTACCATAGATCTAATACCCGGTTCTGGACCAATTTCCATAGCTCCATAACGTATGTCACCAATAGAATTAGCTGAGTTGAAGAAGCAGTTAGAGGATCTGTTGTCTAAACAGTTCATTAGACCTAGTGTATCCCCGTGGGGAGCACCAATTCTGTTAGTGAAGAAGAAAGATGGAACATCTAGGTTATGTGTTGACTATAGGCAGCTGAACAAACTAACCATCAAGAATAGATACCCTCTGCCAAGAATAGATGATCTGTTGGATCAGCTCCGTGGGGCCACTGTTTTCTCTAAGATAGATTTGAGGAGTGATTATCACCAGATTAGAGTCAAGACGGTGGATATGCCTAAGACTGCGTTTGGAACACGATATGATCATTATGAATATCTTGTGATGCCATTTGGTGTGACAAATGCACCTGCTATATTCATGGATTACATGAATAGAGTCTTTAGCCTATTTTTAGATCAGTTTGTGGTTGTGTTCATAGATGATATTCTAATCTACTCTAGAACTCGTGAGGAGCATGAGTAGCATTTGCGACAGGTAATGCAAGTGTTGGGAGAGGAATAGCTATACGCTAAGTTGTCAAAGTGTGAGTTTTGGCTAAGTAAAGTACATTTTTTAGGACGTGTGATTTCAAAAGAGGGAATTGCAGTGGATCATGCTAAAGTAGAAGCAGTACTTTCATGGGAAAAGCCCGTTGGAACCAAATTGGTTAAAAGCATTTCTAATGCAAAAATTCCCTAAGTGGTTTTATGGTTTTGATGATAACAAAGCTTATTAAGGTTTTCACAAAGTCTGCTGACAAGCTCTTGTAGGTACAACAATAATAAGTCCATCGTCCAATATGACATTGGCAATATACACACAGTCTGAGAGCTTTGCGTCCAATGATCAGTAAAGCAATACAGTTAGTTCTGCGTCCAATGATCAGTTATGAGTCCAATAATCAGAATAAGGGAATACTGCTCATCGTCCAGAATACTGCTCATCGTCCAATAAATCAGTATAAGACAAATACTGTTCATCGTCCAATGTTCAGTATAAGGCAATACGCTTCTGTGTCCAATGTTCAATACAGACAGTACCACTCTGCGTCCAATAGAGCAAAATGGCAAAAGTTCATCAGTCAACTATGGAGAGTGAAATGAAACAGAATTACAAAAGTCCAATAATAAGCTTGAGGCAATATGTACAACACTGCCTGCGTCCAATGATGCAGAATGGAAAAGTCCAACAGCATAAGGCAATACATACAATGCTGCCCTGCGTCCAATGAAGCAGAAGGACAAAAGTACAACAGTCAACTGCCCTGCGTCCAATGGAGCAGAAGTACAATACTGCCTGCGTCCAAAGGAGCAGAAGTGCAATACTGCTTTGCGTCCAATGGAATAGAATGAAGCAGAATGGCAAAAGTCCAACAATACTGCTCTGCGTCCAATGAAGCATAAGTGCATAAGTCCAATAATCAGCATAAGGCTATACAACTGAAACAAACTAAGTCAAAATGCTAAGCATGAGGATGCGTCCAATGGATGAATGAATGTCATTTGCAAATGGTAAGTACAAGGTATGCGTCCATTTGCTAAAAGGACTGAAAGTCCAACTTTACTCTACATGCCGCGTCCAATAAATTCTACTTGCTGCGTCCAAAACGCAGAGTCCATAACTTGCAATTTATTGCTCTTGCATTTAATATGGAACATATTTATTGAGCAAATGATTTGAAACAAATAGCTGTATACAATGCTTTTCTGTACGTTTTTGAACGTGCATTAAATGAAAAGCATAAAGCACTGTGGAAAGTGTACTAAGAGAGAGAATGTATCCTGACTAACTCTGTATATCTCTGAACACATCTTTCTACTTTACACAGTGTATTCTCTCTGTCTCAATAAAATTTTACTATTAACCACTGTACAATTGAGACTTTGAGTACAGGTTGCTTCTGTTTAGGAGAAAGAAACGCAGACATACTCACTGAAGTAGATCTCCTCAGAGCAACGGGAAAATAGCATTTAATGCTATTAGAGAACGGTAACATTTATGAAGGCTGAAGTTGAGCTATTCGAAGAACAAGTCTGAAGCTTCATCAAAGCATATAAATACCGTGAACAAGAAGAAGAATACAAGCGACTGAACACAAGTGACTGAACAACGAAAAAGAAAGAGCAAAAACGCTGTGCAAATTGTTATACTCTGTATAGAAAGTCTTGTATATTTTCTATCTTCTTGTAAAAGAGAGTTTGCTTAACTCTCGAAGTGCTTAAGTTTTTCATATCCTCACTTGTGTGAGTTAGACAGCACTTAAATCAAAAACACTCTGCTGAGTTGTTTGAGCCTGGAGAGGCTTGACTGTAACTCACTTGTGTGAGTTAGACAGCACTTAAATCAAAAACACTCTGCTGAGTTGTTTGAGCCTGGAGAGGCTTGACTGTAAAAGAATACTTGATTGAGCCTGGAGAGGCTTGACTGTAAAAGAATACTTGTTTGAGCCTGGAGAGGCTTGTCTATAAAAGAATACTTGTTGTAAGGCCTGGAGAGGCTGCTGAAGAATACTTGTTACCTATCAGGTTGATAGTGAAATCTCTCTAGTTTAAGGGGACTGGACGTAGCTCTTAGGAAAGGGTGAACCAGGATAAAAACTTGTGTTACTTCTTCTTTCCCTTAACTCTTATTATTTCTGTGCTTATTCTAACCGTGGGGATTGAATTGATTTTACTTTAACAAGTTTTTCATACACTTTAAATCGCACAAAGAAAACAAGTTTTAAACTAAGTGGAAACCTCTGCGTCCAATCCCTTTGTGCGTCCAATATTTCACAACTCTGTGCGTCCAGTGTTTTAGCACTCTGTGCGTCCAATTCTCAGAAAAAGATGTGCGTCCAATATTTGAAATAAGCTATGCGTCCAACGTTTTTCACAAGCCAGCGTTCAACATTGCGAAAAGTTTTTAAAAGCCTAGAAACACAATTCAACCCCCCTTCTTGTGTTTCATCTTGTTATCTACAAAGCCAACACCAGTAATGGAGATTCGAAGTTTTGTAGGTTTAGCAGGGTATTGTCAGAGATTTATTGAAGGATTTTCTAAAATAGTAACTCCGTTAACTAGGAAGAATCAACCGTTTATTTGGATTGAAGAGTGCAAAGAGAGTTTTGCCAAGATCAAAAGGTTGTTGACAACATCACCTGTGTTAGTATTACCGAACCCAGAGGAACCAATGGAAGTATACTGTAATGCTTCATATCAGGGATTAGTGTAACATCGGTTTTTCTGAGTTACCGTTTAAAACTCTGTTTTATATGAAATTTTGTGATCTAAGTGCTAAGTAAATTATTTTTGTCTTATAATTAAGGTTTTTATATGCTTATCAAATTATCTCATTAAAATGGACATTTTTCCTTTGACGTTTGGACTTTTTCAGACAACCGTATTTACCGTAATTTACGGATAAGGTTTTAAATAGCTAAAGTATATCAAAACATCTTAGAAAACAAAACTTCCTTCACAAAAGTTGGTTCTTTTAATATTTGTGATTTTTGGAAATTTTTCTAGAATTTTTAGAAATAATAAATTTTAAAATTACCGTTTTAGTCCTTGTAGTTACAGTAAGAAACTGATAATTGATTCAGATTCCAAATTGAAGTCAGAAAAAGATTTTGAGAAGCTAAATCATGTTTTTATATTTTTTGGGATTTTTGAAAATTATTTCATAATTATCTGAGAAGCAGATCAAAAGTTTCTTTTTCAGGTCCCTGTAAAGCACGAAAAACGAGGATTTCTAAACAGAAATGGTTTTTTAGTTATCAGTGGGTGCTTAAAATCATTTTTCAAGAGGGATCATTAGTGTTTAAATTCAATTTGTGATTTTATGGAAATTTTTATGGAAATTTCTGCAAAATGACCAATTTGCACTTACGGCGCGTCCGTTTTCCTTTGTTTATGCGAACCGCGAAGCTTACCCTTACCGTAAAAATCCAGAAACTCTTCCATGAAGCCATTAGGGCTATTACATGACATTTTTGAGATTTCCTATTTGTTCTCACACTTTAAATTAATTTTGGGAAATTTTGATTAGTGAAATGACATTTTTACCCTTGATTTTCATCCTTTTTCATACAAACCCTAGGGTTAAATGTGTAATTTCATCTCCCTCTCTTCTCAGCCAGTTTTGTCTGCCATTGTCATGCAAGTGGGAAGGTCTTGAAGCTTCTCAATTATGAGTCATGCCATGAGCCACTTGGATTAGCCAATTAGGTTTTAATTAATTAGTTTTTAGTTATTTTAAATCCTTTTTCCTAAACCATGGTTTTATGAAAACTATGGGCTCAAAACCACTTTCCTTTGCTGCCTCCTTGCCTATAAATAGAGGGGAGGGGTCTTCATAATTTTCTCATTCTAATTCTTGATGCATTTCAAGTGTTGTCTAGTTGAAAGTTTTCTTAGTTTTCTTGTCAAAGTTCTTGAGTTTTGAAGCTTTGATCTTCAAAATATCCCTTTACTTTAAGTTTGAAGGTAAGGGGAAAATTCTTGAGAATCTTGAAGAGATTATCCACTTTTGTGGTTTTAAGTGTTATAGCTTTATTAATTGTTTTATATAGCTTTTATTTAATTATAGTAAGGTTATAATGGCAAGATTGGTATATGCCTTATAACTATTTTATATCTTTTTAATTATGTGCTTTTAATAGTAAGGTTATAATGGCAAGATTGGTATATGTCTTATAATCATTTATTTAAGCTTTATAAATTGTTTTATGGCTTTAATTTAATTGCTTTGAGCTTTAAAATTTGTAGTGTTATAATGCCTAAATTATGAAAACCCTATTATTGTCTATCATTGATATACAAGGTGATGGTTAAGATTTGTGTGGTTTATTAGTATGGGTCTGTCTAGGAAAGACAGAGATCTTTGAAGGGGCTTTAAGTTCATCTCTCTTTCCTGGGAACCATACCGATACTCTATTTAAAAATCTTAACCTAGGGACCCGGTATATACGTGACTAAGATAAATTGGGCAAGAAGTGATTTCTTAATAAACGTATATATAAATAGATTGGATTGGATAAAAGAGTATAACGGTAATGGATTCTCGGTGAATTCTACTGTTATAGCATCTATCGGAATTTAATATAATGGTAATGGATTCTCGGTGAATTTTACTGTTATATTATCAGTGGGAAATATCGAAGTGGGCATCCAATCTGTATATATGTATATAATTAACTCAGTTTAATTTTCAATGTCTTTGGCGGTGAAAATTAGTGATGTAGGCTTTCAACAGACCTTTTTCCTAGAAGATAAATTGGTGTTTAAGTATTTCCGTAAATAAACAGTTGATTTCGTTCACTTAGTCTATGTTTTATCTGAGTGGTTTGGAAGTGAAAGAGATGTGCTTGGTGAGAAGTGATGTTCCTATATGCTTAGTACTAATGTGATGTTCCTACACGGTGTTCTCAAATGCTTTGTTTAAAAGCGATATTCATACATGATGTTCCCATATGCTTTGTCTAAAGCGAGATTCCTACACGATGTTCTCATATGTTTGGTAGAAGCAATATTCCTACTCGATGTTCTCATATGTTTTATTTAAAGCGATTATTCCTATCTAATAATTTTCTTAAGATTTCCTTGACCTGTTTTGGTGAAGTTCTTATTAATTGTTATATGGATATACTTATTTCATGAGTGTGATTTCTTTGTATTTGTGCTTTATATTGATGTGTGCGTTATGTCTACTGTGAATTTACTACGCATTATGACTGTTGTATGTTGCTTATATGTTCTCTAGTGATATAATTCTATGATAAGGATTTTCACCCTTGCCTACTTTCTATGTTGTTGGTACATGGTTGAGTAGATGTTTTCCCAAGGAATGGGTTAGCTCTTAGAAGAGGATCTGAAGGATGTTGCTGTATAGATGGATAGAGATTCCAAGAAGAATAGATGGTTACTGTATTGTTTTGGGTAGAGACTAGACTAGCTCAGATGTTCACCGTATTATTTCTGAACCTTTCCTTGTAAAAACTCTGATAGTTATATGAGATGAGATTACATTCATAAAAATACCGTTTTATGCTTTTGCACTTAAAATCTTTTGAAAAGGATTAATACATATTCTCCATCCTTCTCTTTGTTTAAAAGAAGAAAAAAATTTACACACATTTTCAGAGAAGAAATGTTGAGTTTTCACTAAATATTTTCTAAGTTATTCCGAAATTCATGGATACTATGGTGTAATATTTTTTTTGGAAAAAGGGTGTTACAATTAGGGTGTGTGTTGATGCAGCACAAAAAGGTTGTAGCTTATGCATCTCACCAGTTGAAAACCCATGAGAAGAATTATCCGACTCATGATCTAGAATTAGCTGCAGTAGTATTTGCTTTGAAGATTTGGAGACATTATCTATATGGATCTACGTTTAATGTCTTCAGTGATCATAAGAGTTTAAAGTATTTGTTTGATCAGAAGGAACTCAATGTGAGACAGAGGAGATGGATGGAATTTTTAAAGGACTATGATTTTTCGTTGATGTACCATCCAGGAAAAGCAAATGTCGTAGCTGATGCCCTAAGTAGAAAGACCATTCATATATCAAACATGATGATCAAAGAGTTGAAGTTAACAGAAGGATTTCGTGACCTGAATTTGAACGTAGATTTGCATCAAGGTATGATTTGCTTGAATATGATCAAGATATCTAGCACTCTGATGAGTGAGATTAAGGAGCAGTAGGCAATATATGAACACTTGATAGAGAAGAGAGAGCTACTGAAGCAAGGGAGAGTTGCAGAGTTTAGTCTAGGAAGTGATGGAATTTTGAGGTGTAAAGGTAGAATTTGTGTGCCTGATAATGTGGAAATGAGAAAACTGATCCTAGATGAGGCGCGTAAGAGTAAGCTAAGAATTCACCCTCAAGCCACAAAGATGTATCACGATCTAAAACAGAGATTTTGGTGGCTAGAAATGAAGAAACAGGTTGAGGAATATGTAACAGCATGTCTGGTCTGTCAGAAAGCTAAGATAGAACACAAAAGACATGCGGCAATGTTACAGTCTCTAGATATCCCAGAATGGAAATGGGAATGTATATCCATGGATTTTGTAACAGGGTTACCAAGAACTTCGAAGGGATGTGATGGGATTTGGGTGATTGTTGATAGGCTGACAAAAAGATCACATTTCTTACATGTTAATATGAAGTGGTCTTTGGAGAAACTAACCCAGCTGTATGTGAGAGAGATTATTAGATTGCATGGAGTACTATCTAGTATAGTTTCTGATAGTGATCCTAGGTTTACTTCTAGATTTTGGCAGAGTTTACAACAAGCCTTAGGGACTAAGTTGAGGTTGAGTTCTACTTATCATTGTCAAACAGATGGTCAAATAGAGGGGACAATTCAGTCATTAAAAGACTTGTTGAGGGCATGTGTGTTAGATCAAAGTGGAAGCTGGGATGATATTCTACCGTTGATAGAATCCACATATAACAATAGTTATCATTCCAGTATAGGGATGACACCTTTCAAGGCTTTATACGGGAGAAAGTGTCAAACACCTTTGTGTTGGTACCAGGAAGGGGTAAGTACAACTGTAGGACCTGAGTTTTTACAGCAAACTACTGCGCAAGTACTGCAGATCCGAGAAAGAATGAAGGCAGCACAAAGCAGGCGAAAGAGTTACTCCGACAAATGGAGGAGACCTCTTGAATTTCAGGAAGGTGAACACATTTTTCTGAGAGTCACTCCAATGACTGGGGTTGGTAGAGTCATAAAATCCAGGAAACTTACTCCAAAATTCTTAGGACCCTATCAAATTCTTTGTCGGATAGGTCTTGTAGCTTATCAGATTGCCTTACCTCCGTTTCTTTCAAATCTTCATAGTGTTTTTCATGTTTCACAACTGAGAAAATATGTTGCTGACCCATATCATATAATTGAGCCAGACATAGTACAGTTAAGAGAGAACTTGACTTATGATACACACTCTGTACGAATCGACGATCGGATGATCAAACAACTTAGGGGTAAACAAATTTCTTTAGTCAAGGCCATTTGGAATGATATTCAGGGGACGCAACATGAGAGTTAGAGGATAATATGCGTGAGTTATATCCAGTGTTGTTCTAGGTATGTAATTTCGAGGACGAAATTATTTTTAGAGGGGAAGAGTTGTAACATCCATTTCTGTGATTAACTGTTTAATTTTTGTTTTATATGAATTTTTGAAACATAATTATTTTGAGATTTATTTTTAGCTTAAAAATAGGATTTAAATATGCATGTTTGAGAATACTTCTGAAAACGGTTAATTTTCAGCTTCCGTCAGGTCTAGTTACAATATCCATTTCTTTGTTTTTACCGTCCTTTATCTGTTTTATACGAATTCTTGTGCCATAAATGTTTTGTGATTTATTTTTGGCTTAAAATTAGGAATAAAATATACATATTCCGGAATACTTTTGAAATGGTAGTTTTTCAGTCAATATCGAGTCTTTTTACAGAAAACCGTCTACGTCTAACTGACAGAAGGAGATTTAAATAGGTTGGGTGTGTCAAACAAACCCAATAAATAAACTTCCTTCACAAAAGTTGATTCTTTTAATATTTTTTATTTTCAGAAATTTTTCTGGGATTATCCAGGTTTCGAAAGTCTCAATGGTCTTGTAGGTGAATACCCCTGTGCCGAGACGAGTCGCATACCCGGCTTAGATAAATATGACTGATGGACCTATTTCATGATATGGTTTAGATGTGCATTTTTGAATGTTTTCTAGGGGTCCGAGGGGGATTATCTGGTTATTCTGTTAAGTCTTGTTGCAGACCTATCGCTCAATGGTGTTTGGTGGGAAAAGTCTCCTTGGAGCAACACACTGGTGCATTTTCAAAGAGATTGAAGTGTCATGCATAAATATATCTGTGGTTGATGATATAGCTATGGTTGATAATATATCTATGACTGATGATATATCTGTGATTGATGATATATTCTTGGTTATATCTTGCTTTATGGTATTTTACTTCCAAGTGTGACATGTGTTGTGAGATTCTGGTAATATATTGTATAACTGTTGTGTGTATATTTCCCATGCTATCATTCTTAACTTGTGAAAGTATTTCACCCTTGCCTACTTTTCATGTTTTGTTGGTCTGTGGTTGAGTAGATGAGTTACCCACAGACGGGTTTGGAGCCAGTGAGACGACATAATCTCCTACCGTTAGGAGGTACTGACGTGATCTGGAAAATTGACCATTTCACGCAGTGGGGTACTTTTGTGGGACGGATGAGTGTCACTGATGGCACAGTTGGAGGACATGTTCAGGAGTGGCAGGAGCAAGTGGTACTTCACGTGAAGTTGCCACTGAGGCAGGTGAGGGAAGCGCCTACTGAGTCTGAGAGTGGTCCGGATGACATTCCCAGATATCCACCAGTTCGACGTACTTACGGAGGGTGGAGGAGGTACTATGGGAGGATGCGGAGGTCTACTTTTAGGACTCCATCTTCACATCCGAGTAGAGAGGTCGTCACAGCACACGACAGGTTTTCAGAGGAGGAGCCGAGGACCTATACACCTCGATCACCCCCTGCAGAGGCACAGAGTAGGGTGAGAGTAGCCAGTGTTGAGAGGTATTACCTACCTCGACAGGGTTTTCTGGAGAGACAGGCGTCTCAGGGAGGTCCCCTGCAGCTCAGGCGAGGTTCTTGGAGCGTCTCCGCAAGGGAAAGGGGAAGATGTTTGAGGAGCATGATGGTGATGTTCCTGGAGGCTCATCTGCTGAGTCTCACCATCACTAGTGGTCTTAGATTGGACCCGGATTTTTTATTACGTAGTAGCTTTTATTTCAGTCATTTTATTTTAGTTTGCTTAGTGTTTTTTTTTAGCTTTTGATGTACAGTAATCGTAGAAAAACTCCTTGCTTATTCTGAGGCAAGCTTTTGGTTATATATATATATATGAGGAGGTACTTTCACATTAGTGTTGTTTACTATTTATCGTTGCAAAAATTTTATTCACATTTTTTAGAACAAAACTCTATTTTATTTAAAGGTTATTAAGAATATTTTGCGAAAATACTCGTTACTATGGTATAATATCCTTTTTGGAGAAAGGGTGTTGCACGTGGAGGTTGTCCCTTACCTTTTACCCCTAAGGATCTGGTTGTCTGGAGAGCCAGAGTTAGGAGAGAGGCAGCGGTGCAAGGGGAGAAGGGGAAGGGGATCTTAGGAGAGGGTCCTGAGGGACAAGGTTCCGATGGACCGATGATGTAGTAGTCTTGACAAGCCTAGTCAGATAAGGGTTTTGTTGGGGACTTTGGGACTGATTCAGTCAGGATCCCATTTCTTTTTGGTGATGATGACTATACAGGCGTCGGTTCATGACTTTGTTTATTTAGGATCGCTGTAAAATATTTATCACTCTACTTTACTTTGCTTTTATTTTATTGCTTTTAGCTTTTGTAAATATGGTGTGCTATCCTAGTTTGCATAGGCAAGCATGTAGTCTGATGTATAGTATATAGATGTATATATATATCAGGTATGTTTCTGTATACGTTGTGTTTAATTTATCTTAAACACTAAAGTTTTCAAATTAAGGGTTCCATTTTAATAAAGTATTTCTATAAAAAGGAAAAAATTATTCACATTTTTTGAAAGTAAATACAATAACAAAATAATATTCTTTGAAATTAAAATAAATAACTTAGTTATTTTTACAAATTATCTTTTCACATTGCAATTTCCTTTTATGAGAAAGGGCCTTGCAATTAGTGGTATCAGAGCCCGGTTGAGTCATGTTTGGGATGTTTAGGGTGTAGGCCTATTAAGTTAGGTTGTGTGAACTCTGTTTAGCATTGTTTGAATTGTTTCCTTGTGGAACAATGTATGTATTATGTGATTTGCTTGGATGGATTCTGGATTGTACCTTTACCTGTTAAATTGCAAGAATCCATGGGTCGCAATACAGATGCGTTAGAAAGAGCTGTTGGTGCCATGACCAATATGGCAGCTACCATGGCACAACAAGCTGATGGAGCTGAACAGAGGGAAGTTCAGAATCAACTTAGGGCTGCTAGAGCTGTTGAGAATAAAGGGTTGTTTGATTTCAAGAAACATGATCCATCTCAGTTCGACGGGGAACCTGTTCCAGAGAAGGCTGATTTATGGATTCAGGAAAGAGAGAAGATATTTCTTGTTCTATATTGTGCTGAGGAGGTTAAGGTACCCTATGCCACTTATCTGCTGATTGGGGATGCAGAGTACTGGTGGAAGGGAGTACAATAACTATTGAAGGCTGAACACCAGGCTATTACTTGGGAAGTTTTTCAGGTTAGATTCCTAGAGAAGTATTTTCCTCAAAGTGCTAGGATTGAGAAGGAACTGGAATTCCTAAATCTGCAGTAGAAGGACATGACAGTGGATGCTTACGCGGCAAAGTTCGAAACTCTGGCTAAGTATTTCCATTTCTTTCAGCTTCAACCTGATGAGGGATGGAATTGTGAGAGATTTAAAAGAGGGTTACACTATGAGATCAAGAAAGCCGTAGCACCTTTGGAGATTCGTCAGTTCGAACCTTTGGTGGAAAAGTGTAGGAAGATAGAGATATTGAAAAAGGAGAGAGTAATAAGGAGCAATGTGGATGGACCGTCTAGGTTCAGGCCACAGAATCTGAAAGGGAAGCAATTCCAGAGGAAACCCTACACAAGAGCTGGAAATTTTGGGAATCAACAATAGAATTGCAACATGACACTTCCAAGATGGGGTGGTAATCGTGGAAATCAAGGGTCGAATAGGATTCGGTGTTTTAATTGTGGGAAAGCAGGACATCACTCTAACAATTTCAATCGAAGAGGGGTGACATGTTTCAAATGCGAAAAGGTGGGATATCTATCTAAGGATTGCAAGACATCAAAGGCTGAACCAGCAGTGAATAATGTGCAGGCGGTGAGACCGAAGACAAATGGACGTGTTTATACCCTGAGTGGCATTGAGGCTTCGCAATCGGATGATCTCATACAAGGTACATGCGATATAGCTGGCTATCCTTTAATTGTACTGTATGATTCAGGTGCGACACATTTGTTTATATCTCTTGATTGTGTGAAACGATTGAATTTGCCTATTTCTTTGATGTCATTCGATTTAGTTGTTTCTCTACCTACTGCTGAATCAGTTGTTGTGAATACTATTTGTTTGAATTGCCCTGTCACTATTCTCAATAGGAAATATTTCGTTGATTTGATATGTCTTCCTTTGATTCAAATAGATGTTATTCTTGGTATGAATTGGTTATCTTTCAATCATATCTTCCTAGATTGTGCCAATAAGACCCTAGTTTTTCCTAATCCTGAGATTTCTGGATTTATATCTACCGGCCAAGCAAGAACTTCTTTGAAAGAAGGAGCTCAGGGATACATGTTATTTTCCTTGTTAAAATTCGAGAGTGATAAGGAATTGAACAATGTTCCTGTAGTTAGAGAATTCTCTGGAGTGTTTCCAGAAGATGTTCCTGGTTTGCCACCTGTGAGAGAGATAGAGTTTACCATAGACCTAGTACCCGGTTCTGGTCCAATTTCTATTGCCCCCATATAGAATGTCGCCAATGGAATTGGCTGAGTTGAAAAAGCAATTAGAAGACTTGTTGTCTAAACAGTTCATAAGACCGAGTATTTCTCCGTGGGGTGCGCCAGTACTATTGGTGAAGAAGAAGGATGGAACTTCTAGGTTGTGTGTAGATTATAGGCAGCTGAATAAGATAATGATTAAGAATAAGTATCCTTTGCCACGTATTGATGACTTGATGGATCAGCTTAGGGGAGCTGCTATTTTCTCTAAGATAGCTATGAGAACAGGATACCACCAGATTAGGGTAAAGTCTGAGGATATACCCAAGACTGCTTTTAGAACTCGATATGGTCATTATAAGTATCTTGTAATGTCATTTGGTGTGACCAATGCACCAGCAATATTCATGGACTACATGAATAGGGTTTTTAGTCTATTTCTAGATCGTTTTGTGGTGGTGTTCATTGATGATATTTTGGTTTATTCTAAGAATGGGGAGGAACATTAGGAACATTTGCGACAAGTATTACAAATTTTGAGTAAGAATAAATTGTATGCTAAGTTATCCAAGTGTGAATTCTGGTTGAGAGAAGTGCAGTTTTTAGGTCATGTGATTTCCAAGGACAGTATAGTTGTAGATCCTGCGAAGGTGGAAGCAGTAGTCTCGTGGGAAAGACCTAAGATTGTGACTGAGGTTCGTAGTTTTGTAGGATTAACGGGATATTCACTAGTGTAAGATCGATTTAAAATATCTGTTTTACCACGGATTTTTACCGTGATAAAAAGTGTCTTTTTAACGCCAAAAAAGGACTTTTTAAATCGGTTGTTGCCATAACCGATTTAAAAATGATAACAACCGATTTAAAAAGTTTACATTTTTTTTAATGTTTTGATTTGTACATAAATACCTCCCTCCCTGTAAACGATCCAGAACACAGCCGATTCAACCAACAATATAAACAATCTAACTAACAATAAAATAGCATTCACTATACAAGTACCTAATCAACTAACTAATAAATAAACTAGGACAATAAGTACTGGACTTCCAAACTAATAAATACTAAACTAACCAATAAATACCAAAACACTAGCTAAGTCCAAAAAAAGTGTAATAAATACTAAACTAACCAATATGTATCAAAACACTAGCTAAGTCCAAAAAAAGTGAGGTACAATTCATACTCAAGTTTTTTTAGACGTCATTAAATCCAAAAAAGTGATGCCCAACGTTGCTTGTTGTCATCAATAACTTCTTCAGAATATGGTGACGGATCACTGAATGTCTGCAAGTTTAAACTTCTCAGTGTTAAAACAAGAAGGATAACAACAAATCCATTAATAGTGCAAATAGTTAAAAATGATATTTACCTTCTCCCAATCATCGGTAATTTGTGTGAAGACAATGATGAGCATATTCCGCATAACATAGTGGCCGCACTCCCAACATCCTACTTGTTGCGACGACTATAAATGAATAACAAAATTTTGAATATTGAATATTATACACATTAAAAATCATGTTGGATATCGAATCGAGTATACACATTTAAACTACTCACTGTGGGTTGAATCCATTTATATACATTTCTCTGCCTCCTTTGAGATTGGATCCTCCAATATGAATCCATAGCCCTTTGATAAAAGCAATATTTATGAAAAATAAGTTACACATTCATCACAAAGTCGAAGTGTGACTAATATAAAAACTTACCGATCGACAATGCCCTTTATGATGTCATCCGGTTTTCGACTCAACGAACACATGAAAACTACATAGTCATCTTGAGGACAAATGATCACTAATTGAAAATGTTCCCTACATTTGATAACAATTAGTAGTGTAGAACATGAATTGACTTGTCTACCACAAATAAAACAGGATACTATATATGTATACTTACGAATGCAAATACGGTGCTAAGTAAAACTTTCTCTTCATTGTAGTAAATTTTGTAAAGAGGTATAATTGAACATCTTCTCCATTACGAGCCTTCGAAGGACTAAACAAAAAAGGATCCAAGATCCCATATACATCACTGACGTTCTTTGATATACATAAGCGGTGTATATACCTAAAATGTAGAAAAAAATATCATTTAAAATTGATACTTAAAAAGTAAACTATATTTACAAATATGTATGAGATACTTACGTGCACCATAATTGTTGAGCAGTAATTGAAAGCCACAATTCACTGCCAAGCATGTCTATTATATCCTTTGTGTTGATGTGAAAAAATAGCAACTCGTCATCATGCTCTAATATTAGAGTACTCGATTCTCCCCTAAATCCCACTAGCTTTGCACTCAATAGTTCAGCAGGCTTTAGTTGGGATTGCCCTTGAGGCCACTCTTCAATGGATGGAGCTGCGCAACTACCCTTGGTGTTCACATACACGGTAGCTTTAGGAGATCTAGCATTGACATCTAGTTTTTTTTTGTGAGTAACCCATCTCTGCCATTATACCTACCATCTCCGCACGTATTTGTGAAACCAACTCCGAACGCAAATCCTCTCGCAATTTCTCTCGTATGTCATCAAGCAATCCCTCATTCAAGCTTGGGGTGGGGCCATGACGTGAATGTGGTCCATAGTACATCCGCAAGCCCACACCTCGTCCAGCAGTGCGAACACGACCGAAGTGCTCTTGTGTTCCAATGGCAGTCGTCAAGATATCTTGATGTCCAAGTGGAACAAAAGCTCCCTGTGTGCTCTATTCAACCAGGGAGTCCTACAACATATAATTTACAAAAACCACGTGTAAGAGATTGTAAGCACGTTATAAATAAATAAAATTACAATTACAAATGAATACGTACTTACAATTTTCTCAGCAATTGATGTTGTTGGTTCAGATGTATACTCTCCAGATTTTTTCTTTTGCGCTAACTTCCACAGTTCATGGCATGGTGGAGATGGAGGATTTTCAATGGATCCGTCTACGTTGGCCTTTAGCTTTATATCCTTCTTAAGTCCTTCATAACCCATACGAGACAATGTATGGGGGTAAAGCTTGACATTCTCTTGCCTTTTGTCTTTTCACCTGGTATAAACAACACCACAAAATTTAGTACACAATTAAATTTGGGAGACCAAGTAAAAAACTAAAATGTCAACTAATTACCTGAAACTCGGGTGCATTTCTTGACTCAACAAACCTCACCCATTCATCTTGTGAAATGAAGGGATATTTTTCGTAAGCAGAACCACAATCCCCAAATACATATCGCCTGGTGAGGTTTGACTGCATGACGATTGTTAAATCACAATTAGTCAGCATTAGCAATACCCACATCTGTAGAGAAAGCTAATGCACCCAAACACACTCAAGTTCAAGGAACTTATTTTCCATTTTATGGTTCTGATTCTATAATACACTTGAAATTTGAAAAAGATGGAAAATTTATCAAACCCCACTACGTTATTGGTACTGCACTACCGGTTCATTAATATACTGAGATAGTTATTGCAAATAAATTTTACCAATAATAAATTTATGTACCGAGAAAAGGTGCAATTGAAAAAAGACACAAATATCAACACAATAGAAAAATACAACTTGCAGTAAATAACTATACTGAGGGGGCATGCAAGTTGCAGAACCTATCACAAATCACAGAAGTTACAAATTTGAGCAATCCTTCGTAGCAACAGACCTTTACCTCAGTACCAGATTTGGCAGAGTAACAATCACATGAAAGTTAAAAATACATATACAAAAAATCCATGGACTAAGACTCACAAGGTTCAATAATAATAATAATAATAATAATAACAATAACTGTATAAAAAAAATAGAAGAAGCAAAAGAGTTGTGACTTTTGAAAGGGAATATATCATCACAACAGAGGCATAAAAATAACATATAAAAATTCTAAAACCCTCTTATTCGAGAAATTCTAAAACGCCAGTTGCAGGCTAAATTGATCCCAACATTGTGCTAGCGACGTGTACAATATTGGTCTATTCATACCAAAGGACCCAATGCTAGTACCCAAAAGGAATATTTTCCCATTTAGAAGCACAATGTGGCTATCCACAAAGAATGTATGTGCTTCTGCTTTCCAAAGCATAAAAGTTCATCAAGAAAGAAGTCTCCAACGGCAAACAAAGAACAGCGAACGAAGAACCAAGCTGCAAGTGAAACAAAAAAAAACCAAAAAACCAATAACTAACCAAACGAAGGGCGAACGCAAACGAAGAATAGCAAACAAAGGGCAACGACGAACGGTGGATGAACAGTGGCGGAACGGCGGCTGAACAGTGGCAGGTGTCACGTCGGAGGTGGGCGAGTGAGAGCAGAGAGGGTTTTGAGAGCAAGTGAGAGAAGAGAGTGAGAGGGAGAATGAAAAAGTGAGACGGAGGGGGGCGATTGACGCGGGTTTCAAAATTTAGATTTGGTTTTTTAAATCGGTTCCTCATATAACCGATTTAAAAAACCTTACTTTTTAAATTGGTTACTATAATGACAGATTTAAAAAGTTATTTTTAAATCGGGCAAATTATAACTGTTTTAAAAAAGGGCGTGGGGAAAAAAATACTTTTTACATTGGCTTTTAACACAACCGATTTAAAAAATTAATCGTTATTTACAAAATTGCCACCGCGTCTACTTTTTATAACGGATCCGTAAATAACCAATTTAAAAACTAAATTATATTCCCTATTTTGCACTAGTGATTACAGAAGGTTTATTGAGGGATTCTCAATGATTGTGGCCCCATTGACCAAGTTAACCAGAAAGGATCAACCGTTTGAGTGGACTGAGGAGTGTGAGAAGAGTTTTCTTGAGATGAAGGAACGGTTAACAACTTCACCTATTTTAGTGTTACCTAATCTAGAAGAATCCATGGAAGTATATTGTGATACTTCTTATTAGGGATTGGATTGTGTTTTAATGCAGAATAGGAAGGTTGTATCCTATGCCTCTCGTCAATTGAAGACTCATGAAAGGAATTATCCGACTCATGATCTTGAGTTAGCTTCAGTGGTTTTTGCCCTGAAGATCTGGAGACATTATCTTTATGGATCAGTTTTTACTGTGTTTAGTGATCACAAAAGTTTAAAATACCTGTTTGATCAAAAAGAGTTGAACATGAGACCGAGGAGATGGATAGAATTTCTTAAGGATTATGATTTTAACCCGATGTATCACCCAGGAAAGGCTAATGTTGTGGCCGATGCTTTGAGTAGGAAGACTGTACATATGTCGGTCATGATAATCAAAGAGTTAGAGTTGATAAAAGGTTTTCGTGACTTGAATCTGTTGATGGATGTGTACAGAGATAGGATATCTCTGAACATGATTAGGGTGACAAGTGAATTGATGAGAGAAATTAAAGAACAACAAGCAACTGATGAGCATCTATTGGGAAAGAAAGAGTTGCTAGAACAAGAAAAGGTTATAGAGTTTAGCCTAGGTGATGATGGTATCTTGAGGTGTAAGGGTAGGATGTGTGTACTAGGAATGACAATGGGTAGTGTATAGGTAGGGTACTATAGTACCCGTCCCCATACCTGCAATTTTAAAACATACCCATACCCAGCTTTATACCCGTATGCGTAGCAACTTTGATCCCCGTACCCTTACCCATTGGGTACCTAAGTACCCGTTCTCGTGCCCGTTACCTGTACTTTAACTATGAAAATTCAAAAATTAATTTTTCAAATGCAATACACAATATTATGTCTTAAGGACGGTAAGGAATTTGCTGGTAAAGGACATGGGAACGAAACAGAATGGTGTCAGTGAAGAAGGCTCTTCAACACAGATCAAGGAAGTGGGACAATAATAGTACAAGTGAATGAGGTACAATGAAGCAAGCTTATCGTCGTCCACAATAACGATGAAAGACATGGTAAAGGAAAGCAAAGAGTCAAAGAAATATATCTCATGGGAAAGGAAAAGAAATGTGTCTTATGACTCTAGTGTCTTGTGCATGGGTTAATTTAGGATTAAGAATTAGTTTATAAATTTCTTTAAGAGTTATTAAATTTAATATATATATACACACACACATATACATATATAGATATAAATATAAATAAATAAATATGTATATATGTGTGCGGGTCTAGGGTGGGGTGGGAACTAAGGTACCAGTACCCGTGTAACGCCCCTTTTTCTCTCAAGGAACGTCACATGAAAAACTAAACTTAATGCGGAAAAACGTCTTTCATAAATTAAGGTTACCAAAATTGGTGGCTAATTTTTTTTTTTAAAGAATCTTATCCGAAAAGATTTCTCACATCATATTTAGCCATTCTGAAACTCAGAAGATTAGAAACATCATACACATATATATATATATCATCATGTCAATATACACAAGTCTTGCGCCCACAAGTATAGTTTGGAACCACAACATAGTGGCCAAAATACATCATCCTGACACGAAGAAAATAAAGATATAAAGCTAAACCTAGGAAAAAATGATAAATCAAAAAGTGTGTCCAATACACGACACTGAACATGTACATCCCAAACCTAGGCCGGTCGCTAACAGACACTCTACAACCTAGCACTAGACACCCCCACCTCTACAGGCCTAAGACGATGACGTCTCCTCGGGGTCCTCCTCAACCACAGACACCTCGAATAGTACACGATCTGGCTCGTCTCTAACCTTCCTCTTCCCTCTATCTACGTGTCCCGAAGGTCCGACAGAAGTCTCAGAATAACAGCGCACCAAATGTCCAGAAGGTGCAACGTATGGAACCGGAAGTGTCGGCCTCACGGTCTCGGGTGATGGAACTGGTGTCACCGGTGGAGCCATCCTTGGTAAGCGTGCCCTCTCCAAGGAACTCTTCCTTGGAGTGCGACGAATCAGACGACAACGGTTAGATACCGATTCGGCTATCCGCTGAGGTGTAGGCCTCTGATCCTCCCTCGCCTCTCTCCTAGACTGCGCCGTGGGTGGAACTCTGGCCTCCCGGTTCTCCAAAGTGATACTGCGTGCAAAGGGTGCATCTTGTAACACCCTCAATTTTTAAATAGTTTTATTGATTTTTAATCTGCTTTAATTTAATTAAAATTGTTTAATTAATAATTTTTGGGATCTTGAGGTGAGGATAGTGATAGTAATATCTTAAGGTTTGATTTTGAAGGGTTTAGAGTAGTAGAGTTCGCAAAACTGAGTTTTTGCGGGAACCGCATTCTCTCCTAAAGCGGGGATAGGGTTCAATATTTTTCTAGAGGTCATTTTTACTCAAAAATAATTTTTTAACGAACCAAAAGTGGTTCTTATAATATTTGTGATTTTTAGAAATTTTTCTGGAAATTTTTCAGAAAAACTTTATTTTACCCGCGTTTGGTGCTTTACGGGTAAAACCGGGCGCAACCGGGACATGAAAAATAGTCCAAAAATTTAGTTTTGGGTTTCTAAATTTTTCTATGACATATTCAAATCATAAAATTCATTTCTCATGATTTTACTCATTTTAGAAAAATATTTATCTAAAAAGGGGTTCGAAAACTATGCGTTTTTACTACTTCGAACTACCGATTAAACCCTAACTTGATGGGACATAATCCCACCATTTTGGTCTGGCCTTGCACGAAATTTTTAGCCAAAATACACCCTTGAAATTCAAAAATTCATATTTGACCAAATTGGAAAATATCTTTGAATTATTCTAATTAAAGCATGGAGTAGGTGACCAAACCCAATCAAAGCCATTCCTCCCCATACCTCCTTGCTCCTTGGCTGATTTCATAATAGTAAGGGAGGAGAGAGAAGTTCATTTTTTCACTTCATCTTCTTCCTCTTGCAAAGAATCCTCCATTTTTCTCTCATTCTCCAAGCTTTCCTCCATAGCCAAAGCTTGAGTTTTATTGGGTTTTTGGCTATTCAAGCTTCACAAAAAGGGTTTGGATCATCATTCTAATCCATAAACTTCTTTCATTTTTTCATTTCCACCACTTTCATGTTTTCATGAAAGCTTGAGTTCTTCATTTCCCAAAAAATAAGCTTTTCCTTGGTTTAGGTTCACTCCATTGGAACCTACAAGCTTGAAAACTATCTTGGATCTATTTTCCTTCAAGATTTGAGTAAGTATTCATCTTCTCAAATTTCTACTCTTTAGGGTTTCTTGGGTTTCATAAAACTCATATTCCTATGGTTGTATTTTGGTGTATTTTGTAAAAGGTAAATTTTCTTAAGTGTGGGAACATCAAGGTGTTGAGTAGACCACTTGGTGTTGGTGTGGTATGGTGTGAAGGAGGTGATTTTGGAGCTAGCCATTTTCAAGTCTTCAAGAGGTAAGGGGATTTTCTCAATAAGTTGGGAAGGTTGTGTATGTGTGTGATTATGTGATTTTGTTCTTGATGATGAACTCAAAGACTTGAGTTTTCATATTGGTTGTTGAATGATTTTTCATTCTTTAGTAATATGTATTTTTATATATTTATGTATATGAGTGAAAGTATGATTTTGGTTGAGACATGATAATTTTTGATAAGCCTATGTGTTGTTGGAAAAATCATATGTATGATTTGGAGTGATTTGGAATGCCTAAGTGTATGTTTGATTTATGGCTTGGTGGTGTTTTTGCCTAAATGGATGAATATTGATTCTTGGATGTTTCACATGATTTAATTGTATGTGATTGGGATTGCTTTGAAAATATTTGACTAAGTGTGGTAAGAAGGAGTTAAAAACTTTAATGAAAAAGTTTTACGAATGAAAACAAAGAAATTAATTAGGATTCAAGATAACACTCATGTTATAAAAATTCGGGGGTAGAAAACGTGAAAACTGGACACAGAAACTGGATGCAGAAATTGGACGCAGAGACTGGACGCAGAAATTGGACGCAGAAATTGGACGCAAACTGGACGCAGAGACTGGACGCAGAAATTGGACGCAGAAATTGGACGCAGAGACTGGACGCAGAGACTGGACGCAGAAATTGGACGCAGAAACTGGACGCAGAGAGTGGACGCAGACTGGACGCAGAAACTGGACGCAGACTGGACGCAGAAATTGGACGCAGACTGGACGCAGAAACTGGACGCAGAGACTGGACGCAGACTGGACGCAGAAATTGGACGCAGGAACTGGACGCTGGAACTGGACGCAGATTGGACGCAGGAACTGGACGCAGGGACTGGACGCAGACTGGACGCAGGAACTGGACGTTTTGGGGCCAAAAGGAAATTTTAACAAGTTATGTGGTTTTTAATAATTAATAAGAAGTGAGAAGGAAAAATAATAAGAATTAGAGGGTTAAAGTTAAAGAAAACTTAAGAATTCAAAGAGGAATTTCTTCTAAAAACTTATGGTGTTAAATGACAATAATATTACACGGTATTGGAAGAGAACCAATACGTGGCGAGGATAAAAGTCTTAATGACAATAATATTACACGGTATTGGATGAGAACCAATACGTGGCGAAGATAAAAGTCTTAAGGACAATAATATTACACGGTGTTAGGTGAAGGCTAACACGTGGCGATGAAAAACCCTAAGACGAGGGACCAAATTGATTGTGGTTGCAAATATACTGTCATATGCATTTGAGATATTGGCTTTTGCCAGGCTAGCATTTATTGCTATGATGAGAGCACACAATCCTATGCGGGGATTGTAAATAAGTTTGGTCTGACTATAAGTCTTTGAGGGCATCCAGGTTACGAAATTCGCAATGGTCTTGCGGTGAATCCCCTTGTGCCGAGAAGAGTAGTGTACCCGGCTTGGATGATCCTGACCGGCTGCCTTATTTGAGATGGGGTGTACGACGTAGCACAATGGGTCTGTACCGAATAAATGACAAACGATGGCCAAGAGTGAAGGTCAGTTTGCATTAATGATAGGTATACGATTCCGCCACATCGCTCTACTTAGTTGAGGAAGAAAAGTCTCCATGGAACAGTGCACCGGTGTATGAAAAGAGATATTGAAGTGACATGCATTATGCTAGAATGCTATGTGTGTGCTTGATTGTGTGTTTACCTTGATGATTTGTCTCTTGTGGATGATTGAATAGCTTAGCTAAAAGATTTGCGAAAGAGTAACTCTATATAAATATATTCTTGGAATGTATTACGTAGTATTTTATTTTTCATATGCAATCTTCCAGTGGATTTCAACTTGTGAAAAGAAATTCACCCTTGCATATTTTCCTGTATCTGTATGTACGTTACGCGTAGATGAGGCCTCTGGTAGCCCGCGTGAGAGAGAGCTTCCGGCCCCTTGAGGCCGAGTCTGAGGGAGGGGGATGGACTTATGATCCCATCTCCCAATGGGCCACTGTATGTGGACACGTGGTCAGGACTAGAGGAGGGGTGCTGGGCCCCGAAGAGGTTTTGGAGCGCGATATGGTTTTGGACGTTCACATTCCATTAGAGAGGATGCGCAGCTGGCTGGTAGCCGCACCCGAGGCACCTGTGGAGCAGCCGAGGCGAGAGACTCAGGCGGAGGAGAGACCTTTACCCTCACGGGTAACCGGATCCGCTCGGGAGTATCGTCGCATGTTTCGTCGCACGCGTCTCACTCCGAGGAAGAGTACCTTGCCGCGAGATTGTCTACCGAGGATGGCTCCATCAGTGACACCAGCTTCACCACCAGCGACAGGGAGACCGACGCTTTCCGTTCCTTACGTTCCACCGTATGGCCGTTTCGTACGCTGTTCTTCTGACACTTCTGCCGGACCGTCGGGACACGCAGAGAGGGGGAAGAGGAAGGTTCGAGATGAGCCAGAGCGGGTACTCATTGAGATATCTGAGGAGGAGGAGGACCCAGAGGAGGACCCAGAGGAGGATCCCGAGGAGGACCCCGAGGAGACGTCATCGTCTTAGGTCGTAGTGGTGGGGGGTGTCTAGCGTTAGGTTGTGGGATGTCTGTTAGCGACCAGCCTAGGTTTGGGATGTACATGTTCAGTGTCGTGTATTTGACACATCTTTTGATTTACAGTTTTCTTAGGTTTAGATTTATCGCTTTATTTTCTCTACGTGATGATGATGTATTTTGGCCACTATGTGGTGGTTTCAAACTATTCTTGCGGGCGCAAGACTTGTATATTTTGACATGATGATATATATATATATATGTGCATGATGTTTCTTTTCTTCTGAGTTTCAGGATGGCTAAGTGTGATGTGAGAAATCTTTTCGTTTAAGATTCTTTGAAAAAAAAAATTAGCCACCAATTTTGGTAACCTTGAGTTATGAAAGATGTTTTTCCGCATTAAGTTTTAGTTTTTCACGTGACGTTCCTTGTGGGAAATAGGGGCGTTACATTTGTGGTATCAGAGCTGGTCGATGTCTGTCGGGACTGTAGGTTATAGGTCTACTGTGTCTAAGTTGTGTGAACTCTGATGGAGTTTATTTAGGTTATAGACTTACTAAGTTTAAGTTGTGTGATCTCTGATTAGCATTGTGTGACATTGTTTGTATTGTTTCCTTATGAAACAATGTGTGAAATTGATTGCTTTCTTGAATGGGTTTTGAATAAGTGCAACTTGATTGGTTGACTTGTAGAAATCCATAGCTAGTGGTGACTTTGGTCAAGCGAACGGGAACAGTGACAATAGTATTAAGGAGATTCTTCAAGCTATCATGGATTTGGCTGCAACAGTAGTTCAACTGACAACTACTGCGATACAATTGGTGGAAAGATATGAGAGAATGGAAAACCATATGGGAGGGAGAGTGAATAAGGGGAATGTGGGTGGACCGTCTAGGTCATATCCACAAGGACAGAAAGGAAAGCAGGATCAGAACAAACCCTACTATAGGAATCAGGGGAACCAACAAAAGGACATTACCAACGAGGGGAGTCAAGGAGCGAGCGCTCCAGTGAGATGTTATAAGTGTGGAAAAATAGGACATTAGATAAATACCTGTAGCCAGCAAGGGGAAGAAGTGTTATAGCTGTGGAAAATGTGGACACACAGCAAAGGACTGCAATATGCCCAAACCCAAGTCGGAAATCGACGCTGTCAAAGCCGGAAGGCCGAAGACAAAAGGACGTGTTTACACTATGAGTGGTATTGAGGCTCCACCTTCAGAGGATTCCCTACAAGAAGGGAATGACATAGCTGGTAATTTTGAAGACTAGGGGCTTCAGGGATGTTTGGAATGGGTGGTTTTCTGCAAGTTTTTGAAGATTACGGAAGACTAGTTTTGTTTTGATTAGGAAAACTTTTTGTGTGATGTATGTTTTAATTTCTTATAAGTTTTAGATTCAAAATCTGACTCTATGTTTTAAATTTCTTCCGCTACTACTTAAATATGTAACCTTCTAGAAATTCTTATGTCTGTCTGTTTCCAAAACTTTCCGTACTCTATGTATGAAGTTATTTAGTAATTTCATCTATCTATTTTCTTACCTAGTTATTTCTCTATCTTCCTATCTGATAATCTTTTTGATTGTCCATCTTTTCAAACCAACTCTCACTAGTAGTGATAATCTTGTTCGTAAAATGATTTTCATATTCTGGGTTGACTTTGAGGGAAACTAGAACCCTATAGATGATAGTGTGAGTTGTAATAGAAATTTTCATAGGAAATTTTTGCCAAGGATCCTTTAGCAAAGAGTGGGTGGTGTATGAACAATAGTCGACAGTTATCTAGGAGTACTGTAACGAGTATTAAGGGACGGGTATAAGAAAAAGATAATACACTGAAGGAGTGGCAAAACATTAGTAGATCTTGAAGATGTAATAAGATGGAAAGAATTTTTCGGAGAATCGGATGAAGAATAGTAGATATGTATTGGTGATTATATTCAGGAATGATTTGGGCAATAATGTGAGTAGCTATACACTTATTATCGTTTTCTAACTACTTAAGGACAAGGTGCGGGACTGATCAACCCATTGGCTTGCCGGTAGTAGAGAGGGGACAATAATATTTGATATGGACTAACATTGTTGAGATCTTGAAGTTGGATTGGATAGTGATGGTTCTTGATGGATAGTGTGAGGATACCTTGTAGTGAGAGTAAGAATGCTCGAAGGAACGAGAGTATGTTATTTCTAAAGTAGGAGTAATAGAAAGATTTATCGGATGAGAGTTTTTCTATATTGATGGTTAAACGTAGTTTAGGTACGTAATTTCGGGGACGAAATTCTTTTTAGAGGGGTAGAGTTGTAACACCCTCAATTTTTAAATAGTTTTATTGATTTTTAATCTGCTTTAATTTAATTAAAATTGTTTAATTAATAATTTTTGGGATCTTGAGGTGAGGATAGTGATAGTAATATCTTAAGGTTTGATTTTGAAGGGTTTAGAGTAGTAGAGTTCGCAAAACTGAGTTTTTGCGGGAACCGCATTCTCTCCTAAAGCGGGGATAGGGTTCAATATTTTTCTAGATGTCATTTTTACTCAAAAATAATTTTTTAACGAACCAAAAGTGGTGGTTCTTATAATATTTGTGATTTTTAGAAATTTTTCTGGAAATTTTTCAGAAAAACTTTATTTTACCCGCGTTTGGTGCTTTACGGGTAAAACCAGGCGCAACCGGGACATGAAAAATAGTCCAAAAATTTAGTTTTAGGTTTCTAAATTTTTCTATGACATATTCAAATCATAAAATTCATTTCTCATGATTTTACTCATTTTAGAAAAATATTTATCTAAAAAGGGGTTCGAAAACTATGCGTTTTTACTACTTCGAACTACCGATTAAACCCTAACTTGATGGGACATAATCCCACCATTTTGGTCTGGCCTTGCACGAAATTTTTAGCCAAAATACACCCTTGAAATTCAAAAATTCATATTTGACCAAATTGGAAAATATCTTTGAATTATTCTAATTAAAGCATGGAGTAGGTGACCAAACCCAATCAAAGCCATTCCTCCCCATACCTCCTTGCTCCTTGGCTGATTTCATAATAGTAAGGGAGGAGAGAGAAGTTCATTTTTTCACTTCATCTTCTTCCTCTTGCAAAGAATCCTCCATTTTTCTCTCATTCTCCAAGCTTTCCTCCATAGCCAAAGCTTGAGTTTTATTGGGTTTTTGGCTATTCAAGCTTCACAAAAAGGGTTTGGATCATCATTCTAATCCATAAACTTCTTTCATTTTTTCATTTCCACCACTTTCATGTTTTCATGAAAGCTTGAGTTCTTCATTTCCCTAAAAATAAGCTTTTCCTTGGTTTAGGTTCACTCCATTGGAACCTACAAGCTTGAAAACTATCTTGGATCTATTTTCCTTCAAGATTTGAGTAAGTATTCATCTTCTCAAATTTCTACTCTTTAGGGTTTCTTGGGTTTCATAAAACTCATATTCCTATGGTTGTATTTTGGTGTATTTTGTAAAAGGTAAATTTTCTTAAGTGTGGGAACATCAAGGTGTTGAGTAGACCACTTGGTGTTGGTGTGGTGTGGTGTGAAGGAGGTGATTTTGGAGCTAGCCATTTTCAAGTCTTCAAGAGGTAAGGGGATTTTCTCAATAAGTTGGGAAGGTTGTGTATGTGTGTGATTATGTGATTTTGTTCTTGATGATGAACTCAAAGACTTGAGTTTTCATATTGGTTGTTGAATGATTTTTCATTCTTTAGTAATATGTATTTTTATATATTTATGTATATGAGTGAAAGTATGATTTTGGTTGAGACATGATAATTTTTGATAAGCCTATGTGTTGTTGGAAAAATCATATGTATGATTTGGAGTGATTTGGAATGCCTAAGTGTATGTTTGATTTATGGCTTGGTGGTGTTTTTGCCTAAATGGATGAATATTAATTCTTGGATGTTTCACATGATTTAATTGTATGTGATTGGGATTGGTTTGAAAATATTTGACTAAGTGTGGTAAGAAGGAGTTAAAAACTTTAATGAAAAAGTTTTACGAATAAAAACAAAGAAATTAATTAGGATTCAAGATAACACTCATGTTATAAAAATTCGGGGGTAGAAAACGTGAAAACTGGACACAGAAACTGGACGCAGAAATTGGACGCAGAGACTGGACGCAGAAATTGGACGCAGAAATTGGACGCAGAAACTGGACGCAGAGACTGGACGCAAACTGGACGCAGAGACTGGACGCAGAAATTGGACGCAGAAATTGGACGCAGAGACTGGACGCAGAGACTGGACGCAGAAATTGGACGCAGAAATTGGACGCAGAAACTGGACGCAGAGAGTGGACGCAGACTGGACGCAGAAACTGGACGCAGACTGGACGCAGAAATTGGACGCAGACTGGACGCAGAAACTGGACGCAGAGACTGGACGCAGACTGGACGCAGAAATTGGACGCAGGAACTGGACGCTGGAACTGGACGCAGATTGGACGCAGGAACTGGACGCAGGGAATGGACGCAAACTGGACGCAGGAACTGGACGTTTTGGGGCCAAAAGGAAATTTTAACAAGTTATGTGGTTTTTAATAATTAATAAGAAGTGAGAAGGAAAAATAATAAGAATTAGAGGGTTAAAGTTAAAGAAAACTTAAGAATTCAAAGAGGAATTTCTTCTAAAAACTTATGGTGTTAAATGACAATAATATTACACGGTATTGGAAGAGAACCAATACGTGGCGAGGATAAAAGTCTTAATGACAATAATATTACACGGTATTGGATGAGAACCAATACGTGGCGAAGATAAAAGTCTTAAGGACAATAATATTACACGGTGTTAGGTGAAGGCTAACACGTGGCGATGAAAAACCCTAAGACGAGGGACCAAATTGATTGTGGTTGCAAATATACTGTCATATGCATTTGAGATATTGACTTTTGCCAGGCTAGCATTTATTGCTATGATGAGAGCACACAATCCTATGCGGGGATTGTAAATAAGTTTGGTCTGACTATAAGTCTTTGAGGGCATCCAGGTTACGAAATTCTCAATGGTCTTGCGGTGAATCCCCTTGTGCCGAGAAGAGTAGTGTACCCGGCTTGGATGATCCTGACCGGCTGCCTTATTTGAGATGGGGTGTACGACGTAGCACAATGGGTCTGTACCGAATAAATGACAAACGATGGCCAAGAGTGAAGGTCAGTTTGCATTAATGATAGGTATACGATTCCGCCACATCGCTCTACTTAGTTGAGGAAGAAAAGGCTCCATGGAGCAGTGCACCGGTGTATGAAAAGAGATATTGAAGTGACATGCATTATGCTAGAATGCTATGTGTGTGCTTGACTGTGTGTTTACCTTGATGATTTGTCTCTTGTGGATGATTGAATAGCTTAGCTAAAAGATTTGCGAAAGAGTAACTCTATATAAATATATTCTTGGAATGTATTACGTAGTATTTTATTTTTCATATGCAATCTTCCAGTGGATTTCAACTTGTGAAAAGAAATTCACCCTTGCATATTTTCCTGTATCTGTATGTACGTTACGCGTAGATGAGGCCTCTGGTAGCCCGCGTGAGAGAGAGCTTCCGGCCCCTTGAGGCCGAGTCTGAGGGAGGGGGATGGACTTATGATCCCATCTCCCAATGGGCCACTGTGTGTGGACACGTGGTCAGGACTAGAGGAGGGGTGCTGGGCCCCGAAGAGGTTTTGGAGCGCGATATGGTTTTGGACGTTCACATTCCATTAGAGAGGATGCGCAGCTGGCTGGTAGCCGCACCCGAGGCACCTGTGGAGCAGCCGAGGCGAGAGACTCAGGCGGAGGAGAGACCTTTACCCTCACGGGTAACCGGATCCGCTCGGGAGTATCGTCGCATGTTTCGTCGCACGCGTCTCACTCCGAGGAAGAGTACCTTGCCGCGAGATCGTCTACCGAGGATGGCTCCATCAGTGACACCAGCTTCACCACCAGCGACAGGGAGACCGACACTTTCCGTTCCTTACGTTCCACCGTATGGCCATTTCGTACGCTGCTCTTCTGACACTTCTGCCGGACCGTCGGGACACGCAGAGAGGGGGAAGAGGAAGGTTCGAGATGAGCCAGAGCGGGTACTCATTGAGATATCTGAGGAGGAGGAGGACCCGGAGGAGGACCCAGAGGAGGATCCCGAGGAGGACCCCGAGGAGACGTCATCGTCTTAGGTCGTAGTGGTGGGGGGTGTCTAGCGTTAGGTTGTGGGATGTCTGTTAGCGACCAGCCTAGGTTTGGGATGTACATGTTCAGTGTCGTGTATTTGACACATCTTTTGATTTACAGTTTTCTTAGGTTTAGATTTATCGCTTTATTTTCTCTACGTGATGATGATGTATTTTGGCCACTATGTGGTGGTTTCAAACTATTCTTGCGGGCGCAAGACTTGTATATTTTGACATGATGATATATATATATATATATGTGCATGATGTTTCTTTTCTTCTGAGTTTCAGGATGGCTAAGTGTGATGTGAGAAATCTTTTCGTTTAAGATTCTTTGAAAAAAAAAAATTAGCCACCAATTTTGGTAACCTTGAGTTATGAAAGATGTTTTTCCGCATTAAGTTTTAGTTTTTCACGTGACGTTCCTTGTGGGAAATAGGGGCGTTACACATCTCCCAGCTAGTAGCGCATCCTCTCGATGGGTATGTAGACGTCCAATACCATGTCCCTCTCCAAAACCTCTTCGGGGCCCAACACCCCTCCTCTAGTCCTAACCACGTGTCCAGACACAGTGGCCCATTGGGAGATGGGATTGTAAGTCCATCCACCGCCATCGGCCTCACGAGGCCAGAAGCACTCCCTCACTCGGGCTATCAGAGGTCTCGAAGTGGACATCTACACGTAACGTACATAAAATAACAGAAAAGCACGCAAGGGTGAATTTCTTTGCACAAGTTGAAATCCACTTAAAGGATGTATACGAAACAGAAAATACTACATAATACATTCCAAGAATATATGTATAGCTACTCTTTCGCAAATCTTTCTCTAAGATATTCATAAACCAAAAGAGAGCACATCATCAAATTAAGCACACAGTCAAACACACACAAAGCACTCTAGCCTAGTGCATGTCACTTGAACATCTTTTTAATACAGCTCAAACCTTCCTCCGCTCGCAATCCCCCAAGCTGGATTGCACAATCCTCCAAGCTGGATTGTAGCTCAAATTTGGCAAAGCCAATCGTCGATTACAATTGACATCTATATATGTAGATTGCACGATCCTCCATGCTGGATGGTGGCAATGACATCTACGTACGTCCCGCACAATCCTCCAAGCTGGATTGTAGCAACGTCCTCTACATTTATTGCACAATTCCTCCAAGCTGGATTGTAGCAACAACCTCCATATTTATTACACAATCCTTCAAGCTGGATTGTAGTAACAACCTCTATATTTATTACACAATCCTCCAAGCTGGATTGTAGTAAAAACATCCACATTTATTGCACAATCCTCCAAACTGGATTGTAGCATGACCTCAATATATATTGCACAATCCTCCAAGCTGGATTGTAGCACTGACATCTATATTTGCACTCACAAACAATCCAATCAACGCGGTCCCTCGTCTTAGGGTTTTTCGTCGCCACGTGTTAGCTTTCTTCCAACACCGTGTAATATTATTGTCATTAAGACTTTTATCTTCGCCACGTATTGGTTCTCTCCCAATACCGTGTAATATCGTTTATTGAAAAATGTAAGTTTTATGGAAAAATTCCTCTTTGAAATTAAAGTTCTTCTTTAACTTTAACTCTCTAATTCTTATTATTTTTCCTTCTCACTTCTTATTAATTATTAAAAACCACATAACTTGTTAAAATTTCATTTTGACCCCAAAACGTCCAGTTCCTGCGTCCAGTCTGCGTCCAGTTCCTGCGTCCAGTCTGGTCCAGTTCCTGCGTCCAATCTGCGTCCAGTCTTCACGTTTTCTACCCCCGAACTTTTATAACATTATACTTTTGGCCCAAAGTGCCCAGACTTTCGATTTCATGCCCAGAATTTCAGAATTTTGTAGTTTTGAAATTTATCCAATTAAGTGTTTTCTGGAATCCTAATTAATTTCTTTGTTTTCATTTGTAAAACTTTTTCATTAAAGTTTTTAACTCCTCTTTCCACACTTAGTCAAATATTTTCAAACCAATCCCAATCACATAGAATTAAATCATGTGAAACATCCAAGAATCAATATTCATCCATTTAGGCAAAAACACCACCAAGCCATAAATCAAACATACACTTAGGCATTCCAAATCACTCCAAATCATACATATGATTTTTCCAACAACACATAGGCTTATCAAAAATTATCATGCCTCAACCAAAATCATACTTTCACTCATATACATAAATATATAAAAATACATATTACTAAAGAATGATTTCTCATTTAAACACCCAATATGAAAACTCAAGTCTTTGAGTTTTTCATGAACATACAACATACACCACACACATACACATCCTTCCCAACTTAATGAGAAAATCCCCTTACCTCTTGAAGACTTGAAAATGGGCTAACTCCAAAATCACATTCACCCCACACCAACACCAAGTGGTCTACTCAACACCTTGATGTTCCCACACTTAGAAAAATTTACCTTTTACAAAATACACCAAAATACAACCATAGAAATATGAGTTTTATGAAAACCAAGAAACCCTAAAGAGTATAAATTTGAGTAGATCAATACTTACTCAAATCTTGAAAGAAAATAGATCCAAGGTAGTTTCCAAGCTTGTAGGTTCCAATGGAGTGAACCTAAACCAAGGAAAAGCTTATTTTTAGTAAAATGAAGAACTCAAGCTTTCATGAAAACATGAAAGTGGTGGAAATGAAAAAATGAAAGAAGTTTATGGATTAGAATGATGATCCAAACCTTTTTTGTGAAGCTTGAATGGCTAGAACTCAAGAAATCACAAAGCTTTAGTTATGGAATGAAGCTTTGGAAAGGAGAGAAAATGGAGTTTTGCAAAATGATGAAGATGAAGTGTATGAAACAAAATGAATTTCTCTCTCCCTTTCCCACACAAGAAACTCGGCTGACCACAAGGAGCATGGGGGAGGTATGGGCTTGCATGCTTTGGTGGTTGGGAGCCATACCTCTCTCACCAAATTTTGAAAAATTCAAATATTAACCCCTATTTGACCATTTGACTTTTGGAATATTTTAGAGAGTGGGATCAGCCCTTCACATGTGCCCAAGGCTGACTGGAAAATGGTGGGATTTAATTCCACCAAGTTAGGGTTTAATCGGTAGTTCGAAGTAGTAAAAACGCGTAGTTTTCGAACCCCTTTTTAGGTAAATATTTTTCTAAAATGAGTAAAATCATGAGAAATAAATTTTATGACTTGAATATGTCATAGAAAAATTTAGAAACCCAAAACTAAATTTTTGGACTATTTTTCATATCTCGGTTGCGCCCGGTTTACCCCTAAAGCTCCAAACGCGGGTAAAATAAAGTTTTTCTGAAAAATTTCCAAAAAAATTTCTAAAAATCACAAATATTATAAGAACCACTTTTGGTTCGTTAAAAAATTATTTTGGAGTAAAAATGACCTCCAGAAAAATACTGGACCCTATCCCCGCATCAGGAGAGAATGCGGTTCCTGCAAAAACTCAGTTTTGCGAACTCTACTACTCTAAACCCTTCAAAACCAAACCTAAGATATTACTATCACTATCCTCACCTCAAGATCCCAAAAATCATTAATTAAATAATTTTAATTAATTTAAAGCAGATTAAAAATCAATAAAAACTATTTAAAAATTGAGAGTGTTACAACCCGCACCCGTCCCCATCAAATTTTACGGGTAATTACCCGTACCCGTACTCATTGAGCGGGTAATTACCATCCCCACTGTGGATAATTTTTGCGGGTGCCCAATGGGTATAGGTCAAATTGCCATCCCTATTCCCTAGTGTTTACCGAATAATCCGGAGATGAGGAAATTGATTTTGGATGAGTCACATAAGAGTAAGTTAAGTATTCATCCTGGACTGAATAAGATGTATCATGATCTAAAACAAAGATTTTGGTGGCCAGGAATGAAGAAACAAGTGGATGAGTATGTAGCACCATGTTTGACCTGTCAGAAAGCGAAGGTAGACCACCAATGACCTGCAGGAATGATGCAATCTTTGGAGATACCTGAGTGGAAATGGAAGGAATATCTATGGATTTTGTGTCTGGATTACCTAGAACTCCGAAAGGATTTGATGCAATCTAGGTGATCGTAGACAGGCTGACAAAATCATCTCATTTTCTTCCTATGAATATGAAGTATTCTTTAGAGAAGTTGACTCAGTTGTATATCAAAGAAATTGTTAGGTTGTATGGTGTGCCTTCTAGCACAGTTTCTGATAGAGATCCTAGATTTACTTCTAGGTTTTGGCAAAGTTTACAAAGTGTTGTAGGGACTAGGCTTAAATTGAGTTCTGCTTATCATCCCCAGACGAATGGTCAAACAGAAAGAACAATTCAATCTCTAGAGAATTTGCATAGAGCTTGTATGTTAGATCAGAGAGATAGTTGGAATGAACTGTTACCATTGATTGAGTTTACATACAACAACAGTTATCATTCTAGCATAGGAATGGCACCGTATGTGTAACACCATTTCTCCAAAATGGATATTACACCATAGTTACCAAGAATTTTTGAAATACTTATAAAAATATCTGATGAAAACTAAGTATTCCTTCTCTGAAAGTGCGTATAAATTTTTCTTCCATTAAATAAGATGAGAAGGATAGGGAATATGTTTCCCTAATTCTTTTCGAAAGGTTTTAAATGCGGAAACGTAAAATAATACACTTGTGAAGAGAATCTCATCTCATATAAAAATATTCAGAGTTTACAAAGCAAATTCAAGATACTCAAAACACTTTGAACAGTGAACATCTGAGCCGATCAAATCTCTAGACCTCTACCCAAAGCAATACAGTAAACACTGGTTCTTCTCGAAATCCGTACAACAACCTTCTTCAAGTCCTCTCCTAAGACTTAGCCCACTCCTTGGGAAAACATCTACTCAACCACATATGAACAAAACATGGAAAGTAGGTATGGGTGAAAATCTTCATCATTTAAAATACTCAACAGGTATAATATACATAGCAAATAAAATTCATACGACAAATATCACGCAATAATACTATTATACTTATCCTCAAACACAAATGCCAAGTCCTCGCCTGTATCGTAATAGCAAAAACAACACAAAACATCGCTGGTACATTAATTCATATAGACTCTCTAAACTTTTGGGACACACCCACAAGCACTCTGCCTGCTACTCTTGGGGAATTTGACTTAATGACTTTCGGGACACACCCACGAGTATAACAACCTGCTGCTCCAGGAGACTTTTCTCACTTAAATTTGGGACACACCCACGAGTAAGTCACTCGCTACTCATGGAGATTTTTCCATAGGAATTTCGGCACACAGCCACGAGCATTCAGCCCGCTACTCCAAGAGATTTTTCTTAGTAACCACAGACACCAAATTATGACTTAACTCTCAAATAAACACGGAATCACAAGTACACACAAAACCACATTTCTCAGATAAGAATACCAAATCACACTTCTCATTTAAAAATACAGAATCCTTTAATTCAGATAAAACATAGAATCTCAGGTAAAACATCATACTCCAAAATAATCTTATCCCATCAACACAGAAAATATCTTTTGATACTTAACTCTTTTCGGCTTTACTCATTTATTTTAAGAGTAACCACACTACGGCAGAGCCGAACTGAGGTGATTACCCGAAAGTGAATCGGTATAGAATCAAAGTGATCGAAGCAATAACAGCAGGTCAAAACGGGGCATAGCCACCAGGATTGATTAAGAGAGAAGAGATTAACGATAATTCAAACTCTAATTCATTTTTAATCGGTAAGTGACTATTTCTCGTTTTTGGGAAAAACTGCTATGGAATGGCCACACGGCGGTTGAGCCGAACGCGGTGACCAACCTTAACTGTAATAATATTAATAAAAATCATCTTAACTCATTCTCTTTGGGAAAGCCCTTTGGAAGCTAATCAAGTAATCTTTGCCACATATATACGAACTCCCTAGGATAGAGAAAAGAGCGCATCGGTATGGTTCCCAGGAAAGATCAGGTGAGCTTTTAGGCCCCTTCAATGACCTTTGTCTTTCCTAGACAGATCCATACAAATGAACTACCTTCACCCACCATCAGTCTGTATATAAACAGTAAAAATCACAAGTTTTTATATATAACAAGGTCCCGAATCAGGAATTTCTTCTAAATAACTTAACAGTAGAGTTCACCGAGAACCCATTACTATTAACTTATTTTACCAAATCAACCTGTATATGTATATTTTCGAAATCAGAACATGGAAATGGAAGAAAATACCGGTTTAGCAATTTTAGCGTATTTAATCACTTATTCACATACTAATGTCTAATAGAGATACGGCCCCTAAGCACGACGTAATAGTGCACCGAAGATGCACTCTTATGCCTAACCAACCACAGTATTCCCTATTAGCCAAAAGAACTCAAGAGGTTCAATTTTACAAATCCATAGATTTGTTGATCACGGAGGCATAGCCCACTGAGTGATCAAGCATTTATAATTAAAATTTCGCCAGCGTAACGGTACAATTATTAAACTTTATAATTAAATTGGGCATTATAACTTTACTATTTAAAAAATAACATTTTTAAACAAAAATAAGACAGTATCATTTTTAAAACATTTAAACAAATATATAACAATTTATAAAACTATAAACACCCAAAACACAAAATCCTCATCAAAACAAGATCAAACCAACTTAAGAAGAATTTCCCCATACCTTAGTCTCAAGAACAATGAAGAACAACTAAGAACACAAGAACAAAACACAAGAGGTTGGTTAGGAAAAACCAAAGAAAACTCAAAGAAAACTTAAGAAAAACAAAGGAAAGAAAAGAGATTTGTGAGTGATTTGCTTCAAGTGAGGGATGAAGAAAATGAAGAGCAACCCCCTCTATTTATAGAGAAAATTTCGCGCAAACCAAGTGGTAAGAGCCCATGGTTTTCATCCAAAACCATGGTTAGGTTTTAAAAATAGGCTTAAATAAGTTTTCAGTCCCTGTAAATATCCGATTTTTTATTTTAGTCCATTAAAAAAAAGTCAAACAATTTTAGTCCTTTAAAATTTTTTTTTTTGGTTTTGGTCCTTTTAGTGCTAGGTGGCACATTATGACCCAGTCAGCATGTCTACGTGGCAGAAAATGCTGACGTGGCCTATCTATGTTTTGAATTTAGTCCCTATAAAACTTTTAAGTTTTAAATTTAGTCCTTCTCAAAATTGAGATTTTGATTTTAATCCCCCTTTCTCCTCCACCACCACGTCCTCCTCCTTTCTTCATCCTCTCTCTCTCTCCCCCCTCCACCACCACCACTCTCTCTCTCCCCACCACCACCACCACCCAAACACACACACACACACTCTCTCTCTCTCTCGTTTTCTCTCTCTCTCTCCCCCCACCACCACCACCACCTCTCTCGTTTTCTCTCTCTCCCCACCACCACCACCACCTCTCTCGTTTTCTCTCTCTCCCCACCACCACCACCACCCAAACACACACACACACACTCTCTCTCTCTCTCCCCCCCACCACCACCACCTCTCTCGTTTTCTCTCTCTCCCCACCACCACCACCACCCAAACACACACACACACACACTCTCTCTCTCTCTCCCCCCCCACCACCACCACCACCTCTCTCGTTTTCTCTCTCTCCCCACCACCACCACCAAAACACACACACACACTCTCTCTCTCATTTTTTTCTCTCTCTCCCCACCACCCCCACCACCACCACCACCACCCAAACACTCTCTCGTTTTCTCTCGAGTTCTTGGAAGTTCTGTCTTTCTTACTTTGGTTTGTGTTGCTATGCTATGAGAGAGAGAGTGTTTGGGTGGTGGTGGTGGGGAGAGAGAGAGAGAGTGTGTGTGTGTGTTTGGGTGGTGGTGGTGGTGGGGAGAGAGAGAGAGAGAGAGAAAACAAGAGAGAGAGAGGGGGTGGTGGTGGAGGAGAGAGGATGAGGGAAAAGGAGGAGAGAGAGGGGGTGGTGGTGGAGGAGGAGAGGGTTGAAGGAGGGGACGAAGGGGAAAGAGGGAGGGGGTTGATGTGCTTTAGTCCCTATAAAAATTTTAAGTTGTGTAATTAGACCTTATACAAATTTTAAGTTGTGTAGTTAGACCTTATAAAAATTATGATTTTTGATTTTAGTCCCGTGATAGGAAGAAAGTCCTAGTCAGCAGGTTCTTATAAATTTTAAATGACGTGTCAAGTCATGACAGAGACATAAATATGCCACATCAGCGCCACATCAGCACATACAATGGTAATTCACTAAAAGGACTAAAACCAAAAAAAAAAATTTTAAAGGACTGAAATAGTTTGACTTTTTTTTAGTGGACTAAAATAAAAAATCGGATGTTTACAGGGACCAAAAACTTATTTAAACCTTAAAAATATCTAAAAACAAATATCTCACAAAAATATCTAAAAAAAACTATCTAAAAAACCCTAGAACAATTGAGAAGCTCCTAGATCCCCCAAGATGATGAAAAGGGCGTGCAAACTGGCTGGAAGAAGAGGGAATGTGAATTTCCATTTTTACCCCTAGGGTTTGTATGAAAAAGAGTGAAAATCAAGGGTATTTTTGTCATTTCATAAATCAAAAATTGAAATAATTAATTAAAATTGATGAGAACCAATGAGAATGCTAGAAAATGCCATAAGAAGTCTAAATAATTTTGTGGCACTCATTTTTTAAATTTATTGACAGTGCAAACTCTTCGGTTTTCACCGTTTCGCAGGTATAATCCCGAAAATGCAGAAAAATAAGGTTTTCAAAACTTACACAGAAATAATTTCTAAAATCATGAAATAAATAATTAAAAATAAAATATAAAATGGTTGTGGACCTTTTACATGAAAATTATACCTGTGAAATAAGATTTTTACGCTACACGCCCCCGGTTAGCATAGTTTTCGGTAAATTTAGAAAGTTCTCCAAAAATTCCAGAAAAATTTCATAAAATCAAAAATATTAAAAGAACCAACATTTGTGAAGGAAGTTTGTTTGTTGGATTGATTTGACACACGCAAGCTAATCCTTTTCCGTCAGTTAGACGTAAACCATTTTCTGTAAAAAGACCCAACGTTGACTGAAAAACTACCATTTTAGAAGTAATTCGAACTACATGTATTTTACCCATAATTTTAAGCCAGGAATAATTCACAAAACATTTTTGCCATAAGAATTCATATAAAACAGAATAGGGACGGATAGACAATGAACATATTGTTGTAGGTAGACCTGACAGAAGCTGAAACTTAACCGTTTTCAGAAATATTTTTAAACATGGATATTTAAATCCTATTTGTGAACTAAAAATAAATCTCAAAACATTTATTTTGCAAAAACTCATATAAAACAGAAATTAGAACAGTTACCCAGAAAACGGATGTTACAACTCTTCCCCTCTAAAAAGAATTTCATCCTCGAAATTCCCGGTTATACTTAGGGATCAACTTATCAATTCATACCAATTACCACTGTTATCTCACTACTACCAGCAAGCTAATGGGTTAGCTAGACCTACACCTTGACCTTAAGTAGTAAGAAAGCAATAGTAATTTATGACTAATAATATCATCCCCCGAATCATATCCACACAAACAAGTATCAGAGAATATAATATTGTAAGCACACAAACTCAATGAACATGATATTAGTGCAACTAAATACTCATATAATCATATATAATTAACCAGCACAAACAAATCCTAATAGGTCCTAACCGACCTCGCAGCTTATCCAAAGATTCTCACTACTTCAGCATACCATCACCTAAGAAAGAAAGGTATCACCAGACATTCTTTCCCACCAGACAACTACCCAGGTAAAACTAAGTTAGAACTAACTCAAGAAGTCCCCAAAATCACACACAAAATTTCACACAGAAAACAATTCAGCAGATCCACCCAAGTCTATATTACCTTGAAATCACCTGGCTACCTTCAGATTTATGACTTTATCCCTACGAACTAACACAGATTCCAACCACATGTGTTGTCCTCACTTACATGCTTTTCAGAAGGTCATCCTTTCCTGTACAGTCTCATACCTGAACAGTATTGTTAGTATAGGTAGTACCGATTAATCTTACTAAGTTCTCCTCAACTATACCGTCCCATTCCAGTATAGTTGCGGCTTTCTCAGCTGTACCGTCCAATTCCAGTACAACATGACACCAGATTCTTTCAGAACAATATAAACCAAGCAAACAATCAAAATTCACATAGAATTCACATAGCACAAACAACATCAGAGTTTACGCAACAGAACACAGTAAACCTATACCCAACAGTACCCAAAAGACTCAAACCTGGCTCTGATACCACAAAATGTAACACCCTTTCTCCAAAAAGGATATTACACTATAGTTACCAAGAATTTTCGAAATACTTATAAAAATATCTGATGAAAACTCGGTATTCCATCTCTGAAAATGCGTATAAATTTTTCTTCCTTTAAATAAGATGAGAAGGATGGGGAATATGTTTCCCTAATTCTTTTCGAAAGGTTTTAAATGCGGAAACGTAAAATAATACACTTGTGAAGAGAATCTCATCTCATATAAAAATATTCAGAGTTTACAAAGCAAATTCAAGATACTCAAAATACTTTGAACAGTGAACATCTGAGCCGATCAAATCTCTAGACCTCTTCCCAAAGGAATACAGTAAACACTGGTTCTTCTCGAAATCTGCACAGCAACCTTCTTCAGGTCCTCTCCTAAGACTTAGCCCACTCCTTGGGAAAACATGTACTCAACCACATATGAACAAAACATGGAAAGTAGGTATGTATGCCAACAATACTATACAGGTATGGGATTGTACAGGAAAGGATAACCTTCTGAAAAGCATGTAAGTGAGGACAAAACATGTGGTTGGGATCCGCGTTAGTTTGTAGGGAAAAAGTCGTAAATCTTAAAGGTAGCCAAGTAATTACAGAATAGTGTAGATTTTGTTGAACCAGTGTGGTTGTTTTCTTTGGAAAATCACTGTGTGTGATTGTTTGAGTGTGAAACTTCTTGAATGGATTCAGATTGGTTTTACCTGAGTAGTTGAGTTGTAAGGAACCATGGCAAGAGGAGGGAATAGTGATGATGGAGATTTGGCGAATGCCATCAGGGAGATGGAGCCTCTTAGAGTTAATGACTTTGGTGAGTTGATAGAGAGTTACTCTATGATTGGGGAGACGAAGAGAGGGAAAATTATACACCGTGCTGGGTGTTAATGTTTCCTTGCTTGTGATTGTACGTCAACGAATTGAGGGTTTCGAATTATGCCACAAGAGTTGAAGGCGTTGTTTTGTTAAGTGTGTGATATACATATATATTCTAGTTATCCATAGGTTTGGATTATGAGATTTGATGTTGAGGAGTACTTTTTGAAGGTGTCTTATAGGTATAGAGCCTGTTAGGAATATCTGTAAATATCTACTATATATATATATATATATATTGGTGTGTTTCTTTGTGAATAATGTTGTGTTGGTTGTATATATATGTTTGTGATATATATATGTGATTTGGATGATGATAGGATTAGTCATAAAATGATTATTGTTTTCTCACTGCTTAAGGTCAAGGTATAGGCCTGATCAACCTATCGGCTTGCTGGTAGCAGAGAGATTGCAATAATAATTTGTATGAACTGATCTGTCAAATTCCGAAGAGTGAAAAATTGAGGTTTTCATTTCGACTGAGGAGGTGAGTGTAACTGCGAAATTTCGAGGACGAAATTTTTTTAAGAGGGGTAGAATTGTAACGCCCCAAATTTTCACTCTAAGAGACAGAGTGTTAATAAGGGAGGATTATTGTTAATATTAGGATTTCGATGAGATTAATAATGGTTTAGTGCTGATGTGAAAAGTCAAACGGAAAAGTCTGTAGACGTTTTGACTATTAGAATAAGAATGTAATGATATCGAAACCCTAATTGGAGTCAGAAAAATGATTTGAGGATACCAATAGTGGTTTTATAATATTTGAGGATTTTAGAAATTTATTTGGGAATTTTCTGAGAAACGGATAAAAATGTTACCGTTTTGGTCCCTGTAGTTTGAGCAGGTTGAACTGTGAGTTGGTTTGGAGTGCAAAACAAGTTAAGAAATATTTTTGGAAAAGCCAAATGATGTTTTATATTATTTTAGAAATTATTTTGGGAATTTTTAGAATAGCGGATCAAGAATTGCAGTTTTGATCCCTGTAGACTGAGAACAGGATAAACGGGGGGAACAAATGAATGTCAGAAGCTTAGGAAATGATCCAAAATTAACCAAGAGAGTGACCAATGGTGTTTTTACAATATTTATGATTTTTAGAAATTTTCTGGGATTTTTCAGAGAAAGTTCATTTTAACCCTAATTTACAGGTTACGGTAAAACTGAAAAATTACAGTAATGCTTCTAAACTTGATTTTTATGTACAAAGACCTTTTTGGCACCTTAATTTCGTGGTCTAGGGTAATTATAAGGGTCATGAGAGCTTTTTACCTCAATAGGTTATTTTTGGACAATTTTAACCATGCAACTCAAAAGTTACTACACTTTATTACCTGTAAGTTACCGTTTACCATGGTTAAAAGTGAAAAATATTTTTACCCTCCTCCTAGACCAGCTGGGCGCCCCTGAGAAGGATGGAGAAGGGTGTGGAAGACTCTTGAACTTATGAGTCACATTTATCAACCAATGAGAAAAATTCTTAATAATTATTTTACAAAATATCTTTAATGTAATGATAGCTAAAGGGAAAAATTGTCCAAGAACTCTAAGGGGGAGAGGGAGCTCGGCCAGAACAAGGGAGAGGGAGAGAGTTACTCATTCATTTCATCCATTTTCATCTTCTTGCATCGAGAACACTTGCCACATTTTCTCTAGTTTTTCTTCCAAAAATTTCTAAGTTTTCTCAAGCTTTTCTTCTTGATTTTCAATCTTCAAGCATCAAGGAAGATAGGTGAAGGTAAGATCTTCATGGATTAAGAATTGGTATAATCTCTTTAGGGTTCATGAGCTTAGGGTTTGATTTGGGTTAATTTTCTTTTAAGTTCTCTTGATATCCTAAGAATTTTTCAAGAACTATGGAAGCTTACCTTGATTTTTGGTATGATATGTATGAATTGGAAGGCGATCCTCAAGGAGTGATAGAAGACCAAGAGGTTAGGGTTTCACATATTCAAGGAAAAGGACAAGGTAAGGGAAAATTTTCTTATACAAGGTTATTAAGGCTTGGTTGATGTTTATGTGCTATGTTGGTTGTGGCTGGAACAAGAAGCTAGTAATTTTATGTAGAGAGTATTTTGATCTCTAAGGTGAGTGTTTTTCTTTGTTCTTATGGTATTGAATGACTTAAGAGAGGTGCTTATGCTTAATATGAATTTTCTTAAGTGGCTTGGTCATGGAAGATTAGGTTGATGATGGATTTGGATGGTTTGATCTTTGTGTGATTAAGATTAGTTTGCCTTTGATGTGGGTTGCTCTTGGTGGTGGAGGAATAATTGTTTGTGCATGATGATCTTGGCTCTATGTCTTGGTTTGAGTTGATTGAGTGGTTTGTTGTTGAGATCTTTTCTTTGGTACCTTTATGTCCATTTTCTTAAGCTTGGTGACATGAGTTTAATCTTGGATCATGGTTGAGAATATGGTGGGTTGTGATTGACTATAATTATTGAGCTTTTGAAATTAAGTCAAGAGTATGTCTTTATGGGTAATTGGTTCTAATTAAGCTAAATCATGTTAAGAATAATTCTAAATCGTTTTATTATGGAAAATCTCGAATCTGTCATGCCCTGGGTGTGTAAATTTTTGAAGTTGTGGAACTCTGGAAAACAGGGGACAGAACTGTCTGCACAACAGGTGTGCAAATTCTCGCGCCTGTGAATAGTTCTAGATCCTGAATTTTAAACAGCTTAGGATTTTTGCGAAAAGCACTTTTTCCAACTTTTTAAACATATATGTTTAAGAGAAAAATGTCATTTTTAAATCTAAAGATTGGTAAGTATTTTGGTTAATTTATTTTAGAACTTAAACTTTGAGTTTGGAAAATGCTTTTTGGTTAAAAGACTAAGTTTAATTAAAAAGGTATAAATGGAAGAAGAAGAGACATGTTGATTGTGAATAAGCACAAAGAGATGAGAATGTTATAAGAGATGAGAATGCTATAACCAAGAGAGAAGGTTGTATGTGATTGTGCAAGAGATAACCTAGAGAAAAGGTTAATGAAATTACAAGAGAAATCAAAGCTTAACAATGCTTGAGATGATTGCCTTGTATGCTTAATGTATGTGTCATTTCGTACTATGTGTTTAAGGAGTTGAGTAACGGACGGTGCGAAGAGATTGTGAGACTAAGTGTCAATGAGGAAAGATAAATAAATATTGTGTGATATGAGTACTGTGTGGTATCACATCTGTGTGACCTAAATACTGTGGAATGTAAACGCTGTGTGATCTGAGAAATGCTTTGTGATGTGAAAAGTACTATGTGATATAAATGTTGTGTGATGTGTGGAAGGCTATATGCCATAGCTGTGTGCCATTAAATGTTGTGTGCTGTTTCATTGGCTGTGTGTCATTTCATGTTGTGTGCTATGGGAAATGCTAGGTGCATTTCGGGCTGTGTGCTAGGCTGTGTGCCATTTCATGCTGTGTGCTATGGGAAATGCTAAGTGCATTTTGGGCTATGTGCCAACTGCTATGTGCAAAATAAAGTAATCTCCATGGAGTACGAGCTAAATGCTCGTGACTGAGTGTCGAATATATGAGGATTTGGGGAAAGTAATCTCCATTGAGTGCGGGCTACGTGCTCGTGACTGCGTGTCGAATCTGTTATAAAGAAAAGGAAAAGGAAATTGAAGTGTCTTGTGTGTATATATGTATATATTGAATTCTTGTGATTTCTGTGTGAAACGGAGATGCTTCTGTGTGAAGTTGGAAATAGTGGTATGTGTGACTGGTGTCCGTGTGACCTATGTTGGATATGTGATTATTGAATGTGATTTCTTTTGAGGATGAGTATAGCACTATTATATGTGCGGTGTGATTTATGTTTATTTTGTGTCATATGTTTGATAAACATGATTTATTTTCTATATTTTGTGTCACTATGTTTTGATAACTTGTGTATGAGGATTTTTCACCCTTGCCTATATGTTTTGTTCTCTTTGGAACATGATTCATATAGATAGACCACTAGCTGGGTGGACCTATCAGGACTCGAAGATGGAGACGTACTCTAAGGATGCGTTAACCAAGTGGAAGGACGGGTGGGTCCTAGTTTCAAGTTAGAGTTCTCTTATTAGAGCTTCTTGCAGAAGTTCTTAGTGCTTGACCAGCATAGGGAGTCAGTATTCTTTTGGGAAGGAAAAGTTTCTTGTATGATATATTATTTCTCAACATTGGTTTATAAAGAAAGATGTATATTGTATCCAATGACTGTATTCCATTCTTATATGATGAATGTTAATTTATTTATGTCTTCTTTTAATATCTTTAGAAAAAAAAATGGCAATAAAAATCTATTTGTGAAAATTAAATAAGTTTGTTAGTATTTTTCCGAAAGAAAACCAGACTTAATGAAATTTATTTTCCGCGTGTGGGTTGGTTATTTAAGTGTAATGCCCTCTGGGGAACAGGATGTTACAACACCCAATGAATATAATTAATAATATTTAGCATTGACCAAGGTTTGAAAAGAGCAGCTCACAATATTTTTAATTGTCTCACGCCTAGGTGCAATGTCTTCTATTTCAAGATGGGAATCTAGATTGTATATTGTCTTCTCCTCTATTGATATGACCATTAAATACCAGTGTTTTGTCTCCTCCTGAATAGGCACATATATCTGCAAAATTAAAATAAGATGGTTACTGACATGATTAATTTATTTTATAAATTTCATGTGCATTACGGCGTAGATATGTGTCCTTACCAGTCTCAATTGAGATGTAGGTTTTAACCATTCATGACTGTAGTATTTGTGCATCTCATCCACTCTTGTTCCTTCGTTAATATCTCCCTGCCATATGGTGATGCTTATATACCATCGTTTATATTAAATTAAATCTTGACCCACAAATATAAAAACAACAAATATCCCATAATACTAAACATAAGTGTGCATGGAAAAATAAGCATTACACACCGCAAAGGATGGTGGTACACACCATACAGTGTGTGAGAGGCATGGTGGAGTAAGCTGGGTCTGGTTGACATTAAGCGCCATAATCAGAATTATCTAGCAAACAACAGGTATCGGTATCATCTTACTGGGTTTTTTATTCAATAATAGTTAGAATGAAATAACAGTATATTCACGTTGCATGAAGTGTATATAACCTCTTTGGTGACCTCGGTTCCAAGGCATAAGCTATGAAAATCATTTCTTGTACCCGTGTTGATTCCTATTTTCAATATTTCTTCCCTGAAATTTGCGTATGTATTGGTCTCTTAATCAACTACAATGTCAACTAGAATGGACCTTCATGAAACCTAGTGGAGGAGGGTTTTTATTACCTGGGATCCTTGCGCGAATTAAAGATGTATGCACATACTTGAGTCTCTGCCAGTGACATCTTCATTTCGGGTGTTGGTTTGAAGTTACAGGGGAATTGCTGCATCAGTATAAATATCAAGAATAAGTTAATTTGAAAATAGCACTTTCAACTAATCGATGACAACAAAGGTGTTACCTTTAGAACTGTCAAACCATTAATGCATGGAGAACCTCGACCAACAACACGTTTCCCCTTTCCCTTCGAAGAACCCGAGTTGGGGATGTGCATTTCTCTTAGACAACCTTATTGGGTATTGGTTCATCATCTCCCTTGGCTTTCTTGAACGCTCTATCGATAGGTGATGTGTTGAAGGCCAACATCCTCCCCACCAAAGATGATCTTTTTTTATCAGCCTTCTGATAATGCACATGAAAAATATTTCATACAAGGTGAAGTGGGTCGATATCTTTGTTTTAAGCTGAACTTCATAAATATTATACATGTGGAAATAGTAAGTATCAATACCTCAGGTTGTACTCCCCTTTTGTAAGTGCTTATGAAAGGTTTGGAAGCTTCCATATCCTGTAATGCTTTGCTTTGTTGTCCATCGACGTTGTGCACTGTTTCCCCTTCCCCTTCAATGAACCACGGCGGACATATGTTCCTCTTATTTGTGGTTTGCTTTTTGTGTTAACATTATTAGCTTCATCCCCATATATATTTCTGTGGTGTCAATATCTTGTAGATTATCCACATCTACGACATTCGTGTTCTTGGTGGACTTCCCACGACTACCAATTGGTATATCACACTCTAGTGGATTAGGGTCAATAGTTGCCTCATTGGCGTTATGGTTTGGTACACAGGTAGTGATGATTGGGTCATGGGCATTAATGGTTGCCCCAGGGGTCCCATGTTGAAGCGTAACATCCGAATAAGCAGTCAATATGTCAGGGACGGTCTTCATCATAAATGCTTGATTTTTTTCAAACTCCTCCAGCTTAGTATGCACATGCTGAAAAAAATGGGCATATATGTGAATGATAAAATACTTTACGTGACAGTGGCGTTTCTACATATTACCCTTACATGGATGTAAAGCGATACCTTTATGGCTAGCAGTACATCACTTAGCGTCACGATTTTGGCTTGAATTTGATCAGAACCAGTCTCAGAACCAGATGCATGAGGTAGTGTGGTGTGTCCCTTCTCACTTACGCTCTCCATTTGAAATGCTAGCTTACACTTATCAATGGAGGAGATACTTCACATAATCAATCTGAGAACAAAGGCTCCACACAAGTTAACTAAAAGGAATAGGAATTATCTCTTAATTTGTAAAATGTAATTTATTTCTAATTCTAATTTCTAATTTGTAATTTATTCCTTGCACGTGGTATTGGGTTGATGATGATAGAGACAGAGAGGTGACATCGCATTAAATGCCTCACGTGGACCCTTTGAAAAAGTGGGGCAGATTCGAGCTTTCCTAGATACCACTATTTTTTATGTGTTCAATATATGCGCAGGGTATGTTTGTTTTATTTTGCGAAGGGTACAATTAAAATACTCATATTTATTTTGCCTTTGTGTAGTTTTTATAGGTTGATGTGATTTTATTTTATATGTCTTTTCCTATAGTGATCTGATTTTATTTTGGGTATATTTTGTGATATGATTTTTTTATAGTCCAATATTAGTTGTTAATTAGTAGTTGATACACTTAGTTTTAAAGTTGGATGAGTGGAATTGAACCCACTCCCTCATTATCTCTCCACTCCTTATCTCTCCTCACCCAATCACCATGTCATGTTTATATCTCCTATTTATGGTGTGATTTAGTTGTTTTATTTATAATAAATTTTTGTTTATTGAATTAAAAACTATCGATACTAAACGTGTTAATTTGCAAAATAAATTGTCACTATAATTTCAGGATTATCAAAACTAATTATCATTAAACACGCAGTAAAGTCAATACAAGTCCATACCTAAATAATAAAATTACAAAATGCACCCTAAACACACAACTTTATCACTAATGCATAATTTAACCCGTGCAAGACCACCATCCCAGTATTCATGTGGTCAAACTTCAAAGTCAACTACATGGTACATTCAACCATCTTCCCCCCTCCCTCTCAATAGACTCATTTCTATAGTCAATAATGAAATTTCAGTTTGAAGTTTGAAGTTCTCATCCAGTGCTCTGTTCAGTTTTCCCTCTAGGACAATCACATTATAATAGTTGAAATCTCGGATCCTTCTACCAGTGTTTGACAACAGACGATGTAGAAGCATTGCAACAACATCTTTACAAGCATCGTACTCATCTTTTCCATACCTACCAACACATACAGCAGGTCACCCAATGCCACCATAGGAGAGACAACCATAGTATCTGCAATATTGTATACCGTTAATCTCCTTCCTCCCATGTGGCAAGTATACCGGAGGAGGAATTGCAAGACCACTGCATGCAATTTCCAATTGTGCTTGCATACTTTGTTGAATGATAAATTCATCCGAAGCAGTGTCTTCTGCTAGTTCCAGTGTACTACTATAACCTACAAAACGAGATTAACATTAACATATTAAAAAAATTACATACTAAACGTGATTAATTGAACTTACGCATTCGCTGTGATGAATCACCATGAGCTGGGTTGGTGTTTGAAGATGAGCCAATATGCATATATCGTTGGCCAACACCTGCACCACCAGAACTACTATTACAATATTTCATCCATTCTCCCTCTGCCTCCTCTATACTTTGGTACGCCTTGTACCTGTTTCCCTTAAATCCACTGACCTAGGCATCACACTCTGCCCATATTAAATATATTCCCAGCTTACGACCTTGATAAACAACGTATGCCTTTTTAGATTTCCACTCACTCATTGCCGAAGTTATATCCTTCAGTAATACCACCGCGTTCAGATTTGGTTATGGCGCCTTGGTTATGGACTTCAACACAGACCCACCTTTTTCTATTAATCCATGCATTGCATACTTCCTATACCCTTCATTTATTATGCTTTAATTCACACAACAACCTTACAAAATTCTAGATCAGTAAATGCTCATCCTATCATGGTCATTTCCCTGATTCGGTTGGTTTAATGGAATATGGGTATAAAATATACTAACACTAATAAAAAAATATCAACCCACACGATGAGTGGGACCCAAACTACTGTAAAGGTCAACATCTGCTTCACGGTCAACATCTGCTTCACAACAAGTCAGACTCTCAGGCCGTTTGCATTGCAACTAGTAAATCCCATAATCCCAGCGATAATCGATTAATTAGTTAATATAAATGTAAAATTAATAGTCAATGTATCAAAAATAATTTTCCTTATAATTCTGTCTTTTTTTCTGGCATAATGTTAATATTTAAATTCAAACATTATTTTTAAAATCAAAATGTTTCACAAACAAATAGCCAATCCTGAGTGTAGTGCACAACTTTGTTTTCAAATATCACTTGATGGGTTGCACTTCACGTGGTTCTTCAGAATTAATTCCACCGCCTTCAAAATTCACTGTAATGTCTTTTCATGGTCAAATCAGTGTATGCTTTAGTTGTTCACACGGCATTATTTTACAGCATGTCCACATATAGCTGTATGTACGATGCAATAGTCACATAATGAACTGGAACTGCTGCAATGTCACATCTCCTACTATGAACAGCTGTCTTGAGCGTCCCTCCCAACTCTCACTAGATAATAATTCAAATTTTCAAAAGTATGTATAACACCCTAGAATGTTCTACAACGCAAGCCTATTTTAGTAAGTGATTATCAATACAACTAACTATATATAAATTTCATATTTATTATAAAAATTAATAATAATATAATATTATTTACATATGATTAATAAAGTTTTTTATTACAAATTATTATATTACATATTTCATTAATGCATCGTAACATATTAGCTTAAATATCATTGATAATATTTTTTAATATTAATAAATAATTACTAATAAAACTGAAATAGTTATTTCAAAATAAATTTACATACAATATACAACTTAAATTATTGAATATTATTAAATTACAATAATAATTGAGTTCATTTTCAATGTGGGCCTTTTTGACCCGACTTGATAAGTCCGTATCCAGGCAAAGCCCGAGCACGAAACAGGGCAACCTGAAATTTTAAGCTAAAGCCCAAACCCGAAGCTGGTCACACTGAGCCCGGCCCAAAAGCTCATTTTGCCAGCTCTAATCAACTTAAATTATTAAATTTTATTAAATTACAAATTATATTTAAGTAAAATATACAACTTAAAATATTAAATATTATTAGAATAATAATTATATTTAAGTCATTGTAAGATTTTATCTTAAATATTATCAATGATTAAAATAAATAATAATATAAACTTAATAATTAAAATTAAATATTCTTTATAAATATCAACAGTTATATAAAACTACAATACTCTAAAATAAATATTAAATATTATTAATTTAATTAATACAAAATATTAAAATTAAATATGATTATCAATATTAATAAATTAACGTACTAATTAAAGTACATAAATTTTGCAAATTATAACCAATTATGTATTTACATATATAATCAAATTATTGGTTTAGTAATACCCTAAACCTTATCCTTTTCCAACTAATTTGTAACCCTAGACATTCTAACATCAGAGCTCTCTCTCTCTCTATTACGCATGTATCATCCACTATCACTGCCTTTGTAACACCAATGTACTATCCATCTGTCTCTCTCTGTATCACATTCAACATGTCATCTCTCAACACCACGCTTCTCTATCTCTACCTCTATGTCTATCTCTATCTCTATAACATTTACATACACCATCTAATAACTCATACTCTTTCTCTTACTCTCGTACATATATCAAATCTCTTCTTCTCTCTCCCCAATGCATCAACTACTTCTCTCTCTGTCTCTCCCATCTCTCAACTACTTAACCCCTCTCTCTGACTCCCAAACACATCTATTTCTTTCTCACTCTCTGTCTCTCTCACTCTCTCTCCCCCCCCCCAATGTGTCAACTACAACTCTCTCTCTCAAATGTATAAACTACTCTATCTATCCCTCCCATGTGTCAAGTACTTAATCTCACTCTCTCACTCCCAAACACAAATCTTTCTTTCTCACCAATGTGTCAAGTACAACTCTGTCTCTCAAATGTATCGACTACTTCTCTCTCTCTCTGTCTCTTCCATGTGTCAACTCAACTACTTAATCTCTCTCTCTCTCTCTCACTCCCAATCACAAATCTCTCTCTCTCTCTCTCAAATCTCTCACTCCCAAACACAAATCTTTCTTTCTCACCAATGTGTCAAGTACAACTCTGTCTCTCAAATGTATCAACTACTTCTCTCTCTCTCTGTCTCTTCCATCCATGTGTCAACTACTTAATCTCTCTCTCTCACTCCCAAACACAAATCTCTCTCTCCTCACTCCCAACACAAATCTCTCTCTCACTACCGAACATAAGTCTCTCTCTCCTCACTCCCAAACACAAATCTCTCTCTCTCACATTAACTACATTTTTTTTTCTGGTCCTGCATTTTTTGTTTTAAATTTTGTTCATGATTCTGTTTTTTTATTGTTAATTCTCATGATTCTCTATCACTCCTTTTTTTTTTGTCATGACATTCTCTTGCCCAACTTATATTTGGGCTTAATTTATTATTTCATATAGCCCAACTGATGGGTCACTTCCAGCAAAAAAAAATGGATCACCATCTTGGACAAAAATTCATTCGCGCTTCTCATTTGCACAGACCAACTTATATTTGGGCTTAAATTTATCGTTACCAACCGCTGGGTCACTTGAACCACGAATTAAAATGGGTCAGCTCTTATTCACTTTCCATCGTCTTCTTTACCCACCATTGCAACACTGTTCATCGTCATCCCAACGGCTATTGTAACAATCAGAATCTTCAGTCCCATAGTTCCACATAAATCGCAATTGAAAAACACGTTATTGTAAATACACCAACAGATTAACTACTTAACACAAAAACGCTTTTACAGTCTTCAACGTAAAAGACACTTTAAATCATTTTTTACCTTGCAAACACACAACTGTCAACTCCTCTTACTAAATTTTTCTACTAATGTCACATAAAAGGGACATCTCTCACTGATTCGTACCTTAACCCACACAACACGTAGGTAACACAGTCTACACATCTCACGAATTCAATGGGGTATAGATACACCTTTGGGAAAAATACTCTTCACCCCAGATCTAGATACACATTTACAAGCTTCCATCTTTATCCCCTTGACTTGTAAATGGAAACATGTTGCCCTAGTGTAACTTCACTATTCATTTAAGGACACAAACTTAAATTATTGACTCCCACTGTTCACTCGGTTACTGGTGTTGACTCTCAACCGTCGATTTCTACCAACACATATCAACGGTCATTGATGATGAGGGTCTACGGTGTACCGCTGCATAATGACTTGCGCACCGTGCGCGTCCTAGGACACACGTGCACTGGAGACGAAGCCTTGTTTCATAAGAAAACAATTCAAACAATGTCAAATAACACTAACCAGATATCACACAACCTCAACTTAATAAACCTATAACTTTTACTTCCCTAATAACTCGACTGAGCTCTGATACCACTAAATACAACACCCTTTTTTCCAAAAAGGGCATTACTTGATTTATTAAAATATTTAATATGAAAATGTAATACTTTCTTTTAAATATTCCCTTCCTAAAAATATGAGTGAATTTTTTTTTAAAAGATGAGAAGGATGAGAAATATGTTCACTTTAAAACTTCCTCTTTTTTGGAAAAGTGACAACCCACAAACATACAAAAAACATTTCCTATAATTATACATACACACCCAATGTACAAAGAAAGCAGCGAGCAAAGTTATTGTCACAACAAAGTAACTTATACATACCATCAACATAATTATAAAGAAAGCAATAAAGATGCTAGAACTAAAAGAAAGTAGTAAAGCATAAGAGTACTATGATATGCATAACGTCAACTTCCTACAAGCCCATACTGGTCGAGTCCTACTATTGCATCCTACGATCTAATCCAAACGCTCCATAACTTCCACGCAACCACTGATTCGCAGGACCACATGCGGCACCTCCTCTTTCCTTGCCATTGTCGCTCCCATATCCCCTGTGGCCTAAATCTCTCCCTGACCGTGAGTATCAAATCCCTCGTTGGATCCATCTATATGAATCATGTTCCAAAATATCACAAAACATATAGGCAAGAGTGAAAGTTCTTGTACACAAGTTATATCGCAAAAGATACACAATGAAAGAAAATCATTTTCCAATGTCTAATCATATTGTCAAACCAAATCAACAAATATAACCACCTCCTAACGTGCAGATTTCAAACATATCACTAAACCAATATATTATTAGGTACATTAAAACAAGTCATCATTTATTATATCATATATATCCAAGCATGTCATCAAGTAAATAAATCATGCCAAACGTTTATTATGCATGTCACTTCAATATTTTCCCAAACATCACACCAGTGTAAATGCTCCATGCAACACCCTTTCTCACAAAAGAATGTTACAACATAAGCAACCTATTTATCGAAAAATAATATTAATCTTTATTTTAAAAGAAAATTCTCTTTTAATTATTTCAAGTCAATCCAAAAATGGGTAAATTGTTTTTCTTTTAATGCCTGAAAAATTATTTTAACTTGAAACTCTCACTTACATTGTTTATATCTCCATGACTTATTTATGCCATAACGTATTACTGAAAGAAAGTAAACATCATCTAGATGAATAATATACATCATACATAATACTAGTCCAACGTTCTACAAATACATCAAACCGAACAGCTAGTAATGTCATATAATATAGAGTACAGTCATCCCAAAATATCTCTAAACAAAAGCCTAACCGGTAGAGTCAGTCTACAAAAAAAACAAGACCAGGTCCAAAAGATAACGCAACAGCCTGCGCTATGTCAGCTCCCAGCTCAGTCTACATCTGATCCTAAACACTGCCTACAGACTCCTCTGAAGGGTCACTCTCGTCCTCCTCTATCAGTTTCCCTTTCCCTTTCCTGTCAGTGGCCTCCTGACGAGCTCGTGCTCTCCAAGATGGCATAGCAGTAGGGGAAAAAGGTATCGGTCTTCCCACCTGGTTCCGCAAATGAAATAGGAACAGTTGGAATGGGAGTATCAGTCTGCACAGTAGGTGCCTCTCAGTAGGCACCTTCCCTGCTGATGTATCTCTAACTGGATGAGAATGACGAACCGTACTCTTGCGAGCTGTTTGTCGTCATCTACCAAAGTATCTACACACGGTGGTATACCGGGTCTCTGCTGCTGCTGCTGTGTGTCTGGCCTTGCAGACTCCTGCTGTACGGGCTCAGAACTCTGTACATGCTCCTGTTGAGCTGTCTCCTGCCTCTGTCTCTCCGACTCTCTCCAAGAGTCCCAAAGCTCCTGAATAGGCATCTTCACATCTAAGATCATATTCTCTACAATCCACCAGTGAGGTCCTTCAGCTGATGTCTCTAGGGAAGTGACATACCCAAGGTATGTTCCCCATTGGGTGTTAGGGTTAACTATCCACCCTTCACCTTCACCCCCTCGGGGCAGTAAACTCAGTCTACGCACCTTCGTCAACCCACTCGGCGGGTGGTCCATCTATATGAATCATGTTTCAAAGAGCACAAAACATATGTGCAAGGGTGAAAAATTCTCGTCCACAAGTTATAAAAACATAGTGACAACAGATAAGAAGAAAGTAAATCAGACTTATCAAACATAACCTACGTCATGCATTTCTCTACCACTTACCTTTTCTCAGTACAAAAGCATATAATCTCTCTTCTAATAAGACATTCTCATATACACAAAGAAAATTATCACATTCACAGCACATAACTCAGCATCAAGCAATATATCATCAACTCAGATATATTATAATGCATGTCACTTCTATTTCCGTCTCATCATCCTCATAGTGCTCCAAGGAGACTTCCCTACCTCCAACACCTTTGAGCGATTGGTTGTAGCAAACTTAACAAACTTATCAGAGAGTCCCTCCAGACTTCATAATAATCATTCAGATAAGCTACATAAACCATATCATGAATAGTCAAGTCAGTCAGATTTATCCAAGCCGGGTTATGCGACTTGCCTCGGCTCAGGGGATATTGCCTACACTGGCCATCTGAGGGGTTTCGCAACCTGGATAATCCCAATAGGCAACTATGACCCAACTATCCCTATTCTCAACCCTCTCTGGGTTGTAATGCTCAACTCATGGCCTCTTGCCAAATCTATTTCTCTTTATGCAAAATGACACATCACATTATGCATACAAAGTAATCATTCTCAATCATTTTCAAGCTTTGGTTTCTCTTGTAATTTCATTAATCTCTTCTCTAGGTTATCTTTTGCACAATCACATATAACCTTCTCTATTGGTTATAGTAGTCTCATCTCTTATAATATTCTCATCTCTTTGAGATTATTCTCAATCAACATGTCTCTTCCTCTTTCAATCATACCCTTTATTAATCTGTCTTTTTAACAAAAAATAGTATTTTCTAAATCCAATGTTTTAGTTCTAAAAGTAAATTAACTAAAATACTTGCCAACTTTTAAATTCAAAAATGACATTTTTCTCTTAAAAAGATTATTTAAAAAGCTGAAAAAAATGATTTTCGTAAAATTCTGGGCTGTTTATTTTCCAGAATACAGAACTGTCCACAGGCGCGAAAATTTTCACACCAGCGGTGCTGACAGCACTGTCCCCTGTTTTCCAGATTTTCCCAGCTTCGAAAATGACCACACCCAGGGCATGACTGGAATCCGATTTTTACAAGGCTCAACCAAATTAAATCACTTCTCCACATGGTTAATATAGGTAACAGGATGAAACACAAGAAGGGGGGTTGAATTGTGTTTCTAAGTTTTTAAAACTTTTTGTAAACGTTGGACGCTGGTTATGAAAACGTTGGACGCACAGCGTATTTGAGTTATTGGACGCAAAGGCAACTTGGACGCAGAAACGTCCACTTAGTTTAAAACAAGTTTTCTTGTGCGATTAAAGTGTATGAATAACTTGTTGAAATAAATTCAAATTCAATCCCCTCAGTTAGTATATAAAAAGAAATTAACAGAGATAAGGGATAGAGAAATAGACACAAGTGTTTGTCTTGGTTCACCCTTTCCTAAGAGCTACGTCCAGTCCCCTCAAACTAGAGAGATTTCACTATCAATCTAGATAGAATACAAGTATTCTTCAATAGCCTCTTCAGGCCTTACAACAAGTATTATTTGCACACCTAGCCTCTCCAGGCTCAAACCCAAGTATTCTTTGCACACAGCCTCTCTAGGCTATATCCCAAGTATTCTTTTAGAGACAAGTCTCTCTAGGCTCAAACAAGTATTCTTTCTAATCAAGCCTCTCCAGGCTCAACCAATTCAGAAGAGTGTTTTAACTTAAAGTGTTGTCTAATTCACACAAGTGAGAATATGAAAAACTTAAGCACTTCGAGAGTTAAGTAAACTCTCTTTTACAAGAAGATAGAAATAATACAAGACTTTCTAGAGTAAAATAGAGTATGACAATATTTGCACAGCGATTCAACTCTTTCTTTTTCTTGGTTCAATCTCTTGTATTCTTCTTCTTGTTCACAGTATTTATAGGCTTTGATGAAGCTTCGGACTTGTTCTTCGAATAGCTCAGCTTCAGCCTTCATAAATATTACCATTCTCTAATAGCATTAAATGCTATTTTTCTGTTGCTCTGAGGAGTTCTACTTCAGCATAGCCTGTACTCAATATCTCAATTACACAAAGGTTAATAGTAATACTTTATTGAGACAAAGAGAATACACTGTGTAAAGAAAAAGGTGCGTTCAGAGAGATACAAAATTGATCAGAGTACATTCTCTCTCTTAGTACACTTTTCACAGTGCTTTATGCTTTTCATTTAATACACGTTCAAAAACGTTGACAATGTTGCACAGAAAAAGCATTGTATACAACTTTTTATTTCAAATCATTTGCTCATTAAATATGTCTCATATTAAATGTAAGAGCAATAAATAGCTTGTGAAAGAATTTGCGTTTTGGACGCAGCATGTAGAACAGATTGGACTTTCTGTTCTCTTACCAAATGGACGCATATCTGTGCTTACCATTTGAACGTGAAGCATCTTAGATCATATGTGCAACACCATTTCTCATAAAAGGATATTACAACATAAGTAACCTTATTTATTTAATAAAAATAGAATATTGCTCATTTTCGTTTCAGGAAAAATGTACTTTTTCAATTTATATTTACTTCTCCGCTAGCCAGTGAATTTTTTTTCCTTCTTTAAGAAAGATGAGGTAGTGAAAATTACACCGTACAAATAGTTCTCAAAAAGGAACAATCTAAAAGTTACAAAATTGCTTCATTACTATATCACATTGCAAACAATTGCAATAGATTACATAATCACTTAAGAGTTTCTAGTACAGTCATCTAGCAAGGATAATATACACTCTCTACCCCAAATGAGCCTAAGCTGGTCGAGTCTCAAATCACCTCCAAAAGACAATCTAGACAAAAGCCACTCCAGACGATAGTCTTCTTCATTCCTCCGTCCTGGTCAATTCACTTGACTGGTGGTACATCTATATGAATCATGTTCCAAAGAGCACAAAACATATAGGCAAGGGTGAAAAATTCTCATACAAAAGTTATCTCACAGCAATGACAATAAAAAGAATAAAAGAAACACATGCAATCGTACATCATAACTCATTCCTATAGCATGCAGTTCTCTATCGCAATAATATATTACCACCATCACAATGAATTTAATTCCAGTAATATACAATTACACACATATTACATCACCACAGCAATACACTATCACAGCTTATAAAACACAACTTATCATCAAGGCAATATATCACCACATAGATATATTTAGAATGCATGACACTTCTATTTCTCTCTTAACACCGGTGTAATGCTCCATGGAGACTTTTCTCTTCCTCATCAACATTTGAGCGATAGGCTGTAGCGTAAACTTAACATAATAAACCAAACTGTCCCCTTTTTCATGGACTTGGTTAACCAACTGTCCCCTTTTTCATGGACTGGTTTTACAATTATTCAGTAGAGCCACATTTAAAATATAATACCATATCACAAATAGGTCAGTCAGTCAGATTTATCCAAGTCGGGTGCTCTACTCGATCTCGGCTCGCTGGGATCCACCACACGGCCATTGAGACTTTCGAAACCTGGATAATCCCAGTAAGCAATTATAGCCCAACCGAACCTATTTCCAACCCCATCCGGGTTGCAATGCTCATCTCACGGCCATCCGCCAAAATCTCGTTCTCTGTATGCATATGACATAACAAATTGCATACAAAATCAATCACAATCACTTTCACATTGGTTCCTCTTGTAATTTATCTCATACACATCTCTATGTTACCACTTGTAACATTCTCAATCTCTTCTCTATGTTACCTCTTGTAACAATCACACATAACCTTCTCTCTTGGTTATGTAATACTCATCTCTTTTTGATTATCTCAATGAAAACATCTCTTTCTCTTTCTTGATTACCTCAACCAAGATATCTCTTTCTCTTTCATTTAATTTTCTTACAAAATTATAATTCTGTTTCCAAAAATAGTATTTTTCGTATTCAATGTTTAAACTTTAAGAAAAAAATTGAACTAAAATACCTATTGATTTCCAAACTCAAATTTGATATTTTTCCCTTAAAAAAACTCTATTTTATAAGCTTTTAAAAATAAATTTCATAAATTCTGTGTTGGTTTTTCGCAGATTCCAGAACTGTTCACAGGCGTGTCCAGTTTCACACCCGCGGCGTGAACAGGACTGTCCCCTGTTTCTAAACAGAACATGCGATTTTCACAGCTTTCGAAAAGAAGCCACCCAGGGCGTGACAGGTCCAGTTTTCACAAAGTTAAAGCCATTTAAAATTGTTCTAAACATAGTTTAACCTAATTAAGATCAATTAAATAAAAATATGCTCTTGGACCATTTCAAAAGCTTTCCAAATCATGAATAAATACTTTGGTTTTTAGGGAAAATTAATTGAGGATTTGGCTCACATAAAAATCACTCTAATAAAACTTAGATAAAATCTTATACTTCCAATTTCAAATCCCAATTTGGCATAGAAGATTAAACATAAAAAACAAGCTATTGATCAAAGCCATGATCAAGACTTAGAGCACAAGATTAACACAACAAGCTAGATGTTATTTCACCTCAAAGATCATTGTCATATAACAACAAAGATTAACATCCATCACCCAAGATTTAAGCATCTCAAAAATCATCATCAACCACTTGTCTTGATATTTATATTTAATACAAATCTTTGTCACCCACAACCATACATATTAAATCATCCAAAACATCACATGAGCAAGGAAGATCACAAACAAGCATGTCACATACATGTTAAGAACACAAATAACTTTGCAAGAGAAATTTCCCCTTACCTCTTACTCCTAGCTTGGTGAAGAAAAATCCTAGCTCCTTGATCTCTTACTACCCTTTGATCACCATCTATACCAAACACCTTTGTGGCTTGAAGATTCAAAACCAAAAGAGCAAAATCTATGAAGAACTTGATGATCTTGATGAAGGCTAGGGCTTTAAAATGAATTCTCTCCACCAGATTAGTGTATAGGGATCGAAATTATGGATAGGAAATTAGATGAAGATGGCATGAGCTTATGGAGAAAGAAGAACAAGTATGAATATTTTTTTTGAGAGAAAAGAGGAACAAGGCTTGGGAACAAAGAGAAAATGAGTGCTAAAATGAACAAGTTCTTCTTCTTTTCCTTCCTATAGTCTCACGACCTCAGCCCCTTCTCCAAGCATTAGAATAAGCTTGCCTTACTTGTTATAATTATCTCTTGGCTTATTAATTAATTATTTAGATAAATGATCTTTTTCCTAGTGGCCAACATCTATGACTAACCCACATGACTCAAGGATATTTATGATTAAAAATCCTATCTCTCCTTATGTGTGTTGGTCGGCCAGCTTGCAAGGAAAAGGAAGGGATGAGATAAAATCCAACTAGAGTCAAACCATGGTTAAAATGGAACTAGACTTGGTTAGTTTTTAACTATGGTTTGTGTAATTAAATTAAATCAATGGCCAAGATGTATCTCCATCAAATGAAGTGCCAAATCAAGGATCCATATTAAACAAGGTGGCTGCATGACCATTTTGTAATTTAAGGTAAACATGAGGGCAAAAACAAAAGGGCAAAGGGGTCATTTCCTATTTTGGTAATTAATTATTTAAGCTAAGGGCAAAATGGTCTTTTCCCATGGGTTAAGAAAACTCTACACTCCTCCCCAAGTGTGCAGGGAGGTTCTGGACTGTCAAAGAGTCAAGGTAAATAATTTTTCACTTTTAACCACGGTACAAGGTAAATTACGGTAATAAACTGCGGTAACTTTTACAGTTCACGGTTAAAATTGTCCAAAATTAACCTATTGAGATAAAAAGCTCTCGTGACCCTTGTGACAAGCCAAGACCACGAAAATTAAGTGCCCAAAGGGTCTTGGTACCTAGAAATCAAACTCAGGAGCAACACGGTAACTTTTTCGGTTTCACCATAACCTGTAACTTAGGGTTAAACTGCACTTTCTCTGAAAAATCCCAGAAAATTTCTAAAAATCATAAATCTTATAAGAATACTATTGGTGACCTTTACATTTGATTTTGGATCATTTCCTAACCTTCTGGTATCCATTTGATCTCCCATTTACCCTGTCCTTAATTCTACAGGGACCAAAACTGCAATTCTTAATCTGCTATTCTAAAAATTCTAAAAATAATTTCTAAAATTCCAAAATAATGTAAAAACATTATTTAATTCATAAAAATATTTTTCCCACTTGTTCTGACCTCCTATCTCTCTTACAGTTCATACTAGTCATACTATAAGGACCAAAACTATAATTCTTCTTATCCGTTTATCAGAAAATTCCCAAATAAATTTCTAAAATCCTCAAATATTATAAAATCAATATTGATATCCTCAAATCCCTTTTCTAACTTCAATTTAGGGTTTCTTCCTCATAACGTAGAAATTTCGACAGTTAAAACACTACCACTTTTCTGTTTGATTGTCGACGTCGAACTTGAACTATTGATCTCTGAGTTCAAGAGAATCATATCTACAGGATTTAGTTTCCTAAAATATATTTAATCCACATGAATCATATATCCCCATATTAAAATATAATAAAGTCAGAAACCTAAAAATACGGATGTTACAATATGGACGCATATTCATTGCTTACCATATGGACTTATGACTTTGCTTCTCAGGGCGTATATCTTCATGATGATTATTGGACGTTTATCAGTTCTGCTTCTTTGGACGCAAAACATCATTGGACGCATTGCTCTCAGAGTCCATTGGACAATACTTACCCGAGGTCAAGTATCAGAGTCCATTGGACGATCTACTCTTGGACCGTACATATGTTTGCCAAAGTCACACTAGACGATGGACTTATCTTGTTGTACCTACAAGAGCTTGTTAGCAGACTTTGTAAAATCCTTAATAATCATTGTTATTATCAAAACTACTTAGGGAATTTATGCATTAAAAAATGCTTCTAAACAATTTGGTTCCAACAATCTCCTCCTTTTTTATGATGACAAACATTATTAAGTTTTACAAACAATAAAGCAGTTAAACCAAATAATCAGTCGGCATATACTATTAAAGAGAAATTTTCTTAAGGAAACTCCCCCTGAGATACACGTCTCAGTATCTTTGTTTTTCTTACTCTTCTCCCCCTGAGATAAACATCTCATGGTTTTGGATATTCAATATGTTTAGAGTACCTGAAAATTTCTTTTTCTCATAAAACATATTAGTCCAACATAGAGTATAGAATAATCACAGCATGTAAAAGTAATAAGACTACTGCACTGCAATTTAGACTCAATCTCATTTTATTAATAACTTTGAGCTTTTAAAACTTAATTCTTCCCAACTTCTCCCCCTTTTGTCATCAGACAAAAAGGTTCACAGAACATCATTGTCCAAATTTTTTGAAAACAAAACAAAACAACACAAAAAATTTTGGGGAACTTTGGAGAACAGGAGATCAGGACTTCCACTGATTTTTCCTTGATTCCAGGTACTTGCGATACTGGCCCAACAGAAATATCAAGTCATCAATGTCTTCTGTTGAAGGTGGAACTTGTGCAGGTGCAGTTCTTGATTCCTCATCTGTGGAGACAATGACATCTTCTGGCTCAGGAGAAAATTCAATTAGAGGCTGAGTGGATCTAGTTGGGGCACCAAAGAAATCATCAAACATATATCTCTGATGTGCCATGTTTTCTGTAATTGATCCCCCAGTAGCCGTCGCAGCCTTCTCAGCATCTGAGACCCCTGATGCTTCTTGCTCATAGAGTCGGAGATATCTTTCCCAGACTGTCCTTGCATCCTGTTCTGTTGCTTGACCAGTTCTGGACATGTACATCAGGAAGTCCAAATCAATGTTATCTTGTGCCCTCTTTGCCCAATCCTCTTCAAATCTAATAGGATTTGGCATTGGACTTTTGTTGATTTGCTTTCTGGGGAACTTGTCCTTGTTCCTGTCCACAAGTAGACCCTTGGTACTATCCTGTCAGGCTGCACCCTTATTGTTGTTGTTGCCTTGATCCTCATAGACAGAGGGACATTTAATCTATCCTGAAGCTGGAGTCCATCTGTTATATTTCTGATGATCATTCGGTCAAGGACTGAGAGGAATGGACCCATCTCTTCTGTAGTCAAAGGAGAGTACTTTGGCTTGTCGCAGTAGAGTCTCATCCTTGCATGTCCTGAAGAGCTGGATGATATGAATTTTGCTCTTATCTCTTCCAGGGACAAGTCTTTGTCTTTCTTCTTTTCCTCCTGAAGAGGAATTTCCATAGACTTGATCCCCTTGGTCAGGATAGTAGGCTTCCACACAGTGTAGACATAATCAGAAGGTTGCAGGGGTACTTCTGATATATCTTGGCTAGGAGATGGTGAGGATGGTTGAGATTGATCATGTGAGGGTGAAGGTGTATGTGTTTGGACAACATTGGACGGAGGTTCAATGTTAATAGGTGATGAGGGAGTGCGTTCAGGTGAGGCAAAGGGTGTAGGTGTTTGAGGTCTTGGTTGTGTGGATGATGGGGGTGAGAGAGGTTGAGTTTGTGTTTGGAAAGGTTGTTCTGTTTGAGGTTGTGTTTGAGGTGAGGGAATTGTTTGAGTGGGAGTTTGGGTTTCTGTTTGGGGTTCAGGGATTGGACGAATGGGTGAGGGAATGGACTCAGGAGTTTTCGAGATGGTGGCAACCACAGAAGCAGTTATCTCATCAACAGATTTGGCAGGATTAATGAAAACAGGTACCTCTCCCGTTTTCTCTTTAGCAGATTTGGTAGTGGACACTTTCCTTCCAGATCTGGCTTTCTTTGTTATGGGTCCAATGACCTCTGTTTCAGCTACCTTGGACTCAGAAGCTTTCCTCTTTTTGGTTGCCTTTTTAGCAGCAAGCTTGGCTCTTTTGAAGAGAAATTCTCCAACAGTAACTTTTAGAGAGAGAAAACAGTAACTTTTTCTTGAAAACTGGCGTAAATATCAAATGAGAAAACGGCTACAGAGCAGGTGGACAGTTTGTGATAAAAATATAGTATTATAAAAATAGCTTAGACTCAGCGCGGGAAGACTAAGAGGTAAAACCTTTAAGTCATAATAAAAATACTAAGTTCCCAAATATACTGACGTGTCCTATTGGATGCTAGTCATATTGGACTCTGACTCAGCTTGAGCATATTGGACACTAAACATCACTCTTTTATAAAGTGTATATTTAAATGCTTCCTTATAAAAGTAAATCTATCTACAGAGAGGGGTTTTGTAAATATATCTGCCTATTGATTTTCAGTACTAACAAACTGAATATCAAATACTCCCTTCTGTACATAGTCTCTAATGAAATGATGTTTAATTTCTATGTGCTTAGCTCTTAAGTGTAAGATTGGATTCTTAGACAAATTGATTGCAGCAGTATTATCACAAAGAACAGAAATCTTACTCTCGAAAATGTTGTAGTCCTCCAATTGGTGTTTAATCCATAAGAGCCGAGAACAACAACTTGCAGCAGAGACATATTCATTATCAACTGTAGATAATGCAATTGTGCTCTGTCTCCTGCTCATCCATGATACTAGATTGGACCCAATAAAATGGCATCCTCCACTAGTGCTTTTTCTTTCAAGCCTGTCTCCAGCATAATCAGCATCACAGAATCCTACTAATCTGTATTCATCCGATTTCTTAAATAACAAACCAAGATTAGTAGTCTCCTTCAGATATCTAAAGATTCTCTTAACAGCAGTTAAGTGGGAATCTCTAGGATCTGATTGGAATCTTGCACATAAACAAACACTAAACATGATATCAGGTCTAGATGCAGTAAGATACAAGAGAGATCCAATCATACCTCTGTATACCTTTTGATCTACCTTTTTATCTTTATCACTCAGGTTCGTTATGCAAGTTGGATGCATAGGAGTGTTCGTGGGCTTACAATCGTCCATATTGAACTTCTTTAGAAGCTCCTTTGTATACTTGGACTGATGCACATAAATCCCATCTTGAGTCTGTTTTACTTGAAGTCCAAGGAAGAATTTTAATTCTCCCATCATACTCATTTCAAACTCCTTCTGCATTAACTCAGAAAATTCTCCACATAGAGATTCATCAGTAGCACCAAAAATAATATCGTCCACATAAATTTGTACTATGATGAAATGTGTGTCTTTGGTTTTTCTGAAAAGAGTAGTGTCAACTTTTCCTCTTGAAAAACCATTCTCCATTAAAAAAGAATTTAGTTTTTCATACCAAGCTCGAGGAGCTTGCTTAAGGCCGTAAAGAGCATTTTTCAGTTTAAAAACATAGTTAGGAAAAGTTTGGTCCTCAAAACCAGGAGGTTGTTCAACATAGACTTCCTCTGTTATTATACCATTCAGAAAAGCACTCTTTACATCCATTTGATAAAGCCTCATATCATGTTGGGCAGCAAATGAAAGTAAGATGTGAATGGCTTCTATTCTAGCTACTGGAGCAAAGGTTTCAGTAAAGTCAATACCTTCCTGCTGTGAGTAACCTTGCGCAACTAACCTTGCCTTATTTCTCACCACTTTACCTTCCTCGTCCAATTTGTTTCTGAATACCCATTTGGTTACAATAATGGACTTATCTTCAGGTGGGGCTACCAGCGTCCAAACATCATTACGGTTGAATTGCTTCAGCTCCTCCTACATTGCTAAAATCCATCCTTCGTCCAATAGGGCTTCATCAATATTCTTTGGCTCCAACTTAGAGATGAATGCAACATCAGTTTGTTCTCTGAATGTGGACCTTGTTCTGACTCTATCATTCGCATTTCCACTGATTTGATCTTTAGGATGATAGGTTTTGAAGAGCCAGCTTCTTCTTCTTTCTGGATTGGACGCATCCTCAGTTTCTGCGTCTGATCCATCTTCTTCATTTTTAGGTGATGCTTCTTCACCTTCTTCTTGTATTCTCATATCTGCAAGAGAATCACTTAGCTCTGACAATTCTTTGTCAGGCTTTTTGTCATTGAATTTTATATGAATTGACTCTTCAACAATCAAGGTTCTAGAGTTATAGACTCTGTAAGCCTTGGAAGTTTCAAGTAACCCAGAAAAATTCCATTGTCAACCTTGGAATCAAATTTCCCAAGTTGATCCTTAGTATTAAGAATAAAACATTCACATCCAAACGGATGAAAATATGAAATATTGGGTTTTCTTCCTTTCCACAATTCATATGGAGTCTTTTTCAATATAGGCCTTACATATATTCTGTTTTGTAGATAACAGGCAGTGTTTGTAACGCCCCTTTTTCCCCCAAGGAACGTCACGTGAAAAACTAAAACTTAATGCGGAAAATCGTCTTTCATAAATCAAGGTTACCAAAAATGGTGGCTAATTTTTTTTTTTTAAAGTTCTTATCCGCAAGATTTCTCACATCACATTTAGCCATCCAGAAACTCAGAAGAAAAGAAACATCACACGTATATACATATTATCAAGTCAATGTACACAAGTCTTGCGCTCGCAAGTATAGTTATAAACCACAATAGAGTTGCCAAAATACAACAACCTGACATAAGGAAAATAAAGCGATAAAACTAAACCTAGGAAAAATAGTAAAACCAAAGGGTGTGTCAAATACACAACACTAAACATGTACATCCTAAACCCTAGGCTGGTCGCTAACAGACAACCTACAACCTAGCACTAGACACCTCCCTGCCTAGAGACCTAAGACGATGACGTCTCCTCGGGGTCCTCCTCTGGATCCTCCTCATCTTCAGACTCGGACTCCACAAGCCAACCGCATCCAGGCTCTTCTCTGACCTTCCTTTTCTCCCTCCCTGCATGTCCTGATGGTCTGACAGAAGTGTCAGAAGAACAGTGAGCAAAACGTCCAGAAGGTGCGACGGTTGGAACAGGAAGTGTCGGCCTCACAGTCTCGGGTGATGGAACTAGTGTCACCGGTGGAGCCATCCTTGGTAAGCGTGCCCTCTCCAAGGAACTCTTCCTTGGAGTGCGACGAATCAGTCGACAATGGTTAGATACTGATTCGGCTATCCGCTGAGATGTAGGCCTCTGATCCTCCCTCGCCTCACTCCTAGGCGGCGCCGTGGGCGGAACTCTAGCCTCCCGGTTCTCCAAAGTGATACTGCGTGCAAAGGGTGCATCTCCCAGCCAGTAGCGCATCCTCTCGACGGGTATGTAAACGTCCAAAACCATGTCCCTCTCCAAAACCTCTTCGGGGCCCAACACCCCTCCTCTAGTCCTAACCACGTGTCCAGTCACAATGGCCCATTGGGAGATGGGATCGTAAGTCCATCCCCCACCATCGGCCTCACGAGGCCTAAAACTCTCCCTCACTCGGGCAACCAGAAGTCTCAGAGTAGACATCTACGCGTAACGTACAGAAAATAACAGAAAAACACGCAAGGGTGAATTTCTTTGCACAATTTGAAATCCACTGAAAGGGTGTATATGAAAAATAAAATACTACATAATACATTCCAAGAATATATATATATATAGAATTACTCTTTCGCAAATCTTTATCTAAGATATCCAATAATCAACAAGAGACACGTCATCAAGTTAAACACACACATAGCATTCTAGCATAATGCATGTCACTTCAATATCTCTTCAATACAGCTCAAACCGTCCTCCGTTCGCAATCCCCCAAGCTGGATTGTGGCTCAAATTTGGCAAAGTCAATCATCGAATGCAATTGACATCTATATACATATTGCACAATCCTCCATGCTGGATTGTGGCAATGACATCTACATACGTTCCGCACAATCCTCCAAGCTGGATTGTAGCAACGTCATCTACATTTATTGCACAATTCCTCCAAGCTGGATTGTAGCAACATCTATATTTATTACACAATCCTTCAAGCTAGATTGTAGTAAAGACATCCACATTTATTGCCAATTCCTCCAAGCTGGATTGTAGCAACAACCTCTATATTTATTACACAATCCTCCAAGCTGGATTGTAGTAAAGACATCCACATTTATTGCACAATCCTCCATGCTGGATTGTAGCATGACCTCAATATATATATTGCACAATCCTCCAAGCTGGATTGTAGCACTGACAGTTATATTTGCACACACATTACAAGATAATTAATGCGGTCCCTCGTCTTAGGGTTTTTCGTCGCCACGTGTTAGCTTTCATCCAACACCGTGTAATATTATTGTCCTCAAGACTTTATCGTCGCCACGTATTGATCCTCGTTCAATAGCGTGTAAAAGCGTTTATTTAAAAACATAAGTTTTATGGAAAGTTTCTCTTTGAAATTAAAGCTCTTCCTTAACTTTAACTCTCAAATCCTCATTACTATTTTCTTCCCACTTCTCTTTGTAAAAAGATTTAATTCAAAATCTTAGTTAATTGCTTTGATAACTTTACTTACATTCTTTTCCTTTTAAGTATTTAAAAATATAACCCTCAAAATATTCTGTTCCACATTTCAGCCCCTATTTTTCGTAAAATTAGGTTTCTGGCCCAAAATGCCCAGACTTCGCGTTTCTGCCCCAAAACTTTTGTAAATTATGTTTTTGACCCAAAGTGCCCAGTCTTTGCGTTTCTGCCCCAAACTTTTGTAAATTATATTTTTGGCCCAAAGTGCCTAGACTTCGCTTTTTGCCCCAAAACTTTTGTAAATTATGTTTTTGGCCCAAAGTGTCCAGATTTCGCATTTTTGCCCCATAATTCCAGAAATTTATATTTTTTGCCCAAAAGCACCCAGAATTCGTTTTTAACTCCTTAAAAATCTGAAATTTGATTTTCTCCCTCATTAATTGATTTTCTAGCTCACTTAGAATTTTATGGATAACAAGGATTTAGTATGAAATTGATTTAAGACTTATGATTAGAAACTTGATGAAATTTATCTAATTAAGTGTTATCTTTGAATTCTAATTAATTCATTTGGAAAACTTTTTCATTAAAGCTTTTAAACCCTCTTCCCACACTTAATCAAATATTTTCAATCCAATCCCAATCACATTGAATTAAAACATATGAAACATCCAAGAATCAACATTCATCAATTAGGCAAGAACACAACCAAGCCATAAATCAAACATGCACTCAAAGTAATCATTCATAACATATTAACATACATCATGAATACAGCATATAGCATACTTCACCAAGCATACACTTAGGCATCCAAAATCACCCCAAAGCATACATATGATTTTTCCAACAACATATAGGCTTATCAAAAATTATCATGCCTCAACCAAAATCATACTTTAACTCATATACATAAATATATAAAATTACATATTACTAATAGAATGAAACTCATTCAAACACCCAATATGAAAACTCAAGTCCTTGAGTTTTTTCATGAAACATACAACATACACCATACACATACACATCTTTCCCAACTTATTGAGAAAATCCCCTTACCTCTTGAAGCACTTAAAGAAAGATCACCAAGGGGTCTTCTTGCCAACAAGCCACCAACACCAACACCAAGAGATCTCCTCACCACCTTGATGCTCCAACACTTACAAAATCACCCTTTTTCAAAATATATAACACACATAATCATAAAAATATGAGTTTTATGAAAATATACAAACCCCAAAATATAGAAATCTTGAGTAGAAAAATACTTACTCAAGGCTTGAAGGAAAAGAGCTCAAGAAGGATTTCAAGCTTATAGGTTCTAAGGGTTTGAACCTAAACCAAGAAAAAGCTTACTTTTAGTGAAATGAAGAACTCAAGCTTTCATGGAAAAATGAAAGTGGTGGAAATGAAAAAATGAAAGAAGTTTATGGATTAGAATGATGATCCAAACCTTTTTTGTGAAGCTTGAATGGCTAGAACTCAAGAAATCACAAAGCTTTAGTTATGGAATCAAGCTTTGGAAAGGAGAGAAAATGGAGTTTTGCAAGATGAGGAAGATGAAGTGGATGAAGAAATGAATCTCTCTCTTCCCTATCCTACCCAAAAACTCGGCTAGCCACTCCAAGGTATGGGGGAAGCATGGCTTGAGTTGATTTATTCACCTACTCCATTCTTTAATTTGAAAAAAATAAAATAATAAGCCTTTGACTCACACTTGACTTTGGGATATTTTCATGACCACATTTTTGGCACTACTACTCGCCCAAGACACCAAAAAATTGGTGGGATTATGTCCCATCATGTTAGGGTTTAATCGGTAGTTCAAAGTAGTAAAAACACGCGGTTTTATAACTCCTTTTTAGATAAATATTTTTATAAAATAAATAAAATCATGAGAAATCAATTTTATGACTTGAATATGATATAGAAAAATTTAGAAACTCAAAACTAAATTTTTGGACTATTTTTCATGTCCCGGTTGCGTCCGGTTTACCCGTAAAGCACCAAACACGGGTAAAATAAAGTTTTTCTGAAAAATTTCTAGAAAAATTTGTAAAAATAAAAAATATTATAAAAATGACTTTTGGTTCGTTAAAATATTATTTTGGAGTAAAAATGACCTCCAGAAAAATACTGTACCCTATCCCCGCATTAGGAGAGAATGCGGTTCCCGCAAATACTCAGTTTTGCGAACTCTACTACTCTCGACTCCTCTAAAATAAATCTAAGATATTACTATCACTATCCTCACCTCAAGATCCCAAAAATATTAATTAAATAATTTTAATTAATTTAAAGAAGATTAAAAATCAATAAAAACTATTTAAAAATGAGGGTGTTACAGTGTTTACTGCTTCAGCCAAAAACCTCTTAGAGGTTGAGTGATCATTGAGCATGGACCTGGCCATCTCTTGTAAAGATCGATTCTTTTTCTCCACCACACCATTCTGTTGAGGTGTTCTAGGTGCAGAGAAATTGTGAAGGATTCCATTCTCTTCATAAAATCTCTGGAAGTTTGCATTTTCAAACTCATCTCCATGATCACTTCTAATAGAGTTGATACAAACTCCTTTCTCATTTTGGACTCTCTTACAGAATATAGTAAAGACTTTGAAAGACTCATCATTGTGTCCAAGGAATTTAACCCATGTCCATCTAGTATAGTTATCAACTATAACTAGTCCATATTTCTTTCCATTCAAAGAAACAGTTTGAGTGGGTCCAAACAAATCCATATGTAAAAGTTCCAAAGGTCTAGAAGTGGAAACAATATTTTTGGAATTAAAAGAGTTTTTCACTTGTTTCCCTTTCTGACATGTTTCACACAGAACTTCAGATTTGTACACAAGATTTGGTAATCCTCTAACGAGGTTATGCTTATTTAGCTTTGAGATGGTTCTCAAGCTTGCATGACCAAGTTTCTTGTGCCATATCCATTGTTCATCCTTTAAGGATGTGAAGCATGAGACATTTTGTTTGGACAGATTTTCAAAATCAATTTTGTAAACATTGTCCTGCCTCTTTTCTTGAAAAAGTATGGACTTATCAGAGTTTCTAACTATACATTTATCCTTATTAAAGGAAACATCAAATCCACTGTCACACAATTGACTTATGCTAAGCAGATTATGTTTGAGTCCTTCAACCAATAAGACATTTTCAATAGAGGGAAAAATATGCTTACCAATTTTACCTATCCCAACTATTCTGCCTTTCTAGTCTCCTCCAAAGGTGACCCAGCCCTTTGATCTAGGTTTTAGGTCTTGGAACATAGACCTTTCTCCTGTCATGTGTCGTGAGCAGCCACTGTCCAAGTACCATGATTGGGTTGTCTTCCTCCCATCAAGCATATCTGCAACAGAAATTATCATACTTTTAGGTACCCAGATTGACTTGGGTCCTTTCTTGTTAGTCTTTGGTTTGCGTCCAGGCATGTTCCTCTTGTTATGGACGCATGTCGAGGTGACATGTCCAGCCTTTCCACAATGACCATAGTTTAGATTAAATTTGGAAGAACTTTTAGAAAACTTTGGTTTTTGGTTTTTGGTTTTTCTCGTTCCTTAGGAACATAACCCAAACCACTTTAGTCAGAAGGTTTTCTCTGAATTTTTAGAATTTGATCAATTTTTTCAGAGCTACTGACAAATCTGGACAATCGTCCAGTGAGTTCATTTACTTCTTGTTGAAGTACTTGTACTTCACAGGAAGTATTGGACTCAAAATCTTTTTGAGATTCATCTTTAAGTTTACTTACTTGAAGTTTCAACTCATCATTATCTGATTTGAGTACTTTGTTTTCTAAAGTAAGCTTTTCAAAATCTTTAGTTATGAGAGAAAACTTTTTCTTTAAAGACCTATACTCATCAGATAGAATGGATGATTCTCTAAGAAGATCATCAAAATTACTTCTTAGTTCAGGATAAGAAAGTACCTCTTCTTCATCTTCACTGTCAGTTGAAGGCAGGCTTGCCATCAGGCAAAGATTTGCTTCTTCCTTATCCTCCTCATCCTCATCATCAGAAGAGTCATCAAGATCTTCCCATGTTGCCATGAGACCTTTCTTCTTCTTGAAGAACTTTTTCTTTGTCCTTTCAGCATCAGGACAATCTGCCTTGTGGTGACCTGGTTTCTTGCAGCCATAACACGCTACTGGACTTTTCTCCTTTTGCTCAGCTTCCTTTTGTGGAAATCTTCTGTTGAACTGCTTCCTTCTGAAGCCACCTTTTCTTTTCCACATGGACTTTATTTTCTTGGAGATGAAGGAAAGTTCATCATCATTTGAACCTTCTTCTCCTTCTGAGCTACATGACTCTTCTTCTGAGTCATTTGCCTTTAAGGCTTTTGAAGTGCTTTCTTTTTGAGCTTTAAGAGCAATGGACTTTGCCCTTTTTTCTGTTCCTTCTTCTTTGAGCTCAAGCTCATGCACTTTGAGTGAGCCTAGGAGGTTCTCCATAGCAAGAGTAGAAAGATCTCTTGCTTCTTGTATTGCAGTTACCTTAGGTCTCCATTGTCTTGGCAGACTCCTTAGGATTTTCCTTATGTGATCCTGGGTTGTGTAGATTTTTCCCAGACATCTCAAGTTGTTGATGACTGTTTGGAATCTTGCCAACATCTGATCAATTGTCTCGTGATCCTCCATTTTGAATAGTTCATATTGATGAACTAGCATGCTGATTTTGGACTCACGGACCTGAGTTGATCCTTCATGTGCCAAAGCTAGAGTATCCCATATCTCTTTGGCAGTGTTGCAGCTGTGTACCTTGTCATATTTTGATTTTGTAATGGCACACATTAAATAATGCCTGACCTTTGAATTCAACTGGAACCTTGTCCTCTAATCTTGTGTCCACTGAGCTCTAGGTACCGGTTGCCCTGCTTCACCTACTGGAGCAGTGTAACCATTTTCAACGACATCCCACATGTCGATATTTTGTGCGTCAAAGAATGTGATCATTCTTTGCTTCCAATAGTCATATTCGTCTCCATTGAACAGTGGTGGCCTGTTCACAGCTTGTCCTTCGTTTTCCATGGATCTTTACTTCTCTGCACTGTTAGGTGCTCAACCCCTAAAAACCAGACTCTGATACCAACTGTAGGTAACAGGATGAAACACAAGAAGGGGGGTTGAATTGTGTTTCTAAGCTTTTAAAACTTTTCGCAAAACGTTGGACGCTGGTTATGAAAATGTTGGACGCACAGCGTATTTGAGTTATTGGACGCACAGACAAGTTGGACGCAGAAACGTCCACTTAGTTTAAAACAAGTTTTCTTGTGCGATTAAAGCGTATGAATAACTTGTTGAAATAAATTCAAATTCAATCCCCTCAGTTAGTATATACAAATAAATTAACAGAGATAAGGGATAGAGAAATAGACACAAGTGTTTATCCTGATTCACCATTTTCTAAGAGTTACGTCCAGTCCCTTCAAACTAGAGAGATTTCACTATCAATCTAGATAGAATACAAGTATTCTTCAATAGCCTCTTCAGGCCTTACAACAAGTATTATTTGCACACCTAGCCTCTCCAGGCTCAAACCCAAGTATTTTTTGTACACAGCCTCTCCAAGCTATATCCCAAGTATTCTTTTACAGACAAGCCTCTCCAGACTCAAACAAGTATTCTTTCTAATCAAACCTCTCCAAGCTCAACCAACTCAAAAGAGTGTTTTAACTTAAAGTGTTGTCTAACTCACACAAGCGAGAATATGAAAAACTTAAGCACTTCGAGAGTTAAGCAAACTCTCTTTTACAAGAAGATAGAAATAATACAAGACTTTCTAGAGTAAAACAGAGTATGACAATATTTGCACAACGATTCGACTCTTTCTTTTTCTTGGCTTAGTCTCTTGTATTCTTCTTCTTGTTCACAGTATTTATAGGTTTTGATGAAGCTTCGGACTTGTTCTTCGAATAGCTCAGCTTCAGCCTTCATAAATATTACCGTTCTTTAATAGCATTAAATGCTATTTTTCCGTTACTCCGAGGAGTTCTACTTCAACATATTTTCTGTGTTTCTTTCTCCTAGGTCGGAAGCAACTTGTACTCAATATCTCAACTTACCAAAGGTTAATAGTAACACTTTATTGAGACAAAGAGAATACACTGTGTAAAGAAAAAGGTGCGTTCAGAGAGATACAAAATTGATCAAAGTAAATTCTCTCTCTTAGTACACTTTCCACAGTGCTTTATGCTTTTCATTTAATGCACGTTCAAAAACGTTGACAATGTTGTACAGAAAAAGCATTGTATACAGCTATTTATTTCAAATCATTTGCTCATTAAATATGTCTCATATTAAATGTAAGAGCAATAAATAGCTTGTGAAAAAATCTGCGTTTTGGACGCAACATGTACAACAAATTGGACTTTCTGTTCTCTTACCAAATGGACGCATATCTTTGCTTACCATTTGAACGTGAAGCATCTTAGATCAGATGGATGCATATTCATTACTTACCATATGGACTTATGACTTTGCTTCTCAAGGCGTATATCTTCATGATGATTATTGGACGTTTATCAGTTCTGCTTCTTTGGACGCAAAACACCATTGGACGCATTGCTCTCAGAGTCCATTGGACAATACTTACCCGAGGTCAAGTATCAGAGTCCATTGGACGATCTACTCTTGGACCGTACATATGTTTGCCAAAGTGACACTGGATGATGGACTTATCTTGTTGTACCTACAAGAGCTTGTTAGTAGACTTTGTAAAATCCTTAATAATCATTGCTATCATCAAAACTATTTAGGGAATTTATGCATTAAAAAATGCTTCTAAACAATTTGGTTCCAACAGTTAAGACCTAATTAATGAAAATGAGCAAAATTATATTTTTGGATCAATTATAAAGCTTTTGAAAGCATGAACAAACACCCTTGAGCTTTCTACTACTCCAATTGCTCTTCACTCTCAAAAGACAATAACTCAACATCAAGCTATTGATCATCCAAACATTCAACAAGACATAAAGCAAGATCTTCACACTCCACATATAGTAAGATCATCACACACCAAACATAGAGCAAGATCATCACACACAAGACAATTATTTGTCCACCACCAAGAACAATCCACATCAAAGACAAATCAATCTCAATCACACAAAATCCAAGCAATCCAAACCCATCTATCAAGCATGAATATATATATATCTCTTGAGTCATCCAAGCCATATGAACACAAGAGTACTTACCTTCATGATCAAAATATACTTTAATTAAATTTACAAGCTTCTTGCACAAACCACAACAAACATACTACACATACATCATCCAAACCCTAATAACCATGTATGAGAAAATCTCCCCTTACCTTTTCCTCTAGCTTGTGAAAGAAAAGCCCTTGCTCCTAGCCGTTCTTCTTCTTCTTCTTCTTCTTCTTGATTATCTCCTTCCAAATCAAACATAACACATCCAAATACCAAATAAGTTTACTCATCCCATGGACAATCTTTAGCACATGAAAGAAGAACTCAAATTTAACTAAACACAACCCCAAGCTCATAAGCCATGAAGAAGACAACAAAAACTTAATCTATGGAGTTCTTATGAAATACCTTGGTAGCTTGAGGATCCTAAAATCAAGAACAAACTTGTGAAAATTTGATTATTTTTTAGTGGAAACTTAGAGAGAAAAGTATGTGAAATCTTTGTAGTTTGAGAGTAAAAATGGAAATATGAAGCAAGACTCCCTCTTCCTCTTTCCTTCAACTCGGCCACTCCCTCTCTTTTCTTCTTGTCCAAGTTTTTTTTTTCAAGACCATCATAACCAAGAAATGAGTCATTAGTAAAATTAATCAAAGATTTTTCTTATTGGTTAAAAATTATGAGTCAGTATATTTTAGAATTTTCCACACCCTTCTACACTAGTCAAGGGGCGGTGCAGCTGGTCCAAGGGCAAGGTAAGTAATTTTTTTTACTACTTTTAACCATGGTAAAAGATAAATAAAAGTAAGAAAAATGTGGTAACTTTTGTATTTCATGGTAAAAATTGTCCAAAACTAACCTATTGAGGTAAAAACTCTCATGACTCTTAAAATAGGTCCAAGACCACAAAATTAAGATGCTTAAAAAGTATTGGTTCATAAAAATCAAGTTTAAAAACAATACGGTAATTTTTTCGGTTTCACCGTACCCGTAAATTAGGGTTAAACTGCACTGTCTCTGAAAAATCCTAGAAAATTTTCAAAAATCATAAATATTGTAAAAACACTATTGGTTACTCTTTTATTTGATTTTGGATCATTTTCTAAGCTTTTGGCAACTATCTGTTCTCTCGTTTACCCTGTTCCTCAGTCTACAGGGACCAAAACAACAATTCTTAATCTGCTATTCTAAAAATTTCAAAAATAAATCTAAAATTCTAAAATAATATAAAACATCATTTGGCTACTCCAAAAATATTTCTTAACTTGTTCTGGTCTCCAAACCAACTCGCAGTTCAACCTAGTCATACTACAGGGACCAAAACAGTAATATTTTTATCCGTTTCTTAGAAAATTCTTGAATAAATTTATAAAATCCTCAAATATTGTAAAATCACTATTTGAATCTTCAAATCTCTTTTTTATCCTCAATCTAGGGTTTCTACTTCACAACTCAACCAATCCGTCTATCTACCGTAACCAGAATTCCGTATGTATCTCAACATCCGACTTAAACTACTGATTTCTAACATTAGGAAAACTTTATCTATGAAATTAATCTTCCTAAAATATATCTAACATGCACAAAGCACATATCACACACATAAAATAAAAAAATTAAAATAGGCTAAAAAATTAGGGACGTTACACTCCATGGAGACTTTTCTTCCTCAACTCCATTTGAGCGATTGACTGTGGCATGTACCTATCATAACAAACCAGTTTAGTCCTCTTTTTTCAAGGTGCCTGGATTACCCACCAGCTCCCTTTTCATGGACGGGGTTTTACAGTAATCGGTATATCCACATTTAAAATTTTATTACCATATTATGAGATAGGCCAGTCAGTCAGATTTATCCAAGTCAGACATACGATTTCTCGGCTCATTGGGAGTCACCACACAGCCATCGAGACTTACGTAACCTGGATAATCCCAATAGACAATTGTGGCCCAACTGTGCTCTATTCACAATGTAACATCTTGGCTGCTTTTCGGATCGACGACTGTCCCCACACACCAACATGGGTCTTTTCAGCATGTTTTGTCCTCACTCACATGCTTTCTAGGAAACTTCCCAGAAGGTCACCCATCACGAAATTGCTCCAAGTCAAGCACGCTTAAATGTGGAGTTCTTAAGTGATAGGCTACCGAAAAGAAGATGCATCTTGTTGGTATGTGTAACACCACTTTCTCAGGAGGCATTACACTTCGTAACTGAACCTCTAATGCGAAAATTAAATATTTCTTCCAATTCTTCTTTCGCAAAACGCTGTCAAAATTTATTTACTTTTCACAAATGGATTTTCTCTGTCAATTTTTTTCTCTTACAAAAGAAATACTTATGAAAATAAACACCAACTAGAAAACAACATAGGAAATAAAACGTATTCATTTATAATAGAACATACCATATACAAGAAATTCTTTTCCCAAACCAGTACAGACTCCCTATGCTGGTTAAACACTAAGAACTTCTGCAAGAAGCTCAAGTAAGAAAAACTCCAATAAAATGAGGACTCGCACGTCCTTCTACTTGGTTGACATGTCTTCAATGCACGTCTCGTTCTTCGAGTCATGTCTAGTCCACTCAGCTAGTAATCAATCTATATGAATCATGTCCCGAAGGGCACAAAACATATAGGCAAGGGTGAGTTTCTCCCAAAGTCACAATCACGAAATATACATAGTAAAAGGAAAAATACTACTTATTATACTTCAAAAATAAGCAGATATCATTTGAAAACTTTTCCCTAAGTTCACAAAATTACCCAAAACACATCATCACGAAAATCACCCATTTAGATCCAAACAATATGCATGACACTTCAGTCATCTCTCATCACACCGGTGGACTGCTCCATGGAGACTTCTCTTTCCTCAACTAAGTAGAGCGATATAGCGGTGCTTGTACCTAACATAAATGCAACCTGACCATCTCTTAGCCCTCGTTGTCATTTATTCGGTATGGCCCATTGTGCTAACTCGTGCACCATATCATAAATAAGGCAAGCCGGTCAGGATCATTCAAGCCGGGTATATTACTCTTCTCGGCACAAAGAGATTCCCCTCAATGCCATTGAGAATTTCATGACCTGAACGCCCTCAAAGACTTATAGTCAGACTATGCTTATTCTCAATCCATCACTTTAGGATTGTATACTCTCATCATAGCATAAAGCTAGCCTGGCAAAAGCCAATATCTCAAATGCATATGACAATACAATTCATACACACATACAAGGAGAATAATGCAATCCTTCATTTAGGATTTTCATCGCCACGTGTTAGCTCTCTCCCAACACCGTGTAGTATTATTCCTCGAATCTTCAACTCGCTACGTGTTGACCCTCTCTCAACAACGTGTAAAATTTTAAGTTAACATCGCCACGTTTGGACTCTTTTCCAACTACGTGTGGGGCTCTTCGCATTTATAAAAATGCCCCTTACTTCTTATTATTTATTAAAACCACACAACTTTTTATAATTACATTTTGACCCCAAAACGTCCATATTTCTATTTTTGTCCCTAGACTTTCAAAATTACGATTTTGACCCCAAAAGTCTAGATTTTGACTTTTCACCCCAAAACTTCTAAAAATTACACTTTTGACCCCAAACCCTTTAAAATCAAAAATTTCACTTTTCTTCTTGGATTTTATTAAATTCTCCAATACCAATATTTTTAAACCTCAAAATTTAATTACCCATCTATGAAACTTAATTATTTAGCTTTGGATTTTCAAAAAGATTAGTTACACCCATTTTATTTCCTTTTTGCAAATAATTGTCTAATCTTGTTGATTAAAAGCTTACGTGTTAAACTTGATATAAATGGAACTTCCAAAACTTCTTTATTTTACGAAAAATCCCATTAAAGTCCATTGGAGACTTATTCAAAAGAATTAATTAGTAAAGTCCAAAATGAAACTTTGGCTTACATGTAAATCAATTTAGTCTTTGTCTTTAAAATACTTTTTGCTATAGAGTCCTCTACTTCCTCTTCCATGATGCTTGGGTCATTTGTTTTATTTTCCTCTTGATTATATTTACCCAATCACAACAAACATCACATACACATAATAAATAAAGCATAACACTACTTTAAATATTACAATCATCCCAAATGGATCAAATGAATCACAAATAATTAAATACACTCAATCACTTCAAGACATACCATTTTCTCATACACAATCAAGAGAACAATCCTATAACAAAACACAAGATTTCTACCATACAAAAACCATAGAGTTAACACATGCCAAAATTTACATTTTTAATAAATCCAAGCATACACACACATTTTCCTTATTAGGTAAATTTCTTCACTCTTCATTTTTAATCCAAGTCTTTTATAAAAACATACATAGTATTAAAATTCTAAAAATCCTCATACAAAAACCATATAGCTAAAAATCTTAGCTTAGTGATTTAAACACATCAAGGATGGTTTAACCACTCAAATCAAAGATGAAACTCAAGGTTATTGAGTTGTCATCATGCCACCCAAATCATACAACACAAAACTACATAAAAATTATGTCTTTTAGAAGAACATGCCCTTACCTCTTGAAGAGAAGCTTTACACACTAGAATCCACTTTTCGTAGCTTGTAGCTCCAAGACTAGAAATCAAACCCTTCCTAGCTTTTTTCTTCAAATGCTAGTAACAAAACCTCTTAAAGACATACAAAACATGAGCATAAAAACAAAACCTTTATGAAAAATACCCAAATCCTAAAATCAAAAACTTGAGAAAGTGATCACTTACTCTTACTCTTGATGGAAAAAGGACCAAAAGGATGATCAAGCTCCTTGGTTCCAAGAAGTAGAACCTAAAGCCAAAAATAAGAATTTTCTTGAAAAGCTTGAACAAAAACATGATCCATGAACTACAAAGTGAGTATCATGGAAAGATAAGAAGGATTTATGGTTTAGAATCACAAACCAACCTTGTTTGATGAAGCTTGATGGATCAAAAACTTGAAAACTCAAAGAAAAGCTTAAGAACCAAAAATGGAGTTTGGAGAGAAAATGGAGTGTTTTCTTTGGAAGCTAAGATGAAAGTGAAGAAGATGAATTTCTCTCTCTCCTTTCCCTTGTCTAATTTCGGCTGGAGCAAAAGAAATGGAGGGCCAAGATTAGCTTTGGTACAAGTGGTATTATCTTGGAATAAATTAAGAGTTAAAGGTGTTTTAATATTTCTTCCAACCAAGACTTTTAAGACAAGAGCACATGGGCATAAAGCACCATTTTGGGGCTGAATTTTCGTGCAGCAGCTGGCCATCCAAGTGGGAGGAAAATATCTTCAAAGTTAGGGCTTGTTTGGTGAAGCACAAGTGGGAAAAATGCCTAATTAATAATCTATTTTGTAATAAATACTTCTCTAAATAAGTGATTAATGGAAAAATCATTTTTGAGACCCAGTATTAATATAATAAAGTTTAGAAACTCAAAACTAAATTATTGAACATTTTCTGATACCCCGATTGCTCTACGGTTACCCGAAACGTGTTAAAACGGCTAAAAATAAAATTTTTCTGAAAAACTCTAGAAAAATTCTCAAAAATCCAAAATATTAAAAAAAATAACTTTTGTATCGTTAAAGTATTTTTTTGACTCAAAAAGGGTCTTCGGAAAAATATAAAACCTTCGACGTTTGCAAACCGAGTCACGGTTTACGCTATTTTTCAGTTTTTCGAGTTCTTCCAATTTCTACCCATCTAAAAATCATAAATAATCCAAAAACACTAATGATATCCCTAACTTTCCATTTGGATAATTTCTTAGCCCTCTGGTAATTATCTGGTCATTACGTGTCACGTATTTCATTCTACAGGGACTAAAACTGTAATATCTTTATCCTAATCCCAGAAAATTCCAAACTAAAATTCTAAAATCCTTAAATAATATAAAAATATTATTTGTCTCTTTAATTCCTCATGGCAGTATTGTCTGCGCCTTCAAATCAATATAATCTTATTTCTCCGTCTATAACTAGAATCGCTTTCTGTTGAAATTTCCAATTTTGACTCAAAATCCTAATTGCTTTAATATGGGTGACTATAATCATGATATTTCATTTTCTAATACCATCTTATAATACGTAATTTGATCTACTCACTCAGTGTCATAGAATTAACTACGGATCTAAAAATGCAGGTGTTACAGTATGCGTAGTACCAATCAATTCAATTAAACTTTCCTCAACTGTACAGTCCCATACCTGCACGGTTTCAGAATTCCTCTCATTCGGGTATGATTTCGGTTCATTCATGTACCCCTTCGCCTAGAAGCCTGCTAGGAGCCGCTCCTTGTCTGTGCCTCTCTGCACCGGCGATCACTCCCCGCCCTCGTCGGCCTCAGGGTGTCACATGCCCACCAGCTTCCGCTTGGTTCGTCCCCGAACCATACGGTACTGGGAGAGGACCGACTCTGATACCATTTGTAATATCCTGGTTGCTTTTCGGATCGACGACTGTCCCCACACACCAACACGGGTCTTTTCAGCATGCTTTATAGGAAACTTCCCAGAAGGTCACCCATTACGAAATTGCTCCAAGTCAAGCATGCTTAACTGTGGAGTTCTTAAGTGATAGGCTACCGAAAAGAAGATGCATCTTGTTGGTATGAGTAGTACTAATCAATTCTATTAAGCTTTCCTCAACTGTACAGTCCCATACTTGCACAGTCTCAGAATTCCTCTCATTCGGGTATGATTTCGGTTCATTCATGTACCCCTTCGCCTAAAAGCCTGCCAGGAGCCGCTCCTTGTCCGTGCCTCTCTGCACCGACGATCACTCCCCGCCCTCGTCGACCTCAGGGTGTCACACACAACCCTCCATCCAGATTGTAGCTCAAAATGGCACAAGACCCAAAACATCTTTATGCAAATGACAATTCGATTTGCAACCAAAAGAATCAAGTTCAAGCCACAACTTTTTATCAAAAATCCAACAAAACATTTGCTTCATCTTTATGCAACAACGCTTTTTACAAAAACTCTCATTTCTCTCTAAATGAGTTTCTTAGGCCCTTGACCTATCAAGAAAATATCTTCTCGAAACAAAACATATCTAAACGTCTTTAAATCACCTCATTAAAGTATTGACTTTTCATGACAATTCCTCTTGAAATATCTTTTAACAGTCATTTTAAATTTAACTCTCACTTTTAATTCTCAACTTTACTTGTATCAGTTGCCTCTTACTTAAGTCTTTCTCTTAAATCCTTAGATACAATCTTTATTTATCTTTTTAAAAAAATATCCCTTGTTGTACAATATTTCATAAAAATATAAATAAAATATCCTTGATATTATAAATTTAAAATAAGATTTTTTTGTTAAAAATACTTTAATTTAGAAGCTTTTAGACGTAATTTCAAAAAAAATATGAATTTAGAAAAATTCTTTATTTTTTAGAAAAACCTGACGCTTTCACAGGTGTGAAATTGTTTACAGCATGGGTGTGAACGAGTCTGTTTCCAATTTTCGAAATTTTACAGAAATTGATTTTTCTTATGTTTTGAAAAGTTTTCACACCAAGGGTGTGAATGTCACTGTTATATCAATAAAAGTGAACTTAGATCTTTGTTTAAAACATATTAATTTATTGCAAAATAACACACTATTAATAAATCTTTTAATTTTATAAATCATTTTCAGGACTTAGAAATGAACCCCTTTAGAGACTTAGTTGATTTCATCACTTAGATCAAGTTGTTACTTTTATTGTCTTTTGTACTTTAGATTTATGAATTTGGTCCCTTGATTTATATAATATTATTAGTCCTTATCTTTTAAAAAATCATAACATCAAATCTCATGTATTACTTAAACAAGCAATACCAAAATCTCAACTCTTGATAGTAAGTAATATCCAATTAAAATTAACATGTGTTTACAACACCCCAATCATATATCTTTTCAAATAATGACAATATCAAATCACAAACATTAATTTTAAGCATTAAATAATAGCTTCAAGTAAATAAACCTTAAAACTTTAAATAAATTAAAGCAACAAGGAAATTAAATAACATAGGGACTGGAGCAAAGACCAAGTCCTAAATAAATAAAATAAAAATAGCATAAAGCAATAAGGTCTAGAACAAGGACCAGTCCATAATTAAAATGAAATAAAAATGACATAAAGCAATAAATAAACTAAAATAAATGACATAAATTATAAAGACTTAGAGAAGGATAAGTCCGTAGATAAATAAAATAAAGCTAAAAGGCCTGGAGTAAGGACTAGGCCATAAACAAATAAAATAAGATAAAAGCAAGGGACTTTAAATAGGACTAGTCCATAAATAAATCAATTAAAAATATAAACAACTTAAAACTTCAAATATAACAAACTTGAAAGAAATATCAAGAAAAGTACTATAAGCATATAAACACATTTTTTTAAAAAACTTAAATCACTTAAGCAATAAGAAGCACATAAGTAAACACTTATGTGACTCTCATAATTAACTTGCTTAAGAAATTTTCCCTTACCACTTTTCTTTTAAAGACTTGTCTAGTTTGGATGGCTTTCTAATCTTTTTCCAAGAGCTAATCACCATACATGTTCATGAAACAAAAGAACATAGTATAAGAAGTGATAAAAAAAATGGAAGACAGAAGAAGATGAGATAGAAACAAGGTTTCTACCTTCTTTGATGAAGATCAAAGGATCAAAGTGAAGAAAACTTGAAAGAACTCAAGTAAGAGATTCGTAATTTTTCATGAATTTTTAATTATATAAAAAGTATGTTTTCTCTATTCTTACCCATGTCCAAAAAACTCAATCAATCAAAAGCTACCTAACAGATACCTAACAAAACAATGTTTCACAAATAAAAAAATCTAAAAAAATGTATCAACTTAAAACGAATTAAAAAACAACCAATGACAATAAATGACATGTTACTTTGGGTGATTTTGATTAAGATTATTTTAAGGAGATAATATTTGCTTTTGTCCCCCAAATTTCAAAACGTCGCATTTTAGTCCTTTATTTTTTTAAATATGTCATATTGGCCTAATTTAAAAAATAAGAGACTAAAATGAGATATTTTGAAATTAAGAGACCAAAAGCAAATATTTTTCTATTAGGAAAGACTAAAATATATTTAACCTTATTTTAATAACACTCATTCCGGAAACTAAATATTCCTGTGCTTGCACGCAATGAAACTAGTATAATAACTTTCTAGAAATTCAGTTAACCACATGCCCAAAGTCCGTTTTTGCAATTTTTTTGTATAAACAAAGAAGGGTATCCCACGTGCGTACAAGGACTAATACCTTTGAACTAGGTAAGACCTAAGCAACAAATCTCTATTATGTGAGATTTAAAATTAATGTATTACAAGAGTCTAAATTCAAACGAGGACTACTAGTTAGACTGGGATATACTCGTATTATCTTACCCAGTTCTTAGTACTAATGTCTATTTTTGCAATTACTACTATATAATATTGTCAATGTCCTAGTTTTTTTTGGCCAATGTCAATATCCTAGTTTAATGATAGTATTAACACCGTCCATGTCTATGGACTGGTAACGCACATGGCCAAGCTGGGGATTTCCCTTTACTAAGAAACCGACACTCCGCACAATAATAAACAAACAAAACCCTAACAAATACAAAATAGCGAAACGATTTATACGTTTCCACTGTTCCTTTTTTCCTTCTCTCTCTCCAAAGTCAAAATCGAGCAAAAGTGGTTGATTAGAGAGATTCTAAGCTCGAGAGAAGAGCAATGAGTGTGTTTGAATGCAAGGACCCCACATGTGCTGTTGCTGGTCCTTTCCTTTGAGAATGCCAATGCAAATTAATTAATGAATGGGCTTTGCCTTTTAGTATTAGTACCCATTGCCCCTCAAAAATTAACTATAGAGAGAATTACTAAATTAGTTCTTAAAATTAGAGGGTATTCTCATTTTAATCTTTAAAATTATTAATATTTTAAATTAATATTTTTTGACAAAATTTTAAATTAATATTTAAAATTAACAATTTTTGATCAAATTAATCGTATTGAATTAAAATATTAATATTAATAGTTTAAGAGACCAATTATCCAATACGCATGGCTACATTTTTTGGTACAGGGAAGAGTCAATGCTCTCATAAATCATAATAAATCACCTCCATCAGAGACTTTTGTTTAACGGGGTCAGGGTCACTGGGTCAGGGTCACTCTCATTTGTATCCCCTTGTTGTGTCTTGTTTGGTTGGGTTTTTTAGGTAAAATGGGTTGGTTTAGGATTTGATTTTTGTTTTTTTGTTTTGTTTTGGGGAAGAGAACTGGGTTGTTGACCTAAACTCGTTGTATGATAAGGGAATTTGTATTTTTTGGGGGGCTTTGTTTGGCAACTGGATGTGTGTGTGCGCGCTGACAATGGAGTGGTTCTAGGGTTTTTCAGGTGCTGGTGGTGGTGTTGTTGAATCTGCTTGTGGATTCGGTTCTGCTGTTTTGGTGGGAATTTTGCTAAAGGTTCTGTCTTTGTGGAAGTTGAATTTGAAAGGAGCTGCATTGTGAATCGATTTCGAGGTTGTAAAGAGACAACAAAGGCTGAAATTTGAAGGCCAAAACTTTCTGTAATTGTGATCGTTTTGAAGCCTCATTTGGTGCTGCTGCTGCTGAAGGATTTTAGCTGATACGGTGTTTTTCAGAAAGGGTTTTTTATTGGGTTTCAATTGAGACCTTTGATCTGTTTTGAACTTGGTTTTGTTCTTTGAGTTGTTGTTGTTTCTCTTTTATTGGGGATTTGAGAGTTAAATAAAATGGCTTGCATGAAATTGGGTTCCAAAGCTGATGCATTCCAGCGTCAAGGGCAGGCCTGGTATCTACCCTTTTATCCTTTTTGTGCTCTTTAAATTACAATTTTGTTTATGTTATTTTGTTCTCTCTTCAAATGTGATGTTCTTTTGTTGAAATGTTTTGTGTCTTGTGTGAAGTCTAGGATTTGGAAGAACGTGTTTTTTTTTCCTACTTTTTTAAGTTGTGGGTTTACTGAATGCTTGCTTGCCATGCCTCTTTTCAGTGTTTATTAGTGGTTTCAGAATATTGAACTCATGTTGAACTGTAGTAAATGGATATACGGTATGAGGTGAATAATTAATTTTGTGAAGGTCTTGTTTGTCTTGCTTTGATAGATCCTTCTATGTCAAATTCGGGTTCGGTGTACTTGAGGACTATATGTAAAGTGAGAGTACTAAAGTGCTTCATGAGTTCATTTTTTTTTAAACTTGATAAGATTTGTTAAGCATTATGTATTATGTATGTGTGGCAAAACTAAAGTCTGTAATTTGTTCTTCCCGTGCACGAGCTATGTACTCCCTTGATGCCCTTTTGATAGAAACATACTTGTCAATGAAGATTAAAAACTGAATTTTATTCTCGACTTATTGTATGGGTATTTAGCTTGGTTTATTTTATTTAAAGTTGTGAGGAAATAATCCAAGATTGTCATTTCACTTTTCATTTTATTTTGCTTCTTATCGCCCAGTGGTGAGAATTGGCACGTATATATATGGCTCTGTATACCACCTCTGACAAGGAATAGTCCAGTTAGATGACCTTGATATGCATTCCTCCTTAGTACTATATTTTTAGTTGTTCCATGTGTTTCTTTAATTACTATCCTGAAGATAGGTCAAATTGGCATTTGTTCAACACATGATTTTGCAAGATGGTGAAAAGTGACACTTTTCTTTCCTATCTTGGATTCTTATAGTAGGCCATTTTAAATCAGACTGATCTGAGTACAACCTGATAGAAATGCATTGTTTCTGTTGAAGTTTTTATCGAAATTCTGTCACTAATGTGCAATCTTTTATTTGCTGTTATAACCATAGGTTCTGCACAACCGGGCTTCCCAGTGATATAGTTGTTGAAGTTGGTGAGATGTCCTTCCATCTTCACAAGGTATATAATATCTTTCACTATGATTGTTTTTATCACATCTAGTTGATGCACTATTTATACAGACAGTACTAGGTTACTTAAATTTGCAGCTCTTTTTTTGAAGGTTTGATTAGCCTATAATTTGTCAAAGTTTGCATGAAGATAGAAGAGTTCAAAATACTTGATATCACTACTTTTGGTGTGTAATTGTAGTTGGCATTGTTTGTATGCAAAAATATACTTGATATTGCACTATTATTATATTCTTGTTTCTTGGGACGTTATGTAAATGTAATATGGTGAGGGGCAGTATTCAGTTTCATTTTCCTTCATATATTGTTTAAAATAGCTTTTGAGCTAAAAAAATCGCCCTCAGTGTTTTGAATATAAGCTTTTGTGAAAATAAAATAAGCTAACCGAAATACACACTTAATGCAGTTCCCTTTGCTCTCTAGAAGTGGGGTTTTGGAAAGATTGATTGCCAAAGCTTCTGAATCAGAGGAAGAATGTATCATACACCTTCCTGACATTCCTGGTGGAGCCAAAACATTTGAACTTGTGGCAAAATTCTGCTATGGCATGAAACTTGAACTTACAGCGTCAAATGTTGTGTACCTATGGTGTGCTGCCGAGAATCTTGAAATGACCGAGGAATATGGTGAAGGTAATCTTATTTCCCAGGCTGAAACCTTCTTCAACCAAGTTGTCCTCAAAAGTTGGAAAGACTCCCTGAGGGCACTTCAAACTTGTGATGATGTTCTGCCCCATGCTGAAGAGCTCCACATTGTGAAAAGGTGCATTGAATCACTTGCTGCAAAGGCATCTACTGACCCAAATTTATTTGGGTGGCCAGTACTGGAGCGTGGTGGTCCCTTGCAGAGCCCCGGTGGAAGTGTTTTGTGGAATGGAATAAGTACCGGGGCAAGACCAAAGAATTCGAGTTCGGATTGGTGGTATGAGGATGTAACAAGTTTGAGTTTACCTCTTTATAAGAGGTTGATAGATGTCATGGAATCTCGGGGCATTAGGCAGGAAATCATTGCCAGTTCTCTTGCTTTCTATGCTAAAATGTATCTGCCTGGATTAAATCGGCGTCAGGTTTCCTGTGAGTCCAGCACCCGGCTGACGTCGGTGGCATTGGGCTCTCCGCCATCTGAAGAAGATCAAAAGATTCTGCTGGAAGAGATTGATCGGCTACTCCCAATGCAGAAGGGCCTGGTCCAAATGAAGTTCTTGTTTGGTCTACTTCGAACAGCCATGATTCTAAAAGTGAGCCCATCTTGCATGTCAAATTTGGAGAAACGGATCGGCATGCAGCTCGATCAAGCTACTCTGGAAGATCTCTTGATGCCGAACTTTTCATATTCAATGGAGACACTTTACAATGTTGACTGTGTGCAAAGAATTCTTGACCATTTCCTTGCCATGGATCAGGTAGGAGGTGCTGCCTCTCCATGCTCAATTGATGATGGCCAGTTGATTGGATCACCTTCACTGACACCCATCACCATGGTAGCAAAGTTGGTTGATGGTTACCTGGCAGAGGTTGCCCCAGATGTTAATTTAAAACTACCCAAGTTTCAAGCCCTTGCTGGTGCTGTTCCAGAGTATGCCAGGCCTTTGGATGATGGTTTATATCGCGCTATAGATATTTATTTGAAGGTATGTTCCTAGAGCAAGTTAGTTTATATAAATTCATGCTATAGTTAGCGTTTAATTAAGCATTGGGGGTGTGGTATATAGTGCTTGCTATAATGGATTTAGCTTATGCTAGCATGCATCATGCCACAAATGGGCCATTTCTTGGCCCGAGTGAATACTTTATATGTTTATCCAGTAGTATTGTTGATTCTGCAATGCTTCTAGGAGTTCAAATTATTCTATTTCTTTTATAAATAGTACTTCTTGCCGTGTTTAATTCCTTTCCTTGATTTCAGTGAGCATACTATAAACCAAATATCCATGTCCCCTCTGTAGACAGTTCTCAAATTATATTTATTTCCTCACACATTGTTTAGGACTAGTTAGCATGCTTTTCTAGCAGTCAGTCAGAGGGCTTAAGGTCCTGTTTGGATAAATTTTTCCATAAGCACTTCTAACACGTGTTTTTTAACTAATAGTTTCTCACAATTTGAAATTGACTTTTGCACTTCACTGTTTTCAAAAGGTATTTTTTTTTTACTTCTCCATAAGCACCTATATATCCATTAATGACTACTTAACAACTTTTTCTCTTTTTCATATCTGAGAAAAATAAGAATGCAAAATAAAAGTAACTTTTCCATAAGTTAAAAGTTGGGCTTCTGCATCCAAACAAGACCTAAGAATAACATGTTTTGCCAATTGTGATTTACTACTATGGTCTGATTTACTATTGATGTCACACAAACATGCAGTCTCACCCATGGTTGGTGGAGTCTGAGAGAGAGCAACTATGCAGGCTGATGGACTGCCAGAAGCTCTCATTGGAAGCATGCACCCATGCTGCACAGAACGAGAGGCTACCGATCAGAATCATAGTTCAAGTTCTATTTTTCGAGCAGCTCCAGCTCCGGACCTCAATTGCCGGTTGCTTCCTAGTTTCGGATAATCTTGACGGGTCAAGACAGTTAAGAAGTGGTTTCGTCGGATCCAGTGAGGGTGGCTGGGTGTCGGCGGTGAAGGAAAACCAGGTTTTGAAAGTGGGGATGGATAACATGAGGATGAGGGTATCTGAGCTTGAGAAAGAGTGCTCAAACATGAGGCAGGAGATTGAGAAGTTGGGAAAGGGAAAGGGATCAAGCACTTGGGGAGCTGTGTCTAAGAAGCTTGGCTTTAAGATCAAGTCTCAGATGTGCAGTGCTCAAGAAGGGTCTGTTAGCAAGCAGAACAATGGAAATAGCAAAGTTGAGAAGTTGAAGGACAGACATGTAAAGCACAAGAGAAGTTCTTCTATTAGTGACAAAGCATCAGTCTCTTCAATTGTTCCTTCTTAGTGTCTAAATTTTATTTTTATTTTAATTTCTGCATTATGTTATTGTGTCATGTGCTAAACAGCTACTTTGAATCTCAAGCGAATGTAATTGAGATGGAAATCAAGGTCACTGTTTAGTGTGTAACTGTTAACCGTAGCTTTAGCTTCTTTTTTTCTCTGTCCCACTGCCTATATATATGCATATAAAATGTGTGCACATTATGCCTCCTACTTCTCCAAAATATTTATTTGTTTGAAGATTTAATTTCTTACCAATATTACAATAGTTTGAGTGAATTTGAGCTTGGATCTCTTAAGTAAGATCTCATATTCGATTATTATGAATGGAAAAATTGTGATTGGGATTTGGGAGGGGAGATCTTACTATAGATGTCCAACTAAGTTTTTCGATAAAGATTAGTCATTGGCAAAATTGGTGGATAAATAATGACATTTTTGACCTAATACTAGTTCATTAGATGAATATCATTGTATTTTTATTTTGATTAAACTAGCATCAGATTTATTTTGATTATTTGAACACTATCATGTTTTTTCACATAATTATTAAAGGCTAAAATTATAAGTTCGTATTTATCCTAAAAAAAGAAAGAAAAATTGATTGCGAAAAAAATATAAAACCACTAAAAATTAGAAAGTGAAAATCGATCCAATTCAACCTATATTTTTTTGGATCAAATATTTTTTTGGAAAAACAATCCAAATCAAACCACGTGCTCTTTCAATTTTTGAATCGTATTTTGAAATAATTAGAATTATGAAATTATTAGGATGTAGCTATTTGCATTTTTGACAACATCCATCCTCGCACTTTTTATATTTAACTGGGCACATTCTCTCTAAATTTTCTTGTTAAGAGATATAGTTAATTAGTAATTAGTAATATTTGTTTGTTTGTTACTAGTTTGTTAGCCTATATAAAGGTTTGATATTGGTATCACCACTTTGTATTCACTTTTCAATATATAAATACAATTTCTATTTTCTTATTTCTTTATCGTTTTCTCTTCCAAGTTCCATGGCCTCTGTCAAGTTTTGTAGAGTGAATGGTTATTTTGGTCAATGAGAGATTTGGGTGGTGTCATATTAGTCCCTGAGAGATAGGATATTAAAATTTAGTCCCTGATAGATTCAAACGTTTTTCATTTTAGTCCCTACTGTCATCTCTCCGTTTGCACTGCTTAGTTGTCACGTTAATGGCTACGTAGAACTCCTACGTGGCAGTCCACGTGTGGAGGTGGTCAGTGTAACACCCACATTTTTAAATCCGTAGTTAATTCTATGACACTGAGTGAGTAGATCAAATTGCATATTATAAGATAATATTAGAAAATGAAATGTCATGATTATAGTTACTCATAGTAAAACAACTAGGATTTCGAGTTGAAATTGGAAATTTCAACAAAAAACGATTCTTATTATAGACGGAGAAATAAGATTATATTGATCTGAAGGCAAAAACAAGATCACCATGAGGAATTAAAGAGACAGATAGCATTTTTATATTATTTAAGAATTTTAGTTTGGAATTTTCTGAGATTAGGATAAAGATGTTATAGTTTTGGTCCATATAGAATGAGATACGTGATGTATAATGACCAGATAATGACTAGAGGGCTAAGAAATGATCCAAATGGAAAGTTAGGGATATCATTAGTGTTTTTAGATTATTTATGATTTTTAGATGGGTAGATAGTGACCAAATTCAAAAAAATAGAAATTTGACAGAAACTGTATCTCAGTTTTAGTACGGTGAGAGTTTTATATTTTTGCGGAGACCGTTTTTATGTCAAAAAAATATTTTAACGAAACAAAAGTTATTTTTTTTAATATTTTGGATTTTTGATAATTTTTTTAGAATTTTTTAGAAAATTTTTATTTTTAGCCATTTTTAATACGTTACGAGGAACCATATCGCAATCGGACTATTAGAAAATGATCAAAAATTAAGTTTTGAAATTCTAAACTCTATTATATTAATACTAGGTCTCAAAAATGATTTTTTCATTAATCCCTTATTTAGGGAAGTATTTATTTCAAAATAGATTATTTATTTGACAATTTTCCCACTTGTGCTTCACCAAACAAGCCCTAACTTTGAAGATATTTTCCTCCCACTTGCATGGCCAGCTGCTGCACGAAATTCTCAGCCCCAAAAGGTGTCCATGCCCATGTGCTTCATTGCCTTAAAGTCATGCTTTGAACCAATGATTTAATTACTTGATTTTCCTAAATTAAAACCTAGATAATATTAACTTAACTCAAGTTAGTTTTGACCACTCGTGGCCCTTGTTCAGCTGAGTTTATCAAAGGAGAGAAAATTCATCTTCTCCATTTCATCTTATTCCAAGAGTAAAAAACTCCATTTTTCTCTCAAACTTTCAAGCTTTCACTAAGCCGTCTACTTAGTGTTTAAAGAGCTTTTGCACTTCAAGCTTCACAAAAGAAGGTTGGTTGATGATTCTAAACCATAAAACCTTCTTATTTTCCCATTATCTCCATTTCTTAATTTTTTTTGAATCATGTGTTCTTCCTTTTGGCTATAGGTTTGTATCTTGTAATCCAAGAAGTTTGAAACCATACCTTGATCTACTTTCTTCAAGGCCTTGAGTAAGTAATCTTCCTATCAAGTTTTCATCTTAGGATTTGGTTCTTTTTCCCAAAGGAAATGTATTTATGCTTGTATTTTGTATAATATTTTGAAAGAGTTGACACTAGTTGGAACAACAAGCTTTGGAGAGTGATCTTAGGACTCTAAGTTATCTTCAAGAGGTAACGAGATGTTCTTTTCATAAGTTATGATTTTGTGTGGTTGTATATTGTGTGACTTGATGATAACTCCATGGTTGAGTTTTCATCTTTGTGATGAATGATTTTAATCATTCTTGATGGGTTAAATGTTCTAAGAGTAGATTTTAACTCTATGGTTTTTATATGAGCATCATCATATTTTTGACTCTATGGAAATATTTCTAAAAGTTTCTTTGGGTAAAATGAAAAGTAAGAATATTTACTAAGTAAATGTAAGTGTGTTTGTTGCTTAAATGGTCTAGAAATACAATTTTAAATATGCGGTAACTCTAAGTTATTTGTATGGTAGAAAATTTATGCTATGATTTGTGATTGACCTTGGATGATGTGTGAAAATATTGTATGTTTTAATGTGGCTTGGCTTGGTTAATTTTCTTGTGTTGCACTTGATTCATTTGGGGATCATTGTAATATTTAAAGTAGATTTATACTTTAATTATTATGATGGTGTGATGTTTGTTGTGATTGGGTAAGATTAACCAAGATAAATTAAAACAAGTGACCCAAGCTTCATGGAAAAGGAAGTAGAGAACTTGGTAGCAAAACCATTTTTCCAAAGACAAATTGGATTTAATTTAGGGTTCAAGCCAAAGCTTGATTCATGTATTAACTACTTCACAATTTTGATAAGTCTCCAATGGACTTTAAATGGTATTTTTCTTAAAATAAGAGAGTTGAGGTTTAATTTAAATCAATCACAAATGAGTAAGTCTTTTATCAACAAATCATCTAGTAATTAGAAGAGAAAGAAGAAGAAATAAAGTCTAGGTAATTAACTTTTGAAAATCCAATTTAAACAAACAAAGTTCATGAAGAGATAATTTATTTTTAAGGCTTAAAAACATTGAAATTAAAGTGTGTAAACAAATCTTGAAAGAAAAGGGGATTTTTCGAATTTTAAGGAGGGTTTTGGACAACTCTGTTCACATCCCTGGTGTGAAATTGAGCATGCCGTGAAAATTTGTGTTTTGGGCCAAAAAATGGAATTTTCAGAAGTACAGGGGCCGAAATGCAAAACTAGACATTTTGGGGTCAAAAACATAATTATAAAGAGTTATGTGGTTTTAAAAAATTAAAAGGAAGTGAGGGGTATTTTTATAATTAAATTTGTTGTAATGGAAAGAGTTTTTCTTAAAAAGGTCAAGCCTAAAGTAAATGTAGTTAAAACGTCAATGACATTTTTTGTTACTACATGGTGGAAGAAAATAGGAGTTTATGACTAAAATAGGATTTTTAAGAAAAATAATTACACTAAGGAGTATTTTATTTTTCAAAGGGTTTTTTTTAAGCCTATTGCTTAAGAAAATAATTTGGAGGAAAAATAGAGTTTTTACACGTTGTAAAAAGAGTCAACACGTGACAAGGTTAAATTCTTGAGAGAAGAATTTGTAGTGATTGCAAATATGGATGTCAATTTTGCATGGTGATAATTGGCTTTGCCAATTCGAGCTACAATCCGGTTTGTAGGGTTGCGAATAAGTATAGTCTGACTATAAGCCTATGAGGGCGTCCAGGTTACGAAATTCTCAATGGCCTTGCCTGGTGAATACCTTTGTGTCGAGAAAAGTAGTATACCCAACTTGGATGATCATGACCGACTGCCTTATTTATGTTATGGTAATTAAACAGTGGCTCTACTGAATAATTGTTGAACTAGATCCTGAGAGTGGACTGAGCCAGATCCTGAGAGTGGACTGGACAATTATGTTAAGTTTACGCTACGTACATCTATTTCGCTCGACTTAGTTGAGGAAGAGAAGTCTCCTTGGAGCATTTACATTGGTGTATAAAAATATGATTAGAGTGTCATGCATATTGTTTGGATTTAAATGGATGATTTTCGTGATGATGTGTTTTGGAAATTTTGTGAACTTAGAGAAAAGTTTTCAAATGATATCTACTTATTTTGAAGTATAGTCAGTGGTATTTCCTTTTACTCATGTTTTGTTATTGTAACTTTTGGGGAGAAACTCACCATTACCTATATGTTTCGTGGTCTTCGGAACATGATTCATATAGATGGATTACTAGCTGGATGGACTAGTCTGAACTCAAAGAATGAAACGGCATTGAAGACGTATCAACCAAGTGGAAGGACATGCGATTCATAGTTTTGCTGGGGTTTTCTTATTTGAGTTTCTTGCAGAAGTTCTTAGTGCTTGACTAGCATAGGGAGTCTGTACTGATTTGGGAAAGGAATTTCTTATGTATGGTATGCTTTATTATTCATGAGTGAATTTTATTTCCTATGTTGTTTTCTGGTTGGTGTTTATTCACATAAGTATTTCTTTTAAAAAGAAAAAAAAATGACAGAGAAAATCCATTTGTGAAAATTAAATAAATTTTGACAGCATTTTTCGCAAGAAGAATTATTAGAAAGATTTTAATTTCTACATTAGAGGTTTAGTTACGAAGTGTAATGCCTCTTGAGAAAAGGGTGTTACAGTCAGGCCATACTGGTATCATAGTCATAGGGACCAAAATGACCAATTAGTCTCTATAAACAAAAATTCCTAATTTCCCCAACCCCAAACCCTAACTCCACCTTCTTCCCCAATTTCTCTGAGCTCTGGCTGCTGCAGTGATTGTTGAAGATGAAGAGAGGTGGTCCAGTCTATTCGTAGGCTAGGGAGAAGAAATTTGATGGTGCAACCAGCAGCCATTCATCTTCTTCGCAACCACAACCCATGGTGGATGAAGATGATGTGCCTTTGTGTTATTGTGGGAGAAAGGCGAAAAAGCTCACATCCAGAACGAAAAGGGAGCCACTCAGGGACTTCTACATATGCGATTTGAGACAAGTACTGACAATATGGGATTTGGGGTTCATGTGGTTTTTTGCAATTCGGTTTTGTGAATGCAGGGACCTTTTTGACACTGTTTTGTTTCTTTCCAGGATGATATTGGAAAATGTACTTACTTCAAATGGTATGATGAATGGGTTTCAGAATGTGGTTCAGGTTATGGGAGAGATGCAATGTGGAAGACAGATGTTAATGCTCAGCTTGTTAGCATAATGGTTGAAATTAAGATGGTCAAACATTTTGTACTTGTAATATTTGTAGGGCAAGTGTTATTGTTCTTGGTGTTCTTGTTCTTGTTGTTTTCCAGTAGATTCATCTAGTTTAGTGTTGCTATTGGTGTTTTGTGGTAGTGAAATAAATCTACCTAGTTAAGTGTTGTTGTTGTTGGTGTTTTGTGGTAAGGAAATGTCAAGGATTCACCTACTTTAGTGTAATGTTTAAGGTTTGTACAAGTGTGTCAGTTTTGTAATGAATTCTGTTTAGCACAATTTATGGAAATGAAATGGAATCACCTACTTTATCATGAATTCTGATTCTCAAAACATGACCCAATTTTTAAAGCATTTCAAGCCAAATGCAAATCAGTAATTTTAATAAAGGAATGAAAATGTATTTGTTAAAAATAATCATAGCAATAATAGACCATTCCCTTGAAAAATATGCAACTATTTGCACATTGTATATAGAACATGCACCTGAAAGTTCCTGTCTGATATGCTACTCTAGCAGCAAACATTGGTACAGATTGAATAATCAAGCAAGTTGCATTTCTTAATAGTAGTAATATCCAAGAGTTGTCCAAAATAAAAGAGCTTATAACATATGCATTCACAACATTAAATTTCTGGTAATCCAAAGGAGCACCTAAATAACCAAGCTTTCCAAAATAAAAGAGCACTTAACATGTGCTAATTCCAACATGCATTAAATTGTTTAAAAGCAAAAGAGCACCTATCATGTGCATTTACATCATGAATAACATTTCAAAAAATGTCTTCAATCTTCTACTTCAGGGCTAGTGTGGACCCCTTGGAGTTGGGATGAAGGACATGAAACTTGGTCTTGATATCCCAGCAGCATATGGACATGGAACTTGCATGCATTTGGAGTTTGTGCAGTCCCTCTTATAGGTGGTGGCCTAAACCCACTTGGTGTAGCATGAAGTTCCCATTCCATTGCCAAAAGCTTGCACACCCTGTGATAGAACACAAGGATTATAATTTTTATAAAGTGCCAAATGTTTGAATCGTAGCTACAGAAATTGTTTCCATAGTGAAAATATGAGAGTGATAAACTTGCAGATATCACTGCATAGCAGAATATAAACTTGCAGGAATAAAGAATTCAAAAATGTAAACTTGCAGGAATAAACTTACAGAAAATGTTTACATAGTCAAATATTTAGGCTTTGCCTGTCACTACTATGATAAAATCAAATCAACATATCACACCAAAACCCACCAACCTGTCCAAAAAGTGCAATCCCTGTGATGGGTGGTGGTCTAGTTCCAGTTGCTGTAGCATCAGTAGTTCCCTGTGAAACCAGATTGTGCAGTGTTAATCATGCAGGTGTAGTAACATCATCACCTCCTTGCCCAACGGTGGCTCAACTGGTTGGTCATCACCACCCAGGCCAACAGGTGGCTCAACTGGTTGCTCATCAGCTCCTTGCACTCCTTGCTCAGTAGTTTGGTTTTCATTACCAACTGGCCTCTCCTCAACAGGTGGTGGCTCAATGATTTCTGGGTCACGAATAACTAGGTGTCCGTAGTACACATCAGCTTCACCATTGTTTCGACGGGCAAACTCACACAAGTTTAGTATATCTTGATCATTGTTGACTTGATACAATCCATTTTCAAATCCCCTCTCAGGGTCAAGCCACAAAATATATTCAAACTCGTGATAGCGTCGGCACAGCTTGGTCAGGTCCTCTAACAGGAATTTGTTGCAGTAGTCAGGCTCAATGTTATCCCACACACATATTTTGCCCCCTTCATAATCAATCAGACCATTATCCTGTCTTCTAAAAGTACCACCATGGTGTAGGATGAACGTCAACATTTTCTCAGTACTATAAATACAATAACAGAGACATCAAACAACTATTTTACAAACCAGTGTGCATTCACAGTACAGCCCTTCAACATACAATGTATTGAAACCCAAAAATGTCAACAAAAAAAATACAACAATACAGCTTACAAACAATAACAATAAAACAGAGACACCCATATAAGAACTGAGAAAATTGAATGGATGACCATAAAAACCCCAACCCACACAGAAAACTGAAACCCTAAAAACCCTACCCAACGAAACAACAACAAAACGATTTTACAAAAACACCAATGGGGAAGATGAAGTTACTATGAAAACAGGGCACATTAACTTAGAAACTTGGCAAAATCAATTTTATGTTACCTTAGCAAACGAAGCAGTCTTGCGGTTCTTCTTCTTCGATGGTACAAGCCGCAACATGAAGCTATTGTCTTTCGAACCACCACGACGGCATCACAGCGGTGAAAATGGCAGCGTCGCGGCGGCGTAGCAGCAGCGTCTGGTGGGGTGGCAGCGATTAGAAGGACAGAGGAAGGGGGGACCAGTTCGGAGTGGGGGGAACTTCTAAATGAAGGGTGTCTCCTTTGTTTTATGTTTTTCAGAAGTTACAAAATTGGTCCCTGAAGTTTTTGTTTTTGGGTCCCTCTGTTTCTTTAATTAGCCATTTTGGTCCCTGTGACTATGATACCAGCGTGGCCTGACCACCTCCACATGTGGACTGCCACGTAGGAGTCCTACGTGGCCATTAACGTGACAACTAAGCAGTGCAAACAGAGAGATGACGGTAGGGACTAAAATGAAAAACGTTTGAATCTATCAGGGACTAAATTTTAATATCCTATCTCTCAGGGTCTAATGTGATACCGCCCAAATCTCTCAGGGACCAAAATAACCCTTCACTCAGTTTTGTAGCATGGTATCAGACCATGCCGTCCTCCATGAATTGATTGTTATGCTGCTTTCCATTTTTTCCCCTTTTTCCTTTCATCTGATTTTCTTATTTTTCTTTCATCTGTTCAAATGTTTCTTTCTCTTTTCAATTTCTTGCATTTTCGTTGGCTTTGTAAACCCTTGTGCACCAAGGGTTTCCTTCTTCTCCTTCTGTTTCAATGTAGACAAATTTGTACAGAGGGGACTCCTTCTACGGTGACGCGGCCTTCGATGAATTTATGCGTCCCCCTTTCATTTTCTGTGCTTCAGTAGTCACACAAACTCCATACCCGAAAATGCCTTTCAAGTGGTACGTTGAGATTGGTCGGGTTGCTCTGATAAACTTTGGCAAAGAGTGTGGTAGGCTCGTCATCGTTGATGTCATTGATTAGAACAAATTGCTTGTTGATGCACTTGATATGGTGAAGTCCCCTATGAATTTCAAGAGGCTCGATGGTTTCTATTTTGCGCACACCAACTGTTTGATGATTTTCTTCTTTGTTGTTTAATGGTTATTTGTTGCTGAAAATTAAACCCCTACCACTGGTTGAGTTTTCTTTTGATGCTCACAAGATGTTTGTGTTTGAAGATGTTCAAGATGTTATGGTAGCTGCTGGTTGAGCTTGTTTTTGATGCTCACAAGATGTTTGTGTTTGAAGCTATTCAAGATCTTATGCTCTCTTGATTTTTTTTTCCATAGATATTTTCTTTGTCAAGAATGGGTACTAGCCTAAGATGGCTTTGATGTAAGCTTCTCTCCATGGTGGTTAAGCTATGATGCTTCTGCCATGAATGGTTAAGCATTTATATTTTTGTTGTTGTGCTTCTACCAAGTGGTTAAACTTTGGGGTATAGTTTCTGCTTGGTGGTTAAGCTTTTGCTTTATGGCTTTGTTGTTTTTAGCTTCTGCCTTACGGTGGTTAAGCACTGTAGCTTCTGTTAAGTGGTTAAGCCTTCAGTTGTGGCTTCTGCTTAATGGTTAAGTTTTTGCCCTTTGTTGGCTTTGATGATCATTGTTCATATGTTTTTCAGCCGATGTATTTCCAACAGTTCTTTGAATTTCCCTTTGATTTGATTTGCACTTGTATTGTTCATCCCAAGTTGGAATAGAACAAGAGAGTTGGGTGAAAATTGAAATTGAAAACTAGGAGAGAAGAAGATAATTTTTTTAAAAATGACCACAGAGACTGCAAATAACACATTTCAAAAAATAGAGTACTAAAAAGAGAAATTTTTTGAGGGATTAAAAACAAACATTTACCGATTTACAAAGAATAAAAATTATATTTAACCCAAAAAATATTGAGTTCTCGAACATCACAAATGGCCATAAAAATGCTTTTATTCAATGTTTTCAATGGTTCAATCGTGGTTGAACCATGGTCGAAGCGGTAGTGATTAAAATATTATTTAATATTATATAGTTTATTAAATAATAAATAAAATATATAGTATTGAGAAATTAAGGCAAATCAATTTTTAAATTAATATAAATTGATCATATTATATATTTTATGTGATAAAAATTAATAATAAAAAGATAGATAATAAAAAAATTCACATATATAATTTGTTTTAACTTATTAATGTGCCTTTAGCTGACTAAAGAATTTTAAAATAAAAAATAACAAAGTAAAAGTTGCCCATTCATACCGATTTTTGCCACCAGTTCTTGATGGGTTTTCACCGATTTTAGGCTGATTTGACCGATTCTCTCTGCTTCTGAAACCAATCGATTTTTTTTTATGTTTTTGGATCAGAAAAGGGTTCAGTTTCTAGTCTGACCGGCTGGTCCAATTTGGTTTTAACTACCATGCTATTATTAGTACTACTAGTTTTGTTATTTGACTTTTGTATTTATGCCATGATTTGAAAATTGTTCTCGTTGTTTTGGTTAATTTGAGGATTCTTGTTCATCCTTATAAAATAAGTTGAAGTTATCACTTTGGAAGGTGGGTTACATTTTTTATTATATCCTTTTTTTAAGAAAAGAACATGTAATTTCATGGTTATTTTACATTTTTTTAATGGTATATGACATATATCATTATATAAATTTTCTTCATTTGAATTTTAAATTTGATTATTATGAGCTAATTATGCACGTAGATTCTACTCAAATTCATTATGTGTACATATCAAATAATTTTTAAACATTTCTTAAAATATATTTTAAATTTATACTTTAAATTTGACTTAAATTTAAAATAATCACAATGTATATGATAATTGGAAGTTTATATGTAAAAACATTGGACAATCAATTTAATAAATTTTTTCATGAAATGACAGGAGATTGATGACTGTTTGAAAGAATGTGAGATTGTATCTCAACTCACTCCTCTTGGAATACACAATCGAATGATGTGTCCAAGAGGAGAAATCACGCTCTGTCGAACATGGTACGATTGATGATGAGTCAATCAGATCTTTCTGACTCTTTCTAGGGATATGCTTTGCTCATAGTAGTGTTTACACTTAACTGTGTTCCATCAAAGACCGTTAAAAAGACACCATATGAGATATGAATTGGCACAATAATCAATATGCCTTTTATGAAGAATTTGGATTGTCTCTATGAAACATTTGATTTCAGATAAACTTGGACCCAAGTCAGATAAGTGCACTTTTGTAGGTATCCTAAGGAAACTAAAGGACACTAATTCTATAATACCTCCGAGAATAAAGTGTATGCTGCTAGAACTGAGGTGTTCTTTGAGAAGGAACACATCTCCAAAGGAGTTAGTTGGAGGATTATAGAACTTGGAGAAATCCAAGAACTGCAAAGTGCTCGTGTACCTATGATGAAACAAGTAAAGATCGCAAGATATTTTGGCAAGCATCTAAAGCAAAAAACCTTGAATATTTAAAGCTTTAAATACTATTAAGATGGATTTCAACTCTGTCAGAAAGGTTCCCTCAGAATGATGCCCATAATCTTAGTGGCTAGTTTTTCAAAAGTAAGTCACACTACAAGACAAGTACAAAAGACAACTGGGACATAAAGCAACGTCTTGACCCTGTCTCTAACGGCTAGTAACAGCTACTTTGGACATTTTTGCTACAAAAGAAGCTAGATTAACAACTTGACGGTGGGTAGCTTCCACTATCAAAGATCTTTGATTATCCAACAACTTCACGAACCTAGAAAAATCCTTCTTGCTTGCACCCGCTTCTCCAGTTCAGTTTTATTTGTAGTTCTGTAGATAGGGAGGAGTGATTTAGGTCCGATTTCATTTCACATTACACTCTTTAAGTGATTTGTGTTGTATGATACACAAAACTCTTTCTACACTTTGTTGTAACTTCAAATCTAGAAAGGTGTGAAAGAATACTGGTGTTAAAAGCCTACAGAGGCTGGGTAAAAGAATACTAGTTTGCCCATTGTGGATGTATTGTTATTTGCATTAGTGAAAATAATCTCACTGTGTGAGGACTGGATGTAGCCCAGAGATTATTTGGGTGAACGAGGATAAATCTCTGTGCAATATTCTCTATCCCTTATACTCTTTTATCTCTCTGCACTTGATTGATTAAATTTGATTTACTCAAAAAGGTTACCATTCTGCACGCAACATTTTTGTTACCTTTCTATTTTTTTTAAGAAAGCACAACTAGAATTCGTATGCACAATTTTGTACATGAAACAGTTAATTTTATACATACATTTTATCTTAACATTTTTAAATAAATCATTTTAAAAGACACTGATTGTAACATCCTGAATTTTTTGACTTTGCTTTAATTCTATAAATGCTGTTGATTGATTCAAATTTTTATATTTAGGTAGCTAATGAAAAATAAATCATCCTTAATTGTCCTAAGCATTAAAAATACCCAAAATTAATTCCCAAATTAATTTTCTTCATGTCCCTATAGTTTTAATTAATTCCAGATTGGCCCCAAACCTTCACCAATCTAATTGCCAAATGTTCTTACACTTTTACTTGAGAGAGAATGTACTCTGATATACTTTTGTCATCTCTGAACATAAATTTTTCTTAACACATTCTATTCTATTTGTCTCAATTGGATAATTCCTTAAACCGCTGTGTATTTGAGATAAACGAAATAGGTTGCACAATTCTTTGGAGAAAGTTTTTTGAGCACCATACCCTGTATAGACTCCATTGAAGCAACAGTAAGATAGCATTTAATGTTATTAGAGAACGACAATTTTAAAGAAGGCTAAAGATGCTTAAAAGCTGGGAAAGCTGAAGATCTTGAAAAGCCTATAAATAACGTTAATGAAGATGAAGAGAACAACTCTGTGAATACCATTTCAATCTTGCCAAAAAATTGTTCAATTCATTCTTTATTCTTTTTAAAGAGTTCAATACTCTAAGAGAGCTTGCACTGTTATATCCTCACCTAGTGAGTTTTGCATTGCAAAACACTTATTTAATTCTTATGTGGTTTGAGCCTAAAGAGGCTAGGTAGAAAAAAAATACTTATTGTAAAAGCTTCGACATTGGTACCTCTACCTGAAGACAAGTCCATCATTGGCACTAAATGGATTTTCAAAAATAAATTGGATGAAGAAGGTAAAGTTGTAAGAAACAAAGGCAAGGTTAGCAAGGTTACTCACAACAGGAAGATATTGACTTTACTAAAACCTTTGCTCATGTTGCTAGAATTGAAGTCATTCACATCTTTCATTTGCTTCTCAACATGATATGAGACTTTATCAAATGGATGAAAGAGTGCATTTTTGAATGGTATAATAAATGAGGAAGTCTATGTGGAACAACCTCCTAATTTTGAGGATCAAACTTTTCCAAATCATGTTTTCAAATTGAAAAAAGCTCTTTATGGCCTTAAGCAAGCTCCAAGAGCTTAGTATGAAAAACTCAGTTCCTTTCTAGTGGAAAATGGTTTTGTCAAGAGGAAAAGTTTATACCATTCTTTTTCAGAAAATCCATAGACTCACATTTCATTATAGTGCAAATATATATTGATGACATTATTTTGGTGCTACTGATGAATCTTTGTACGGAGAGTTTTCTGAGTTAATGCAGAAAGAGTTTGAGATGAGTATGATGGGAAAATTAAAATTCTTCCTTTGACTTCAAGTCAAACAAATTCAAGAAGGTATTTATGTGCATCAGACCTGCAACACTCTTTCTCATAAAAGGATATTACAACATAAGTAACCTGATTTATTTATAATACGTCATATTGATTTTCATTTTAAAGAAATTCTTCTTTTAATTATCTTAAGTTAATCTTTCAAGAATGAGCTTAAATTTTTTTTTCTTTTTATTACCGAAAACTATCTTAACTTGAAACTCTCACTTACATTGTTTCGATTTCGAAAACTCTTTCATGTTGTAACGTATCATTAAAGAAATGAGAAACAGGAGAAAATAACTACTATAGGAATAATATACATCAAATGCACTACTGATCCCAAGTGTACATATACATCACTGGTTAACTGGTAAAGTCATATACTATAAAATACAGTCATCCAAAATACTCTAAGCACAAGCCCACACCGGTATAGAGTCAGCTACTACATAAACAAAACAAAACGAAGTCACTCAACAGAATGTGCCCTCACCACTCCTACACACTACCCACTGACTCCTCTGAAGGATCACTCTCCTCTTCCACTATCTGCTTCCCCTTTCCCTTGCTATCAGGCTGAGGGGTGGGTGTCCTCTCTATTGGCCTCTTCTCTGATGGAGTGATCTTCAGTGGCTGTGCACGGCACACGGTACTCTTACGCGCCGTTTGTCTCTATTTTCCATAAAATCTCTTACAAGGAGGAGTCCTGGTTCTCTGGTGCAGTGGACCTGGTCTTGTAGTCTTCTGTCGCTGTGGCTCAGATCGGTGTGTAGGCTCTGGTTGAGGCACCTGTTGCCTCTGCCTCTCCCTCTCTTTCCAGGCATCCCACAGCTCCTGTATAGGCATCTTTACATCTAATATAATATTTTCTACAGTCCATCTATGTGGTCCTTCTGCGGACGTTTCTAGTGACGTAACATAACCTAAATATGTATCCCACTGTGTCTCGGGGTTGATAATCCACCCCTCTCCTTCGCCCCTCTGGGCCAGAAACTAAGTCTACGGACTTTGGTTAACCCTGTCGGCAGATCTCCCATCTATATGAGTCATGTTCAAAACAAGAGCACAAAACATATAGGCAAGGGTGAAAAATCCTCATACACAAATAGCAAAGCAAAAAGACAACAGATATATAAATATACCACATCTATCAGACACATTTGCATTAGAAGATTATCAGACACATATGCATTAGAAAATCAACTACCACTTACCCTTCTCAAAAACACGAGGATAAGATTTTCCTACAAGAAAGACATTCTCACAGACACAATGAGAATAATCACAGTCACACACATATCTCAGCATCAAACAATATATCACTTATCTCAGCATCAAACAATATATCACACACTTAGATATATTATAATGCATGTCACTTCTATTTCCCCTCACATCACCCTCGTAGTGCTCCAAGGAGACTTCCCTACCTCCAACACCATTGAGCGATTGGCCGTAGCAGACTTACCAAACTTACCAGAGAGTCCCACCAGACTTCATAGTAATCATTCAGATAAGCTACGTCTCACCATATCATGAATAGTCAAGTTCGTCAGATTTATCCAAGCAGGGTTGTGCGACTTGCCTCGGCTCAGGGGATATCTCCTACCTGGCCATCTGAGGGGTTTCGCAACCTGGATAATCCCTTTAGGCTACTGTGGCCAGACTATCCCTATTCTCAACCCCATCTGGGTTGTAATGCTCATCACATTGGCCACTTGCCAAATTCTCTTTCTCTTTATGCAAAATGGCATATCACATTAAGCATACAAAAATCCCCATCTCAAGCATTTTAAGCTTTGGTTTCTCTTGTAATCACTTTAACCTTTTCTCTAGGTTATCACTTACACAATCACATATAACATTCACTCTAGGTTATTACATTATCATCATTTATGATAATTCACACCTCTTTGTGCATAATTCTCCATCACATGGCTTTTCCTCTTTCACTTTACACACTTTCATTAATGGTTCCTCTTTTAACCAAATGCATTTTCCAAAACATTGTTTAAGTTCTAAAATTAATTAACCAAATCACATACCAATTTTCATATTTAAAAATGTCATTTTGTCTTAAGCATTTTTATGAACATAATTTGGAAAAAACTGATTTTTCGCAAAAACATTAATTTTCAAAAATGCTGGGTCCAGAACTGTTCACAGGCGAGAAGGTTTTTCACACCCGCGGTATGAACAGAGCTGTCCCCTGTTTTCCAGCTTTTCCCAATCGCGAAACTGGTCACACCAAGGGCATGACAGGGACTCGAAAATCAAGTGTTCAATCAAAATAAATCATCTCCTTGCATAGTTAGGTTCAAATGAGTGAAAATAAGTCAAGTTTACTATGTTTAGATCAATTCCAAGACACTCTTTAATCATCAAGCCATAGTTTCAATCATCAAGGCAATGAAGACACAATCATCACCACACATCAAGCTGATCCACATACACATACTACTTGCTCATGCCATGATTTTAAACTTATGAACAATCACAATCATCCAAACAACTCAAACCAAGCATGGAACAAAATCATCAAGCATGCAAAATAGGGCAACTCATCTCACACAACATGGTCACCTTCTCCATAGACAAGAGTTACAAGCCCTTATGCATATCAAGGTTCCAATCATGCAAACTAACATCAAGCATGGTTGTTCATAATCAAACCACTCAAAGAAATTCATACACATAACATAACCATCACTCAAGAATCAAACATAGTCATAAGAACAAGAAGACACATGGTTTGCCAATAAACATAAACCCTAGGATAATATAGCATCTCCTTGATCACCACAACACCAACAAGAACCCTAGTATGTCCTCTAGGCTTTGAAATCATGTAGAAGAACTTTCCCCTTACCAATTTCTTGTAGCAACCCTAACCTTCACTTCTTCTTCTTCCTTCTCCTCCTCCTCCTTGCTTGCCTTCTTGGAGCTTGTTGGTCACAAGATGATGATCAAACTTTGGAAATCTAGCTCACTTGGACAAGATTTTGGAAAAAAACACTCAAAGATTGGCTATGGTGATGAGCAAGATGAAGAAATGAACACAAGCTCTCCTCTCTCCTTCTCTCCCTCAAGCTCACGGCCCCTTCCTCCTTCTCTCCCATCTAAGAAGATTTTTTTCTAATTTAATCATTACACTTAACCATGGTTACACCTTAGTTAGTAACTTGCCCTAATCCTATTGGCCCACACTCATGAGTCATGCTTCAAGAAAATTCTACCCTCTTCCTCTCTAATTCTGGCGCAGCACAGCATTCCAAGGGGGTAAATAATTTTTTCACCTTAACCATGGTAATGGTAACTCTCCAAGGGTAATTAAGTGTGGTAACTTTTGTATTTCATAGTAAAAATTGTCCAAACTTAACCTATTGGGGTAAAAATTCTCATGAACCTTATAATAAGTCCTAAGCCATGTAAATAAGATGTCACAAAAGTCTTGGTTCAAAAAGATCAAGCTTAGAAGCATTACGGTAACTTTTCAGTTTTTACCGCAACCCGTAACTTAGGGTAAAAATGAACTTTCTCAGAAAATTCTTAGAAAATTTCTAAAAATCATAAATATTGTAAAAACACCATTGGGTACTCTTTTGGTTGATTTTGGATCGTTTTCTAAGCTTCTGGCATTCACCTGCTCTCCCTGCTATCCGGTTCTCATTTTACAGACCACAATTCTTTATCTGTCATTCCAAAAATTCCCAAAATAATTTCTAAAATTATAAATATTAGGAAACATCATTTGGCATCCCCAAAAATATTTCTAGATATGTTCTGGTCTCCATATCCGCTCACAGTCCAACCTAGTCAAATTATAGGGACCAAAACGGTAGCATTTTTATGCGTTCTTCAGAAAATTCCCGAATAAATTTTTAAAATCCTCGAATATTATAAAATCACTATTTATACTTTTAAAACTTTTTCTTAACCTAAATCTAGGGTTTTCTACTTCACAAAGCCACTCTTCCGTCTATTTACGGCAAACAGAATTCTCTCTGTATCTAACCGTCCAACTCAAACCATCACTTCCCAACGTCAGAGAACTTCATCTATTTAATTATCCTTTCTAAAATATATCTTATCCTATTCAAACACACATCACATACATAAAATAGAATTAAAACAGAATCATAAATTATAGACGTTACAAGACCAAGTATACTAAAGAGCTCTTGAAGAAGTTCAACTTGGACGATTGCAAACCTATGAGCACACCAATGCATTCTTCTTGCGTACTAAACTTGAATGAGAAAGATCAAAAGGTATATAGAGGTATGATTGGATCTCTCTTATATCTTACTACATCTAGACCTGACATTATGTTTAGTGTATACTTATGTGCAAGGTTTCAAGCTGGCCCAAGGGAAACTCACTTGACTGTTGTCAAGAGAATTTTTAGATACTTGAAAGATACCACTAATCTTGGTTTGCTTTTTAAGAAATCAGATGAATACAGATTAGTTGAATTATGTGATGTTGACTATGCTGGAGATAGATTGGAAAGAAAAAGCACAAGTGGTGGCTGCCGCTTCATTGGGTCCAATCTAATCTCATGGACTAGCAAGAGACAGAGCACAATAACATTATCTATAGCTGAAGTTGAATATGTCTCTGCTGCAAGTTGTTGTTCTCAGCTCCTATGTATCAAACATCAGCTGGAGGACTACAACATCTTTGAGAGTAAGATTTTTGTTCTTTGTGATAATACTGTTGCAATTTATTTGTTAAATAACCCAATCTTACACTTAAGAGCCAAACATATAGAGATCAAACATTATTTTATAAGAGACTATGTATAGAAAGGAGTTTTTGATATTCAGTTTATAAGTACTGAAAATCAATGGGCTGATATCTTCACACAACCCCTTTCTGCAGATAGATTCAATTTTATAAGAAAACATTTAAATATGCACTTTATAAAAGAATGACGATTGATCGCCCAATATATTTGCGTCCAATATGTGTTATTTCAATACATATATTGTGAGTTCAATATGACTAGCGTCCAGTGGACACGACAATCAAATTGGTTTCTTAAGTGAGACTTTGTCCGTTTTGACAAAACGTTTCCTATGCTGAGTGCACTTGCTTTAAATAGTATTTTATTCCAAAACCTTTTCACTTGCTCACTAAGTTTTGAAAACTACATTTCTTTTAAAATTAACGGTCTTTTCCAACCTTTCAGTTTTTAGTCTTCTCAACTGCTCCACTCACACACGCTTTCTTTGCTCTGCCATAACTTTTGAAAAATTGAACTTCAAAGTTTTCTCGCTCTCACTCGTCTTCTCTCTGAAAGAAAATCCTTCTTTAAGAAAACCCTTTGAAACCGTAGCTTCAGAAAGATTTCAATCCTTCACAAATTGAGAACGTTGACAACATGAAAGTAAATGTGGAACACTATGTCCACCTAAGGCTGTTCAAAAAATCCAGATATAGTAACTTGTCCGGATCCATATCCATGTCCAATTATAAAATATCCGGTTTTTGTAAAACTGGTTATATAATCTGTCCATTTTATTTTTTTTTAATTCTGTTTTGGTTTTTAAACCACTAAAATGGATTTTATAAGTTGGATATCCAAATCCTATCCAAATACAGTGTAGCGCGCTCTTTCCTCCCTGCGCATGCCTTCATTTTTCTGCTAGCACCAGCAGTGTACGTGGGTTGCCTTGTGCACCTTTGATGAGTAGCGACTAGCGAGCTTGTGCCTTTGACAAGTGCCCCTCCCCCCACACATATATATAAATTAAACTTGATCACCGGTGGTGCTTTTAATTAGTGCATATTAAATTAAACTCAAAGACACGTAATACACCCCTGGACAATGTAAAGTAGCATCTATATTCACATAATATATTACCCCTGCACAACAACGAAAAAATCATTATTAAAAATGAAAGATCCCTGCCATTGAAAAGAAAATGAAAATCATTATTTATATATGCTTGTGTATTTAAGACTTCAATTTTCAGATGTTAGTTTAGGCTTACATACCAGTCTTTTACATTTACTCATGTAAATTTCACTTTAAGTGGTCATTGATAATTTTGTTATTTTCTAAAAATGCAGATTAATTAGTTGTTCTTCATAATATATCAAATTATTTTTTATCTGGATGATGTTGTATTGGTTTTCAAACTGGATATATGAAAGTAACAGTTTTAAAAAATGGTTTTTAAAACTGGATTTTTAAGATCATAACCAGATTTAGAAAAAACCGGTTTCAAAACCGATTTTGGAAAAATTAGGATTTGACACCGGATTTGGACATAACCGGTTTTATAACCGGATTTTGGATATAACCAGTTTTATATCCGGATATGAAATCGGTTTTGGTTTAGAAATATGGTTTTAGATTTCAAATCCAGACCACTTAAATGGATTCAATATGGTTATGGATAGGATTTCTAAAAAATCCATCCATGCACAGCCCTATGTCTACCTCTCCTCTCTTGGAGAACTTGGCATCGATGTCGTGACTGAGTTTGTTGCTACTGGATGGAGTGATTTCTTCAGAAGAAATGTATATGTCTATCCAGAAATGATCAAGCAATTCTGGAAAACTATTAGCATCTTTGATGAAGAAATAAAGGGAACAATTTTAGGTTAAGAAGTAACTATGTCTGAACTAACCATTTCAACTACTATTGGATGCAAGAACAAAGGAGTAAAGTTCTCTGCAAATTGGAAACAGTTTTGAATAAGGTACTTCAAGGAAATTGATAGCAAATCCTTCTTACACTGGGAAGTTGATAGCATCCAAGATGATTGACCAAGTCAGAATCATGCATCAAGTTTTGAACAAGCTGATCCTTCAAAAACTAAGTTTGAAGGACTTTGTATCTGTCGTACATCAGTTTCTCCAATTTAATCTCTTGTCTCAAAGGAAGATTAACTTGCCAGCAGTACTTTTTGATAATTTCAAAAAGTTTGTAAATCGAAGGGAAAAGTTAACTGCTATTCCTTATGGAGCCTTGCTACAAAAAGTTCTTAATGCTCAAGGAGCATCAATTCTATTGAACAACGCCCTTGAAGAAGAAAAAGAAAAACTCTCTATGAGAAAACATATTGAAATCGGGAAGATAAACTTTATAAAAAAGAATCACCCATTGCTTCGTGGTGCTATGGAAAGAATGGCGAAAGCAATGGAAGTATCTGCTGACTTGACCAAGGAAGATGCAAAAAAAGAGTGGCTGAGATCAGAAGAGAAACTAGATCACTGTCCTTGGCAAAGAAACCAAAAAAGAAGCACAGAACTCTTGAGAAAAGATTAAGAAGACTGGTCATTTAAGAATCCAACGATGAAGAAGTTGAAGAGACCCCTACCAAAAGGATGAAGACTGTCCATGAGTTTGAGTCCACAAGAAAAAGGACTCGTCATGAGTCCAATGAGGCTGAAGACAGACCAACAGCCACAAGACCAAAGAGGACAAGAAGTCTAACAAGAGAAAAGTCTATATCAAATGCAGCAAGTCTAGCTATGTCCACCAGGGAGAGGAGAACTTAAAGAAGACAAGAACAGAACGTACCTTCTGAGGCACCTCTTGTAAGTTCCATATCTAATCTGTCTGAAAGAGAAATAGAGTCTACTATTAGCTCTGCCATTGCATCTGCCTCTAACACTGCTGTTAATAATGATGTTTCTGAGGCCTCTGTGCCTATTGCTGTTGCTGCTGAATCTATTCCAAAATCCAAACCCCTTTGTCAAATCCAACTCCTTCACCCATACACTCTTCACCACCACAAACAGAAGCCACTCAAGTTTTCTCACCACAACCCACTCACCAAACACCACCACCAAATTTGACCACACTTGCTCCCTTACCACAAAAACAAACATTTGCTACCTCCTTTATACCACCCTCACCACAACCAACACCTCCACCTCCATTTGATCTTAATTCCTCACCATCACCCTCACCTACAACCCAATATTCTTCCACCACCAACCAACAAAACATGGCAATGGTCCCTGTACAGTTCTACACTTGTGCAGAAGAGGATGTCACTACTCAGCTGAGAAGAGAATGGCATCATCTCTTCAATGAAGACTTTCATATCCCCGAGGCAATGGTTCACGGGCGTGTCATGCCTGATCCATATCAAAATCTTCCAATCTTTTTGGCAAAGGAAGTGAATGTACTAAGGGCTGGATTAGAAACTGTTGAGATCTAGCCTCAAGAGCTGAAGGAAAAAGCTAAATCAATAAATGAGCGTAGAGGAAAATCCAGTATGTTCATGCTTGGGGGATGAAGATTAGAATCCAAGGAGAAAAGCCAAAGTATTCTCCTCTGACTCAAGACCAAATGGGTCAATTCCTCTCAGCCTTTGACAAGGCTTTCTGTAAACTGATTGAAGCTGGTGTTGAGTTGCAGAACTTCCGAAACACCCTTCCCTCACTCAAGATCACTCCTCATACCTCCATCAGGATTTAGCTTGATAGAGTGGTGCCAAGAACTTATCTTGTGGACAGAAACAAGGATAAGTTTCCAAAGAAGGTTTTGAACAAAAAATATCATGCCTCATCCCATTAAGTTTGATGAGCAATGGGCTAAAGATGAACCTCAAGAGCTTCTTCTGCACTTTCTGTATTAGTTGTCAAGGGAAGGCAAAACAACACAAGATGAAGCAAGAGCTATCTGGGAAAGGCATCTATGGGAATGCGATCAAAGAGCCTCCACCTTAGAATAGGATCCTAATGAAAAAGAAGAGGATGCTCAGACAGTAGGAATGCTATTCGAACATGAGTCCAACTTTATCATGTTTGATGATATTCTTGGTGCTTCTGTTGTTGGACGAAGGGCTGACAGAGAAATCCCCATGCTAGACATTCCACTACCTCATGCTCTCATAATTGAGGAAGTTGATGATATGGAAGAGGAAGAGGAGGAAGAGGAAGAAGAGAAGGAAGTGGGAAAGAAGGAAGAAGAAAAATAGGATAAAACAGAAATTGATCCAGCTCAAGTAGAAGTCAAAGTTGATGATCCAAACATTGCCACGATAGTGTATCAAGCTGCTGAGCATGCTCCTACTGATGATGATGATACTCATGTCACAAGGATAGAGCTCAAGGCATTGGAGTCATCTCTTTAGAGAAAATTGGATCGGATGCTGGCTCACTTGGAGCAGAAGATGGATTGAAGTCTTTCCCTTCTGTTTTGTTTTTATTCTTCTTTAAAACTTTGTTTTATTTACAAACTTTTTTTCGCTTTGGACAATGATGATCTTCATAACCTTTTTGTCTGATGACAAAAGAGGGAGAAGAAAGGATTAAGTTTTACAGTAGTTCGTGCACATATATCCTGTTCTTATTACTTTGATTTGATTACATATGTTGTTGATCTAACTATCTTCTTGTTGAGAGATACTAATTTTTCAGGTACCCTTGAAAAATCTTGAGATAATAATCATAGGGGGAGTTTGAAAAAATCCCTAAGAGATATTACTCTCAGGGGGAGTTTTTGAAAACTTAGTCATTATCTTTTGTGACTGCATAACTGTTTTATTTACTGAAAATGCTTATAAAATTTAATAATGTTTGTCATCATAAAAAAAGAGGAAATTGTTGGAACCAAAGACATTTTCACATGTCTAAATCTCTTAAAGTTTTGATGATAACAACAGCTATTAAAATTTTAATAAGTATAACATGTTGTGCTAATGCAGGAACGTATAGTGAAACCATCGTCCAGAAGGACTTTGGTTGCACTAAGTAAAACACCCTCAATGGACTCTGATACTTGTCATAAGAAAAGTATCGTCCAATGGACTCTTGATGATGTGTGTCCATATGAACTTCACGTTGTGCGTCCAAATGAACCTACAGGATTTATTTATTATATTCATACGCTAAGTCATTTATTAATCCGTTATTTATTTATTGCTCTCGTATTTATTATGGAACATATTTAGTGAGCAAATGATTTGAAATAAATAGTTGTCTTCACAATGCTTTTAGAAACTTAAATGAACTTATTTGATATCACATTTATTGAAAAGCAAAAAGCTCTGTTTAAGTTGTACTTGAGAGAGAATGTACTATGATCTACTTTTGTCCTCTTTGAACACAACTTTTCCTTAACACAGTGTATTCTATTTGTCTCAATTGGATAATTCCTTTAACCGTTGTGTATTTGAGATAAACGAAATAGTTTGCACAATTCTTAGGAGAAAGTTTTATGAGCACCATACCCTGTATAGACTCCATTGAAGCAACAGGAAGATAACATTTAATGCAATTAGAAAATGGCTATTTTAAAGAAGGCTGAAGATGCTTGAAAGTTGGGAAAGCTAAAGATCTTGAAAAGCCTATAAATAGCATGGATTAAGATGAAGAGAACAACTCTGTGAATACCATTTCAATCTTGCCAAAAGACTGTTCAATTCATTCTTTATTCTTTGTAAAGAGTTCGATACTCTAAGAGCGCTTACACTTTTATATCCACACCTAGTGAGTTTTGCATTGTAAAGCACTTATTTAATTCTTGAGTGGTGTGAGCCTGAAGAGGCTAGGTAGAAAAGAATACTTGTTGTGAAAGCATGAAGAGGCTTGACTAACAAAGAATACTTAGTGTATAAAGCCTGAAGAGGCTTGGTTAACAAACAATACTTGTATCCTATCTAACGTTAGTGAATATCCCTTCAAGCAAGAAGGGACTGGACATAGGCCTTGGTTATAAGAGTGAACCAATGAAATCTATGTTTGTTTCTCTTAACCTTACTCTTTACATTCTGTTTTATATTCTAACTGTGGGGCTTGAGTTTAAGGTTTCTTAACAAACAAAGTTTTATTTAAAACCAAAGGTTTTATCAAACTTTATTTGTGCCTCCAATATTATTTGGTTTGCATCCAATCGTTTACGAAAAGATTTTCAAGAATTAGAAAACACAATTCAACCCCCTTCTTGTGTTTCACCTTGTTACCTACAGAACCATATTTGCTTCTATTAAGTATAGCTCAGTGATATGAAGGGTAGCTGAGTGAATTTGAAGATTGTTGCTCTTATTGGAACAAGACGCACTACGTCGAGAAAGCATTTCAACAACGTTTAATTTTAATTTCAATAGCACGTAAAAGCGTTGTTGATCGCCTAGTTTTTGTTTAGACGCGCTCTTACCACAACACCTACGAAGCATTGTTGCTGTGTCACATAAACCCCTCCCGCTTTCCTCACAAACAATGCACAGGCAACAAGCGCTGTGTATCCATACATCACAACAACTGTTGCTGAAGAAAGTGCTATAGAAATATATATATATATACACACAATTATATATAATATTAACAGAAATCAATGAATCTTTATCTTGAATCCTTGATCTTTGTCTTATTCTTGTGGTTGTGCAGGAATTATTTCTTCATGCACATATTTACACCAATGTTCCACAACTTCAGCTTGTTGTTCAGCAGTATAAGTTTTAAACCTACGCCCTCTTATGTACTAGGAAAAAAAATCCAAGTTATTATCTCAATTAATTAACATATATATGCATGAAATAATTCTTCAACTAAAGCAGAAATCTTAAGAAAATTGCACAACTGATTTTCTGTGATTTTCTTAACACCTGAGGTGACAATATCCGTCATGAATCTCATCACAAAGTAAGCGCAATCGTTACTGTTTTTTTGTTTTGGATACTACAAAATGAAATACAATCCTGGTTTATAAATCAAAACAAATTAATATTTGCAAAAAATTACCACGGGTCTTAATTTTGCAAAAATATTTTTGAATTATTTTCAATTCAGGTTGAGTAACTGTTAATCCTTTCATCTTTAGAAACTCCCCTACAGCACTGAGAAAAACAAACGCAAATTAAACTTCGTTGTAAGTAATAAATTTGAAAACACATGGATGCACATTGTAACACTCTTTCTCCAAAAAGGATATTATACCATAGTAACCAATAATTTCATAATAACTTAGATAATAATTATTTCAGTCTTAAACTTCCTCTAAAAATGCGGGTAAAATTTTTACTTTTCGTAAGCGGTTTAAGCGTGAAGAATGTAAAGTACAATTGTGAACATAAAATTTTCTCATCTCATATATATGTAATTATTAGAGTTTCCAAATAGGATACAGTATACTTAAAAATACTCAAAATACATTATACTGTGAACATTTGAGCCAGTCAAATCTCTAGACCTCTACCCAAAACAATAGTAAACACCGATTCCTATCGGAACGTCTATCAATCCGCACAGCAACCTCCTTTAGATCCTCTTCTAAGGCCCACTCCTTGGGAAAATACCTACTCCACCATGTACCAAAACAACATGGAAAATAGGCAAGGGTGAAAATTCTTATCATTGAATTATATCACTAAAGAATACATAAGTGACACACAACAGATATTAGGCACATAGTAGATTTATAGCAGACATAAGGCACACAACGAAGATAATGCACACAACAGATTTATTTACTTAGCATATAAGAAGAGCATTACGAAACAGGTTAAGGAAATCTTATGAAAATTATCAGGTAGGATTTCAATCAAAACATATGAGAATATCGCTTAAAACAAAGCATGTGAGGACATCGCTTTCAACAAAGCATATAGGAACATCGTTTTAAACAAAGCATATGAGAACATCGTGTGGGAACATCGTATGAGAACATCGTGTGGGAACATCGTGTGAGAATATCGTGTGGGAACATCGCTTTCAACAAAGCCTTTCTCTTTCATTTCCAAACCACTCCAAATCACTTATCTCAAATAAACATAGTATCATATCACGAAATCACTCAACCCAGATAAACATAATCTCTTTCACATACAGGGAGACACAATCCAATATTTTCTCACTCAGGGACACAAGTCCAATTAAATTTTCATACGGTATCAACACTTAGTTAAAGCCCCGAATCATATTATCTCAATAAGCACAGAATCACAAGAAAAACACTTAATCACTTTCTCGGATAAGAATACCAGATCACATATCTCAAATAAACACAGAATCACCCTTCTAAATTAAAAACACAGAATCACGTATTTCAGATATAACATAGAACCATATAACACTACCAAGCACACCTCTTTAGTCTAAAAATTCGTGAAACAAGAACACATAATTAATTAATGAGATTACTTCTCATGTTACCTTACTAATTTTTTTTACCACATACTATAACAGTAGAATTCACCGAAAATCATTTACCGTTACACTAACTTTCCAACAGATAATATAACAGTAGAATTGTAGGTAACAAGGTGAAACACAAGAAGGGGGTTGAATTGTGTTTCTTAACTTTTAAAAATTTCGCAAAACGTTGGACGCTGCTTATAAAAGGTTGGACGCACAACATATATGAGTATTGGACGCACAGTTAAGATGGATGCAGAAACGTCCACTTAGTTTAAAACAAGTTTCAGTGTGATTAAAACGTTTAAACAGCTTGTTAAAATAGTTTCAATTCAATCCCCTCAGTTAGTAAATAAACTGAAAATAAAAGAGTTAAGGGATAGAGAGATTACACGAGTATTTATCCTGGTTCACCCTTTTCTAAGAGCTACGTCTAGTCCCCTCAAACTAGAGAGATTTCATTATCAATCCAGATAGAATACAAGTATTCTTCAACAGCCTCTTCAGGCCTTACAACAAGTATTCTTTGCACACCTAGCCTCTCCAGGCTCAACCCAAGTATTGTTTAACAAACAAGTCTCTCTAGGTTCTAACCCAAGTATTCTTTTATAGACAAGCCTCTCCAGGCTCAAACAAGTATTCTTTACTAACCAAGCCTCTCCAGACTCAAACAACTCAGAAGAGTGTTTTTTATGAAAGTGTTGTTAACTCACACAAGTGAGAATATGGACTCTAAAGCACTTCGAAAGTTAAACAAACTCTCTTTCACAAGAAGAAAGAAAATATACAAGATTTTCTTAAGATTACAGAGTATGACAAAATATGCACAGCGTTTCGACTCTTTCTTTCTGTAGTTCAAGCTTTTTGTATTCTTCTTCTTGTTCACGGTATTTAGAGGCTTTGATGAAGCTTCAGACTTGTTCTTCGAATAGCTCAGCTTTAGCCTTCATAAATGTAGTCGTTCTCTAATAGCATTAAATGCTATTTTCCCGTTGCTCTGAGGAGTTCTACTTCAGTGTATTTTTCTGCGTTTCTTTCTCCTATGTCAGAAGCAACCTGTACTCAAAGTCTCAAAGGTTAATAGTAATATTTTATTGAGACAGAGAGAATACACTGTATAAGGAAAAAGGTGCGTTCAGAGAGATACAGAAATGTTCAGAGTACATTCTCTTTCTAAGTACACTTTTCACAGTGCTTTATGGTTTTCATTTAATGCACGTTAAAAAACGTTGACAATGTTGCACAGAAAAAACATTGTATACAACTATTTATTTCAAATCATTTGCTCATTAAATATGTCTCATATTAAATGCAAGAGCAATAAATAGCATGTTATAGACTTTTCGTGTTGGACGCAGCATGTAGAACAGATTGGACTTTCTGTTCATTTACCAAATGGACGCATACCTTTGCTTACCATTTGGACGCAAGGCTTCTCTGGTCATATGGACGCATAACTATGCTTACCATATGGACTCATAGCTTTGCTTATCTTTGGACGTATTGCTTTACTGATTATTGGACTTATGTCTTTTTGCTCATTTGGACGTAAGGCATCCAGAGTCTATTGGACGATACTTACTCAAGGTCAAGTATCAGAGTCCATTGGACGATCTACTCTTGGACTGTACTTATGTTTCCCAAGTCACACTGGATGATGGACTTTATCTTGTTGTACCTACAAGAGCTTGTTAGCAGATATTGTAGAAACCTTAATAACCATTGTTATCATCAAAACCTCTTAGGGAAATATGCATTGAAAAATGCTTCTAAACAATTTAGTTCCAACAATCTCCCCCTTTTTGATGATGACAAACATTATTAAGTTTTACAAGCAATAAAGCAAGTTTAAACAGAATAATCAGTCAGCATAAAAACTTTTTCGAAAAATGGGGAAACTCCCCTGAGATCAACATCTCATTGTTTTTTACTTTCCTCCCCTGAGATAAAGATCTCATGGTTTTTAGATTTTTCAATCTATTGAGTTCCTGAAAAGTAATATTTCTCAAATAGCAGATTAGTCCAACAATATATATATAATCAGAGCAATCAAACTCAGAGTATAGAATAATCAGAGCATATATATATATATATATATGTAAGAGTAATAACACTACTGCACTGCAATTTGACTCAATCTCATTTTATTAAATGACTTTGAGCTTTAAAACTTAATCTTCTTCTTTTTCTTCTCCCACTTTTGTCATCAGACAAAAAGGTTTGATAGACATCATAGTCTAAAATTTTTTTTTGAAAAACAAAAAAAAGTGGAGAACAGGAAATCAGGACTTCCACAGATTCTTCCTTGATTCCAGGTACTTACGGTACTGGCCCAACAGAAATATCAAGTCTTCAATTTCTTCAGTTGAAGGTGGAACTTGTGCAGGTGCAGTTCTTGATACCTCATATGTGGAGACAATAAACTCTTCTGACTCAGGAGAAAACTTAATTATAGGCTGAGTGGATCTAGTTGGGGCACCAAAGAAATCATCAAACATATATCTCTGATGTGCCATGTTTTCTGTAACTGATCCCCCAGTAGGCGTTGTAGCCTTCTCAGCATGTGAGACCCCTGAAGATGATGCTTCTTGCTCACAGAGTCAGAGATATCTTTCCAAGACTGTCCTTGCATCATGTTCTGTTGCTTGACCAATTCTGGACAAGTGCATCACAAAGTCTAGTTCAATGTCATCCTGTGCCCTCTTTGCCCAATCGTTTTCAAATCTGATAGGATTTGGCATTGGACTTTTGCTGATTGCCTTCTTGGGGAACTTGTCCTTGTTCCTGTCCACAAGATAGACTCTTGGTACTATCCGGTCAGGCTGTACTCTTATTGTTGTTGCGGGCTTGATTCTCATAGACGGAGGGACATTAAATCTATTCTGAAGCTTAAGTCCACTCGCTATGGTTCGGATGATCCTCTCTTCATGGGCTGAGAGGAAATGACCTAACTCTTTTGCAGTCAAAGGAGTGTACTTTGGTTGATTGCAGTAGAGTAGCATTCTGGCATGTCCTGAGGAGCTGGCTGAGATGGATTTGGCCCTTATCTCCTCCAAGGTCAAATCCTTGTCTTTCCTCTTTTCCTCTTGAAAGGGAATTTCTATGGTCTTGATCCCCTTGGTCAGGATGATAGGCTTCCCCATAGTGTAGACATAGTCAGAAGGTTGCAGGGGTACTTCTGATATATCTTGGGAAGGGGGTGGTGAGGATGATTGAGATTGTTCATGTGAGGGTGAAGGTGTTTGTGTTTGGGTAGGAGTGGGTGATGATGGTCCAAAGTTAAGAGGTGGTGAGGCAGTGGGTTTAGGTGTTTGAAGTCTTGGTTGAGTGGACGATGGGGGTGAGAGAGGTTGAAGTTGTGTTTGGGAAGGTTGTTCTGTTTGAGGTGTGGGGACTGTTTGGGTTTGCGTTTGTGGTTGTCGTTCAGGAGTTGTATAGGTAGGTGTTTGTGGTTCAGGGATTGGACGAATGGGTGAGGAAATGAACTTTAGTGGTGGAGTGGACTCAGTGGTTTCTACGATGGATGAAATGACTGATGCTATGACCTCCTCAACTGGTCTGTCCTGAGCAGACTCTTCAGGTACCACTGTCAATTTTCCTTCAATGCCTTTGGCAGTGGACTTTTTCCTTAGAGTTCTGGGCTTCTTTTTTTTTTGTCCAATGGTCTCCTTTTCAGCTACCTTGGACTCAGAACCCTTTCTCTTAGTGCTTGTCTTTTTCTCAGCCACAGATTTGGATCTTTTGGAGAAAAATTCTCCAATAGTCTCTTCATCTGAATCAGTCAGGACTAACTTCACTATGGCTTTCCTGGAAGTAGTCTTCTCCTTGGCGGCAGGGGCTTCACCAGGGACTTCCTTTGTTGGTCTTGCTTGTTCAGCACAATTTTCTTCAATCTTCTTCCTCATTTCAGCCTTGATGGCTTCTTTGTTATCTTCCTCTTCTTCTTTGAGTTTAGCAAGATGTTCCTTGACGGTATCTAGGCCCATTCTCAGGATATTTGCTCTTCCAAATGACAGTTACTGAATCCTTAGAGACTGAGCAGCCTTGTCTTCCCCTAAGTATGCTTCGAAAATCTCCATAATTCCTTGAGTGTTGAAGATCTTCTGAAGTAATGCTCCAGAGGGAATGGTCGTTCTTCTTCCTTTCCCTTGTGCATCTCTTCTAAAGTAGAGGAACAGGATAAAAGGAAGATCGATTTGTTGATAGGTTATAAGATGTACCAGTAGGAACCCATGTAGTGATGACACAGAGTCCTTTGAACCAATCTTATGAAGTACTATTTTGTTGAATATTTGATTTGATGAAGTACTCTGGCCTTGTCAGTCATCTTTGAGGAACATATTTTGTTTCCTCCTACTTCTCCTTCCTTTATCAGGACTCTATTAATACTTTCTCTTCCACCATCTTTAGTCCTCCAGTCTTTGTAAAAATGCGCTCCAACAGAGTCACATCCAGTAGCCTCCGAGATGCTTTCTATGGACACACAAACTTTCTTTCCTGAGACTGTTCCTGTGATTTGATCGTCCTTAATCTTCATGGTTCTCCAGAACTGATGGACCAGCCCCGGAAAAACATCTATAACCTTTCCAAACATGTTTTCCCATCCAACAGCAATGATTTCAGGAGCAATGTCCACACCCATACTAGCCACGGTTGCAAAGTCAGCCTAGAATTCCACATAGACATCCAGATCGTCAATGTTCTCCATTTTTGAAAGAAAAGTTTCGATTTTGAAAAGAGAAGGGTTCTGGAAGGGTTTCAAAAATGAGAGCAAAGACAGAGAGGGTTTTCAAAAAGTTAAGAGTGGAAGAGAGTGGAATGAAAACGTGTGTAAGAAGGAAGTTTTAGAGAGAGAAAACAGTAATTTTGTCTTGACACACAGTGTAATCATTAAACGGAAAAACTGCTTCAGAGCAGGTGAACAGTTTGTGATAAAAATATATTATTTAAAAATAACTTAGACTCAGCGCGGGAAGGCTAAGAGTTAAACCTTTAAGCTTTAATAAAAATACTAAGTCTCAACTAGATTGACGTGTCCTACTGGACGCTAATCATATTGGACTCAAACTCACCTTAAGCATATTGGATGCTAAACATCACTCTTTTATAAAGTGCATATTTATATGCTTCCTTATAAAAGTGAATCTATCTATAGAGAGGGGTTTTGTAAATATATCTGCCCATTGATTTTCAGTGCTAACAAACTGAATATCAAATACTCCCTTCTGTACATAGTCTCTAATGAAATGATGTTTAATTTCTATATGCTTAGCTCTTGAGTGTAAGATTTGGTTCTTAGACAAATTGATTGCAGCAGTATTATCACAAAGAACAAAGATCTTACTCTCGAATATGTTGTAGTCCTCCAATTGATGTTTAATCCATAGGAGTTGAGAACAACAACTTGCAACAAAGACATATCAGCTTTAACTATGGATAATGCAATAGTGCTTTGTCTTCTGCTTGTCCATGATACTAGATTTGACCCAATGAAATGGCATCCTCCGCTGGTGCTTTTTCTTTCAAGCCTGTCTCCAGCATAATCAGCATCATAGAACCCTACTAATCTATACTCATCTGATTTCTTAAACAGTAAACCAAGATTAGTAGTCTCCTTCAGATATCTAAAGATTCTCTTGACAGCAGTCAAGTGAGAATCTCTAGAATTTGATTGGAATCTTGCACATAAACAAACACTGACCATGATATCAGGTCTAGATGCAGTAAGATACAAGAGAGATCCAATCATACCTCTATATACCTTTTGATCTACCTTTTTATCTTTGTCACTCAGGTTCATTATGCACGTTGGATGCATAGGAGTGTTCATGGGCTTGCAATTGTCCATATTGAACTTCTTCAGAAGCTCCTTTGTATACTTGGACTGATGCACATAAATCCCATCTTGAGTCTGTTTTACTTGAATTCCAAGGAAGAATTTCAATTCTCCCATCATTACTCATTTCAAACTCCTTCTACATTAACTCAGAAAATTACCCACATAGAGATTCATCAGTAGCACCAAATATAATATCATCCACATAAATCTGTACTATGATGAAATGTGTGTCTATGGATTTTCTGAAAAGAGTTGTATCAACTTTTCCTCTTGAAAAACCATTTTCCTTTAAAAATGAACTTAGCTTTCCATACCAAGCTCGAGGAGCTTGCTTGAGGCTTTAAAGAGCCTTTTTTCAATTTAAAAACATGATTAGGAAAAGTTTGATCCTCAAAACCAGGAGGTTGTTCAACATAGACTTCCTCTGTTATTATACCATTCAGAAAAGCACTCTTTACATCCATTTGATAAAGCCTCATATCATGTTAAGCAGCAAATGAAAGTAAGATGTGAATGACTTCTATTCTAGCTACTGGAGCAAAAGTTTCAGTAAAATCAATACCTTCCTGTTGTGAGTAACCTTGAGCAACTAACCTTGCTTTGTTTCTCACAACTTTACCTTCTTCGTCTAGTTTGTTTCTGAATGCCCATTTGGTTACAATAATGGACTTATCTTTAGGTGGGGCAACCAGCGTCCAAACATCATTACGCTTGAATTGGTTCAGCTCCTTCTGCATTGCTAAAATCCATCCTTCGTCCAATAGGGCTTTATCAACATCCTTTGGCTCCAATTCAGAGATGAATGCAACATCAGTTTGTTATCTGAATGTGGACCTTGTTCTGACTCTATCATTAGCATTTCCAATGATTTGATCTTCAGGATGATCGGTCTTGAAATGCCAGCTTCTTCTTCTTCTGAATTGGACGCATCCTCAATTTCTACGTCTGATCCGTCTTCTTCATTTTTAGGTGATGCTTCTTCCCCTTCTTCTTGTCTTCTCAAATCTACAAGAGAATCACTTAGCTCTGACAATTCTTTGTCAGGCTTTTTGTCATTGAATTTTATGTGAATTGACTCTTCAACAGTCAAGGTTCTTGAGTTATAGACTCTGTAGGCCTTGGACGTTTCAGAGTAACCCAGAAAAATTCAATTTTCAACCTTGGAATCAAACTTGCCAAGTTGATCCTTAGTTTTGAGGATAAAACATTCACATCTAAAAGGATGAAAATAAGATATGTTGGGTTTTCTTCCTTTCCACAATTCATATGGAGTCTTTGTCAATATAGGCCTCACATATATTCTGTTTTGTAAGTAACAGGCAGTGTTTACTGCTTCAGCCCAAAACCTCTTAACGGTTGAGTGATCATTGAGCATGGACCTAGCCATCTCTTGTAAAGATCTATTCTTTCTCTCCACCACACCATTCTGTTGAGGTGTTCTTGGTGCAGAAAAATTGTGAAGGATTCCGTTCTTTTCACAGAATCTCTGGAAGTTTGCATTCTCAAACTCACCTCCATGATCACTTCTAATAGAGTTAATACAAACTCCTTTCTCATTCTGGACTCTCTTACAGAATATAGTGACGTCTTTGAAAGACTCATCCTTGTGTGCAAGGAATTTAACCCATGTCCATCTAGTATAGTCATCAACTATAACTAGTCCATATTTCTTTCCATTCAAAGAAGCAGTTTGTGTGGGTCCAAACAAATCCATATGTAAAAGTTCCAAAGGTCTAGAAGTGGAAACAATATTTTTTTTTGAATTAAAAGAGTTTTTCACTTGTTTTCCATTCTGACATGCTTCACACAGAACTTCAGATTTGTACACAAGATTTGGTAGTCCTCTCACGAGGTTATGCTTATTTAGCTTTGAGATAGTTCTCAAGCTTGCATGACCAAGTTTCTTGTGCCATATCCATTGTTCATCCTTTAAGGATATGAAGCATGAGACATTTTGTTTGGACAGATTTTCAAAATCAATTTTGTAAACATTGTCCTGCCTCTTTGCTTGAAAAAGTATGGACTTATCAGAGTTTCTGACTATACATTTATCCTTATTAAAGGAAACATCAAATCCACTATCACACAATTGACTTATGCTAAACAGATTATGTTTGAGTCCTTTAACCAGCAAGACTTTTTCAATAGAGGGAAAAGGATGCTTACCAATTTTACCTATCCCAACTATTCTGCCTTTCTAGTCTCCTCCAAAGGTGACCCAACCCTTTGTCCTAGGCTTTAGGGCATGGAACATAGACCTTTCTCCTGTCCAGGTACCATGACTGGAGTTGTTTTCCTGCCATCAAACATATCTGCAACAGGAATTATCATATTCTTAGGTACCCAGATTGACTTGGGTCCTTTCTTGTTAGTCATTGGTCTACGTCCAGGCATGTTTCTTTTCTTATGGACGCATGTCGAGGTGACATGTCCAGCCTTTCCACAGTGTCCATAGTATAAATTAAACTTGGAAGGACTTTTGGTAAACTTTGGTTTTGATTTTTCCTGCTTCTTAGGAACATAACCTAAACCACTTTTGTCAGAAGGTTTTCTCTGGATTTTTAAAATCTGATCAAATTTCTCAGAGCTACTGACAAATCTGGACAATCGTCCAGTGAGTTCATTTACTTCTTGTTGAAGTACTTGTACTTCACAGGAGGTATTGGACTCATAATCTTTTTGAGATTCATCTTTGAGTTGACTTACTTGAAGTTTCAACTCTTCATTCTCTGATTTGAGTACTTTGGTTTCTAAAGTAAGTTTTTCAAAATCTTTAGTTATGAGAGAAAACTTTTTCTTTAATGACCTGTACTCATCAGATAGAATTGATGATTCTCTAAGAAGATCATCAAAATTACTTCCTAGTTCAGGATAAGAAAGTACCTCTTCTTCGTCCTCACTGTCAGTTGAGGGCAGGCTTGCCATCAGGCAGAGATTTGCTTCTTCTTTATCCTCCTCATCCTCATCATCAGAGGAATCATCAAGATCCTCCCATGTTTCCATGAGACCTTTCTTCTTCTTGAAGAAACTCTTCTTTGTCCTTTCAGCCTCAGGACAATCTGCCTTGTAGTGGCCTGGTTTCTTGTATCCATAGCACACTACTGGACTTTTCTCCTTTTGCTCAGCTTTCTTTTGTGGAAATCTTCTCTTGAATTGCTTCCTTCTGAAGCCACATTTTCTTTTCCACATGGACTTTATTTTCTTGGAGATGAAGGAAAGTTCATCATCATCTGAACCTTCTTCTCCTTCTGAGCTGCATGGCTCTTCTTCTGAGTCATTTGCCTTTAAGGCTTTTGAAGTGCTCCCCTTTTGAGCTTTAAGAGCAATGGACTTTGCCCTTTTTTCTGTTCCTTCTTTTTTGAGCTCAAGCTCATGCACTTTGAGTGAGCCTAGAAGATCCTCCATAGCAAGAGTGGAAAGGTCTCTTGTTTCTTGTATGACAGTTACCTTGGGTCTCCATTGTCTTGGCAGACTCCTTAGAATTTTCCTGATGTGATTCTGGGTTGTGTAGATTTTTCCCAAGGACCTCAAGTTGTTTATGATTGTTTGGAATCTTCCAAACATCTGATCAATTGTCTCGTGATCCTCCATTTTGAATAGTTCATATTGATGAACTTGCATGCTGATTTTGGACTCACGGACCTGAGATGATCCTTCATGTGCCAAGGCTAGAGTGTTCCATATCTCTTTGACAGTGGTGCTGCTGTGCACCTTGTCATATTCTGACTTTGTGATGGCACACACCAGATAGTGCCTGACCTTTGAGTTCAGCTGAAATCTGGTCCTTTGATCCTGTGTCCACTGAGCTCTAGGCACTGGTTGCCATGCTTCATCTACTGGAGCAGTGTAACCATTTTCAACGACATCCCATATGTCGATATTTTGTGCATCAAAGAATGTGATCATTCTTTGTTTCCAATTGTCATATTCATCACCATTGAACAATGGTGGTCTGTTCACAGTTTGTCCTTCGTTTTCCATGGATCTTCGCTTCTCTGCACTGTTAGGTGCTCAACCCCTAGAGACCGAGCTCTGATGCCAACTATAGGTAACAAGGTGAAACACAAGAAGGGGGTTGAATTGTGTTTCTCAACTTTTAAAACTTTTTGTAAAACGTTGGACGCTGCTTATAAAAGGTTGGACGCATAACGTATATGAGTATTGGATGCACAGTTAAGTTGGACGCAGAAACGTCCACTTAGTTTAAAACAAGTTTCAGTGCGATTAAAACGTTTAAACAGCTTGCTAAAAATAGTTTCAATTCAATCCCCTCAGTTAGTAAATAAACTGAAAATAAAAGAGTTAAGGGATAGAGAGATTACACGAGTATTTATCCTGGTTCACCCTTTTCTAAGAGCTACGTCTAGTCCCCTCAAACTAGAGAGATTTCATTATCAATCCAGATAGAATACAAGTATTCTTCAACAGCCTCTTCAGGCCTTACAACAAGTATTCTTTGCACACCTAGCCTCTCCAGGCTCAACCCAAGTATTGTTTAACAAACAAGTCTCTCTAGGCTCTAACCCAAGTATTCTTTTACAGACAAGCCTCTCCAGGTTTAAACAAGTATTCTTTACTAACCAAGCCTCTCCAGGCTCAAACAACTCAGAAGAGTGTTTTTGATGAAAGTGTTGTTAACTCACACAAGTGAGAATATGGACTCTAAAGCACTTCGTGAGTTAGACAAACTCTATTTTACAAGAAGAAAGAAAATATACAAAGCTTTCTTAAGATTACAGAGTATGACAAAATATGCACAGCGTTTCGACTCTTTCTTTTTGTAGTTCAAGCTTCTTGTATTCTTCTTCTTGTTCACGGTATTTATAGGCTTTGATGAAGCTTCAGACTTGTTCTTCGAATAGCTCAGCTTCAGCCGTCATAAATGTAGCCGTTCTCTAATAGCATTAAATGCTATTTTCCCGTTGCTCTGAGGAGTTCTACTTCAGCGTATTTTTCTGCGTTTCTTTCTCCTATGTCAGAAGCAACCGGTACTCAAAGTCTCAATTACACAAAGGTTAATAGTAATATTTTATTGAGACAGAGAGAATACACTGTATAAGAAAAAAGGTGCGTTCAGAGAGATACAGAAATATTCAGAGTACATTCTCTCTAAGTACACTTTTCACAGTGCTTTATGTTTTTCATTTAATGCACGTTCAAAAACGTTGACAATGTTGCACAGAAAAAGCATTGTATACAGCTATTTATTTTAAATCATTTGCTCATTAAATATGTCTCATATTAAATGCAAGAGCAATAAATAGCATGTTATAGACTTTGCATGTTGGACGCAGCATGTAGGACAGATTGGACTTTCTGTTCATTTACCAAATGGACGAATACCTTTGCTTACCATTTGGACGCAAGGCTTCTCTGGTCATATGGACGCATAACTATGCTTACCATATGGACTCATAGCTTTGCTTATCTTTGGACGTATTGCTTTACTGATTATTGGACTTATGTCTTTCTGCTCATTTGGACGCAAGGCATCCAGAGTCCATTGGACGATACTTACTCAAGGTCAAGTATCAGAGTCCATTGGACGATCTACTCTTGGACTGTACTTATGTTTCCCAAGGTCATACTGGACGATGGACTTTATTTTGTTGTACCTACAAGAGCTTGTTAGCAGATATTGTAAAAACCTTAATAATCATTGTTATCATCAAAACCTCTTAGGGAAATATGCATTGAAAAATGCTTTGAAACAATTTGGTTCCAACAGAATTCACCGAGAATCCTTTACCATTACACTATCTTTCCCAATTTATCTTAGTCACGTATATACAGAGTCCCTAGGTTAAGATTTTTAAATAGCAAATCAGTATGGTTCACAGGAAAGAGAAGGTGAGCTAAGGCCCCTTCAATGACCTTTGTCTTTCCTAGATAGACCCATACTAATAAATCACTCTAATCTTAACCATCACCTTGTATATCACTGATAGACAATATCAGGGTTTTCACAATTTAGGCATTATAACACTACAAATTTTGAAGCTTAAAGCAATTAAATTAGAGCCATAAAACAATTATAAAGCTTAAATAAATGATTATAAGGCATATACCAATCTTGCCATTATAACCTTACTATAAAAACTTATAATTAAGTAAAAGCTATAAAATAGTTATAAGGCATATACCAATCTTGCCATTATAACCTTACTATAATTAAATAAAACCTATAAAACAATTAATAAAGCTATAACACCTAAAACCACAAAAGTGGATAATCTCTTCAAAATTTTCAAGAATTTTCCCCTTACCTCCAAACTTTGAAGAAAAGAGATATTTTGAAGATCAAAGCTTCAAAACTCAAGAACTTTGACAAGCAAAAAGAGAACTCTTGAAATGAATCAAGAATTCAGATGACGATTTAAAGAAGCCTCTACCCTCTATTTATAGTGCTTGGAGGCAGCCAAGGAGATGGTTTTGAACTCATGGTTTTCATCCAAAACCATGTCTTAGAAAAAGAAAGGTAAAACCATTAAATAAAAACCTAGTTTTGAAAAAAAAAATCATGTCCCACAAAACCCTAGAACCTTTGAGAAGCCCCTAGATCCTCCATGAGTCTTAAAGGGGCGCCCTAAACTGGCTGGAAAGAAGGGGAGGTGATTTTACCAAAGTAACCCTAGGGTTTGTATGAAAAAGGATAGAAATCAAGGGTAAAAATGTCATCAAAAATTCCAAAAATTAATTTAAAGTGTGAGAACCAATGATATTGCTTGAAAATGTCATGAAAGGTTGACAACAAACTCAGTGTATGATTTTCGAAATTATTGATAGTGCAATCTCTTCAGTTTTCATTGTTTTGCCGGTATAACTCCGAAATTAAAGCAGAAAATGGTATTTTCAAAACTTACTCAGAAAAAATTCTAAAATTCTCAAATAATAATTAAAAATAAAATATAAATTTTAGTGGACCTTTGTCATGAAATTTTTATACCGCGAAACAAGATTTTTACGCTATACACCCCCGGTTAGCGTAGTTTTCGGTAAATTTTGAAAGTTTTCCAAAAATCCCAGGAAAATTCCATTAAATCATAATTATTAAAAGAACTAACTTTTGTGAAGGAAGTTTGTTTTCTGGATTGATTCGACACACTCAAGCTATTTGTTTTCCGTCAGTTAGACGTAAACCGTTTTCTGTAAAAAGACCCGACGTTGACAGAAAAACTATCGTTTCAGAAGTATTCCGGAATATGTGTATTTTACCCCTGATTTTAAGCCAAAAATAATTCTCAAAACATTTATGCCCCAAGAATTCATATAAAATTGAAAAAGGAACGGTAAACGAAGAAACAGACGTTTGTAACTAGACCTGGCGGAAGCTGAAAATTAACCGTTTTCAAAAGTATTCTCAAACATGAATATTTAAATCTTATTTTTAAGCTAAAAATAAATCTCAAAACTTCTATATCACAAAAATTCATATAAGACAAAATAAGAACAGTGAATCACAGAAACGGATGTTATAATTCTCCTCCTCTAAAAATAATTTCGTCCTCGGAATTCGCGGTTATACTTAGGGATTAACTTATCAGATCATACCAAATACCATTGTTATCTTACTGCTACCAGCAAGCTAATGGGTTAATTACTCCCATACCTTGACCTTAAGCAATAAGAAAGCAATAATCATTCTATAACTAATAATATTATTCCCCCAAATCACATTCAAATAAACAAGTTTCAGAGAACATAATATTGTAAGCACACATACTCAACCGACATGATATTAGTGCAACCAAATACTCATTTATATATAATCAAAAGCACAAGCAATTCCTAATAGGTTCTAAACCTATAGGACATCCCAAAAAAGTACATATGGACTTGTAAGTCCATGATCCAAACCTATAGATAACTAAAGTATATATGCATCTAATAAAAAAACATTGCCACCTTCAACCCTTGTTGGAACCAAATTGGTTAAAAGTATTTTTAATACAAATACTCCCTAAGTGTTTTTATGGTTTTGATGATAACAAAATGTATTAAGCTTTTACAATGTATAACAAAGCTGCCTATCTAAGTTTATTAAAGGATGTTGCAGTCTGCGACCAATAATAAGTTCATCATGACATGGGCTCATATTCAAAGTCTAAGAAGCTTTGCGTCCAATGTTAAAGACATCGTCCAATGTTGGCACTAGAACATATATGGACACCAAGAGTTCTGCGTCCAATGATCAGTATTGGGAAATACTGTTCATCGTCCAATGATTCTCTGCGTCCAATAAACAATATGAGGCAATGATGTTCTGCGTCCAATAATCAGTAGGAGGCAATGCTACTCTCTGCGTCCAGTGTTTTCTAAAGAAGCAGAATCGCAGAAGTACAAGGAATCACTCATGGAGACAATACTACTCTCTGCGTCCAATGATTTCCAAAGAAGCAGAACCAGTGAGTATGCGTCCAATGTATCAGAAGGACAAAAGTCCAATGATCAGCATAAGGCAATATGCACAACATTGCCTGCGTCCAATGAAGCAGAATGACAAAAGACTGTTCTGCGTCCAATGAAGCAGAAGGACAAAAGTACAACAGTCAACTGCTCTGCGTCCAATGGAACAGAATGGGAAAAATCCAACAGTCAACTGTTCTGCGTCCAATGAAGCATAATTGACAAAAGTCCAACAAATACTTCCCTGCGTCCAATGGAACAGAAAGGCAATGGCAAAAGTCCAATTATCAACATGAGGCAATACGTCCAAAACTGCCTTGCATCAAATGGAATGAAATGGTAAGCATGAGGATGCGTCCAATGGATGAATGAATATCATGTGCAAATGGTAAGTACAAGGTATGCGTCCATTTGCTAAAAGGACTGAAAGTCCAACTTTATTCTATATGCTGCGTCCAATAAATTCAATATGCTGCGTCCAAAACGCAGAGTCCATTACTTGCTATTTATTGCTCATGCATTTAATATGGAACATATTTATTGAGCAAATGATTTGAAATAAATAGCTGTATATAATGCTTTTCTGTACAACCTTGTCAACGTTTTTGAACGTGCATTAAATGAAAAGCATAAAGCACTGTGGAAAGTGTACTAAGAGAGAGAAAGTACCCTGACTAACTCTGTATATCTCTGAACACATCTTTCTGCTTTACACAGTGTATTCTCTTTGTCTCAATAATATATTAATATTAACCACTGTACAATTGAGACTTTGAGTACAGGTTGCTTCTGTTTAGGAGAAAGAAACGCAGACATACTCACTGAAGTAGATCTCCTCAGAGCAACGGAAAAATAGCATTTAATGCTATTAGAGAACGGTAACATTTATGAAGGCTGAAACTGAGCTATTCGAAGAACACGTCTGAAGCTTCATCAAAGCATATAAATACCGTGAACAAGAAGAAGAATACAAGAGACTGAACAACGAAAAAGAAAGAGCAAAAACGCTGTGCAATTTGTTATACTCTGTATAGAAAGTCTTGTATATTTTCTATCTTCTTGTAAAAGAGAGTTTCCTTAACTCTCGAAGTGCTTTAGTTCTCATATCCTTGCTTGTGTGAGTTAGACAGCACTCGAATCAAAAACACTCTGCTGAGTCGTTTAGCCTGAAGAGGCTGTGTGCAAAGAATACTTGGGATTTAGCCTGAAGAGGCTGTGTGCAAAGAATACTTGGGTTATAGCCTGGAGAGGCTGAGTGCAAAAAATACTTGGGTTATAGCCTGAAGAGGTTCCGTGCAAAGAATACTTGTATTCTATCTGGTTTGATAGTGAAATCTCTCTAGTTTGAGGGGACTAGACGTAGCTCTTAGGAAAGAGTGAACCAGGATAAAAACTTGTGTTATTTCTTCTTTCCCTTAACTCTTTTTATATCTGTGCTTATTACTAACCAAGGGGATTGAATTGATTTTATTTCAACAAGTTTTTCATACACTTTAAATCGGACAAAGAAAACAAGTTTTTCAAACTAAGAGGGAATCCTCTGCGTCCAATATTTCTGTGAGTCCAATTTTTTACAACTCTGTGAGTCCAGTGTTTTAAGCACTCTGTGCGTCCAATATTTTAGCACTCTGTGCGTCCAATGTTTTAAATTTTTAAAAGTCTAATACGTCAAAACACTGTGAGTCCAGTTTTCACATTTGGCTGTGCGTCCAACGAACTTTCAAGACAGCGTCCAATATTTCGAAAAGTTTTAAAAGCTGACAAACACAATTCAACCCCCCCTTCTTTTGTTTCATCTTGTTACCTACAGTTGGTATCACATCCTGGTCTCTAGGGGTTGAGCACTTAACAGTGCAGAGAAGCAAGATCCATGGAGAACGAGGGACAAGCTGTGAACAGACCACCACTGTTCAATGGAAATGAATACGACTACTGGAAGCAGAGAATGATCACATTCTTTGATGCTCAAAATATAGACCTATGGGATGTTGTGGAAACTGGCTACACTGCTCCAGTAAATAAAGCAGGTCAACAAATACCAAGAGCTCAGTGGACAGCAGATCAAAGGACCAGATTCCAGCTGAACTCGAAGGCAAGACACTATCTGATGTGTGCCATTACAAAATCAGAATATGACAAGGTGCACAGCTGCACTACTGCCAAGGAAATGTGGGACACTCTAGCTTTGGCGCATGAAGGATCGTCTCAGGTCCGTGAGTCCAAAATCAGCATGCTAGTTCATCAATATGAACTATTCAAAATGGAGGATCACGAGTCCATTGATCAGATGTTTGGAAGATTCCAAACAATTATCAACAACCTGAGGTCCTTGGGAAAAATCTACACAACCTAGGAGCATATCAGGAAAATCCAAAGGAGTCTGCCAAGACAATGGAGACCCAAGGTGACAGCCATACAAGAAGCAAGGGATCTTTCCACTCTTGCCATGGAGGATCTTCTAGGCTCACTGAAAGTACATGAGCTTGAGCTTAATGAAGAGGGAATCGAAAAAAGGGCAAAGTCCATTGCTCTTAAGGCTAAAAAAGGGAGCACCTCAAAAGCCTTGAAGGCAAATGATTCTGATGAAGAATCATGCAGCTCAGAAGGAGAAGAAGGCTCAGATGATGATGAACTCTCCTTCATCTCCAGGAAAATAAAGTCTATGTGGAAAAAGAAGGGTGGCTTCAGAAGGAAGCAATTCAACAGAAGATTTCTACAAAAGGAAGCTGAGCAAAAGGAGGAAAGTCCAGTGGTGTGCTATGGATGCAAGAAACCAGGCCACTACAAGGCAGACTGTCCTGAGGCTGAGAGGACAAAGAAGAAGTTCATCAAGAAAAAGAAAGGTCTCATGGCAACATGGGAGGATCTTGATGATTCCTCTGATGATGAGGATAAAGAAGAGGCTAATCTCTGCCTAATGGCAAGTCTTCCCTCAACTGACGGTGAGGACGAAGAAGAGGTAATTTCTTATTCTGAATTAAGAAATAATTTTGATGATCTTCTTAGAGATTCATCCATTCTATCTGATGAGTACAGATCCTTAAAGAAAAAGTTTTCTCTAATAACCAAAGATTTTGAAAAGCTTACTTTAGAAAACAAAGTACTCAAATCAGATAATGAAGAGTTAAGACTTCAAGTAAGTCAACTCAAAGATGAATCTCAAAAAGATTCTGAGTCCAATACTTCCTGTGAAGTACAAGTACTTCAACAAGAAGTAAATGAACTCACTGGACGATTGTCCAAATTTGTCAGTAGCTTTGAAAAACTTGATAAAATTTTAAAAATTCAGAGAAAATCTTCTGACAAGAGCGGTTTGGGTTATGAAAAACCAAAACCAAAGTTTCCTAAAAGTCCATCGAAATTTAATATATACTGTGGTCACTGTGGAAAGGCTGGACATGTCACATCGACATGCGTCCATAACAAAAGAAACATGCCTGGACGCAGACCAAGAACTAACAAGAAAGGACCCAAGTCAATCTGGGTACCAAAAAGTATGATAATTCCTGTTGCAGATATACTTGATGGGAGGAAGACAACTCCAGTCATGGCACCTGGACAGTGGCTGCTTACTACACATAACAGGAGAAAGGTCTATGTTCCAAGACCTAAAGCTTAAGATCACCTAAGAATGAAGAAAATGGACCAGACGCAGAAAACTGTGATGCGTCCAATACTGGAAGTGGAAGAAGCTGGCACTTTAAGACATATCATCCTGAAGATCAAATCATTGGGAATGCAGATGATAGAGTCAGAACAAGGTCCACATTCAGAGAACAAACTGATGTTGCATTCATCTCTGAATTGGAGCCCAAAAATATTGATGAAGCGCTATTGGACGAAGGATGGATTCTGGCAATGCAGGAGGAGCTAAATCAATTCAAACGCAATGATGTTTGGACGCTAGTAGCCCCACCTGAAGAGAAGTCCATTATTGGAACCAAATGGGTATTCAGAAACAAACTGGACGAAGAAGGTAAAGTTGTGAGAAACAAAGCAAGGTTAGTTGCTCAAGGCTACTCACAACAGGAAGGTATTGACTTTACTGAAACCTTTGCTCCAGTAGCTAGAATAGAGGCCATTCGCATCTTACTTTCATTTCCTGCCCAACATGATATGAGGCTTTATCAAATGGATGTAAAGAGTGCTTTTCTGAATGGTATAATAACAGAGGAAGTCTATGTTGAACAGCCCCCTGGCTTTGAGGATCAAACTTTTCCAAACCATGTTTTTAAATTGAAAAAGGCTCTTTATGGCCTCAAGCAAGCTCCTCGAGCTTGGTATGAAAAGCTAAGTTCTTTTCTAATGGAAAATGGTTTTTCAAGAGGAAAAGTTGATAATACTCTTTTCAGAAAATCCATAGACTCACATTTCATCATAGTACAAATTTATGTAGATGATGTCATTTTTGGTGCTACTGATGAATCTCTATGTAGAGAATTTTCTGAGTTAATGCAGGTTAGTAGGATTCTGTGATGCTAATTATGCTGGAGACAGGCTTGAAAGAAAAAGCACCAGCGGGGGATGCCATTTTATTGGATCCAATCTAGTATCATGGACGAGCAGGAGACAAAGCACAATTGCATTATCTACAGCTGAAGCTGAATATGTCTCTGCTGCAAGTTGTTGTTCTCAGCTCTTATGGATTAAACATCAATTGGAGGACTACAACATCTTTGAGAGTAAGATTTCTGTTCTTTGTGATAATACTGCTGCAATCAATTTATCTAAGAACCCAATCTTACACTCAAGAGCTAAGCATACAGAAATTAAACATCATTTCATTAGAGACTTTGTGCAGAAGGGAACATTTGATATTCAGTTTGTTAACACTGAAAATCAATGGGCAAATATATTTACAAAACCCCTCTCTGTAGATAGGTTTACTTTTATAAGGAAGCATTTAAATATGCACTTTATAAAAGACTGATGTTTAGCGTCCAATATGCTCAAGCTGAGTCTGAGTCCAATGTGACTAGAGTCCAATAGGACACGACAGTCTATTTGAGACTTAGAATTTTTTTCAAAGACTCAAAAGCTTTTATATCTTAGTAATCCCACGCTGAGTCCAAACTATTTTCATAAAGATATATCTTGCAGTTGGTATCTTACAAACGCTTTGCAGTAATTTTCAGTTTGATGATTATTCAAGCTTTCAAGAAAAACTTACTGTTATCTCTAATCTTGATTCAGATTTCTCTTCGTTTGACATCTTTTCTAAAATCATTTCTGTTGATTTTTCTAAAATCTTCTCTACTGTTTTGAGAAAGCTTGTTTAGAAAAGGGGAGAAGGAAAAGGGTTTTTAAGTTTTAAAAGAATTATGATTTTAAAAGCTCAAAGTCTTTTTAAAATGATTCTTTTCTCTCTGTTTTTCAAAACTGTCTTTGGACTATGATGTTCTATGAACCTTTTTGCCTGATGACAAAAGGGGGAGAAATATATGGGATTAAGTTTTAAAAAGAAAGAAGAATATGAGAAGAATATGGGATTAAGTCTGATTGCGTTGCAGTAGTCTTATTACCATGTTTTAATCTGATAAGCTATTTGCTTTATAAATTGGACTAATCTTGTTTTTATGAGTAAAAGAAATTTTTAGGTACTCTGAGTATATTGAATATCCAAAACCGTGAGATGTTTATCTCAGGGGGAGAAGAGTAAGGAAAAACTGAAACGTTTATCTCAGGGGGAGTTTCCCTTAGGAAATTTCTGTTTATTTATGCTGACTGTTTTTGGTTAATATGCTTTATTGTTTGTAAAACTTAATAATGTTTGTCATCATCAAAAAGGGGGAGATTGTTGGAACCAAATTGGTTAAAAGTATTTTTAATACAAATACTCCCTAAGTGTTTTTATGGTTTTGATGATAACAAAATGTATTAAGCTTTTACAATGTATAACAAAGCTGCCTATCTAAGTTTATTAAAGGATGTTGCAGTCTGCGACCAATAATAAGTTCATCATGACATGGGCTCATATTCAAAGTCTGAGAAGCTTTGCGTCCAATGTTAAAGACATCGTCCAATGTTGGCACTAGAACATATATGGACACCAAGAGTTCTGCGTCCAATGATCAGTATTGGGAAATACTGTTCATCGTCCAATGATTCTCTGCGTCCAATAAACAATATGAGGCAATGATGTTCTGCGTCCAATAATCAGTAGGAGGCAATGCTACTCTCTGCGTCCAGTGTTTTCTAAAGAAGCAGAATCGCAGAAGTACAAGGAATCACTCATGGAGACAATACTACTCTCTGCGTCCAATGATTTCCAAAGAAGCAGAACCAGTGAGTATGCGTCCAATGTATCAGAAGGACAAAAGTCCAATGATCAGCATAAGGCAATATGCACAACATTGCCTGCGTCCAATGAAGCAGAATGACAAAAGACTGTTCTGCGTCCAATGAAGCAGAAGGACAAAAGTACAACAGTCAACTGCTCTGCGTCCAATGGAACAGAAATCCAACAGTCAACTGTTCTGCGTCCAATGAAGCATAATTGACAAAAGTCCAACAAATACTTCCCTCCGTCCAATGGAACAGAAAGGCAATGGCAAAAGTCCAATTATCAACATGAGGCAATACGTCCAAAACTGCCTTGCATCAAATGGAATGAAATGGTAAGCATGAGGATGCGTCCAATGGATGAATGAATATCATGTGCAAATGGTAAGTACAAGGTATGCGTCCATTTGCTAAAAGGACTGAAAGTCCAACTTTATTCTATATGCTGCGTCCAATAAATTCCATAAGCTGCGTCCAAAACGCAGAGTCCATTACTTGCTATTTATTGCTCATGCATTTAATATGGAACATATTTATTGAGCAAATGATTTGAAATAAATAGCTGTATATAATGCTTTTCTGTACAACCTTGTCAACGTTTTTGAACGTGCATTAAATGAAAAGCATAAAGCACTGTGGAAAGTGTACTAAGAGAGAGAAAGTACCTTGACTAACTCTGTATATCTCTGAACACATCTTTCTGCTTTACACAGTGTATTCTCTTTGTCTCAATAATATATTACTATTAACCACTGTACAATTGAGACTTTGAGTACAGGTTGCTTCTGTTTAGGAGAAAGAAACGCAGACATACTCACTGAAGTAGATCTCCTCAGAGCAACGGAAAAATAGCATTTAATGCTATTAGAGAACGGTAACATTTATGAAGGCTGAAGCTGAGCTATTCGAAGAACAAGTCTGAAGCTTCATCAAAGTATATAAATACCGTGAACAAGAAGAAGAATACAAGAGACTGAACAACGAAAAAGAAAGAGCAAAAACGCTGTGCAATTTGTTATACTCTGTATAGAAAGTCTTGTATATTTTCTATCTTCTTGTAAAAGAGAGTTTGCTTAACTCTCGAAGTGCTTTAGTTTTCATATCCTCGCTTGTGTGAGTTAGACAGCACTCGAATCAAAAACACTATGCTGAGTCGTTTAGCCTGAAGAGGCTGTGTGCAAAGAATACTTGGGTTATAGCCTGGAGAGGCTGAGTGCAAAAAATACTTGGGTTATAGCCTAAAGAGGCTCCGTGCAAAGAATACTTGTATTCTATCTGGTTTGATAGTGAAATCTCTCTAGTTTGAGGGGACTAGACGTAGCTCTTAGGACAGAGTGAACCAGGATAAAAACTTGTGTTATTTCTTCTTTCCCTTAACTCTTTTTATATCTGTGCTTATTACTAACCAAGGGGATTGAATTGATTTTATTTCAACAAGTTTTTCATACACTTTAAATCGGACAAAGAAAACAAGTTTTTCAAACTAAGAGGGAATCCTCTGCGTCCAATATTTCTGTGAGTCCAATTTTTTACAACTCTGTGAGTCCAGTGTTTTAAGCACTCTGTGCGTCCAATATTTTAGCACTCTGTGCGTCCAATGTTTTAACTTTTTAAAAGTCCAATACGTCAAAACACTGTGAGTCCAGTTTTCACATTTGGCTGTGCGTCCAACGAACTTTCAAGACAGCGTCCAATATTTCGAAAAGTTTTAAAAGCTGAGAAACACAATTCAACCCCCCTTCTTGTGTTTCATCTTGTTACCTACAGTACCGTCCCATTCCAGTATAGTTGCGGATTTCTCAGTTGTACCGTCCTACTCCAATACAACTTCAACAACAGATTTTCCCAGAACAATATAAACCAACAAACAATCAAGATTCACACAATTTCACACAGCATAAACAACTCATCAGAGTTCACACAATAGAACATAGTAAACCTATACCCAACAGTACCCAAAAGACTCAAACCTGGCTATGATACCACAAAAGTGTAACACCCTTTCTCCAAAAATGATATTACACCATAGTAACCAAGAATTTCATAATAACTTAGATAATAATTATTTCAATCTTGAACTTTCTCTAAAAATACGGGTAAAATTTTTACTTTTCGTAAGCAGTTTAAGCGTGAAGAATGTAAAGTATAATTGGGAATATAAAATTTTCTCATCTCATATATATGTAATTATCAGAGTTTCCAAATAGGATAGAGTATACTTAAAAATATTCAAAATACGTTATAATGTGAACATCTGAGCCGGTCAAATCTCTAGACCTCTACCCAAAACAACAGTAAAACAACGATTCCTATCGGAACCTCTATCAATCCGCACAGTAACCTCCTTCAGATCCTCTTCTAAGGCCCACTCCTTGGGAAAACATCTACTCGACCATGTACCTAAACAACATGGAAAGTAGGCAAGGGTGAAAATTCTTATCATTGAATTATATCACTAAAGAATACATAAGTGACACACAACAGATATTAGGCACACAACAGATTTATAGCAGACATAAGGTGTAACGTCCGTAATTTTTGACTCTGTTTTTAATTATATTTTATATGGGTGATATGTGATTTGCATATATTAGATTTATTTTAGAAAGATAAAATTTTATAGATAAAGTTTCTTGACGTTAGAAATCAGTAGTTTGAATCAAACGTTGAGTGACAGACAGAATTCTGTTTACCGTAGATAGACGGAATGGTGACTTTGTGAAGTAGAAACCCTAGATTGAGGTTAAGAAAAAGATTTGAAGGTACAAATAGTGATTTTATAATATTTGAGAATTTTAGAAATTTATTCGAGAATTTTCTGAAGAGCAGATAAATATGTTACCGTTTTGGTCCCTGTAGTTTGACAAGGTTGAACTGTGAATTGGTTTGGAGACCAGAACAAATTGAGAAGTAATTTTGGAAAAGCCAAATGATGTTTTATATTATTCTAGAATTTTAGAAATTATTTTGGGAATTTTTAGAATGACAGACAAAGAATTGCGGTTTTGGTCCCTGTAAAACAAGAACAAGATAGCAGGGAGAGTAGGTAAATGCCAGAGGCTTAGGAAATGGTCCAAAATCAACCAAAAGAGTATCCAATGGTGTTTTTACAATATTTATGGTTTTTAGAAATTTTCTGGGATTTTTCTGAGAAAGTTCATTTTTACCCTAAGTTACGGGTTACGGTAAAAACTGAAAAGTTACCGTAATGATTCTAAGCTTGATCTTTTTGAACCAAGACCTTTATGGCATCTTATTTTCATGTCTTAGGACTTATTATGAGGTTCATGAGAGTTTTTACCCCAATAGGTTAAGTTTGGACAATTTTTACTATGAAATACAAAAGTTACCACACTTAATTACCTTGGAAACTTACCATTTACCATGGTTAAGGTGAAAAATTATTTTTACCCCTTTAAGACAGCAGCTGTGCGCCAGATTGAGGGAAGAGTGTGGAAGGTTCAAGATTTTATAACTCATAGTGGTTAGCCAATAAAATCCATCCAAATTTCTAACTAGGGTCATGACTCATGGTTAAGTGTAACCATGGTTAGCTTTATTATAATTGAACAAAAGAAAAATCTGGACAAGAGGAGAAGAAGGAGAGGTCGAATGCAGGGAGAGAAGAGGGAGAGCTCTTGTTCATCTTCTCCATTTTTGCTCTTGCTCCATAGCCATATTTTGCAAGTTTTTACCAAATCTTCATCCTAGTTAGTAAATTTGCAAGGGTTTGTTCTCAATCTTGTGAGCAACAAGCTAAAGAGCCAAGCAAGAAGAGGAAGGAGAAAGAAGAAGAAGGAAGGAGGGTAGGGTTTTCTACAAAAGCTTGGTAAGGGGAAAGTTTCTTATACATGATTTTTAAAGCTTTGTGGACATATTAGTGCATGCTTGTGTTGGTTTGAGTTGGATGATGTTAAGATGGTCCTAGGGTTCATGTTGATTTGGTAAGCCATGTGTCCTTGGGTTCTTATGATCATGGATGGTTCTTGAGCTTGATTATGTTGGATATGAATTTATTTGTGTGGTTTACTCATGGAAGATTTGCTTGATGATGATGCTTGATTTATTTAACCTAGGTAGACAAGACAAGGTTGCCTTTGATTTTGGTCTTGTTCTAGGTGAAAAATGAATTGTGTTTGTGTGAGAGGGAAGTGCTCTATGTTGGTTACATGATGATCTTGTTCCATGTTTGTCTTGAATGGATTTGAGTGGTGGATTGTATGACTAACTTCCAAAAGCTTGGATTGGAAATTAATATGCTCTTTGTGTGAGATGTTAGCTTGATGCTAAGGTGAGATTGGAACCATGGCTTGATGATTGAATGATTGTGTCTTGTGGTTGATTTAAAGATGATAAACTTTGCTTATTTTCACTCAATTGGTCATGACAATACAAAGGAAAAAGTGATTTTGGTTTAACTTTGAAAAATCGCATGTCTGCCACGCCCTGGATGTGGTGATTTCTGAAGTTGTGAAAATCTGGAAAAACAGGGGACAGAATCGTCTGCACCGCGGGTGTGAGAATTATCGCGCCTGTGAACAGTTCTGGATCCTGAATTTTTGACAGCAAATGATTTTGTGAAAAATTAACTCTTTAAGCTTTTTAAACAAAAATGTTTAAGAGGAAAATGTCATTTTTGAGTCTAATGGTTGATAAATATTTTGGTTAATTTATTTAAGTATTTAAACAATGGATTTGAAAAATGTGTTTTATTAAAAAGGACAAAGATTAATTAAGAGTATTAATGAAAGAGGAAGAGTCATGAAAAATGAGAATATGCACACATAGATGTGAATATGCACACAGAGATGTGAATATGTGCAAAGAGATGGGAATATGCACACAGAGAGGAGAATGCTATAACCAAGAGTGAAGGTTATAGATGGTTGTGCAAGTGATAACCTAGTGAAGAGGTTAACATGATTACAAGAGAAACCAAAGCTTAAAATGCTTGAGAGTGAATATCTTGTATGCTAAGTGTATGTGTCATTTTGTATAAAGAGCCTTGGCGGATGGCCAAGAGATTTGACGGATGGCCAAGAGATATTGTGTGCTTAATGTGTTATGCATAAGGAAATTTGGCGGATGGCCAAGAGATATTGCTTGCTTAATGTGTTATGTCATATGCATAAAGAGAAAGAGCCTTGGCGGATGGCCAAGAGATTTTGGCGGATGGCCAAATGATGAGCGGTACAACCCGAATGGGGTTGGGAATAGTTACAAGTTGGGCCACAGTTGCCTATTGGGATTATCCAGGTTGCGAAATTCCTCAGGTGGCCAGTGTAGGTGAATACCCCTGAGCCGAGGCAGTCGCACAACCCGACTTGGATAAATCTGACTGACTTGACTATTCATGATACGGTACAGTGGTTTAAACGTAGCTTAGCTGAATGTTTATCATGAAGTCCGGATGGGACTATCTGATAAGTCTGTTAAGTTTGCTACGGCCGATCGCTCAATGGTGTTGGAGGTAGGGAAGTCTCCTTGGAGCACTACGAGGGTGATGTGAGGGGAAATAGAAGTGACATGCATTATAATATATCTGAGTGTATGATATATTGTTTGATGCTGAGATATGTGACATATTGTTTGATATTGAGATATGTGTGTGACTGTGATTATTCTCATTGTTTCTGTGAGAATGTCTTACTTGCAGGAAAATCTTGTTCTCGTGTGCTTGAGAAGGGTAAGTGGTAGATGATTTTCTAATGCATATGTGTCTGATGATTTTCTAATGTAAATGTGGCTGATAGATGTTGTATATTTCTATATCTATTGTCTCTTTGCTTTGCTATCTGTGTATGAGGATTTTTCACCCTTGCCTATATGTTTTGTGCTCTTTGGAACATGATGCATATAGATGAGGCACCAGTTGGATGGTCTGACTAGAGCCAGGAGGCTTAGTCCGATGCAAATATCTTCCAGATAGCGTTTGAAGAGGATGCAGCCTGATGTTACAGCTGTGGTAGAAGGAGAGATAGACTGTTGGACTCTTTTGTTCCTACTTTGTAGTTGACTCAGCCAGATGGGCAGTAGTATGGATATTTCTTTTGGGATGACTGTACTATACCATATGACACTACTCGAGGCATATGATGTAAATTAATTATGTTTAGTTGAGACCATGTTACTTATTAGTAAAGTGTTGTGATGCGAGATGATTATCGAAGCGTGAAAGTTCTAAGTGAATGTTTCAAGTTGAATAATTCTTCAGTTAAAAGGAAAGAAATTCATTCATATTTTCGAATAATGAATAATCTCATCAGGATTAATATGAACATCCGATAAAATAGGTTACTTATGTTGTAACATTCTTTTATGAGAAAGGGTGTTGCATAAGGAACATAGCCAAGATAATGCACACAGCAGATTTATTTACTTAGCATATAAGAAGAGCATTACGAAACAGGTTAAGGAAATCTTATGAAAATTATCAGGTAGGATTTCAATCAAAACATATGAGAATATCGCTTAAAACAAAGCATGTGAGGACATCGCTTTCAACAAAGTATATAGGAACATCGCTTTAAACAAAGCATATGGGAATATCGTGTGGGAACATCGTATGAGAACATCGTGTGAGAACATCGCATGAGAACATCGTGTGGGAACATCGTGTGAGAACATCGTGTGAGAATATCGTGTGGGAATATCGCTTTCAACAAAGTCTTTCTCTTTAATTTCAGTACCACTCCAAATCACTTATCTCAAATAAACATAGTATCATATCACGAAATCACTCAACCCAGGTAAACATAATCTCTTTCACATACAGGGACACACAGTCCAACATTTTCTCACACAGGAACACAAGTCCAATTAAATTTTCGTACGGTATGAACACTTAGTTAAAGCCTCGAATCATATTATCTCAATAAGCACAGAATCACAATAAAAACACTTAATCACATTTCTCAGATAAGAATACCATATCGCATATCTCAAATAAACACAGAATCACCCTTGTAAATTAAAAACACAAAATCACGTATTTCAGATATAACATAGAACCATATCACACTACCAAGCACAGCTCTTTACTCTAAAAATTCGTGAAACAAGAACACATATATACAGTAACTTTCCAACAGATAATATACTAGTAGAATTCACCGAGAATCCTTTACCATTACACTATCTTTCCCAATTTATCTAAGTCACGTATATACAGAGTCCCTAGGTTAAGATTTTTAAATAGCGTATCAGTATGGTTCCCAGGAAAGAGAAGGTGAGCTAAGGCCCCTTCAATGACCTTTGTCTTTCCTAGACAAACCCATACTAACAAACCACTCAAATCTTAACCATCACTTTGTATATGAATGATAGACAATACCAGGGTTTTCACAATTTAGGCAATATAACACTACAAATTTTAAAGCTTAAAGCAATTAAATTAAAGTCATAAAACAATTATAAAGCTTAAATAAATGATTATAAGGCATATACCAATCTTGTCATTATAACCTTACTATACAAGCATATAATTAAATAAAAGTTATAAAATAGTTATAAGGCATATGCCAATCTTGCCATTATAACCTTACTACAATTAAATAAAAGCTATAAAACAATTAATAAAGCTATAACACCTAAAACCACAAAAGTGGATAATCTCTTAAAAATTCTCAAGAATTTTCCCCATACCTCCAAACTTTGAAGAAAAGAGATATTTTGAAGATCAAAGCTTCAAAACTCAAGAACTTTGACAAGCAAAAAGAGAACTCTTGAAATGAATCAAGAATTGGGATGAGGATTTAAAGAAGCCTCTCCCCTCTATTTATAGTGCTTGGAGGCAGCCAAGGAGATGGTTTTGAACTCATGGTTTTCATCCAAAACCATGTCTTAGAAAAAGAAAGGTAAAACCCTTAAATAAAAACCTAGTTTTGAAAAAAAAAATCATGTCCCACAAAACCCTAGAAGCTTTGAGAAGCCCCTAGATCCTCCATGAGTCTTAAAGGGGCGCCCTAAACTGGCTGGAAAGAAGTGGAGGTGATTTTACCAAAGTAACCCTAGGGTTTGTATGAAAAAGGATAGAAATCAGGGTAAAAATGTCATCAAAAATTCCAAAAATTAATTTAAAGTGTGAGAACCAGTGATGTTGCTTGAAAATGTCATGAAAGGTTGACAACAAACTCAGGGTATGATTTTCGAAATTATTGATAGTGCAATCTCTTCAGTTTTCACCGTTTCGCAGGTATAACTCCGAAATTAAAGCAGAAAATGGTATTTTCAAAACTTACTCAGAAAAAATTCTAAAATTCTCAAATAAATAATTAAAAATAAAATATAAATCTTTGTGGACCTTTGTCACGAAATTTTTATACCGCAAAACAAGTTTTTTACGCTATACGTCTCCGATTAGCGTAGTTTTCGGTAAATTTTGAAAGTTTTCCAAAAATCCCAGAAAAATTCCATAAAATCATAATTATTAAAAGAACCAACTTTTGTTAAGGAAGTTTGTTTTCTGGATTGATTTGACACACTCAAGCTATTTCTTTTCCGTCAGTTAGACGTAAACCGTTTTCTGTAAAAAGACCCGACGTTGACTGAAAAACTATCGTTTCAAAAGTATTCCGGAATATGTGTATTTTACCCCTAATTTTAAGCCAAAAATAAATCTCAAAACATTTATGCCCCAAGAATTCATATAAAACAGAAAAGGAACGTTAAAACAAAGAAACAGACATTTGTAACTAGATTTGACGGAAGCTGAAAATCAACCATTTTCAAAAGTATTCTCAAAGATGGATATTTAAATCCTATTTTTAACCTAAAAATAAATCTCGAAACATCTATATCACAAAATTTCATATAAGGCGAAATAAGAACAGTAAATCACAGAAACAGATGTTACACACATGAAACATGACTCCTTACTCATTGATAGCTTTGTAAATGCCTGTGTCTTTCAGCTCCCAATCGCGGTCCCTTGTCAAAGAATCCAAATAGTATACCACCCCTATGAGAGGTTTGAATGCAACCAACACCCAATGTTCACTAGAAAAATCAATGCCTAGTCACCGAACAAGGACATTAAAACATAATGAAATAAAGGTACGTAGCATAATTGAAATTATAAGGGCTCTCACCCTGTATTCATGGTGCAAGAACTAACTTTTCTGTGTCGAAGCCAATCTTTTCTCTAATAAGATTAGCCATCTCCTGAGGTCTTTTTGGACTAATTAAAATTTCCGCATGTTGTGCTGGTGACAAGAGGAAGTATTTTGCTTGATGATATGGGTAAACCTCAAACAAGAATCTAAGACAATATAATAAAATTGGGTTAACTTTAACTTGGACGAAACTTGAAAGCAAACTAAATGATTAATAAACTAAATGAAAGACAGTTTAAAGTACCTCATGTACACGGTAATAACTGAGGAGCCAAGCCAGCCATGGCTTAAAATTTGGTTGATCTTCGCGGGATCAAGGTACTCTTCAGAGTCATATCCAGAAATCATTTTGGTTATGAGAACACAGAGAATTTTATTTTCCTTAATCAAAACATCTGCCACATGTTGGCGAACCTTGTCAAAAAATGTTTGAGGCTGCTGCTTTTGTTGGAGCAGCGGCTGATTTTGTTGAACTACAGCCTTTTTAGAATCATTTTTTTTGAGGTGTTGGTTGACCGATGAGTGCTTTTCTTGTGCCAGCCAGTCCCAGTGCTTTTCTTGTGTCGGCCGGTCCCGGTGCTTTGATTATGCCCAATCCTAGAGCTTTTATTCAGTATGGTCCTGGTGTTTTTGCTCCTCTCCATGGTAGCCATCTTATTTGGATCCTTTGGAGCACCCTGCAAAATTGTTTATTACAACATATTATTGGTTGGTATAAAATGATGTAATAATAAAAAATGTTGTTTGGTAATGATATCGTTGTCGCTCACATACCTCATTATCATCCACTGACAATATTAACCACATAGGCCAGGCTACAAATGCACCTACGTCATCCATGACTTTCACCATACATTTGTTTTCATCCAGTACTGGCAATGGGGCATCTAGTTTAACCGCAATCGTTATTGACACTCTTGCGTGTCCTGCAGGAATCTGGTTGTTGTGTACTTGAGTACTTTCAGTGTTTACCAACGATCGCCTAGCCACCATGTGAAGGTATGGAGTGGACAACAACAAGTTCATAGGTCCACATGCCTAAAGAATGCAATGATGAATAATAAATATTACATAAGAGTGAGAACAAAGAACCGCATATGGTAAAGAATAATTACTGGTGGAAGGATGGGAGTAGGAGTTGTGGGAGCAGCAGGTGGAGGACATGCAGGGGTAGCTACCTCCTCATGGGGAGAATCAACTGCAATGGTGCAACTGTAGTTGGTCCTGGGGCCGAAGGAAGGGACCTGCTCATGCGACACTCACACTGTTTCATGTGAGCAAACATCATTTCCTGCATACTCTTTAACTGGCTTTTATCTCCTCAAATTCTTCCTCGGATACATTCTTCAGCTTAGGGTTTGTGAAACAGTCTCTATGAGAGACCCCAAATCCCATCACCCTAAGGGGTACTATGGTTGCTTTAAGGCCTGGGAAAGTATGTCATTCCGATTAAGTTGTTCTATGTTCTCATCTTGAGATAGAAATTGTGATAATTGCTCCTAAAACAAGAAATATGGTGGTTAATTAAAGATATATAAGGTTATCATATATAGATATGAGATGAACGTTAGGGTTATTATACTTACACATTCATCCATAACTTTTTGAACATTTTCATTATCAACAACCACTTCATTGTTGATGTAGGCTCGCTTCCACACTGCATGACGAGATATGCTCGTCACCTCGGATTCGGACTCTTCTTGCTATTGTAGGCACACAAGTTTAGAATCAATTATAGGTTAATGTAAGAGTGACTATATGAAAACACATGCATGCATAGTGTGACAACTTACCATTTGATGCCCCAGGAGAGCATATCCTAGGCGTCCCAAATTCCTATAAGGATGTATCCTCGCTTGTTTAGAAGCTCTTGTAGGTAACAAGAGGAAACACAAGAATGGGGGTTGAATTGTGTTTCTTAGCTTTTAAAAACTTTTCGTAAACGTTGGACGCTGGTTAAGAAGAATTGGACACACAACAAGTATTGGACGCATAAGGTAAGTTGGACGCAGACACGTCCACTTGGTTTATAACAAGTTTAGGTGTGTTTGAAACGTTTGATGCATTTGTTAAATAAAATCTCAATTCAATCCACACAGTTAGTATTAAAACTGAAAGTAAAGGAGTTAAGGGATTGAAAATTTACATAGTTGTTTTATCCTGGTTCACCCTTTCCTATGAGTTACATCCAGTCCCCTCAAACTACAGAGATTTCACTATCAATCCAGATAGAATACAAGTATTCTTCAACAGCCTCTTCAGGCCTTACAACAAGTATTGTTTGCACACCTAGCCTCACTAGGCTCAACCAAGTATTCTTTTACAGACAAACCTCTCCATGCTTAAACTAAAGTATTCTTTACAGTCAATCCTCTCCAGGTTCACACAACTCAAAAGAGTGTTTGTGTTTCTAAGTGCTGCTAACTCACACAAGTGAGAATATGAAAGAATGAAATGTACAGACTCTTCAAGTTTACAGAGTATATGAAAAATTATGTACAACGAAATCACTTCTTGATATAAGTCTCTTGTATGTCAGTCTCTTGTTCTTGTTCTTCTTCTTCTTCTTGTACACGGTATTTATAGGCTTGAGTGAAGCTTCAGATTGGTCTTGAACTTGTTCTTGCTTCAGCCTTCATAAAAATAACCGTTTACAAATAGCATTAAATGCTATCTTCCCATTGCTTCAATGGAGTGCTACTTCAGCATAGGTTGTGCAGTTCTTTCTCCAAGGTCAAAAGCAACATGTACTCAACATCTCAATTACACAGTTGTTAAAGGTAATATTCAGTTGAAACAGAGAGAATACACCGTGTGATAAAAAAGATACATTCAGAGAGTGTCAAATTTGTTCAGACTACATTCTCTCTCAAGTACACTTTCCACAGTGCTTTATGCTTTTAATTAAATGCTATCTGAAAACGTTGACAATTAAGTCCAAGAAAAGTACATATACAGCTATTTAATTCAAATCATTTGCTCATTTAATGTCTCAAATTAAATGCAAGAGCAATAAATAACATGTCAACATATCAGAACAGTATGCGTGTTGGACGCAGCTTTAAGCAAAATCCTAGCTACTTACCATATGGACGCATAGTATGTCTTATCATATGGACGCATAGTATCCTGAGTCCATTGGACGATACTTATCATAGGTCAAGCACTAGAGTCCACAGGACGCTAAGCTCATTAATTGTACATATAAGTACCAAAGTCACACTGGACGATGGACTTAACTTTGTTGTACCTGCAAGAGCTAGTTATCAGGCTTTGTAAAAACCTTAATAATCATTGTTATCATCAAAACCTTTTAGGGATATAATCATTCAAAGAATGTCTTTGACCAATTTGGTTCCAACAATCTCTCTCTTTTTGATGATGACAAACATTATTAAGTTTTACAAGCATATATTGGTAAGTAAAAATAATAACCAGTCAGCTTAAGCAAAAAAAAAATATTCTTTCAAGGAAACTCCCCCTGAGACAAACATCTCAGTGTTCCTTTGAACTTACTCAACTCCCCCTTAGATAGACATCTCATAGGTTTTAGATTTTCAACTGGTTGAGTACCTGAAAAGTTCTTTATCTTAAAATAGCAGATTAGTCCAGCAACATATATATATATATATATAGAATCAGAGTAATATATGTATGCAATAAGACTACTGCAATTGACTCAATCTCATTTTATTAAGACTTTGTCTCTTTAAAACTTAATTTCTCCCTTTCTCCCCCTTTTGTCATCAGACAAAAAGGTTTGAAAAACCATCATAGTCAAAAAAAAATTGAAACAAAAAAGCAACAAAGGAGAAAGACGAGAACAGGACTCCTGTAGATCACTCCTTTGATTGCATGTACTTGATGAACTGTCTGAAAAGAAATTTGAACTCTTCAAACTCTTATCTTGAAACCGGAGCTTCTTCAGGTTTCCTCTCAGGTCCAGCAATTGGTTGCACATGAGTGGATACAACTAGGTCTTCTTTCTAGGGAGGCAACTCAACAATAGGCTCGAAGGGAAGTCGTGTTGGTGCTCCAAAAATGTCATCAAACATGACATTCTGTGCATCCTGTCTTGTCATAACTCCAACTGTAGGCGTTTCATCCTTTTCGGCAGTTGTAACCCCAGAGGTTGATGCCTGTTGTTCACACAGCCTAAGCTGTCTTTTCCAGACAGTCCTTGCTTCATGTTCTGTGGCTCTGCCTTCTCTAGACAAGTGCATCAAGTAGTCCATTTGAATATCATCTTGCTTCTTCTTTGCCCAGTCTTTATCAAATTTGATGAGCTTTGGCATTGGACTCTTGTTGAGATGCTTCTGTGGGAACTTGTCTTTATTTGTATCCACAAGATATACCCTTGGTACTATCCTGTCAGGCTTCACCTTTATTTCTGTTGCCAACCTTATCCTCATAGACAGAGGGACATTGAACTTATTCTGAAATTCAAAGCCATCTGCTATGTGTCTGACCATAGTTCTTTAAATGTTGAGATGAATGGACCCATCTGTTCTACAGCCAGAGCAGGGTACTCTGGCTTGTGGTTGTAGATCCTCATCATAATTTGTCCTGAAGAACTGGACGATACAGATTTGGCCCATATTTCGTCCAAGGATAGTTCCTTATCCTTTTTCTTTTCCTCCTGAAGAGCAATCTCAATCTTCTGCACTCCCTCAGTTAGAATAATGGGCTTCCAAAATCCCGAGATATAGTGAGAAGTGGACGATGGTGATGGTGCTTCCAGTTCAGCTTGGGTAGGAGTGGGTGATGATGGTTGTGTTTGGACAGGTAGTGGTGAAGGTGTTTGTGTATGTGTTTAGGCAGGAAGGGACGATGATTTTGTGAAAAATGGTTTAGCATCAAAAGGTGATGGGGGAGCAGGTTCAGGTGAGGCAGGGAGTGTAGGTGTATTTGGTTGAGTAGACCATGGGGGTGAGTCAACTTTGTTTTGTGTTTGGGGAGGTGATTTTGTTTGTGGTGTGGGAGAAGTGGGAGCTGTTTGGGTAGGTGTTTGGGTTTGTTGATGGATTGGATGAATGGGTGAGGGATTGGACTCAACAGAGTCTTAGACAGATGCAATAACATATTCAATTACATCATCTATAGGCCTATCAGAAGCATTGGACGCAGATTTCTCAAGTACCTTTTTAGAAGTCTTGCTGCCAGCTTCTTTTGTGATAGAGGATCTCTTTGGACCTTTGACCAAAGTTCTAGCTTTCTTTACTCTTGGTCCAGCTCTTCTTCAGCCACATTTGACTCAGCATGTGTCCTCTTTTTGCTTGGCCTTTTCTTAGGAACAGTCTTGGTTTTCTTGGAGAGATATTCTCCAACTGTTTCTTCATCAGACTCAACCATGACTAGCTTCCTCATAGATTTCTTGGGAGTAACCTTCCTCTGCGTGATGGAGGCCTTGACAGAGTCTTCCTTCATTCTTTTTATCTCTACTAGCCTTCTAGCACATTCCTCTTTTGTTGCTTGATCTGTCTATTTCTTCAAGGCTTCAAGCTGAATGACACCTTTTCGAATGGTTGCCAAGTTCATCTTCATGAAGTTTGGTCTTCCAAGCTCCATCTGCTTGATTTCTTCAGTCAGTTTCTTCTAAACTTCTGCTGGGGCAGTGTCCTTGAACAGACTAATCCCCTTATTGTTCATAATTCTTTACAGTAGGGCTCCATACGGAATTCCAGGCAACTTGTCCTTTCTGCTTGCATACTTTTTGAAGTTTTGGAAAAGTAGTGCAGGCAAGTTGATTTTTCTTCTAGTTTGACGGCTTACTAGGAAAAATTCATGTTGGGTAGAGATAAAATCCTTGAAACCCAGTTTGTAAAAAAACCTTGTTCAGGATTTGGTGAAGAACTCTTGCCTTGTCCGTCATCTTGGATGCAGTGAGTTTCCCAGTAAATCTGGGGTTAGCCAACAGACTCTTGGTGGCATCTCCTTCATAGTCCTCCTTCCAGTTGTTGATGATGACTATTCCTTCACAGTTGCAACCAATAGCACAGGAGATAGTGATATCTGATACTGTTATCTCTTGACCCAGCACAGTGCCCTTCACTTCGTCTTCAAACACTGCCATTGTCCTCCAGAACTGTTTGACGAGGTCAGGAAGAACTACTACACTTTGCTTGAAGAAGTTTGTCCAGCCAGCATCTTGGAACTCAGAAACAACATCCATTCCCAGCAAAACCAGAGAGTGTGGGTTGAAGTGACGTTCCACAAGAACCTCCATATTCTTAATGTTCTCCATTTTCCAAAACAAAGTTTGAAGTTTTAAAAGAAAAGGGTTTTTGAGAGAGGTTTCGAAACGAGAGAGAATACAGAGAGGTTTTTCAAAAGGTTGAAGAGTGGAAGAGAGAGTGAAGTAAGAACGTGTGTAAGAAGGGAAGTTGGAGAGAGAAAACAGTAACTGTTGCCTTGAAACACAGCGTTATCATTAAAAAAAACAATTGCTTCAGAGCATGTGAGCAGGTTTTGATAAAAATATAATCTTTTAAAAATGACTGGACTCAGCGCAGGAAGCCAAAGAGTTAAAAGACATTAAGCCTTAAAAATCTTCTAAGTCTCAATTGGACTGACGAGCCATTTGACTCTAGTCATATTGGACTCAGACTGAACTTGAGCATATTGGACGCTAAACATCACTCTTTTATAAAGTGCATATTTAAATGCTTCCTTATAAAAGTGAATCTATCTACAGAGAGGGATTTTGTAAAGATAATTGGCCCATTGATTTTTAGTGCTAACAAACTGAATATCAAATACTCTCTTCTATACATAATCTCTAATAAAATGATGTTTAATTTCTATATGCTTAGCTCTTGAGTTTAAGATTGGGTTCTTAGATAGATGGATTGCAGCAGTATTATCACAAAGAACAGAAATCTTACTCTCAAAGATGTTGTAGTCCTCCAATTGATGTTTAATCCATAAGAGCTGAGAACAACAACTTGCAGCAGAGACATATTCAGCTTCAACTGTAGATAATGCAATAGTGCTTTGTCTTCTGCTTGTCCATGACACTAGATTGGATCCAATGAAATGACATTCACCACTGGTGCTTTTTCTTTCAAGCCTATCTCCAGCATAATCAGCATCACAGAACCCTACTAATCTGTATTCATCTGATTTCTTAAATAGCAAACCAAGATTCGTAGTTTCCTTCAAATACCTAAAGATCCTTTTGACAGCAGTCAGGTGAGTATCTCTAGGATCTGATTGGAATCTTGCACATAAACAAACACTGAACATAATATCAGGTCTAGATGCAGTTAGATATAAGAGAGATCCAATCATACCTCTGTATACCTTTTGATCTACCTTTTTATCTTTATCATCCAAGTTCAGTATGCAAGATGGGTGCATAAGAGTGTTCATAGGTTTGCAATCATCCATATTGAGCTTATTTAGAAGCTCCTTTGTGTATTTAGACTGATGTACACATATCCCATCTGAAGTTTGTTTTACTTGAAGTCCAATGAAGAATTTATGTTCTCCCATCATACTCATTTCAAACTCCTTCTGCATCAATTCAGAAAACTCTTCACACAGAGATTTATCAGTAGCACCAAAAATGATATCATCAACATAAATTTGTACTATGATGAAATGTGAGTCTATGGATTTTCTGAAAAGAGTTGTATCAACTTTTCCTCTTAAAAAATCATTTTTCATTAAAAAGGAACTACGTTTTTCATACCAAGCTCGAGGAGCTTGCTTAAGGCCATAAAAAGCCTTTTTTAATTTGAAAACATGATTTGGAAAAGATTGATCTTCAAAACCAGGAGGTTGTTCAACATAGACTTCTTCAGTTATTATACCATTCAAGAATGCACTCTTTACGTCCATTTGATAAAGCCTCATGTCATGTTGGGCAGCAAATGAAAGTAAGATGCGAATGGCCTCAATTCTAGCTACTGGAGCAAAGGTTTCAGCAAAGTCAATACCTTCCTGTTGTGAGTAACCTTGTGCAACTAACCTTGCCTTGTTTTTCACAACTTTACCTTCTTCGTCCAGAAACTGTCGGTACGTTCAGAGAGTGTCAGATTTGTTTAGACTACATTCTCTCTTAAGTACACTTTCCACAGTGCTTTATGCTTTTCATTAAATGCTATCTGAAAACGTTGACAATTAAGTCCAAGAAAAGCACATATACAGCTATTTAATTCAAATCATTTTCTCATTTAATATGTCTCAAATTAAATGCAAGAGCAATAAATAGCATGTCAAGAGATCAGAATAGTATTAGCTGTCTTACCATATGGACGCATAGCATGTCTTACTATATGGACGCATAGCATCCTAAGTCCATTGGACGATACTTACCATAGGTCAAGTACCAAAGTCCACTGGATGCTCAACTCATTGATTGTACATATAAGTACCAAAGCCGCACTGGACGATGGACTTAACTTTGTTGTACCTGCAAGAGTTCGTTACTAGGCTTTGTAAAAACCTTAACAATCATTGTTATCATCAAAACCTTGTAGGGATATAATCATTCAAAGAATGTCTTTGACCAATTTGGTTCCAACAGTTCTTTCCCTATTAGTTTTGCTTGTTTTCTGTATATAAAATTAATTAATTAGTAATAATGTCATAAATAAGTGATAATACACCCTTAATTGAGTTGATGTTAATATTTCGTGAAACTCTTCACTTAAACAATAATCTATAAATTCCCTCCAATCCTCCTCCTTGATGTGGTGTGCCCTGTCAGTAGGTGGCTTGTAGTTCGGGTTTCCCTCCTTATCGTAAAGACAGTCACTCTTCATGTCACACCTTCATTGCCGGTGAAGCTTCCCGGCTTCCTTAAGGATGTAGTCTTTATGAAGACACTCATCAAGTTCAAGAACTGACTGCAAAAACAGGTATAATCAAAGAAAGTTAGGATGGATTGCATTATGAAAAACATTCATAGCAAAATGTATAGAAGTTAATTGTCAAACCTTTATCTGTTTCATAATTTCATCCTTGTATGAGGCCATTGGACCTTTTATTGATTGGAATTAACTGGCGGATAAGAGTTCCAAGATAATTGGTAAACATTGCATTGTTCTCACCTACTGGTTGGTTTAGATGGTTCCATTTAACCTATATCGTCAATGCAAAGAATTTACAATACTAAGATTTCTAAAACAGAAATATGTCAATGCAAAGGTTTATATTTTAGGAACTTACCGACACCCTTATTTCTATGTTGAAGAATGTTCTTCATCTTAACTTGTCGCTTCTTTTTAGTACCTTCTCCAACAGAACCAGCAGTAGGAGTACCCGCATGAGAGCCAGAATTAGCACAGTTGTCAATTGAAGATGTCATTTAGTTACCTACAAGTATGCTTTAAGAGTTATATACCAGAATATGAAAATGACCTAGTATATGAAGCTCATTCCTACTCTTAAGCTTGCCTAAAATGGAATCTAACCCTAGTCGAAGTTTGTTTCACCCATTAATGCCTATATGAAACTAACAAAAAGCATTTGTAGCGTTGCAAAGGCACAGTGGGACGATAGCAACTAGCGATGACAGCGGCGGTAACGGTTGACAGTGAAGAGTGGGGAGTGAGAGTGAACGAGTGCTAAGGTATTCATAGAGGAAGAATAGAGACAACATTTCGTGTGAGCAAAGTAAGTACATAGAATGGAGGGAACCAAAGCCACCTTTGGTTTTATTTATTTTATTTTTACATTTCGAAAACATTTTCGAGATCAAGCACTGTTGTAATCCTAATATTACGAAAACGCTTCTTTGACAAACTTTGTTGTAATCAATTACCAAAATGCTTACATGGTAAAGCGTTATTGTAATCATGCAAGGATATTATTACCAACACGCTTTCCTGGTAAAGTGTTGTTGTAATACATCAAATAATTAAATTTTAAGTAATGCTAAATCCTCCTATATATCCTCTTACTACTTTATAAATTGTTGTTGGAATTAAGTTTTTAATTTTTAAATTTCAATTTAAAGAATTTTGTGGAATTATAAAGTAATTGTTGTTCTATAATTAAGTTTTTTAGGTTTAAATTTCAATTTGAAGATAGGGGTACATCTATGCATTTATTAATGGTTATACTGCTTATTGCTTATATATTAACAATATCAAAATGCAAATTGATAATTGTGGATGTACTCAAAACTAACAATTTCATTAATAAAATCCCATCGAGAATATTACATATAAAATAAGCAACTTAAAAATAAATACATCAAATAATATAATACTTATTCTTCTTCCTCTGACTCTTGATTGACCTCTTCCCCTTTTTCCTGTGACTATGATGGTCCAGATGGTGTGTCTGCCTTAGTTGGATTCAAAGGATAAAAAATCCTCCTCCGAAGTCTTAGTTCTTTTGTTCTTTTCTCTCTTACTTTCTCTTTGGATTTCACATACATGTTCATCCTTCTAAGGTCGAGAGTGCCGAAATGAGGTGTTGGGAACCAACCACCATTAGAGCTGTCAAAATGAGTTGTGGCTCGTGGGCTAAAAGGGTTACTAAATAGCTGGCTCGTTTAATCCCGGGCCGATTTGGCTCGACTCATTTAACCCGCGAGCTGAAAAAGGTCAACTCGTCATGAGCCGAGCTGGCTCGCGAGCTACACTTAAAAATAAAAAAATAAAAATTAATCATTTTAAATATTTTTTAGTTTTTTTTTATTTTCTAGCATTTTAAATATTTTTTTTAGTTTTTTTATTTTTAAATATTTTTTTAATCATTTTAAATATTTTTTTTAGTAATTCAGCCCGCGAGCCAGCTCGTGAGCCAGCTCGCGTAACCCGCGAGCCCATGGTGGGCCGAGCCAAGCTGTGCATTTTCTGGCCCTAGAAAAATCCGAGCCAGCTCGGCTCGGCTCGTTTACTCTCAGCTCGTGGCGAGCCAACTCGTGTGGGCCGAGCTGGCTCGTTTTGACAGCTCTAACCACCTTAAGTCTCTTTTTCAGTTGGAGCCAACCGATGAAACACCTCCATAACACCCTAGTTTTCAAAGATGAGAGTTAGCAGAACAAGATACATCATAGGAGAGGGGCCTGTAGTGATACCTTCAAACGTGTCTATGAAATAGTTAAACACCAAATGTGGTAGATTAACCTTTCTCCCCCATAACAAGTTACAAAGACAAAACTTTTGAAGGTTAGAAACTATAACTTTATCCTCATCCTCATCGTCCTTTTTTGGTAAAACTACGTTGTTGATGATTTTGAGCAGTACTCTAGCCTTGTCGTTTATCTGTGCGGCTAAAATAAAGACAACCTTGTCTTTTTTAAGCAGACAACCGTCAACCGAAAAGAAGGCCCTGTCCCAGCCATCCCATATACAGCACCCTCTTTTCGAAAACCCGTTACCCTTGGAATAGAAGCCCTGGAGACAGAGACATGCATTCCAAGCACATAAGAAACAATCTTGCCTCCTATTATTCGTGCGTTTCTCCAAAACTCCACAATCAGAGGAGGCAACACCCATGGGGTGTCACGGTGTCCCATGTCCATGTAGCAAGACCGTCCAGTCCCATTAAACTCCTCATGGAGATCAATAAATGAGTACTCAGCAAGACGGTAAATGTCGAAGACAAACTCACACAGCATCATAGCCACATTGAGAACCATTTTTGGAGTTTGGAGTGTGTGAAGTGAACACTTGAATATGGGCAAGGAAATGAAGGGAAGAGTAAGACAAAGCAACACAGTAGAGGGAAAATAGTTAAATGAAGTGCAATGTAGGATTTCTACTAATTTTATATATATTTATAAGAGACCAAGCGTAGTCATGACGATTCGTTTGGAGCTTTGTGAACGACTGTTCACTGAATAGTCGTTTCTTGTCTGGAGTAACGCATCACTACATGAAGGATTGCGCTCGCGCGCGTTAATGTGGGAAATAAAATATTTCCCACAACGTTTCACCCATAAAGCGTTGTCTGAACGGTAAGTGAATGCATCGTGTTTTTATTTACAACAATGTTTGCCCAGGGGCGCGTTGTCTAATAGCCCTGTCTTTTTAATTTAAAAAAACACGAAGCTAAGAGACATCACTTGTTGGAATGAACGTTGTGTTAAAGCTCCATGTTTTTCATTACATCGAAGTTTGTCAAGGTACGCACTGTTGTGAAAGCTCCGTGTTTTTTATAACAGTGGTTCGCGCTCCAAGTGTTGTTAGAAAGCCGTTGTTGTTATGCGTTTCTGGCGTAATTACGATGAAGCGTCTAAATCCCTTTTATAGTTTTGTAACAAAGGCTTAGATTAATGAATAATTATTTTGGGTATTTGACCTGTCTTATTTAGTGTGCATACGAAAGAACAAGAGATCAATGCATGAGTAGAAGACTTGTACAGAATCGTCCTGCAAGACAGTATTCAGGCAGAAAGAACCTTGTCTTATGCACAACGTCTTATAGATGACGTAGAAGTCGACAAAACTAAACAAGCAAAACAATGAAATACTAGAAGAAGAATTAACAAAAGGCTCTCAAATGGAAGAAATATCTGTTTAGTCTATTAAAAAGTAAAGTAACTTCTCAAAAAGAAGTTAGATAATGATGTACGAGAAGAAATCTCATTACCAACATATAAAGATCCTCTTCAAGAAAGTCAGATTATGTAATTCTAAATGTCTACCAACTACAAATTGGACAAGAAAGACTTTCAAGAGAGAGAATGTACTAACTTTTAGCAAAAATGAAATATATGGCTAAAACTCTTCTTTAAAGTACAATCTCTGAAAATGAGACATCTAGCTATACGATAAATGCTATACCTACTAGACCAGGAAAACCATCAAAACGGATATAGTATTAAATATCATTTTATTTAGATATTATTCAAATAATTGTTTTAAAATGAGTTTTTTATGCTCTGATACTACTAGAAGTTATAATGAAATATATTCGCTATTCAACTGAAATATATTTAATTTGTGCTGTTCTTCTAATATACTTGCTCTGATAATTTCTTAGGAATAAAGTAGTCACAGTGTTAATCCGATACATCATTTATAGAATGCATTTTTAGCACTTAGGAAATTTGAGAGCTTAAAATAATATGCATGGTAATAAAAATAATTAATTCTCGATCGAACTTTATTTCATCAAATTATGCTGAGAATGATTTCTTTTGGAAAGAAAGCAAATCAATGTCTTTTGTGATTATTTTGTGATAATAAATTTCTGTATATATTTTCTCATGAGCATCAGTTCAGGGGGAGTATATAAATAATGAAAGGTATTTTTGAAAACAATATGTTCAACAAATCATAAAGGTTTGTCACCATCACAAATTTTCAAACAACAACATGGTTTTTTCTTAAAGACTTTTCTTATTAACATGATCATTTCATTTCTGATTTGGTCGAAATCTTCTTTATTCAATGAGTTATTTTTTTAGGGTTAAATATATTTTTAATACCTGTAAATATGTAAAAGTTTGCATTTAGTTATTAAATTTTTGTCTTTTTTTAGTCTCTAATTTTTGGAAAATGTATCATTTTTAGTCTCTTTGGCCATTTTTAAATTCTTTTTTAAAAAAAAATTCAATTTAACACATCCTAATTCTCAATTCTCACCCAACCCTCCTTTTCTATTCCTAGAGATGTCAATTTTGACTCGACTCAACGGCCCAACCCGCCATTTTAGCCCAGGCGGATGGGTTCGCTAGGCCAAGTTGGATCCTCATTTTACAAATTTCTTTAATACTTTGATCTATTTTTATTTGTAAATAATTTGGGCTCAACCTGGCCCAATGTATTGGGAATTGAAAATTTAGGAGAAAGAGGAGTTGGTAAAGATTGAGAATTCCCTCACCCATTGGATGTCCAACCCTACATTTGCCAACAATTTAACACATCCTAATTCTCAATTCTCACCCAACCCTCCTTTTCTATTCCTAGAGATGTCAATTTTAGCTCAACTCAACGACCCAACCCGATGGACCTGAGGTTTTAGGCTACATTGGATTCATTAATTACAGGTTCAAAAGAAATTGGGCCATTTTAGCCCAACCGGATGGGTTTGCTAGGCCAAGTTGGATCCTCATTTTACAAATTTCTTTAATATTTTGATCTATTTTTATTTGTAAATAATTTGGGCTCGACTTGGCCCAATGTATTGGGAATTGAAAATTTAGGAGCAATAGGAGTTGGTAAAGATTGAGAATTCCCTCACCCATTGGATGTCCAACCCTACATTTGCCAACTGTGCTACACCGGGCAGACTATATATATAGCTTTTTGAGTTAATCAATTAGCTCATTGAATGGGTTGGCCCATGGAATGATTTTGGGCAATTAATCTATAAAAATAAATTTTTAAAAATTCAAGGCCCATGGGCTGGCCCATGGCCCACAGGGCTTTGAGGCTTTTTGGCCCTGTGGACTTTTATCATGTGTGGGCTTTTGGCCCTAGCCCATGTGGGTCAGGGCTAGACGGGATGGGCTAGGCCATATTGACACCTCTAGTTAGGCGGTTACGTACAACAGATGCCAGGCTCTGCACCTCGATTAAAGCAAATGCATTCTTATAAGTAGTTTTTTTAGGTTTCGTCCAAACAAATGGATATTCGAGTCAGGGGGGATTCATGGGATAGTGTATAAACGTGGTGCTGCTATGTCTGTCTATTTAAGATAATATTTTTTTAAACATTTTACATATAAAGACAGTTTTTTCGTCAAAAAATTTATTTTTTATTTGATAATTAGAATTATAAAAATTAATTACAATTATAATTATTTTCATAAAATACTTAAATTTGTTTTCCAAAATAAAAAAAATGATTTTTATCAATTTTTGATATTTTGAAAAACTTTAAAAAAATTGAAATAGGCACATTGTTTGTTTCATTTCATCACTTGGTATAGTTCTTGTCGTTAAAACTTCGATTTTATATTCAAAAAGAAAATATTTATATTAACAATCATATTTGCCGCCATGTTTATTACATTATTGTTACTTGCTTTTTCTTTTTGTTCTTCGGTTTCTCGATCTCTAGTATCACAGTAATGTTTTATCTAAGTTTTTCTATTTCCATCATGGATTTTGGCTGTAATCGTAATGTGTGGAGAGGGGTCACATTGCATTTACCTTGGTCGCACTTCAAATTCTAACTTGCACTAAATGACTGAAATATTTTTATTCATCATCTTTTTTATGTTTTCATATATATATATATAGCTTTTTTTGTCATAGGGGGAGGGAGAGGGGTTTGGGTGGGGGATCGATCCCATCACCCATTGGATGTCCAACCCTAAATTTGCCAACTGTGCTACACTGGGCGGACTACATATATAGCTTTTTGAGTGAATCAACTAGCTCATTGAATGGGTTGGCCCATGGACGGGGGTTGAGGGGAATATGTTGGCGGATTCGCTTCTCCCTGATGCGAAACCGGAGTATACCCCACAGAACCCTCAATTTTTGTAGGTGCTGCAGCTGAAATGTCTCCTGAGGTTCCATCTTGGTTCTTATCCGAGGATTGGTCTCTTAATTTTGAAGGAACATGATCAGATCCATTTCCATCATGTCCTGAAAGATGTGAACTACCACCTCCACTATCCCCACTATCATCACTATCGAAGATTAAGTCTTCTGGGTCAATTCCTAAAAGTCTCAACTGACGCAAGGGTAACTTAACATTTAAAATCATCTCTTCTTGGAGTGGAAGTGGGTCTTGTGGACCTACACCTTCGGTGTCTACTACTTCTACTCTCCCCACGAATCTACCCCACTACGTGTGAGGATTTATGTTCCACCATACACTATTTCCCCCTTGAGGTGCTAAGCTCAGGTGTCAGACATTTCCCAGTCCTGTATAAGGATGTGCCATCTACTCAATTATGCATCAACATAACAAAGCAGACAAGAGTGAAACTCTAACTCAAAATAATAGAAGTAATACAAGTACAAAACATAGATCACACAGCACTCAACTCAAACATTAAGAACAGATAAATCTCAGAGATAATCAAGTCATTCAAGTCAACGTAACAGTGTAGTAAAGCATTGAAAACACATAACCAGATCATACCTTGTATTTGTGAACCTACAACACAATGCATTCGCAATAATATATTATCACATCAACGTTTTATTTATGCATGTCTCTTCTATATTTCTCAAATCACACCGGTGTAGTACTCCAAGGAGACTTTTCCAACCTAAACTCCAGTGAGCGATCGGCTGCTAGTAAACTTAACAGCATAATCAGGGAATCCTCTTTATTCCTCTGAAAATACTTCAGAGTTACCACATTTAAAACTTAATACCAGATCAGAAATAGAACTGCCAGTCAGATTTATCCAAGTCGGGTATTCGATTTGTCTCGGCTCAAGGATATTCACCGACACGACTTTTTGAGACTTTCGAAACTTGGATAATCCCAGTAGACGATTGTAGTCCAACAAATCCTATTTTCAACCCCGTCTCGTAGGTTGTATGCTCAAACGTCTTTATGCAAACGCATAGAATTTCTCTTCAATTCTCTTTGTAAAACATCTTCTGTTTTACTGTCTCTTTTTTTCAAAAATCTCTGAATCTCTTTAAAAATCTTTGTAAGAAACAAATCTAATCCTTTTATGGAAAGATCACTTGTGTGAACAGATAACTGTTAAAAATCACTGTTTCTCATAAAACTTTTTTTTCTGTATACTTTAAATATGTATAACTCTGATCTCCTTTTACTGTTTATTTACTGATTAAATTATTATCTCGGGTTTAATAATTTTATGTAGCTCAACATAGTGAATTGATACAAAAAATATTTAACCGTACTTTAAGAAGACCAAACCAGGCATAGCCACTTTGGATTGATTAAGAGAGAAGAGATTTACTGTATTAAAACTTACGTCCACTTTTTAAATCAATAGGTGTCTGTTCTCAGATTTTAGATAGCTCTTTGGGAATGAAATAATTTCACGGCAGCTGAGCCGACTGCAGTAATCAGTGTTCGTCTTTCTAAAAATTGATATATACTTAGTGAACGAAGTAAAGCTGTTTAATTACCGACTTAAGTTATTTTCGAAGATGAAAAGATCACATGATGGCAGAGCCATCTTTGGTGATCAGTACTCACTCTTAAAAATCGATCCAATATAACTAAGTGAACGTAGTCAAATTGTTTCTCTTCAGAAATACTTAAGCTTCAATTATCTTCCAGGAAAAAGGTTCGTTGAAAGCCTATCTCACTAATTTCCACTGCTGTAGAGATTGGAAATTAAACTGAGTTACGTGCATATATATATACAGATTGGATACCCACTCGATATTTTCCACTAATAATATAACAGTAGAATTCACCGAGAATCCATTACCGTTAGATTATATTCCGAAAGATGCTATAACAGTAGAATTCACCGAGAATCTATTACTGTTACACTCTTTTATCCAAGTCAATCTATTTATATATATGATATTAAGAAATTGTTTTTTCCCAATTTTATCTTGTCACATATATACCGGGTCTCTAGTGTTAAGAATTCCCCCAAACAGTGTATCAATACAGATCCCAGACCAGATAGAGACGGACTAAATAAAAGCCCCTTCAAATGTTTCTTTCCTTTCTAGATAGATCCATACTGATAAACCATTTATCTTAACCATCACCTTGTATATAAATGATAGATAATATCAAGGTTTTCATAAAATAATAAATTGTATCTTCTTTGCAATAAAAATCATATCTACTGTGCGTCTAAAATTCGCCATTATAACGGTGTGTTTACAAAAGCTCAAAAGTGATTTTGCTATAGCCTCTTTACTCACACGAAAGTTTAGATAAATTTGGACATTATAACTCTATAATTCATAATTAGCATAAAACAATTAAATTAAAGTTATAAAACAATTATAAAGCATAAATAAATAAAAGCTATAAACATAAAAACAAACAATTCAAACAGAAACAAGAATGAAATTCATACTCCTTAAATTAGTTTGAAAGAGAAACCCCTTACCTTGGCCAAAACCTTTGGGAAGAACAAAGCAAGAACACCAAATAGAAATTTAAGAACAAAGAAGTAAAGAGAGAGAACTTTGTATGTTGTCTTCAAAAGCTCCTTGGCTTCCTTGGTGTGTGAAAAATTATGAAGTCAAGGGGTCTATTTATAATGGGAGAGGCGGCCAAGAGGAAGGGATAAGGAAGAGATTAAAAACTTGTGTGATGTAAGCCATGATTCCAAAATGACTTATTTATTAATTAGGTTTAATCATGCTTTTATCTAATTGGCTAATCCATGTGACTATGCATATGAGTCATGACCAAAAAGTTCATCCAAGGGCCCTAGCTGAATGGTGATGTCGACCAAGATGAGGGAAAGGGGGGACCATTTGATTGTATGTCCAAAAACTTTATGGTTTGGTAAATAAACGGAAAACCAATGATAAAATAGCCTTTACCAAGAAAAATTCCAAAAACAATTATTAAAAGGTGAGGACCTGTAGGAAAATTTGAAAATGACAAATAATAGTCTTAAAGACTTCATACAAGGGTTTCTGAATTTTTACGGTAAGGGTAGGCTTTACAGTTTGCACTACCAAAGAAGAAAAAAAAATGCGCCTTAAGTGCAAAAAAGTAATTTTTCAGAAAATTTCAGAAAAATTTTCAGAAAATCACAAATTTTATTTAAACAATAATGATCCCCTTTAGAATTTGATTTTGAGCACTCACTGATCACTGAAAATCTATTCTGGTTTCATTTTGACCTCTTTTTGGTCACCGTATCAGTTCTCAGCTCTTACTGTAACTATAGGGACCAAAACGGTAATTTCTAAAATTAGTTTTTCCAAAAATTCTAGAAAAATTTCAGAAAATCATAAATATTATAAGAAACAACTTTTGTGAAGAAAGATAATTTTCTGGATTGGTTTAATATATTTTTACTAATTAAACTCTTATCCGTCCATTACGGTAGGTACAGTTTTCAAACGTCGAAAGAGAAGTGACTGTTTTAATGAAATAATTTTATAAGTATTATATAACCTTAATTATAAGACTAACATAATTTTCTTATCACTTAAATCACCCAATATCATATAAAACAGATAAAAGACGAAAATATAGAAAACAGAAGTCTATATAAGACTTAACTATTTTACTATTTATGCTATAATACTTAACCGTAATTGGTCATTCTATTTTTCTTAAGTTTATATCTGGTCTTTGTAGTCTCTATCTTATCAATTTTTTAATCTCTAGTATGAATTCTTTTTCTAACTAACAGACTGTGGAGTTTCTTCTAAAGGGATTAAAACTTTAATTTCCTTTATATTCTTCTCTAATAATTCAAACTTAATTTCAAAAATCTTTATATGTCACCAAACAAGTATGTCTTTCCCTCAAATACCTTTTGGAAGTGTTGTATGAATTTTCCAAATTTATTTATCATTTTTCCTAATAATCAAAATGTCCATATATAATCTCCCGACTTCCGTATTTAACTCTAAACTACAAAGTTTTTATCCGAAAAACTTTCAAAATAATTCTAATCCTCTAAAATTAATACTCTGTTTCTTAGAGTGAAATTTTAGGATGTTACACTAATTGCCCCACCTAAAGATAAGTCCATTATTGAAACCAAATGAGTGTTTAGAAACAAACTGGATGAAGAAGGTAAAGTTGTGAGAAACAAGGCAAGGTTAGTTGCACAAGGTTACTCACAACAGAAAGGTATTGATTTCACTGAAACCTTTGCTCCAGTAGTTAGAATTGAAGTCATTCGCATCTTACTTTTGTTTGCTGCCCAACATGATATGAGGCTTTATCAAATGGACATAAAGAGTGTTTTCTTGAATGGTATAATAACTGAGAAGTCTATGTTGAACAACCTTCTGGTTTTGAGGATGAAACTTTTCCCAATCATGTTTTCAAATTGAAAAATGCTCTTTATGAGCTTAAGCAAGCTCATCGAGCTTGGTATGAAAAATTTAGTTCATTTTTAATGGAAAACGATTTTCCAAGAGGAAAAGTTGATACAACTCTTATCAGAAAATCCATAGACTCACATTTCATCATAATACAAATTTATGTGGGTGCTATTATATTTGGTGCTACTGATGAATATCTATGTGAAGAGTTTTCTGAATTAATGCAGAAGGAGTTTGAAATGAGTATGATGGGAGAACTGAAATTCTTCCTTAGACTTCAAGTAAAACAAACTTCAAATGAGATATATGTGCATCAGTTCAAATATACAAAGGAGCTTCTGAAGAAGTTCAATATGAACGATTGCAAACCCACGAACACTCCTATGCATCCATCTTGCATACTGAACCTGAGTGACAAAGATAAAAAGGTAGATCAAAAGGTATACAGATGTATGATTGGATCTGTTTTATATCTAACTACATCTAGACCTGATATTATGTTCAATGTTTGTTTATGTGCAAGATTCCAATCAGATCCTAGAGATACTCATCTGACTGCTGTCAAGAGGATCTTTAGGTATTTGAAGGAAACTATTAATCTTGGTTTGCTGTTTAAGAAATAAGATGAATATAGATTAGTAGGGTTCTATGATGCTGATTATGCTGGAGATAGGCTTGAAAGAAAAAGCACCAGTGGGGGATGCCATTTCATTGGACCCGACCTAGTATCATGGACAAGCAAGAGACAAAGCACTATTGCATTATCTACAGCTGAAGCTGAATATGTCTCTGTTGCAAGTTGTTGTTCTAAGCTCTTATGGATTAAACATCAATTGGAGGACTGCAACATCTTTGAGAGTAAGATTTCTGTTCTTTGTGATAATACTGTTGCAATCAATTTGTCTAAGAACCCAATCTTACACTCAAGAGCTAAACATATAGAAATTAAACATCATTTTATTAGAGACTAGGTACAGAAGGGAGTATTTGATATTCAGTTTGTTAGCACTGAAAATCAATGGGTAGATATATTTATAAAATCCCTCTCTGTAGATAGATTCACTTTTATAAGAAAGCATTTAAATATAAACTTTATAAAAGAGTGATGTTAAGCGTCCAATATGCTTAAGTTGAGTCTGAGTCCAATGGCTCCTCAGTCCAATTGAGACTTAGAATTTTTTTTTGACTAAGTCTTGTAACATTTTACCTTCCCGCGTTGAGTCCTAGTTATTTTTAAAATTAGATATTTTTATCAAAATCTGCTCACCTGCTCTAACACGGTTTTTCTTTTAATGATCACGCTGTGTTTCAAGAAAATAGTTACTGTTTTCTCTCTCCAACTTCCCTTCTTACACACATTTTCTGTAACATCCTAAAATTTCACTTTAAGAGACAGAGTGTTAATTTTAGAGGATTAAAATCACTCTGAAGTTTTTCGGATAAAAACTTAGTCGTTTAGAATTAAACACGGAAGTCAAAGGATTATACACAGACATTCCGATTATTGGATAAAAGGTGAAATGAATTTGGAAAATTCATATGACACTTCCAAAAGGTATTTTAAAGGAAGACATAGTAGTACTAATGACATATGAAGGTTTTAGAAATTAAGTTGGATTTTAAGAGAAGGAAATAAAGGAATTACGGTTTTAGTCCTTTTTAGACAAAACTCCATAATCTGTTAGTTAGAAAAAAAAAGATACATATCAAAAATAGAAATATAGGTGAGATAGGGATTGCATAGGTCTAATAGAAATCTAAAAAAGGTAGAAAGACTCGTTACGATTGAGTGTTACAACGTGAATAGTAAAATAGTTACGTTTTTATAGGTTTCTGTTTTTGGTATTTCTGTCTTTTGTTTGTTTTAAATGTTCTGGTAGGAACTTAGTGATAAGAAAATTATTGTAGTCTTATAATTAAGAATTTAAGATACTTATTAAGTTATTTTACTAAAACAGTCATTTTTTCTTACGACGGTTGCAAACTATACTTACCGTAATAGACGAAAAAGAATTTAATTGATAAAAATATCTTTAAACAAACCAGAAAATTTTCTTCCTTCACGAAAGTTGTTTCTTATAATATTCATGATTTTCTGAATTTTTCTAGAATTTTTGGAGAAACTAATTTTCAAAAGTACCGTTTCGGTTACCGCAAGTTTACGGTAAGAGTTAAAAACAGATACGGAGACCAAAACAGAGTCAAAACGAAAAACTGGAACTGTACACCATGTTCTTATATTTTTAAAGAATTATGAAATTTATTTTGGAATTTTTCGAAAGACAGATAAAGAATTACATTTTCGGTCCCTATGAGCACGTAAAACGAAGTTTTACGGAAACCAGGATGGATTTTCAGTGGTCAGGAAATGCTCAAAATCAAATTTTAAGAGAGACCATTGTTGTTCAAATTAAATTTATGATTTTCTGGGAATTTCCTAGAATTTTTTGAAAAATTACTGTTTTTGGCTTACGGCACGTCCGTTTTCCTTCGTTAGTACTTACCATAAAGCCTACCCTTTACCGTAAAAATCCAGAAACTCTTGTATAAAGTCCTTATGACTATTATAAACTATTTTTGAAATTTTCTAATGGGTCCTCATCTTTCTACTAATTATTTTCAAGATCTGTTTGCAAAAGGACGTAAATGCCACTAGTTTTCGGTTTATTTACGAAACCATAAAGTTTTTCACTATTTGATCAAATGGCCCTCCTTCCCCTTGATGTTGGTCGACATCCACATTAAGTTAGGGCCCTTGGATGAGTTTTTGGGTCATGACTCATAAAGCCTTGTCACTAGTATTAGCCAATTAGGAAATTAGATCATTTATGTTTTTATGGTTTATGACATTTGCACCAAAAAGCTAGGTGAGGTCACAAATTTTAATTCCCCCTTGGTCCCCACCTCATAACCGCCCCCACCACTATAAATAGGGGTCCTTGCTTCATAAATTGAACTCACACCAATTCAAGGAGCAAGGCCAACAAGAAGTTCTCTCTCTTTTTCCTCTTAGTTTCTTAAATTTCTTTTGGTGTTCTTGGTTGTTCTTCATCAATATTTTGGCTAATGTAGGGGGCTTCTCTTCTCATCTTAATTTTAGTAGTATGAGTGTTTGATCTTTGTTTGTGTTTGAATTGCTTGTTTTGGTGTTTATAGTTTTTTATGCTTTTATGATTGTTTTATAGTCTTATTTTAATTGTTTTGTGTTATTTATGAATTGTAGAGTTATAATGCCCAATTTTAGTCTTAGAACCATGTGAGTAGAGAGGTTATGTTAAAATCATTTTTGAACTTTAGTAAACATACTGTTATAATGGCGAATTTTATACGTACTACAAACGAGAGTTTACCGCAAAGCAAACAATAATTATTTGTGAAAACCCCATTAGTATCTGTTATTTATATGCAAGGTTGTAGTTAAGATAAATGGTTTATCAGTATGGATCTGTCTAGAAAGGAAGTGAGACCTTTGAAGGGGCTAAAGCAGTCCGTCTCACTCGGGCCTGGGATCTGTGCTGATACGCTGTTTGGGGAAATCTTAACAGAGGGAAACCTGGTATATACGTGACAAGATAAGATTGGGAAAGAAGCAATTTTCTTAATACCGTATATATAAATGGATTGGAAAGGATTAAAGAGTGTAACAGTAATGGATTCCCGGTGAATCCTACTGTTATAGCATCTTTCAGAATATAATGTAACGGTAATGGATTCTCGGTGAATTCTATCGTTATATTATTAGTGGGAAATATCGAGTGGGTATCCAATCTGTATATGTATGCACATAACTCAGTTTAATTTCCAATGTCTACGGCAGTGAAAATTAGTGAGATAGGCTTTCAACGGGCCTTTTTCCTGGAAGATAATTAGAGTTTAAATATTTCAGAAGAGAGATAAATTGATTACGCTCACTTAGTACATAGGAACGATTTGCAGTAGAATACTGATTACCAAAGATGGCTCAGCCGTCGTGTAATCTTTTCACCTTCGAAAGTTAATCTAAGCCGTGCCTAATTAAACGTAATTTCAATCACTTAAGTTGTATCAAGTTTTCAAGGAAACTGGACACTGATTACCGCTGTCGGCTTAGCCGCCGAGTAATTATTCCATTTCTAAAGAATTATTAAAACCTGAAAATAGACGGTTACTAAACAAAAAGTGGTCGTAAGTTTAAATATTGTTAATCTCTTCTCTCTTGATCAATCCTAGGTGGTTATATCCCGTTTTGGTCTTCTTGAAATAAGATAATGACTTAATTCTTAATGAGTGAGTAATAGAGTACTTTTCTAGAAAGAGATGTGTTTTCTATACATTGGTGTTGAAGAGAAGCTACAGTAAAACAGAGAGAGTTTTACAAAGATAGAGATTTCAAGAGAAAGTGGGTTGCAAATCTAAGATGAGCATTTGCATTATAGATGATGAGCATACAACCTTCAAGAGAACGGGGTTGCAAAAAGGTTCTGTTGGACTACAATTGTCTACTGGGATTATCCAGGTTTCGAAAGTCTCAATGGCCTTGTAGGTGAATCCCCCTGAGCCGAGACGAGTTGTATACCCGGCTTGGATAAATCTGACTGGCAGATCTATTTAGGATCTGGTATTAAGTTTTAAATGCAGTATCACGGAAGTATCTTCAGGGGTCGGGAGCGATTCCCTGATTATGTTGTTAAGTGTACGGGCAGTCGATTGCTCTATGATGTGAGGTTGGAAGTCTCCCTAGGAGCAATACACCGGTGTGATTAGAGAGATATTGGTGTGTCATGCATTAATGATGTGATATATTCTTGTGAAATATATTAGTTTACAGGGTTGCATGGACAAAAGGTAAGATCTGCTGATTTGATGTGACTATGTATTTCCAAATGGCTTACTATATCGTTTTGTTAATTGAAATGACTTGATTGTCTGTGTACCTATGTGTCTTAAAGTTTGAGTATTGTGTGTTCTGTGTTTGATAATATATTTGTACTATTTTTGTTAATTTGAGTTAGAGTTTCACCCTGCCTGCTTTGTTGTGTTCCTACATGACTGAGTAGATGGAGATAAATCCACAAGATAGAGGATTGGGAACCGTTCGACATCTACGTATAGAACCTTTGGGTGGAGACAATGTACGTTGGAACATATGCCATGGTACACAGTGGGGAAGGTTTGTAGGATATGCAGAAACCTTAGATACCGGAGGTGGAGCCCTACCAAACCCACGACCTATTCAAGAACAAATGATATTAGATGTTAAGTTACCCTTGCGTCAGTTAAAATCCTTAGTGTTTGACCCAGAAGACTTTTCTGAGGGTAATGAGGATAGTAGTGCTAGCAGTGGGGGTGGTAGCTCACATCCCTCGGAACATGATGGAAACGGTTCTAGTCATGTACCGACAAGATCAAGAGATAGATCTTCTGACAAAAACCAGGATGGAACCTCTAAAGACACATCCGCAGCAGCACCTGCAAGAACTGAGGGTTCTGTAGGTCATGCACCAGTTTTGCCTCTGGGAGAAGCGAATTCTCCAACTTATTCTCCTTTACCCCGCTCTTCTGATTCAGAATCAGAAGACATAATCTAGTTATCTGAATCCTTGACGGATGAGGAAATAAAAGAGGAATCTGAGGAGTCTATAGACTCTTAGGCTACCTCTGACCTTACTAGTGATACTATGCCGAGACCAGATCTAGCCGGACTCAACTTTGATTGGGTTCCAGTAACTAGAGTCCCGCCTCTGTACTCCAACTTCCCTGGACTAGGAGGACCTATCTGGTCTTGTCCATAAGTATGCATATGAGTTAGGGTTTTAGAATAATAGATCCCTTTGGTGTAAATAACGGGATCATGGCTCGACTGTACATAGTAGCATGTATTTTTCTTTTACCACTTTTGTACTTTTTGGTTTAGAGTAGCTTTTACTTCTTTTTCTTTTCAATGTAAAAAAAAAGTTTGTCTTAGAACAAAACTCCTTTGTAAAATATCATGTTCTATACAGATATGAGAAGAGATACTTTTTTGTACATGAGACTTTGTTTTACAGTTAAAATCTTTAATAAGAGAATGAGGGATCTTACTCCCCATCCTTCTCATCTTCTTTTATGAAAGCGAAAAATTTTACCCGCATTTTGAAGAGCTTTACAAACTTTTATGAAATATTTTCTCAAACAATTGCGAAACATTTGGTTACTATAGTGTAATATCCTTTTTGGAGAAATGGTGTTGCATTTTCACTCTACTCTCTCTTCCACTCTTGAACTTTTTGAAAACCTCTTTACATTCGCTATCGTCTTTGAAACTTTTCTCTCAAAACCCCTCATCTTTCCAAAAATCAAAACTTTGCTTTCGAAATTGGAGAACATTGAGGATATATAGGTTTTTGTGGAGCACTGCATTCGTCTCTCCTGTTTGTTTGAATTGGGTATTGATGTAGTTACTGAAATCACAAAGGCTGGATGGAAGAATTTCTTCAGGGGAGAAATTGGAGTTTACCCTAACTTTATCAAGCAATTTTGGTTAATTGCTGAGATTCAAGACACTGAGATCACTGGAATGGAATGAAGATAGTGGTTTTTTATGAAACTATCTCAGCGGTTATCAACTGTGAAGCTGAGGGATAAGGTCATTTTACTGACTGGAAAAAGGATGTGGAATAGTCACGAGGAAGCAGCATTCTGTTTGATTCACCAGAGTTTACTAGTCCTTTGGTGGCATAAAAAATGAATGACAAGACAAGAGTTCTGCATCAGTTAATCAACAAAATGATTCTTCACAAAGAAGAATCCAAACACTCTGTGTCAGCAATGCACGAATTTCTGCTAGTAAATCTGCCGAATCTGAAGAAAATAAATCTTCCTCTTGTACTCTTTATGAACTTCAAGAAGAATATAAGCAGAAGACATACGCTGAAGAAAATCCCCTATGGAGCTCTTTTGCAGAGGATCTTGACAAAACAAGGGGCTGGTGAAGGAACAACTCAGAAAATCATGCAACCAAGGCTTGAAGGCTGAAGCAAATTAAGTTCAAGATCAAATTTGAAGCTTCAATCAAAGCCTATAAATACCGTGAACAAGAAGAAGAAGATACAAGACTGAACTACGTGAAAGATAGAACAAAAACATTGTGCAATTATTTTCTTGCTCTGTAAAGTTTAGAAAGACTTGTATAGTTCATTCTTCTTGTTGAAAGAGAGTTTGCTCAACTCTCGAAGTGCTTAAGTTTTATATTCTCACTTGTGTGAGTTAGCAGCACTTGAAACTAAAAACACTCTTTTGAATTGTTTGAGCTTGGAGAGGCTTGACTGTAAAAGAATACTTGGGTTTGAGCCTGGAGAGGTTTGTTTGTAAAACAATACTTGGTTGAGCATGGAGAGACTATGTGTGCAAACAATACTAGTGTAAAGGTCTGAAGAGGCTATTGAAGAATACTTGTAATTCTATCTGGATTGATAGTGAAATCTCTCTAGTTTGAGAGGATTGGACGTAGCTCTTAGGAAAGGGTGAACCAAGATAAATATTTGTGTTATTTCTCTATCCCTTAACTCTTTTATATTCAATTTATATAGTAATTGAGGTATGTGGGGATTGAGTTGAAATTATTGTTAACAAGTCTTCAAAAGCTTTAAACACACTAAAACTTGTTTTGAACCAAGTGGACGTTTCTGCGTCCATCTTATCTGTGCGCCCAATATATGTTGTGCGCCCAACCTTTCCATACAGCATCCAACGTTTTGCAAAAAGTTTTAAAAAGCTAAAAAATACAATTCAAACCTCATTCTTGTGTTTCACGTTGTTACTTGCACCTGGTCCCTATCTATCCCTTACAAAAGAATGCTAAAAAGTAAAAACAAGCTTGTTTTAACCAAAAATTAAATATTTTTCCTAAACAAATAAATATCAATAATAAATAATAAATAAATAAATGAATAAATAAATAAAATTAACTGATAACTTTTTCTATTCAAAAAATACCAAGAACTATTAGAATTTTTGCTTAACCTCCAAACAATCATAAATTTATAATTTTCTACTTTTCCTACCGCTTGTACTCGGTTTCGTATTGACATTTCCCATTCCCATTCAAAGAAGTGTTTCTGTTTCTCTCTCACTCTCCCCCATCCGTATTTTGTCGAGTACGTAAATACATACATATTTACATATTAATTAATTAATATATGAAGTGTTGTCGTTTCGATTTCAATTTTCAGTTGCATATTCGCCGTGTTTCTGTTTCCGTTTCCGATTTGTGATTCAGATTTTGTGTGTGATTGTGATTTGGTTCCGCCAACAACACAGATCGAGAAATGGGAGACAGTGACATTGAAGGCGGTGGTGGTGGAGAAGACGATTTCCGCTCACCGATCGGTCGCAAGTATCGCCCCGTGTTGGCCAACGATCGTGCCGTGCTCGAGATGTCTTCCATGGATCCCGGATCTTCTTCTACCTCTTCTTCTTCCGCGTTTCCAGATCCACCTCCTAATCTCAGGTATTCGCGATTTCGCTGATTCCGTTTCATTCTCGCAATCCGAGAAATGCGAAGCAATTCGAGTGCCGTTGGTGCTTGCTATTGTGAATGAATTAGAGTTAGTAGTTAGTGATGCTTTTGTTTTGGTTTATTCTTAAGAATGCCATCTTTGACTAGTGTTTATGTTGTTGTTCAGAAAAATTGAAGCTAGTTGCTTGTGATAAGTTGATTTTTGAATTTTTTATTGTATTTTTTGGAGAATGGCTTTTTGTTTTGGTTTGTTAGTCATATTTTGATTTTTTTTTTGTTTTGGTTTATTCTTAAGAATGCATTTTTTGACTAGTGTTTATGTTGTTGTTTAGAAAAATTGAAGCTAGTTGCTTGTGATAAGTTGATTTTTGATTTTTTTTGGGTATTTTTTGTGTTTATTTTAGAGAATGGCTTTACTGACTGGTGTTTGTGTTGATGCTGTTGTTAGAAAAATAAATGTGAGTACGAGTGCGAATGGGAGTTCAGATGTTAAAGAAGAAGGGGACTCTCCTCATCATCCTCAACCTAATGGACCCCAGCAGGAATCTAAACTCGAACTGTTCGGTTTTGATTCTCTTGTCAACATTCTTGGTCTTAAAAGGTACCAGACTTGCTAGCTATATACACTCTGAATCTGGTTATTCCTCTTCTGCTGTTGGATGTTGCCCTTTTCGAGTTCTCAAGTTACTGCGGTAATTCTTGTTTTGCACTCTAACCCTGCACTGGTGATATAATTTTTTACTGATGTTGCTATTTTTAACATTCAATAAAAACATTTAAACAATATTTTTTTGAGGTTTTCGCCTTTTTTTTTTAAAAACTTATTTAATTATTATAAAAGAATTTAAACAGATTTTTAATTTTTAATTGTAAAAGAGCTTCTTTCTTAAATAAGACACAAACAGACAGGTCCTAATTGTTTTGTACCTGGGAGGGGTGCCTCAGATCAATGTTGTTTGTCGAATTTGATTTTGGTTTGGAATCTTTTTCGTGGTTCTGTGATGGTAAACAATTTTTATTGACTATATCTTGTCCTTCTCCAGCATGGCTGGTGAGCAAGTTGCACCGCCGTCTAGTCCTAGAGATGGTGAGGATATTACCATAACTGCTGGGCTGCCAAAGGTATGCTAATTACTCAAGTACAAGTTTGCTTCGTTTCAGTTGTATCGTATTTATATCCAGTCATTGATCAATTTTATATATTTGTTTATGGTTTGAGTTTACCAAAATAAGAAACAAAAAATTGGAAGCAAAAAAAAGTCTCACACTAAAACGTCTTCTGTTTCTATGTATTATAAGAAAAAATATTAAGAAAAAGAATTTAATTTGCTTAGGTGATGGTGATAAAGATATTGTGAATCTTTTATGATAATGATTCTTGAGTAATTGCTCTTTCCACATGCTATATTCACATACACACCTGCACATGACACACGATCGTAATGATTCATATGATCAAGGAGTGGTAGCTCAGAGGAGCAGATATTGAGTATTGGGTGATGTATGTGTGGTTCGGAGTAGAAATTAATCATAGTTCACATACTCCATTAGTGAATGGGAGCCTTGGCACAACGGTTAGAATTGTTGCCGTGTGACTAGGAGGTCATGAGTTTGAGTACTGGAATCAGCCTCTTGCAAATGCAATATTAGGTTGCCTACACATTGATTCAACACTTCCCTGGACCCCGGCACGACAAAAGTTATATAGCACCAGGTTGTCCTCCACCCCCACATACTTACATTACCATTTACAAGAGTCACATGGCATTATATTATAATCCTAACCACATATGCTCTGTCATGATTTGTGGCTCTCACTTTCACAATAAACTTCTCTTCTCACTTGATATGTTCCCTACACTCACAAATGTTTTGGAGCTTTTGTTTTCTACGATTTAAAGCTGTATGCAATGTGTAGTTGTAAATCATCATACTTGTTGACAGTTCAATATAATTTTGGATCTATTATTGGTCACTGGGATTGCAAAAACATGGTGGTTGTAAGTTAAATTTCAAATGTTAAACATGGTGGTTGTAAGTTAAATCATTTTGATTTTAATTTTAACTTATTTGTTTATTTTTTTCTCTCTGTATTTTGCAGCCTGCTACTCCAAAACTAGGTACAATGATGGGTGTATTCATTCCGTGTGTACAAAGCATTTTGGGCATCATCTACTACATTCGTTTCTCTTGGTAACTTGTATATTGCTTTAAATCTTACCTCAAATATTGGATCATTTACTGCTTTTTGGAACCAAATATTTGAATAGTAAGGAGTGATATTTGAAATTCAAATGAAAGTCTCCAGCTCTCAAATGGTATAACTTGGTATTTGAATTCAACTTAACAACAATTAAGATTCAAATTTAAAACATCAGAAGTCACAACTTTAAATTTTACCTGTTTTGAGCAAATGATCCATCATAGGAAAGCTCTTTATTCACTTGTGGCAATAGTTTGAAGTTGAAATTCAAACCTCTTGCGAGAGATTATGTTCAAAGTTCGTAGTGACCAATTTCTGTTTTCAAATTCTCAAACTCAGCTATTTCTCTTAGCTTTGAATACTTGTACGATTACCTTTTCAGAACATGTTTTGTTGTCATTTTTTAAATGTATTTGAGTTTTCTTACCTTTACATAGGAAACTAAGACTAAGAATTTTTTTACCTATTTGCATCCATAGGCTTATTGTCTAGGCTTCATTTGAATGTGGGAAGGAAATGAGAGGAAAGAAAGTGGATAAAGGAAAAGATAAAGAGAAATGGGTGGATTTTGTATATTGTTTGGATTGGATGGTGAGAAAATGGAGTGAAAGAAAATGAGTCTTCTCTTTGCATGTTTGGTTGAATGGAAAAGTGGAAAGGAAGAAAATGAGTAATTGATATAATGTCCTTTTCTTGATAAAATAAGAAAAACTAAGTGGATCCAACACTAGACGAGAAGAGAAGTAGATTTGTAAAATGGAAAAGAGTAAATTGTCTCCTCAAAATTTGTGTTTTCCTATGAAGTCCATATACTTGATACTACATGGGAATAGGAGAAATTTTTAAAAACTAAAGATACGATATGGCCTAGATATGTTAATACAAATTTATAAACGAACATACATATTTTACATAAATGCATAATATTTTTAAAGAGACATCGATATTTTATTTATATATAACTACATCAGTAAATGATGATCACAATTTACAAACTGATACCTGCAACCATAACGAAGACAAGACACATATGTTTCTCTTGTCTATATCAAAATATTTCTTTTCCTGGTAAACATGTCACAAATGTATTTTTCATTACCAATTTTCAGAATGTCATAGAAAACATCATTAGTCCTATTCAATTGCTTACTATTTACTTTCTAATGCTAACTATATTGTTTTCATTTGTCCTATCCTCATCATCCAAAAAAGTATAGCTTTCATCAAGAGACAACTTTGTCAATTCAAGAACCATCATCAAGTTGATCATGTACATCTTTACTTGTGTCTAACAACCATGTCTCTCCTTTCTTATATCCTCAAATAATGAATAAAAGAGTATGTACTCCAATTTTGTTCATAACATGATGAAGAATAAGGGTGTACAAAATACTTTAAGACAAGATTTTGGAAGCGTAATCCCAAATTTTTGAAGCTGTATCTCAAACGTATCAATCAATATTTTTCTCTTAAAAAACTGAAGAAATTGGAGGATACTCCTTGGGTATGTAATATGTATCTAGGAGTATTGTACGCATATCGGTATCAAATGCAGGTACGACACTAATACTTGAGCAAATTCAGAGTATATGGGCTTTATAGGTGTTTTCTCTCCATTTCAAGAGAGGAGACCTTGACTAATCCCTAATCAATTTTTTTTCTTCATCTATGTTTTCTCTCCACAACCAAACAAGAGAAAATGGTACATTCCTCTCATTTTCTCTCCGCCCAATTTCCCTCCACTCATTTTAATTCAAACCAACATACACCTAATGTTCAAATCATCCAAATGTGTAGACAATCTCTTCATTTTCCATCTTCTTAAACATAACTGACTTGAAATTCGTAGTTAGTTAAAATTAATAATTCAACATCCCAATATGGTATGCATGATTCATAAATTGACTTTGGGATCTGCATCTATGTATATGATTCACAAACCCATTTATTAGTTATTGATACTTTTATCAAGTGTTATTAGATGCATTCTTCAAATTAAGTAACATAAAACCTATGGTATGATTCTTATGTGAAATATAAGAATAGAAAGTTTATATTTATGGTTAAACATGTTTTTAGTCCTCATAAATAGGGAAATATTCACTTTTAGGCTTTAGCCCCTAAAAAAGAAATTTCGTTTTTTGGTCCTCCATTTTGCAAATGTGTCACTCGTGGTCCTTGTAGCTAAATCTGTCAACTTAAGTGCTATGTGTCACTGCCATGTGTTAGGTTTGTCATAGGTGCCACATGCTGTGGCTGATGACGTGGAAATGACTACATTTTAAAACTAAAAAATATATTTTAAAATTTCATTTCCCTCCATCCCAATTCCCAATTCCCACTCCTAACCCTCCTTCCCCCTCCCCCCTCGTACGCCCGCCCTTCTCCCAGTCATAGCATCAATTCCATCCCTGTTCCAACTGTTTGAACCCTCATCTCGCCTAACCCCTCAAACCCCATTGTGTACCATTCGTGAGCAGCAAACACACAAATATGTACTTGAACCCAACTTCTCAAACACACCTCGTAGCCCTCTCACATATCCATCATCACCATAAATCCATTCCGTGTCAACCCCTCCTCCAAACAAAATCCGGTAAAACACAACCTTCAATCAAACCAGAAAACAAATCAAAAAACCAAACCAGAACCCGTAAGCATCACACACAGAAATATGCACTTGAACCCAACTTCTCAAACATGCCTCCTGGTAGCCCTCTCACATATCCATCATCACCATAAATCCATTCCCTGTGTCAACCCCTCCTCCAAACAAAATCTGGTAAAACAGAACCTTCAATCAAACCAGAAAACAAATCAAAAAACCAAACCAGAACTCGTAAGCATCGTGAACCTGTAAGCATGGTGAACAACCAAACCAGAAAACAAATCTACTCAATGACGCTGCCCCAACCAGAACCCTCATGCTATCATTGAATACCGTACTCCTCTCATCCCCCCTCATCTTGTTCCAAGCCAAGCTGCTTCACCCAGATGAAGACTTCACAGCCCAAGCATCGCCTGAACTTCCATTGCCGCGAAGTCGGTCACCCTGCCTCTTGCCACCACTTTATCTAACCCATTCAGTTTTCCCCTCCTCTTGTCCACCATTTACCGGAGAGCCACTTCTTCATTCTCCATCACCTCTAATCCAAGCACTACCTATAACAGTCGTCGATCACTGGACGGTCACCGCGAAGCTGCACTTGAGCCTTGCCATCATCACGCAAGTGGACCAGCACCACCATGAACTGCAGGTGCTCACTGCCAAAAACAATTTCTGCCGGAACCATCGTGAATTTCCCCCTGCGGCTGCAAAGGGGAAGGGAGAGGGGGAAGGAGGGTTAGGGATGGGAATTGGGAAGGGGAAAAATGAAATTTTAAAGTATGGTCATTTCCATGTCATCAAACATCTTAGGTGACACTTATGGCTAACCTACCACGTGGCAGTGAGACAGAATGATAGAAGAGAATTTGAGAATCAGATGACAAAAAAAAAAGGTGTATGAATAAAATGACAGAATTTCACATGCTTGAATTGGAGAATTGGAGGGGAAAAACAGAATGAAAACAGAGTAAGATGGAGATGACAGAATGAGTAATGACCAAAAGAAAGGGAGAAAAAAGGGGATAACAGAAATGAGAAGAGCAAAAAACAAATTGAAAAAGGAAAAAGAGAACAGATGGGTGGTCGTCGGACACCAGAGAAGGGCCCAAAACAGTTGCCAGAGATAGGAGGTTGAGAACAAAGAATGATGAAAAGCGCAGCTTATGAGGCTGCTGCTAAAGGGTTTGATACATAACGTTTTTGGATTTTTATCCATGGTTCAATGTTCATCAGTTCTGGGCTGGGTCATGCTACCCATCCCTTTTTTGCTTTTACCTGCTATTTCCACCATGGCTGCCGCTGGTGTCATAGTCCAGTGTGAATGGTGGCCACCATGGAGAACCCCGCCGCACCGTACAGTGTGTATGGCGGGTGACTGAAATTCTTCCATGCCATAGTGGCAATTTGATAACACTGCTGCCTCTACTTGTGAAGTTAAAAGTTAGAAAAAGGAGGAAGAAGAAGAAGAAACTAAAGAGAGGCCCAACCAAACAATGAATGATTTACAACTACAAAGAAAAAACATGATAGGCAGACAGTTACATTTATTTGTGTGAACTTAGATCTACCAGCTCTTAGATTCGGTTCTGTTAGCTGACTAATTGAAGCTTAGCTTCAGATATAGGGTGAGTACATAAACACCCATGTGCACTATCTCCTAACATTCTTGAAAAAGTTGTATTGAGAGTGTACCAATTAATGTTTTAAGATGTATCGTGAACCCAAATAGCATACCGACTAAGTAAACCCCCCCACGCATCATGTATTTGACAAAGTAATGTATATTTACAGGAAAGAGTATTGCTTACCAGGTAACCTTGGGTAAACCAAGATAGTTACAATAAATTGATCGTTTCACTTTATCTGTATTTTAATTATTGGAATTTTTTGTTTGGTCTTCAATATTTTGCATCTGATTGAATTGGATTACTCTATCATCATTAAAGTAGCCTACATTTTGATTTTTTTTCTTCCAATTATTGTCATTATTGTAGGATTGTTGGTATGGCTGGCATAGGAGAGACATTGTTGCTTGTTGCTATGTGTGGCACTTGTACGTTCCTAACTTCAATATCATTGAGTGCTATTGCAACCAATGGTGCCATGAAGGTAAGTGTCTGAGTAAGTGGAACTATAGTTTCTTTTGTACGACTGCAGTCCTTTTCTGTTCACAATCTGATTGTTAAAATTAACTATGCCTTTGGTAATGTGCTTTTTTACTTTAAATTTTATTTTGGATTACTCCACAAGTTGTTTAAATTATATTTGGTAGTTAATTTGGAAAAAGGAGTATGCTGTCATATCTTGCTCAGGTTATGAAGCCAGTATAGTTGATTTGTGACAAGGGAATGATTGAGCCTTTAATGTTTAAAGGCTTTTAGGTACGCTGGATAAAATAAGACCAGATAATATCCTCTCTAGACCCAGTGAGTGGGGATTAGTCCCACCAGCAAAGGATGTGAAGCTCCTTCTGGTCTTACAATAACTGAAAATCTATGAGAGAAATGGAGAAAATTGGAGAGAATCAAGCTTTTGATCTGTACAATGTGATTTTCATTTCTGATTGTGAATGAGGTACACCATAAATATTTATAGAGATAGGAGAGGTCTAACTAACCCAGATACAGTTATAACTCCATAACCATATGACTTACTAGGTAGCCATTCCAATATGACATCAAGTTACTTGTGAACTGATACGGGATTACCAATAGAGATGAGAGAATCTACTAGTGCCTTTATACGAAGCAATGAGTCAGAGATGGTTCTGGTGCCTTTCTTTATATTTCTAAGCTCAGTATGAAGCTGAGAGCCTTCCCGAGTCTAAGCGTGGAAGTAATTGTGTATCCACTCCGATAGTTGCCAACATAGTTATCAATAGCGGGCTATAGCGGCCGGTGGCTGCTATTTGAAGATTGTAGTGGAGCGGTTTAAAGGAGTGGTGTTGCGGCTGCTATAGTGGCCCAAATAGCGGCTTGTCACAGCTGCTATGGTTTCGGAAGGAAAAAAACTTGCATTTTTTTTATAAAAAAACACCGTTCTCTGTGTTCCAGCCTCCTTTTGTGTTTTTCTACTATGTTTTTTTTTTTAAAAAACAGCTCTTCAAAAGTCAATTAGTTGTGTTTACTTCTATGTTAATCTCAAGACCTATGAATTTTCATTGTTAATTATGAATAGTTAATGAATTTTGAGTAACTTTTCAAATTTTTTAGCATTTATATATATAACATTGATTATTTAATATATAAAAAAAAAATTAGAACAGCGGTCATCTCACTACCCGCTATCCCATTTTTGGGGTTGGCCGCTTTGCGCTGCTATCCAAGATTGATAACCATGGTTGCGAAGAGTGGATGCAACTGATTGCTCGAGTAAGAATTGAAGTTGATAGAGATGATTGCAACATGAAACGAGCAACTAATCTTGTTGCTCCCAAACTGAGTAGGCCTTGTTCACTTTCCCAGATCTTGATCTTCCTCGTTTAGAAACTGTGGATGAATAACGAGATTCACCACAAAGTTCTGTAATCATTGACCTTTGATAACAGGTTCAACTTATTGCTTTCAAAACTTGTTGCTTCCAAAGAAGGAATTTCTTATCGTTGAGTTTCTCTGGGTTGTGGGAGAATGCCGACGGTGTTGATGCAGGGATTATGACAACTGGAGAAGACAAATTTGTTGGCAACAGATGAGAATTTGACAGTGTAGGGTTCATTGAAGAGTTTTCCAGAGGTGGTAGAGATGGAGGAGGTGGGTAACTTTCAGGATTCATGGTTAGGGATAAAATAGGTCTAGATACCATATTGAAAATCTGTGAGAAAAAATGAAATAGAAAATTGAAGAGGGAATCAAGTTTCTGATCGAAACAAAATGATTTTCATTTCTGATTGTGAATTTGATACACCATATGTATTTATAGAGTAAGGAGAGGGTTAAGTAGCTCACATACAGTTACAACTCCCTCTAACCATAACCCACCAAAAAAAAAAACTCCCTCCAACCATATGTCTAACTCAACTGATAGCTGTGAATACTGAATACCACTGTCAGATAACTACCTGAATCTACCAGCTACTGACAGCATGAACTCTAATAGTCTAATATAAAACAACAAAGGATTTTTTTTCCCATTAAGTGAAATCAAATTTATGGTTCAAATGACGCCATAAGCCATTGTGTCCCGTCAAAATACTACGGGTGTGTTTGGGTAAATACCTTAATTAAGTGCTCATTGAATGTGTTTATCATATAAGCGCTTATGTATAAACAGTTTTTATAATCGAAGAGGGAATGTGATTAAACTGTTTTCATATAAGCGTAAGCTATTTTGATACGCTATTCTGGAGAGCTTATGAAAACAAGCCCAAAATAGCTTATGAGCCAGTCATAAGCTATTTTCATAAGCTCTCCCAAACACTCCCACAAGTGCTTATGTCAGTAGATATGCTCAAATAAGCTCTCCATAAGCCAATCCAAATGCATCATAAGCTAATCCTTTATAATCATTTCACTTATAGTTTTTCTTGGTCTCCCATTGCCTCTAACACTTGTGCTATCCACCTTTTGATCAACTCTTTTTATGACTTATGATGGCTTCTATTGGACTTATTCTCACATGCCCAACACATCTTGGGTGTAATTCTACCGTCTTTTCCTCAAAAGGTGATGCTCTTACTTTTTGAAAAAGAGAAGAATATCCTCTCTAGGCTTATACAATATTCCGTACACACATTGGCTGGTATAAGCTAATCCAATTGGTTACTTCTATCCTATATTTTATATTTATTGAATAACTCTATCTGGTCTTGGAAGGAAAACTAAGGGCCCGATTACTTCTATTTCTATTTCCTGTTTTCACATTTAACTACAAAACTGCACCTTATTTTCAATCTGTTTCCTGTATTCAAATATTTTTACAGGAAACAAGGAAATTCACAAAGCAAAATGGCAATTTTGTAATTAAAAGTTAAAATAGGAAATAAAAACAAGAAACGTTTTCACAAAGTAAATGGGCCCTAAGATTCCTATCAACAGCTTTGAAAACAAACAACATAGTGGTTAGTTGACCTTGATGATCACCAATGTATCCTAAATCACAGGCATAACTCTTGAGGCTCCAGTTCCATTCCTTGAACCTTGATCCCCGTAAAAACATTGACCATAAAGTTATCTGCTTCATTGAACTTAGTCTCTTGAAGCAGAACATTATCCAGTGGAACCCTAGAACTGACCTCCTTGAGTTCCTTTTTCCTAGGATTCTTAGGAGTTGGGCCTTTGATATTCCAACTCAAAATCTTAATGGGCACAATAGTTCCCTGATGAGAATAGTCCTTGTATTTCTTCCTTGAACCATTGTTTTCTGTTTACACAAGATTCCAGAAGTCCAACGGTCACTTTCACACCTTCAGAATGAACACTTGAAAGATTTTGAGAACTCTAGGTAGTAGAGTTAAGAACAGAGAGAGAGAGAGAGAGAAAGAGATAGAAAACTGAATCTGAATTTCATAAAACTGAACCTGAGAGTTTTACAACAGAAAACAGAATTTAAAGCTTGTTCTATTACTCTAATACCACTAACTGACAAAGAAATAAGTAATGAACCAGAGGTGTGAAATTAACTGATGGAATTTAGTACCCAAGAGGCTTCTGGCTATTCCATTTTCATCTGAATTTAGTACATTAGTATAAACTTAGTCTCTTGAAGCAAGACACTGTTCAGTAAAACCTTAGAAAGAACCTCCTAGAGCTTCTTCATTTTCCTGGGATTCCTGGGCTTTTCACATCCCAACTCAAAATCCTCATGAACACAGTAGTCTGTAGATGAGAATAGTCTTTGTATTTCTTCCTTGATCTGTTGTTTTCTGTTGACAAAAGATTCCAGAAACTCTACCATCGTAAGTTTTACTAGGGTGAATAATATTATCTGAAAAAGAAATAAGTTACAAACCATAGGGTATGGCTTCTGGTTATTTCTCTTATCACCTGAGAGGATTCTGGCTATGTCATCATCAGAAATTAGTAGATTAACAGCACCGACCGCTTCGTAGGAAGTAGTATTTGTTTCTGGTTGTAATCAGTAAGAGGTCAGTTCCAAGGTCCTTTTCACTATGACCAACTAAATCCATACATGCAATTGCAACTGTTGTGATCAGCAGTAATTAAGGAGAGAAAGAGGGTAATTCATATAAAGAGAACCAGAGTCACTCCCTGTGGGGAGTAGAACCTGTGTTTGGGTAATAATATCTGTAACAGGACTAGAATAAAATTGCTAGAAGATTGCAGACATGTCTTGTACACTAGGAAAAGGTTGTAGTAAATCGTGAAAAAGTTGTGGTAATCCCTCAAGACCAAGAGAGTATAGAGGCAGCAATTACTCTAGTTCTTTGATAAAAGTAAACCTTGTGCTGGGTCACTTATGTTTACCTGACAAATCCTCAGAACCTGAATCTGAGATGTCAGTGTAATATGAAATTACAGTTGCTAGCTTTCTTTTTCTGCTGTGAAAATCTAAGGTTACTAAGTCATATCCAAGCTTTCCTTCTGATCTAAACACTTCATGAGCTTGGTCATGTGGGTTCTCAGAGCTTGAATTGGTGAGGGTATGTCCCTGCTGTCCAAGCAACCATCCTGGAATCCCATCTCATATACCTAAAAAAGTCCTTGAGTCCAACACCTCAAGAGGATTATTCCATGACGATTCAAGAGATAAGACCCTTTTTCTGGTTTTCTTGGCTTCTCTTTACCAGAAAAAATGGGAAAGAGCAATCTGATTTGCTATCGTACAAGGTTGATGTTAACAAAGATGTCTGCTAGGTGATCATTTGAATTAAAAAATTCAGTGGTAACCTCCTCAGAAAGGACTCAAACAAAATGACAATCAATTTCAACATGCTTGGTTCTTTCATGAAACACAAGATTAGAGGCTGTCTGCTTGCTCATCACAACATAACTTCATTTGTTGGATATCTACAAATTTCAATTGTTAAAGTTGTTTTATCCAAATAAGCTCACAAGTGCTGTATCCATATCCCTGTATTCAGCTTCTGCACTATACTGTGCAACAAGATTGCCTTTTCTCTCTTCCATGACCATGAGACAATATTTCCATCAACAAAATACAATACCCTGAATTGGAAGGTCTATCAATTGGATAACCTGCTCAATTTGTATCTCAATATCACTTAGGAAAAATATTAATATATATCTAGAAATAAATACAATTTATATTTACAAGAAATTTTATGGAGACACCACTTCATCTGTGCATGAACCTATTGATACATGAATCTAATTATTGATTTCTGCTGCTATTTCGTACAGTCTTCTTAGTATGTCTGAATGGAAATCTCTGTCAATCAGTGGCAATTTCTGTTTGGGGATAGCTGTAAATATTTTTAGGGAGTTTTAACTGTCCACAAATTGGGCTGTTTATTATGCTATATGCTGGGAAATTGATTAAAAGGCATAATTTTACTGTTGATTTTAAGAGTAAATCAGTAAATCATGAAAACTCCTTGTATGTTCTTTTAAGAATTTTCATTTATTTTATATCTTCATCCTTCTTTTTTTTCTTCTTCTTTAATTGTGTTTTTTTAATCTGTGTATTTTGTGTTCAAAATAGCTTATAATAAAAAGCTTTTCTGATAAAGCTTTCAGAAATAGTGGTTTTTCAATTTTTGCTAAAAATTAAGTAAATCCAAACATGCATAAGTTGTCTGGCTTGTTCATTGATATAGTTTAGTCTTTTTCTTATGTATATTCTTCTCTAGGGTGGCGGACCTTACTATCTCATAGGTCGTGCCCTTGGTCCAGAAGTTGGAGTTAGCATTGGTCTATGCTTCTTCCTTGGAAATGCAGTTGCTGGAGCACTGTAAGTACATAATATGAACTTGTTTTTATTTCAAACTTTTGAATGGAGATCAGGCTAGGAGGAAGATGAATCAAGTCTTGCCAAATTATTGTCATGATAGCTTATTATGTACTGCATAATTAATTCTGAAGTTCCTTGTCTGATTTCATGGTACTAGCTACGTATTGGGAGCTGTAGAAACATTTTTGAAAGCAGTTCCTTCAGCTGGGATTTTTAGAGGTAATGAGTCTAAGGACTTATTTAACATTTTTTTTGTTGAATTAAGTTGTTTTTTGCTTCTTTTTTTTTTACATTTTATTTATTTATTTTTTAATCCAGACATGTTATTTATCGGTTGGAGAAGATTGGTATTTTGTGGTTTTGGTTTTACATATATTTCCTACAATTGTCCTAAGTTATTAGTTCTGCAATAGATTTCACCTCAATAACCTTTGTGTGCACTTCTGGAATTGTATTATTGTACTAGCATATATGTGAAACAAAGGTTGTCAAAAGTGAGAGTTTACATAAATTCGTGGAGCTTTCGTAGACTCGACTCGTAAGAGTTTACCTAATATAAAAATAATTTTAAAAAACCTATAAATAGTAATATGCATAGTATAAAACTCTTAACACAACAATAATTCAACATTTCACACATCAGAACCTATGAGGACAACTCGATCTGAGATGAAAAAACAAAAACGCAAGTGAATATGATGGGCCTCATAATGGGCCTCCCACAAAAGTGTGTCGTAGAAGAGAGAAGAGGAACAAGCATGTCACTGGTGGGGAGGATACTATTATGCAAGGTCATAACAAACATGACACGAGAAAGGGGAGATGCGGGAATCAGAGAACATGAGAGAGGGGAGGGGAATGTTGGAGGGTAGGCAATCTCTTGGGAATTGTGGGGTGGCTGTTGTCACAAGGCAGAGTTTTCTTCTCTGAATTTTCTCTTTTCATTTCTATTGTTTTCCTACTACATTTCTATACTGCAATCAACGTTAGTTTCTTGAATTTCCCTTTCATTTCTGTTGGAATTAATGAGTATTGAGAGTTGTAGCAATTATATTCAGATTCATGTACATAGTTAGCCATGTATCTAGGGAATATCATCCACTTAGGAAGTAGCAATATATTAATCTCCTTGTAAATGAAAATTGTGTTTATTGCTAAGAATGTATATAAATAGAAGATCAGCTGAGTGCAAATCGCTCAAGCATTTAGAAATTCCTCTCTCATTTTTCTTTCTCAAGTTGGTATCAGAGCGGGTTCGATTGCACTTTTGGTTTTTCGTTGTCAATGTATAGTCCAGTTTCTGGACTTTAGTCTGACTTATGCAGTGTTGTTAAATAGCGGCCATGGCGGAATGGCGTGGCGGATTTTTTGCCAACCGCCATAGGCAATTTGTAAAGGATGGCGTGCCATGGCGGCGCCATAGGCTGCAATGGCGTGTTTATATTGCGGAATTTTGGCCTTCCGCCATATTCCGCCATCCGCTATTGACAACATTGGACTTATGTTCTGTCTAAGTTTGTTCTGTTTCTCCAGTCACCTTCAGTACTTCCGGCCACCATCAGAACTTTTCCAGCCACCGTCATAGCCTTTCCGGCGAAATTTTTGGCCATGTTAGCTGGTGACTTTTCCGCCCAGGTCAGCGTCTTTCCGGCGACTTTTCCAGCCACTGCCAGCATCTTTCCGACAAATTTTCTGGCCTCCATCCGAAATTCCGACGAGTTTCTGGCAACCTTTCGAATTTCTTCAGTTGGTAAAATAGATTTTGATCAACAAAACACCTCTCAGTCAAACCAGAAGACAACAAATCAAGGAGGACGTGGGTTCTGATAGGCAAAAGAATAGGCCATACTCAAAATACTTGTTATTCTCTGAATGGGTTCTGATAGGCAACAACCTCCTATCCATAAGGGGAATCCTATTAGTTAGGGATTGAATCTTGGTTGTTATTATCTTTTCTATTATTGCTTTGTTATTCTATTTTTATTATTTGAATTTAAATAAAAAAGGAAGAGATATGGAATTGTTGTTAGGATAGATTAGGATTAGGATTTTCAGTTAGTTTGTTACAAGGGGCTATTTAAGGAGTTAGGAGAGTAGAGGTAAGGCATCGAAAAGATCAGTTTGGATTAGGAGAGTTCAGGTCTCTCAAATACTTGAGATTTTCTTTGTTTCAGTTCTGTTTTTCAATTCGATAAAAGATTCCTCTTTTCTCTTCCAATTAACTGAACCAGGTTCTATCAGATTCCCGCGAAATCTGTGAATATCTTCAAGTCTGGAAAATCACATATAAGATTGTCAGAAACATATTATCAAGAGTATCTTCAGCTAAAAGCAGCCCAGCAATCCCAATTCTCCATTGCCACTAGTGCTCATGAACAACTCGAATGCATCACTCAATTGGGTAATCAAAGTCCATGGATAATTGATTCAGTCAGGTGCTTTTGATCACATTGCTGGTAATAGCTCTTTGTTCTCCTCTATTTCTTCACCTAAATTCCCTCATTTCATCACTTTGGCGGATGGTTCTAAGGTTGCAACCAAAGGAATCGGCCATGTCTCACCCACTCCTTCTGTGTCTTTAAACTCAATTTTGTTGTATCAGGCTGTCCTTTTAGTTTAATATCTCTTTGTCTGTTTACCCATTCTCTTATTTGTCCGGTAACCTTTGATGCTGATCCCTTTGTTATTCAGGATCATGGTTGTTAGGATCAAACACACCCAAAAAGACTGAATATTCAAATTCCACTAAACACTTCTCAAAACCGAGAGAAAATGGTGGAATACAAGTAAAAGCTTAAGACAATGGAAATGGAGCGCAGCTCCCTTCTAAAATGACAAAGTAAAAGGCACACTTAATAGAAAACCTAGCTGAGGGAGAATCCTGTTTCTCTTCAGCCTCAACCCTCAAATTCCTCACAAAATGCATACCCCAAACCTGCTATCCTTCGCATCCTTATACCCTCTACTCTTCTCTTTCCTCCACTCCCCCCTCGCCGGCTGTCCTTTCTCCCACTTCTCTCTCTTCCACTACCTGTCCTTGATCCTCTGCACCCACTCCCTCCACCTTGGACCCTTCAGCAACGGTTTCCTGTCCTTTAGTGACTATAATTCCCTGCTCCTTCCCCTTATGCCTCCTTTGGTACACCTTCATTGGTTTGGGTATATCAATGGTACAGGTCGGGTGATTGGAATAGGACATGAATCTCGGGGTCTTTACTACCTTCAATCAGTTCCTTCTTTAGCTTGCACTATTGCAACATCACCAAATCTTCTCCATGAACGTTTGGAACATGCAAGTCTATTTAAATTGAAGCAAATGGTTCCAAATCTCGAAAAAATAAAGACCCTCATCTGTGAATCATGTCAATTAGGAAAGCATGTTCGTTCTTCTTTTCCTAGGCAGTTTGAAAGTCGTGTTGATTCACCTTTTTCTATTATCCATTCGGATATATGTGGTCCAAGTCGTGTGTAATCAATGGGTTTTAGATATTTTGTCACTTTCATTGATGAGTTCTCTTGATGCACCTGGGTTTTTCTAATGAAAGAACTATCCAAATTATTTTCCATCTTCACTTCTTTCCTCAATGAAATTAAAACTCAATTTGGTCAAACAATTAAGGTTCTTAGAAGTGACAGTGCAAAAGAATACTTTTTCTACTGCTCTTTCTTCCTTTTTGTCATCATAGGGTATTCTTATCCACTTGTCCACATACCCCTCAACAAAATGGAATAGCAGAAAGGAAGAATAGACACTTGGTAGAAACGGCCTGAACATTGTTACTTCATGCAAATGTACTAGTTCGTCATTGGGGTGAGGCAGTTTTAGTTTCTTGTTTTTTGATAAATTGGATGCCTTCTTCCTCTCTTAATAAGGTTCGTCACTCCATCTTATTTCCTAAAGAACCTTTGTTTCATGTTTCTCTGCGTTTTTGGATGTACTTGCTTTGTTCATGATCTTTCTCCATGTTTAGATAAACTATCTGCTCGAGCCATCAAATGTGTTTCCTTGGATACTCTAGATTGCAAAAAGGATATAGTTGTTAGTTGTTACTCTCCAGTTCACAAAAAACCATATTTCTTACAATCCTAAATTGAGTCTCATACTATTCACTCCTATTCCCTATTTTGGTCCATCACTTTCCCCTTTGCAGGAATCAATTTCAGCTATAGATTCTACTCCAAATATTCCCGACAATCCTCCACGTGAACCATCTCAAAGACCATCCAATACATACCAGCGTCGTTCACGTGTTCCTATTACAGAATTGGAAGGTACTGAAAGACCAACTGATTCATGTCCTACTACGGACCTACCCGATGAAAACCTTGATTTGCCCATTGCTCTTAGGAAAGGTACTCGGTTAACACGAAATCCTCATCCTATTTATAACTTCTGAAGTTATCATCGTCTCTCTCCTTGTTATTCTTTTGTGTCATCTTTATCTTTTGTTTCCATTCCTAAAAATATTTGAGGCACTGATCATCCAGGATGGAGACAAGCCATGATTGATGAAATGCAGTCTTTGGAACATAATGGTACTTGGGATCTAGTTCCTCTTCCCCCGGGCAAGAAAGTTGTTGGTTGTCGATGGGTATATGCTATTAAAGTTGGGCCCAATGGACAAATTGATCATCCTAAAGCTCGACTATTGGCCAAAGGAGATTTGGAACCATTTGGAATGGCCTTATATTGTACTAGTCCCTGGTGACTTTAACTTGGGATGGCCTTATCTTGTACTCCTTTGCATTTATCACCATGAAAAAGGGGGAAAGAAAGAGTCACCATTCTATTTTTATACTAATGGAACATCTTCATATATTTTTTATTTTGTTGGTGGTGTTACCTTTGCATTTTTTTTTTCTTTTGATTATTGTGTGCATGTGCGAGCGCACAACAATTTCTTTTTCATTTCTTTGCCAATGAGTTTTAGCATACTAAACTGGCATACTATTGATAGGCATTTTAACTAAAATTGAAGCAATATGTTTGAAGCAAGCAATTGATCATTTAATGTTTTCTTCTTTTTTTGTATTGCAAGTGCAGAGACTATCACACAAGTTAATGGTACTGCAATTGCACAGCCAATAGAGAGTCCAAGTTCACATGACCTGCAAATTTACGGGATTGTTGTGACTATTTTGTTATGCTTTATTGTATTCGGAGGAGTGAAGATGATAAATCGGGTTGCGCCTGCATTTCTCATACCTGTTGTATTCTCACTCATCTGCATATATTTGGGAGTTCTGTTGGCAAGGAAGGATCATCCCACAGGTTTGTTTTGTTCTCACAGGATCCATGCTTTGGCTTCATGATAAGCTCAAGTTCATATGCACTTATTTTTTTTTTCCCTGTACACTTTCTCAATTTGGTAAGACTTGGTTGATTTTCAGGTGTAAGAAACATAACTTTTGGGCTTTTTCCTTTTAATTTCTCATATCTTCATTTAAGTAGAAGTATCCTTCCTTGCCACAGGAAGGTGTGGCTTTGAGTGTGGGGGATGTTCATTTGAGGAGACTGGGTGTTGGGTTCATAAACAATTCTCTTGTATTCATTCTGGACTGGGTGCTTCTTGTGCTATCAGTCTTGTTTAATGCAATTTGGTTTACCAAAAAAAAAAAAGAAGTATAACAAGGTATATAAAATACAAGTTTAGTAGGATTGCACACAAATGCTAGTTTACAGGTGAACATTGGAGAACATACTGTGCCCCAAGTCTCACGGGATAAGTAATGGAGGATGTCAACCATAGGATCCAAGTTCAGTAGATGTAATGGAGGAGTGCTTTTGTTGTAATTTATGATGAAATATACCACCAGTTTAAAGGAAAACTTTAGTGCATAGCTATTAGACCTGCAATCTTGTGTGAAACTGAATGCTGGGAAGTAAAAAGCTAACAAAAAAATAAGATCAATATTGCATCAATGAGAATGTTATGACACACAAGACAAAATACAATTAGGAATGATATCATTAGAGAAAAAGTAGGGGTAGCTCCTATTGTTGAGAAGATCATAGAATCTTGTCTTAGGTGGTTTGGACATTTGTGGAGAACACTTATAGAAGCATTGGTTAAATGGTCTATCTTTAGATATGATTCATGATAGGACTTATGGTGTCATTTAATCCATGTAGCCGACCTTAGTGGGAAAAGGCTTTGCTTGTTATTGTAGGGCGAAACTATTGTGTCCCCCTTACCACATAGTAAGCTGTTATTAAAAGGATAAAATAAAAGGAATGTCAAGAACACTGATTATATCATAAGTGCATAACTAAATGTTCCAGAATATGAACTTTATACTGCAAAACAGGATTTTTTTTTTGGAGATAAAAAACAAAATTAGTGTGAAAAATCATATAAACATGAAGAGAAGAGACTATTTTTCTGTATGTGTTTGACTGAATTCCACTCAGCAGAATGATCTTATTTACACATATAAAGTAAACATAGATAATAATGCTAAATACAATTTACAAGAGACATTAAGATACCACTATTCCCTAAGATGCATTGAAACTATTCCACTTGTTGTACAATGAATCTAAACTATTGGAAAGTGGAACATTAAACTAATTCTATTTCCAACACTCCCCCTCAAGCTGGAGAATAGATGTTCTCCATTCCCAGCTTGCATACAATTCTTTCAAAAGCTGGACTGCACAATCCTTTGGTAAGAATATCTGCAAGTTGGCCTTGTGAAGGTATATAAGGAGTACAAATTAAACCACAGTCCAGTTTTTCTTTGATAAAATGTCTGTCAACCTCAATGTGCTTCGTGCGATCATGTTGAACAGGATTATGGGCAAAATGCTGATCGCTGACTTATTATCACAATAGAGCTTCATAGGACCTTCGCATTTGATCTTTAAGTCTTCTAAAATAATCTTGAGCCAAAGGAGTTCACAAATACCTTGTGCCATAGCTCGAAATTCAACTTCAGCACTAGACCAAGCCACAACATTCTGTTTTTTAGTCCTCCAAGTCACCAAATTTCCCCCAAGGAAGGTCCAATATCCAGTAGTAGACCTCCTATCAGTTACCGATCTTGCATAGTCAGCATCAGTGTAAGCTTCAAGAATTGCACTCCCATTTCTTTTATATAAGATCCCTCACCCCAGAGTTCCTTTAAGATACTGTATAATCCTATGAGCAGCCTGCAAATGAACTTCTTTGGATAATGCATAAATTGACTTATCAAACTTACAAAAAATGCAATGTCAAGCCTTGTGTGAGATAAATAAATTAATTTCCCAACTAACCGCTGATACACCTCCTTATCCACCACTGCACTCTCATTTGCATTACCCAATTTAAGGCTCGGGTCTATGGGGTTACTAACAGGTTTACATGCATTCTTACCTGTCTCCATCAACAAATCTGTGATATATTTTTGTTGAGAGATGAAAATTCCTTTCTTAGAGTGAGCCACTTCAATTCCCAGAAAATACTTCAGCTTCCCAAGAGTTTTTATCTCAAACTCCTTTGCTAGATATTGACTCAAGACTTGTTGCTCCTTCCAATCATCTCCAGTGACAATGATATCATCCACATACACCAACAACACAGTCACTCCCCCTGATGCTGAGTGTTTGATGAACAATGTGTGGTCTCCTTGACTTTGTTTGTATCCCAAGGTCGTCATAACCTTGGAAAATCTTCCGAACCATGCTCGAGGTGATTGCTTCAACTCATATAATGCCTTTTTCAACCTACAAACAGTATCAGCAACAATATTTTTCTCATATCCTGGTGGTATCTCCATATAAATTTCCTCCTCGAGCTCCCCATGTAAGAAGGCATTTTTTACATCAAATTGTTGTAATTCCCACCCATAATTGGCAGCAAGAGATAAAATTACCCGGATTGTATTCATTTTTGCAACCGGGGCAAAGGTCTCTAAATAATCAATCTCATAGGTCTTTATGAAACCTTTAGCCACCGACCGTGCTTTATACCTTTCAATTGAACCATCGGCCTTGTACTTCACTGTATACACCCACTTGCAACCAACCGGTTTCTTTCCTTCAGGTAAAGTGACTAAATCCCAAGTTTCATTTTTCTCCAATGCCTCCATCTCAACATCCATGGCATGTTTCCACCTCTTATCAAATGCCTCAGAAACACTATTGGGAGTAAAGGTTGTATTTAGGTTTACAAGAAAGGTTTTGTGGGTTGGTGAATGTTTTTGGAATGGGAGGTAATTTGAGAGAGGGTATAATGGCTTTTTGGTACATTCTCTGGTTTCTTTTTTGATGGCAATTGGGAGATCAAGGTCATTTTGATGGTCAGAGTCATCTTCAGCTGTTTGGAATTCAGTTTGATCTGGGGAATTATCTTGTAAAGTTGAAAAATTAGAATTTGTTACCTGATGTGGAGGAGGACGATTGGACTCTTGAACATGTGTCAATTTAGGGGTGACCTTTGGTCTTTTCTTGTACACCAACTTCTTTCCGAATCTTATATCAACTTCAGGTTCAGTTTCAACTAGAGCTGGAAAAGATGGTTGCTCATTTTCAGGTTCAGCAGAAGTTGAAGGAAGAAAAGGTTGCTCTGACACTGGTTCAGGCTGATATATTCTTGACTCAAGGCTAGGAAGGACGAGAGTTTCAAGATGAACTCCCTTATCTTCATTTACACTCTCCCCCTGAAGATAAGGTTGTGTGAAATAAGCTTGTTCTTCATGAAATGTTACATCCCGAGACACAGAGATTTTTTTGGAAGGAGGATGGTAACATTTATATCCCTTTTGAGTGGAGGAGTACCCAACAAAAACACATTTGAGGGCTCTAGGATCAAGTTTTCCTCTATCTTGACTATGAACATGGACAAAAGAAACACACCCAAAAATTCTTGGCTTAAGATTACTAGTAATAGACAAGTTGGGATAGAAAGAGGAGAGGATACTCATGAGACTCTTAAACCCCAAAACTCTTGATGGTATCCGATTGATCAAATATGTTGCTATGAGGACAGCCTCCCCCCAAAAAAATTTTGAACATTTTTTTTGGAATAAGAGAGCACGAGTTTGATCTAATAAGTGCCCATTTTTCCTTTTAGCAATGTCATTTTGTTGTGGTGTCTTGACACAAGAGGACTTATGGATTATTCCCTCTTTTTGGCAAAATGAAGTAATGACATTATTAAAATATTCTTTGCCATTGTCGGACCTAAATCTTTTTATGTTCACACCCAATTGATTCTTAATCATTGAGTAAAAGTTTTGAAAAAGAACACTTACTTTAGACTTGTGCTTAAGAAGAAAGGTCCAAGTAACCCGGGAACAATCATCAATAAAGGTTACAAACCATCAAGCCCTAGACACATTTGGAATAGAAGATGGACCCCAAACATCACTATGAACAAGGTAAAAGGGAAAAGTACTTCTCTTATTACTCAAAGGGAAAGGTATACGCTTGTGTTTTGCAATTTCACACACATCACAGTGAAAGCTCTCAGTACTTAACCCAAAAAACATAGAAGGAAACATAACTTTGATTATGTCAAAAGAAGGATGTCTTAGTCGACAATGGAAAAGCAAAATTTTTTCTTTTTTTGAAAGGACATTTTCAGACATGAATGATTGAGACTTGACAACCAGACTAGGTACCTCAAGATAGTAAAAGCCATTCCCCTCTCTAGCACGTCCAATCGTCCTCCCCGAATCCTTGTCTTGCAAAACAGAACAATCATGGTCAAAGGTCACAATACAAGATAAATCCTTTGTAAGCATTTGTATAGAGACAAGGTCTGTGGACAATTTTGGGACATGAAGGACATTTTTCAGGGTAATGGAGGAATCTATTTGAATGTTTCCTATACCCGCTACTGTTACAAGAGTCCCATCTGCTGTGGCTATTTTCTTATTGCTTTGACAAGGTGGAGAAATATTGAGATGAGGGTGTCATATGGTCTGTGGCTCCTGGATCTAAAATCCAAGACAATGAAGAATGTGTTTTTGAGACATTAAATCCGAAAGAGGATAGAAGCATACCTGAATGTACCAAGGAACAAGTACCTTCATTAAACTGCATATCCTGTAACTCTCCCTGTCGAGTGTACTGACTTCGAGAACTTCCTCCATGGCTGAAAAGGTTCACTAATCCTTCCTCCATAGTGATCAGAAAAAAGAGGACAAAAAAGGGCTGACAGAGAAGGTATTGTATCGCGGATGAACAGTAGCAGAACACAATGAGTCAACACAGCCGTGAAACAAGGTAGAGGAATAGCACACGGACCCCTGAAACAGGTCCAGGAGACGCCGGCGAATGTTTCTGTGCAAGCAGCGTCGCAAACGAAACCCTAGACGGTGGCACATAAGCAACACGCGCCGAAAAAGCAGGGCGCGTGTGACGGGGCGTGGCGAGTATTCCGGTGAAGTCCTTCTAGGTTCTGGCCGGTATTTGGACTGCGAACCCTGCGGGAAGACTTTCGATCAGAAAAAAAGATGGTCGACAGTGGTTGGAAAATGGTCAAACGCAGTAACCGGAGGAAAATGGCAGCACACAGTGCCCAGGAAAATTTTAACGGGTCTGACAGCACAAGTGCCGAGTCAAAGCCTTCAGAAGAGTGATTTGCGGAAGCAGAGCCCCTAAATCAGGAGCATTTAGGGGCTCTGATACCATGTGAAAAATCATAAACATGAAGAGAAGAAGAGACTATTTTTCTATATGTGCTTGAGTGAATTCCACTCAGCGGAATGATCTTATTTATACATATAAAGTAAACAAAGATAATAATGCTAAATAAAATTTACAAGAGACATTAAGATACCACTATTCCCTAAGATGCATTGAAACTATTCCACTTGCTGTACAATGAATCTAAACTATTGGAAAGTGGAACATTAAACTAATTCTATTTCCAACAATTAGTGTAGGAAAAAAGGCAAGAGTACAATGGTAAGAAGGTTAAGATACTCTCCAACAGAGGCAGAAAAGAGAAACAAACCTGGCTAAGAATTAGGGAAAGATTACTTAATGGGATTGGTACAACTGACTGGTTGAAAATTTGTAGAGCTTAGTACTCACATTGCTCTTATTCTCTTAATGTTGTTGGTTGTTGACACTTTTTTTCTTTTTCTATTTTTATTCTAAAATCAATTTTATTTATATTGATTTGTGCATTGAATGAATTTACTTTGTTACTTTTTCTCCACTTTTTGCCATATTTAATTCAGAGGGAGTTACTGGGTTGAGTGTGGAGACTATTAGAGAAAATTGGAGTTCAGATTATCAGAAGACTAACGATGCCGGGATTCCAGAAACTGATGGCTCTGTAAGCTGGAATTTCAAGTAAGACTTCATACCTTTTTCTTATTTATTTGTATTCCCATATCCTCCTTTTCAGCTTTCTATCTTTCAATATTTGTGCAAGAAGCTTAATTATTCATGGACTTTGGTTTTACTATATGTTAATGAACCATTTGTGGGCAAACTCCTTCGACTTGTTCAATTGACCTAAGTGCTATATGGTGAATCTAAGCAAACATGATAATAGTATGAGTTTCATTAGACTACATCTGAAGAAGTTATGGCAGCAACCAAAAGAACTTGGTAGTTTTCACTTTTCAAACATATGTTGTTACTCACTAGTCACCAATCACCATTATTGACTTTGAGTATCCTTATATTTTCTTGGACTATTCACCAGATCACCGTAACTTGAATTTCACATGGGTTAATGCTTTCAGAGGAAAAAGTAAAATTTTGCAATGGACTTAAAATGGGTATTTGTTAGTTCCCGTAGAGTTTAACTACATCGGATTTTGAAAATGTTATATTCAGTACATGTTGCCATCAGACTTCTACTGATGATATGACGCAGATTTTTAAAGGTTCTGATGGTGGCACACATTTGTGCACATAAATAATTCTTGTGGCTCTAATTAGCATGCACATAGAAAGCACGATTGTTAAACTCTTGAGTTAACTCGGAACTCCAATCTCAGGACACAATATTTGTGAAGTATGTAGGCTCATAAGAGTTTACAAGTCAAGTTTATGATTTGCATTTTGCCAGGGCTCCGCATGTTTGTTTAGCTAAACTTTTGAGTCTGACAAACTTGGAAGAAAGAATTGAGGAAAGAGTTTTATAGTTTTACAATATATTGGATTTAATATAATTTAAACCATTTCACATTTAATGCCGGGGCCTTAGGGACTGATTTGTGCTAGTTTATGATATTGAAATGATTTTTCAATTTTAATTTTCTTTTTTTCCCCCAGTTCATTGGTGGGCCTCTTTTTCCCAGCAGTGACTGGAATAATGGCAGGTTCTAATCGATCATCTTCTCTAAGAGATACTCAACGATCAATTCCTGTTGGAACTTTAGCTGCAACTCTTTCAACTACTACTATGTATCTTATTTCTGTGATATTGTTTGGCGCTGTTGCCACCCGAGAGAAGCTTTTAACTGACAGGTACCTTTTAGTCAAAAAGTTGTTTATATTGCTTTTACTTGATAAAAAAGAATTTATTGAAGAAGCTAAGAAAAACTGATTAGGAAGATCAGAAATCCTTTTAACTACAGAACAAGATAATAGAAACGAGAAAATACAAGGATCAGCTTAAAAGACCTACTCCCTCTGAATGTGCACCAAAGAAATTCCTCTGAGACACAAAATGCATGAAACCCTTGTTATCACTTTGCTCTTCCCTTTAGAGGTTAGTTTGGTAGTAAAGTGTGTCAGGAAGTTCCAAGTTTTCTTTGCAAACAAGTAATTGATCTTCGTTTTAAGTCATACTTCCAGTGTTCCATTTTTCTTTCTTTTTTTAAGAGGGGGTTATACTTATAATCTTTGATACTGATAGAATTTCTATTCACTGGTTTTATTTTGATTTCGAGCTTTTATGCAGGCTACTTACAGCTACAGTTGCCTGGCCTTTTCCTTCATTAATTAAAATTGGGATTATTCTTTCAACTATGGGTGCTGCTCTTCAGAGCCTGACTGGTGCCCCACGTCTGCTTGCAGCAATAGCCAATGATGATATTTTACCTATTTTGAACTACTTCAAAGTTGCAGATGGCAGTGAGCCACATGTTGCTACCCTTTTTACCGCTTTCCTATGTATTGGTTGTGTCATTATAGGGAATCTGGATCTTATCACTCCAACTGTGACTATGTTTTTCCTTCTGTGTTATGCTGGTGTCAATTTATCCTGCTTCCTTCTCGATCTTCTAGATGCCCCTAGTTGGCGTCCTCGGTGGAAATTTCACCATTGGAGTCTGTCGCTTGTGGGAGCATTACTTTGCATAGGTATGCTGTCTTCCTGTGCCTTTTTTTTTTTCCTTAGGTTTGTTTCAATTGTTTCTTTATCACCCTGTTCTATATCTGATCTGGTGACTACTCCTTTGTGAATTGGATTCAGCTTTTTCTGCTTTCTCCACTGGGAAGGCTACAACTAGGAAAACAGAAAACCCATTTATGTAAATATTAAAGATTGAAATAAAGCTGAATGTGGAGATATTGCACTCAAGACACCGTTGGTGAAACACCATATATGACTAAAGACAAAAGAATGTATCAAGAATCCTTTTATTCAGTGTATGCAACCTTACGTCCAAGACTTATTTACAAAACGGGAAAGGGCTTTGTACAGCTGATATTACAACTCTACTATGCAGGAGTGATAAGGTGGTTTGGGAGGAGGGTCATAGGGGTTGGAGTGATAAGGAGGGGTCATGGGTTCAAATCGCCCCACCAACATAACATACTAATTACTAACATTTGCCTATCTAGAAGAAAAAACAACTCTACTATGCAAATACAGTTGTATAATAACTACAGGTGGATTATACACAAACTAGTGTACTGGTGCACAGTGGGAAAAATGGGAAATGGAAAGTAAAAACTTAAGAAAAAAAGAAAGAAAAAATAGAGATCGGTTTTTGGTGTCGTCCTCCACCGACAAGACCCTCCACGTTTCTGGTGTCATCCTCCACCGACAAGACCCTCCACACCTACTGCTTCGCCAACTCTGACTCAGACTCCGACAGGGCATCTCCGACCTCACCTTCTCCAACTCTGGCTTCCTTGTGTCCACCTCCGACGACAAGACTCTCCGCTTATGGGACGTCCCCAGAGGTCCCTCATCAAGACCCTCCACGGCCACACCAACTATGTCTTTTGTGTCAACTTCAACCTCCAACAATAACATCTTGACATTGTCTCCGGTTCCTTCGACGGGACTATTAAGGTCTAGGATGTCAAGTCCGGCAAATGCCTCAAGGTCCTCCCCGCCCACTCCGACCCCTTTACCGCCTTCGAGATGGGTATACCTCCATCCCTCTGCAAGGCGTGTGTGCAGTGGTCTTGCCTTGATTCGATGGGAGAGAAGGAGGATGAGACAGGTGGCGTGTGTGGGAAGGTCGCGGTTGCATGCCATGGTCGGCGGTGCCCCACAATAGTGGTAGAGAGGACTTCCCCTCTTCTTTTTTTTATTTACCATTATAACCCCAAAACTTTTGCCAGTTCTCAACTGTTCGTGAATAAGATATTAAAAGGAATTCAAAACCAACGGTGATTAATAAATGATGTACTGATACACCATTTTTAACTTGTGCACCTTATACGGGACCAATAACTACAAATAAACACCCATACATACAAATGAATGGGATAACTGTCAGTTTGCTACTACTACACCACTTGTCAAGTTGGAGCATATTAATGGTATGCCCTAAGGTTGTTTCTATTGTGGCTAATTTGAGGACCTCTGAGACACTAACTGTTAAGAACCAACTATTCCATAAGCTTAAGCTATTAGGTGAAGACACATGAATGGTATTATGTTATATTTCTTACATGCCCCCTCATGCAAGAGCCCTTTGGGCTTGAAGCGTGGACAATGCACAGGCTCACCTACCTTGTATTGGAATTCAATTATTTTTATTAGAAGAATGGCGGCAGTAATTGGCCATAGAGGCTTTGATACCATGTCATGGACCAACTATCCCATAAGCTTAAGCTATTTGGTGAAGACACATGAATAGTTTTATATTATAGTTCTAACAATAACAATATCTGGTTATTATTCATTTGAGTTTATGAAGCTTGTACCACTGCATGCTAACCAGATCTTCTGACAATATGGCCCTATATGTTTTGTTCTTTAATGGAAAGTATAGGCATTGTGGAAAGTAGTTTGATTATTACACATTGACCTCACCTGTTTCACTCTCCTGTTCCAAATCTTCCACACTCTAGCATGATAATATCAATTATATCATTCACATAGACAAGGTATATGCTGTGAGCATATGAAGGATGATGAAAGAAAACAGGTATTCCTAATTAAATATGGAAACATTTAAGATACTCAACATATTTATAATAGAATAATAATTAGTTGAGATATTTTTCAGATATTCTAATAGTCCCTCTCAAGCTGAAGCTTACTACTACCTCCATCCCTATATTGTACGACACTTTTGAGAATTTTTTTTGTCCTGTTTTATAAGACCCCTTTCAAAATGTCTCTTGCATTAAATTTTTTTACCAATATACCCTTATTTATTGTACAATTTTTTTAGTCAATAAATCATAAATGCTTTCAATTTATGAGATACTCTCTCTCTCCTATGAGGATTGGGGAAGTTTAAGAGATAGTGGGAAGAGAGAGATTACAAGTCCCAATAATACTAAGGGTAATTTTGGAAAATTATGTAAATTATTGACAAATTTAATGCTACTAACTAAATTAACCAATTTTCTTGATAGGTGTGAATTAGTTAAAGGGACGGAGGTTGTAACATTTAAGCTTGTTACTGATAGAGACCCGAGTAAGGATTATTAAGGAAAAGGGGGATATAATGTAATAAAGAGTGCGGTAAGGATATATGGTAAATAATGAGTGGGGTAGGCTGCTTAGTTGGCAAGTTGTTATGCCTTAGGAGTATAAATAGTGAGGTAAGGGAATTGTGAGGGTATGGAAGAATATTAGAGTGACCATTATGGTTAGGCAGAGAGAGAGTTTTCTCCTTCTCTGAGGAGCTTTGCTCTGGGGTAGATTGGGATTGTTTCCCTTCTACAGTTTTATCTTCTTCAGTAATCCAATATATTCAGTTTTCCTTTTTTGATCTATTTTTGTTACTTAATTTCTGCTACTGAACTTCGGGTTCCCATTAATGGTCCGACCTGCTGGATCTATCGAGGGAGAGCCAGTGATGTCAGAGAAGGTGATTCCAATTTTTGATGGAACAGGAGAAGCCTACTGGTGGCTAATCCAGTTGGATCGATATTTTGCAGCCAACAGTTGGTTACCCGAAGAGATGAAAGTGAGATGGGTGCCTGCCTTAGCCCTGCGAGGTGAAGCGGCCAAGTGGTGGTCATCATGGAGGCAAGGCAACCAGACTGTCTCATGGACGACTTTTGAGAGGGCTTTCATTAAGGAGTTCATACCTGATCTCTGGGAGATGATACAAGCCGCAGAAGATGAGGAACAAGGGATTAGCGACGCGGTTCAGAGTGAGACGGCAAGGGGTGATGAGGAGTCGAAGGATGGTGATGAAGGGACCGATTCTGGTTCTCTGCAGATCTCAAATTCATCAGAGCCGTCAAATCGGAAGTTTCAGGCGACAACCACGACGACTCTAGTCACGGAATTTGGAACACCGAGATTTAAGGACCACAAGGAGTCGATATTTGGGTCTGAAGGGGTCATTGATGTAGAGGTTGAGGTGAGTGTGAAGAAGAGTCCAGCGGCTATGGTCGATACACCACCGCCGTCATTGGAACCGCTGGACTCGGGTTCATCGGTGAAGATCCTTCCCGAGCCAGAACCACCGGATCTAGACGCCTCCAGGTATGAGGATGAGTCATTGAAACAAGCTACCGCGACTGAACTATCACCTCCACCAGAGCCACCGGACGCCGATCTGTATGCGGCGGCCGTGAAAGTAAAGGAAGTAGCGAGCGACAACGAGGCAGAGAGGAGGATGTCGTCGTATGGGTCTTTTGCTAACTCGCGTCGGGGCGGGAATCATCATGGTGTATGTCAAAATGGAATCCACTTACGACGGTTCTGCCACAAGCAAAACCACCGGACGCCGAACGGCTCGCGATGGCCTTTGAGTCGCTAATAACAGAGACCTTCGATGAGTTATGTCTGTTGAAGAAAGGGAGAAGGGTAGGATGGATATTCTACAAAGTGGGTCAAATTATTGACCTAATGGGCCAAGCCCAATGCGTTAATAGGACCTGGGTTCAGAGAAGAAGGGAATTACAAGTAAGATGGTGCGCTCTGCACTCTTGTGTGCATTCTTGTGTGGAGAAAATAATTGCTAAGTTACTAAGAGAATGCATGGATGGCGATGATTTTTTTGAAGCCTACGAAAATGGAGGAGAGGTGCTGGCCATTAACATACATGGGAACACAGAGGAAGGAGAAGAGTTGCTCGATTCACCTCAATTTGCTGCAACTCCAGAACTGCCAGTAATGTCCACCAGAGAGCTTAAGGCTCGATTTGGGAATGGTCACAAAATCACCACTAGAGATGCATTTTTTTATTCAAAACCCTTTCCTTAAGAAAGCAAAGGTTGCTAAGTGGCACTATGGGGGCTCTCATGCATTTGATTCGAAACATGATGAAGATTTTACATTCAGTATGGTTGCTGAAGGGAGACGTGAGAATGTTAAGGATGTGGGAATTGTTATGAGCTTTGAGAAGAATAGTGATGTCTCTTTTTTTATCAATTGTCTGTTTCGAGAAACTATTTTAGAGAGAGAGCTCATAATGAGAGCATTAGTTCTTGTGATTCCTATCATGGTGCAATCAGCTTTGAATAGGTGTGATGTGTCTGATGGTGTATCCAAGTTTGATTATGGTGTGCTCCATTCGGGAACAACATATATTACGGATGGATTAAGTTATGGTTGGGGTCTCAATGCTAGTTGTTTGGAGGAGCTGTTTGCCTTAGCTAGTGAGAAGGTGACGTCGCGGTTCTCATCAGTTTTGATCAAACAATGGGATCCCGGGAAAATCCAAAATTTCTGTGAGGGTTACTGCGGGAGTAGTCTCCTCATATTCCATGGTACGCTCCATCTAGTATTTGACAGAGGCAAGTTCGGGTGCAGTGGACAGATTTGGCAGCAGAGGATGCAACTTGGCTCAGCCTTGAGGACAAGGCTGTGTTTAAAGGGGTGGGTAGTGATAGAGACCCGAGTAAGGATTATTAAGGAAAAGGGGGATATAATGTAATAAAGAGTGCGGTAAGGATATATGGTAAATAATGAGTGGGGTAGGCTGCTTAGTTGGCAAGTTGTTATGCCTTAGGAGTATAAATAGTGAGGTAAGGGAATTGTGAGGGTATGGAAGAATATTAGAGTGACCATTATGGTTAGGCAGAGAGAGAGTTTTCTCCTTCTCTGAGGAGCTTTGCTCTGGGGTAGATTGGGATTGTTTCCATTCTACAGTTTTATCTTCTTCAGTAATCCAATATATTCAGTTTTCCTTTTTTGATCTATTTTTGTTACTTAATTTCTGCTACTGAACTTCGGGTTCCCATTAGTTACAAATGAAACCCTTGAGAAATAAAAATAACCAAACAATGTTATAATTTGATATTTGAGACCGGCTGGGCCAAATCACATATAAGACAAAAAGATGGGGCTAGGAATACATTTAGGACAAAAGTTGAGATCACACCACATTTGAGACGAAAGTTAGGACCAAACCACAGCTGGAACAAAAGCCATGGCTAGAGTGCAATTGGAACGATAAACCAGGGCCGAATTCCTTCTTTGGGATAGTTGGGACTTGACAACTTGGGATAGAAAAGGCCAAACTACGTCTGGACTTGTGAGACAAGTTGCAGAAGTGGAAGACAGAAAATCCCACTAACAAAGAGCGAACCTAAGAGAGAATGGGTGGCTGGAATTTGTGCACAGCCAATGAGAAGAAAAGAAACATAGAGATAATGATATTCCTATAATAGAGTTCCATATTTTATAGAACTCGACATTAGTATAGTGACAGAACAAGTTAAGTGGTTTAGGTATACAATAACAACAAAAACAGTAAAAGCTGCTGCGTGTTGAAGGAAGAGCCAGCAAAATAGAGTTGTGAATTATGAGCTAAATGAGCTTGAGAAGGATTATTAGTTGAATCAGTGGAATCTTTGCATTTCCCCTAGTGAGATTTACACTGCCTTATTGGGAAATTGCACCTTGCCTATATTTTTCACTTCTGACTTCTTGAGCAAGGAGCGCCTCAACCTCAGCCATTTCAAATGGCTCAAATATACTGTTTAATACTAGGTTGATCAGGGAATCATACTCCTGGGAGGCTTTTGCTTGAATGTAAGCAATCTGAACTCCTTTCTTTTGTAGAGCCGTCCACAACACCTATATAGTTACTCACATTATGCCTTTCCTAAATCAATAAAAACCATGCATGGGTCTTTTTGATTCCTCCAATATCTTTTCATCAATCTTCGTAGAAAATATATAGTTTTCATGGTTGATCTTCCCAGTATAAACCGAAATTGATTTTCTATGATGTGGTCTCTTTCTTAATCTCCGCTCAACTACTCTCTCACAAAGCTTCATTGTATGTCATCTTTGTTCTTAAAGATAAGATTTAGTCTTCAACTCTTCAATCTTCATATAAAGTGCAGCAAGAGGAATACTCAGAATAATAGAATTATATTGATATGGTGTGAATAATATGTTGGATTATCTTACAACAGACAAATCATTAATCCTTATTTATACTAATATTAAACTCCTAAATACTTATATATAAAGACAAAACCCCATTTTAATTGTCATTTTGGTGTCCTATTTTCCTTTCCATTATTGCCCATATTATTGGAAGTTTAAATTTAAAAATAACTGCCCCATAACCACAACTAATCTATTATGTAATTATGTAACAATATTTAAAAAGAGAGCGCACACCAGGCACTTCATGCTTGGTTTCCCCCGACTCTTAATTAAATTAAATAAGTAAACAAACAATGATATATAAGGATTTTTTGAAACCAATCCTAAGATATTCTTAACATATTTTATGATAGAATAATCATTTGTTGAGATATTTTTCAGATATTCCAACACATAGTTTGCTTTAATGTATTAGATGCTTACTACTGCTTCTGTTTCATTTTGAAGTTCGATTTTGTGGTGATCGTTACCTTGTTTCCTATGCAGTGATCATGTTCCTAATCTCTTGGTCATTCACTGTGGTTTCTTTGGCCCTTGCAAGCCTTATATATAAGTACGTTAGCATCAAAGGAAAGGCTGGGGACTGGGGAGACGGTTTCAAAAGTGCTTATTTCCAACTAGCACTTCGTAGCCTTCGGTCGCTAGGAGGTATATATCTTACAAATTCAATCATATACTCTCCGCAAGTTGCTGATATGATACGAAAATTGGTAACTTTGTTGATTTTGACATCATGTATATGGATGGCTAAGATAGATTTGGTTGAACCACTTGCATGTTCTCCCTGTAGTGCCCCCCAAAAAATAAAACAAAATAAAACACAAACGTAACTGTCTGGTCTGCTGGTGTTCCTTTCCCAGCTAGTTCTATAAGTGTGTCGAGGAGGAGGTGATTTCAAACTTCAATGGCTGTTTCTTTTTCTAACATTGCATGTTTATCTCTTGTTCTATTTTGTGATAGAACCCAAAAAGGACCCTACCATAAATTGCTGGTGCTTGAAAAACTAGCGAATATCAATTTTCTAATACCAGTTTCTTCTTATTGTTTAATACTGTAAACATCCTCTTTTATAGAAGAGGCAATGTGCAACAATGAAACAAGGAAACTAAATCATAGCATAAACAAATCCTATCTAAAAAGTAAGGAAACTAAATAACAGAACCTAATCCTTTCTAAATATATCAGAATCAAATCCTATATAATCTCTTCTATCCAATTATTAGCTGTTTTTGCTTCAATTTCGTATCTATGGTTTTCGTCCTTGCTGTGGGCCTATCATTTTGTCATCTAAAGATTTTGTAATATCATTACCATTCAGAATAAGAATCTGAGGAGGTATATGATACAACTGTTCAGGGGTCAACTTTTTTCAAGTATCTCAATAAGAACAGTATTTATATAGCATTAGACTACCCTTTTTTATTTGTGCACACATCTGAACTTATTTTGTTCTAGTAACTTATTTCCATTTATGTTTGTAGCAAGTCAAGTGCACCCAAAAAATTGGTATCCAATTCCGTTAGTATTTTGTCGACCCTGGGGAAAACTGCCAGAAAATGTTCCCTGTCATCCCAAACTTGCAGACTTTGCTAACTGTATGAAGAAGAAAGGTCGAGGAATGTCCATATTTGTCTCTATACTCGACGGGGATTACCATGAATGTGCTGAAGATGCCAAGGCTGCTTGTAAACAACTTAGTACCTACATTGATTACAAAAATTGTGAAGGTGTGGCTGAGATTGTTGTAGCGCCTAACATGTCTGAAGGTTTCCGTGGCATTATTCAGACGATGGGCCTTGGCAATCTCAAGCCAAACATTGTGGTGATGCGTTACCCAGAAATCTGGCGTCGGGAGAACTTAACAGAAATCCCCGCCACCTTTGTTGGGATAATCAATGACTGCATTGTTGCGAACAAGGCTGTAGTTATAATGAAGGGTCTTGATGAATGGCCAAATGAGTACCAGAAGCAGTATGGTACAATTGATTTGTATTGGATTGTAAGAGACGGTGGTCTCATGCTGCTTCTCTCTCAATTGCTTCTTACCAAGGAGAGCTTTGAGAGTTGCAAGATTCAGGTTTTCTGTATTGCAGAAGAGGATTCAGATGCAGAGGGGCTGAAAGCTGATGTGAAAAAATTCCTTTATGATCTCCGGATGCAAGCTGAAGTCTTTGTCATAACAATGAAATGGGATTCGCAAATGGACGGCGGGTCTCCACAAGATGAGTCATTAGAAGCGTTCACAAGCGCTAAGCAAAGGATTGTTGATTATTTAATCGAAATGAAGGCAACAGCAGAGAGAGAAGGTACCTCTCTAATGGCGGATGGTAAACCCGTAATTGTGAACGAGAAGCAGGTCGAGAAGTTCTTATACACAACGCTTAAGCTAAACTCCATAATTTTGAGATACTCAAGAATGGCTGCTGTTGTGTTAGTAAGTCTGCCTCCACCTCCATTGAGCCACCCAGCATACTTCTATATGGAGTACATGGATTTGTTGCTGGAGAATGTACCAAGGATTTTGATTGTAAGAGGATATCGTAGAGATGTTGTAACTCTATTCACATAGTTTGAAATGGATTCTGGGACGGTAAAATCACATTTCTTCTCCCTCACTGTTTATATTTTTGTAGTCTACATGCAAGGCTCATTCTTTGTACCCATTTTCTTGCTGAAGAGGAACTTTTGTATCCGCCAGATTTTATAGAAAAATATGAAATTATATTCATTTTTAAGACTTTGTTTTAAATATTTTCCTGTCAGATGAGCATTAAATGTTCGTTATGCTTGTTTCCTAAATTCTATTGCGTCAGAATAATTGCTCTCGTTTTGGAAGAGGTTGCACTTGAGGAAAAATGAATTCCAACACTAGTTATTTCAAATCAAACTGTGCTTGTTACGACTGATTTTGCATGTGTAATCGGACAATCAAAAAATCAGTACAGAATTGATTGAACCAGTAAAATTTGACCTGGTTATTATTTTCTTCATATATATTGTAAATCAAAAGTATTTTAAGACAAGGATTCATAGATTATTGTTTATTTATTATTTTGCAAGATATATATATATATAATGTTAATTTGAAAAAAATTAACCTCATTTTCTTGGTATAATGACTTATCTTTGAAATATTGTTACACAAACAAAATAAATAGCCTATAAGATAACGGCTCCCAACCTTGTGATGACTTTATTGATAACTAGCCGGTTAATCCGTGCGATACATCATAATTAAATATACAAATTTTGTTATAAACAATAAAAAAAATTACTTCTAGGGGAGTTTCTTCCTATTGTTTTGCAGCAACCTCCCTTGATGTATGTTCGGATTGATAGAGTAGGGTGGAATGGAATGGAATAATATTCCATTGTTTGGACTTTTAAAAAAGGGATGGAATGGAATGGGATTAGATGACATCTATTTCATCCTATTCCATCCTCTATCTCCATTTTTCTTCCCTTCCAATTTGGACTTCCAATTTGGAAGGTACGGGATGAAATCCTTCACTATAATTAAAAAATGACTAATTTATCCCGTGTTTGTATTTGCCCTGCTGCCTGTCAACACCAACACTGTGCACTGCTTCTACCCAGCTTTTGTCCTCAACTCAGAAGACGTGATACCACCACTGCACCTTCCCCAAATTTCAAACCAAACGTGATACCACCACTGCACATCCCACATTTCGATTTGTTATTCCTCCCTCTTCCTTTTGTAGCTATTCTAGATGCTTAATATTTTCTCTTTTTGTTATTTATTTTTGGAAGCATATAATCAATTTCAAAAAAATAAAAGTGTTAAATGTACAAATTTTTTTATTACTTAAGTATTAACTACATGACAGTTTTTTCTTTTTAAATAAGGGTAAAATAAGAATAAAAAATTATATCTCATTCCATTCTATTCACTTTCCAAATGATGGAATGGAAACTTTATCCCATTTCATCATAAAATATCCAAACAATGGAATGGAATATATGTTCCATTCCACTCTGCTCCGTTCTGCTCCATTCCATTCCGTTCATTTTAAAATATCCAAACATATCCTTAGGATTAGTTGCTTGTTTGGTTGAGGATCAAAGGGGTGTTAGCTTGCCGCGGTTAATAGTGTAGTTACTGTTGTTTGTTTCTGTTTTTGTTTCCTTTATATATAAAAAAAAGATTATTTCTACATATCAATAAAAACTTCATATAAACAAAATAAATAGGGAACAAATAACTAAATTAATTCTCCCGTTCATAGTAATCTATATCTATAATATATAAATTTATGAATTCTTACTTTCCTAAGTCTCGTCTTGAGTATATACCTGGGCACAAAAGGTTTGCATAGCAATTGCCAAAAAGATTAAATAGTGGCCATATGTATATGGCACATAAGGTTCACCCAGGGTGTAGTAAGTATAAATTAAATTGGATCATCTCACGTAAATATTCAGTTTTGAATCTTCTCGTGTTATTATAAGAATAGTCAATATAATAATAGCCCATTCGTGGATAATCAATTGGAAAGTATATCTTTTTTGTTACTAAAAAAGATGTTCTTTCATTCAAATGAGTAAAATACATTGATAACAACACAAATTCAACATCACAAAAAACTTAAAAAAATGAATTTGTGAACAAATTCACAGCATCCAAGTCAATAGCATAACACGGCAAAATGCTTACAAATGTGACAAAATGAAAGTGACCGGAGTACCTATGTCTCCGGATCTATAACGTTGATACCCAAGTCTTGATTAAATCTGTAATTGATCAAAGCTGGTATGCCAATCTAAACCAAATGAACACCACAACAAGACAAGAAACCAAACGACGCCGCACCAAGTCGATGATCAAAACACCGTCGAACGCAGACGACGAAAACACGAAAGAAAACCAGATTTATGTGGGAAAAACTACTTATTTAGAGAAAAAGAGAGAAAAAACGAAATAGAGGGGTGATTCCAGACCAAAAAATGGCCCCAAACCATCTCCTCCCTTCCGTGGATGAGGAAGAAGGAAGAGAGGAGTAGAGGGAAGGTTGAGAGAGAGAGGCGGCTAGGTCACTTAATTGGAAGGTATATTTAATACATGTGAAAACACAAATGTAACACAATCATAGAATTGAGATCAAGCAACTCTAATTAATTTCCAAATTTTTCATATCAAGAGTCCAATAAAAATTGCATCTTTCAAGAAATCATATCATGGAGGTTTCTAAAAATTGTGTTTTACTCACCTTGACATGTTAATGGAGTAGAAAGTAGGCTAAGAAGGAGAGCTTCCCAACTCTCTCTTCTCCTTCTTCCCTTCCTTTCTCCCCTTTTCCCAATTTTTCTTCAACTTGATTATTTTATATACAATATACAGACACATATAATATATATTATATAATCTTATAATTGAACATTGTTCTCATATTAATTTGTTTATTGCTACATTTCATACTCAGATATACGAGCTTAATTAGTAGTAGATTTGTGAAAAATAGTAAAATTACTTACTTTTGATAGAACTTTAAATCTAAAAGATTTTTATGGATCATTTAATTGAAAAACTTTATGAATTGCTCAATAATATATTTGGCCCCTCCCTCATCCTTATTTTTTTTTATGTGTATATATGTATATGTAGCTTGTATGAAAAAATTCAAGGAATGACACAGCAGTGGATCCTTGCCACAAGAGAGACAGCGTGCAACAACTATGGCGCTCTTATGTTCATTGTACAATCCCTCCATTTTAATATGTATTTACATTTAATATGATTTTATTATATAATAAACATATATTTGACTTACATCCGATCTAATTTTTTTTTAAATCTAAACCGTCACCAAGTTTATTGGGATTACACTAATTTAATTAAAAATAGAATTAAAAATAGAATATAACACAAAGGATAAAAATCTTTAACAATAACAAATACTCTATCTATCTTTAAAAAAACAAATACTCTATCTACAACTTATTCAAAAATTCCCTAAAAAAACTTATTCAAAAATCCAATTTCAAACATGGAAAAATCTAATTAAGTCTAACATATATATTATAATATTATATATGATAATAGAAAAAGTACAAAAAGTTTTTTAAAACAAAGACTCTATGATTTAACTATTATGATTTAACATTTAATTAAAAAAGTACATTTGGGGTAATAATACAGATGTATTTAACTATTATGATTTAATGTTTAATTAAAAAAATTTAGTAAAATTTTTGGGCCCCCGCTTAGATGGATTTCTAGATCCATCCCTGCCCTTGCCTATCCTCTCTCTTTCTTCTTTCTTCCCATTTTTCTATCGTGGGTGTGCGTGCTGGTGTGGGTTTTTAACCCTTAACTTCCCCCTCCCTTGTTCTTTATATAATATAAAAAAATGAATAAATATTATATATTATAATAATATAATGGAGAGGAATCCATTTATTCCAGAGTCAGAGTTACTCCGGTTAATAACTCTTTATAGATATTAAATTTTATTAACCTAACCGTTGAATATTGTCGTATTATCTTAGCAAATAGGCACACAAAACTTTAGATGCAATTTTTACTCCCATTAACATGTTAATCCCATTATTTTAGTAAAAATATCATTAATTACCCTTTCGATTTTGCATTTTTTTTTTGATAAAACTCTTTTTATTTTGAATTTTACCCAAAAATCTAGCCTTCATATTCATCTAAATATTAACTTAAATAATACATGTTTATAGACACAATTACATATACACGCATATTCATTTAAGGCACCAAATATTATATAATTACTTGATTTTGAGATGTTACATCTCTCATTATTTGATAAAAGAGCAACCTTGGCAGATATAAAAATAGATTGTCTCACTGTATTACAGTTTACAATTCACTCACGAAATGATTAAATGAAAACTATATCCACTTACTAACACATTCTAAGAATATTATAGAGTGGGTATTTTAAGTTTGAATTTGATGGAAGATTTGATCTTGGTGTTAGGGTTGGCAAAGTGGGCCGGCCCGCCAAAAATGGGGCGAGGCGGATTGACCAGCCAAGAAAAGTGGGTTGTAGGATAGGGGCCCGGCCCGCCTAACTTGCCCAAAAACCAAAAAAAACAAAGGAAATATGTTGTAGAGTGGTGGGTTGACCCGCCTAAGCCGCCCAAAAATCCATAAATTTTTTTGAAAAACACAAATAAGAAGTTTAAAAAAAAAAGACAAAGAAAACGGGCTGGCGGGGCAACCCGCCGGGCCAACCCATTTTTGGGAGGGCCAAAACGGGTTGGGTTTGTGGGTTGAAAACCCCAACCCGGCCCGTCGGGGCCAACCCAAATTGTCACCCCTATTTGGTTTAGATTCACGTATTTTTTCCATGGAAGGGAAAATTGGATCGGATCAGCCGATTGGACTGATCGAGCTGGTAACCAAATCCCATCCTGGTCTGAACTAACCTATAAACCGCTGCGACACAAAACTGGCGAAAACCAAGAAAACTAGCCGGTTCAAAAGTTGGACCAATTTTTTTTTAAAAAAAATCAATTGTTTTTTTTTTTAAAAAGGACAAAAGACATGAACGGACAAAAGGCAAATATACAAAGAGGACAAATAATTTATTTTTTTTTATCAATTATTTGTAATTTTGAAGATTTTATGTTATGAATTATGACATTTTGTATTGAAGTTTAACTTTTCTTTATGATATTATGAATTTTATAAATTTTTTTCAATATTATTTTATATATATATTAAAAATTAAAATAATATTATTTAATTATAACCCGAATGGACCCCAATTGAACCTTTAGACCTTGAACTAGTGCCTTCTCCGATTTAATCGTCGGTCCAATTTTAACTATGATTTTTTTTTTTTGTAATGAGCTCTTCCAAGTGTTCTAGTAGATTTTGCCTTTGTATTTATGTTGTTCCTCCGCGAAACTAGCTGTTAGACATAAGGTGTTTGGGTTTGTGTACGTCCAGCTGGCCATCTTCCACTTTAACCAAAAGTTGATAGTGACAAATGTTAACACTCAGTTTTGTCCCGATATAATAATAATAAGAATAAAATAAGGTGACAATGGTAATAAAATAGAGGAGTTTATTGGGTAAATAAATTATAAAAATAAATAATATTTAAATTTGAATAAATACAATTAAGGTAAGTTTACAAGAGATCATAATTAATAATCAAATGAGATCATGATAAATCAAAATCAAATCAAATGATCCCAATAATTAAACTTCCTAATTCATGTTAATTGAAATTTAAAATTGATTCCCCATCAAAAGAATTTGATTACAATGATTTTACTACCATGTTACTATAATTAAAACACCCAATTGGTTATAAATAGAGAGATAGTCATTTGCGGAAAAACACTGAAAAAACAGTGGACAAAGGTTCAAGAAACGAAAAAAATGAGAAGGCATTTGGGGAGAGAAAATATATATTTTTTAGAGTAGAAGCATAAGAGAGTCGTTACAAGAAATATGAGAAATGTGAAAAAGTCAAGATCATGAGTCTTGCTAGTCATAATAACCAAGTAAGTGTCTAATACTTTTGAGTTACCTTATTGCCAGCACACGTACATATATTTTGCTATGTAATTTAATTGTCATTATTGCACGAATATATGTATACCTTGCCCCAACCAAGAGACCAAAACAAATGCTAAAATTCAAGCATCCGGATTTGAAATGGAGATATCAATTTCCTATCTTGTAGAATAGACACGTGGCACTAACACATTTCAATGGCTGGGAATATTTTAAATTCTAATTTTAATTTAAAATATAACATATCTTAAGCCTCTAAAGTCACCAGAGTTGTAGAGTACAGCTATCAAAACCAGCCAACTCGGCCCACACGAGCCAAGAGGTAAACGAGCCGAGCCGAGCTAGCTCAGATTTTTCAAGGGCCAGAAAATGCACAACTCAGCTCAGCCCACCACGGGCTCGCAGGTTACGCGAGCTGGCTCGTGGGCTGAATCATTAAAAAAAATATTTAAAATGATTAAAAAAAATATTTAAAATGTTAGAAAATAAATTAAAAAAATAAAAATATTTAAAATGATTAATTTTTATTTTTTTTATTTTTTAGTCAGCTCGTGACGAGCTGACCCTCTTCAGCTCGCGGGTTAAATGAGCCGAGTCAAATCGGCCTAGGATTAAATGAGTCAACTATTTAGTAACCCTTTTAGCCCACAAGCCGAGCTGGCTCGCGAGCCACAGCTCATTTTGACAGCTCTATTGTAGAGCCACCAAGCCTCCCTCGAAACCGTCACCGCCGATGAAGGCAAAGACCCTAGTTGCTAGAGACCAAGGCGATTAGCGGTGGTACCATCAACCATGGCCGCCGCGAGCGACGACACAACTGATGGGGGGACAAGATCGTCGCGGTCGAGGACGTCTCAACCGATGTGAGCTCTTCACGGAGCAATTCTCGTGGTGGTAAGTGGCTTTGGGTCCCGAGATGCCAGTCTGGTGGGGCTATCGTGGGGAAGGAGATGAAACAATGTCAGGGAGAACCAAAGCGTGGCCACCGCAGAGGAAGATGAAACGAGATTCAATGGCAGTGGAGGCCTTGTTACATTGGGAGATTATGCTCCTGGTGAGGGAGATGAGGGGTGCCATGGTTCGACTAGTATGGAGGGCGCTGCAAAGGTGTTGCTGGAATGGAGAGGTGATGTGCTGTAGAAAACAGTGGATTGCAATTTGTTTTAAAATTTACAAAATTAATTAGATCTGAGCCATTTAAAATTTTAAGTGCCACATGTCTATTCTACATGAAAGGAAATGGAGATCTCCATTTGTAAGTGAAATGGAGAGGATCCAGATGCAAAATTCAAACCATCTTAAGGGATTAAGTTGGGTGTAACACCTTTGTAAATCTCATTTTATTAGGGCACAAGTTGGGACAATTTAGTAATCTTAAAATAGAATAAAATCAAAGCAAAAGAATCAAGTCGGGTGTAACACACTTCTTAATTCCCGTTTTTAGGACATAAGTTAAGAAAACTTGATAGTCTTATACTATCTTTTTTTCTAAAAATAAAAAATAAAGACTAATAATAAAATCAACCAACCCACAACTATTTTCTACAAGAACTATATTGCTTTGATTTCCCTATTGCACCGAACGATACGTAGGGTGCTAATATCTTCCCTACACGTAATTGATTCCCGAATCCAATTTTTGGTTAAAGACCATTTTTTAAGATTTTTCCAATGTTTTCCCTTACTAAATAAACTTTGGTGGCGACTCCCTGTTTTTCGAAATTCCCTGTGAATATCTAGTCGCTTCAGCTGGTGACTCTACTAGGACATTTGAGATTCAATCCTAACATAATTGTGTGAAATTATTAGCTTTTTTTTTTTATTTTACCCCTTTCCTTGTTATTTTATTAATTGTATATATTTTTATTATTTTTGTATATATTTCACTTGAGTTCATCCTTATGACAGGAACTATTGGTTTTGCCTTATATAGTGTTTTTGTGTAGTTTGGGTAGTTCTAGGTTATGCCCCCTTCACACACTACACCTACACATTCTCACACACTTATGAGGGGGGCTCTATACTTGGGCCTAAGTGCAACTTAAGATAGGAATGTGGCTGAGTAGTGGAAGCCTGTTGGATGTACACCCAGCTTGGTTATCACGAAGGCCCAACCTAGATCTTGATTCCTTTTGAGACTATTGTCACTCTTAGTAGTTTACCTATTGTTGTGGGCAATATTCCAAAACGGAATCCTTGGCTCTAGGGACCCATATTTAGAATCACAGTCCTCTTTTTCATGGACATGGAAACCACACCAGCCCCCTATTCATGGACGTGGTTTTACAATTATTCAATAGAGTTATATTTAAAATCGTAATTACCATATCATAAATAGGTCAGACAGACAGATTTATCCAAGCTGGATATACAATTTGTCTCGTCTCATTGGGAGTCACCACACGGCCATTGAGAACTGCGTAACCTAGATAATCCCGGTAGGCAATTGTAACCCAACCAAACACTATTTTCAACCCTCTCTAGGTTGTAAGCTCATTCTCAACCCTCTCTGAGTTGTAAACTCATATGGCGAATAGTCTTTTTCTCAAATGCAAATGATATTTTCTTTTGCAAACATCACATCAATTTCTCAATCACATTGCATATAACCTATCTCATGGCAATATTAAACTTGCCATTTTTCTCAATGTGGTTTTTTTTCAAGTTTTGGTTATCTCAACCAAAAACATCTCACCATTTTATAAAACTCCGTATTCCATTAAATACTCTTATTATACCAATATAGGATTAATTCTCTTACTCATTTTCTTATATTACAATTCTTTACACGATGTGTGATTTTTTCTCGGCTTTAATAGTTTAATTAAAGAATGATTCCACCGCGGCAGTGCCGAATATTTTTGTTTCTATGAATAGAAACTAAAATGGTAAAGCTAGGGCTATTTTCATCATTTGCCAATGACAGAGCATTTTTTATAATTTTTCCAAAAATTTTAAAAAAATTCTCATAAATCAAAAATAATCTAAAAATACTATTTGGTTTAGTAGTTTTCTTTTCTGACCTTGTTATGGTCTCTACCTAATCGTCGGTTTAACTCGTATTTACTAGAGGGACCTAAACGATAACATTTTTATCCATTTCTCTAAAAATTCCAATCAAAATTTCTAAAATCCTCAAATAATATGAAAACCCTATTTGGATCATCAAAATTCCATTTCTGAATTAAATTGAAATTTTCTATATCATTATGCACTTTTTCTAACAGTCAAAAATGTTTACTAAATACCGTTTTGACTTCTATGTCAGCTTTAAACCATTATTCATTATTTAAAAATTCTAAGAATAATCTTAATCCTCCAATATTAACACTCTATCTCATAGAGTAAAAATTTGGGGTGTTACAACAGCTTACTCAGATAATTGTTAGTTTTGGTCCCTATGACTAATCAGCCACATGGGCTGACGCATCGTATCCTACGTGGTTGTTAACATCCCAGCTTTGCAAACCAAATAGAGTTAAGTACCTACTCTTACGTCATGGACTAAAATGACTAGGGCTGTAAATGAGTCGAGCTATTCGTGAACTATTCGGGCTTGACTCGTTAATTGCTCGCAAAAACTCGCTCGTTTAATTAAACAAGTCAAACTCAAGCTTAATATTGGGCTCGATTATTTAAATGAGCCAAGCTCAAGCCTTGTAGGCTCGACGTTAAGGGCTCGCGAACAGTTCGTTTATATATTAATGTATATATAGAAAATAATATATATATATATATATAATAAATTATATATATAAATAATGAAAAATTAAAATTACATAAAAAACTACAAATTTGTTTTAAAGAAAATAAAAAATAAAGTGAAAAATATAGTATTTCAATTGTTATGACTTTTGAGTTTCTCACTCATTTTTCTTTTTCTTTTACCTCATAATTTTCAAGGATTTTTTGACCTTTTGGTAGTAATGAAGAAGTTTAATTATGAACTTTTTATTTGCTAGATTATCTAAATATAGTAGTCTAAAATTTTTTAATTTTATATACCACATGTCGAACACTAATCTTTATTAAATATTAAACCAATAAAGTTTAAAATTAATTTAAGAAAAGAAAATTCATAAATGAGCCGGCAAGCCAAGCCCAAACTCTACTTTTTTTAACAAGCTCAAGCTCAAGCTTTTAATTAGGCTCATTTAAATAAGCTTGAGCTGCTAATTTTTTTCACGAGCCAAGCTCAAGCTTTAGATGTTCGGCTCGGCTCGACTCGTTTATAGCCCTAAAAATGACTAACGACTGCCACAGTGGAGGACTTTTTTATTTTCGTATCAACCAAGTACCAAAGTGAAACCGCATGCCACCTTCAAGGACCAAAGTAGTTGTTTACTCAATTTATTTTCATACAAAGGTGCATTGCCATATTGATAACCGTCATCATTGTCAGACTCCTTAGGGGCAGTTTGACAAAAATAAAAAAGACTCCTTAGGGGCACTTGAACTAAGGTAGACAAAGAGGCCCATCTTTAGCGCAGTCAACTCTACATTATATCTACTACTAAATAAAGAGATTCATCAGACAAAGCTTATCTGTCTAGTGAAGAAGAGCATAAACGATGAACTCTCCTTAATCTCAAGGAAGATCCAAGCCATGCAAAGGCAGAAAGGCAAGTTTAAAAAGCACTTTGTCTGGAAGAATTCCAAGGAGAAAAAAAAAGGTCCAAAGACGAGAACTAGATGGTGTGTTATGAGTGCAAAAAGCTAGGACACTTCATATTTGAGTGTCCCAGTCTCAACAAGGAGAAACCAAGAAAGACCTTCAAGAAGAAGAAAAAAGGTCTCATGGCCACCTGGAAGGATCTTGATTTCTCCTCATTTGAAGAAGAGGAGGAGGTAGCTGAAGAAGCCAACTAATTGTGATTGATAGCAGACTTGCCCTCAAACGCGGTAACACTTCCTTACCATGAGCATTAGAACGCATTTGAAGAACTCTTCAATGAGTCTTCTATTCTCTCTACTAAGTATGAAGCCTTCCAAAGGAAATTTTCAAATATGTCAAAAGATTTTGAAAATATGATCTTTGAAAATAAAAGATTCAGTAAAGAAAATGTGGACTTAAAGGCTGAAAATCATCGCCAAATGAATATCAGTCTTAATGCAAAGTTTGTTCATGCGTCTAGTGAGAAAGACGAAGTAGAGAGACTTCAGTAAAAATTCAGTGACCTAAAGGACATCCTATCCAAGTTTGCACGTGGCTCATCAGAAAACTCAATCTTTGATTAAGAATTAATTAATGTATAAATCACTTGTTTAGAAATATAGGTCTAGTTTTTTTTTAAAGAAAGATGAATATTGTTTTTGCAATTTAATTTATGTTTTTAATGGTTTGCTCTGGAAATACTGAAATCAATCATTTGTTTGTTTTCACCATTTCCTATACAAATATTTAAAAACAAAAAACAGATTAAAAATAAGAAGACAATATTGTAACTTATTAAAAGCAAAAACTGAAAACGAAAACAGAAAATAGTCTCTCAAACCAAACGACCCTAAATTACACAATCTCTTGAAATATGTGTGTGTGTGTGCACGCGCGCGCGTATAATCAAAAGGGAGCTTGCCTTAGTATAAGCAAAAAGTAATATACCGCAGTAGAGCAGAGTACAGTCATCCATGCATTAAAATAAATAACATGAGGTGAAACTAAATGAAATAGGATTAACTAAATCCTTAAACAAAGTGCAAAGGTTAAAATAGTAAGAAAGCAACACAACCAAAATAATAAGTTGTTCAAGAGAGAGGTTAGACAATAAAGTATACGAAATAAAACATAAAGCCTAATTCCTCTACCTGTTTCCCCAATATCCTAAAGCTGGTCATACTAGTCAATAGGGCTGTGCATGGATGGATATTTTGAAAAATCCATCCATATCCAAATTGAGTCCAATTATGTGGTTTGGATTTAAAACCCAAATCATATTTCTCAGCCATAACCGGTTACAAATCCGGATATAAAATTGGTTTTATTTAAATCCAGATACGAATCCGGTTTCAAATCTTGGATTTTAAAAAATGCAGGGAGAGAAATAGCGCTATCATATAATCACAGCCAAATCATCGATCCTGATACGAAACAAACTGACTTCGGAGGAGAAACAAAACCATGATTTCTATCTTTCACCCAAAAAATCAAATAAAAGAATAAAAAAAATCATGAAACGAGACATATTTTCTTATGTACTCTTTTTTCATGAATAGTACTTGCTTTCATGAACAGTGTTTGCACCGGTTGATTTTGATATTATATATATATATGAAAAGCATGATCAGGTCGAGAAAGAAAAGCATGAACGAAAATTGGTTTCTTCTGATTTAGTGATGAATCTAAACAGAGAATGAATGACAAAAAAAACAGATGACGAGAATTGCAATGAGAGAAAGAGATGGTATTCTAGTTTCTTCCTCACTATCACAGCCACAAGCAATCTGTTTCCAAGACAGAGGGAGAGCGTGACTTGTTATTGAAAGAACGAGATCAAGAGTATGGATTTAGATATCCATGTTATAAACCTGTTTTGATAAATTAAAAACCAAATTGAATTAAAAAAAATAAATCAGATATATAACCAATTTTAAAAGTCCGGATATTTTAAAAATGGATTTGGATTTGGATTTGGATCTGGTCAAGTTAGCAAATCCGGATATTTTGAACAGGCCTACTAGTCAACCACAAGAAATATCCTACAAGCTAATCCTCAACTCGATCCATCCATAATAGAGGGGTCCTCATCCTCCTCCTCCTCCTCCTCCTGCTTCTTCTCTTCCTCTGCCTCATCATAGCAATAGAAGTCAAAAGGACGAAGAAAGACATTTGGTTGATACGTCATCCTTTTCACATGTGTATGTGCAGATTTGGATATAGAGGTGTTCAAAACTGAACCGATCCAAAACAATAACCAAAAACTGATCAAAAATCAAATTTTTTGAATTTTTTTGGATGACTATTTTGGAAGACCGAACTGAACCGCTCGGATTTCGGATCTCTTCCCTAAAACCGAACCGAACTGAACCGCAACTTATAATATTATTCCTTTTGAACTTACATATATAGGTTACTAATCAATTGTTACATTGTGTATTTTTTTAGAATTGACTTTTGCAAATAATCTTTGTATAAATATTAATCCACAATGACTTGTATGTGTTAAATATTATTTCACATTTTTCATTTCATTTGTTTTGAATATGATTTTGCAAATATTATTTTTCTATAAGGCATTTTTTTAAAAATGACATGTGTGTTTAGAAATTGGCTTTATAATTGATAATCCATCAAGAATTGTTAAAACATATGTCATTGAGTTGTACTCAGAAATATATTAGAAGTGAAATGGAAGCGGAATTACTTTAGTTGATATTTATTTTCAAAAAAAAAATCTAACCGCAAAAAAACTGAAAACCGATCCAATCTAAACCACATTGTTTCAAATTGGATCAGATATTTTTTTGAAAGCAAACCAAACAGAGCCGAACCGCATGCTATTTAAAACTTTGGATCGGATGACTTTTTACCTCAAAACCAAACCGAACCAAGCCGCAAACACCCCTATTTGGATATACAGCGATTTTTAGGCGCATCTATGAAAAATTGGAAAAACATACTAAAACACTAAGCCAAACCATGGTTATAAGAAGAAAAATTGGTACGCCAAAAAAAAATGGGCACTCCTTTCAATTTATTTCATTTGCAATTATCTCAAAACTTTAGTAGGTGCAATTTATCTCATAACACACACACACACATGAAGTATGTCGGTTGAAATCCTACTCTTATAAGAAGAGTTAATCTTGATTGCACAATATAAATGAATATTCAAGATTAGATGTAAGTAAAATTGTGACATCCTGAGGCCGACGAGGGCGGGGAGTGATCGTCGGTGTAGAGAGGCACGGACAAGGAGCAGCTCATGGCAGGCTTCTAGGCGAAGGGGTACATAAATGAACCGAAATCATACCCGAATGAGAGGTATTCCGAGACTGTGCAGGTATGGGACTGTATAGTTGAGGAAAACTTAATAAAATTGATTGGTACTACCTATACCAACAAGATGCATCTTCTTTTCGGTAGCCTATCACTTAAGAACTCCATAGTTAAGCGTGTTTGACTTGGAGCGATTTCGGGATGGGTGACCTCCTGGGAAATTTCCTAGGAAGCATGTGAGTGAGGACAAAGCATGCTGAAAAAACTCGTGTTGGTGTGTGGGGACAGTCGTTAATCCGAAAAACAGCCGGGATGTTAAAAAACAACTTAATTGTTAATCTATTGATTGTATGATTGAATTTCGCTCCTCTCACTTATTACACCCTCAACACTTTAATTAGATGACAATTTAAGTCCTTATTTACACACTTTAATATATTGTGGGACTTTTTAACTCTTGACCGAAGAAGAAATATATTAAAGTCAGTTAAGTGTTTCATAAAATTTTACACCTATCGACTCTAAAGCTCATCCCTGGAGAAGCTTCATAAAGTGACAAACTGATTCTATATTATATAATTCACCCTAACGAAGATTTGGTAGAACCATGGATTCCAGGAGTTCACTAAGTATCAATTTCAAACCCAAACTAAAGCCAAGTCCAAGTGTGAGGAATGAATACATTCGCGAGTGGTAGATACCCATGTTCTTTACTCATGATGTCAGAGATTTAATCCTCATGCCATGATAGAAGAGCGTCTATTGGGAGATGTCAACCCCTTAAATAGATCTCGGTACCTTGAAAGATTAGTCTCCACAGTCATGTGTGGAAGATACCCAAATTCATCCAAAAAAACAAGGAACACCCATTTCAAACTTATCTGACTATAAATCCATTGTTCGTTTCTAATTCAATGCAGGTTGTAAAATCAAGGAAATCATAGTGTCAGTTGAAGGGAATGCCATGGTGCTTTCCAATTTGTCATCATGGGAAGCACAAAATCTGGTTCAGTTTTTTTTTTGTTGGTAAAATGCATTAAGGATCCAAACAGCTTTTTGTTTGTCATATCATATATAAATTGAAGTTAGAATTTTCCACCCTTTAACCCCAAAGAGTTTCTAAACAGAGCTTGCTCAACACTAGTAAACAACTAACCGTGAGACATAATTCCACTTTCTTTCATCAAAATAATAATTGAGTTTAATTATTATGCACTAATAGTGTAAAAATATTTTACACAGATATCTAATCATATTATAACACCTCGACCACGTGCTCGTGTTATCGGGTGTGTCACTCATAGGACTTCACCACCCCCCATGTGGTGGGAGTTTAAGAATCAATGTACTTAGCCCTAGGTACATGATTCGATTCTCACAGGAGGCAAAAACACCACATGGCGTCTTCTTTTTGTAACACCCCAACCACCCTCTCGTGCTACCAGGTGTGTCACTAATAGGACTTCACCACCCCCATATAACATCTCCAATATTATGACCTTATGTGTTAGGTGCTAAATTATTAATTATGTAGTTATTTGATTTTCTTCTTTTGAATTACTTTGAGTGTGTTTGACTAGAAATATATTAGAGGGGTAGGATTAGAAGAAATGAAAGTCCGGGGACTAAAATAGTATTGGAAAATTACAGGAGGTAACACCCATTCGCTTAAAATTTTAAATGCCCACTCACACATACACGACACACACATTCACTTATGTTCAGCCATACACACGCACTGCATGATACAAAATGAAAGAGGAAAAGAGGGAAAAGAGAGAAAGAGAGAGAGCCGAGAATGGAGAGGGAAGAAACAAAAAGCTAGGCATTGCCTCCATCATGCATGTGAGTTCCATCTTCTTCTTTTCTTGCTTGGGGTAGAATATGAAAATTGTATGAGGGTTGTGTTAGGGGCTAGCAGTAGAAGGAGTCTATTTGTTTCTGTTGTGTTTGTTATAGTCTGTTACAGTTCGGTTTAGTCTTTGTACTGGGCAGGGGGGTTAGTCTGTTAGTTTCTGTTTCAGTTTGTAGGCTATAAATAGGTCCTCTGTTCAGTCTAGAAGGGGGATTTGATAATTGTTTTGAGCCATTGGGCTGTGACTGGGAGTGCCCAATGTGAAGGGGATTGCCCTTGTGTGCTTTTGTTTCAAATTCAATAAAATTCTGAGATTTCTAATTCCTATTCCCTAGCCTTCTTCTACCTCTAGCCCGGGTTCCTAACAAGTTTGGTCTGACCTGCCAGATTCGAACCAGCGAGGAACAATGGAGAACAGGGTGAGTTCGCTGGAGAAACTGGTCTCCGAACAAGGGAAGAGGCTGACAGAGATGCAGGCCGATCTGGAAATAGTCAAAGGAAGCCTACCGGATATGAGAGAAATCAAGGAACTCTTGCTTGAAATCAAGAAACGCAAGACACCGTCAGAAGACGGTGCCTCATCTGTCAACAAGGAAGACAAGAGTGAGAAAACAGTGTCCCATGCCGATGAGAACAGCTCTGATGACAGCGAAGAGGAGCCACGCCGTTCGTGGCTAAAGAAGGTGGTGCTGCCCGCATTTGAAGGTGAAGACCTGCTGGGTTGGGTAGCAAGAGCAGAGAAGTTCTTCGAGGTACAAGGAGTCAAGTCGACAGAGAAGTTGCGCCTAGCCTTCATTAGTATGGAAGGGAATACGGTGCATTGGTATCAATTCTGGTGCCAAAAAGCAAAGAAAGCTTCTTGGGAAGAGTTCACAGCGGCGTTACTCAGACGTTTTGGAGGTGATGATCGCGGAATCGTGTATGAAAGATTAGCCGCAATGTGGGAGATTTCGTTCAAGAGTTCGAACTCCTTGTGGCACAAGTGCCCCAAACGCCAGAGGATCAACTCATGGGGTATTTCTTGGCGGGGTTACGTCCTAATATTCGAAATCAAGTTCGACTTCACGACCCAAAATCTTTGATTCAAGCCGTGGAGGTAGCCTGTGATGTGGAGGAGGCCATGCAAGAAGACCCAGGAGGAGATGGGCCAACAAACAGGAGTTTCAAGTCGGGCTCTCGTTTTCAAGGAGGCGGAGGCGTGATCTCGCTGCTCCAGCCAGTGGAGGGAAGCTGCCCCGGCCATTCCAGGAACGGCGCAGGCCACACAGGGCAGAAATTCGACAGAGCCAATGCAATTAGCTCCACCGCGAGGCCGGGGGAAAACAGCGGCACTACCTCCACAGCCTCCAGCAACAGGGGCACAAAAAATATGCCTTACGCGGAGTACATGAAGCGAAGAGCAGAGGGACAGTGCTTTCAGTGCGGGCTGTCGTTTGGCCCTGGCCACCGATGTCCAGAGAAGAGCTTGAGGGTGGTGATATTGGCCGAAGATTAAGCGGTTACGACTGAAGGAGAAATTGCAAGGCTGGAACCAGAAGGAATTCCAGAGGAGGAAGCGGTTCAAGCTTGGTCTCAACCTTGGGGACAAGGTTGAGGTTGAAGAGGGAGGTATTGTTAGGGGCTGGCAGTAGGAGGAGTCTATTTGTTTCTGTTGTGTTTGTTATAGTCCGTTACAGTTCGGTTTGGTCTTTGTGCTGGGCAGGGGGGTTAGTCTGTTAGTTTCTGTTTCAGTTTGTAGGTTATAAATAGGTCCTTTGTTCAGTCTATAAGGGGGATTTGATAATTGTTTTGAGCCATTGGGTTGTGACTGGGAGTGCCCAGTGTGAAGGGGATTGCCCTTGTGTGCTTTTGTTTCAAATTCAATAAAATTCTGAGATTTCTAATTCCTATTTCCTAGCCTTCTTCTACCTCTAGCTTGGGTTCCTAACAGGTTGTTTCTTATGGGTACTCTTCTTCTCTTGATTGTGGTTGATTCTTTGTTCTTTGTTGAATTTGTCTTTTCTTACTGGTATGATGTTTTGATTGAAAGAGATAGGCTTTCGTGTAAACAATTGAATGAGATAGTTATTAAAAATCTATTTCTATATAAAATGCATCTTAGGAATTGTCCTTCTTGGTTGAGAAATGGGTTGCATGTCATGGCTTGAAGGAGTTTGTTGTTATAATGTTTAAATGATATGTTTTCTGCACCAATATGAGAGGGATTTATTGCTATCACAAGGGGTTTTGAGTTAAATGATAATTGTAACGCTCCAAATTTTCACTTTAAGAGATAGAGTGTTAATAAGGGAGGATTATTGTTAATATTATGATTTCGATGAGATTAATAATGGTTTAGTGCTGACGTGGAAAGTCAAACGGAAAAGTCTGTAGATGTTTGGACTATCAGAATAAGAATGTAATGATATAGAAACCCTAATTGGATTCAGAAAAATGATTTGAGGATACCAATAGTAATTTTATAATATTTGAAGATTTTAGAAATTTATTTTGGGAATTTTCTGAGAAACGGATAAAAATGTTACCGTTTTGGTCCCTATAGTTTGAGCAGGTTGAACTGTGAGTGGATTTGGAGACCAAAACAAGTTAAGAAATATTTTGGAGAAGCCAAATGATGATTTATATTATTTTAGAATTTTAGAAATTATTTTGGGAATTTTTAGAATAGCATATCAAGAATTGCGGTTTTGGTCTCTGTAGATCGAGAACAGAGTAAACGGGAGAATAGATAAATGTCAGAAGCTTAGGAAATGATCCAAAATCAAACAAAAGAGTAACCAATAGTATTTTTATAATATTTATGATTTTTAGGAATTTTCTGAAATTTTTTAGAGAAAGTTCAGTTTAACCTTAATTTATGGATTACGGTGAAATCGAAAAATTACCATAATGCTTCTAAACTTGATTTTTATGTACCAAGACCTTTTTGGCACCTTAATTTCGTGGTTTTGGCTTTTTATAAGGGTCATGAGAGCTTTTTACCTCAATAGGTTATTTTTGGACAATTTTAACCATGAAACTTAAAAGTTACCGCATTTTATTACCTGTAAGTTACCGTTTACCATGGTTAAAAGTGAAAATATTTTTACCCCTTTCTTAACCCAGCTGGCTGCCCCTTAGAAGGATGGAGAAGGGTGTGGAAGACTCTTGAAACTCATGAGTCATCTTGCTTAACCAATAGGAAAATTTCTTAATTTTTATTTTCCAAAAATCTATTTTAGTGTAATAATGATTTGAGGGCAAAATTGTCCAAGGACCCTAAGGGGGAGGGGGAGCTCGACCAGCCAAGGGGGAGAGGGAGAGAGTTGTTGTTTCATTTCATCCATTTTCATCCTCTTGCACCAAGAACACTTGCCATACTTTCTCTAGTTTTTCTTCCAAAAATTTCTAAGTTTTCTCAAGTTTTTCTTCTTGATTTTCAATCTTCAAGCATCAAGGGAGATAGGTGAAGGCAAGATCTTCATGGATTAAGAATTGGTATCATCTCTTTAGGGTTCATGAGCTTAGGATTTGATTTGGGTTAATTTTCTCTTAAGTTCTCTTGATATCCTAGGAATTTTTCAAGAACTATGGAAGCTTACCTTGATTTTTGGTATGATTTGTATGAATTGGAAGGTGATCCTTAAGGAGTGGTAGAAGACCAAGAGGTTAGGGTTTCACATATTCAAGGAAAAGGACAAGGTAAGGGGAAATTTGCTTATACAAGGTTATTAAGGCTTGGGTGATGATTATGTACTATATTTGGTTGTGGTTAGTACAAGAAGCTAGTAATTTTATTTAGAGAGCATGTTAATCATTAAGGTAAGTACTCTGTTGTTCTTATGGTATTGGATGTCCAAGAGATGCGTTCATGCTTAATATGAATTTTCTTAAGTGGCTTGGTCATGAAAGATTTGCTTGATGATGGATTTGGATTGGTTGATCTTTGTGTGATTAAGATTAGTTTGCCTTTGATGTGGATTGCTCTTGGTTGTGGAAAAATAATTGTGTTGTGTGAGATGATCTTGCTCTATGTTGTGTGTATGATGACCTTGGCTCTATGACTTGATTTGAATTGATTGAGTGGTTGTTGTGGTGATTATTTTATTAAAGCTTGGTGACATGGTTTTGATCTTTGATCATGGTTGAGAATATGGTGGGTTGTGATTGACTATAACTAGTGAGCTTTTGAATTAAGTCAAGAGTATGTTCTTATGTTTAATTGGTTCTAATTAAGCTAAATCATGTTAAGAATAACTCTAAATGGTTTTATTTTGGCAAATCTTGAATCTGTCATGCCCTGGGTGTGTATATTTTCGAAGCTGTGAAATCTGGAGAAAACAGGGGACAGAACCGTCTGCACCACAGGTGTGAAAATCCTCGCGCCTGTGAACAGTTCTGGATCCTGAATTATAAACAGCCCAGGATTTCGCGAAAATCATCTTTTTTAGCTTTTTAAACAAATATGTTTAAGAGAAAAATGCAATTTTTAAATCTAAATATTGGTAAGTATTTTGGTTAATTTATTTTTAGAACTTAAACATTGGATTTGAAAAATGCTTTTTAGTTAAGAGACAAAGTTTAATTAAAAGGTGTTAATTGAAAAGGAAGAGACATGTTGATTGAGAACAAACACAAAGAGATGAGAATATTATAAGAGATGAGAATGTTATAACCAAGAGGGAAGATTATAAGTGATTGTGCAAGAGATAACCTAAAGAAGAGGTTAATGAAATTACAAGAGAAACCAAAGTTTAACAATACTTGAGATGATTGCTTTGTATGCTTAATGTATGTGTCTTTTTGCATAAAGAGAAAGAGAACTGGCATGAGGCCATGAGTTGAGCATTACCACTCAGAGAGGGTTGAGAATAGGGAGAGTTTTCTTAAAAAGGCTAAGCCTAAAGAAGATGAGTTTTCCCAAAGAAGTTTTCCTCAAGTGATTTTTCAAAAAGTGAAAAGGGATGAAATGTAGGTCTAGGATTTCAAGAGTAATGAACCTAGCATTTAAAAGGAAGTTTTAGAATAAAGTATAAACGAAGCGAGAACTATGAGTTTAAAGGGGTTGAGTAACGGATGGTGCGAAGAGATTGTGAGACTAAGTATCAATGAGGAAAGATAAATAAGTACTGTGTGATATGAATACTGTGTGGTATAAAGTCTGTGTGACATAAATACTGTGGAATATAAATGTTTTGTGATGTGAAAAGTGCTATGTGATATAAATGTTGTGTGATATGTGCCAGGTTGTGTGCCGTTTCATTGGTTGTGTGTCAGCCTGTGTGTTGTTTCATTGGTTGTGTGCCAAGCTGTGTGTCATTTCGTAGGCTGTGTGCCATTTCGTAGGTTGTGTGCCATTTAATGTTGTGTGATATGGGAAATGTTAAGTGACATTTCGTGCTGTGTGCAAAGGGTTGTGTGCAAAGGGCTGTGTGCCAACTGCTGTGTGCAAAATAAAGTAATCTCCATGGAGTGCGGGCTAAATGCTCGTGACTGAGTGTCGAATATATGAGGAGCTGGGGAAAGTAATCTCCTTGGAGTGCAGGCTAAGTGCTCGTGACTGCGTGTCGAACATGTGAAAAACGCAAAGATGATTGAAGTGTCATGCATATATAGCTATAGAATTCTTATGATATGTTTCTGTGTGAAACTGTGATGCTTCTGTGTGAAGTTGGAAATAGTGATCTGTGTAACTAGTGTATGTGTGACCTATGTTGGATATGTGATTGTTGAATGTGATTTCTTTTAAGGATGAGTATAGCACTGCAGGTGTATATGTGCGGTGTGATTTATGTTTATTCTGTGCCATATGTTTGATAAGCATGATTTATTTTCTCTATTTCGTGTCACTATGTTTTGATAACTCGTGTATGAGGATTTTTCACCCTTATTTATATGTTTTGTGTTCTTTGGAACATGATTCATATAGATGGACCACTAGCTGGGTGGACCTGTCAGAACTCGAAGATTGATATGTACTTTGAGGATGCATTAACCAAGTGGAAGGACGGACGGGTCCTAGTTTCGAGTTAGAGTTTTCTTGTTAGAGCTTCTTGCAGAAGTTCTTAGTGCTTGACCAGCATAGGGAGTCAGTATTCTTTTGGAAAGGAAAAGTTTATTGTATGATATATTATTTCTCAACATTGGTTTATAAAGAAAGATGTAAATTGTATTCAATGCCTGCATTCCATTCTTATATGTTGAGTGTTAATTTATTTATGTCTTCTTTTAATATCTTTAAAAAAATGGCAATGAAAATCCATTTGTGAAAATTAATTAAGTTTGTCAGTATTTTTCTGAAAGAAAACCAGATTTAATGAAATTTATTTTCCGCGTTTGGGTTGGTTACTTAAGTGCAATGCCCTCCAGGGAAGAGGGTATTACAATGATGGTTTTGGTTCAATTTCGAATTGCATGTTTGGTTTAAGTTGTTGGAGTTGAGATTTCCATTGCATGTTGTTTTGGAGTACTTTGGGTTGATCTATGATGTGTTAAATTGTCCTTGAACTAAGTTTTGAAGAGATTTTGGGTGTTGGGGTTGATTAGATTGGAGTTTGGAAGCTGCCCTGATGTAAAAAATCGTGTTCATGCAGAATTTTGTAGCTGTGACTCTATTCAATGCCCCCTTGAATCGATTCACAGATATAATTTTCTCAGAATTTACTTGTTTTCTTATAACTAAGGATTGTGCTTTCAAATCCTATTGAATATATGATTAGTATGGAACAAGAATTATGGATTCTTGCTTAGATATACTTGTAGTCTTAATATTATTAGTTAATTGTATGAATGCCCTGTTTGTTATGAACTCTTTAAATTAGTTATGTGTGTGTCTCTTGGTTGGTATTATTGATCTTCTTGTTAACACTTGAGGAATGAGTTATGAATTATTATCTAGAAGTAATCTTGCTTAAGTGATGAAGATTTCCCTTAAACAAGATAGAATTAAAGATGTGAGATTTAAGTCCTTACGAAAGCTGAGGGTAAGTGCATAGCAAGTAGGGACGCCACTTGCAGTCATAGACTTTTGACCTGCCTTACAAAAGACTATTCCATCCCAAGTTGCTTACACTTGGTGGATAGCAAATTTTACAAAATAATAGTATAGATGATCTAGTTCATAACTTAAATATATGTTTATAAGAGACTAGTTATGAGGCTTTTTGAGAAACAATTTCACATTGAGTAAGGACCTGAAAAAAGAGCCGATAATGAAAGGGTGAGCTATAATAAAAAGTGATATAGATTTTAACTAGTCTTACTCTAGTATACATTGTCCTATGTTGTGCACTTTGGGCAAAGTACTAGAAATGTAAAAGGTATGTTAAGCTATACCACTAGAAGAAGAAATTATGGATGTTGTGTTTATGTGTAGGTATATAGAAAAATTTACTCTAGAAAATATAAGTTATACGACTATGAAATATTAGGATAACCATAAATCCCTATCATTGAGTCTTTTTGGTGTGTAGGAACTCACTGATATTTTATATATCACTAATTTTCTCTTTTGCTTCAAATAATAGATATATATTGGAAACTGAATAACAAATTTCAAGATTGCTCAACAATATTCAACAGAATCATAGTTATATTTTGGAGTCTTTACATTTATATTTTTGGGATCTGAAGTTTGTATTTAATTATAGAGTCATCTCAAATTGGTTTTTAAATTTTAAATATATGTTGTATTCGCTTTTTGTTTAGAAATGTGTATTTGGTTGCTAGTAATTTCCTGGTAGGAATCAGGGTTCTACACATATCCTATTATAATGTCACCTCATAACAATAATTCCTAAAATATATGCATAAAGATCTATATGATGAAATATAATTAGACGTTTGTGTAAAATTTCTTGATAATTTGGGTATCTTTATCAGTTTATATGCCATGCTAATTTCAGAATCACTTTCTTAACTATCTAAACAACAACACGGTTCAAATGTATGCAGATAAAAAAAATAGCTTAAATATCCAACCACTACAGGAGTTGGAGTTGGATAGCAAAATTTGACATCACTACACCAAAGTGACTGGCAGAAAACTTGATTTGCAACAGTCAATGACAAAAACAGACTCAGAAGGTGTTTCATCTATCTATCTTTTCCGCTTCTTTACCCTCAAATCAGGAAATTTTAGAGGCACAGTAAGCGTGGCATAGGATATGCTTTTCTGGCATGAAATTTTGCAACCCAAATGCACATAGAGTTGTCTCAATCTCAATCTCAAGGGCACGGAACTCATTTTCAGATCCTTTGCTATATCTGTGTATTCGGTTCGGAACTCATCAGAGAAAAGTGTCAGCACCAAGACATAGGAGATGAGAAGATCAATCTTTTCATCAGGCAGCCTTTTCGATTCGGAAACTTCAAACATCGATGAGAACTTGTGACGCAAAATGTTGGGAATTTTATGGTCCTTCGCGGAGGAAACACCATCCATGGAGTGCTGGTCTTTGAACTTAATAAGATGGTTGATGTATGAGAATATGCAAGAAAGCTGCTTCTTTTCTGAATCATCCTGTAAACATAGACAAGAGATAGCAGATATAACGTTTTAACCAGGAAAAACAAATCCTAGAGAACTTTTAGCTAGAAAGGACACATGCGACATGGGTCACAGATGCAACACCACACAGATACAAGAAAACTATAAATTTTAAAAATTATAGGACCCGACACAACTATAATACAACGCATGGTATAAAAACACAAATCTTAAATGAGAGAGAGAGAGAGAATCAATGCTGCAAAGTTAACATGAAGGGAATTTCTATCCGCACATACATAGTTTTTTATCCGCACATACATGTCCGCGGAACTATTAGTTCCGCGGGTGTATTTTTTTTCAACACATACATTTCTGCGGAACTAATAGTTCCGCGAGTTGTAATTCTTCGCGGAACTATTAGTTCCGCGGGTTGTAATTCAACACATACATGCCTGCGGAACTATTAGTTCCGCGGAAAATTACAACTCGCGGAACTATTAGTTCCGCGGAAATGTATGTGTTGAAAAAAAATACACCCGCGAAACTAATAGTTCCGCGGACATGTATGTGCGGATAAAAAACTATGTATGTGCGGATAGAAATTGCCTAACATGAATCATTATAGACATAATAAAATGTTATCAAATTATTGTGGTATTCCCATCCGTATTGGCATAAAGTTCCAACAAAAAACAGTAGTAAAAAATTGCAAAATGCAAATAGAAGTATTTGAAGACTGTAGTGTCCATCAAGTCTTTGACATGAATACATCATGTCTGATAATGATAGATATACTATTTTTGAGTGTTGGAGCTTCCATGACTTTCAAAGTATTAGGAAAAAAGAGATTTAGTACTCAGATTAGTCTAAATAACTTCAGGTCCAGTATCTACCATAATAGCATTGGGGTAATCATTTTAACTTCAATAGACAAGTGGTGGGGGGGGGGGGGCGGGGGGTGGTTTGGCTCATTAAAAATTGCTTACAACATCCCCTAAATAAGAATTCTAGAATGTTCATGACAAATTATATTCTTTAATTATTGAGGTAGCAGAAGTCTAACTATCTAAGCATTCCTTATCCTTCCATAATGTAAGTATACTATAGAGTATCACTGGTACAGGAAAATGAAAAAAAATCAAGTATTAAACTCAGACAGCTCCAAATGACCAATAGTCAGGAACTCTAAAAGTATACTCTCAAGCAAAAAGGCTATACTGTATAAATACCTTAATCTTATTTAATCTCTGTATCCTATTGCAAACAAAAGTTGGGTAAGCACTGAAGTCTGCTTCTTCTCCCTGTTGCAAAATATTATAAATGTCTTCAAGGTAATCCCATTCTCCTTTAAGAATGATTTTGTCCAACACATAAGCATCCTGAGGTGTAGTCGCAGAAGCATCATATGGTGGTACATTGCGAGAAACATGAGAATCTGTACTGTATAAATACCTTAATCTTATTTAATCTCTGTATCCTATTGCAAACAAAAGTTGGGTAAGCACTGAAGTCTGCTTCTTCTCCCTGTTGCAAAATATTATAAATGTCTTCAAGGTAATCCCATTCTCCTTTAAGAATGATTTTGTCCAACACATAAGCATCCTGAGGTGTAGTCGCAGAAGCATCATATGGTGGTACATTGCGAGAAACATGAGAATCTGTACTTTCAAGAGCCTTTTTGTTCACTACAACATTTTTCATTTTCAGATCCAGATTCTTTCGAGATTCAGGATCGTCATCTTGTCTGATAGCTAGCTTCTTTTTAGCCTGCAGAATGATACAAATTCCAAGATTAGTTTGAAACAGTTCCAATAAAAATCAACTGGACCTAGTTGAATGATATCTAATGGAAGACTCAATCACTTAAATTCAACAGTAATATTTTCAGATATAAATACAACCGTGATAAAATAAATTAAAGGTATTATTCTGAATGCATACCCTGTAAGTCACAGGCTAAGAGCATAATGGTATTATTTTCACTCAGATTTTAACTTTTTATGTTCTTAGAGCAATTTATAATTAAATAATGAAAACATCAAAGTCAATTAAACTGCTTGTAAGTTTAAAGGAGGAGTATCAAAGAAAGGAGTAGCATTTTAGCTGAGATATGTACTCCATGAGATAGACTACACTAATGGTTGGTGCTTCTAACTTTACTCCAAAGGAATTTGAATTTTTAAAAGAAAATACCAGACATTATATTTACTTTTTCATTGTCTATGATTCACTATAATTATAATAAATTTATAATTTATCTTACCTCTGTCTTGTTCACATCTCAGAAAGAGTTATATGGAAATGCAGTCTTAGTAGGAAGTTGCAATTGTATTAACTCAGTTTCATCACTTTATCAAGGAATTAAATGGAATTATTTAGGAAGAATAAAAAAACAGCTCATCGGTTTGAAGGTGCTTGCTATGTAAAAGTTTGCAGAAGAGGTTATATAACAACATAAGAGCTTGTTAACTAAAGAAACTTATAAATAAATAATTTTAACTACATATAAATTCTGTAAATTAGAATTCCTGCAAACACAGCCATTACCAGATCCCTATGTGGGCGCTTTTACCAAAAAGTCCCTAGCCAAACTCCATAAGCCGAGGCAGAAAACAGACAAAGTAAAACATCGTATCTCTTCACTACTAATTTATTTGTAACTTGTGCTTCATCTAAGATTTCATCAATAAAAAGACGAGATGGATATTGTCTTATTAATTATTTATTAACCTAGATTTTTCCTCTGTCTAACAGAGTCAAATGATTGGTCAGCTGTCAGCATGTCTTATTCCCTCATTTTAATTGTCAAAATGGTTACTTGCTAATATGTTTAATTTTTCTAAATTAATATTGATTTAGGTACACATATAGCAGCTCTCTAATAAAGATAAATCTTTTTAGATAACCTTACAAAACTTCTAAATACCATAGATACTCTAACAAAGCTCACTACAAATTTTTAGAATAATTGTAATTATAAATTTTACTGTGGTAGCACAGTAATATGAAATTGTATATTAGCAAAGCATAAAGGGCATCATATAATCCACTCATGTTTTCATAGACATAACCATATCTCAGGCCACGGATAATTATACTTCACCAAAAGAAAACAATATTGTTGATGCAAAATGAGTTCAATAGTATTACCAATGACAAGAAGCATCACAATCACAGTACAGACAATCAAGAAAGTTATTTTTTTTATGCTGATGTGTTTATTAGAAATACAGAATACAATATATAAAAATTCATCCAAGATAGCAAATATCTCCAACAGGGTTGAAAATAAATAAGAACACTTTTCTCTTCCAACCAAACCTGAATAAATAAAATCTTAGCCTATTGAGGGTGTATTTGGTTGCACAGAAAATGGGCAGGTGGAAATTTAAAAATAAACACTTTCTTGGCAGATGCAGTTGATTTTAAAGCAATTTTCCAACCATAGACTCGTGGTCTTACACATTCTCCAATTTTCACCTCTAAGCTATGATTTGTGTGTCTCTTGCTGAATTCGCAAAATTTTTCACACTGAATTCTGGATTTCGTTATTGTTATTAGCAATTAGCACAAGTAGCAAAAGAGTTAAACTAGAGTCAGGATATACCTTCTCTATTTCCTTCCTTGTTCCAAATATAGCAATAGTCTCTCGCTCTTTCACTTCCTTCTGCTGTGGAGTCATCTCTTCCATCGCCGAGATTGCCGGCTCCTTGTCAGCAGCTTCCAAGGCTTTAACTTTTGGATCCAATCTGAATATCTGGGAAACACCCAAAAAATTTAGCACAAACACACACATGAATTCTAAAAGAGCAAGGTAACTACTAACTAGGGCAAGGTAACAGTTTTAAGACCTAAAAAAAAGTGACTGACAAACTTTCCTCCTATAGTAAATTAAAACAAAAAAAAAAGGATCATGAGCTTAAATTGAGATCGGACAGATGAGGATTTTAAGGATAAATTAAGTTTAAAATTTGAGTCTCACCGTGAGCCATCCTATCTCAATTCAACGGTCCTGATCATGTGACTCCATGACTGCATTGAGATGGTGACTGCACCCAACATGGATCCAACAAAAATCTGTTCTCGAATTTTTGTTTTTAGAACAACAAAACAGTATCAGTTTTCAGAAAAAGTTTCACAACATTCTTGCCAAACAAATTTTTAAATTTGTTTGTTTTTAAAAACAGAAAACTGTTTTCCAGAACAGTAATCAAACATGCCCTTTATTTTTTGTTTTCTTCTTAACAATTTACCTTATTAGCAGCAATGGGGACAACCTTGAGGGTCTGAGCATCCTTATCAAAGACCCCAAGCGCATATATAGCTCGGTGTCCAGTGGCAGCCTCGCCGGAATAACTGGTTCCAACAAATTCCAATGCGGAGCCAGCAGGGCTGACCACAAGCTGAAGCCTTTTGGTCATGTTCTTGTGTCGGTAAACTTGGAAACCAGTTGAACTGTTGCAAGAAGACTTGACAGGATCAAAGCCAGAAGGGAAATAGCCAATAATGGGAGGCGTTTTATGTCGGTTCTCATGGACAACTTGGACCTTGGCCTGAACCTGAATCGGTTCAGGTGGATTATCCTTTTTCTTTTTCTTCTTCGTCTTCTTTGCTAGCTGGGGTAGGGGTTTTGTGTCTTCCCCATCAGAGTCCATTATGCTGCTGCATCATAGGGAGAAATTTAAGAATCACAGCTTATAATAAATTTGCACATGCTAATTTATTTGAGAAATACTCAATGAAATTGCTAAATTAATACGAAATCAAAAAAATAAGAATCAACAAAGGGATTGTGTGAACTCACTGAACTAGAACAAGGAGAGGGGCAATTAGGGCGTGAAACAACTTGGCTGTGAACTAGGTTTTTAAATAGGTTTTAAAAAAATCTTGACCTACCTTACCTAATCGTAAAATGCTTGATTTTAGCTCTGAGGTATATTTTTTAGAACAAATTCCCCTTGTCAATGCCATAACAAAAACACGACTAATCGTAAAATCATAAGTCAAATCATAAGATTTTACATAATTCATATATATATATATATATGCTAATATTCATAAGTCATGACCCATAAAGTAGCATCTCCCCCTCCCAATTTATTTATTCTTAATCTTATAACAAGAAGCACCACAAAATTTGCATTCTTTTGATTGTAAACATTCATCAGTGTAGACCAACATGCATCCATCTATTTACACAACAATCTATTTTTTTTGGAAGTAAGGCAAAGTTTTGGAACTATTTTTTTTGTCTTATAATAATCTCCGGGAATAACATTATTTGGGGGATGTGTCTCTTTCACAAGTGCCACTGTTTGATTAAAAGATCGTCGAGAAATGTTTCCCTCTGATTTAATTGTCAATAATCTAACAACGAGAGACAATTCAATGTGATCATTGCATCCTGGCCACAATGGCTTTTGGGTTGCATGTAGTAAATCATAAAACTTTTGAGCATCTACATTTGGAGACTCATATATTTCTTTATCATAATGCATTTGACATCACGGATCAATAGCATCATAAACTCTCAAATCTATTAATGTGTTATGTCCCTCTTGAGTAGTGGTAGCAGTCCTAGGATGAGTATCAAACATTGCACATAAGTCTGGATCACTTTCTCCATGACATGTCCAATACCAATAATCTGGTATGAATCCCTTCCTATATAGATGAACTTCAACTTTTTCAGTATCTAAGAACTTGAGATTTTTGCATTTAGAACAAGGACATCTAATTTTTCCACTTGACAAGTCTGCTTCTTGGCACGTAAAAGACACAAATTCATCTACCCCATTTACAAAAGCATCAGGATACCCCTTTCGGCCAGGCATTAATCTATTATACATCCAACTACGATTTTCTCGAATGTCCATATTCTGTCATATAATCAATCAAAAGCTATACATTAAAGTTAACACATTTTACAGCACTTTAAGATCTTGCACATTTTGCAATTCAAAATTAACACATTCAGTAAATACAATCTAGCAAAACCTACACATTAAATGGATAAAATAGGGTGGTAGTGTAACTAACCTTTCACGAAAGCACCAAGAACACCTCCTTTAATAAAGCTGTTCATGATATTGAAATAAAGAATATCAGAACTTGAAAAGAGCATGAACCACTAACTATTTAACTTGCATATATATCAGAAACTTCTATTATTTGTTTAAAAGGTGCAGGCACCCAAAGTCAAGCTAGCAGACAAATGTTGTAGTTCTTTTAAGATTTACTACTTGTAATTCTTGACACACCGCCTCTGTTTTCCTTAGGAATTACAGCTTGCAATTAACCACCGCCATGTTTATTTTCTTAGCAATTAAGCACAATAGTTAATATTATTATATTGTAACTCATTGCCTATAAAAGGCACCCTGTGATCAGACTCATGAATCTTAGAATTGGAAACAACAAAAAAAAATTCTTATTTGCGCTGACCTTCATCATTTTAATGGGGTCAAGACTCAAGAATGAGGAAATGGCAGAATGAAATGTAAATGAAATGTAATGTTAATTTCAATTCATACTTCATATTAGATGTCAAGCAAAGCACAGAGAGATGCACAAATAAGTTAATATATGGGTGTAAAACATATAAAGTGCCTGACCTCAACAGTGAACACACATTGAAACAGTAATTAAGCTTCCAAAGAAATATGCTAGCATTCGAGAATCTAAAGTAACATTACTGATACACTACAAAACCAGCCATACTTGAGTTCTCTCCATCAACTATCAAAATAAAAAATAATTATCTTGAACAGGCACAAAATATTCAGATTTGATTTTGAAAACAAAATGAGAAATGTAAATTGGTTTCAACTCTCGGTTTGCTCTCTCTCTCTCTCTCTCCCTCTCCCCAGCTTTCACCTTTCCACAAAATTCACAAAAGAATTTAATGTGCTGACTGACGTCCTTAATTTGCTAACTTACTTTGTTTGATAAAGTAATAATAGGATTTCTATATTTGAGAAACTTTCAGAGCACGCACCAATCAGAGATCAGAGAAGGATGGAGTGAAACGAACGAGCGTTTGCGTAAACGACGGCTGCTGGGCTGCGGGTGTGAGAGGTCAGAGACAGAGAGGACGCTCCGACGCGGCAGCGCTGCTTGGCGGCGACGGAGACGAAAGAACACTGTGACGCTGCGAGCTACCGGCACTGAGAAGAAGTTGCGACTGAGAACGATCTTCAATCTTCTGGCACTGAGATGACTGACGACCGTCCAACGCTGCGAGCTACCGGCGGGGGCGAGCGCCGTTCAGAGTAATGACGGGTAGGCTGCTCTGTTAGGCTTTTACGGGAGAGGAGACTCACTTTTTTAGAACTAGTATGTAGAAATCCCATAAATAAAATAATATTATTTAAAAATAAAAAAAATATAAGAGTGACACATGTTATAATTTAAAAAGTAACATATGTCACATGATAAATTGAAATTAATTTTTTATATAAATATAATAATATAATAATATATAAAAAGGGATCCGTATGAGGGTTGAATGAAAAGGATTTTAATATTTATCATTTTTATATTTTTTTGAAATTAAAAAAAAAGGTTTTGGTGAATCTCTGATAGTGTTCCTCTGTCTCTTCCATGGCGGTTCTCGGAGTTCCGAACAGAGAAAAACATACACACTAAAAAATGGGAGTTGGTGACATTGAATGATAAATTGGTCTCTAAATTAATTAAATTACTTTAATACTTAAAATATAAATTTTAGTGACCGAAAAATTAGTCGCTAAAAACATATTTTTTTATGATTTAGAGACTGAAAAATTGGTCTCTGATTTAATCTAAATTAATTAAATATTTAAAATATATTTTTTGGTGACTGAAAAATCGATTACTAATTTTATTCAAACAATCGGTCTTTAAAATAAGTTTGTGACCGAATTAGTGACGACTTAAATTTTGATCAAAAAGTCAATGAAATCGATCTCTAAATCAATCTCTACAATGATCAATTTTTTTCAGTCTCTAAATTGGTCACTAAACGCAAGTTTTCTAATAGTGATAGCAGTTTGAGATCCAAAGCCAGTGAGCATTGTCATCTAGTCAACTACTTGTATATGTGACATTTGTTTGGTTGACTATTAGTAGATATATTTTAGAGACTATTAGTTTTTTCACACTAGTTTTTACCTTAACTTCACATTTTTTTTATCTCTCTTCTTCCTTTTATCACACACATCAACATGTCTAAGCGCAATCTCAAATCTCTTTCACTTGGTAGGCTTTTTTCTGCCACAACCTTTGTGGGATGGGTAAGGGCAGTGGCGGAGCCACACTTAAATGAGGGGGGGCACGTGACCCCCCTAAAAAAATACTATTTACTATCTATTAAAAAAATAATTGTGACCCTCCTAAAATATATACACGTGACCATCTACTTCTCTGCCTCACTTTCATTGCCTGACTGTCTCACTTTCTCTCTCTCGTGAGTCTCGTCCACGAAACTACTTGAGCAAGAACAAGTTGAATTTTTTTTTTCTCTCTCAATGATGAAGCCTTAATATATTGCTCAGTGCTCACAATCAGAAAGGTGTATTCTGCTTCTGCACTTCTGCACTTCTGCTCTTCATTTGGCTCATTTTGCACTTCTGCTATCCTCTCTCTCTTTGATTTTTCAAGTTTTTTCCCTTCTCTCCAGTGGCGGAGCCACACTTAAGTGAGGGGGGGCACGTGACCCCCCCTAAAAAAAAATACTACTTACTATCTATTAAAAAAATAATTGTGACCCTCCTAAAATATATACACGTGACCCTCTACTTCTCTGCCTCACTTTCGTTGCCTGACTGCCTCACTTTCTCTCTCTCGTGAGTCTCGTCCACGAAACTACTTGTAGCAAGAACACGTTGAATTTTTTTTTCCTCTCTCAATGATGAAGCCTTAATATATTGCTCAGTGCTCACAATCAGAAAGGTGTATTCTGCTTCTGCACTTCTGCTCTTCATTTGGCTCATTTTGCACTTCTGCTATCCTCTCTCTCTTTGATTTTTCAGGTTTTTTCCCTTTTCTCTAAAACCCTATTTCTCCAAATTGATTTCTCTCCTTCTTTGTTGCTGAAATTGATTTTCCCAAATTGATATGTAATGTGTTTGTTGTTGAATTTTGTTGATGAAATTGATTTTAGAGTGTGTTGCATTCTGAATGAATTTTAAGAAAATTAAATTAAAGATCATGAAGGCACCGATTGTGATCAGTATTGTTGGCACCACCACTACTAATATATAAAGATAAACGTGTGCTACTTTTATTAAAATGCATGAACAAATGGTAAATCAGGAGAGGGGCATAAGTCATGTTTCAGCTGATGAAGTCATTTAAATATTTTTAATATGATTAATATCATTAGTTGATATTTATTAATTGATATTTGGAATTTCATTAATTGATATTTATTGTTTATGTATCTTAATTTATTTTATGTGTTTCAGTTTTGATAATGGAAAAATATTATAAAAGAAGATTACCATCAAATGAGCAACAATCACGTGGTGAATCAAGTTCACAACAACAACAACATGTTGAGCTTAATTTAGATGAGCTTCCATCTGATCCAGGAAAGCGAATTAAAATGTCGGCATATCATCCTAATGATCGATAGAAGGTACGGAGAGCATATTTACAAAGAGGACCATGTCAACCTACTCAACATGAATTTCCTAAAACATTAATTGGAAATAAGTATAGAAGATTTTGTTCCTCATGGTTTAACAAATTTGGCAATTGGTTAGAGTATAGCATTGAAAAAGATGCTGCATTTTGCTTTTGCTGCTATCTTTTTAAGCCTGATATTGGAAAACAATCTGGTGGTGATACTTTTGTCATTGAGGGATTCACAAAATGGAATAAGAAAGAAAAACTCACAGCTCATGTTGGAGGTCCTAATAGTGCTCATCACATTACTTGGAAGAAGTATGAAGATTTGATGAAACAAGATGCACATATTGATGTTGCATTGTTTAAGCAATCTAAACAAGTTCGTGACATCTATCGAACACGTTTAATGTAACATCCGCATTTTTAGATTCGTGGTTAATTCTATGACACTGAGTAAGTAGATCAAATTACATATTATAAGATGATATTAGAAAATGAAATGTCATGATTATAGTCGCTTATAGTAAAACAACTAGGATTTCGAGTTGAGATTGAAAATTTCAACAGAAAACGATTTTCGTTATAGACAGAGAAATAAGATTATATTGATCTGAAGGCAAAGACAAGACCATCACGAGGAATTAAAGAGACAAATAGTATTTTATATTATTTTAGAATTTTAGAATTTTAGTTTGGAATTTTCTGAGATTAGGATAAAGATGTTACAGTTTTTGTCCCTGTAGAATGGACTACGTGACACGTAATGACCAGAAAATTACCACAGGGCTAAGAAATGATCCAAATGGAAAGTTAGGAATATCATTAGTATTTTTAGATTATTTATGATTTTTAGATGGGTAGAAAGTGGAAGAACTCGAAAAACTGAAAAATAGCGTAAACCGTGACTCGGTTTGCAAACGTCGAAGATTTTATATTTTTCCGGAGACCTTTTTACGACAAAAAAATATTTTAACGAAACAAAAGTTATTTTTTAAATATTTTGGATTTTTGGGAATTTTTCTAGAGTTTTTCAGAAAATTTTTATTTTTAGCCGTTTTTAGCATGTTACGGGTAACCGTAGCGCAATCGGGATATCAGAAAATGATCAAAAATTAAGTTTTGAGATTCTAAACTTTTTTATATTAATACTAGGTCTCAAAAATGATTTTTTCATCAATCACTTATTTGAAGAAGTATTTATTTCAAAATATATTAATTATTTGACAATTTTCCCACTTGTGCTTCACCAAACAAGCCCTAACTTGGAAGATATTTTTGTAGGTAACAAGATGAAACACAAAAAGGGGGGGGTTGAATTGTGTTTCTAAGCTTTTAAAACTTTTCGCAAATATTGGACGCTGGCCGTTAAAAACTTTGGACGCACAGCTTAGTTCAAATATTGGACGCACAGTGCTTTTTGAAATATCGGACGCACAGAGTGCCAAGACACTGGACGCACAGAGTCTTTATAAAACACTGGACGCACAGGTTTTCTAAAGATTGGACGCACAGAATGCTTCCCTTTTGGTTTGCAAAACTTGTTTGAATAAAAACAATTTCAATCCCCTTTGTTAGTAATAAACACAGATATAAAAGGAGTTAAGGGAAAGAAGAAATAACACAAGTTTTTATACTGGTTCACCCTTTCCTAAGAGCTACGTCCAGTCCCCTCAAACTAGAGAGATTTCACTATCAACCTGATAGAATACAAGTATTCTTTGCACACAGCCTCTTCAGGCTAAAACCCAAGTATTCTTTGCACACAGCCTCTCCAGGCTAAAACCCAAGTATTCTTTGGACGCAGCCTCTTCAGGCTAAACCCCAAGTATTCTTTGAACACAGCCTCTTCAGGCTAAAACAACTCAGCAGAGTTTTGATACAAGTGCTGTCTAACTCACACAAGTGAGGATATGAAATCTAAAGCACTTTGAGAGTTAAGCAAACTCTCTTTTACAAGAAGATAAAGAAATACAAGATTTTCTAATCAGAGTATGATAAAATTGCACAGCAGTTCAGCTCTTTCTTTTTCGTTTTCAGTCACTTGTATTCTTCTTCTTGCTTCTCGGTATTTATAGGCTTTGATGAAGTTTCAGACTTGTTCTTCAAATAGCTCAGCTTCAGCCTTCATAATATTACCGTTCTCTAATAGCATTTAATGCCATTTTCCCGTTGCTCTGAGGAGATCTACTTCATTGTGCATGTCTGCGTTTCTTTCTCCTAAATCAGAAGCAACCTGTACTCAAAGTCTCAATTGTACAGTGGTTAAAAGTAATATCTTATTGAGACAGAGAGAATACACTGTGTAAAGCAGAAAGGTGTGTTCAGAGATCTATAGTTAAAAGTACATTCTCTCTCTTAGTACACTTTCCACAGTGTTTTATGCTTTTTAGAAGTACATTCACATACGTTGACAAAGATGTACAGAAAGCATTGCATACAGCTATTTATTTCAAATCATTTGCTCAATAAATATGTTTCATATTAAATGCATGAGCAATAAATAGCATGTAATGGACTCTGCGTTTTGGACGCAGCATTTAGCAAGTTATTGGACGCATACCTTTGCACTTACCAATTTGCACAGAACTCATGCAAACATTGGACGCATATTGGTTCTGTTCCTTTGGAAATTATTGGACGCAGAACTTTGTTCTTTGCCTTGTGCTTATCATTGGACGCACAACAGTGCTTGCCTTTGTGCTGGAACATTGGACGCACAACAGTGCTTGCCTTTGTGCTGAAACATTGGACGCACAACAGTGCTTGCCTTTGTGCTGAAACATTGGACGCCTTTGTGCTGAAACATTGGACGCACAACAGTGCTTGCCTTTGTGCTGAAACATTGGACGCACAACAGTGCTTGCCTTTGTGCTGAAACAATGGACGCACAACAGTGCTCGCCTTTGTGCTGAAACATTGGACGCACAACAGTGCTTGCCTTTGTGCTGAAACATTGGACGCACAACAGTAATCCTTCTGCTCAAACATTGGACGCAGAACTTCAATGCCTTCTGCTCAAACATTGGACGCAGAACTTCTGCTCAAACATTGGACGCAGAACTTCAATGCCTTCTGCTCAAACATTGGACGCAGAACTCCAATGCCTTCTGTTCAAACATTGGACGCAGAACTTCAATGCCTTCTGCTCAAACATTGGACGCAGAACTTCTGCTCAAACATTGGACGCAGAATTCTTCCTTCTGCTAAAACGTTGGACGCAGAGTTCTTGTTGTCCATTCCAGTGCCAACATTGGACGCAAAATTGTTGTGTCCATTCCAGTGCCAACATTGGACGCAAAATTGTTGTGTCCATTCCAGTGCCAACATTGGACGCAAGGCTCACTTTGAATGCCAGCCAATGTCATGAAGAACTTATTGGACGCAGACTGCAATAAGCTTTGTTAGGCAGCATTGTTATTCATTGTACAAGCTTAATACAAATTGATTATCCTTTGTAAAAAACCTTAATACATTTTGTTATCATCAAAACCATAAAATCACTTGGGGAGTTTTTGTATCAAAAACACTTTTAACCAATTTGGTTCCAACAATCTCCCCCTTTTTGATGATGACAAACATTATTAAGTTTTACAAACAATAAAGCATATAAACCAGAATTAGTCAGCAAAAACAGAAATTTTCTAAGGGAAACTCCCCCTGAGATAAACATCTCAGATTTTCCTTACTCTTCTCCCCCTGAGATAAACATCTCATGGTTTTGGATATTCAATATACTTAGAGTACCTGAAAATTTCTTTCACTCATAACAACAAGATTAGTCCAATAAAAAACAAATAGCTTATCAGATTAAAACATGTTAATAAGACTACTGCAACCAGACTTAATCTTTCTCCCCTTTTAGTCAGAATATAAAAACTTAATCCCATTCTTTCTCCCCCTTTTGTCATCAGGCAAAAAGGTTCATAGAACATCATAGTCCAAAGACAGTTTTGAAACACAGAGAGAAACTTAAAAACCCTTTTTCTTCTCCCTTTTTCTAAACAAGCTTTCTCAAACAGAAAAGATTTTAGAAAAGATGCCAAACGAAGAGAAAAGAGGCCAACTGTAAGATATCTTTATGAAAAAGTTTGGACTCAGCGTGGGATTACTGAGATGTGAAAGCTTTTGAGTCTTTAAAAAATTTCTAAGTCTCAAATAGACTGTCGTGTCCTGTTGGACTCTAGTCACATTGGACTCAGACTCAACTTAAGCATATTGGACGCTAAACATCAGTCTTTTATAAAGTGCATATTCAAATGCTTCCTTATAAAAGTAAACCTATCTACAGAGAGGGGTTTTGTAAATATATCTGCCCATTGATTTTCAGTGTTAACAAACTGAATATCAAATGTTCCCTTCTGTACATAGTCTCTAATAAAATGATGTTTAATTTCTATATGCTTAGCTCTTGAGTGTAAGATTGGGTTCTTAGATAAATTGATTGCAGCAGTATTATCACAAAGAACAGAAATCTTACTCTCAAAGATGTTGTAGTCCTCCAATTGATGTTTAATCCATAAGAGCTGAGAACAACAACTTGCAGCAGAGACATATTCAGCTTCAGCTGTTGATAATGCAATTGTGCTTTGTCTCCTGCTCGTCCATGATACTAGATTGGATCCAATAAAATGGCATCCTCCGCTGGTGCTTTTTCTTTCAAGCCTGTCTCCAGCATAATCAGCATCACAGAATTCTACTAATCTGTATTCATCTGATTTCTTAAACAGCAAACCAAGATTAGTAGTCTCTTTCAGATATCTAAAAATTCTCTTGACAGCAGTCAAATGAGAATCTCTAGGATCTGATTGAAATCTTGCACATAAGCATACACTGAACATAATATCAGGTCTAGATGCAGTAAGATATAAAAGAGATCCTATCATACCTCTATATACCTTTTGATCTACCTTTTTATCTTTGTCATTCAGGCTCATTATGCAAGTTGGATGCATGGGGGTATTCATGGGTTTGCAATCATCCATCTTGAACTTCTTCAGAAGCTCCTTTGTATATTTGGTCTGATGCACATATATCCCATCTTTAGTCTGTTTCACTTGAAGTCCAAGAAAGAACTTCAACTCTCCCATCATGCTCATTTCGAATTCTTTCTGCATTAACTCAGAGAATTCTCTACACAAAGATTCATCAGTAGCACCAAAAATAATGTCATCTACATAAATCTGTACTATGATGAAATGTGAGTCTATGGATTTTCTGAAAAGAGTGTTATCAACTTTTCCTCTTGAAAAACCATTTTCCATTAAAAATGAACTCAGTTTTTCATACCAAGCTCGAGGAGCTTGCTTAAGCCCATAAAGAGCATTTTTCAATTTAAAAACATGATTTGGAAAAGATTGATCCTCAAAGCCAGGAGGCTGTTCAACATAGACTTCTTCTGTTATTATACCATTCAGAAAAGCACTCTTTACATCCATTTGATAAAGCCTCATATCATGTTGGGCAACAAATGAAAGTAAAATGCGAATGGCTTCTATTCTAGCTACTGGAGCAAAGGTTTCAGTAAAATCAATACCTTCCTGCTGTGAGTAGCCTTGAGCAACTAACCTTGCTTTGTTTCTCACAACTTTACCTTCTTCGTCCAGCTTGTTTCTGAATACCCATTTGGTTCCAATGATGGACTTATCTTCAGGTGGGGCTACCAGAGTCCAAACATCATTTCTTTTGAACTGATTCAGCTCCTCCTGCATTGCTAAAATCCATCCTTCATCCAATAGGGCTTCATCTATATTCTTTGGCTCCAATTCAGAGATGAATGCTACATCAGTTTGCTCTCTGAATGTGGACCTTGTTCTGACTTTATCATCAGCATTTCCAATAATTTGATCTTCAGGATGATAAGTCTTAAAATGCCAGCTTTTACCACCTGCAGTATTGGACGCATGACTGTTTCCTGCGTCTGGTCCATCTTCTTCAATCTTGCTTGATGATTCTTCACCTCCTGGTTGTATTCTCATATCTGCAAGAGAATCACTTAGCTCTGACAGATCATTGTCAGGCTTTTTGTCATTGAATTTAACATGAATTGACTCTTCAACAGTCAAGGTTCTTGAGTTGTAAACTCGATATGCCTTGGATGTTTCAGAATAACCCAGAAAAATTCCATTATCAATCTTAGAGTCAAATTTACCAAGTTGATCCTTGGTGTTAAGAATAAAACACTCACATCCGAAAGGATGTGCGAGTCTTAGTTTTGTTGGGGTTTTCTTATTTGAGCTTCTTACAGATGTTCTTAGTGTTGGACCAGCACAGGGAGTCTGTGCTGATTTGGGAAAGAGATTTCTTGTGTATGGTATGCTCTTTTATAAATGAATGAATTTTTATTTTCTATGCTATTTTCTGATTAGTGTTCATTCACATAAGTATTTCTTTTAAATAGAAAAAAAAATGACAGAGAAAATCCATTTGTGAAAATTAAATAAATTTTGACAGCATTTTCCGAAAGAAGAATTAGAAGAAAGATTTTAATTTCCACATTAGAGGTTCAGTTACGAAGCGTAATGCCTCCTGAGAAAAGGGTGTTACATTTAACGGCTTCAGTTGACTGTGTTTCCTATCTTCTAAAGCAAGGATTAGCTTTTCGTGGTCATGATGGGTCAACTGATTCTGCTAATCAAGGTAATTTCCTTGAACTTCTTAAGTTTCTTTTTGAACATAGTGAAACAGTAAAGAAGGTTGTCTTGGAAAATGCACCTGAAAATCATAAATTAACTGCTCCAACAATCCAAAAGGATATTGCTCATGCTGCTGCATTGGAAACCAATATTGCTATTATTGATGATATTGGAGATGAATTATTTGCTATTCTTGTTGATGAAGCCCGTGACATATCAAATAAGGAGCAAATGGCTGTTGCTTTGCGTTATGTTAATAAAAATGGCAGCATTGTTGAGCGTTTTCTTGGTATTGTTCATGTTAAAGATACTCTTTCTTTATCATTGAAAATGACAATTGATGAATTGTTTTCCAAACATGGACTTAGTATATTAAGTATTTGTGGACAAGGTTACGATGGTGCTAGCAACATGCAAGGGGAATTTAATGGTCTCAAAAGTTTGATCTTAAGGGAAAATTCATCTGCATTTTATGTACATTGTTTTGCTCATCAATTACAACTTACTCTAGTTGTTGTTGCCCAAGAACACGTTCAAGTTGCTTCCCTTTTCAATTTTGTCTCCACTTTACTAAATGTTGTTGGAGGATCTTGCAAATGACTTGACATGCTTCGTGAAAAACAAATAAACAATGTTAAAGAGGCATTAGAAAATTGAGAAATTCCTAGTGGACAAGGTCTGAATCAAGAAACTAGTCTTAAACGAGCTGCTGATACTCGTCGGAGTTCTCATTATGGATCTTTGGTCAATTTGATATTGATGTTTCCAGCTATAGTTGGTGTTCTTAAAATTATAAAAAAGGATGGAACACAACCAGATCAAAGAGCTCAAGCTAATGGTCTTCTAAATCAGTTGGAGGGTTTTGATTTTGCATTGACATTGCATCTGATGAAAAATGTCTTAGGTATTTCAAATGAATTGTCACAGGCATTGAAAAGAAAAAATCAAGACATCATCAATGCGATGAAATTGGTTGCCATCACAAAAAAGAGGTTACAAGATTTGAGGGATAATGAATGGAGGTCTTTATTAGAAGAAGTATTTTTATTTTGCAATAATCATGCCATTGATATTCCTAATATGGAAGCCTTGTTTGCTAAGGGGAAATCACAACGCCGAGTTCAAGCTCAAGCTCAAGCTATGACAATAGAGCGTCACTATCGTGTTGATTTATTCTATACTGTGTTGGACATGCAGCTTCAGGAACTTAATGATCGTTTTGGTGAGACAAATACTCAGTTGCTCCTTTGTGTGGCTTATTTGGATCCAACAAGTTTGTTCTCTGCTTTTGATAAGGCAAAGCTGGTTGAATTTGCGAGGTTTTATCCACGTGATTTCTCTCCTTTTGATTTAATGATGCTTGATAATCAACTGCAGACTTACATCATTGATATGCGTACCGATGTTGAATTTGCACATTTGAAAGGAATAGGCAATCTTTCAGAGAAGTTGGTTGAAACTAGAAGGCACATTGTTTATCCATTGGTTTATAATCTTCTGAAGCTAGCAATGATTTTGCCTGTTGCCACAGCAAGCGTAGAAAGAGCCTTTTCTGCTATGAAGATTGTGAAAACTAGGTTGCGTAATAGAATGGGAGATGCATGGATGAATGATTGTCTAGTGACTTATATTGAAAGAGATGTATTCAATCACATTGACAAAGAGCTCATTATCTAACGATTTCAAAACATGAAACCATGTAGAGAACAATTATGAGATATGTAATTTGTTTGATTAGATATATTAAAATTTTATGATTTTAATATTTATAATGAGATGTGATCTTAAAATTTTGTGAACCCCCTAGCTTAGGGTCCTAGATCCACTACTGGGTAAGGGAATGACTCTTTTAATTCTTTGCCTTAGAGCTTTCCTTTTCATCTATGCTTCATTGGTGTCTTTTTGGTTTATTGGTTTTATTTTTGTTAGGCGTTAGCTCTTTGCTTTCTTCTTCTTTTCGCTGCACTCTACATCCTATTATTGGACCAAAATTTTGGCGCATCATTTTCAGCCACCTCTAACATGTGATTAATGATTTATATAATAACATGGGTTTAACCTTTTATTGATTAAAAAAACTAATGATTTCTGAATAGATTTCTTAATAAATCTCCCGTAGATCTATCCAATGTTGAAGTATGCCCTTTACATGTATTTTTTTGACTTATTTTTGTGTGATGATCACTGCATATATATGTATTTAATTTGACTTGTCATTTGGTTGTTTTTTTGCTTAATTGTCATTTGGTATTTTAAAACTACTTTCAAACTCATGGCAAAATCGACCATCTGTTGTGATTGTATTATTCTTGTCTTGGTGGATTGTTATTACACACTAGTGGACAATTTATACTTATATTTATATTTTCTGTTGTTTTAATGCTAGCAACTGGTAGTAGCTACAAATCAATTTGAAGCCCCTAAAAATAAGCAATGAGACTGCCATTAGAATACTTTTAGTTGATGGAAAATAGGAGCAGAGCATAGTTTCAACGATCATGGCTTTATTTGTTATAATATTGTATGTATTAGGATTTGTTTTGGTTGAGAGTTTCGAAATATTAAATAAACATTAATTTTACATTTCTTTATTATTTTGTCTCAAGTGCTTGAAGAATTTCAAATTGTTGCTAGTTCATTTGGATGGCATGAACTCTGAAAACCATTTGAGTTTGATCCATGGAGATGGGAGGTAAGTAATTAACCATCAAGATTTGTATCTTTCCCATGGTAAATGTTTTCTGATAGGATGCCTTTAATGATAAATGTTTTATGATCATGTTCTATTTGATGGATTATGTGGTCACTGATATATGTAGAGTAGCTACTTAATAGTCTTATAGATAGGGAGCATGACTTACACCTATGGTTTTTTTGGCCAATACGGCTCCCCCGGCTAGGGATGTAAATGGAGCGGGGGTACGGATAGTAGTTACCTGCTATCCGTCTCGTTTGATATACTCGCTATCTGTACCTGTCCTATACCCGTGTGGGTATTCATTATCTAGGTTTTAGCGGGTATCCATGGGTATCCATGGATATAAAAAAATTATAAAAATTCTATTAAAAGAAATTATTTTCACACAATATTTGTCATAATGAACGTTGTATTAATAAGACTAAATTATATCAATCACTATAATTCTAACTCAATTGTTATATCAATAATTGTTTAATTAAATAAAAACAAATAAAGCTATAAAATAAAAAATATGAGTGTGAGAATTAATACTTGACACAACAATAATACATATTTTAGAGTCACTTTGTTCAATATTAAAACAAAGCAAGACAACAACTAAAAGTAATGCATCACATTCTAATACTTGTCAAATTGTGCATTGGTGTTTTAGATTTTTTCGTATGTATATAAATAAAATAATATTTTTTGTAATTTTACTAACGGGTGCGGGTATCCACGGATACGGGTTGTAACAACCCATTCTCGGAGGGCATTACATTTAGTAACTAACCTAAAACATGGAATTAAATTTATTTAATTATTAACTTTTGTTCGAAAAATAATGTCAAAGTTATTTAAATTTTCACAAATGAATTTTCATAGTTGATTTTTTTTAAAAGATGATTATGTGAACTAACATCCAAAATGAAAATAAATTAGGAATTTAAAATTCATTCATTAATAAAGGAAAGTCAAATACAAGAATACATTTTTCCCCAAATAATTACAGACTCTCTATGCTGGTCAAGTACTAAAAATCCTATAGAGACTCAAATAAGAAAACCCAGCCCACAGTAGTAACGTACACGTCTATCCTCTTTGTTGAAGCATCACTGTTGTTTTTCTCGTTCTGAACCTCTATCAAATCTCCGGCAGAACGACTTAAGAAAACATATTTGCACACAGCAAAACCATACATAGCAAGGGTGAAAATCTCATTCACAGTTATATCGTCACAGTTACACAAGCAACACACAACAGATATAATGCATACAACAAATACTTTGCACACACAATGTTATACTCATCCTTAAAAGAAATCATATTCAAGAATCACATATTCAACATAGGTCACACAGACAGAAATCACACAGATCATCATTTCCAACTTCACACAGAAGTATCACAGTTTCACACAGAAACATATCATAAGAATTCAATATATGTATATGCATGACACTTCAATAATCTTCGTATTTTTCGGCAGACAGCCACGAGCACCTAGCCCGCTACTCCATGGAGATTTTTCTCTACTTCCTTTTGAGTGATAGGCGCAGCTAAATACTTAACATGATTGCACAACCCTTTCTTTTCGGGTCTGCTCTCACAACCATTCCATAAAAGCCACTCTCACCATATCATGAAAAAACCAGTCAGTCAGGTTTATCCAAGTCGGGTATACGATTTTCCCAGGCTCAAGTGCGCAAATGCTTGGCCATTGGTGGAAGTTCGAAACCTGGATAACCTTAGTAGACAATTGTAGCCCAACCGTATCAATTCTCAACCACGTATAACGTGAATTGTAACTCATATGGCACACAGCTTGGTGGAATGACACACGGCCAATTATGAATGCATAAACACACAATTCCTCTCATCCCATAGCGTTCTTTCTCATTACACGGTATTACGTCACAAAGACCGTTCACTCAGAACTATGTCACAAAGACTATTCACTCAGAACTATTATTTCAAATCTATCTTTTTAAAATGCTAGGCTCAACACTCATTTAAAGCCCTAGACTTTTAGACTTATATCTCTCTCATTTTTAAGAATTCACTTGAAAAACTTGTGGGAATCTCATTTTGGGAAAATTTTGAACTCATTGGGCTTTGGTCCCTTTTAAGAAAACTCTTTAATAAAAAAAATTCCTCACTTTCTCTTATTCATTAAAACCATATTGTTCTTCACTTTGATAAAATATCCCTTTATTTTAATTAATTATCAAAAATGTCAATTTTCTTCAAAATTTACATTTTGGTCCTCTAAATATCCAAATTGCATTTTTAGTCCCTAAACTTTAAAAATTACATTCTTAGTCCCCTAAGTATTCAAATTACCATTCAGTCCTTGTGCTTTGAAAATTACCTTTTTGGTCCCTGAACTTTCAAAAATTACATTTTTGGCCCTTGTACTTTAAAAATCGTATTTTTCATAGGCAGAGGAGATCACAGGTGTGATAATTTTCACACCATGGGTGTGAACAGTTCTGGAAAATCTTATAAAAATCCGAAAATGTATTTTTCCTTTTTAATTTGATTGTATAACTTATTTCCAACCCTTTTAAAGCCAAAAACCAGATTTTACCTGTATGAACCAAAATTAACTTGGAAAGTCCATTGGAGACTTAGTTTTCTTGAAAGAATGATTGGATTAAGAAAAATCCTAAACAAAGCTTTGGACTTTGTTCTCTAATTTATTCTTTTCAAAATAGTTACTTTAATCCCTTGTCCTTTCCTCATCATTTGCTCCAATATGCTTGGGTATTTAGTTACATAATCATACATGAATCCTTTTTCCTCATCACTTTTCCAATCACCAATCAAACACAACAATATTTAAAGCCATAAAGCTACTTTAAATATTACAATACCAAACTCATAAGAAATCAACTCATCACCACATAAGAATCCACTTCACCCCACATAAGAAATCATCACCAACACTTAAGAAATCAAACACACAAAAATATAAGAAATCATTCACCAAGAACATAAGAAAAATCACATTAAACACACATGCTTATGTAACTATGATAACAAGAGAATTTTCCCCTTACCTTAAATCTTTCTCCTTTAAAATTTTCTTGATCCTCAAGCCCAAGAACTCAAACTCCTTTATACACACATACAAGAACACAGAACATCAATCAAAAGGATTTTCACTCTTTACTAAAATCATCCAACCTCAAAAAGAAATGAAAAAGAATAACTTGTTCACAAACTTTGATTGCAAACAAGATACCAAGATTGTTGGCTTACCCAAAGTCCAAAAATCCTTAGTTTGGTGTTTTTGAAAAAATAAGAACACTTGATCAAGAGTGATGAAGGCTTGGTGTTTAAAGTGTTTAAAAGTGGATTCTCTACACTTGATTATTGTGTATAGGATCAAGAACATATGCCAAGAGGTTATGGAAGCTCATGAAAATGGAAGAAAAGGATGAAGGAAGTGATGAAGACTTAGAGAGAAGTTAGAGGAAAAATGGGATTTTAGAGAGATAAGTTGTCTTGAAATGAAGAAAATGACATTTTCTTAGTCTTCTCTCCATGCATAGGCCACCCCCCTCACTCAACCAAAGAGAAACCATGGTTTTTCACTAATCATGGTTAAATTCAAGCCACTCATGTGACACTAGTCACTTTTCCATTGGTGGACGTCAAACCATTATCAAATAAAGCTTTGTAAATTAAAATATCTCTCTCTAATTACATAAAAATGAACCTAGACTTAATCTTAGCCTAAAAGGGGCGAAATTGGGCTGACCAATAAGGAAATGATAAGCTCAAATTCATTTGAGTGGAAATGACCAAAAAGGACAAAGGTTAAAAATGTATTTTCCATGGTTTTGGTAATTAAAGAGTGAGATCAAGGGTACTTTGATAACTTACCATGCTATGCTACATGGGTCCCACTTTCCCTGCAATCCAATTTCTGGTACCCGGTCTTTTACCCGTTCTTCGGTTTTCCCTGTACCAAGGGTATAATGGTCATTTCACTAAACTCTTCTAGAAATATTTTCTAAAATCTCCAAATAAATAAATAAAAATAAAAATTACCATTTTTGGTTTTATGAATAGTAACCAAACTGTTCCAGCTAGGGGTATTTCGGTCATTTGCTAATTACAGTGGCATTTTGGTAATTTTTAGAATTTTGTCCAAAAATTCTAGAAAAATTCCCATAAATCCTAAATAATGTAAAAACACTTTTTGGCTTGTCGAAATAATTTTCTAATGTGTTCTGGTCTCCAAACTCACTCGCAGTTTCATCATAGTCATACTATAGGGATCAAAATGGTACTATTTCCGATCCGTTTCTCAGAAAATTCCCAAATAAATTTCTAAAATCCTCAAATATTATAAAATCACTATTGGTATCCTCAGATATCTTTTCTGACAACAATTAGGGTTTCTATATCATTATGTTCCTATTCTGTCAGTCAAAGCGTCTACAGAGTTTTCGTTTGACTTTCTATGTCAGTTTTAAATCGTTGTTAATCTCATTAGAATCCTAATATTAACAATAATCCTCCCTTATTAACAGTCTGTCTCTTAGAGTGAAAATTTAGGGCGTTACACGGGTACCTCACTACCCGTCCCCGTCTCCATTTATTGGTGGGTACCCGCTAAGATACCCGTCCCATACCCGTAACGGATTTTATCCGTGGATATCCACGGGTACGAATTTTTTTGCCATCCCTGCCGCTGGTTGGCAGTCAATATGAATTACACCTATGGATTTTTGACCTTTAGTGATAGACATTGTCCGTTGCTATAAGTCAAATTTCACAAGATATTTCCTGCAAATTTCTTTTGCTATGGAATTAGTTGCGGATTTCATAAGCTTACTTGTTTGTGTTTACTTCATCTTATATATTTTTAGCTTTTAGACTCTTCAATCACTTTTGTAGGGCTTTGAGATGTAGAGCTTTAGGATACATATCTTTTGAAGACACAGATAAGCTTACTTGTTTCCGTTTACTTCATCTTAAATAGTTTTAGCTTAAGACGCACGTTAATTCTCTAGCTACACACAATTAGATGCACCTGATTAAATACATAATAATCAATTGTGCAACATAATTGTTTTTTGATATCATCAAAAAACTTTTGAAGGGTCAGACTTATCAATCGTCGTGATTCCAACAACACATGAATGTTAAAATAGAAGAATTGTTCACAAAGTTGAGAATGTTGTATGGAGGTTGAGTCTAATATATACAATTTTGACTACAAGTGTTGTTAATAAAATTGTCACATCAGAAACCATGAGATTTACCATATCAATTCAATGATGATATATTATCATAACTATAGAAGTTAATTTAATTAAAAATTTAATGATATTTTATCAACCAACCAATCATTTAGCACATTATAACAAAATCTTAGTTAAAATCATGGCCTCGGCTTATATAAAATCATAATAATTTAAAAACTATTCATCTTAAAATTTATTTAACTTTAGATATACTACCTCTTTTTTCGTCATTAACTTTAGATACTACCTCTGATCATGTAGGTTCTACTTCTCAATTATTAAAAATTATTCCTTATTTCATAAGACTGACTGATATAGATATTAGAGATGAGACACCACGTCTAAAAAAGTTTAATTTATATCACTTTTATCAGCACACGTATTTGATTGCATGTGCATTCGCTTAACTGAGAAGCAATAAACATAAGCATGCCACTGCGCCAGCATAATAATAAAACAAATTATTATTATTATTATTATTATTATTATAAATAAATCAAAAGAATTGCAAGAAAAATGGGTCTGTGAAGCAGGTTCAAGCGCGGTTGGCCAATGCAAAAGACAACAATTACCACCAACCATCAAGTAGGTCATAAAGTGATACTTTTTAGTCGTGCATTTGCTGCATATGAACCCAAAAATTTATAATAAAAAATAAATTGAAAACTGCACTGCTCAACATTCAAATCTATATTATGAGTTATGATAAATATTAGATGTATCTTTTTTTTTGATACAAAAATATTAGATGTATCTTAAACCCTAAGATATGACCCCACTAACATCCATGCTCTTTCCGAATCCTACCTATATATCAACAGAACGATATTTGAAATTGAAAGTTATATAGATATATACACAAAAATGTTACAACACTTTGTTTAGCTCAATTTTATCATTAATATATTTTTATTATTAATTAAAGTCCAGTCTTATCAAATAGATAGAAAACAATACTTGCATAATTAAATAAATTCATTAAAATAAAATATTAAATACGTAATTCATATTACGAAAACTTGTTAACAAATTTATCTTTAGGAAATTATCAATGTAACAATGCGTTCATCTCTTCCAAGATCAATAAATTAAATTAGCCTTTTCAAAAACTAAAGAAAGATGCTAATAATACATTTAAATCACATTTTTTAGTATATTATGTATTATATTAAGTAAATTTATGAGTCTTATCAAATAAAAATATACTTCTAAAAAAATAACAAATAAGATCGGCATAATATATTGTAAAAAAAAAAGATCTCGGCATAATTCAATAAATTTTATGGAAAATAATGAGTTAAAGAGTAGGGATTTATTTGTTTCATGGCATGTTCAATTTTTCGTTAAAAAATAAAAAAAACAGTTTTATAGAAGTGTGTTTGTGTCCTTGTTGCGTTACTGGACACACATTCTAAAACAGTACACTCTGTTTTCCAAAACAAAAAAAAAGAGTACATTCTAGTCTCCAGTAGATATTTTTTTTAAAGAATTTGCCTTTTTTAAATTAATACGAGTAAAATCTTATCAAAAAAATTAATACGAGTAAGATTTTCCTGAAATTTATTAAATTATTATATTATAGACATTAGTCATTTGATCTATTAATTTAATTATTAATTTTAACTTTGTCCCATAATTTTTTTATTTTAAATTAATCCCTTAAATTTTAAAAATAAGTCTAACTAGTCATTTTTTAACAAAATCAAGTGTATATATATAAGCTTATATAAGTCAGTAAAATGTTTAAATAAATCAAAATAAATCAAAATTAGGCTATATAAATAAAAATAGAGACAATATACATATCTATAATAATAAAAAAATAAATTAAAAAATCTTAAAAAATCAATTTGAAGCAAAAAAAACACTATAAAACCAAATTAAAATCAAAAATTAACTTAAAGAGATTAAATAACTAATTTTCCCATGAGACCCACTTAATATTTAAATCTTATCTTATTTATAATAAAATAACATAAAGTAATGGTTTATAAAAAAAAAAACATAAAGTAAATAATTAAGGAAATATGTTATACTTGGACAAACTGTTTTATTAGTGGCGAAGGCATTGTTGAAAAGAACGGATGAGTCTGCCATGTCAGAAAAGTTTCAGAAAGGTACTCTTTCTCTCTCTCTTTGTCTTTACAAGGTCCTCTTGGGGGCTTAGCTATATCATCATTCATCACCCGCCACACCTCTCTCTCTCTCTCTCTCCCTTTGCAAAGCTCTAGTGCATTGTGCTAGCTAACCTCTTGTTGTGTTCCGGGGACAAATCACAGACAGCTAATGGAGTTTCGCACGTGCTGCTGCATGCTGCTACTACACTGGTAATCAAATCTCTCTCTCTCTCTCTCTTTCTTTGTGCTCTCTCAAGTCTTCTTCTTTGGATGCTTCTCCTCTTCTCGGGTTTCGAGTTCGAGGGGAAGGAGGTTTTTTTTTCTTTTTGTGTGTCTTTGTCTTGTAAAGCATGAACATGTTGGGGGGGGGGGGGTTTGTTCTTTCTTAATAAGGCTATTTTAAAAAAAATAAAATATGAGTAGTATTAGAATTTGGACTTAAAGGTCTAACTCCATACCCACAAAATCTGGTGAGGAACGTGAGATTTCAACATTTCTGTTTTGACATAACCCACATACATGCCTTTGGAGTGGGAAGGAAGGGTGAGTTTAGTGAGTAGTAGTAGAGTTGTGTATGCGTTACAGCGTAGACTAGTCATTTGCTTCACACAGCTTCTATGTCAGAAATCAGAATATTTGTTTTCCCTTCTCTCTCTTATTTTTCTAATTTCAAGATTTTTTTCCTCCATTTTAAAAACAAACCCTTCATTTAATTAATTTTCTCTTGGAATCTCTAAATTTTATTAGCAGCTTTTTCCTTTCTCCTTTATGATTAATTTTTTTACTTCGTAGCTATTGAGTTTGGTTATGGCAATTGTTTACCTTGTCCTTGTCTTCTCCTTTTTGTGGTCTTTGGTGAGTGCCTGTTTTCCGGATTCTAGATTAGTTTTAAAGATTTTGTCAAGTCATGCAAGAAATTCATTGGAAAAATCAACGAGACAGGGAGTTAAGTAAGTTAGTCAATGTTTATAACGTTGTGGACATAAGAAGAACAGTGTGGAATATTATAAATTGGGGGATATTGTATTGTACCGTCTTTGTGTCTTCCTTGTGGTTTTTTTATATGTGTACTTGCTTTTGTAGGTGAGAATCTTTTGTTGTTGAATTACCAGAATCTATTGATGAAGCAGACCAACTGAGTTCTTGGCAATGCAAAGATCAATCATTACATAGTCAACTTGAAAACTGTGTGGAAGAATAAATAACTATTATAAGAAGGTTTTTGGACATATCTGTGACTTGTGAGGTTCTTAATCCAAGACTGGGAGTCCCTTATTGATTGGTGGTTTGTCTGATGCTATGCTTGTCTTAATTGTGAACTGTGAATGCAGTTAGTGAATAGGAATGATGAAAGTTGTTGCTCCATAAAGTTGATTACTGCTGAATTTTCTGGGAAACTGTGTTGATTGGGGTTCTCTTTGGTATCTCTTAGTAGAGTAATCAACTGATCACACATCTTCCAAAATGGGCTGTGTGTTATCAAGTGTTGATGAGGATGAGAGGGTTGGCATCTGCAAGGAAAGGAAGAAGGTAATGAAACAGTTACTGGGTATTAGAGAGGATTTTTCTGATTCCCTATTAGCTTATTTGAAAGCATTGAGGAACACTGGTGCCACCCTTAGGCAGTTCACTGAGTCTGATACATTGGAAATGGAAATTACCTCTAATTGCCTGGCCGAGCCGCTTTCTCCACTGGCCCATTTGCTGCCACCGCCGCTGCCTCCTTTTCTTGCTGACAAGAGTACAGCGCAAGTTGCTCAGGATGAGATACTAGAGAACGATGACAACTATGCTTCGACGCTGCAAATTGATCTAAGTATGAACTCACTATTTCCACCCACTGATAGAAAAGAAGTAATAGAATCGTCCGAGGAGGAGAATTGGGAAGAAACCAAAACAGAATTCGAGGATGACCCAGACTCGGAAGCTGCTGGAAGTGTTGGAAAATCACGTAGCGGGAAGCAACAGTCCGTAGAAGAACCGGTTGTTGATGATAATTCCTCTGCAATGAGTTTGTTTAGAAGAGAAACTCACACTTCTACAGCCATGGACAAGGTGGGTGGTAGAAATGGGAAAACATTGGAGGGTATAGTTAAAGAGTTAGATGATTATTTCCTGAAAGCATCGGCATGTATAAAAGAAATTGCTGTTCTTATTGATATCAGTGGAGGAGATTCTTCTCTTCTGCGACAGAATTCTGGGCGTCACAATAGTAAGTCTACATATACATACTGTGCCCTTTAGGATTGTGGAAGTTCCATTATCATAGATTAGGTGTTGTGAATTGCTGGCCCTTACCTTTTCCCTACTGTGTCTTTTCTGTATTGGAACTTCATAGTTTCATTTCTTATTCATATTGCATCTTTTGATACTCTTAAAACTGAGATTAATTATTTATTTTTTAGAAATGTTTAAATGTGATGTTTCCATAGAAAATTTTACTGCTTATGCAATAACTTCTGCATTCAATAGGAATTACAATTATTGTAGTGTTCTGTTGCAATTTTTAGAGGTCAGAGGCAGTCAGACAATGGTAGATAACGAAATATAGTATGTGATAGCCTTTCTTGTTGACTAATTGATTAATTTTGTGTTTAATGAGAAAGTGAAGGAAAATAAAAGAAAATGAAGAAAAATGTAAAACAGAGAAAACAGAGTGTTTCTGTAATCTGAGTGTCATATTTATACAGTCAATTGACAAACTGAATCCCAGGGTAGTGTGAGACTGTTGTAACTGACTACAAACTACTCTAAGCTGTTTTAATAGATTCTAACGATTAACAACAGAATTAACTGTCCGATTCTGTACAAAACATTGTGCTCTAACATTTATAGTTTTCTTCAAATGACAGTAATATGTTGTCTTATTTTGAGTTTGTAGAAGCTAACTATCACAAAAAATATATTTTAGCTAATTAATTGGCATTTATTTGCTGAAAGGAATCCTGCCTGGTACTAATTACAACATTCAGGACAAGATAAATTGGTCTCGAGTTGGTCATCATTTTTTTCTGTTGTCCCTGAAAATTGTTTACTATGATTTTTTTTCCTCTAGTTTTCTGTATTTATAAAATGGTCTTGCTAACCAGTGCTCTTAGGGCATTGGTTAAGGAATCAAGTCATAGATTGTTTTCATTGGAAATTGCAGCGTTCAACACATTATTAATTTCAAAAGCTACATTTTCCAATAAAAATTTTCTAATTTTGAATCTTTAACCAGTTAGCTAAGGAGTAAGGACACTGATTAACATTTGCCCTATGTAAAAATCACAGGATACCATTGTGAGCAGAACATGGATTTGATCCTCATTAATAGTAAAGTACAATGTGTGTTACCCATTGTTTGAAAATGTTAAACTTTTTACCTGCCTCCATTATTTTTTTCAGTAAGTTTACATGAATTGTTTTTCTGTGCACATGAATTATGTTTAAACAATGATGTACCATTCCCTCACATTTCTGACTGAAATCTGCAATATAGTAATTAGGAAGCTCTTGTACTACAAGAATTAGGACGCTCTTATACTAAAACAGTCGTGAAGACCGAAGGTTATCTCATTTTAAAATGATTGCAGAATTTGTAGGACAACTGGAATGTTAGTTGGCTTTAGTTATCCCATAACTATTGTTGGCTGTTTTAATTGATTGATTTGACTAACATGCCAACTTTGCTTTATCTTTCCTTCATCTTTCTGAATTTAATCTATCAACTACCTATCAAACTTATTCTGCATATTAATTCTCTATGATGCTCCATGTCTTATGGAATACTTATAGTTGATGTTTATTTTAGACATCATTCGTTTCCTCAGTGATATGGGTGATGACATTATTTTTACTGTGGCATGTTATTTGTAGGCAAGAGAGGCAATTCTGCAAGGGTCTTCAGTGTACTCTCACGGAGTTGGTATTCTAAGTCACATCAGTTCACCAAAGATGACGCTGAGTTTTCTAGTCCTAGTGAACCATGCAGGCCTGGAGCTCATTCTGCCACACTTAAAAAATTATATGCTGCAGAGAAGAAACTTTTCAAGACAATAAAGGTAAGCCAATAACACAAACAATGTGCAGTCCGGGGTACTGGTTTTCTATCTGTCTTTAGTGCAGATATTAAGCAAAGTCATATATTTAATTAATCTGGCTCGTATCTGACTTTATAGACTGGAAATTAGAAAATTGCAAATTTGGCGTGCCCCATGTATTCGGGGGCTGTAATAAGAGGGACTATCATTTAATGCAAAAAGATTGATAGAACCGATTCAGAAATTGAAGAGAAAATAGGAATCTTTATTGAATTGAAAACTGAAACAAAAACAAACTCAGGTATTCGAGAGACCTGAACTCTCCACATCCAGATTTGATCTATCAATACCTTCTCTATTCCCGTAACTCCTATTTAAATAGCCTCTTGTAACAAACCAATAGAAAGTCGTAATCCTAATCTATCATAACAACAATTCCCTATATCTTCCTTTTTTTATTTAAATTCAAATAACAAAGCAGAAACAGAAACAATAATAGAAAATATAATTACAGCCAAGATTCAAATCCCTAACTAGTAGGCATCCCTTTGCCTCGCCTAACATAGAACTTACGGATAGGAGGTTCAAGGTTGTTGCCTAACAAAGATATTTAGGAAAAAAATAGATCAGGAACAGAACCTTCAAGACATAGCTCTAGGACTGTCTCAGTCTGTTTTGAAAACGGAAAGAGCGACAAGATTGAGAGGAAAACAAGTGAAAGGTCTTGAATAATGGATATTAATAACCCACTAGTCCCTAATATTTTGGTGCTTCACAAGTAGCTATTTTTCAAATGTGACAGCACTTTCCTATATTTTCCTAAATTCTTCAACACTTCCCCCTTGAGCTGAATCACAAAAAGCTTTTAGCTTCTACAACAAGCAATCTTTGTCCTGCTAGGTAGGTTGAGCTTCGTGAATCAATCAATGCCATTGGGCTTTACCAAAACAACAAAATTTCAGTAAAACCATTTAGAGAAAGGTTTTTTTGATGGTTTTATATGTCCTCAACTCCTCATAATGGTTTCTTTCGTCATAGTATAGTTCTGTTAATTAAACCAACTTTCATTTGAAACACTTCTTCTCTTTGGTGTCTCTAATGATCTTCTTCTCACATAACCAACAACCATTGGTGAGTTGCAGTCAACTTATCTTTGATAGGTGCCACTAAATTCTCTTGTATGTGCACTTATTCTCTTTTCTACACTTCTTTTTGCTCTTGATTGAACTTAACTATGTAACATTCACTATCATAGAGCATCACTGGTCTTATAGCTATGTGATAGAATTCTCCTTTGAGTTTGATTAAGTACTTTGCAATCACAACTTATGCCTAAAGCATTTCTTTACTTCATCCACTCAAAACATGAATTGTATGTAAGGCATCTCTATCTCTACAACCTCTCCGTCACTTTGTAGGATAGATCCAAGATACCTAAACTATACAATGTGGTATGATGTGATCCTCAAGTTTAACCTCGAAACTGCAAAGCATTGCCAATTTAGGTCTTATTGAACTTGCCTTCCATATACTCCTTCTCGATCTTTTTACTTTTAATTAGAATTAGTCATGCTGACAACAATTGATTGACAGACACAGCAATTGAAAGCTATATTTTTGCCTTTGTTTGATATACTTAAACTTCCATATATTGCACTTACTTTTAAATTTGATTTCAAAATTGTCTTGATCATTATATTTATTTCTTTTCTCATTGCTCAAATGTCATATAATGTAGGAGGAGGGAATTGCCAAATTGGAGTTTGAGAGGAAGTCCTCGTTATTGCAAAAACAAGAGGATGAAAACATTGACTCGGTCAAAACTGACAAAACTCGATCAAGTGTTGAGAAGTTGGAGTCTGATATAATAAGCCTACGGCAGTGCATCAGTGAAACAGCTACATCAATTTTAGAACTTATAGATGAGGAGCTTTTGCCCCAGCTGGTTGCATTAACTGCAGGGTATGTTTGTCAGTATTGGATGCATTAGACTTCAACTTAATTAGACTTCAACTTAATGATGTGTTAATATCAATCTAAGTTTTTGTATTGTCTTCATAAAGATATTCGAAGAAATATATCAAGAAATAGGTTGGCTTTTTGTCTCATTCACTTACATTCATAAAGATGCCACTGTACCATTTCAATCATGTTATGGATCTGTCATTGATTGTCCTCAGTGCAGTTGCTCATTTAGTGTGAATATTCAGGTGTTTGAGAGAAACCATGTAACTGGTTACATTTGCTACAAAAGCTTCATTAATAATGAGGAACGAGATTCCTCTTTGCCTAACATAAATAATTTAAAAAAAAAAACTAATTTATCATGTAATAATCAACAAATATAAGATTGATAATGACATTGAGAGAGGGGGGTTTCAAAAGAGTTGCTGGTTGAATTTACCTGATAAAGAACTAATTCTCTAATGTCATTTTCTCTTTCACTATGATGAAGGTCTTCTAAAGATATTATGAGTAATTTAAATGGCATATGGTGAACACTAGTGAACAGTGTAATAACTATATTCGAATCATGTCATGGGTTTTGCTTTAATCTCTTGATTGTTTTGTATGTAGGTTGGCACAAATGTGGAGGATAATGCATGAGTGCCATCAGGCCCAAGCGCTCATCTCCCAGCAGCTGAGTAACCTCAGTGATAACCATAACACAATTCTAAATTCTGAATATCATCACCAGGCTACAATTCAGTTTGAGACTGAGGCCTCTTATTGGTATAATAGCTTTTGCAAACTTGTAAAATCTCAGCGGGAGTACGTAAGGACCCTTTGTAGGTGGATTGAGCATACCAACTGCCTTAGGGAAGGTCAAGAAAGTGGCAATCACTCCTCCATTCATACCATTTGTAAACAGTGGGAGCTTAGGCTTGACGGATTACCTGACAAGGTACTTTCTGCCCAAAATTTGATGTCACTTTTTTTTTTTGCCAGTGTGCTTTGGTGATTTTTCTGAAGGGAAAAGTAGAAATTCTTTTAGCAGCACCGTTTTGCTGTTCTATTTCATGTCTTTCTTTTTAACACCTAGAAACCTCATACTGTTCTTTTGCAAAATTCAAAACTACTAAAACTGATTTTTTTTTTCTTCTGTACTGCCACCTCCATATTGTTCTGTTCTTGTTTTTCCACCCACTTTACACAGGCCTTGGCTCTGCGCTTCCAAGAGAATACAGTTGCGGCATAGCTCCAAGTTTTTATACTTTTCCCTGTTAGTCGTAGAGCAGAAACAAACCAAGCTCCCAAGCACTCGGTGCCTGTTCTTGGCTTCAGGCTAGTAAACTTGCAGGCAGATTCACTAATTCTTCTGTCTATGCAAGTTCATCCAAGTTTGTCAAAGTCCGAGTTTTTATGTGAGTTTACGTGATTAGGTAACTTAGGACTGCAAGCTTGAGTTAGCATGAGAATTTGACAATCATGCTTGGCTTGACTTATTTGGTACAGGGTATGATCTTGTTTGGCCTGTCTGAATTGTTAGAGACGGAAGCCATTCTTGGGCCTTCTCCAAACATCTTAAGCTCTTAGGCGACGTTAGTTCTTTTCATGGTTTCAAAGCCTTTAGTCCAATTGGTTGTAAGTCCAATCAATGTCACTGCTGTTAGGTTTGCCATATCATTGAGTCACCAGCATAACACTATCATTTGTCTTGAATCAACTATTTCAAAAGTTAGTGTTTATGATTTTGTTGAGATCCGACATAAGCCAGTTTTGTGGGGTTGAATTAGTCCCTTGACCCAAATTCTAAGATGGTATCAGAGCATATCCTAGATTTGTTATTGGGCCACTCGTGTTTGTCCATGCTCTAAATGTCTGTTCCTAAGCATGAGGGGTGTTGTTATTGGGCCGGGCAACCCATGTTTGTTCGCACTCCAGATGTTCAGTCTTGGGCATGAGAGGGTGTGTCGAGATCCCACATAAGCCAGTTTTGTAGGGTTGTATTAGGCCCTTAGCCCAAATTCTAAGAGAGTTAAAACACATTAATATTTTATGTGTAACATGTTTCCTCATTTAAGAGCTCTTTGGGTTTGAAGCATCGACTCATTTTATTTTGTGCGGAAATTTAACTTTCTATGCAAACTGAGTGTAACAAGGAATAAACAGAGGACCACATGGTCATACAAGCTCTAATACCATGTCATGAATCCACTGCCCCTAAATCTTAAGCTATTGGGTGAAAGCACATGAATGGTTTTATATTTAATAGTTACTTTGCCCAAAAACTTTACTTCAAAACATTAATTGCTTCCTTGCATTATGGTTGTGTTCAAATGTTGACTGAAAGGTTTAGTGATTTATTTGGAATAAGCACAAGGGCACTTCTTATTGCTGAAAGACACTTTTTTTTCTATATTTACAAATGTGCAAAGAAATTTATGAGTGGATTTTCTTTTAAATAGCAATTTTATAATTTTCTGGCACTTTGTTGTGGTCACAGGAGGTGTCTGATGCAATAAAAAGCCTTTTGTTATCCATCCATTCGATAATTGCGCAACAGGCCGAGGAAGACAACATTCTGAAAAGGTTGGAAAAACTTGAAAGGAAGCTGCAGAAGTGCTTGAACTCCCTCGCTGAGGTGCAGAAGAAAATTGAAATTGATGGAGATATAGATATTATGAGCCCTAGGCATCCATTATATCCTAAAAAGGCAGAAACAGAAGCCTTAAAGAAGCAAGTGGAAATTGTGAAAGCAAATTACTTGGATTCTGTTCAGTATAGTAGGGCCATGACCCTAGATAACCTCAGAACTAGACTTCCCCATCTCTTCCAGTCACTGATGGAATTTTCAAGTGCTTCAGCCCAAGCAATTGAGGATATCCATACCCCCCAGTCAAGCCAGTAGAATGCATGCAGTGGATCACAAAACTTATTCACTTTGTGGTGCTTCGGATGGTAGTCATCTTGTGCTTCATGCTGATATGAAGCACAAAAAACATACATGGTAATGTAAATTATTGTGTTTTTGAGGGGTCTGTATACTGAAAATTGTGTTGAGCCATTCTAATGACTTTTTGTATCCCTTCAACTCTCCATGGCACCACATCCTGCATTTTTTCAGTGGAGGACATTGAAGGATAATATTTATGTTGTAGAAAGGAAAAAAAAAATCTCAATAAGTGGAGGGCATATACTAGGATGTTTTGAAATGTAATGATTGTGTAAAAAGTAAATGAGGAACAAGGATGACATGCTTTTGGTTCTTATAAATTTTTTTATACATTTTAAGTTCTTGTATTTAACAAAAATAGTATGTTTAGTCTCTTACCAGGTTTATCAAGGACTAAAAGTACACAACGCCGACCATCAATGTCCATGAGGACAAAACTTCTTGTTTTCTTTTGGATAAGCTAAAGATTTTACTGAAAAAATAGCTAAAATGAGCACAAGTTAAACCCAAATTTAGCAACATGAGAGTACAAATATTTGTTGTGCATAAACCACCCAACTCCTACCTCCGAAACATAAATTTAGCGTACAAAGACATCACTATAGAGAAAGACATCTCAATTAAATTGGCACTCAGACCCTATCAATCATTTGGAACACACCAAAAAATTACACATAATTGAAGCAAGCTAATGTCAGACACTCCCAATCAACAGGAAAAAAATATATCAAAATAATACTGTACGAGTAAGGCCCTGTTCAAAATCATTCCCAGAATATTGTTGCACAGCATGACAGCACAACCAAAAAATGGAACCTTCAATGTAACCAGGGATCACACCTCACCCACACCATGAGGACAAAACTTGAGTTCAAATCATAAGTGATGCTGATATAGGCACCAGTTGCAGAACCTGTATTTATGACTACACCACTCTCATGTTTGTATATATTCTGTAAACTGATGGGTGTGACCCGTCATAGTCACAAGGATGTGCTTCTGCAGCATCACTAGTGAATCTAGGTCTCCCAATGGAATAACCATCAAGAGCAATAAGAACACTATCATCACCTAGCAACACATTATGATGCAGAAATTTGGGATTTTAATTGACTGGACAAGCAGTTGCATGAAAACTCTATCACTGATCGAAGACAACCAAATAGAAACAAATTTAAATTGTTCTATCTGATTAAAATGTCAAAAACACCATCGAGGAAGAGGTAAGGAGACACTAATTGAACACATACAAGTGCAACATAAAGTGCCACAATGAGATAAATCATCCAACTTCGGTTCAACTGTTCAAGTGTTACAAGGCAAGCTACAAGAATGACTTCAAATTCTTCTGCATAGTTTTTTTTTCCTGTTGCCTTATGTCTATAACTTCTAGTTCTATATATATTAATTAATGTCTTTAAAGAAAATTATAAGATGAGCTTTGTTACAAGTTCTCAATAGAATTAAATAAATGAAACATGACTACAAAAACAAAAAGAATGAAATGTCAAAAGAGCAAAATGTTCCTCATCTGGTTAAGTAAGAACAAAAGTGATTCTGGGAGAAAGTCGGGCTCCTTGGTGACTGCTCTATTGGAATTGACAACCGCTGGCTCACATTTATGTTATGATTGTGTCGCAATTGTGGTGTATTTGACCTTAAGTGAAGTTTCATGGGAAACCCAACGTGGCTTTAGGGATTCGGTAAATACACCTTGGATTTTGGCCATACATCCCACATTAAAAGGGTAAATTACTATTATACCTTCGTCGATTTGTTTGTTTGTTTTTTTGTTTCCATTTTCGTGTCTTTACTGGAAACTCAGTTTCCGAAATGTATTTTTACCGGAAATTGAAGTTTTCGGAATGCAAATTTGTAGCCGGAATACAAATTTGCATTCCGAAAACTCTAGTTTCTGGAAAAAATGCGATATCAAAATCTCAAGAAGCAAAACGTGATATTAAAATAGGATATTTTTAGAATTTCAAAATTAATATGGGGTGTATAACAAATTGTATGGGGTGTATTTACCAATTCCCGTGGCTTTAATAGTTTAGCGGTGGCCTTATTTGTTGCAGTGTGCTGTTTAAAGCCCAAACCTTGCACAGGAAAAGGGAACATTTTCCCCTGCAACAAAAAGACCGTGTTAGACAGATTAAGATGGATATGTCACTAAAATCCAATAATGGTGAATTGAAAATAAAAATAAATAATTTAACTTATTGATGTGAAAAAAGTTCACAGATTGAATGTCCAATAAATAAAAGTGAATAAATAAACATCAGGACCTAAAGTATAATTTCTTCAAACTTTAAGGGCTACATGACATTGTCTGTTTTAGTATTTTAGGTTGTGTATATTCTAAGGGTCACTTAGAGAACATCATCCACTTTACGTATTCTGAATTCAGACCCGCAAATCGAAATAAATAGACATTTGAATCCTTTTAGTCTATTTTTTAATATACTAAAATTAGATTATTATAATTAAAATAGGTTATATTTTTTCATGTGATTTGTTTGCTCAAACATAACAAAAGCAGCTACTGACAGAGACAGACATATTAAATGTAAATCTTCTTTTTAGTAATATAGTCTATAGTGTTTTTTGGTCCCTTTATGTGTCTAACTATTCGGTTATTCAATTGTATGATCTACTTTCCTAACTAGAAATTTTACTGTCTTCACATCATATGTCTAAAGTCTAAACTATCCTAGACGACATTCTATTATGTTTTCTACAATAGCCGTTACCTTAATTTACATTTTATTGTCTTCATTCTTAATCCTCTCATTTTTGTGTATCCACTCTTTTACTATAATATTCTCATCTCAAAACATTCTTTACATATTGACAATTGTTAACTGGACCAGTTAAATACAATTATATATATGATGTGCTCTCGTGAGTATCACACTTTTAAATCAACTAAAGAAACAAAAAAGTGCATCATTGTTTATTGTGAAAACACCATGAGATTGAGATGCAATAAACGATGATGTGATAAAAAGAAAAAGAGAGAGACATGAAGGTGTAAAATTAGTGTAAAAATTGGGTTATAATAAAATGTTGTTGCATATATAGAGAATATCATTAAAGCTTTTTTGGTAATTGCATGATACAATTAGGTGGCTTACCAAAGAGAAGTTCTCATTAGAACTTTCTATGTTCTCCACATCCAAAGAAGTAAGATCCTCTCCCTTGAATTCAAGACTATCTTCCTTGTGCAACACACGCCACCCACACTTCCTTATCTTGCGCCCTTCCACTTCGGTCAATGTTCTAGGAAAACAAAGTCCTGGTGTACACGTGTTGCTCCCTGCTTTCCCACTCAGCAGCATTATCCCGCTCAACACCAAATTGGTTCAAGACTCACTCCCGCTCAACACCATCTCAAACAAAGAAGAATGAAAGATTTTTATTAATTTATTTACTCAAAAGAAAAGAAACTGATTAACACATCAAAAAAGAAAGTCTGAAGCCTTGAGCCCTGTGTGTAGTGTGTTCAACCTGCATAATCAAAAGGATACTCTATACTCTACTCTATTAGGTACACTTCTTTCTCCTTCTTTCTTCTGTAGAACACATGAAACTCAAATTTTTCAAAACATCCTTCTCCTTCCTTCTCCCACAGAACACGTGACCGATTTTTGCTGCACTATATTAACAAAGGTTTGAAATTTCGCTGCATTCCTACTAAGTAGACACAAACCATAGACATTGAAACAAACAAGCAAAATTACCCACCCTAAACCACAGAACGTTGTTGCCATTTTCAGGTTCGTGGAAGAACCTTGAGGCTTTGGAATGAAATCAACACACTACAACAGCAAAACGACCTTGAGCCTTCAAAGGTACATAATTTGTTCTCCTTCATATTTTTTCTCTTCTACATTGCATTGGTTTCTCTATTTTCTTTTTTTACATTTTAACTTTTTTTCCTGAGGTATGTTAGAATCTTTGTAAGCCACTAGGATAAAATATAACACCATTACGCGCAACACCCTCACCTATTTGTAATCACTAATCAATATATAATATTTATGATAAGAATATGTAAATTAGAAAAAATTGATTACTGCAGAAAAAAAAATAGAAAAAATCCCTTTTAGAGAAAAGGGTAGCTCTCCAAGTAAGATAAAAAGTTTCTGATTAAAGTTCGTCTTGCTTGATTCATTCAGTGCACCCCTTATACAAGTCAATCACTTACACAAAAGGTGGAGCACTAGCCACCTTTCCATACGAAAATCTGAAAAGCAATGTTTGATTCTATCTATTTTGATCACTTTATGTGAATGAGTTCCTACATAGCTTTTGAGAGTGTTTCTAACCTTTCCGTAAAGCTTATGTCCTTTTCCTATGTTGTATGTTTTCTGTTGTATGTGACAATAAAATGTGTTTTTATTAGGATATTTAAGCTTATATGAGGATGGCACGTAAGGTAAGCTCAATCCAAGAAATTAACGATACAAAAGAGAATTAGAATCTCAAATTTGTGGTGTGTTCAAAAATCTAAAAAACCTACTGGGCTCATACAAATGATTCTGATGGATGCAAAGGGAGTAGTGTTTTGTTTATTTATTTATGTTTTACGGTTTTGCAACTTTTGATTGTTCAATTTAATGACTTGCTTGGTTTGATCTTTTTGGATTGTTCATTAATCACCTAGGGTGATAAAATAGAAGCTATCGGTTACTGTTCTAGGAAAACAAAGTCCTGGTGTACACGTGTTGTAACGTCAGTAATTTTAGGTTTCTGACTTTATTACATTTTAATATGTAGATATGTGATTCATGTGAATTAAATATATTTTAGGAAGATTAAGTTGGTAGATGAAGTTTTCCTGATATTAGAAAACAGTAGTTTAAGTCGGACGTTGAGATCTAGACAGAGTTCTATTTACCGTAAATAGACGGAATGGTAACATTGTGAAGTAGAAACCCTAGATTGAGGTTAAGAATAAGATTTGAAGGTACAAATAGTGATTTTACAATATTTGAGGATTTTAGAATTTTATTCAGGAATTTTCTGAGAAGCGGATAAAGATGTTACCGTTTTGGTCCCTGTAGTTTGACTAGGTTGAACTGTGAGTTGGTTTGGAGACCAGAACCAGTTAAAAAATATTTTTGGAGGTTCCAAATGATGTTTTATATTATTTTAGAAATTATTTTGGAAATTTTTAGAAAAGCAGACAAAGAATTGCGATTTTGGTCCCTGTAGACTGAGAACAGGGTAAGTGGGAGAACAAGTGAATGTCAGAAGCTTGGAAAATGATCCAAAATCAATCAAAAGAGTGACCAATGATGTTTTTATAATATATATAATTTTTAGAAATTTTCTGAGAAAGTTCATTTTTACCCTAATTTACGGGTTACGGTAAAAATCAAAAATTACTGTAATGCTTCTAAACTTGATTTTTATGAACTAAGACTTTTGTGGCACCTTATTTTCATGGCCTAGGACTTATTTTAAGGTTCATGAGAGTTTTTACTTCAATAGATAATTTTTGGACAATTTTTACTATAAAACTCAAAAGTTACCACACTTAATTACCTTGGAGACTTACCTTTTTCCATGGTTAAGGTGAAAAAATGTTTTAACCCAGCCTTCGACCAGATGCAGCGCCCCTGGTCTGTTTGAGGAAGAGTGTGGAAAACTAAAAATATCTTTGACTCATTGTTCTTGGCCAATTAGATTAATCCAAGTAGTGATTAATTAGCTTATGACTCATCTAGTGTAATAATAACTTAAAAAAAAATCTGAAACAAGAGAAGAGGAGAGGGAGGTCGAGCAAGGAGAGGAGAGGAAGAGAGCTCTTGTTCCATTTTTCTCATTTCACTCACACACCATAGCCATTTTCTCAAGCTTTTCTTTCCAAATTTTCATCCAAGATAATCAAGTTTTGCAAGGTTTGCTCTTGATTTTGGGATCTTCAAGCTATCAAGTTATTTGGTAAGGATTCCATAGGTTAGGTTTTTATTGTTTTCTTCATGGTTATTGAGCTTAGAGTAGAGTTTGGTTCATCTTAAGTTCATCTTTCAAGTGCTAAAGATTATCCATGGATGAGGAAATTTAATTGGTATTTGGATTGTGTTGTGTTTGATTTGGAAGGAGCCAATCAAGAAGGAGAAAGAGAAGGAAGAAGAAGGGTTGAAGTTAGGGCTTGTCATACCTAAGCTAAAGGAAGGAGGCAAGGGAAAATTTTCTTATACAAGGTTTTTAAAGCTTGGTTGACATATGAGTGCTATGTTTGTGGTGGTTGGTTTAGGATGATTTTAATTTAACCTAGAGTGCATGTTGATTATCAAGCTATGTGCTCTTTTGTTCCTATGGTGATGGATGATCCAAGAGTGGTATTATGCTTAATATGAACTCTTGTGAGTGGCTTGATCATGAAAGCTTTGCTTGATGATGGTTTTGGATTATTTGCCCTTGGTGGGAATAAGATTAGGTTATCTTTGATGTGAATTGCTCTTGGTTGAAAGAATAGTTGAGTTGTGTGAAATGATCTTGCTCTATGTTATATGTATGATGGCCTTGCTCTTGTTTGATTTGAATTGATTGAGTGTGGGATTGAGACTATGTTCTCAAGCTTGGCATGATGAACTTGATCTTGGTGTGATGGGATAATATGCTTGGAATGTAATGATCTTGCTTTATGCCTTGATAAGGTTGGATTCATGGCTTGATGTGGAATGGTTGTGCTTTGAGATTGATCTAAAGATTGTAAATTTTGCTTATTTTTATTCATTTGGTCATAACCATGTAAAGAAAAGATTGATTTTGGTTAAGCTTTGAAAAATCGAGTTCCTGTCATGCCCTGGGTGTGATTATTTCTGAAGTTGTGGAAAACTGGAAAACAGGGGACAGAACTGTCTGCACCGCGGGTGTGAAAATCCTGGCGCCTGTGAACAGTTCTGGTTCCTGAATTATAAACAGCCCAGGATTTTGCGAAAATTGTCTTTTTTCCAGCTTTTTAAACCAAATATGTTTAAGAGAAAAATGTCATTTTTGAGTCTAAAGATTGGTAAGTATTTTAGTTAATTTATTTTAGAACTTAAACATTTGATTTGGAAAATGTATTTAGTTAAAAGATAAAGTTTAATTAGAAGGTGTTAATTGAAAAGAAAGAAGTATGTTGATTGGGAATAATCACAAAAAGATGAGAATACTATAAGAGGTGAGAATATCATAGCCAAGAGGAGGTTATGTGTAATGCCAAAAGAGATGAGTATTACATAACCAAGAGAGAAGGTTATGTGTGATTGTTACAAGAGGTAACATAAAGAAGAGATGAGTAATGTTACAAATGGTAACATAGTGATGTGTATGAGATAATTACAAGAGAAATCAAAGTGAATTGATTGTGCTTGAGCTTGTGATGATTATTTTGAATGCTTAATGTGATGTGTCATTTTGCATAAAGAGAAAGAGATTTTCTTGGCTTTGCCAAGTGGTCATACCTAGAGAGGGTTGTGACGTGAGCTACAACCCAGAGAGGGGTTGGAAATAGGGTACGGTTGGGCTACAATTGCCTACTAGGATTATCCAGGTTTCGAAAAGTCTCAATGGCCGCGTGGTGACTCCCAGCGAGCCGAGATCGAGTAGAGCACCCGGCTTGGATAAATTTGACTGACTGGCCTATTTGTGATATGGTGTTATTGAGTGTATTAAATAATTGTCTTGGACTTTACTGTTTGTTTAGCCTTCAACAATTATGACTTAAACATGGCTTTCCTGAATACTGTCTTGGACTTTACTAGGGGTTTAGCCTTGAACAGTATGTTAAGGATTGACTGTGGCCTATCGCTCAAATGGTGTTGAGAAAGGGAAAAGTCTCCTTGGAGCATTACACCGGTGTTGAGAGGGAAATAGAAGTGTCATGCATTTTATATATATCTGTGTGATGATATATTGCTTGATGCTGAGTTATGTGCTGTAACTGTGATGATTTTCCTTGTGTATATGTGAATGTCTCATTAGAAGAGAGATAATATACTTTTGTGCTGAGAAAAGGTAAATGGTACTGTAATGTTTAATGTAGGTTATGTTTGATAAGTCTGATTTACTTTATTCTTATCTGTTGTCACTATGCTTTATAATCTGTGTATGAGGATTTTTCACCCTTGCCTATATGTTTTGTGCTCTTTGGAATATGATCCATATAGATGTACCACCAGTCAAGTGAATTGACCAGGACAGAGGAATGAGGAAGACTACCGTCTGGAGTGGCTTTGGCTAGATAATCTTTTGGGGGTGATCGGAGACTCGACTGGCTTAGGCTCATTTGGGGTAGACTGTTATTATTATCCTTGCCGGATGGCTGTACTATTTTATATGGCATTACTAGCTATCCAGTTTGATGTACTTGTAAAACTTTGGACCAGTATATATATATGATGTATATTATTCATTCAGATGTTGTTTATCTCGTTTTTTTTAGTAATACGTTACGACATAAATAAGTTTCGAAATCTAAACAACGTAAGTGAGAGTTTCATGTGAAATAATAATTTTCAGGAGTTAAAAGAAAAAAAAATTATACTCATTTTCGAAATAGACTTGAAATAATTAAAAGATAATTTTCTTTTAAAAATAAAGATTAATATTATTTTTCGATAAAAAAGGTTACTTATGTTGTAATATCCTTTTATGAGAAAGGGTGTTGCACGTGTCGCTCCCTACTTTCCCACTCAACTGCATTTTCCCGCTCAACACCGAATTCCTGGTTTCCCACTCAGCTGCATTTTCCTGCTCAGCACCAAATTTTTTCAAGACTCTCCCGCTCAACACCATCTCAAACCTAGAAGAATGAAAGATTTTTATTAATTTATTTACTGAAAAGAAAAAAACTAATTGATTTAACACATAAAAAAGGAAAAGTTTGAAGACTTGAGCCTTGTATGTAGTGTGTTGGACTGGTAGAATCAAAATGATACTCTATACTCTATTAGGTACACTTCTTTATCCTTCTTTCTTCCGTAGAACACATGAAACTCAAACTTTCCAAAACTTTCTTCTCCTTCCTTCTCCCGTAGAACACATGACCGATTTTTGCTGCACTATATGAACAAAGATTTGAGATATCGCTGCACTATCTGATAAGCAATGTTTTATTATATCTATTTTGATCACTTTATGTGAATGAATTCCTACATAGCTTTTGAGAGTGTTTCTAACCTTTCTGTAAAGCTTTTGAGCTTTTCTTATGTTGTATGTTTTCTGTTGTATGTGACAATAAAATGTGTTTTTATTAGGGTATTTAATCTTATATAAGGATGGTGTTGGAACCAAATCATTTAAAAGCATTTTTCAATGCTTCAATCCCCAAGTGGTTTTGATTATAACAATAATTATTAAGGTTTTTACAAAGTTTGTTAACATGCTCTTGTAGATACAACAAAGCTAAGTCCATCGTCCAGTGTGACCTTGGTACTTATAAGTACAGTCAAAAGAGCTGACCGTCCAATGGGCTTTGATACTTGACCATGGGAAAGTATCGTCAAATGGACTCTGGATGCTATACGTCCAATGATCAGAATGTCATATGTCCAATGATCAGGAAAGCTTTGCGTCCAAGTAAGCTATGAGTCCATATGGTAAGCAAAGCTATGCGTCTATATGGTAAGCGAACTGAAAGTCCATTCTGTTCCACAAGATGCGTCCAACACGCGAGCGTCTATAATATGCTATTTATTGCTCTTGCATTTAATATGAGACATATTTAATGAGCAAATGATTTGAAATTAATAGCTGTATACAATGTTTTTCCTGTGCATAAATGTCAACATTTTTTAAGTAGCATCTAATGAAAAGCATAAAGCAATGTGAAAAGTATACTTAAGAGAGAGAATGTACTCTGAACATTTCTGTATCTCTCTGAACACACATTTTCTCTTATACAGTGTATTCTCTCTGTCTCAATAAAATATTACTATTAACCACTGTGCAATTGAGACTTTGAGTACAGGTTGCTTCTGACATAGGAGAAAGAACTGCACAGAAACACGCTGAAGAAGCACTCCTACAGAGCAACGGGAAAATAGCATTTAATGCTATTTGGAAAGGGCTATATTTACGAAGGCTGAAGCTGAGCATATTCAAGATCAAAAGTCTGAAGCTTCATTCAAAGCTTATATACACCGTGAACAACTACGTGAAAGAAAGAGCAAAAACCCTGTGCAAATTTGTTTCATACTCTATAATCTTAGAAAGTCTTGTATAGTTCTTTCTTCTTGTAAAAGAGAGTTTGCTTAATTCTTGAAGTGCTTTAGAGTCTATATTCTCACTTGTGTGAGTTAACAACACTTATATCTAAAACACTCTTCTGAGTTGTTTGAGCCTGTAGAGGCTTGTTTAGAAAAGAATACTTGGAATTAGCCTAAAGAGGATGTGTGCAAAGAATACTTGAGTTTGAGTCTGGAGAGGCTTGTCTGTAAAACAATACTTGGGTTGAGTCTGGAGAGGCTAGGTGTGCAAATAATACTTCTTGTAAGGCCTAAAGAGGCTGTTGAAGAATACTTGTAATTCTATCTGGATTGATTGTGATATCTCTCTAGTTTGGGAGGACTAGACGTAGCTCTTAGGAAAGGGTGAACTAGGATAAACACTTGTGTAATTTCTCTATCCCTTAACTCTTTTACTTTCAGATTATATATTAACTGTGGGGATTGAATTGAAATTATTTTTAACAAACCTTTCAAACGTTTTAAACACTCTGAAACTTGTTTTAAACCAAGTGGACGATTCTGCGTCCAACTTAACTATGTGTCCAATATACGGTGTGCGTCCAATCTTTCCTAAGCTGTGTCCAACGATTTGCGAAAAGTTTTAAAAGCTAAGAAACACAATTCAACCCCCCTTCTTTTGTTTCACTTTGTTACCTACAGTTGGCATCAGAGCTCAGTCTCTAGGGGTTGAGCACCTAACAGTGCAGAGAAGCAAAGATCCATGGAGAACGAGGGACAAGCTGTGAACAGGCCACCACTGTTCAATGGAGATAAATATGATTATTGGAAGCAAAGAATGATCACATTCTTTGATGCACAGAATATCAACAAGTGGGATGTCGTTGAAAGTGGTTACATTGCTCTAGTAGGTGCAGCAGGGCAACTATTGCCTAGAGTGCAGTGGACACCTGATTAGAGAACAAGATTCCAGCTGAACTCAAAGGCTAGACACTATTTGATGTGTGCCATTACAAAGTTAGAATATGACAAGGTGCACAGTTGCACCACAACCAAAGAGATATGGGACACTCTAGCTTTGGCTCATGAAGGATCATCTCAGGTCCGTGAATCCAAAATCAGCATACTAGTTCATCAATATGAAATGTTTAAAATGGAGGATCACGAGACTATTGATCAGATGTTTGGGAGATTCCAAACAATCATAAACAACCTGAGGTCTCTGGGAAAAATCTACACAACCCAGGATCACATCAGCAAAATCCTAAGGAGTCTGCCAAGACAATGGAGACCTAAGGTAACTGCTATACAAGAAGCAAGGGATCTTTTACTCATGCTATGGAGGAACTTCTTGGTTTGCTCAAAGTGCATGAGCTCGAGCTCAAAGAAGAGGGAATAGAAAAAAGGGCAAAATCCATTGCTCTTAAAGCTAAAAAAGAGAGCACCTCAAAAGCACTCAAGGCCCATGACTCAGATGAAGAGTCATGTAGCTCAAAAGGAGAAAAAGGCTCAGATGATTAACTTTCCTTCATCTCCAAGAAAATAAAGTCCATGTGGAAAAAGAAAGGTGGCTTTAGAAGAAAGCAATTCAACAGAATATTTCCACAGAAGGAAGCTGAGCAAAAGGAGAAAAGTCCAGTAGTGTGCTATGGCTGCTAGAAACCAGACCACTACATGGCAGATTGTCTTGAGGCTGAGAAGACAAAGAAAAAGTTCTTCAAGAAGAAGAAGGGTCTTATGGCAACCTGGGAGGATCTCGATGATTCTTCTGATTATGAGGACGAGGAGGATAAAGAAGAAGCAAATCTTTGCCTGATGGCAAGCCTGCCCTCAACAGACAGTGAGGATGAAGAAGAGGTACTCTTTTATCCTGAACTGAAAAATAATTTTAATGATCTTCTTAGAGAATCATCCATTCTATCTGATGAGTATAGGTCTTTGAAGAAAAAGTTTTACCCATATCCAAAGATTTTGAAAAACTTACTTTAGAAAACAAAGTACTCAGATTAGAGAATGAAGAGTTGAAACTTCAATTCAGTCAACTCAAAGATGAATCTCAGAAAGATTCTGACTCCAATACCTCTTGTGAAGTACAAGTACTTCAACAAGAAGTAAATGAACTCACTGGACGATTGTCCAGATTTGTCAAAACCTCTGAGAAATTTGATCAAATTTTAAAAATTTAAAGAAAACCTTCTGACAAAAGTGGGTTGGGTTATGTTCCTAAGGAAAAAGAAAAACCAAAACCAAAGTTTTCTAAGAGTCCTTCCAAGTTTAATTTATACTGTGATCAATGTGGAAAGGCTGGACATGTCACCTCGACATGCGTCCACAAGAAAAGAAACATGCTTGGACACAGACCAAGGCCTAACAAGAAAGGACCCAAGTCAATTTGGGTACCTAAAAATATGATAATTCCTGTTGCAGATATGCTTGATGGCGGGAAAGCAACTCCAGTCATGGTACCTGGACAGTGGCTGCTCACGACACATGACAGTAGAAGGGTCTATGTTCCAAGACCTAAAGCCTAGGACAAAGGGTTGGATCACCTTTGGAGGAGACCTGAAAGACAGAATAGTTGGGATTGGTAAAATTGGTAAGCATCATTTTCCCTCTATTGAGAATGTCTTGTTGGTTAAAGGACTCAAACATAATCTGCTTAGCATAAGTCAATTGTGTGACAGTGGATTTGATGTTTCCTTTAACAAGGATAAATATATAGTCAGAAACCCTAACAAGTCCATACTTTTTCAAGCAATGAGGCAGGACAATGTTTATAAAATTGATTTTGAAAATTTGTCCAAACAAAATGTCTCATGTTTCATATCCTTAAAGGATGAACAATGGATATGGCACAAGAGACTTGATCATGCAAGCTTGAGAACCATCTCAAAGCTAAATAAGCATAACCTCGTCAGAGGACTACCAAATCTTGTATACAAATCTGAAGTTCTGTGTGAAGCATGTCAGAAAGGGAAACAAGTAAAAAATTCTTTTAACTCCAAAAATATTGATTCCACTTCTAGACCTTTGGAACTTTTACACATGGATTTGTTTGGACCCACACAAACTACATCTTTGAATGGAAAGAAATATGGACTAGTTATAGTTGATGACTATACTAGATGGACATGGGTCAAATTCCTTGCACAAGAGGATGAGTATCTCAAAGTCTTCACTATATTCTGTAAGAGAGTCCAAAATGAGAAAGGAGTTTGCATTAACTCTATTAGAAGTGATCATGGAGGTGAGTTTGAAAATGCAAACTTTCAAAGATTCTGTGAAGAGAATGGAATCCTTCACAATTTCTCTGCACCAAGAACACCTCAACAAAATGGTGTGGTGTAGAGAAAGAATCGATCTTTACAAGAGATGGCTAGGTCCATGCTCAATGATCACTCAACCTCTAAGAGGTTTTGGGCTGAAGCTGTAAATACTGCTTGTTATTTACAAAACAGAATATATGTGAGGCCTTTATTGAAAAAGACTCTATATGAATTGTGGAAAGGAAGAAAACCCAACATATCTTATTTTCATCCTTTTGGATGTGAATGCTTCATTCTCAACACTAAGGATCAACTTGGTAAATTTGATTTTAAAGTTGATAATGGAATTTTTCTGGGTTACTCTGAAACTTCCAAGGCTTACAGAGTTTATAACTCAAAAACCTTGACTGTTGAATAGTCAATTCATATAAAATTCAATGACAAAAAACCTAACAAAGAATTGTCAGAGCTAAGTGATTTTTTTGCAGATTTGAGAATACAAGAAGAAGGTGAAGGAGCATCACCTAAGAATGAAGAAAATGGATCAGACACAGTATGCTGATGCGTCCAATCCAGAAAGAAGAAGAAGATGGCACTTCAAGACTTATCATCATGAGGATCAAATCATTGGAAATGCTGATGATAAAGTCAGAACAAGGTCCACATTCAGAGAATAAACTGATGTTGCATTCATCTCTGAGATAGAGCCAAAGAACATTGATGAAGCCCTATTGGATGAATGATGGATTTTAGCTATGCAAGAAGAGCTGAATCAATTCAAACGCAATGACGTTTGGACGCTGGTTGCCCCACCTGAAGATAAGTCCGTTATTGGAACCAAATGGGTATTCAGAAACAAACTGGACAAAGAAGCTAAATTATGAGAAACAAGGCAAAGTTATGAGTCCAATGATCAGAATGTCATACGTCCAATGATCAGGAAAGCTTTGTGTCCAAGTAAGGTATGAGTCCATATGGTAAGCAAAGCTATGCGTCTATATGGTAAGCAAACAGAAAGTCCACTATGTTCCGCAAGATGCGTCCAACACGCGAGCGTCTATAATATGCTATTTATTGCTCTTGCATTTAATATGAGACATATTTAATGAGCAAATGATTTGAAATTAATAGCTGTATACAATTTTTTCGTGTGCATAAATGTCAACGTTTTTTAAGTTGCATTTAATGAAAAACATAAAGCACTGTGAAAAGTGTACTTAAGAGAGAGAATGTACTCTGAACATTTATGTATCTCTCTGAACACACTTTTTCTCTTATACAGTGTATTCTCTCTGTCTTAGTACAATATTACTATTAACCACTGTGTAATTGAGACTTTGAGTACAAGTTACTTCTGACATAGGAGAAAGAACTGCACAAAAACACGCTAAAGAAGCACTCCTACAGAGCAACGGGAAAATAGCATTTAATGCTATTTGGAAACAGCTATATTTATGAAGACTGAAGCTGAGCATATTCAAGATCAAAAGTCTGAAGCTTCACTCCAAGCCTATATATATATATACCGTGAACAAGAAGAAGTATGCAAGAGACTGAACTACGTGAAAGAAAGTGCAAAAACACTGTGCAAATTTGTTTCATAATCTATAATCTTTGAAAGTCTTGTATAGTTCTTTATTCTTGTAAAAGAGAGTTTGCTTAACTCTCGAAGTGCTTTAGAGTCTATATTCTCACTTGTGTGAGTTAACAGCACTTATATCTAATATACTCTTCTGAGTTGTTTGAGCCTGGAGAGGCTTGTTTAGAAAAGAATACTTGGGATTTACCTGAAGAGGCTGTGTGCAAAGAATACTTGAGTTTGGGCCTGGAGAGGCTTGTCTGTAAAACAATACTTGGGTTGAGCCTAGAGAGGCTAGGTGTGCAAATAATACTTATTGTAAGGCCTGAAGAGGCTGTTGATGAATACTTGTAATTCTATCTGGATTGATAGTGAAATCTCTCTAGTTTGGGAGGACTGGACGTAGCTCTTAGGAAATGGTGAACCAGGATAAACACTTGTGTATTTTCTCTATCCGTTAACTCCTTTACATTCAGTTTATGCACTAACTGTGGGGATTGAATTGAAATTATTTTTAACAAACTAGTCAAACGTTTTAAACGCACTGAAACCTATTTTTAACTAAGTGGACGATTCTGCGTCCATCTTTCCTATGCGTCCAATACACGTCTATGCTGTTCGTCCAACCTTTTATAAGCAGCTTCCAAAGATTTACGAAAAGTTTTAAAAGCTAAGAAATACAATTCAATCCACTTCTTGTGTTTCACTTTGTTACCTACAGATGGCACGTAAGGTAAGCTCAATCCAAGAAATTAACAATACAAAAGCGACTTGGAAGATTGCAACTAGAATCTCAAATTTGTGGTGTGTTCAAAAATTGGAAAAACATACTAGGCTCATACAAATGATTCTGACAGATGCAAAGGAAGTTGTGTTATGTTTATTTATTTATGTTTTACGGTTATGCAACTTTTGATTGTTCAATTTAATGACTTGCTTGGTTTGATCTTTTTGGATTGTTCATTAATCACCTAGGGTGATAAGATAGAAGCTATCGGTTACTGTTCTAGGAAAACAAAGTCCTGGTGTACACGTGTCGCTCCCTGCTTTCCCACTCAGCTGCATTTTCCCGCTCAACACCAAATTCTTGCTTTCCCACTCAGCTGCATTTTCCAGCTCAACACTAAATTGTTTCAAGACTCACTCCCGCTCAACACCATCTCAAACAAAGAAGAATGAAAGATTTTTATTAATTTATTTACTCAAAAGAAAAGAAATTGATTGATTTAACACATCAAAAAAGAAAGTCTGAAGCCTTGAGCCCTTTGTGTAGTGTGTTGGACCGACATAATCAAAATAATACTCTATACTCTATTAGGTACACTTCTTTCTCCTTCTTTCTTCCGTAGAACACATGAAACTCAAACTTTTCAAAACATCCTTCTCCTTCCTTCTCCCGTTGAACACATGACCGATTTTTGCTGCACTATATGAACAAAGGTTTGAAATTTCGCTGCATTCCTACTAAATGGAGACAATTCATAGCCATTGAAACCAACAAGCAAAGTTACCCACCCTAAACCCCTGAACGTTGTTGCCGTTTTTAGGTTCGTGGAAGAACCTGGAGGCTTTGCAATGAAATCAACACTCTACAACAGCTAAAAGACCTTGAGGCTTCAAAGGTACAGAATTTGGTCTCCTTCATATTTTTTCTCTTCTACATTCCATTGGTTTCTCTGTTTTCTTTTTTTACATTTTAACTTTTTTTCCTGAGTATGTTAGAATCTTTGTAAGCCACTATGATAAAATATAGGCTTAAATATGTTTTTGGTCCGTATAATATAGGGGTGTTTTGCTTTTAGTCCCTATAAAAAAAGTCAAATGTTTTTAGTCCCTGTAATATTTTTTTTTGCTTTTAGTCATTTAAGTCGGTTGACCACTGATGTGTCACATGTTGAGCTCAGTCAGCACGACTACGTGGCCAAAAACATTACCACGTAAGATGCCACGTCAGCCATCTCTTTCTCTCTCCTCTCTCCTCTCCTTCTCTCTCTCTCTCTCTCTCTCCTCCTTCCCCCACCTCCACCCCCTCCTCCCTTCTCCTTCCCCACCTTCTGTAACACTCTTTCTCCAAAAAGAATATTACAACATAGTTACCATGAATTTCGAAATACTTAAAAAATAATTAGATGTAAATTGAATATTCCTTCTCTGAGAATGCGGGTAAAATTTTTGCCTTTTCTAAAAGATGAGAAAGATGGGGAGTGTGTCTCTTTGATTCTTTTCGAAGAATTTTAAATGCGGAAGTGTAAATCAACAGTTTTGTGAAAGCAACCTCATCTAATATATGAAATCATCAGAGTTTACAAAAAGAACTCAATATCTTTAAAATACTCTAAATATGTTTGTACAGTAACCACCAAAACTTCTCAGAATCTCTATGAATCCATGCAGCAACCTCCTTCTGATCCTCTCTAAAGACTTAGCCCACTCCTTGGAAAAACATCTACTCAACCACATATGAACAAAACATGGAAAGTAGGTATGGGTGAAAATCTTAATCTTTGAAACACACAACAGATATAATGCACACAGCAAATAAAATTCATACGACAATTATTACGCACAAATACTGTTATACTCATCCTCAAAATAAACAAAAAAATGCCAAAATCCTCGCCTGTACCGTAATGGCAAAAAACACACAAAACATTGCCGGTACAGTAATGCCAATCCTCGCCTATACCGTAATGGCAAAAACAACACAAAACATCGTCGGTACAGTAATGTCAATCCTCGCCTATACCATAATGGCCAAACACACAAAATATCGCCGGTACAGTAATACAAATATCGCCGGTTTAATAACCGTATCTTATTTCTCACATAAACATATCTTCACCCATTTCAATCTAAACACAGAATCACAATTCTCAGATAAAACTCAAAGTCACATATCTCAATCAAACACAAAATCACAATGCTCAGATAACACCAAAATCATATAAGAACAAAATCACACACTTCTCAATTTAAAATACGAAATCCCTTAACTCAGATATATCATAGAATCTCAGGTAAAATACCATACTCCAAAATACTCTTATCCCACCAATACAGAAAATAACTCTTGACACTTTACTCTTTTTGGCTTTACTCATTTATTTTAAGAGTAACCACATTGCGACAGAACCGAACTGAGGTGATTACCCAAAAGTGAATCGGTATAAAATAAGAGTGATGAAGGAAGTAACAGAAGATCAAAATGGGGCAGAGCCACCAGGATTTGATCAAGAGAGAAGAGATTAACGATAATTAAACTCAGGTTCATTTTTAATCGGTAAGTAACCTTTTTCTTGTTTTTGGGAAAATTGCTACGGAATAGCTACACGGCGGCAGAGCCAGCTGCGGTAACCAACCATAACTGGAATAATATTACTAAAAATTATAACTTAAACTCATTCTCTTTGAAAAAGCTCTTTGGAAGCTGATCAAGTAATCTTCGCCACGTGTATACGAACTCCCTAGGATAGAGAAAATAGCGCATCGATATGGTTCCTAGGAAAGATTAGGTGAGTTTTAAGGCCCCTTCAATGACCTTTGTCTTTCCTAGACAGATCCATACAAATGAACTACTTTCACCCAACCATCAGTTTGTTTATAAACAGTAAAAATCACAAGTTTTTATGTATAACAGGACTCCAAACTAGGAATTTCTACCAAATAACATAACAGTGTTCACCAAGAACCCATTACTATTAAATTATTTTACCCAGTCAGCCTGTATATATATATATTCGAAAATAGAACATGGAAATGGAAGAAAACACTGGTTTAGCAACTTTAGCGTATTTAATCACTTGCTCACGTACTAATGTCTAATAGAGATACGGCCCCTGAGCCCGACGTGACAGTACACCAAAGATGTACTCTTCTGCCTGACCAACCACAGTATTCCCTATTAGCCAAAAGAACTCCAGAGGTTCAATTTTATAATTTCTTAGATTTGTTGATCACGGAGGCATAGCCCACTGGGTGATCAAACCTTTATAATTAAAATTTCGCCAGCGTAACGGTACAATTATTAAACTTTATAATTAAATTGGGCATTATAACTTTACTTTTGATAAAATCAAATTTTTAAACAAAAATAGGACATAGTAGCAATTTAAACAAATATAAAACAATTTATTTAAAACTATAAACACTCAACACACAAATACTCATCAAAACAAAGATCAAACCAACTTGAAAAGAATTTCCCCATACCTTAGCCTCAAGAACAATGAAGAACAAGCTAAGAACACAAGAAGACAAACACAAAAACTTGATTAGTAAAACAAAGAAAACTCAAGGAAAACAAAGGATAGAAAAGAGAATTTTGGAGTGATTTCTTCAAGCGAGGGATGACGAAATTTGAAGAGCGCCCCCTCCCTATTTATAGGGGAGGGGTTCGGCCAGATCAAGAGGGAAGAGGAGGAAGATATTTTGATTTTTCAATTTTGGAAAAATAATTAAAACCCTAATTATTAAAATATCTAAAAATATCTAACAAAATATCTTGGCTCCTAGAACACTTGAGAAGCTTCATTGTAGCACCCTTTCTCCAAAAATGATATTACACCATAGTAACCAAAAGTTTAGGGAAGCTTAGAAAATATTTTGATAAAAGTTGATAATCCTTCTCTGAAAATGCGGGTAAAATTTTTTCGTTTTACTAAAGAAGATGAGAAGGATGGAGAATATGTTTCCCTAAATCTTTTCGAAATAGTTTTGAATACAGAAATAGAAACAATATCTTTTGTGAGCATAAACTCAACTCATATTTATATAAAGAACTTGTTCCAGTACAAGTATAATTTCAAATAGACAGTACATCTGAGCCAAATTAATCTCTTGACCTCTACCCCAATCTAAAATAGTAAATACCAATGGTCTATTTTCAAAATTGATTTTGAGCTCTCACTGATCAATATAAATCCATTTCGGTTTAAAAACGCTTACTTTACGTACTAAATGGAGTTTCGAAAAAGTAACTTTTGATCTGTCTTTCAGAAAATTTCGAAAGAATTTCCATAAATCTGAAAAAAAAGAAAAATATGTTTTGGCTATTCAAAATCTTTATCTGACTTCAACTTGAGTTCTGAATCAGTCTATCAGCTCAAGTGGTTTACTATTTGGACAAAAACAGAACTTTTAAATCATTTTACTTCTAAAAATTCTAGAAAATTTTTAGAAAATCTAAAATATTAGAAAAACCAACTTTTGTGAAGGAAGTTTATTTATTGAAGTCATTTACTGTTTTTAAGCTATTTAAAACTTCTTCCGTCAGTTAGACGTACTGCTTTATGTAAAAAGACCAGTTATCGATTGTAAAACTACCGTTTCAGAAATATTCCGGAATACGTGTATTTTATTCCTAATTTTAAGCTAAAAATAAATCACAAAACATTTATGGCACAAGAATTCATATAAGACAGAAAAAGTACGGTTTAGAACAAGAAACGGACGTTGGATCTAAACTTGACGGAAGCTGCGAATTGATCGTTTTCAGAAGTAATCTTAAACTTGCATATTTAAATCCTATTTTTAAACTAAAAATGAATCACAAAACATTTATATTGCTCAAATTCATATAAGACAGAGAATAGATGGAAAAACAAAAGTCTATATAGGACTTTAACTGTCTTACTGTTTTAACTATAATACCAAACAACTTATGATTTCTATACTATCTAAAGTATACTAGATCTTATAATCTATATCTTAACTATTTCTCCAATTCTGGTATTTATCCATTTCTTAACTAACAGAGTACAGAGTTTCTCTTAAAGGGACTAAAACTGAAATTCCCGTATACTGTTTTCTAAAATTCCAAACTTAGTTTCTAAAACCTTCATATGACTAAACTATTTATCCTCAAATACTTTCCATGGTATGAATTTTCCATATTCGTTATCAACTTATTCTGACTGTCAAGAATGTTCGTGAAATGCCGTTTGACTTCTACGTCAGCTCTAAACCATTATACTTTATCTGAAAATTTTAAGGATAGTTCTAATCTTCTAAAATTAATACTCTGTCTTATAGAGTGAAATTTTAGGATGTTACATTCATGATCCTTCAAGGCAAGGTGGGAGGCGGCCAGAACTGGGCTGGAAAGAAGGAGACGTGATTTGACCAAAATACCCTAGGGTTTCGATAAAAAGGGTAGAAATCAAGAGTAAGTTTGTCATTTCATAAATCAAAAATTGAAATAATTAATTAAAATTGATGAGAACCAATGAGAATGGTAGAAAATGCTATGATAAGTCTAAATAATTTCGTGGCATCCATTTTTAAAATTTATTGATAGTGCAAACTCTTTGGTTTTCATCGTTTCGGAGGTATAACCCCGAAAAATGCAGAAAAATAGGGTTTTCAAAACTTATATAGAAATAATTTCTAAAATCATGAAATAAATAATTAAAAATAAAATATAAAGTGCTTGTGAACCTTTGTTATGAAATTTTATGCCGCGAAACAAGATTTTTACGCTATACGCCCCCGGTTAGCGTAGTTTTCGGTAAATTTTGAAAGTTCTCCAAAAATTCCAGAAAATCATAAATATTAAAAGAAGCAACTTTTGTGAAGGAAGTTTGTTTTCTGAATTGATTTAACACACTCAAGCTATTTAAATCTTTTTTCGTCAGTTAGACATAAACCGTTTTCCGTAAAAATACTCGATGTTGATTGAAAAACTACCGTTTCAGAAGTATTTTCAAACATGTGTGTTTAAATCCTATTTGTAAACTAAAAATAAATCTTAAAACATGTATTTTGCAAAAATTCATATAAGACAAAAAATAGAACAGTTAAAAAAAACAGATGTTACAACTCTACTCCTCTAAAAAGTATTTCGTCCTCGAAATTCACGGTTTACACCTGGGGATTAACTTATTAGATCATGTCAAATATCATTATTATCTCACTGCTACCAGCAAGCTAATGAGTTGATCAGACTCACACCTTGACTTTAAGCAGTAAGAAAGCAATAATAATTTCATGACTAATAATATCATTTCCCCCAATCACACTCATATAACCAAGTTTCAAAGAAGATACTTAATCAACATGATATTAATGCAACCAAATACTCATATATTTATATAAAATCAACCAGTACAAGTAATTCCTAATAGGTTCTAAACCTAGGAATGTCTCCGAAAGAGTACATATGACTTGTAAGTCCTATGATCCAAACCTACAGATAACTTAAAGGATATCTATATCTATAAAGCAAAACATCATCCATGAATCCCAAAAACCCACATAAAGTCTTCAATTGTTCGCCTCATCAATAGCCTTTCTGTACATTGCTTGTGTAGTTGTTAGATTATTAACTCCTCCCGTGGTTGTTGGTCTACTAACATTAGCGCTATTTGGGATTGTTGCACCAGACATGGTGTAAACTCGTCCCCTCATTGGTGGCCTACCCGCATCAACTTTATTTGCTATCGGCTCCTCCTTTTTGGAACGACAGTCTTTAGCAATATGTCCCAATTTGCCACACTGATAACATGTCATTCCCCTCTGTGGACAAGCATTAGCCAAATGGCCTGACTTTCCACACTTATGGCATGTATTCTCTTTTTGTGGACAGGTGTCAGCCCAATGACCTTGGTTCCCACACTTATAGCACTTACTACCAGTATTTTGATTGTTGGAGTTAAATTTTCCTCCTCCTCCAAAAGCAGGTACAACATTCTGGTAAGACTGTTGATTCCCAGGTGGCCTATAGTAAGGTTTCCTCTGATCCTTGTTACCTTTCCCCTTATCGGACCTAGATGGTCCAATGTCCTTGTTCACTACTTCCTTCCCTCTCTTGGTCTCCTCTATCATAGAGCAACGTTCTATCAACTCTCCAAACTCTTCAACCTTCACGGGCGCCATTGCCTCCCTCAAGTCATACTTCAACCCCTCCTGAAACTTTTTACACTTCCATGAAGGATCAGGATGCATCTGAAAGTATGGGGAAAACTTGGAGAGCAACTCAAACCTAGTTGTATAATCTCCAACAGACATTTCCCCCTGCTTCAGACTCAAGAACTCCATCTCCTTATTATGACGGACATTTTGAGGAAAGTACTTGGTCAAAAATCGTTCACGGAAAAGAGCCCAGGTAATGTGTATTTCTCCGGCTTCCAACAACTGACGTACCCCACGCCACCAGAACTCAGCATCGCCCACCAGCATGTAGACAGCGAATTCCTTCCTTTCATTTGTACATGCCATAGCCATAAAAATCTTTTCCAATTCCTGTATCCATAACTCCGCCCCTTCTGGGTCATAACCTCCCTTGAACTGGGTTGGTTTGGCACGACGGAAGTCTGCCAATCCCTGCCCATCACCTTCTCTATGTGCTACAACGGCTGCCATCTCTCGTATGGCATTCGTCGGATCTGCATTGTTTCCATTTCCTCTTCCTGACATGGTGTCCTACAAGGCAACTACCCAGGTGGAAACTAAGTTAAAACCCACTCAAGAACTCCTCAATCTTAAAACATTTATTTTGCAAAAATTCATATAAGACAAAAATTAGAACAGTTAAAAAAAAATGGATGTTACAACTTCCCCCAACCTCCTCCCTCCACCCCCACCACCCCTTCACCAGCCACCTCACATGGCAACCTCCACCCAGTGAAAAAAATTGCAAATCTTCGTTTGTAACAGAAGATAGCTCACTGAACCAGTTAGTGACATGTTTCTGAAACGCTTCGAGTTCTTGTTCCAAGCTTGAAGAACCTTCCATTGAGTGAACCTGAGCACAACAAAAAGTCAAAACATAACCTCGATTTTCTGCGTTAGTGCGCACTCTAGCATATATAGAATCAAAGACCCAAGTGTTTAAAAAAAATTGGATTTTTCTCTCCAATTTGGAAATTTCTATGGTTTCAATTTCAAAATCCGGCAAGATTTCACAGACCCATTTCCTTGAATGTGTGATTGAATTCTCTGGGAACGTAAAATTATACTCCTGATTGGAAAGTTTAGTGCTTTATATTTGGCTAAGACCAAGAATGAAAATCATAAATTGGGTTCGAACCCACGAAGGAATTTCAGTTCAATTGGGGAATTGACTAAGGAGATAGCGAAGAGACAGAAACTTGCGAGAGAAAATGAGAGGAAAAGTTGTGGTGGAAGTTGGAACTAAGTGCAGTACGTGTAGTTTTTTTCACTGGGTGGAGGTGGCCATGTGAGGTTGGGGGTGAAGGGGGTGGTGGGGGAAGGTGGGGAAGGAGGAAGGGGTGGAGGTGGGGGAAGGAGGAGAGAGAGAGAGAGAAAGGGAGGAGGGAGGAGGGAGGAGGAGGAGAGAGGGGGCAGACGTGGCATCTTACGTGACAGTATTTTTGGCCACGTAGGCGTGCTGACTGGGCTCAATATGTGACACATCAGTGGTCAACCCACTTAAAGGACTAAAAGCAACAAAAAAAAATTATAGGGACTAAAAGCGTTTGACGTTTTTTATAGGGACTAAAAGCAAAACACCCCTATATTATAGGGACCAAAAACATATTTAAGCCTAAAACATAACACCATTATGCACAACACCCTCACCTATTTGTAATCACTAATCAATATATAATATTTAAGATAAAAATATGTAAATTAGAAAAAATAGTTCACTGTTGAAAAAAATTAGAAAAAATATCCCTTTTTGAGAAAAGGGTAGCTCTCCAAGTAAGATAAAAAGTTTCTGATTAGAGTTCATCTTGATTGATTCATTCAGTGCACCCCTTATACAAGTCAATCACTTACACAAAAGGTGGAGCACTAGCCACCTTTCCACAAAAAAATCTGATAAGCAATGTTTTATTCTATCTATTTTGATCAATTTATGTGAATGGATTCCTACATAGCTTATGACCTTTTCTCATGTTGTATGTTTTCTGTTGTATGTGACAATAAAATGTGTTTTTATTAGGATATTGTTGGTTTGGTTGTGCGGAAACAAAACAAATCCTACGGTCAAACAATAGAGAGAGAGCGAGTAGAACGAACAAAAGAACGGTACGAAATTGCAGCAAACTAAAATCACAAAATCAAACGCTAAACGAATCGCAAGAAAAGAAAATCAAACGAAATGTAAAGAGATTAGAGAGAACAGATTGAACACCGAATTTACGTGGTTTGGCCAGTGTAGCCTACATCCACGAGAGAGAGCAACCAAATGTTCTTCACTATGATCAACGAGATACAAGTACAATAGAGTTAAACTTTTAGCAATTCGTTCTCTGTGGTTCCTATGTGTTCATGCAAGAAAATTACCTTTGAAACCCTCTTTGCTAATCACTCTTTTAACTTTCCTCAATCCCAGTTGATCCTCACAAGTGTTTTCCCCAATTCATGAAACCCTAGCAGAGCTCACAACTCACTACAATCGTGTTTCAAACCCTCAAAACAAGAGAATGACTAACTGTTCGAAAAACTAGCTTCAGAATAGCCTTATAACGATTTTCTGTTACGCGCATTGAGCTGAGCGAGCCATTTTAGCTTAAACGAATTTGACACAAAAACTTCAGCTAGAAATTTTCGCTGAGCGAGCCATTTAAGCTTAAGCAAATTTGACAGAAGCAGAAAACCAGAAGCTGTGAGCTGAGCGAGCCCTTTCACACTGAGCGATTCCTTGACAGGAAAAACGGATTTTGAGTCACCAACTTACAGTTCTCTACCTTGACTCTAAATCTGTCCAAATCTCAGAGTTTCAATATTCATCCTCTGATATGGTTGCTCCCCCACTTATACTTTGTCAATTTCTCTGAAGTTTGATCAAATCCAAGCGCCTCTTGAACTTGATCCTTGGTGGTGACCTTGCAGACTTATCCATGGATTTATTTTCTGTTGCATACTTTTCACTTGCAACTGCACTTTGTAGCCAACAATATGAAACACAAGAAAGGGGGGTTGAATTGTGTTTATAAAAGGTTGGACGCACATCGTAGACGTGTATTGGACGCACAGGAAAGATGGACACAGAATCGTCCACTTAGTTAAAAACAGGTTTCAGTGCGTTTAAAACGTTTGAATAGTTTGTTAAAAATAATTTCAATTCAATCCCTACAGTTAATGTATAAACTGAATGTAAAGGAGTTAAGGGATAGAGATTTCACTATCAATCCAGATAGAATTATAAGTATTCTTCAACAGCCTCTTTAGGCCTTACAACGAGTATTATTTGCACACTTGGCCTCTCTAGGCTCAACCCAAGTATTGTTTTACAAACAAGCCTCTCCAAACTTAAAACCAAGTTTTCTTTTCACACAGCCTCTTCAGGCTAAACCCAAGTATTCTTTTACCGACAAGCCTCTCTAGGCTCAAACAAGTATTCTTTATAAACAAATCTCTCCAGGCTCAAACAACTCAGAAGAGTGTTTTGATTGAAAGTGCTGTTAACTCACACAAGTGAGAATATGAAATCTAAAACACTTCTAGAGATAAGCAAACTCTCTTTTACAAGAAGAAAGAATTATGCAAGACTTTCTAAGCTTTTTAGAGTATGAAAATATTCGCATAGCGTTTTGGCTCTTTCTTTCACTTGGTTCAGTCTCTTTTATTCTTCTTCTTGTTCACGGTATTTATAAGCTTTGAGTGAAGCTTTTGATCTTGAACTTGCTTGGCTTCAGCCTTCATAAAATTAGCCGTTTCCTAATAGCATTAAATGCTATTTTCTTGTTGCTCTATAGGAGTGTTTCTTTAGCGTATTTCTGTGCAGTTCTTTTTCCTATGTCAGAAGCAATCAGTGCTCAAAGTCTCATTTACACAGAGGTTAATAGTAATATTTTATTGAGATAGAGAGAATACACTGTATAAGAGAAAAGGTATGTTCAGAGTACATTCTCTCTCTTAAGTACACTTTTCACAGTGCTTTTTGCTTTTCATTAAATGCTTGTTAAAAAAAGTTGACAATTATGCACAAGAAAAGCATTGTATACAACTATTTATTTCAAATCATTTGCTCATTAAATATGTCTCATATTAAATGCAAGAGCAATAAATTGCATGTTGTAGACTCTGCGTGTTGGACGCAACTTGTGAAACAGAATGGACCTTCTGTTCACTTACCATATGGACACATATCTTTGCTTACCATATGGACTCATTGCTTACTTGGACGCAAAGCTTTCCTGATCATTGGACGTATGACATTCTGATCATCGGACGCTTTGCACTCAGAGTCTATTGGGCAATACTTACCCAAGGTCAAGTATTAGAGTCCATTGGACGCTCAGCTCTTTGACTATACTTATAATTACCAAGGTCACACTGGACGATTGACTTATCTTTGTTGTACCTACAAGAGCTTGTTACCAGACTTTGTAAAAACTTTAATAATCATTGTTATCATTATGTGTCAAGCCACAAAATCCATGGGCATGTAACAAAATGAGCAATGTTTATCCTTAAAAATAAAGAAGAAAACCGAGAAAAATGTCTTGAGCAAGATTTGAGTGGTAGATCTTCGATAATTACAAGTTTGCCATTAATGAAAATAGCTTGTTCTCCGTGTCTCCGTTGTTTTCAAAACAAAAAATCGAAAACTAAAAACAAAAACAGCTTTAAGCTGTTCTCATTTTTTGTTTTAAAAACTAAGGTGAAGTCTAAGGTGGAATTATTTTCATGTGATGTATGGTGGAAATGTTTTTTAAAGTTTAGTAACAAAGTTTAGTAACCGTTAGATCTAATGAAAGACCCAGATTAATTGAAGAAAAAAAAATGAGAACTGGATAATCTTACCTCACCCAATACCCACCCCTCTTAATGCAGTGGCATCGCACACAGAGAGGGACTGGCGGCTATGGAAGGAGGGGGAGAGAGTTGATCGACAGTGGCCACAGCCGGCCTCGCACACACACACACACAGATGGCGTCTGGCCAAGGGAGGCCGCGTTCGGCCACTGCTTCGTGGAGAGCTTGTGGTGGTGGGTGCGTATTTGTTCAAATCAACCATCAAATCCAATAATAACAACAACAAGAAGCCAAACAAAGTCAGAGAACCCAAACAAACAGAGCAATAATGACAAAAACAATAAGAAGAAGAAACAATCACCACCAACCAGTAGTAATTGGTGGTTCGAAGACGAGGACGATGGTGATTTCGTTTCAGATTTCAAAGATCTACCCGTGAAGTTCCAGAAGACACTAATCCCAGACCTGGAACGAATCTCAACAACCTCCAAAGCCTACATCACAAAAGCCAACAAAGAAATCACGAGTGAGCTCTTCTCCCTCGAGATGTCGAAGATCGAAGCACTCACATGGGCCATCGGCGTCCGCATCAAGGAGGAGACAGAGGTCGTCGAGGGCGAGGTCGTCGAGGTCCAAATCGACCGTCCCGTGGCTGCCGGAGCCACCGCGAAGACCAAGAAGCTTACGTTGAAGACGACAGAGATGGAGACTGTGTACGACCTCGGGGTGAAGATGATCAAGACGCTCGGGAAGGAGAAGGTGACGAGCGGTGACGTCATCGCCAAGGAGGATCTTTGCGGTGGTTTGCGTCATCCTGTCAACGATCGGCTTTGTGGTCCGCTGCAAGTGGTGATGACGGAGACCATGGCGCTCAAAGGTTGGGCTGGTGAGTGGCTCTCCTTGCTCTTGTTGTGGGTGTATGGGGAAGGTGGGGGTGGGTAGGAATTAGGTGAGGCAAGATTATCTTGTTCTCATATTTTTTTCAATTGATCTGAGTCATTCATTAAATCCAATGGCTATAAAAACTATGGAAAAAACTATTCCTAAAGTTTACAAAACAATTCCATGGTACATCACATGAAAACATTTCCACCCTAGACTTCACCTGTTTTTAAAATCAATTATCGCAAAACACTCTCATCAAACAATTTTTTTTTATTTTTTGTTTTTAAAAACAGAAAACTGTTTTAGAAAACAGTAAACAAACAGGCCCTAAGTTTTTTTCTTCTTTTGTTTTGAAAAATAGCTATTGAAAACTATTATACAAAATAGTTTTTAAAAACAAAAAAAAACCAGAATAGAATCAAACAGACCCGAAAATTTAAATTTCCAAAACTTATGTTGGATGTTTCAAGTTCTGAAATTTTGATTTTCGGAAGTCAAATATTTTTTACTTCCATAAATTAATTCATTAAATTTCTAGAATTTATATATCTGCCATTATATATCCGTCTTCTGAAAATTAAGTTTTCAGAAACCAAAAAAGATGTGTAAAAAGAGGTATCTTGGGAATAAAATGAAAATATTACAGAGAAGGGGTGTTAAAAAATATAGGAAAGTGTCAAAAGGAATGGCCAAATATTGCCTTCCTTAAAAAATTTGCACCAAATTCTGTGAACAGCTTATTGGGTTTTTGTTTTTTTTATTAATATTTGAATGTAATCTTTGTTCTCGGTGTTTGATGATTACTTCTAGTTGCGGAGGAGGTGGGTTAAACTTAACTTTATGGCATCTTCTTAACCTATTAATATATTAACTTTTTTATTGTGTAATTATTCAGCTTATGTAGTATGTGTGATCTTTTATGTTTGTGGCGATATAGATCATTTTGATATTTTAGTGCGTTATTTAGTCGGGGTTCTCTGATGTTTTTTATTAAACTCCATTCCTTTTGCTTTATAATTTATTTTGATTTGATGAGGTATAGGTTTTTTTTTTTTTTTTGGTAACATGATGAGGTATAGGTTTGTTTTGGTATAATTAATCTTCTTATATAAAACCATTTGCTTTTTTGAATAAAGCCTCTTGTTTTTGTGCTCTGGTGTTGTTGGTTTAGTAATCTTACATAAATATGTTTCCTTTCATTTTCCTCCTTGCAGGAAGAAAAATGTCACTTTATATAAGTAATGCTAGCATTTTATTTGTTAAACCATATGGTTTCCAATGTTTGCTGACTTTCAGTGAAATACATAATTCTATTCTAATCTACATCTTTTCATTCTACTATATTTTTCAACTCTTTTAATTTTAATAAATTTATAATTTATAAAACACTAATGAATTCTAATTTTTTAACACCCATCTAACACCTCTTTCTATCTCTATTCTTATCACATCTATCGCTGATCTATATTTTATTGTTATACCTCTCAGAGTGTCTATTAACACATGGGCTTCCGCATATCATTTTTCCACAATCATATCCCAACAATCTAAACTCATAAGTGCATCTTTGTATTCACTTTTATGAGAGGCAAAGGTGAGGCAAAAGTGATTCCAAAGACATAGAATTGATTTTAATATACATGACTGTTCTCGAGCAAAATTAATTTTGCCTCTGGAACAAATTCTAACTTAAAACTAGAATTTGGAGCTTTTGTCTCTAAATGTAATTTTTACCCTCAAAGTTATTGTTCATCTCACTTTTACATGAAGATATTTAAACATAAATCACTTTACGTTCAATTCACTTTTAACCAAAACCAATTTTACAAAATCATTTCATTCAAAATCAATTTTTGTCACCGTAAAACCAAACACACCAAGTCTTGCATTTGAAATAAAAGAAATTAAATAATGAGAGGACATTTCTTTCTTTTGACTATGAAGTGTCCAACATTATCAACAAACACGCATACCGCAATACTGAACCAAACAAGGCCATTGGGGCTATCGTCACTCAAACTAAATTACGGGTGTGTTTGTTTTCTTACTTGCAATGGAACATTTATCTTCCCAATGCATGAAATGGAGAAGCAACAAATTGTTCGTTATGCATTTCATACATTGGAAAGATAAATCTTCCATTGCAAATAGAAAACACACTATATCATTCTCACACCAATTCTTTTTTGGGTAATAGAACAAAAAAAACTACCCATTCGAATACACTATTCCCTTTTTTTTCCTCTCAGTATCGAAATTGATTTGCCCTTATTTACTTTTCCTTTTCATCTGCTTGCACTACAAAAGAAATAACAAAAAAGAGTGCATACAGAACTGCTCAAGAGTCAAAACCAAGTGAAGAAAGATCATGCAGTACTGGAAGAAAAAAAAAAGATAATGCCTTTACTTCTCACCACGTTTTCTTTTGAGTGAACCACTAACAGCAGCCTTGGCTTTTGCCCACTCTTTCAAAGAAGCAGCACTTCTCATAAACGAGCAAGTTTCGCCTATTTCAACAACATCTGCAGTGGATCTTTCCCTTGTACTTGTTTCAATTTTTTCCTCAACCACGGAAGCAGAAGCAATATCATCGGCACCAGCATGCCGACTATCCCCTAGGTTAGAGCCATCAGTGACAACTACTCCATCAGTAGTATTCTGATCTACTCCATTATGGATGCAATCATTGGAGTCGGCAGGGTCTATAACGGTCTCCTTGGCCATTGCCTCTGAGAAAGTAAGGCCAGGCAAAATCTGTGAGATGCTAAATGAACTGTTATTCTCATTAACCAGTTGGGTCCAGGATTGCTTTCGCAGCCATGAAGCACCTCTGCCGGTCTTTTTTGATGCCGCATTGTCCTGAGTTTCGGCATGCTCGTTTATCACTTGGTTATTGGTAGGTTGAGCTTCAGCAGGCACTTTTATCACTTGGTTTTTTGTAGGATGGGCTTCAGCAGGCTCTTCTATGACTTCTGTATTGGTAGGTTTGCTCCCTGGTTTTCCATCCCTTTCCATGTTTTCAGTTTTGCCGTCGTTTGTAGACAAGGGTGTGCAAGGACCATCGGATCTTTGTTGATCTTTACCAGAATCAAAGTTTGGCAATATGAGAGAGGCACTGAAAGCAGTGTTGCCTCCTTCACCAACAAGTTTTTTCCATGAGGACTTCTGAGACCATGAAACTTTAGTAGATTCCCCAAAATCGTGTTCTAGTTTAGTAGGCTGTGAACCAGATCCCGGCTCATCTGGAAGGGTCTGCATTATACTCTTGCCTCCAGGGGAACTAGAGACACCCCCATTGCTTTTGCCTTCCAATTTGGGAGGTGATTTTGTCTTCTTGACATTGTTAGGATCACTGTTGCCCTTTTTCTGCACTTGAAGCATACTCTTGTTGGTTTCTTCCTTAGCAATATTTGTTTTATTTGACCATGAATCCTGAAGATCGAAAAAAGCAATTAGAATATTATATAACCTATTACCTATTCTTTGATAAAGGTAAACTGACACTACCAGTTAGACATGAGTTGTGTTTGGCTAGTCGTTTCAGTTATTAGCTTATAAACTTGTTTGACCCAAATAGCGATGTTTGGTAAATAAGCTTATCTTAACTTAGTGTTTAAAAGTCATACACTACTAGAAGTAAAGTTTCATCTTATAGCTTATAGCTTTTTTCATTTTTACCCTCAATATTTTAATAAACTCTTCATTTATTGCTGATTTATTGTGAGATGCTAGAGGATAGGTCGTTTTGTCGATTATTTTGGAGATAACATCAACAACAAGAAGCAGCCTTATCCCCTAGGTGAGGTCGGCTACATGGATCACTTGACGCCATAGTTGCCTGTCATGAATCATGTCTATAGTGAATTCATTTACCTCTAAATCATTCTTAATAGTTTCGCATATAGTTTTTCTAAGTCTACCCTTGCCTCTAGCTATTGGACTGCCCTCCAGCTGGTCTACTCTCCTTACCACTGAATCTATAGGTCACCTCCATACGTTCCAAACCACCTAAGCCAAGATTCAACCATCTTTTCTATAATAGGTGCCACCCCAACTTTATCTGATTTTATCATTCCTAATCCTATCTCGTCAAGTCTTTCCACTCATCCATCGCAACATTCTCATCTCTACTACATTGAGTTTATTCTCGTGTTGACTTTTTACCACCCAACACTTCGTCCTATATAACATCGCCAGTCTTATAGTTGTACGATAAAATTTTCCTTTTAGCTTGAGCGGTACCTTTTTATCGCATAAAACACCTTGATGCCTTCCTCCATTTCAACCACCCCACTTGAATCCGATGGCTTACATTCCCCTCTATTTCTCCGTTGTTTTGTATAACGGACCCAAGATATTTAAACTGTGTGACTTGTGGTATGATATGGTTTCCAACTTTCACATCTACGCTAGTGGTGTTTTGCCTTTTACTAAACTTACATTCCATATATTCTGTCTTATTTTGGAGATAACACAATAAAATGAAATTAAAACTATCCTCAATATTTATTTTAATTATTATTATTATTATTATAATAATACTGCTTTTACTATTTTTGGGTTATTTTTTAATATTTCATTCTTTGCTAGAATCATTACACTATTAATTTAATTTTTAAAAAAATATTTGATTTCTAAACAAAAACTATAAAAGTTCAAAATTTACTAAAAACCTAAAACTATAAGTACCTAAAAATGTATTTTTGTCTACAAAAACGAGAATAGAATTTCTATAAAAAATCATATAAACAGATTCCTTTATGGCATTTTATATTTATCAGCTAGTTCAACCACTAATGTTATGAAACATTTCTAATTCAATAAGCTAACTTAACCACTTTAAGCTAAAAAATTAACTCTTCAGCTTTTAACTATCTCATCAACTATTTTTGCCAAACTAACCTGATTTTATTAAGGGTCCCGTTGTTTTAGATTTTGGTAGAATTGTGTTTGAAGAATTTATTTTAAAAAAATTGTGTTGAGAAGAATTGATTTGTGTTTGGTAATGATATTTTAAAAGTGTGTTCAGAAGAATTGATTGTGTTTGGATGATAAAGGTAGAATCACTTTTTAATGTGTAAATATAAAGAATTTTGTGGGTCCCACACCCAGAATTGATTTTGTTCAACGCAAAAGCTAGTAGGTTCTTACTTCCATCAAAATCAATTCTACTACCCCAAAATCAATTTTATCCAACACAAATCTAAAACAAACAGACACGTTACTGTAGCAACGTGACCCAAAATTGATTTTGAAACCCCGTTTATTGATTTTGAACCCCAAACGGTGTTTCAAAATCTAAAACAAACGCATACTAAATCTGCATACTAAATCCCCCTCCCCCAAATTAAAAAGTAAAGAAAAGAAACTAACCTGAGTTTCCATGATCCTTTCAAGCTCTTGGGTCCCTGTTAAAGCTGCTTTATTTTTCTTCGTTTCAATGTTAATTATGAGATCATCATCATCATCTGTTGCACTATCTACTTCACATTCATTAACATGTAATAAAGCATCCAGAGATTCAAAAGAATCCTGCTTCTTTCCAAGATGCTTGGTGTTGGAAACCTTTTCTTTTTCAAACAGCTTGTTCATCACAGCATTCATTATGTTAATTTCTTCATCATTCATTCCATCAGTTTCTGCAGCCCTGTCCAAAGATACCACCTTTTCTCTTTCTGTGACAAAAGGACTACAATGTTCCTCACAATCACAAAAATGCACAGGGAGTGGAGGAACTTTAATATTCTGGAAACTGTATTTGTGTTTGCCAGTTCCGCTGAATGGTACGGATTTCACCTGCACAGGTATATATGTAGCATGCAAAAATTGAGTCAAGTGATTTAGCACTAATATATTTCTAATAACAAAATACAGGCAAAAGCAAGAATACATTCTATGGCCCTGTTTGGATAACAAGCTTATCTATTGCTTATGACATAAGTTGTATAAGCTACTTTTATAATCGAAGAAAAATTATAGTGAAACTTATTTTATATAAGCCATAAGCTGTTTTGATAAGCTATCCTGAGTAGCTTATGAAAAATAAGCTCAAAACAGCTTATGAATTAGTCATAAGCTGTGTTCATAAGCTCTGCATAAGCCAATCCAAACAGGCCCTATATATAATTGAACAATTATATATTTGCATATACTAGATCAGTAAAGCAATTTAAACAATTATATATTTGCATTGTACATAACTTTTAAAGCTTTTTTATCAGCAAAAGTACATATATAGTTTTTTTTTTTAGCAAGAATAAATATCGATGATGATGCATTTCCTCAATGCAACAAGCAAGAGGAGCATTAATTAAAAGATGATAGAAGTAAATCCTAATAGTTGAATGTAGCATCGGTGGTGATTAGTGAACTGTATGCAAATAGCAACAAGATAGCCATGGTGTAAAGATCAAATATTTTCTGCATTCTGGACTAATAATGACTGCAGCACTGACTACCAATTCCACACTGATAATCTAGATAAGAAATTGTTACTTTAGCATTATTTTATATTTTAGTCCTAGCGCTATTATGCAGTACTTTCCACATGTCCTGTCATACGGTATTTTGGCTTAGGGCTGTTTTTCTAGGGTGTTAATTCACTATTAGTAGTAGTAGAGAGTCTCGATCATTACTGAATTATGTTTCTAATCCTAAACTCTTGTAGGACCACTGCTAAGAGGTTTATTCAAACAGATGTAATGCTTTCTTTCATACTTCATACTTATAACATTGGCACATTGCAATAAATTTCTGTTTACCTGGGTTATGGGATGCAACCAAACCCTTGGGGTGAAGTTTAAATTTATTTTGTTCTTCATCTCACTTCTCAGTTTCCTTTCCAATTTTCTTGATTTTCTATGCATGGCCCCAATGTCCACTTGGCCCAGATATAATTTCCTTTAGCAAGCATTCTTAAATACTCCAGAAAACAAAATCCCGGTTGATTCTTCCTTCTATTTACTCTAACATGTACTGTTCACAACACCCAAACATATATCAACCAAACCATAAAGCCCCTTTCTATTCTTACTGCCTACACATCACCCTTACCCTCAACTATACCCAAATACCCTTCAACCCACCTGTTTTCTCCACCAGCTTCACCCTAAAAAAAATCCCTGTGAATCCAAAATCCTTCTGCCACCCTACATCACAATGACTCAGGTTAAAACACTACTAACAACACAGACATAGCAAGACACCAACCTAAACCCATCTACCTCGTCACAAATGTAAAAGCAAAGAGCAATCCATAAAAAATCCGAGGGCACTTTACACTGCACCAGCAGAGAACAACAAAAACCCCACACATACTGAGACACAGAGTTTTGGCCTTCTCATTCTCGCGAAACGGAGACAACTAACCGCAGAGAAGAACACGCTCATCATAACATTATATCAGAGTTAATTAACCACACTAAGTCATAACTGTTTCAGTTAGTGTAACTGTTTCTGTTATAGTTTGTTGTTAGTATCCTTAACTACCTTGTGTATATAAACTCTTGTAATCATCTCTTTTCAGTTCAAATACAATCATTTTCATTCTTCAAGATACTATAAGCCCACAACATTGAGAATTTAAGATGTTTATCATAAAAAACAAATCGCATAGACAACAACAACAACAACAACAAGTCTTATCCCACTAGGTGAGGTCGGCTACATGGATACTGGACGTCATAGTTGTCTGTCATAAAGCATATCCATAGTGAGGTCGTTGACCTCTAAATTCTTCTTAATAGTTTCGCCTATTGTTTTTCTAAGCCTACCTTTGCCTCTAGCTATTGCACTGCCCCCATTTGGTCTACTCTCCTTACTACCGCCCCATCTGGTCTACTCTCCTTACTACAGAATCTATAGGCCTCCTCCACAAAGAAAATACGAAAGTTAATAAATAAATGAAATTAACACCTAATAGGTTATATTCGTAAGTGAGCGACCTTTCTTAAACTGGGGAAGAAAATCCTGAGGGACTTTGCATTCGAATTCGAAACGGGCGTCGTTTCGGTCATTTCCTTTTCTTCCTCATGAGTAGTTGGTGGTTGTTGAGTATTACTAAAAAGAGCAGCGTCTTCTTCCCATTCTCTTTTCAATCGAGCAAGGTAATTCTCTTTAGCCTTCTCGAGTCTCAGCTTCCCACCCTTCCACACACATCCATTATACTGCAACCATGCCAATTACACAATTTTTTTTTATTAAAACTAAAAAATAAAAAAAAAATGTGATGATTAAGTGAAGTGAGGACTTACCTTGCTGAAAAGTTTGGAAAGGGATTTGGGGTCTGTGAGGAAGTCGAGGTAGGCGAGACTGCGACCTTTGGTTCGGATGGTTTGCAGTGAATCAACGGTGCCAAATGACCCGAACAACCTGCGAAGATCTTCGGCGGTTACGGCTTCACCCAATCCTCCCACGAATATTCTTACTGCTCTCTTCGGCTCTTCCTCCTCTTCCATGCCTGTTGCCTCAGCCTGCCCCCGAAGTATTCAGTGTTCTCTCTTTTGTGACCGGACTCAAAATAATAGGGTTTCTCACTCGTTTCAACGACACCGTTTCAACGAAAGAAAAATGCTCATCTATAATCTATAAATAATATATTTACGAATGATTTTTTAAGCCTCAATTCACATATGTCGTTCTTAGAGCGTTTCCAAAAACCTCATTTACGTGTCACATTTGGAGAAAAATGTGCACCAAAATCAAATCAAATCAAAATTAAATTATTAATTAATTGACCAAATCAAATATTTTCTACCCACAAACTAATTATTGAAAATCATATTCGAATTATGAAATAAAATCATATAGTCTAATTTGAATCTAATTAATTGTGTCCCCAATTAATTCTTGCATTAATTGTGAAATAATATCGTGTCTTATCTTAAAACCAAATAAAGTAATATCAGGAAAAAAAACCGTATCCTTAATTAATTATTCAATCTTTTCTAAAATATTCAAGCACATGAGAGAAAAAAAAAGCAAATAGGTAAAAAACGAGAGACCACCCACAATTTCACCAATCTTCAAACAATAGTACAAAAAGGTTTCCTATTATATTCCAGCACTAGAAAAAAATAAAAAAGCAAATAGGGCAAACATGAGAGACCGTCCTCAATTTCTTCTTCAAGCAAATTTTATACGTGTCAATACTACGTTCAATTTGAGAGAATACTAACTCAGTGTTTATTCAAAATGTTACCAAAAAATGGAAACTAGGTGAATCTCTTTCAATTTAAAACGAAATCTGCAAAATCATGATTAATCAAACATTATTGTATTTGAATCATCATTAAATGTAAATTTGAAATGAAATCAGAAGATTTTGTGTTTTTTTTTCTCTCACCTGTTCATATTTAAATAGTGCATCTCATCAGTGTCTCTATTGACCCTCCCCCTCTCTCTTCTATAATTAGTCATTGTTGGTCTCATCACTCTGTCATCATCTTTATATTTAAATAGTGCATCTCATCGGTGTCTCTACTGACCCTCCCCCTCTCTCTTCCATAATTAGTCATTGTTGGTCTCCTCACTCTGCCATCAATAGTGGCGGCACTCTATTATCTAATCAGAAAAGAAAAATCTAGCATTTTCACTTCCTTCTCTCTTTGTGTTGAAGTTGCTTATTTCAACCCAGGTATTGAGGTTAATTTTAATAATTTTGCTTTTAAATATAGTTGTCCTATTTTACCTCTTCCTGAAATGCTCATGATTATCGTGTTTGTTTACAAAATTTACGTGATCATTATGCGGCATGTGATTAGCATCAATTTTTGTTCCGTGATTGACACTGATTTAGAGTTTTCTTTGGCTTTGGTTTTCATATAAATAAATTTAAATGTAATTTTGAACTTATTTGAAAGGATTAAATTTGATTGTTTGGTTCATTATAGAGTTCAGCATATTATTTTGGTCATTCAATTTTATTTAATGATTTTTTTTAATTTTTAATCCCTTATTTTTCACCAATCTTCATCCAATTTTATTTTTAGTCCCTTATTTTTCATTGAGTTCCATTTTTAGTCTCTCAAAAATAAAATGCGTCTTTTTAGTCCCTCATTTTTGACGTATTTTATTTTTGAGGGACTAAAAACGGAACTCAGTGAAAAATGAGGGACTAAAAACATATTTAAGCCAAATAAATTGAATTCATATGATAATTTTGTAATAAATTAAAATTGAAAATAGGAAATTATCTCTTAAGGCCAACGGTTTTTTTGTTTTCCGTGATATTCTCTGCGCGCAACTGTAGAAATTAATCATTTCGAAGATCTGAAATATATTTAAGGGTTACATCTCTCAAATGGTGCATTTTCATATACATGAGTTGGAAATCAAACTCTCGACCATATGTTTAAGGGACCTACCACTCTGACCACACCAATTTGATATCAATTTCATATTAAGTGTCATGTTAAAAACAATTACGTATTAAATGCCACTTTTAGTAGATAAATATACTTATTAATAAATTACAAGGATAAATTAGTAAAATTATTCTATTTTTAATTTATTTATTGTTTTTCTTAATCCTGATAAAAAATCTTAATAGACAATTAATCTAAAACGGAGTTAATAATTTTGTAATTAAAAAAATAAAAGCATCTTAATCTTAATCTTAATCTTATCTTAATCTTAATCTTAATCTTAATAATATACACCTAGAAGTCACTATTGGAGATCATTTTGGCCAATGAAGCTCTCACAATTAATAGCTTCCACCGCACGATTGGGAGTAAAATTTGCCATTAAAGGAATTAATAGGAGAGAGACAGGCACAACAACAACTTTAACGCACGAAAAAATGAACGAAAATGCGATGGTGTGTGAAAGAAGCTATTGGAAAAAAAATTACAACACACGACAAAGAGAAGAACGGTGTATTGCTTCCTCAACACACTTTAATAATTTCTCTAAATTCAAATTGTCTCTCATCTCTCTCCCTCTCAGTCTCACACGCTCACTTTTCTCTGTTCTCCTCTCCCTCAAACCTTTTCTCTGTCTCTCTCTCTCTCTCTCTCACACACACCCCCACAGATCATCCCATCTTCTCTGTATCTTTTTTTTTGAAAGCTTACAAAATAGCACCTCCTCTCCATGTCTCTCCGAGCAGCAACAACATGCGGTGGCCACTGTAAGAGAAAATGAGGAGCCAAACCGACGGAGCTTGGATTATTTGGGGTTGGGGTTTAAGGCTGTATCAAGAAAGCATTGCATTTTGTCAAGGATTTTGATTTCGATTTGATTCCCTCCTGATGTTGCTGTTATGTTGTTTTCTGGTTTTTACTGTAACACTTTCTCTTTTGTTGCTGGAATGCTAGATTGTTGCTGTGTAAGAAGGGATTTGGGAAGAATACAGGGGTTTCCTCATCTGGTGTTGTATTGGTTTTTTTCGTTAGTGACAAATAGCACCACTTTTGGTTGATTGACTGTTCCTCTTTTCTAATTCTCTTGCTAACTCTTTTTTTTTTTTTGTATTCTGGTAGGAGTGGCCATAGCAGGAAGATTGACAAATCATGGGTACCGATGCTATCTCCCATTTCTCTTCCTGGGTACTCTCTTCTCCCTTTCTCGCTTCCTGTATGTTTGCATTTTTTTTCTATTAACTTTTGCAACTTTAAACTCATTTTAATTAGTTTTAACTTAGCTATGGACTCTTCTTACATTTTGATGTGAGCATTGCAAGTTAGGTATTGTTGTTAAAATTAGCATTAATTTCGGATTTAATTGTGTAAAAAACCCCTGTGAAGAATTTAATTGCATCCCATATTTAATTACATTCTGTATTCTGTAAAATCATATCTAAAACGTGTTTAAATTTGGTTGGCCTCAGTTTTTATTTTATTACTTTTAGCTATTAAAAGGGTCTCATATGGGGTTGTTTTATCAATGCAGATAAATTTGGGGCAGTTTACCCTCTCCCCGATGGAAAGGAGAAGATGATTTGGACAATGATATGAATCCCTTCACTCCTCTGAAAAGAGTCTCTCCAAGTGAAATTGAAAAGGCTGATGATCATGTTCCTCTGAAGATGTTGAAGAAAACCATCAAGATTGAGAAGGACTAGATCAAGATGTCCAAGTGTTGGTGTTGGGCTGAATGAATCACCTTGCGTTTTGTTGATCTTTTGTTGTTGTTGTTGTTGTTTTATGTCTTTCTTGGTGTTTGACTGTTTAATTACTTTCCCCCTTGGTCATGTAATCGTTCATATCCGTTTGCTGGAGTTTCATTTGTTGAAGAACCTGTGTACACAAGTTCTATGTTCTCCAGTGCTTGAATTATCTGCGGACCACTTTTATATGAACGAAATGTTATTTGCATTATGTTATATCTGTTGTTTATGTCAATTTTTTTTTGCATTTTGATTTATATTTTTAGATTTCAATATTTCATATTCAATTCAATTATTTCATGATTTAAGTTATAATTTAAAGTTAAATATACATGTAAATTAAATAATAAATTGACTTACTAAATTGATTTCAAAAAGTGTAATCCTTTCAACCTACTGTCTCTCTATTCTTTTGTATTTTAATTTTAATTTTAATTTTAAAGTGAAAGTGAAATTATTTTATAAATAGATGAACACGTGTGATTGTTAGGATGCTAGAGAAATTTTAAATTAATATAACAAAAATTAAATAAAACATAAATTAAATTAAATATGAATATGAATATTTTTAAAGTTAAATTAAATAAATGGATTTGGTATTTAAATAGATTATAGGGTATTGTTTACAGAAAAACAAAATTTCCTTCCAGAAGCATCCCAGAAGGATATTTGTTACTCCAACTTTGACTTCCTTTTTTCCCATATTACGTTAAACATCATAATCATAATGCAATACATACTGAGATTTTGAAGGTAATGGTTCAGAATAAATCCTTTCATGTTCAAATTGGTGAAACGAATTTTATATTATGTGTTCATATGTTCATTAATATTTTCATTAATATTGAAATAGTTTTCTGCATGACTCATTTAATTTAAAATTTAGTGGTAGCTAATCCTTAATGTATTTACATAATCTTTATAATCTTATCACTCTAACCTTTATGTTACTTTCCCAAACCACTTTATCACTCCACATTGTAGTAAAAATAAAAATAAAAATAATAACTATTATTGTTATAAAAATATAAATTAAAATGATAAGTTAAGTGATTATTTATATCATATAGAGAAATTATTTATTATTTATATCATATGGAGAAAAGAAAAAACATACAAACAATTTAGTAATATTAATATATAAATAATAATAGTTAGGCTTTCGGTACAAATAAAAAATTAGGCTTGATTATAGTTTTAGATTCTTTAGTGGCAATAATGAGGAAAGAGATAGACACAAACCAGTGTTAAACACAGCCAGATAGCAAAGCATTTCGAGGGTCATTGGGTTTAAATGTGATGGTGAGAAAAGAAGTTTCAGAAACTTGCCAAACAAGTCTATCTACTCCATGTTTTATGTTTATCAATTCTTTTAAAATTAAAACCTATTTGGGAAGTTCAGAGATTAATAGAGAAGTGGTTCAGCGCATTTAATGCTCCAGACACATACACCTACCAACAATCGTTTATCAATCAATAAAAAAATAATAAACTATTTGGGAAGTGCAGAGATTGATAGAGAAGTGGTTCAGCGCATTTAATGCTCCAGACACATACACCGGCTTTTTGATGAGTATAGCATCTTTTTTTTAATTATTTCCCAATCTAGCACCCTTTTTTTTATTTTCCAATCTAGCACCCTTTTCATTAAAATATTTATTTTTATTAATTATCAATTAATTAAATATTAAATATTAGTTTAAAATTGTAATTAAATTGTTAATTGTTAATTAATTAAATATTTAATTATTAAATATTTATTAACCCGATTTGTTAACTAATTAATAATATAATTATAGAAAATAACTCACATTGATTTAAAATTTAAAAATATAAATACAAAAGTGATAAAAATAGAAATAATATAAAAATGAACTAAATGCAAATTATAGAAATTTTTCACTGTATCAGCTCCAGAACGGTAAGGGCGGTTTTTCTTGTTATGTCCTTCATTTCGACACAGTCCACATCTCTTGGGATGACGACTCCTTTCCATTTGATCCATTTCGGTACGAATCCTTGTGGATTGTGGACGGCCATTTGGATCTCTCTGCATTGCTGGATTGTGACACAACTTAATTCCATTGTAGTCAGGCCAATATGAACGGTGTGGCACCGGTTTGAACTCTTCGCGGTAAACATTGTATACATTTTGCAACGTGTACTGGGGAGGCACATATATCATGTAGTCGTGGTGAATTTGGGAACAAGCAACGATGATATGTGAACATGGATAGTGTAGTGCCTGAAATTCACCACAGTCACACCACTGTCTATGTAGGTCTACTTTGAATGTCCCTGTAGGTCGACCCGATGGTGGGCGAATCAGCTCCTCAACTGTGAAAATACTTTGTTCTCGATTGAAGATATGAACACGGTGTGAGTTGGATATTGCTCGTTGCATATCAAGTTTTTCGGTGAGAACATCTGTGTAAATCAAACCAGATGTCATCATTGCTTCAGCTTGCCTTCCCCGTTTGACAAATTGTTCAGTCAACCTGTAATAGGCTGCTTGGACCAATGCAGTGATTGGAAGATTGCGCACCCCCTTTAATACATTGTTGATGCACTCAGCAAGGTTAGTCGTCATGTGCCCCCAACGACGCCCTTCATCCCATGCTTGGAGCCACTGTTCCTTTGGGATATTGTCAACCCACCTAAGGGCCTCTTCGCTCCATTGACTAATTTCGTTCCTATAGTGTTTGATGCCTGGTTGAGTCATTGAGTATCTTGAAGAGTTTGGAAGAAGCAAAAGGCAGAGTTTGTAAGGACGAAATAAAAACATAGAAATTATCAATGTATGTGATAGGTATACTAACCCATATTAATGACTTTCTTTCTCATCTCCGCATTCTTGAAAGCCCTCATAAAGTTCTGTGAGATGTGTCGAATGCAAAAGACATGATGCCAATTACTGTTTAGACGTCGAACGACACTTTTTATGGATTCATGTCTGTCTGAAATCAAACAGAGGTCAGGTTGGGGGGTGACCCACATTCTCAAGCGTTGGAGGAAGAAAAACCATGCATCTGTCGTCTCACCCTTGACAAGGGCATATGCTATTGGAATGACTTTATTCATCCCATCTTGAGCGATTGCTATCAAGAGTGTCCCTCGATACTTCCCATACAACCATGTTCCATCAATTGAAACAACGGGCTTACAGTAAGGAAACCCATCGATGCACAGTTGGAAAGTCCAGAACAGGCGATTAAAGATAGCCTTGCCAGGAACTACTTTGCCATCCACGCACATTGGCACTGTTTTCAAATCAAAAATAGTACCTAGACCATAAGTTTGCAAAGTGAGGAACCATTGTGGAAGCTCATTGTATGATTCCTCCCAGTTCCCGTATATCCTTTCAATAGCCTTTTGTTTTGCTATCCATGCCTTCTTGTACGTAGTGGTATATGTGTACCGTGATCGTACATGTGCAATCAACACGGGAACTGATATTGTGGGATCTTCCTTTACCAGCTACAGAATGCTTTCACATATAACGTTTGAGGATAGTTGGTGGTGGTCTTGTGAAAGTCGTGTTGATGCACACGTATGGGGCTCATCCAGCTTTCTAATCTCCCAAACCTGTAATTTTGGGCGAAACAAGACTCTACATCTCCATTCACAATCATTGTTGACACAACCGACAATCCATCTAGTGGCATTGGAGTGCTCAACCTTGAAGTCTAGAGACTTCTTCATATGGTATTCTTGTATCGCATGTTGGGCCATTTCTTTACACGAAAACTTCATCCCAACTTGTAGGTTGTCAGAGTCTGTAGTGTGGTATGTTTGGTCATGGGACAAAGGATGGCCAAATTCGTTCGAGTAATCCCCTTCGTGAGAGGTGACATTACGGAAGTGTGATGGTGGTTCATAAGAAGGAAGGGTTGTTGAGGGACCTTCATTAGGAATGACAAAGGAAGGCCAAACTTGTTCGAGAAATGCCTCATCGGTGACATCAGCTTCGGCGGCATATCTTGCAAGAATGTCGTCTTCATTTTCACTAAAGTCACCGACTTCTTCATTGTGGACACCAGCTCTAAGTGGGGGTATTAAGATCAATGCCTTGAGTGGATAGTGATGGGTGATATGCTGAGGCAATATGTTGCTCCATCACTTAGGTAGGAAATGGAAATGAATGTGTTAGCTTAAGAGATGAATATATGAGAAAGGGTGCTGAAGTGTTGGTGCAATTCTTAACATACTGAGACTATTTATTTATATAACTCAAGGAAAGTGCTGATGGGAAAATAGAGACATTAATGTCTTTGTCTTTTGTGACAGAAAAGGAGTGGAGGAGGGTGCTTCGATCAGTGTGCAGAGACAGAGACATTGATGTCATTATCTTTTGTGACAGAAAAGGAGTGGAGGGGGGGTGCTCCGATCAGTGTGCAGAGACAGAGACATTAGTGTCTTTGTCTTTTGTGACAGAAAAGGAGTGGAGGGGGTGCTTCGATGTGACAGAAAAGGAGTGAAGGGGGGTGCTCCGATCAGTGTGCAGAGACAGAGACATTGATTTCTTTGTTTTTTGTGACAGAAAAGGAGAAAAGGAGTGGAGGGGGTGCTCCGATCAGTGTGCAGAGACAGAGACATTGATGTCTTTGTCTTTTGTGACAGAAAATGAGTGGAGGGAGTGCTCCGATCAGTGTGCAGAGACAGAGACATTGAATATGTCTTGACTTTTAAACTAACAATTAATATTGTATTTTTAAATTTTAAATCAATGTGAGTTATTTTCTATAATTATATTATTAATTAGTTAACAAATCGGGTTAATAAATATTTAACAATTAAATATTTAATTAATTAACAATTTAATTACAATTTTAAACTAATATTTAATATTTAATATTTAATTAATTGATAATTAATAAAAATGAATATTTTAAAGAAAAGGGTGCTAGATTGGGAAATAAAAAAAAGAGTGCTAGATTGGGAAATAATTAAAAAAAAGATGCTATACTCATCAAAAAGCCCACATACACCTACCAACAATCGTTTATCAATCAATAAAAAAATAATAAACTATTTGGGAAGTGCAGAGATTGATAGAGAAGTGGTTCACCGCATTTAATGCTCTAGACATATACACCTACCAACAAGGGTGCATTTAATGCAAAAATTGAGTTGCATCAAGCTTTCGGCCGCTCGCCTCCCCACCCTACACCACCAAGCGATTGAAAGGTCACAATGTTTGCAGAATATGACATTTCAACGTCTTCTTTCTGCCATTAAGAGTCCTTCATGTACTCCATCTCTTTAGGCTATCCATTTTTGCACCGCTACTCTACCTCATGACGCATTTTTTGACACAGCTTTGGAAGCATAAAACAGCATGCGCATGGTTTCAAGAATCGATAGGAAGAGCTTGCGTGGTTGCATGTCATCTCCCCCAGTGCTTTTGGTCTACATCAAAATCTTTCCTGAGAGCGAAGATGAGACAAATAGCCACCACAACTCTCGGATTCTTATAGACCTTCATATCCTTCCTTCTTTTCCATATCTTTTTTCCTCTGTTCAAGACATTTGTTCCTGTTTTTTCCATCATTTGTTCTGAAAATTTTCAATTTTAGTTTCATTTTAATTTTAATTTGTATAGAATTGTTTTCTGAATTAGTTGTAAATTGTAAGATAGTTGTAAAGTTGTAAATTGTAAATTGTAAAATCCTCATTCATGAGTTCATTTTTTGCCTATAAATTGTTTCGTAGGGATCCCTATTGAGATGCATTGGTGTTGAGAGGAACTGCTAAGGCATATTGCAATGAAGTTGAGTTTGAGTTTGAGTTAAGAAACACTTGAGAGAAAATGGCTATGGTTGTTGTTTATACTCCCTTTTCTGAAATATCGAATGGAAAAAATTCTTGGAACATCATAGCAAAAGTCATTCGCATGTGGGTTGTATCTGACTTTGTCAAACACATATCTTTTGGATCAGGAGGTGAGTTATAGCTCTAGGTTCGACCAATATCTTTTTGAAATGCATAACTTGCATGAGTTTTAATATTAACTTGGTTGACTTTGCTATTGTAGGGTAACCGCATTCATGCTTATGTGAAGAGGACATTGGTGTATAAGTTTGTGAATGATATCAAGGAGGGTAGTGTATACTCTATTGAAAATTTGGCTGTTGCTCCAAATGTTGGTTCATTCAGGACCAACAGACATGCTTGGAAGTTGATGTTCCAATTTACCAGTAAGGTCCAGATAATGGGTGGTGATCGTGTTCATGGGGAGGCTTATGAATTGGTTCCCATATCACAGTTAACTGTACCAGATGTTGACACTGATTATTTGGTTGGTGAGTTCCTTATTTGTACTGCTAATGTTGTTGAGTTTTTAAATATTAAATTTATTATGGTTGTTGATGCATATTAAAGATTCATGTTAAATATTGATATAAATAAATTTTTATTTTTTGTTGTAGATGTTGTTGGATTGCTAACTGGGGTTGGAACTGAAAGACAGATTGAGAGGAATGGTGTTAAGACCAAGCTGAATGTCATCTCTCTGGAAGAGGATGGGTAATGAAGTTGCACTTTTGACTTTAGTTTATCAGTTTTATAATTTTTTGGTAATCTTATTTTTTTCTTTTTTTCATTTTGAATACACTAGCCATAAGATAGAGTGCACTTTATTTGGTCCCTATGTTGATGAGCTGAATGCATTCCTTGCATCTGGAGAGGTTGAAAATGCTGTTGTAATCTTACAGTTTGCAAAGGTCAAACTGTTCCAAGGTATACTTATCATTTATCATTATATAATATGGGATTAAGTTGTATTGCACTTCACACTTCACATTTCACATTTCACAATTTTTATTTTTAATTTAATATTTATTTTTATTTATATATTTATATTTGTATATTTGTATTTGTTGTAGAGAAAATCAATCTGCAAAATTGCATGAGTTATACTAAGTTGATTTTCAATCCTACATGTCAAGCTGCAGTCAAACTTAGATAGAGGTAAATTCAGATGAGATTGTTGTTGTTGTTGCATTTATTGCTTTGCTTTTGTTTTTTTTTTTGTGAAGTAGGAAAAGAAAACATTGCTTTTGTTTGACAAACATAAATCCCTGCTTGGTTTCAATGTCTTATCTTATTATAAATATCCTTCACTTAACCTTTTGTTTGTCCACTGTTTACATGCTTGTAGGACGAGTGCAACTTTGGAATCTCCGACTCAATGGCTGAGTCAGTTGAGTGAGCCAACTAAAATTTCCCTTGAAGAAGAGTTTCTTCAACTGACACCAGGGACCACTGTGGCTGGTCTGAAGCATCTGGATGAGGTTAATAATATCTTATCTGTTCTGTACATTTGCAATGTCTAATTATTTTTATTTTTTGTGTTTAAATGGTCATTTGTTAACTGTTTTGTCTTTCACATTTCATGATCGCAAGAAGGGCTATTTGTTGTTTATGCAACTATCACTGACATTGTCACTGGAACATGGTGGTACACCTCTTGCGTTTGTTCAAAGGCTGTTTTTCCAGATTCAGATATGTACTTCTGTTAAAAATGCTATAAGCATGTGATGAAAGTTGTTCCCAAATATTTGTTTGTCTTTTACTTCATATGTTTCTACTCAATATGAAGTAATATGTTGATATGTTGATGTTGAAGTCATAATATTATTACTTATCTTATTTATTTATTTATTTTTCCCTGTTTCATGTTTTCAAACAAAAGATACTGTATCAAGGTTTGTGTGGGTGATGTAACTAGAGACACAGTGTTTGTTATCTTTGATAATGTTGGGCGAGTGCTTCTGAATAGGACAGCTGCAGAGTTATTTGAAGCAGAAGACAAGGTTGTTTATAGTCAGTTGTTTTTTACTTGTATTTTACAAGTTTTATTTTTCTAAAACAAACTTAAATGGACTTCAACTTATATTAACCTTAGTTTAATTCTTTCAGATTTCAGGAAACCATGCTATCCCAGAAGAGATTTGCAACCTGAAAGGAAAGACATTTCTGTTCAAAGTGGAGTTGAAGAAGCAGTCTAATAGTCTGTTTGGTCAATCATTCCGTGTGAAGAAAATCTGTGCTGATGAATCTATCATTCAGAAGTTCAAGGATGAGATGAACAAACCCCTGGTAATATATCTGGAATTTGTAATTCTACTAGGAATAATTATCTTATCACTTCTGGGACATACAATTTACATATCTAATTTGAGTTCAAATTTTGTTTACTTGCTGAATAGATTTTCACTTTGCATTTTAATAATTTCGAATTAGAATTGGAATTTAGAAATTGTGAAATAATGTAGATGTAGATTTCTTGTAGTGATCTAACGCTTTATATATATATATATATTAGGATCTTAGTCCTGTCAGTGGTTTTGTGTCCGATGGAAAGGAGAAGATGATTGAGGGTTCTTCCAACTCTATTTCAGAGGTTTGATGATTTATTCTAACTATAACTATTTTATTTGGTTCATTGAGTTTAATATGTACCTAAATAAATGGTTATGGTTATGGTTATGGTTACTTAGATAGATTTTGATTTTGATTTTTATAGGATCTGCTGCCCAAGTTTTTAACTGCTGCTATTGAGGAGTGCTCCCAAACAGTTGAGGGTAAAGGTAAAGATGTTCAAGTTGTTGAAGAGGAGGTAACTAAATTGTCCAATGATGAGGTGGTGACCCCTGTGAAGAATATTGTTGTGTCTGCTGACTCTCAAGTTGAGCTGGTGACCCCCCTCAGTATTGGTTCTACAAGTCAGGTACCAATTGATTTGGACAATGATATGGATCCCTTCACTCCTCTGAAAAGAGTCTCTCCAAGTGAAATTGAAAAGGCTGATGATCATGTTCCTCTGAAGATGTTGAAGAAAACCATCAAGATTGAGAAGGACTAGATCAAGATGTCCATGTGTTGGTGTAGGGCTGAATGAATCACCTTGCATTTTGTTGATCTTTTGTTGTTGTTGTTTTATGTCTTTCTTGGTGTGTTTGACTGTTTAATTACTTTCCCCCTTGGTCATGTAATCGTTCATATCCGTTTGCTGGAGTTTCATTTTTTGAAGAACCTGTGTACACAGGTTCTATGTTCTCCAGTGCTTGAATTATCTGTGAACCACTTTTATATGAACGAAATGTTATTTGCATTATGTATATCTATTGTTTATGTCAATTTTTTTTGCATTTTGATTTATATTTTTAGATTTCAATATTTCGTATTCAATTCAATTATTTCATGATTTAAGTTATAATTTAAAGTTAAATATACATGTAAATTAAATAATAAATTGACTTACTAAACTGATTTCAAAAAGTGTAATCCTTTCAACCTACTGTCTCTCTATTTTTTTGTATTTTAATTTTAAAGTGAAAGTGAAATTATTTTATAAATAGATGAACACGTGTGATTGTTAGGATGCTAGAGAAATTTTAAATTAATATAACAAAAATTAAATAAAACATAAATTAAATTAAATATGAATATGAATATTTTTAAAGTTAAATTAAATAAATGGATTTGGTATTTAAATAGATTATAGGGTATTGTTTATAGGTAGTAGGCCATAATGACTAGGACTATGCGCCTGAAACAAGTCATAGATAGTGTGCTTAAATGTGCATAATCAATTGCATTCAGTATTCAGTATGAAATCACATGTCATTTAATTATATGTAATATTTAATATTTAATTTAATTTAATATAATTAATATTTAATTATATAACTATGCATCAATTTGACGATAACCGAAGAAAAGAGAAAGGTATTATAAAAAAAAAAGAGGAATAGAGAAAGGCTTATCACAAATGTCATTAATTTAATTTAATTTAATTAGTTAATGTTAAATGATATTAAAGATTGAAATCTCTTTAAAATACTTTTATTAAAGTTTACGAAACAAAATTATAACACCCAAAACCAAAAAGCCTTCGTGTCTTCTCAGCATTCGCCTTACAGAACTGGTGGAAGAGTGTCTTTTCATTTCTTTCCATCTTCCATTATCTTGCATTTTCTTCCATTGAAGTTCTTATTGTTCAGAAAACCAGAACCACGAAAAGTCGTTATGGGAGACTTCCACGGTGTTGTGAACCAAAGAACAAAGGGAGAGTTTCGTACAGTGAGCATGGCGGATGAGGTGAGTCGTTTTTTCAGTTCCATTATCGTGCAGACATTCATTCGCATTCTGTGTTCAGATTATCTCTTTGTGATGCATGTATTTTCTGTTACAGCTATATGGTGAGGTAGATAAAAGCTTTGCAGAGAAGTTCAACAACGAGCTTGGTAATGTGTGGACTCTGATTGATTACCATGGAAATAGGCATGTTGTAACCTACAAAAGATCATCAGTCAGACCCCTCATGACCAAAGCCTGGGCAGATTTGCGTAGGTTCTATGAAATCAGCGGTGACCATTGTGTGGGTCTGCGATATGTTGGGGATTCGACATTCCAAGTAACAGTGTTCAAGAAACCTTCAAGTCCAAAATCATTCCCCAGGTTTCACTCTCATTACCGTAGACAAGTTAATGTTGAACAAGAACGCCCGAATTTGGCAGAAACTTCTGAGAGGAAAAACCGTTGTAATGAGCCATTTATTTCATTTTCCATTACTTTGACAAAGTACAAAGCTTCTGGTAGTCAACTGGTATGTGTTCTTTATAATATATTGTTTATGTTAATATTTTGGTTTCCAAAACAATATTATTTGTAATTTTGTTTTCTTTCTTCTTGAAGAATTTGCCTGGAGATTTTGCTGAGTTTCTATGGAAATCTAGATTTACAAGTTTGCAACTTTGTGGTCCATCTGGAAACTGGACCAATTGTTCCCTATTAATTCGAAAAGTTCCAAGAAGGTCAATGGGCAAGGATGGAAGAAATTTTGCAGGGACAATGGTTTTCGTGGTGGTGATCAAGTTGTTTTTGAATTTATTAATGAATTTAGCAATTTAGTTAATGTTAAGAAGTAGGTGTTTATGTTTATAGTTTGGGTGTTGAAGCAATTGATTGTAAGTTGTTTTGGAGTCTTGCTGCAATGTCATCAATTCTGAAGTTTTATATAGAACTGCGATGTGCTCAAATCCTCAATTACTTGGTCCAAGAGCAATGCTAAATCGTTATTTATATATGAATATATGAATGTGAATATTCTCATATAATTTTTTTTGTGTGTAACCACCCTATTTCAGTAATATTAATTAACTAAGTAAATATCAAGAAGCAATAATGTGTGCATGATACTTGGAAAGAGTCATGTCTGCTTTATTATTTCTATATCAATCAATATTATAGTATCAATTTAAATGTTTTTGTGTAACCATTTCATTTAAGCAATATTAGTTAAATAATGTTGAATGAACAGTGTAAATGAAAACTTTTGGATCTTTATTATATTATTTTGGTTATCCATCAAATCTTAATAATATATCAGGGACAGCGATGTGTTTTAGTATGTTTTCCAGATTGGTTAACTATTGTTGTATATATTATTATATTATTATTATTATTATTATTATTATTATTATATATATATATATAATATTTGTGTTAATGTTAATTGTCTTAATAAAAAGTAAGGCTAAATACAATCTAACAATATTGTGGTATATAAGTTCACCAAAAAAAAAAATATTGTGGTATATAATAATTTTAGCTTTAGAATTAGATTTTAGTTTTACATTTTGGATTTAGATGTACTAAATATATATATATATATAGATATAAATATAAATATATAGATCAATATAAATCTAAAATGATATATATAAATTAAAAATTTCAAATTCCAAACAACAGTGTAAACTAAATAATTTAAATAAATTAGTAAATAAAATAAATAAATAAATAAAATAAATTACACATTTTTTTTTTGTCTAAAAAAAATAAATTACACATAAAAGGATTACTTTGTAGGACAAAGCTCAATGGATACAACATAGGGAACATGTCCCTGAAGTATAGGTTTACACAGTAGGCTACTTATCAAAAGAAGAGCAATGAAGAAATAAAAAAGTGTGAAATGTACGGTACTCACATCAGTTTATTGGTTGTTCACTGTTAGAGTAAAAGATCCTTCACCTCTCAATATCATTTCTTCGTTGCGTAGACCACAGAAACCAGCAAAATGGAAGAAACACCAACTCAATATGCAAGAAGAAGAAGGAAGTTAATAATGTTACAAAAGAAAAAAAATCAGAAAACTGCTCCCAGTTTGTCAAAGAATGGAACTTCGATATCATCTATATCAGATGAAAACCGCTCTCCACATGGACCATATGTGCAAAAACCCATCTCTATGGTCAAAGTAGCTGATAGGATACCATTGTCAACTTTGTCTAATGGTAGTCAAAGAGTTCCAATGTAAGGGCTTCAAAGAGACAAAGGAGGTTCATTCCACCCACAACATCTTCTGCTGTGCCAGATATGTTAACAGGAAATGGGGGTTTGTCAACCAAAGACCCAAGAACGATTTCCTCTACACCAACTCCATCTGGTATACAAGCAGTTTGCATTCATATTTTTAGTCTTTTAGTAATGCTATGATGCACCGAAATTATTATTTGGTTTTTATTGAGATGTGTTTTTTTCTTCTCTATTGAAGCAGGAAGTTTGAGAAACATCTTTAAAGATACAAGCACCAATAAAGGAAAGGATAATGTCACACTTTCTGGATACAATTCATCTCCATATTCTGTAATTTTGAACTCTGAACAATTCAATCGTGCAGCAGATACCAAGACTCCATCACATAAGGGAATTTTGACCAAAGATGGTTACTCTTTATTGTTTTTATTATGACTATGAAACTAATTTGAAGCTTTTAACAGAGGCATTACGGTCGAATGAATTTGGTAATCAGAACACCAATGTTGATTGTTTTGCTTTCTCAGAAGTTGTCAATCCTTCATCCCAATTTCCACATCATAAGCATGCAAGAAGATTTTCTACTGTACTCCACTCCGTTGGGAAAACCAAGTTAAATTTTGACAATTTTGAAGATCAAAGTGAACATGGTAGTCGTTGTACTTCAGGTTAGAAATTGGTTCTGTTTTGTAGTTATTTTTAGTTTATTATCGGTAATCAATAAGCATGCGTCCTTATTTAAATATTTAAATTTAAATATATTGAATGATGTAATTTCAATTTACCATGTAATTTAATTTATTTATTTAATAATGTTAACAGATCCAATGTGTGAGAATCAAACTGAAGAACTGTTCTACTCTCATTTGTACGCAAACGCAGAAACTGAAGGTGCAGTAGGGGGTTCATTTTTTTTTGAAATAATTTTTTTTAATTATCAAGATTATTTTTAATTTGATTAACTTGCTTCAGATTTTAAAATCACTACATATTTTTTTTCTGTAATAGATGACTTTACAAGATTGCTAATTATTGTCTAATGCAATATTCCTATAGCTATTCTCAACTTGGGAGATCCTTCAATTGAATGTGAACAATGTGGTGCTCGAGTTTGGCTCCAAGAAAGATCTGAGAAAGTTAGGAAAACTAAGGATGTCAAATTTTCGATCTGTTGTCAAAGAGGAAATGTTCAATTACCATTGCTCCAAAAACCGCCAGAGTTGTTGTACTCATTAATGTCAGGCGTTGATCGTAGGAGCCGGCATTTTAGACAAAATATTAGGGCATATAATAGCATGTTCTCATTCACTTCGATTGGTGGTAAGATAGATTCTTCAATTAATGATGGAGGTGGACCCCCTCAGTTTATTCTTAATGGTCAAAATTTTCATAGGATTGGAAGTTTATTGCCAGATAATGGATGTAGTCCAAAGTTTGCACAACTATACATCTATGATACACATAATGAAGTCGAGAACCGAACTTCCCATCTTGGGTAATCATCAACACCATTATTTGAATTGTTTATATTTTCCTCCTAAGTAACATTATTGAATTTGAAGTTGACATGATACTTTATATATATTTTTTCGGGTCTCAAAGACAAACCGACATGTTTGACAAATCGTTGGTTCAAGATCTCACTGTCATGATTGATGAATTTAATGTTCTTGCTCAATCTTTTAGAAGGGTTCGAGATTTTGCCACAGTAGATCACGAAACTAATTTCAGTTTGAGATTGTTTAGAAGTAGATCTAAGGATGCAAGAATCTATAATCTTCCAACATCAAATGAAGTTGCAGCCTTGATAGTTGGAGATTTGGGTCGCATGGATGTTGGAAGAGACGTAATTGTTAAGAAAATATCTGGTCAGTTGAGTAGGCTTCATGAAACTCACACTGCATTCATCCCTCTTCAATATCCACTATTATTTCCTTATGGAGAGGATGGCTATCAAGAAGACATTCCCATTAGAGGAGCTGAAGATGACTCTCAGAGTCGTTGCAGACTTAGGGTCAATCTTAGAGAGTTTATTGCATTTAGAATACAAGACAGAGAAGCTGAATTTGGTAACATTGTTAACTCAAGGAGATTATTTCAACAATTTGTTGTCGATTGCTACATTATGATAGAAGCTCAGAGATTGTCTTTCATAAGAGCAAATCAAAAAGTGATTAGGTCTGATTTTTTAAATGGGATAGCAGAAGCAGTAAATAGAGGAGAAACTGATGCTTCTTCAGTTGGGAAACGTGTTATACTGCCTGGATCTTTTACCGGTGGTATGCGGTACATGTTTAACAATTGTCAGGATGCTATGGCTATTTGCAAAGCATTTGGATATCCTAATTTGTTTATTACGATTACATGCAATTCAAGTTGGAGTGAAATTCGTGATTTTGTTTCCAAGAGGGGTTTAACAGCAGCTGATAGACCTGATATTATCTCAAGAGTCTTCAAGATGAAGCTAGATGAAATGATGGATGACTTCAAAAGAAAACATATATTTGGGAGGGTTAATGCAGGCAAGTGTTTATTCTTATACTATAGTCTATATATACGAGTATATCCATTCATTAATATTTTTTGTCTAACAACATGTTTGTTTTTTAAAGGGATGTACACTGTGGAGTTTCAGAAGAGAGGTCTCCCTCATGCGCATATATTATTGTGGTTGGCTGGTGATAATAGATTAACCTCTACTGCAGATATTGGCAAGTTCATTTCTGCTGAATTACCTCATCCAGATTTATATCCAAAACTATCAAATGCAGTTGCATCATACATGATACATGGTCTATGTGGATTTGCTAACTTGAAGTTACCCTGCATGAAAGGAAGAAGATGTTCAAAGTACTATCCAAAAAATTTTCAACCTACAACAACCATAGATGATGATGGTTACCCATGTTACAGGCGTCAAGATTTTGGTTTGTTCATTGAAAAAAATGGGATTAAGTTGGACAATAGAAGTGTAGTTCCTTACAATCCTTCTCTGTTGATGCGATATCAAGGACATGTGAATGTGGAGTATTGCAACAAGTCTAATTCGATCAAATACCTGTTTAAATATGTCAACAAAGGTCCTGATCGAGCCACTATTGAGATCACTAATGGCCAAGCTAATGGTGACAAAACAACTATTGTTGATGAAATTAAAAGGTATTATGATTGCAGGTATCTGTCACCGTGTGAGGCTGTATGGAGGACTTTTGGGTTCGATATTCATCAGAGGTGGCCACCTGTTCAAAGGTTATTTTTTTTCACCTTTTCAATGAGCAATCTATTTTATTCAATGATGACCAGAAGATTGACAAAGTTTTAGAGAAAAATAAAGACATGAAAACCATGTTTCTTGCTTGGTTTGAGGCGAATAAAAAATATGCAGAAAGAAGACAATTGACTTATGCAGAATTTCCAAGCAAGTTTGTGTATTTTACTAAGCCTAAGATTTGGGAGCCAAGGAAGTGTGGTTTTTCAATTGGGAGACTTTCATATGTCCCAGCTGGAACTGGTGAATTATATTATATGAGGATATTACTGACAGTCCAAAGAGGTTGGACCAGCTATGAAAGTATTAGGACAGTCAATGGCAAGATATACAAAACATTCCAAGAGGCATGTTATGTATTAGGATTGTTGGCCGATGATAAAGAGTTTATTGATGCAATAAAAGAAGCGAGTGAACTTGCTTCTAGAAATCACTTGAGGAGATTATTTGTAACATTGCTCATGATGAACACAATGACTAAACCAGATGTTGTTTGGAACTCCACTTGGTCTTTGTTGTGTGATGAGATTGTATATCAGAGAAGAAAAGCTTTGAATATTCCAGGTCATTTTCTTATAATCATGCCATGCACTACATATTTTTTTCTCTTTTTTCTTCATATTTATATTTTTAATATTTTTTTTGTATTCAGGCTTGCAAATTGGAGAAGATGAATTAAAAAATCTTTGTCTCATAGAGATCGAGAAATTGCTAATGGCAAATGGAAGATCTCTAAAAAATTTTGGTTCTCTACCATTTCCACAAGTTGATCAAATGTTTGACTTCCAGAACAAATTTATTGTTGATGAATTGAATTATGATAAAGATGAAATGATTGCATTACACAGATCTTACATGGACAAAATGACTGATGAACAGTTGAGTGTTTATCATTCCATCATGAATGCTGTATTATCTAATTCAGGTGGTCTATTTTTTTTATATGGATATGGTGGAACTGGGAAGACATTCCTCTGGAATACATTGTCTGCTGCTCTTAGATCTCAGCAAATGATTGTCCTGAATGTTGCTTCCAGTGGTATTTCTTCTTTGTTGTTGCCAGGAGGGAAGACTGCTCATTCTACCTTTTGCATTCCATTGGTAATCAATGAGGAATCCACTTGCAACATTAGTCAAGGAAGTCTTCGTGCAAAACTTTTGAACTTTCATTTTTAATTATTTATTTGGTCATTTTAGAAATTATTTCTGTATAGGATTTATAAAACATCGTTTATTTACTTATATGCGGTATATCAGTCGAATAGAGATGAATAGAGAAGTAATGGGCATAATATAGGAACTTAGGATTTTTTAGGGACTTTTAGGCAATATGAATAGTGATTAGTCAACTATAGACGGAATTGTTGACCATGAATAGTGTAAGTTTATGTGCAATTATTATTTTACCCTTGGTTATATACTTATTCACTAAAACCTACCCTTTTTAATCTAGCTATCCAATGACTCTCCTTCCCCCTCATTTGGCCGCCCTTCTTAGGTGTTTTAGGATGCTTGGATTGCCCTTGTCACTTGGATTGAATCCTAGTGGATTGTTGTGAACCAATTAGGATTTAGTTAATTAATTTTTGATTTATTTAATTTGAATCATGGTTAAGTTAAAGTCAACTATGGTTACCTATTTAACCCAAGCCCTTGGCCGCCCCCTCACCTATAAATACCCCCTTCATGCTTCATAATTTCCTACACCAACTTGAAGCAATTTCAATTTATTCTTTCCTTACCTCTTTAAAGCTTTCATATTTCTTTCTTTGAGTTTTAGTCTTTTTCTCAAGTTTTGTTCTTCATAAGCTTTTCTTCAAAAGGTAAGGGGAAACTCATGCAAAATTATTTGAGAAGTTATAAAGTTTGATTTTTGATTGCTAATCACTTTGTTTTTATGATAGTAATGTTATAATGACAAAATTGGTTTTGAGCTTTAATATTTATATCGTTATAATGATGAATTTTAGACTATCACAATATAATTGAACCGTAAAACTATTGTAATCTATTTCTTTGTGAAAATCCTAAAATTTGTCTATCATTGATATATAGAAAGATGGTTGGAATGAATGGTTTATTAGTATAGTTCTGGCTAAGAAAAGATAAGGTCTCTCGAGAAGTTTTAGCTCACCTCTCTTTCCTGGAAACCATACCGATATGCTGTTTATGAAATCTTAACCTAGGGAGTATGTATATACATGGCTAAAATAAATTGGGAAAGATTTTATTGTGATGCTACTATACACGAATGTGCGTTTAAAATAAATTTATTCTCTCTTTAGATCGAGCCATGTCGGCACTGCTGTAAGCTCGATCTTTGCTTTTAATTGATCTTGAACTATTAAGAATGATTTCGCTAATTCCATATATATATATATATACCGGTTGACTGGGTAAAATAGTATAAACGCAAAGGGTTATCGGTGAACTCTACTGTTATACTATTTTGGTAAAAATTCCTGGTTTGGGGTTCGTTATACATGAAAACTCATTTTAGTTTTCAATGTCATAATTTTTAACAGTGAAAATTAGTGAAGCAAGCTTTCAACGAGCTGTTTCTGAAAATAAACTTGTATTTAAATACTTCAGTAATAAATCAGTTTGATCTCGTTCACTTAGTTTTTTTACCAAGTCACTCTAAAAGTTGGGTGTTGGTCACCGCAGTCGGCTTTGCCACCGTGTGATCATTCCATCATCAATTTTATTAAAACCAAGGAAAATCACTTACCGAGTAAAAAGTAGTAATAGAGATAATGTGTACGACAATTTATTCCGTGTTGAAAAAGTAAGAGTACTTTTACAGGTTTAAATGTGGAGAGAGAGAATATAAAGTAATTTATTTTCTGTATTATTTGCATTGGATATAAAGCAATTTATTCTCTGTATACATAAAGAGTTTTTGAGCATCACAAACCGAATTAGTGAGGTTTAGAATATAGTATAGTTGGGCTACAATTGCTTATTGGGATTATCCGAGTTTCGATAGTCTTATGTGGCCGAGTAGGTGAATACCCTCGAGCCGAGATGATTCATATACCTGACTTGGGTAAATCTGACTGACTGACTTATTCATGAATTGGTATTATGTAATAAATGTTAGTATTACCGAAGGATCTCCAGAAGTCCTAAAGGGACTATCTAGTTATTTTGTTAAGTTTGCTACAACCAATTGCTCAAAGGTGTTAAGGTTGGAAAAGTCTTATTAGAGAAATATACCGGTGTGTTTTCAAGAGATATAGAAGTGATATGCATAAATATATCTTGTGATGATAAGATATTTTTGAGTATGCATTACTCGATGTATTTAAATACAAGGCATGATTTATGTATGTGTAGTTCTACGTATAAGGCATGTACTGTATTGAATGTTTTACTATGTGTTCTTGGTGTATGTGTTGAGTGACGCATGATTTGTGGGTATGTACTTATACTTCTCTTTTTTGGTTTGGATTTGAGCTTCACCCTTGCTTGTTTTTCTTGTTTGTGTTTGATGCATGTTAAGTAGATGGTTTACCGAAGGAGTGGACTAGTTCCAATCTGAAGGATAGCTCTCAGAAGGGGATCTGAGCACTGCATGGATTGATAGGAATTCAGAGAAGAAGTTGTGTTCATTATCATGTTTTGGGTAGAGGTCTAGAGACTTGACCGGCTCAAATGTTCACAGTATAGATTATCTTGAGTATTTTTAGTATATTGAACTTTTCTTAAAAAAAAATCTGATGATGATATATAAGATGAGATTACCTTCACAAGTGTGTTGTTCCGCATTTAAAACCTTTCGAACAGAATTGGAGAGACATATTCCCCATCTTTCTTATTATTTAAAGGGCAAAAAATTTACCCACATTTTTTGGGAAGGAATACTGAGTTTTCATCAAATATTTTCTAAGTTACTTTTGAAATTTTTAGTTACTGTGGTGTAATATCCTCTTTAGAGAAAGGGTGTTACTTGAAGACCAATTGAGATTGCTTGAAAATGTCATGTTAGCCTAAAATAGCTTTAAGGTATCATTTTTGGATTTTACTGAAAGCACAATCTCTTCTGTTTTTGCAGTTTCTCGGGTATAGCTTCAAAATAGAGCAAAACAGTATTTTCAAAAACTTACACAAAAATAATTTTAAAATCTCCAAATAATTAATTAAAAATAAAATATAAACTGGTTGTGGACTTATATCACGAAATTTTACATTGTGAATCAAGATCTATACACTATTCGCTACCGTTTACCATATTTTTCTATAAATTTTGAAATTTTTCCAAAAATTCTAAAAAAATTCTAGAAAAACACAAATATTAAAAGAAACAACTTTTGTGAAGGAATATAATTTTTTGGGTCGGTTTGGTATATTCGTGCTATTTAAAACCTAATCCGTCAGTTAAGATGTAAATTGTTTTCTATTTAAAACTCAACGTCAAACGAAAACTATCCCTTTTAATATAAAGAATGAATATGTATATTAAAAACCTATTTTTAAGATAAAAATAAGGCTTAAATATGTTTTAGGTCATTCCAAATTTGGCCGTTTTGATTTTAGTCCTTAATAATTTTGGTCAAACTTTTTTAGTCCAATAAAAAAAAATTTGTTTGATTTTAGTCATTTTAGTGATTTAGGGCTGAGGTGACATGGACACGTCATCTCATTAATCTGACGTGTCATATTCAAGTGCCAACTAAGTATGCCACGTACATAGGGTCAAATTTGCAGGGACTAAAATCACAACTGGCCAAATTTACAGGGACTAAATTCAAAACAGACCAAATTTTTTTCTTTCCTCCATCTCCACTGCCACCGCCACCACCACCACCCCCACTCTCGCTCTCGTTTTCTCTCTCCTCCCAAGTTTACAACAATAGTATCATCCTTCAGGAAAAAACAGTTCCACAGCATGCTAAAAAACAAAGCATCAGATCATGTATGTACCTTCAAAGATGTTTCATGAAAGGACTGAATCCACCTCGCTGCTTCTTCAGGACAGCTTGCTCCTAACTACAACACTCACGTTTTGTAATTTCAAAGGCACAATTTCAAATTAGAAATACCTATATTTTCAAACCTAAATAGTGACCTATCCTCACCTTTAACTGATCATTGTGATTTGAAGTGTTATAGAGTGTAAATATGAAAAGCACATGTAATTCGTGCAAAAAATGATCATTAAGCATGCCACCGGTAGCAACATAAAAACCAAAAATTATCCAAAAAAAAAATCTCTCTCGTTTTCTCTCTCCTAGTGGTGGTGGAGATGGAGGGAAGAAAAAAATTTGGTGGTGGGGGTGGAGAGAGGAGGAAGAAGGTGGTGGTGGTGGGGGTTGGAGGAGAGAGAAAATGAGAGAGAGAGAGTGGGGGTGGTGGTGGTGGAGATGGAGCGGGAAGAAAAAAAATTGGTTTGTTTTGATTTTAGTCCCTGTAAATTTGGTCAGTTTTGAGTTTAGTCTATACAAATTTGACCCTATGTATGTGAAATGCGTAGTTGGCACTTGAATATGACACGTCAGATTAATGAAGTGCCGTGTCCATGCCACCTTAACCCTAAATCACTAAAAGGACTAAAATCAAACAAAAATTATTTTATTGGACTAAAAAAGTTTGACTAAAATTATTAGGGACTAAAATCAAAACGATCAAATTTGGAAGGACCTAAAATATATTTAAGCCTAAAAATAAATTACTAATCACTTATATCACAAAATTTCAAATAAAACAGAATAAAGACAGTAAATAAAAAAACGAATGTTACAATTCTCTCCCTCTAAAAAGAATTTCGTCCTTGAAATTTCACAGATAATCTTAGTAAAATAACCTCAAATTCTCTACTAATAGGAATTTTGACCTATTAGTTCATACCAATCACCATTGTTATCTCGTTTCTACCAATAAGCTAATGGGTTGATCAGACCCACACCTTGACTTTAAGTAGTAAGAAAGCAATAATAATTCTATGACTAATAATGTCATTATCCATATCATAAACTTAATTTTAAGGGTCGGTCTCTACCTATAGCAAAATATAATATCAATGCAACCGAACACTCATATATTCATATATAATTTCAACTAAGTACAAGCATTCTTATGAGGCGCTAAACCTATAGGACATCTCCAAAAGAGTACATATTGACTTGTAAGTCTCATGATTCAAATCTACGAATAACTAGAGTATGTCTTTAACTATAATACATAAAACACACATCGCCCTTGACCCCTCAACACGTAGGAAATCTATTTGTTCCACAATCCTTATGTTGCATTAACATTTGAGTGGGTGGCAATAATTGGGCATCCATCATAGTATAAAGTCTCCCAGTAGTCTTCGGCCTACCCACGTCATCTTTGTTTGCAATCAGCTCCTCCTTTTTTGAACATCAGTCTTTAGCAACATGTCCCATCTTACCACACTGATAACACATAATTCCCCTTTGTGGGCAAGCATAAGCCAAATGACTTGGCTTTCCACACTTATAGCATATATTCCCTTTTTTTTAAACAAGTGTAAGCCCAGTGATATTGTTTCCCACACTTGTAACACGTACTGGTAGTATATTGATTATTGGAGTTAAAATTTCAGCCTCCTCCAAAAACAGGTGCGGCATAATGGTAGGATTGTTGATTCCCTGACAGCCTAGTGTAAGGTTTTCTCTGATACAGGTTGTCTTGCCTCTTATTGGACCTAGATGGTCCAAAATCCTTGGTCACCACTTCTTTTCCCCTCTTGGTCTCTTCAATCATAGAGCAATGCTCTATCAACTCTCCAAACTCCTCAGCTTTTAGTGGTGCCACCGCTTCACGTAAATCATACTTCAATCCTTCTTGAAACTTCTTACACTTCCATAAATGATCAGGATGCATATGAAAGTACAAAAAAAATTTAGAGAGTGACTCAAACTTAGTTGCATACTCCCCAATAGACATCTCCCCTTGTTTCAGGCTTAAGAACTCCATCTCCTTGTGACAGACGATCTGAGGAAAATATTTGGCCAGAAATCATTCATAGAAAAGAGCCCAAGTAATGGCTATTTCTCCGGCCTCCAACAGCTGACGTACCCCACGCCACTAGAACTCAGCATTGCCCACCAGCATGTATACAATGAACGTCACTTTCTGTTCCACTATACACGCCATAGCAACAGAAAAAATTCTAACTCCTGAATCCATAGTTTCTCCCCTTCCGGGTCATAACCTCCCTTCAATTGAGTTGGTTTGGCACGATGAAAATCTACCAAACCCTGACCATTTCCTTCTCTCTGTCATATGGCCGTTGCCATCCCTCGTATGGCATTCGCCAAATCTGCATTGTCTCTATTCCCTCTTCCTGCCATGGTTTCCTACAAGGCAACCACCAAGGTAAAACCAATCAGAACCCATCCAAGAAACCCCAAAATCACACATTCATACACACAGATTTCACAAGGAAACAATCACACAGATTCAATCATGTCTATATTATTCTGTAATCACCTAGCTATTTTTAGATTTACGACTTTTTTCCTACAAACCAACACGGATGTCAACCACATGTTTTGTCCTCACTTACATGCTTTTCAGAAGGTCATCCTTTCATATACAGTCTCATACCTATACAGTATCGTTGGCATAGGTGGTACCGATTAATCCTATTAATTTCTCCTCAACTGTACCGTCCCATTCCAGTACAGTCTCAGATTTTCTCCGTTGTACTGTCCCATTCCAATACAAATTCGATACCAAGTTTTTCCAGAACAATATAAACCAAACACACAATCAGAATTCACACAAATTTCATATGGCACAAACAACTCATCAGAGTTCACATAATAGAACACAATAAACCTATACCCAACAACACCCAAAAGACTTACACCTGGCTCTGATACCACAAAATACAACACCTTTCTCCAAAAAGGATATTACACCATAGTGACTAAGATTTTCGTAAATTACTTTGATAATAATCGTTTTCAAACATAATTTGTTTTCAAGAATGCGGATAAAATTTTTTCCTCTTTAAATAATGAAAAGAATGGGGAATAAATCCCTTAAAGATTTTTTGTTTTTTGTAAATGTCTATGCGTGAAAAATGTAAAGTACAACTTCATACAGAAAATTCCTCATCTCATATATATAATCATTAGAGTTTTACAATGAAAATATAGTATATTCAAATTCTCAAAATAATCTTTACGGTGAACACCTGAGCTGGTCAAGTCTCTAGACCTCTACCCAAAACAAGACAATAAACACAAATTCTTCTCGGAATCCCTATCAATCCATGCAATGTTCTCCTTCAGATCCCCTTCTGAGAGTTAGCCTTCGGATTGGAATTAGCCCACTCCTTGGGTAAATCATCTACTTAAACATGCATCAACACAACATAGAAAACACACAAGGGTGAAAATCTTATCAAGTTATATCATAAGAGAATATACAAGCAACATACATCAGATATAAGATATACACAACACTATGCTCATTAATAACAGAAATCAGACATATATGCAATAACATTATTGAATGAAACTTCGTATTAAAATATCGTTGATTAGAGTTTCGTAATGCAAAACATCGCCGGTTAGGATAACCGTATTTAAAATATTGCCAGATTGACACGTCGTATGCCCAAGACATCGCCGGTTAAACAACCGTATTGCTAAACATCGCCTTAATTCTCAAAGAAACACAAAATCACATTTCTTAAATAAACACAGTATCACATTTCTCAAATAAACACAGAATCATATTCCTTAAATACACACAGAATCATATTCCTCTAATAAACACATAATCATATTTCTCAAATAAATACCAAAACACATCCCTATTATCTTGTATATAATAAACCAGTAAAACATGAACATTTTACCAATACCTAGATTATTCTTGAAAATTTATCTATTATGTGACTCTCTCTGACTTCAACCTTTTAATTAATAGAGTGACAATGAGATCAATTTGGGTTGATTCCGTGAAAATTAAATGTAAGTTCATTTTCAGTAAAAAACCTGTTGAAAGCTTACCTTCAAGGAATTTTCGCCACGTATATACAAACTCTCTAAGTTAGGAAAATAAGCACGTCAATAAGGTTCCCAGGAAAGAGAGGTGAGCCAAGCTTCTTAGAGACCCGGTCTTTCCTTAGCCAGAACAATACCAATGAATCATTTGACCCAACTATATTTCTGTATATCTACTAAAAATTTCAGGTTTCATATATAGAAGAACCCCATAGCTAGGAATTTCTTCCAAACAGTACAACGGTAGAGCTCCCAGGAGAACCCTACAGTATATACAATTTTACCCGGTCAGCCTGTATATATATTTGTGTAATCATTTAACAGTTCAAAAATGATTAACAACAAGAAAGTTTTTACGTGATAATTACTTTTATCACGTAATAATGTCCAAAAGAGATACGTCCCCTGAGCCAGGTCGGATAGCACATCGTTAGATGCACTCTTATACCCAACCAACCAATGTATTCCCTAGTGGCCAAAAGAACTACAGAGGTTTTAATTTACAGATTCTAAATTCGATTGTTTGATATTGATCACACTGAGACATAACCCATTGAGGTGATCAAGTCTTAGTAGATAAAATTTTGGCATTATAACAGTACACTTATCAAAACTCATAATTAATTTTGCCATTATAACATCACTAAAAATAAAGCTCAAACAATTAATAAGAAAGCTATAACATAAGAGTAAATAGTCACTTAGTCCCTGAGAGTATTAGACGATGTCATTGTGGTCCCTGATAGATAGAAAATTATTAAAAGGTCCTCAACTGTCAGTCGTTAGTCACTTTGGTCCCTGAAAGTGATTACTTACTATCATTTTGGTCCCTAAAAGTAATTATTTAACTGTCAGGGACCAAAATGACCAATGAAAAACATGAGTTGAGGACCATTTAATAATTTCCTATCTGTTAGGGACTAAAGTGACACTGCCTGACATTTTCAGGTACCAAAATGACTGTTTATTCTTACATAATAATAAATAACAAAGCTATAACATATAAACCACCTAAGTGGTTAAATATTCAAAACTCTCAAGAATTTTCCCCTTACCTCAAAACTTAGAAGAAAAGGGATTTTTATCTTAAATAATAATAAATAACAAAGCTATAACACATAAACCACCTAAGTGGTTAAATCTTCAAAACTCTCAAGAATTTTTCCCTTACCTCAAAACTTAGAAGAAAAGGGATTTTTAAGATCAAAGCTAAAAAACTAAAGAACTTTGGAAAGAAAACTAAGGAAAGCTAAAAAAAGAGAGAAAGAGAAATCTTGGATAATTCACAAGATTTTGGTGCAAGAAATTATGAAGCACCCTCACCCCTATTTATAGGTGAAATGGGCAGCCAAGGGGAGTTATTGGATTACATTTTTACCCTTTTGGTTCAACTGTAAAGGAAAGGGTAAAATAGTCTTTTGATAATTAATAATTCATGCTAAATTCTCATTGGTCCAAGGCTATTCACAAGGATTAAGAAAAGGAATATTCCCCTCTCTCTTGCATTAAGAAAGTCGGCCATGTAGCCATGAGAGAGGAGGGTGTGAATTGACAATTTTACCCTTTAGGGTTTAAGTGAAAAAGATGAAAAAATCAAGGGCAAAATAGTCTTTTAATAAATCAAAATCGAAATAATTTATTTAAAATGTGAGGACCAATGAGATTGCTTGAAAATGCCATGTTAGCATAAAATAGCTTTATGGTATCGTTTTTGGATTTTACTGAAAGCACAATCTCTTCAGTTTTTGCCGTTTCTCGGGTAGAGCTTCAAAATAGAGCAACATGGTATTTTCAAAAACTTACACAAAAATAAATTTCTAAAAACCCAAATAATTAATTAAAAATAAAATATAAACTGGTTGTGGACTTATATCATGAAATTTTACACTGTGAATCAAGATCTTAGCACTATTCGCTTTCGTTTAGCGTATTTTTCTTTAAATTTTGAAAGTTTTCTAAAAATTTCAAAAAATAAAAAATATTAAAAGAAATAATTTTTATGAAGGAAGATAAAAGCTGTCTTGAGACCCTTGGCAAGTGGTCCATTGGTGATTTTATTTGGCCTTTGGGACCAACTACTTCATAGACAAAAGCTGGTGAATTTCTAAAACAATTTTGGTTTTGTAAACTCTGGTAGAATTCATTTGATTATGCTTCATCCTGGTTGTGATAAAGGTAGTGTGGGTACCCTTTTCAGAAAGAGAAAAAGAGGGAATCCAGGAATCCATTTGACCATTTGGCAATATTGATGGAGGACTATGAACGAAGGGGATATGGATTCACTGCAGTCAATATTTTCCACAGTCACTGCAGTCAGCTGAATCTCCACCATTGAGTTTATCAAACGGTTCAGATTATATCTACAACACCTTTTTTCCAAAAATGATATTACACTATAGTAACCAAAAGTTTCGTAATAACTTAGAAAATATTTTGATAAAAACTTGATAATCCTTCTCCGACAATGCGGATAATTTTTTTTTCCTTTTTAAATGATGAGAAGGATAGAGAATGTGTCTCTTTAATTCTTTTTGAAAAATTGTAAATACAGAATAACATCATCCTTCTTGTAAAACTACTTTATTTCATATGTATAAACCATGATATTTTACAAAGAGTTTGCTTCGGTACAAACTATGGTTTAAATACTGCAAAAGTAAAGAAAACAAGAAATACTAATGAACTGAAAATACAAAAGTGATAAAAGAAAATATATGCTACTATGTGTATGTGAGCCAGATCAATCCTAGACTAACTACCCAATATAACCACCCTTAAACGCAGATGTAACAGCAACATCAACCTTCTAACCCTAAAGCGGTGTTTCCTCCTCTGAGCAGTCTTCCTCTGTTTCTCCACCTTCCTAGTGTTGGAATCTTCTTTCCGGATGATATCCTTCATCTGCTCCATGGGTAGCATAACGTCTAAGACTAACCGGTTCTCTACTCTCCAATTGGGTCTATTAACCCTCCCTGCAGTGGTAAGTACATACCCAGAATATGTACCCCATTATGTACTGGGGTTTATCTTCCACCCTGCCTTCTAAAACCTCAAGGGGTTGAATTCTAAGATGTCGGACCGGAACTAACCCACTCCTCGAGTAACCCATCTACTTGTACATACACAAGCACAACAAAGAAATATGCAAGTGTGACACTCTAAATCAAAGTAATAAGAGAAGTATAAGCACACCAAAACATAGATCATACATCACCCAATTCATACATTAGGAACACATATATCAGAATAACAAGTCATATACAGGTAACACGCACAGAGATTCTTGAAAGCAATGCATACTCTAAATATGTCACCAAGTCAAGAGATTTTTATGCATGACACTTCAATATTTCTCAAAAACACACCAGTGTATTGCTCCAAGGTGACTTTTCCAACCTTAATGCTGGAACCAAATTATTTAAAAGCATTTTTCAAAGCTTAAATCCCTAAGTAATTTTGATGATAACAATGATTATTAAGTTTCTTACAAAGTCTGTTAACAAGCTCTTATAGGTACAACAAAGATAAGTCCATCGTCTAGTGTGATCTTGGTAATTATAAGTACAGTTAAAGAGCTAAGCGTCCAATAGACTCTGATACTTGACCTTGGGTAAGTATCGTCCAATGGACTCTGGGTACTAAGTGTCCGATGATCAGAATGTCATACATCTAATGACCAGGAAAGCTTTGCGTCCAAGTAAGATATGAGTCCATATGGTAAGCAAAGCTATGCGTCCATATGGTAAGTGAACAGAAAGTCCATTCTATTCTACAAGTGCATGCAAAACGCGAGCGTCCATAATATGCTATTTATTGCTCTTGCATTTAATATGAGACATATTTAATGAGCAAATGATTTGAAATAAATAGTTGTATACAATGTTTTTCCCGTGCACAATTATCAACGTTTTTAAACAAGCATTTAATAGAAACCATAAAACACTGTAAAAAGTGTACTTAAGAGAGAGAATGTACTCTAAACATTTCTGTATCTCTCTGAACATACATTTTCTCTTATACTGTGTATTCTCTCTATCTCAATAAAATATTACTATTAACCTCTGTGTAATTGAGACTTTGACTACAGGTTGCTTCTGACATAGGAGAAAGAACCGCACAGAAACACGTTGAAGAAGCACTTCTACAGAGCAACAGGAAAATAGCATTTAATGCTATTAGAAAACGGCTATATTTATGAAGGCTGAAGTTGAGCACATTCAAGATCAAAGACTGAAGCTTCACTTAAAGCCTATATATACCGTGAATAAGATGAAAAATACAAGAGATTGAACTACGTGAAAGAAAGAGCAAAAACGTAGTGCAAATTTGTTTCATACTCTGTTTTCTTAGAAAGTCTTGTATAGTTCTTTCTTCTTGTAAAAGAGAGTTTGCGTAACTCTCAAAGTGCTTTAGAGTCCATATTCTCACTTGTGTGAGTTAACAACACTTCTATTGAAAACACTCTTTTGAGTTGTTTGAGCCTAGAGAGGCTTATTTAGAAAAGATTACTTGTTTGAGTCTGGAGAGTCTTGTTTAGAAAAGAATACTTGTTTGAGCTTAGAGGTTTGTCTGTAAAAGAATACTTGGGATTAACCTGAAGAGGCTGTGTGCAAAGAATACTTCGGTTTGAGCCTGGAGAGGCTTGTCTGTAAAACAATACTTGAATAATACTTGTTGTAAGTCCTGAAGAGGCTATTGAAGAATACTTGTAATTCTATCTAGATTGACAGTGAAATCTCTCTAGTTTGAGGGGACTGGATGTAGCTCTTAGGAAACGGTGAACCAGGATAAACACTTGTATAATTTCTCTATCCCTTAACTCCTTTATTTTCAGTTTATATACTAACTGAGGGGATTGAATTGAAATTATTTTTAACAAACCTTTCAAACGTTTTAAACGCACAAAATCTTGTTTTAAACCAACTGGACGATTCTGCGTCCAATTTACCTATGCGTCCAATATACGTTGTGCGTCCAATCTTTCCTAACACAGCGTCTAACGATTTGCAAAAAGATTTTAAAAAGCTAAGAAACACAATTCAACCCCCTTCTTATGTTTCACCTTATTACTTACAGTTGGCATCAGAGCTCGATCTCTAGGGGTTGAGCACCTAACAGTGCAGAGAAGCAAAGATCCATGGAGAACGAGGGACAAGATGTGAACTGGCCACCACTGTTCAATGGAGACGGATGTGATTATTGGAAACAAAGAATGATCACATTCTTTGACGCACAGAATATCAACAAGCGGGATGCCGTTGAAAATGGTTACACTACTCCAGTAGGTGAAGCAGGGCAACCATTGCCTAGAGTCCAGAGGACACCGGATCAGAGGACAAGATTCTGGCTAAACTCAAAGGCCAGACACTATTAGATGTGTGCCATTACGAAGTCTGAATATGACAAGGTGCACAGCAGCACCACTGTAATGCCCTTTTTCCCACAAGGAACGTCACGTGAAAAACTAAAAACTTAATGCGGAAAAATATCTTTCATAAATTAAGGTTACCAAAATTGGTGGCTAAATTTTTTTTTTAAAAGAATCTTATACGAAAAGATTTCTCACATCACATTTAGCCATCCTGAAACTCAGAAGAAAAGAAACATCATACACACACACACACACACATAATATATATATATCATCATGTCAATATACACAAGTCTTGCGCCCACAAGTATAGTTTGGAACCACAACATAGTGGCCAAAATACATCATCATAACGTAAAGAAAATAAAGCGATAAGTCTAAACCTAGGAAAGCTGTAAATCAAAAGATGTGTCAAATACACGACACTGAAGATGTACATCCCAAACCTAGGCTGGTCACTAACAGACAACCCACAACCTAGCACTAGACACCTCCACCAGTACGACCTAAGACGATGACGTCTCCTCAGGGTCCTCCTCGGGATCCTCCTCCGGGTCCTCCTCCTCCTCAAATATCTCAATGAGTACCTGCTCTGACTCATCTCGAACCTTCCTGTTCCCCCTCTCTGCGTGTTCCGACGGTCCGACAGAAGTGTCAGAAGAGCAACGCACGAAACGTCCATACAGTGGGATGTAAGGAACGGAGAGCGTCAGTCTCCCTGTCTCTGGTGGTGAAACTGGTGTCACTGATGGAGCCATCCTCGGTAGACGATCCCGCGCCAAAGCACTCTTCCTTGGAGTGAGACGCGTGAGACAAAACATACGGCGATACTCCTGAGCAGATCCGGTTACCCGTGAGGGTAAAGGTCTCTCCTCTGCCTGAGTCTCTCTCCTCAGCTGCTCCACAGGTGCCTCGAGTGCGGCTGCCAGCAAGCTTCACATCCTCTCTAATGGAATGTAAGCGTCCAGAACCATGTCACGCTCCAAAACCTCTTCGGGGCCCAGCACCCCTCCTCTCGTCCTGACCACGTGTCCACACACTGTGGCCCATTGGGAGATGGGATCATAAGTCCATCCCCCTCCCTCGGACTCGGCCTCAAGGGGCCGGAAGCTCTCCTTCACACGGGTTACCAGAGGCCTCATCTACGAGTAACGTACATACAGATACAGGAAAATGCAAGGGTGAATTTCTTTTCACAAGTTGAAATCCTCTGAAAGGTTGCATATGAAAAATAAAATATTACGTAATACATTCCAAGAATATATTTATATAGAGTTACTCTTTCGCAAATCTTTTAGCTAAGCTATTCAATCATCAAGAAGAGACAAATCATCAAGGTAAACACACAGTCAAGCACACACATAACATTCTAGCATAATGCATGTCACTTCAATATCTCTTTCCATACACCAGTGCACTGCTCCATGGAGACTTTTCTTCCTCAACTAAGTAGAGCGATGTGGCGGAATCGTATACCTATCATTAATGCAAACTGACCTTCACTCTTGGCCATCGTTTGTCATTTATTCGGTACAGACCCATTGTGCTACGTCGTACACCCCATCTCAAATAAGGCAGCCGGTCAGGATCATCCAAGCCGGGTACACTACTGTTCTCGGCACAAGGGGATTCACCGCAAGACGATTGAGAATTTCGTAACCTGGATGCCCTCAAAGACTTATAGTCAGACCATACTTATTTACAATCCCCGTATAGGATTGTGTGCTCTCATCATAGTAATAAATGCTAGCCTGGCAAAAGCCAATATCTCAAATGCATATGACAGTATATTTGCAACCACAATCAATTCGGTCCCTCGTCTTAGGGTTTTTCGTCGCCACGTGTTAGCTTTCACCCAACACCGTGTAATATTTTTGTCCTTAAGACTTTTATCTTCGCCACGTATTGGTTCTCTTCCAATACCGTGTAATATTATTGTCGTTAAGACTTTTATCTTCGTCACGTATTGGTTCTCTTCCAATATTGTGTAATATTGTTATTTAACACCATAAGTTTTTAGAAGAATTTCCTCTTTGAATTCTTAAGTTTTTTCTTTAACTTTAAACTCTTAAACTTTCACTTGTTTATAAAAGAATTTTCTCTTATTTATAACACACTTTATTAATTTTCTTCCCACTTATTCATCATAAAAAGATTTAATTAAAACTTAATTAAATTCTTTGATAATTTTACTTAAATTCCATTACTTTTAAGTATTTACAATTCTGACCCCCTAAGAAGTTCAGTTTCGCAGTTCAGCCCCAAATTTTCTGAAAATTTAGGTTTCTGGCCCAAAATGCCCAGACTTTACTTTATCTACCCCAAGACTTTCGTAAATTATAATTCTGGCCCAAAGGTACACAGACTTCGCGTTTCTGCCCCCAACTTTCGTAAATTATACTTTTGGCCGAAAAGTCTCCAGACTTCGCGTTTTCTGCCCCAAACTTTAGTAAATTATATTTTTGGCCCAAAAGTCCAGATTTTGCAATTAAAGCCCAGAATTCCAGAATTTGCATTTTTGACCCCAAAAAATCCAGTTTTCGTTTTTGACCCCTAAAAATCCAAAATTTGATTTTTCTTCCACATTGATTAATTTTCTAACTCACTTAAAGTTTTATGGATAAAAGGATTTAGTATGGAATTGATTTAGGACTTATGATTAGAAACTTTATGAAATTTATCTAATTAAGTGTTATCTTTGAATTCTAATTAATTCATTTGGAAAACTTTTTCATTAAAGCTTTTAAACTCTCTTCCCACACTTAATCAAATCTTTTCAATCCAATCCCAATCAAAGTATATGAAATACACATCAATCAATATACATCAATTAGGCAATAACACAACCAAGCCATAAATCAACATACACTCAAAGTACTCATTCATAATATATCAACATACATCATGAACATAGCATTAAAGCATACTTCACCAAGCACACACTTAGGCATCCAAAATCACCCCAAAGCATACATATGATTTTTCCAACAACACATAGGCTCATAAAAATTTATCATGGCTCAACCAAAATCATATTTTTACTCATATACATATACATATAAAAATACATATTACTAAGAGAATGAAACTTCATTTAACACCCAATAGAAAAACTCAAGTCCTTGAGTTCATCATCAAGAACAAATCACATAGTCACACACATACATAACCCTCCCAACTTATTGAGAAAATCCCCTTACCTCTTGAAGACTTGAAAATGGGCTAACTCCAAAATCACCTTCACACCACACCAACACCAAGTGGTCTACTCAACACCTTGATGTTCCCACACTTAGAAAAATTTACCTTTTACAAAATACACCAAAATACTTACTCAAATCTTGAAGGAAAATAGATCCAAGGTAGTTTCCAAGCTTGTAGGTTCCAATGGAGTGAACCTAAACCAAAGAAAAGCTTATTTTTAGTGAAATGAAGAGCACAGCCTTTATGGAAAAATGAAAGTGGTGGAAATGAAAAAATGAAAGAAGTTTATGGATTAGAATGATGATCCAAACCTTTTTTGTGAAGCTTGGGTATGGAAAATCTTAATAGAACTTGGTCTTTTTGGTGTATGAAAAAGCTTGGGAATGGAGAGAAAATGGTGGAGTTCTTGATTCAAGTGGAGAAGATGAAGTGAAAATGAATTTCTCTCTCCTTCCCTTCCCTAGTAGATTTCGGCTGAACACAAAGGAGCATGGGGGAGGTATGGGCTTGCATGCTTTGGTGGTTGGGAGCCATACCTCTCTCACCTAATTTTTGGAAAATTCAAAAATTAAACCCATTTGACCATTTGACTTTTGGAAGAATTTTTAGAGTTGGATCAGCCCCCTTATGCGCCCAGCTGACCAGAAAAATGGTGGGATTAGGTCCCATCAAGTTAGGGTTTAATCGGTAGTTCGAAGCGGTAAAAACACAGTTTTCGAACCCCTTTTTAGATAAATATTTTTCTAAAATGAGTAAAATAATGAGAAATGAATTTTATGATTTGAATATGTCATAGAAAAATTTAGAAACCCAAAACTAAATTTTTGGACTATTTTTCATGTCCCGGTTGCGCCCGGTTTACCCGTAAAGCACCAAATGCGGGTAAAATAAAGTTTTTCTGAAAAATTTCCAAAAAAATTTCTAAAAATCACAAATATTATAAGAACCACTTTTGGTTTGTTAAAAATTTATTTTGGAGTAAAAATGACCTCTGGAAAAATACTGAACCCTTCCCGCATTCTGCGAAAACACGGTTCCCGCAAAAAACTCAGTTTTGCGAACTCTATTATTCTAAACCCTTCAAAAATAAACCTAAGATATAAATATTATTATTCATACCTTAAAATCATAAAATCATTAATTAAATAATTTTAATTAAATTAAAACTGATTAAAAAAATAATAAAAACTATATATAAAAAAATAGAGTGTTACAACCACTGCCAAAGAAATATAGGACACTCTAGCTTTGGCTCATGAAAGATCATCTCAGGTCCGTAAATCCAAAATCAACATGCTAGTTCATCAATATGAACTATTTAAAATGGAGGATCACATGACAATTGATCAGATGTTTGGGAGATTCCAAACAATCGTAAACAACCTGAGGTCTCTGGAAAAGTCTACACAACCCAGGATCACATCAGGAAAATCATAAGGAGTCTGCCAAGACAATAGAGACCCAAGGTAACTGCGATACAAGAAGCAAGGAATCTTTCCACTCTTGCTATGGAGGAACTTCTGGGTTCACTCAAAGTGCACGAGTTTGAGCTCAAAGAAGAGGAAACAGAAAAAAGGGCAAAGTCCATTGCTCTTAAAGCTAAAAAAGAGAGCACCTCAAGAGAGCTCAAGGCCCATGACTCAGATGAAGAGTCATGCAGCTCAGAAGGAGAAGAAGGCTCAGATGATGAACTTTCCTTCATCTCCATGAAAATAAAGTCCATGTGGTAAAAGAAAGGTGAGTTCAAAAGGAAGCAATTCAACAGAAGATTTCTACAAAAGGAAGCTGAGCAAAAGGAGAAAAGTCGAGTAGTGTGCTATGGCTGCAAGAAACCAGGCCACTACAAGGAAGATTTGTAGTAATAGGATGAAACAGAAAAAGGGGGGTTGAATTGTGTTTCAAAGCTTTTAAAACTTTTCGCAAACGTTGGACACTGATTATGAAAAGGTTGTTGGAACCAAATTGGTTAAAAGTATTTTTAATACAAATACTCCCTAAGTGATTTTATGGTTTTGATGATAACAAAATGTATTAAGCTTTTACAATGTATAACAAAGCTGCCTAACTAAGTTTATTGAAGGATGTTGCAGTCTGCGACCAATGATAAGTTCATCATGACATTGGCTCATATTCAAAGTCTGAGAAGCTTTGCGTCTAATGTTAAAGACATCGTCCAATGTTGGCACTGGAACATATATGGACACCAAGAGTTCTGCGTCCAATGATCAGTATTGGGAAATATTGTTCATCGTCCAATGATTCTCTGCGTCCAATAAACAGTATAAGGCAATACTGTTCTGCGTCCAATGCAATACGCAGTCTGAGAGCTTTGCGTCCAATGATCAGTATAAGGCAATACTGTTCTGCGTCCAATGTTCAATACAGACAGTACAACTCTGCGTCCAATGATTTCCAAAGAAGCAGACCCAGTGAGTATGCGTCCAATGTATCAGAAGGACAAACAACATTGCCTGCGTCCAATGTAAATGAAGGACAAAAGTCCAATAAATCAGCACAAGGCAATACGTACAACAGTCTGCGTCCAATGATGCAGAATGGAAAAGTCCAATGAAGCAGAATGGGACAAGTACATCAATCAATTGTTCTGCGTCCAATGAAGTAGAATGGGACAAGTTCAACAATCGATTGTTCTACGACCAAAGAAGCAGAAGGACAAAAGTATAACAATCAACTGTTCTGCGTCCAATGAAGCAGAATTGACAAAAGTCCAACAAAACTTCCCTGCGTCCAATGGAACAGAAAGGCAATGGCAAAAGTCCAATAATCAGCATGAGGCAATACATCCAATACCGCCTTGCGTCCAATGGAATAGAATGGTAAGCATGAGGATGCGTCCAATGGATGAATGAATATCATATACAAATGGTAAGCAAAGGTATGCGTCCATTTGTTAAAAGGACTGAAAGTCCAATATATTCTACATGATGCGTCCAATACATTCTATATGCTGCGTCCAATACGCAGAGTCCATAACTTGCTATTTATTGCTCTTGCATTTAATATGGAACATATTTATTGAGCAAATGATTTGAAATAAATAGCTGTATACAATGCTTTTCTGTACAACTTTGTCAACGTTTTTGAATGTACTTTTGAAAAGCATAAAGCACTATGGAAAGTGTACTAAGAGAGAGAATGTACTCTTATATATCTGAACACATCTTTCTACTTTACACAGTGTATTCTCTCTGTCTCAATAAGATATTACTATTAACCACTGTACAATTGAGACTTTGAGTACAGGTTGCTTTTGATTAAGGAGAAAGAAATGCAGACATACACACTGAAGTATATCTCTTCAGAGCAACGGGAAAATAGCATTTAATGCTATTAGAGAACGGTCATATTAATGAAGGCTGAAGCTGAGCTATTCGAAGAACAAGTCTGAAGCTTCATCAAAGCCTATAAATACCGTGAACAAGAAGAAGAATACAAGAGACTGAACAACGAAAAAGAAAGAGCAAAAACGCTGTGCAAAAAATTTGTTATACTTTGTATAGAAAATCTTGAAATTTGTATTTCTTCTTGTAAAAGAGAGTTTGCTTAACTCTCGAAGTGCTTTAGTTTTCATATCCTCACTTGTGTGAGTTAGACAACACTTGAATCAAAAACACTCTGCTGAGTTGTTTAGCCTGAAGAGGCTGTGAGCAAAGAATACTTGGGTTTTAGCCTGGAGAGGCTATGTGCAAAGAATACTTGGGTTTTAGCCTAGAGAGGCTGTGTGCAAAGAATACTTGGGTTATAGCCTGAAGAGGCTGCGTGCAAAGAATACTTGTACCTATCTGGTTTGATAGTGAAATCTCTCTAGTTTGAGGGGACTGGACGTAGCTCTTAGGAAAGGGTGAACCAGTATAAAAACTTGTGTTATTTCATCTTTCCCTTAACTCTTATTATTTCTGTGTTTATTCTAACCGTGGGGATTGAATTGATTTTTATTCAACAAGTTTTTCATTCACTCTAAATCGCACAAAGAAAATAAGTTTTAAAACTAAGTGGAAGTCTTTGCGTCCAATCTTTTTGTGTGTCCAGTGTTTCACAACTCTGTGCGTCCAATATTTCGAAACTCTATGCGTCCAATATTTCAGTACGCTGTGCGTCCAACGTTTTCACAACCCAGCGTCCAAACATTTGCGAAAAGTTTTTTAAAAGCTTAGAAACACAATTCAACCCCCCCTTCTTGTGTTTCATCCTGTCACCTACAAAGGTTGGCCGCACAGCGTATTTAAGTTATTGGACGCACAGTTAAGATGGACGGAAAAACATTCACTTAGTTTAAAACAAGTTTTTTGGTGCAATTAAAACGTTTGAGTAACTTGTTAAAAATAGTTTCAATTCAATCCCCTCAATTAGTATATAAACTGTAAATAAAGGAGTTAAAGGAAAGAGAGATTGGACAAGTATTTATCTTGGTTCACCCTTTCCTAAGAGCTACGTCCAGTCCCCTCAAACTAGAGAGATTTCACTATCAGTCCAGATAGAATTACAAGTATTCTTAGACAACCTCTTCAGGCCTTACAACAAGTATTATTTGCACACCTAGCCTCTCCAGGCTCAACTCAAGTATTCTTTCACAAACAAGCCTCTCCAGGCTCAAACAAGTATTCTTTATTAAGCAAGCCTCTCCAGGCTCAAACCCAAGTATTCTTTTACAGACAAGTCTCTCTAGGCTCAAACAAGTATTCTTTGCTAAGCAAACCTCTCCAGGCTCAAACAACTCAGAAGAGTGTTTTTGATTAAAGTGCTATCAACTCACACAAGTGAGAATATGGACTCTAAAGCACTTTGAGAGTTAAGAAAACTCTCTTTTACAAGAAGAAAGAAATAGCATTAAATGTTATTTTCCCGTTGCTCTAAGGAGTTCTACTTCAGCGCATTTGTCTGCATTTCTTTCTCCTAAGTCAGAAGCAACCTGTACTCATAGTCTCAATTATACAAATGTTAATAGCAATATTCTATTGAGACAAAGAGAATATACTGTGTAAACGAAAAGATTCATTCAGAGAGATACACAAATGATCAGAGTACATTCTCTCTCTAGGTACACTTTTCACAGTGTTTTATGCTTTTCATTTAATAGATGTTCAAAAACATTGACGATGTTTCATAGAAAAAGCATTGTGTACATCTATTTATTTCAAATCATTTGCTCATTAAATATGTCTCATATTAAATGCAAGAGCAATAAATAGCTTGTGATAGAATTTACGTTTTGGACGCAACATTGAGAACATATTGGACTTTCAGCTCTTTTAGCAAATGGACGCATACCTTTGCTTACCATTTACACGTGAAGCATATTCGTTCATATGGACACATACTCATTGCTTACCATATGGACTTATGACTTGGCTCTTTTCAGACGTATAGCTTTATGATGATTATCGGACTTTTATCATTCTGCTTTTTTGGACGCAAGGATTATTGGACGCATTACTTCTAGAGTCCATTGGACAATACTTACCTGAGGTCAAGTATCAGAGTCCATTGGACGATCTACTCTTGGACTGTACATATGTTTGCCAAAGTCATACTGGACGATGGACTTATCTTTGTTGTACCTACAAGAGCTTGTCAGCAGACTTTGTAAAATCTTTAATAATCGTTGTTATCATCAAAACCTCTTAGGAAGTTATGCATTAAAAAATGCATTTAAACAATTTGGTTCCAACAATCTCCCCGTTTTTGATGATGACAAATATTATTAAGTTTTACAAGCAATAAAGCAGATAAACCAAATAATCAGTCAACATATACTTTTAAAGAGAAATTTTCTTAGGGAAAGCTCCCCCTGAGATACACATCTCAGTTTTTCTTACTCTTCTACCCCTGAGATAAACATCTCATGGTTTTGGATATTCAATATGTTTGAGTACCTAAAAATTTCTTTTTCTCATAAAGTAGATTAGTCCAATATAGAGTATAGCATAAATAGAGCATGCATAAGTAATAAGACTACTACACTGCAATTTAGACTCAATCTCATTTTATTAATGACTTTGAGCTTTTAAAACTTAATTCTTCCCAATTTCTCCCCCTTTTGTCATCAGACAAAAAGGTTCACAGAACATCATAGTCCAAATTTTTTGAAAACAAAACAAAAAAAATTTGGGGAACTTTGGAGAATAGGAGATCAGGACTTCCACTGATTCTTCCTTGATTCCAATTACTTGTGATACTGGCCCAATAGAAATATCAAGTCATCAATGTCTTCTATTGAAGGTGGAACTTGTGTAGATGCAGTTCTTGATTCCTCATCTGTTAAGACAATGACATCTTCTGGCTCAGGAGTAAATTCAATTATAGGCTGAGTGGATCTAGTTGGGGCACCAAAGAAATCATCAAACATATATCTCTAATGTGCCATGTTTTCTGTAACTGATCCCCCAGTAGGCGTTGCAGCCTTCTCAGTATCTGAGACCCCTGAAGATGACGCTTCTTGCTCACAGAGTCGGAGATATCTTTCCCAGACTGTCCTTACATCCTGTTCTGTTGCTTGACCAGTTTTGGACATGTACATCAGGAAGTTCAAATCAATGTTATCTTGTGCCCTCTTTGCCCAATCCTCTTCAAATCTAATAGGATTTGGCATTGGACTTTTGTTGATTTGCTTTCTGGGGAACTTGTCCTTGTTCCTGTCCACAAGATAGACCCTTGGTACTATCTTGTCAGGCTGCACCCTTATTGTTGTTGTTGCCTTGATCCTTATAGACGGAGGGACATTTAATCTTATCCTGAAGTTGGAGTCCATCTGCTATATTTTTTATGATCATTCGGTCAAGGACTGAGAGGAATGGACCCATCTCTTCTGCAGTCAAAAGAGAGTACTTTGGCTTGTCACAGTAGAGTCTCATCCTTACATGTCCTGAAGAGCTGGATGATATGGATTTTTCTCTTATCTCCTCCAGGGACAAATCTTTGTCTTTCTTCTTTTCCTCCCGAAGAGGAATTTCCATAGACTTGATCCCCTTAGTCAGGATAGTAGGCTTCCACACAGTGTAGATATAATCAGAAGGTTGTGGGGGTACTTCTGATATATCTTGGCTGGGAGATGGTGAGGATGGTTGAGATTGGTCATGTGAGGGTGAAGGTGTATGTGTTTGGACAACATTGGACGGAGGTTCAATGTTAATAGGTGATGAGGGAGTGGGTTCAGGTGAGGCAATGAGTGTAGGTGTTTGAGGTCTTGGTTGTGCAGACGATGGGGGTGAGAAAGGTTGAGTTTGTGTTTGGGAAGGTTGTTCTGTTTGAGGTTGTGTTTGAGGTGAGGGAATTGTTTGAGTGGGAGTTTGGGTTTCTATATGGGGTTCAAGGATTGGACGAATAGGTGAGGGAATGGACTTTGGGATTTCTGAGATGGATGCAACCACAGATCCAATTATCTCATCAACAGATTTGTCAGGATTAACAAAAACAGGTACCTCTGTTGTTTTCTTTTCAGCAACTTTGGTAGCGGATGCTTTCCTTAGAGATCTTGCCTTCTCTGTTATGGGTCCAATAGCCTCTGTTACAACAGCATTGAAGTCAGAAGCTTTCCTCTTTTTGGTTGCCTTCCCAGCAGCAAGCTTGGCTCTTTTGGAGAGAAATTCTTCAACTGTCTCCTCGTCTAATTCAGCCAAAACTAGCTTCCTTACAGTTCATTTGGAAGCAATCTTCTTTTGTGCAACATGAGCCTCACTTGGGGCTTTAGTTGATGGTTCCATTTGTTCAACACAATTTTCTTCAATCATTCTCCTCATATCAGCTCTGATGGCTTCTTTGTTATCTTCCTCTTCCGCTTCTTTGAGTTTGGCCAGATGTTCTTTGACTATATCTAGGCCCATTCTCAGAATATTTGTTCTTCCAAAAGGAGCTTGACGTTGTTTTCTGGAAAGAGCAGGTTTGTATTCCCCAGTGTATGCTTCGAAAATTTCCATGACTCCTTGAGTGTTGAAAATTTTCTAAAGTAAAGCTCCATAAGGAATAGCTGTCCTTTTACCTTTTCCTTGTGCATCTCTTCTGAAGCAGGCAAACAATATAGAAGGAAGATTGATTTGTTGAAAGGTTAGAAGATGCACCAGTAAGAACCCATGTAATGACGATACAGAGTCCTTTGATACAACCTTGTGAAGTACCATTTTATTCAATACTTGATGAACTATTCTGGCCTAGTCAGTCATTTTTGCTGAAGATATCACTGTTCCTACTACTACCTCTCCTTTCTTTACCAGAATACTCTTCATTTTCTTCAATCCACCATCTTTGAGCCTCCAGTTTTTGTAAAAACATGCTCCAACGGCATCACATCCAGTAGCCGTCGAAATGCTTTCTATGGATACATAGACCTTCTTGCCTAGGACTGTTCTTGTGACTAGGTTGTCCTCGATCTTCATAGTTTTCCAGAACTAACGAACCAACTCACGATACACAACAATCTCCTTTTCCTTTCCAAAAATGCTTTCCCATCCGGCAGCAATGATTTCAGGAGCAATATCCACACCCATACTGGCTATAGTTGCGAGATCAGCCCAGAATTCCACATTAACTTCCAAATTCTCAATGTTCTCCATTTTTAAAGAAGAAGATTTGATTTTTCGAAAGAGGAGGGTTTTGGAAGGGTTTTTCGAAAATGAGAGCAAATACAGAGAGAGTTTTCAGGAAGATGGAGAGTGGAAGATAGTGGGGTAAAAACGTGTATAAGAAGGAAGTTTTAGAGAGAGAAAATATTAACTTATTCTTGAAAACAGGCATAATCATCAAACAGGAAAACGGCTACAGAGCAGGTGGACAGTTTGTGATAAAAATATATTATTATAAAATAGTTTAGACTCAACGCGGGAAGACTAAGAGATAAAAACATTTAAGTCTCAATAAAACTTCTAAGTCTCAAATAGACTGATGTGTCCTATTGGACGCTAGTCATATTGGACTTAGACTCAGCTTGAGCATATTGGATGTTAAACATCACTCTTTTATAAAGTGCATATTTAAATGCTTCCTTATAAAAATGAATCTATCTACAGATAGAGGTTTTGTAAATATGTCTGCCCATTGATTTTCAGTGCTAACAAACTGAATATTAAATATTCCCTTCTGCACATAGTCTCTAATGAAATGATGTTTAATTTCTATATGCTTAGCTCTTGAGTGTAAGATTGGGTTCTTAGATAAATTGATTGCAGCAGTATTATCACAAAGAACAGAAATCTTACTCTCGAAGATGTTGTAGTCCTCTAGTTGATGTTTAATCCATAAGAGTTGAGAACAACAACTTGTAGTAGAGACATATTCAGCTTCAGCTGTAGATAGTGCAATTGTGCTCTGTCTCCTGCTCGTCCATGATACTATATTGGACCCAATAAAATGGCATCCTCCGCTGGTGCTTTTTCTTTCAAGCCTATATCCAGCAAAATCAGCATCATAGAACCCTACTAATCTGTATTTGTAACATCCTAAAATTTCACTCTAAGAGACAGAGTGTTAATTTTAGAGGATTAGGATTACTCTGAAGTTTTCTGGATAAAAACTTAGTAGTTTAGAATTAAATACGGAAGTCGGAGGATTATCTACAGACATTTCGATTATTGGATAAATGGTGAAATGAATTTGGAAAATTCATATGACACTTCCAAAAGATATTTAAGGGAAAACATAGTAGTATGGATTATACATGAGGGTTTTAGAAATTAAGTTTGGATTTTAAAAGGAAGAAAAAAAGGAAATTACAGTTTTAGTCCTTTATGGACAGAACTCCATAATCTGTTAGTTAGAAAAAGGATACGTACCAGAGATAGACAAATAGATGAGATAGGGATTACATGGGTTTGATAGAAATCTAAGAAAGGTAGAAAGACCAGTTACGGTTAAGTGTTACAATGTAAATAGTAAAATAGTTACGTTTTTATAGGTTTCTGTTTTTGGTATTTCTGTCTTTTGTCTGTTTTAAATGTTCTGGTAGGAACTAAGTGATAAGAAAATTATTGTAGTCTTATAATTAAGAATTTAAGATACTTATTAAGTTATTTTACTAAAACAATCATTTTCTTACGACGGTTGCAAACTGTACTTACCGTAATAGACGGAAAAGAATTTAATTGATAAAAATATATTAAAACAACCCAAAAAATTATCTTCCTTCACAAAAGTTGTTTCTTATAATATTTATGATTTTATGTAATTTTTCTAGAATTTTTGGAGAAACTAATTTTCAAAAGTACCGTTTCAGTTTCCGCAAAGTTACGGTAAGAGTTAAAAACTGATACGGACACCAAAACGGAGTCAAAAATGAAAAATTGGAACTGTTCACCTTGTTCTTATATTTTTAAAGAATTATGAAATTTTTTTTGAAATTTTTTTGAAAGACAGATAAAAAGTTACATTTTCGGTCCCTATGAGCACGTAAAACGAAGTTTTACGGAAACCAGGATGTATTTTCAGTGGTTAGGGAAGGCTGAAAATCAAATTTTAAGAGAGACCATTGGTGTTTATATTAAATTTGTGATTTTCTAGGAATTTTTCTGGAGTTTTCTGAAAAATTACTGTTTTGAGCTTATGGCGCGTCCGTTTTCCTTCGTTAGTACGTACCGTAAAGCCTACCCTTTACCGTAAAAATCCAGAAACTCTTGAATAAAGTCCTTATGACTATTAGAAACTATTTTTGAAATTTTCTAATGGGTCCTCACCTTTCTACTAATTATTTTCAAGATCTATTTGCAAAAGGACGTAAATGCCACCAGTTTTCGGTTTATTTACGAAACCATAAAGTTTTTCACTATTTAATCACATGGCCCTCCTTTCCCTTGAGGCTGGTTGACATCCTCATTATGTTAGGGCCCTTGGATGAGTTTTTGGGTCATGACTCATAATGCCTTGTCACTAGAATTAACCAATTAGAAAAATGGATAAATTATATATTTATGGTTTATGACATTTGCATCAAAAAGTAGCATGAGGTCACAAATCTTTATTCCCTCTTGGTCCTCACCTCATAACCGCCCCCACCACTATAAATAGGGGTCCTTGCTTCATAAATTGAACTCACACCAAATCAAGGAGCAAGGCCAATAACAAGTTTTCTCTCTTTTTCCTCTTAGTATCTTAAATTTCTTTTGGTGTTCTTGGTTGTTCTTCATCAAGATTTTGGCTAAGGTAAGGGGCTTCTCTTCTCATCTTAATTTTAGTAGTATGAGTTTGATCTTGTTTGTGTGTGAAATTGCTTGTTTGGTTGTTTATAGCTTTTTGTTTGGTTAGTATGCTTTTATGATTGTTTTATTGTCTTAATTTAATTGTTTAGTGCTAATTATAAATTATAGAGTTATAATGCCCAATTTTATTTAAGAATTCAAGTAAGAGGAGAGATTATGGCAAAATCACTTTTGAACTTTAGTAAACATACCATTATAATGGCGAATTTTACACGTACTGCAAATGAGAGTTTACTGCAAAGCAAACAATAATTATTTGTGAAAACCCCATTAGTATCTGTTATTTATATGCAAGGTTGTAGTTAAGATAAATAGTTTATCAGTATGGATTTGTCTAGAAAGGAAGTGAGACCTTTGAAGGGGCTAAAGCAGTCCGTCTCACTCTGGCCTAGGATCTGTGCTGATACGCTGTTTGGTGAAATCTTAACAGAGGAAACCTGGTATATACATGACAAGATAAGATTGGGAAAGAAGCAATTTTCTTAATACCGTATATATAAATGGATTGGAAAGGATTAAAGAGTGTAACAGTAATGGATTCTCGGTGAATCCTACTGTTATAGCATCTGTCAGAATATAGTGTAATGGTAATGGATTTTTCGGTAAGTCCTATCGTTACATTATTTGTGGGAAATATCGAGTGGGTATCCAATCTGTATATGTATGCACATAACTCAGTTTAATTTCCAATGTCTACGGCAGTGGAAATTAGTGAGATAGGCTTTCAACGGGCCTTTTTCCTGGAAGATAATTAGTGCCTAAGTGTTTCAAAAGAGAAATAAAATGCCTACGTTCACTTAGTGTATAGGACTGATTTTTCAGTGGAGTATTGATTACCAAAGATGGCTCTGCCGTCGTGTAATCCTTTCATCTTCAAAAATAAACTAAGCCGTGATTAATCAGCTCATTTTCGATCACTAAGTCTGTATTAAATTTTCAAGAAAGCTGGACACTGATTACCGCTGTCAACTCAACCGCCGAGTAATTATTCCATTTCTAAAGAGTTATTAAAACCTGAAAACAGACGGTTACTAAACAAAAAGTGGTCGTAAGTTTAAATATTGTTAATCTCTTCTCTCTTGATCAATCCTAGGTGGTTATGCCTCATTTTGATCTTTTTGTAATACAGTTAAATAACTCTTTTTATACCGATTCACTCAGTTGAGCAACTTAAAATAAATAAAGCCAAGATAATAAATTGGTTCATAAAAAGCAGTAAAACGAGACAAGAGTTTTATGATTTTTCAAGGTATACAGTGAAGAGAGTTTTTATGAGAAACAGTGACTTATCAACAGTTGTCTACTTATACTAGTGTTCTGTCCATAAAAGGATTTGACTTATTTCTTACAAGAAGTTTTTAAGAGATTCTGAGATTTTTTGAGAAAGAGAAGTTACAGTAAAACAGAGAGAGTTTTACAGAGATAGAGATTTCAAGAGGAAATGGTTTGCAAATCTAAGATGAGCATTTGCATTATAGATGATGAGCATACAACCTTCGAGAGAACGGGGTTGCAAATAGGTTCTGTTGGACTACAATTGTCTACTGGGATTATCCAGGTTTCGAAAGTCTCAATGGCCTTGTAGGTGAATCCCCCTGAGCCGAGACGAATCGTATTCCCGACTTGGATAAATCTGACTGGCAGATCTATTTAGGATATGGTATTAAGTTTTAAATGCAGTATTTCCAAAGTATCTTCAGGGGTCCTGAAGGGATTCCCTGTTTATGCTGTTAAGTTTACTGCAGCCGATCGCTCTATGATGTGAGGTTGGATAAGTCTCCTAGGGAGCAATACACCGGTGTGATTAGAGAGATATTGGTGTGTCATGCATTAGTAGAACACTAATGTGATATATTCTTGTGAAATGTATTGTGTTACAGGGTTGCATGGACAAAAGGTAAGACTTGCTTGTCTAATGTGATTGTGTGTTTTCAATGGCTTGCTATATTATTCTGTTGATTGAAATGACTGGATTGTCTAGTTACCTATCTGTTTTGAGGATTGAGTATTGTGTGTTCTATGTTTAATAGTATACTTGTACTATTTCTATTAATTTGAGTTAGAGATTCACCCTGCCTGCTTTGTTGTGTTCCTACATGACTGAGTAGATGGAGATAAACCCACAAGATAGAGGATTGAGAACTGTCCGACATCTATGTATAGAACCTTTGGGTGGAAACAATGTACGTTGGAACATATACCATGGTACGCAGTGGGGAAGGTTTGTAGGATATACGGAAACCTTAGATACCGGAGGTAAAGCCCCACCAAACCCACGACCTATTCAAGAACAAATGATATTAGATGTTAAGTTACCCTTGCGTCAGTTAAACTCCTTGGTGTTTGACCTAGAAGACTTGTTCGATAGTGACGATGATAGCGGTGATAGCATCGGGGGTGGTAGCTCACATCCTTCGGAACATGATGGATATGGTTCTGGTCATGTACCGACAAGGTCGAGAGATAGATCTTCTGACAAAAACCAGGATGGAACCTCTGAAGACACATCCGCAGCAGCACCTGCAAGAACTGAGGGTTCTGTAGGTCATGTACCAGTTTCGCCTCTGGGAGAAGTGAATCCTCCAACTTATTCTCCTTTACCCCGTCCTTCTGATTTAGAGTTAGAAGACATAATCTGGTTATCCGAATGCTTGTCGGATGAGGAAATAGAAGAGGAATCCGAGGAGTCTATAGACTCTTGGGCTACCTCTGACCTTACTAGTGATACTATGCCTAGACCAGATCTAGCTGCATTCAAATTTGATTGGGTTCCAGTAACTAGAGTCCCGCCTCTATACTCCAACTTGCCTAGACTAGGAGGATCTACTTGGTCTTGTCCATGAGTATGTATATGAGTTAGGGTTTTAGAATAGTAGATTCCTTTGGTGTAAATAACGGGATCATGGCTCGACTGTACATAGTAGCATGCATTTTTCTTTTACCACTTTTGTACTTTTTGGTTTAGAGTAGCTTTCACTTCTTTTTCTTTTGCAGTGTAAAAATAAAGTTTGTCTTAGAACAAACTCTTTTGTAAAATATCCTGTTATATATATATGAGAGGAAGTACTTTTCTGTACATAAGGCTTTGTTTTACAGTTAAAATCTTTAAATAAGAAAAGGAGGGATCTTACTCCCCATCCTTCTCATCTTCTTTTATGAAAGCAAAAGCGAAAAGTTTTACCCGCATTTTGAAGTGCTTTACAAACCGTTATGAAATATTTTCTAAGTATTTGTGAAACTTTCGGTTACTATGGTGTAATATCCTTTTTGGAGAAAGGGTGTTGCAGTATTCATCTGATTTCTTAAACAACAATCCAAGATCAGTAGTCTCCTTCAGATATCTAAAGATTCTCTTGATAGCAGTCAAGTGAGAATCTCTAGGATCTGATTGGAATCTTGCACATAAACAAACACTGAACATGATATCAGGTCTAGATGCAGTAATATACAAGAGAGATCCAATCATACCTCTGTATACCTTTTGATCTACCTTTTTATCTTTATCACTCAGGTTCATTATGCAAGTTGGATGCATATGAGTGTTCATAGGCTTGCAATCGTCCATATTAAACTTCTTCAGAAGCTCCTTTGTATATTTGGACTGATGCACATAAATCCCATCTTGAGTCTGTTTTACTTGAAGTCAAAGGAAGAATTTCAATTCTCCCATCATACTCATTTCGAACTCCTTCTGCATTAACTCAGAAAATTCTCCACACAGAGATTCATCAGTAGCACCAAAAATAATATCGTCCACATAAATTTGTACTATGATGAAATGTGTGTCTATGGATTTTCTGAAAAGAGTAGTGTCAACTTTTCCTCTTGAAAAACCATTCTCCATCAAAAATGAACTTAGTTTTTCATACCAAGCCCGAGGAGCTTACTTGAGACCATAAAGGGCCTTTTTCAGTTTAAAAACATAATTAGGAAAAGTTTGATCCTCAAAACCAGGAGGTTGTTCAACATAGACTTCTTCAGTTATTATACCATTCAGAAAAGCACTCTTTACATCCATTTGATAAAGCATTATATCATGTTGGGCAGCAAATGAAAGTAAGATGCGAATGACTTCTATTCTAGCAACTGGAGCAATAGCAACTGGAGCAAAGGTCTCAGTAAGGTCAATACCTTCCTGTCGTGAGTAACCTTGAGCAACTAACCTTGCTTTGTTTCTCACCACTTTACCTTCCTCGTCCAGTTTGTTTCTGAATACCCATTTGGTTCCAATAATGGACTTATCTCCAGGTGGGGCTACCAGCGTCCAAACATCATTACATTTGAATTGATTTAGCTCCTTCTACATTGCTAAAATCCATCCTTCATCCAATAGGGCTTCATCAACATTCTTGGGCTCCAATTCAGAAATGAATGCAACATCAGTTTGTTCTCTGAATGTGGACATTGTTCTGACTCTATCATTTGCATTTCTAATAATTTGATCTTCAAGATGATAGGTCTTGAAGTGCCAGCTTCTTGTTCTTTCTGGATTGGACGCATCCTTAGTTTCTGCGTCTGATCCATCTTCTTCATTCTTAGGTGATGTTCCTTCACCTTCTGCTTGTATTCTCATATCTGCAAGAGAATCACTTAGCTCTGACAATTCCTTGTCAGACTTTTTGTCATTGAATTTAATATGAATTGACTCTTCAACAGTCAAGGTTCTTGAGTTATAGACTCGGTAAGCCTTGGAATTTTCAGAGTAACCCAGAAAAATTCCATTATCCACTTTAGAATCAAACTTGCCAAGTTGATCCTTAGTGTTAAGAATAAAACATTCACATCCAAAAGGATGGAAATAGGAAATGTTGGGTTTTCTTCCTTTCCACAATTCATATAGAGTCTTTTTCAATATAAGCCTTACATATATTCTGTTTTGTAGATAACAGGCAGCGTTTACTACTTCAGCCCAAAACCTTTTAGAGGTTGAGTGATCATTGAGCATGGACCTGGCCATCTCCTGTAATGATCGATTCTTTCTCTCCACCACACCATTTTGTTGAGGTGTTCTTGGTGCAGAGAAATTATGAAGGATTCCATTCTCTTCACAGAATCTCTGGAAGTTTGCGTTCTCAAACTCACCTCCATGATCACTTCGAATAGAGTTGATACAAACTCCTTTCTCATTTTGGACTCTTTTACAGAATATAATAAAGACTTTGAAAGACTCATCCTTGTGTGCAAGGAATTTGACCCATGTCCATCTAGTATAGTCATCGACTATAACTAGTTCATATTTCTTTCCATTTAAAGAAGCAGTTTGAGTAGGTCCAAACAAATCCATATGTAAAAGTTCCAAAGGTGTAGAAGTAGAAACAATATTTTTGGAATTAAAAGAATTTTTCACTTGTTTGCCTTTCTAACATGCTTCACACAGAACTTCAGATTTGTACACAAGATTTGGTAGTCCTCTCACGAGGTTATGCTTATTTAGCTTTGAGATGGTTCTTAAGCTTGCATGACCAAGTTTCTTGTGCCATATCCATTGTTCATCCTTTAAGGATATGAAGCACGAGACATTTTGTTTGGACAAATTTTCGAAATCAATTTTGTAAACATTGTCCTGCCTCTTTGCTTGAAAAAGTATGGACTTATCAGAATTTCTGACTATACATTTATCCTTGTTAAAAGAAACATCAAATTCACTATCACACAATTGACTTATGCTAAGCAGATTATGTTTGAGTCCTTCAACCAATAAGACATTTTCAATAGATGGAAAAGGATGTTTACCAATTTTACCTATCCCAACTATTCTGCCTTTCTGGTCTCCTCCAAAGGTGACCCAACCCTTCGATCTAGGCTTTAGGTCTTGGAACATAGACCTTTCTCTCGTCATGTGTCCTGAGCAGCCACTGTCCAGGTACCATGACTGGAGTTGTCTTCCTCCCATCAAGCATATCTGCAACAGGAATTATCATGCTTTTAGGTATCCAGATTGACTTGGGTCCTTTCTTGTTAGTCCTTGGTCTGCGTCCAGGCATGTTCCTCTTGTTATGGACGCATGTCGAGGTGACATGTCCAGCCTTTCCACAGTGACCACAGTATATATTAAATTTAGAAGGATTTCTAGAAAACTTTGGTTTTGGTTTTTCATAACCCAAACCACTTTTATCAGAAGGTTTTCTTTGAATTTTTAAAATTTGATCAAGTTTTTCAAAGCTACTGACAAATCTGGACAATCGTCCAGTGAGTTTATTTACTTCTTGTTGAAGCACCTGTACTTCACAGGAAGTATTGGACTCAGAATCCTTTTGAGATTCATCTTTGAGTTGACTTACTTGAAGTTTTAACTCTTCATTTTTTGATTTAAGTACTTTATTTTCTGAAGTGAGTTTTTCAAAATCTTTGGTTATGAGTGAAAACTTTTTCTTCAAAGATCTATACTCATCAAATAAAATGGATGATTCTCTAAGAAGATCATTAAAATTGTGTCTTAGTTCAGGATAAGAAAGTACCTCTTCTTCATCCTCGTTGTCAGTTGAGGGTAGACTTGCCATTGTAACGTCCGTATTTTTAGATTTTCGTCTTTATTCTGTTTTAATATATAATGTGTGATTTATGTATATTAAATATTTTGTTAGAAAAGTTAATTCCGTAGATAAAGCCCTAGTGAGCATAGAAGTCAGTAGTTTAAGTTGAATTTTGATAATAAGACAGAATACAGTTTAAGGTAAATTAACCGAATAGCTGAGTTGTGAGACAAAGACCTGAATTGAAGTTGGAAAATTGATTTGAGGATACCAATGGTCATTTTACAATATTTGAGGATTTTAGAAATTTATCTGGGATTTTTCTGAGTTACGGTAAGAAAAAGTACCGTTTTGGTCTCTATAGTTTGAATAGGCTGAACTGCGAGTGGGTTTATTGACCAAAACAAGTTAGAAAAATATTTTGACGAACCAAATAGTGTTTTTCTAATATTTGGGAATTATAGGAATTTTTCTGGAATTTTCTGAAAAGTTGACTATTTTGACCTAAATACGGGTTTACGGTTAAGAATAGCAGTAATAGGAAAATTAGTAAAACCCCAAAAATGAAGTTAGGAGGTTTTAAATCCTTTATTAGAAGAAGAATGATGATGTAGGGTTAGTGATGTAATAGGAAAAATAATAATGATTACTTTTCCAGTGAAAAGACCGTTTTTCCCCTGAGTCAGTTACTTAACTGCTAAGCCATAAAGCAAGCCAACTCAAAGCCATTTTAGCCAAATAATTTCGTGGCTTGGGCTGACCATGTGAGCCATGTAAGCTATGAGCACATACAAGCCTAGAAAGAATAGTTTTCACTAGCTAGGATTAAAGTTACCCCACTTTGGTTAGTTTTTAACCTAGGTTTAACCATGGTTGGAGTTTAATCTTATCTCCCTCATTTATCTTATGCCACAACCGCCCATTTGCTCTTAAGATCAAGCCAAGATTATTCTAGAAGAGAGGTGAGTCATGGAGAAGAGCCAATGGCATAATTTCTTGATTTATCTCTTTATTAAAATTGATTTATGTGTAATGATGATTTTGTTAGCAAAGCTTATGCTAGTTCCTTGAGAGGGAGAGAGAACCGTGTATGTGTCTTGAGGGAGAAGAGAGGAGAGTTTGCTTCACTTGTTCATTTCCTATCTCATTCCAAAATACATCTCTTCCATTTTCTTTCACTTTCTCTCAAAAATCCCAAAGGTTCATCAAGTATTCTAGCTTTGTTCTAAGGCTTTTTGATCTTTGATCTTCAAGAACCAAGGTTGGTTTTCTCTTCTAATCCATAAATCCTTTCTTCCTCTTCATGATCATCAAAGTTCATATCTCTAAAATGGGTTTTTTCTATTTTTGTCTTGAAGGAACCCAAGCTTGTAAAGGTCAGGGATCTTTGATCCAAGCTTTGATCTTTCCTCTTCTCTTGACTCATAACTATCATGGGTTTGAAAGAAATAATCTTTCTTCTCTTTTTCTTCTTCTCTTTAAGATTAAAAAGATCTTATTTGTAGTATTTGTTTGGCTATGTTTATATATTGGTTTCAAGGAGGTGATCAAGAAGGCCTAGGGAGCCAAGAAGGTAGGATCTTTAATCAACAAGAAAAAGAAAGTGGTAAGGGGAAATCTCTCTTTTTGTGGATCATAAGACTCATGGAGTGCTTTATGCTTGTCTATGATGTTTTTTTTAAAGCTTGAACAAAAAGATGACTTGATTCTTATAAAAGTTTAACCTTTATAAAAAGATAGTTTTTCTATTTAAAGAAGTAAGTTTTATGGTAAACTAGTAATTTTTATCCAAGTACTATCTTGATCAAGTGGTGATTGTTGGAAAAGTAAGAGCTTTTATGAGAAAGACAATCTTTTCTTATAAAGTAATAATTTTTATTTCAAAGGGATGATCTTTTGAAAAGAGACTTGATTCTTTAATCCAAGAGAGATGATTTTACTAATTGATCGTTGGACAAAAAGTATTGGATGATGACCTCTTTGTTTTTGTAATTTTGTCTTCATGGTTAAAGTTCATGTTGTTCTATGTTTGATGGTGATAGTATTTTATGCTTGATGTGGATGTTTCCCTTTGCTTGATGGTGATGTTTTGCTATGTTTGATTGTGATGTATTTGGTGCTTGATGTTCCTTGGTTTGAGTGGGATGGTCATCTATCTATCCTCTATGTTTTGTGCTTCCTTTCTTATTTTCATTCAATTTGGGGATGTAATATTTAAAGTAGGTTATTGCTTTATTATAATTATGTTTGATCCTTGGTGATTGGTGAGTGGAGAAGAGTATGAAAAGATTAAAGTATGGCAATTGGCTAATGACCCAAGCATTATGGAGTATGGTGAAAAGGACATGGACATGGATACAAAAAATGAACTTTTCCCTAATGAATTAATTAGTACAAAGTCCAAAGCTTTGTTAGGATTCATTAAAGCTAAGTGTTTTTCAAAAATAAAGTCTCCAATGGACTTTAGTAAAGATTTTAACCATAAACTAATAAGTTAAAAATGAATCAATTGAAGGGAAGTCATCATTCTTAACTCAAACCTATTGTTTTTAATTTAATTAATTTTAAGTTAAAGGGTATGGTGTTTTCAAAATCAAAATGAAGTTTCTAGATCTAATTAACTTTGGAAAAACAGATCTGTCACACCTCTGGTGTGGATTTCAGAAAAGGATGTGAAAATCGGATTTTTGTATAGAGATCAGAAAAGAGAGAAACAGAGTCATTCACACCCGCGCTGTGATTTTTCCCACTCCTGTGAAAGTGTCAGGGGTTTTAAAATTCGAAAATTCTGAATTTTATGCTTAAAGGCTTCTAAATTAATGTATTTTGAATGGAAAAATATTTATTTTGAAATTAAATTAGCCTAAGTATTTTATATCAATTTTTGAAAGTAAAACAATGAATACGTATTAATCGGTTTTTGAAAAATAATGAGATATTTGGTTAAAATGACTAAAGAGAAAAAGTATTTAAAATAACTAGAGATAAAAGTCATATATTGAATGTCCCAAGAGATAACAAAGAAAAGAAATTCAAGAATTTACAAGAGAAACCAAGGCAATAAAGAGATAATTACAACGTTATTGCATGTACAAAATACTATGTGACATTAAAGAGAATTTATATGAGACCAAGAGATGTGGTCATGTGATGATTTAATGACCAAGAGATAAGGTCATGTGTTGATTTAATGGCCAAGAGAGAAGGTCATGTGATAATGGTTACAAGAGGTAGCCAAGAGAAATAAATGCAAAATGATTGTTATGTTTATATATGCAAAAATGTTGCATTTGCATTAAAAGAAATTTGGCAGAGGCCATGTGTTGAGATTTGGCTGAGGCCATGTGATGAGCATTACAACCCAGATTGGGGTTGAGAATAGGGATAGTTGGGCCACAGATGCCTATTGGGATTATCCAGGTTGCGAAACCCCTCTAATGGCCAGGTAGGCGATATCCCTTGAGCCGTGGCATGTCGCACAACCCGGCTTGGATAAATCTAACTGACTTGACTATTCATGATTCGGTACGATGGTTTAAATGTAGCAGGTTCGAATGTTTATCATGAAGTCTAGAGGGACTATCTGATAATTCTGTTAAGTCTGCTACGACCGGTCGCTCAAGGTAGTAGGAGGAAGAGAGAAGTCTCCATGGAGCATTATACTGGGGTCTGAGAGGGACATAGAAGTGACATGCATTGTGATATGTCTTGTTTGACAATGGATTGTTTGGTGAGGATTATAAATGATATATTCTATGAGATAATAACTGTATATGTTATGCATGCTTCTTACTTGAATTACTTGAGTTATATCTGTTTTTCTGTGATATCTTATTGATTTGCTTAAGGATTGTTTTTCACCCTTGCCTATATGTTTTGTGCTCTTTTGAACATGATTCATATAGATGGACCCGCAGTCGAATGGGTTGCTCCGCATCCGGCGGATTAGCTACTACCCCAGAGGGGGAGCGGGGAGTGGGTGGGTGATCAACCCACACACTCAATGAAGGACATATGCTGGTAACATTATGTCCCTAGAGAGCGTGGCAGGAGGACCACAGAGATGGGTGGAGGAGAACCTAGTGTTAGATGTTCATATGCCTCTCAACGAGTTGAGGGAATGATGGAGGAGACAAGACTCAAAGTCTCAAAGAGCAGGACAACCCAAGCCGGTGCCAGAAGAACCGGTACGATCGGAGGCAACGCAAGGAGGACCCAGTACCCTACCGCTTAGGACGTACTCTCGTAGGACTTGGATGACCGCTAGGAAGAGTACGGTGGAAAGACCTCGATCTGTACCAGAGGTGTCAGCAAGGGAAGCTCCTGTTGAAGAAGTGACTGCTATGGTAGTGGATCCTGTGATTGATGCTGTTTCGATTTCATATGCTTTACCTGGAGGTAGTCCCCAACCTTTTACTCCTGTTACCCCAGAGGACCTCGTAGTCTGGAGGGCTAGAGTTAGAAGGGAGGCAGCGGAGTTAGAGAAGGGGAAAGGGATTGTAGGAGATGGTCCTGAGGGACAAGGGGGCTGTTAGACCGTTGGTGTAGGTGTCTTGGCAAGCCCAGTCAGATAAGGGTTTTTGCTAAAGACTTTGGGACTGATGCACTGATGCATTCAGGATCTCGTTGTTTTGATGATGACTCTACGGGCATAGGTTTAGGATTTTGTTTACTTTTGATGACGGTATAATATTTATGACACTATTTTACTTTACTTTACTTTGTTGCTTTTAGCTTTTGTAAAATTGGTGTGATATCCTAGTTTGCATGGGCAAACATGTAGTCTAATGTATAGTATGTAGTTGTATATATATATATATGAGGTATGTTTCTGTATACGTTGTGTTTTATTTATCTTATACGCTAAAGCTTTTGAATTAAGGATTCCAATTTAATAAATTATTTCTATGATAAAAAGAAAAAAAATTTATTCACATTTTTGGAAAGTAAATAATATTCTTTGAAATTAAAATAAATAACTTAACTATTTTCACAAAAATAACTTTCACATTGCAATTTCCTTTTATGAGAAAGGGCGTTGCAGCCATCATGCAAAGATTTGCTTCTTCCTTATCCTCCTCATCCTCATCATCAGAAGATTCATCAAGATCTTCCCATGTTGCCATGAGACCCTTCTTCTTCTAGACAAACTTCTTCTTTGTCCTTTCAGCCTCAGGACAATCTGCCTTGTAGTGGCCTGGTTTCTTGCATCCATAACACACTACTGGACTTTGCTCCTTTTGCTCAGGTTCCTTTTGTGGAAATCTTTTGTTGAATTGCTTCCTTCTGAAGCCACCTTTCTTTTTCCACATAGACTTTATCTTTCTGGAGATGAAAGAAAGTTCATCATCATCTGAGCCTTCTTCTCCTTCTAAGCTACATGACTCTTCTTCTGAGTCATTTGCCTTTAAGGCTTTTGAAGTGTTCCCATTTTGAACTTTAAGAGCAATGGACTTTGCCCTTTTTTCTGTTCCTTCTTCTTTGAGCTCAAGCTCATGCACTTTGAGCGAGCCTAGGAGATTCTCCATAGTAAGAGTAGAAAGATCCCTTGCTTCTTGTATGGCAGTTACCTTGGGTCTCCATTGTAGGTAATAGGATGAAACACGAGAAGGGCGGGTTGAATTGTGTTTGAAAGCTTTTAAAACTTTTCGCAAACGTTGGACGCTAATTATGAAAAGGTTGGACGCACAGCGTATTTAAGTTATTGGACGCACAGTTAAGTTGGACGCAAAAACATCCACTTAGTTTAAAACAAGTTTTTTGGTGTGATTAAAACGTTTGAGTAACTTGTTAAAAACAGTTTCAATTCAATCCCCTCAGTTAGTATATAAATTGTAAATAAAGGAGTTAAGCGAAAGAGAGATTGGACAAGTATTTATCCTAGTTCACCCTTTCCTAATAGCTACGTCCAGTCCCTTCAAACTAGAGAGATTTCACTATCAGTCTAGATAGAATTACAAGTATTCTTAGACAACCTCTTCAGGCCTTACAACTAGTATTATTTGCACACCTAGCCTCTCCAGGTTCAACTCAAGTATTCTTTCACAAACAAGCCTCTCCAGGCTCAAACAAGTATTCTTTGCTAAGCAAGCCTCTCCAGGCTCAAACCCAAGTATTCTTTTACAGACAAGCCTCTCCAGACTCAAACAACTCAGAAGAGTGTTTTTTATGAAAGTGCTATCAACTCACACAAGTGAGAATATGGACTCTAAAGCACTTTGAGAGTTAAGCAAACTCTCTTTTACAAGAAGAAAGAAATAATACAAGACTTTCTAAGATTTACAGAGTATGACAATATTTGCACAGCATTTTTGCTCTTTCTTTTGCTTGGTTCAGTCTCTTGTATTCTTCTTCTTGTTCCCGGTATTTATAGGCTTTGATGAAGCTTTAGACTTGTTCTTCGAATAGCTTAGCTTCAGCCTTCATAAATGTTACCGTTCTCTAATAACATTAAATGCTATTTTCCCGTTGCTCTGAGGAGTTCTACTTCAGTGCATTTGTCTGCATTTCTTTCTCCTAAGTCAAAAGCAACCTGTACTAATAATCTCAATTATACAAAGGTTAATAGCAATATTCTATTGAGACAAAGAGAATACACTATGTAAACAAAAAGGTGCGTTCAGAGAGATACACAGATGATCAGAGTACATTCTCTCTCTAAGTACACTTTTCACAGTGCTTTATGCTTTTCATTTAATGCATGTTCAAAAACGTTGACGACGTTTCATAGAAAAAGCATTGTGTACAGCTATTTATTTCAAATCATTTGCTCATTTAATATGTCTCATATTAAATGCAAGAGTAATAAATAGCTTGTGATAGAATTTGAGTTTCGGACGCAGCATTTAGAACATATTGGACTTTCAGCTCTTTTAGCAAATGGAGGCATACCTTTGCTTACCATTTACACGTGAAGCATATTCGTTCATATGGACGCATACTCATTGCTTACCATATGGACTTATGATTTGGCTCTTTTCAGACGTATAGCTTTATGATGATTATCAGACTTTTATCGTTCTGCTTCTTTGGACGCAAGGCATTATTGGACGCATTGCTTCCAGAGTCCATTGGACAATACTTACCCGAGGTCAAGTATCAGAGTCCATTGGACGATCTACTCTAAGACTGTACATATGTTTGCCAAAGTCATACTGGACGATGGACTTATCTTTGTTGTAACTACAAGAGCGTGTCAGCAGACATTGTAAAATCTTTAATAATCGTTGTTATCATCAAAACCTCTTAGGGAAGTTATGCATTAAAAAATGCATTTAAACAATTTGGTTCCAACAAGATTGTCCTGAGGTTGAGAGGACAAAGAAAAAATTCGTCAAGAAGAAGGGCCTCATGGCAACCTGGGAGAATCTCGATGATTCTTCTGATAATGAGGATGAGGAAGAAAAAGAAGAAGCAAGTTTTTGCCTAATGGCAAGCCTGTCCTCAACAGACAACGAGGATGAAGAAGAGGTAATTTCTTATCTTGAACTAAGAAATAATTTTGATGATCTTCGTAGAGAATCATCCATTCTATCCGATGATTACAAGTCTTTGAAGAAAAAGTTTTCACTTATAACCAAAGATTTTGAAAAACTTACTTTGGAAAACAAAGTCTCAAATAAGAGAATGAAGAGTTGAAACTTCAAGTCAGTCAACTCAAAGATGAACCTCAAAGAGATTCTAAGTCCAATACCTCATGTGAAGTACAAGTTCTTCAACAAGAAGTAAAGGAACTCACTAGACGATTGTCCAGATTTGTCAGTAGCTCTGAGGAATTTGATCAAACTTTAAAAATTCAGAGAAAATCTTTTGACAAAAGTGGTTTGGGTTATGTTCCTAAGGAACAAGTAAAACCAAAACCTAAATTGTCTAAGAGTCCTTCCAAGTTTAATTTATACTGTGGTCAATGTGGAAAGGCTGGACATGTCACCTCGACATGCGTCCATAAGAAAAGGAACATGCCTGGACGTAGACCAAAGACTAACAAGAAAGGACCCAAGTTAATCTAGGTACCTAAAAATATGATAATTTCTGTTGCAGATATGCTTGATGGCAGGAAAGCAACTCCAGTCATGGTACCTGGACAATGGCTGCTCACAACACATGACAGGAGAAATGTCTATGTTCCAAGACCTAAAGCCTAGGACAAAGGGGTAGGTCACCTTTGGAGGAGACCAGAAAGGCAAAATAGTTGGGATTGGTAAAATTGGTAAGCATAATTTTTCCTCTATTGAGAATGTCTTGTTTGTTGAAGGACTCACATAATCTACTTAGCATAAGTCAATTGTGTGACAGTGGATTTGATGCTTCCTTTAACAAGGATAAATGTATAGTCAGAAACCCTAACAAGTCCATACTTTTTCAAGCAAAGAGGTAGGATAATGTTTATAAAATTGATTTTGAAAATCTGTCTAAGCAAAATGTCTTATGTTTCATATCCTTAAAGGCTGAACAATGGATATGGCACAAGAAACTTGGTCATGCAAACTTCAGAACCATCTCAAAGCTAAATAAGTATAACCTCGTGAAAGGACTACCAAATATTGTTTACAAATCTGAAGTTCTTTGTGAAGCTTGTCAGAAAGGGAAACAAGTGAAAAATTCTTTTAACTCCAAAAATATTGTTTCCACTTCTAGACCTTTGGAACTTTTACACATGGATTTGTTTGGACCCACACAAATTGCATCTTTGAATGAAAAGAAATATGGACTAGTTATAGTGGATGACAATACTAGATGGATATGGGTCAAATTCCTTGCACACAAGGATGAGTCTTTCAAAGTCTTCACTATATTATGTAAAAGTGTCCACAATGAGAAAAGAGTTTGTATTAACTCTATTAGAAGTGATCATGGATGTGAGTTTGAAAATGCAAACTTCCAGAGATTCTGTGAAGAGAATGGAATCATTCACAATTTCTCTGCACCAAGAACACCTCAACAAAATGGTGTGATGGAGAGAAAGAATCGATCTTTACAAGAGATTGCCAGATCCATGCTCAATTATCAATCAACCTCTAAGAGGTTTTGAGCTAAAGCTATAAATACTGCTTGTTATTTACAGAATAGAAGATATGTGAGACCTATATTGAAAAGACTTCATATGAATTGTGGAAAGGAAGAAAACCCAACATATCGTATTTTCATCCTTTTGGATGTGAATGTTTCATTCTCAACACCAAGGATCAACTTGGCAAATTTGATTTTAAAGTTGATAATGGAATTTTTCTGGGTTACTCTGAAACTTCCAAGGCCTACAGAGTTTATAACTCAAGAACCTTGACTGTTGAAGAGTCAATTCATATAAAGTTCAATGACAAAAAGTCTGACAAAGAATTGTCAGGGCAAAGTGATTCTCTTGTAGATATGAGAATACAAGAAGAATGTGAAGGAGCATCACCTAAGAATAAAAAACATGGATCAAACACAGAGACTGATGATGCGTCCAATCCAGAAAGAAGAAAAAGCTGGCACTTCAAGACTTGTCATATGAGGATCAAATTATTGGAAATGCCGATGATAAAGTCAGAACAAGGTCTATATTTAGAGAGCAAACTGATGTTGCATTCATCTCTGAGTTGGAGCCAAAGAACATTGATGAAGTCCTTTTGAATGAAGGATGGATTTTAGCTATGCAGAAGGAGCTGAATAATTTCAAACGCAATGATGTTTGGACGCTGGTTGCCCCACATGAAGCAAAGTCCATTTTTAGAACCAAATGGGTATTCAGAAACAAACTGGACGAAGAAGGTAAAGTTGTGAGAAACAAGGCAAGGTTAGTTGCATAAGGTTACTCACAACAGGAATGTATTGATTTTACTGAAACCTTTGCTCCAGTAGCTAGAATAGAAGTCATTCGCATCTTACTTTCTTTTGCTGCCCAACATGATGAGGCTTTATCAAATGGATGTAAAGACTGCTTTCTTGAATGGTATAATAATTGAGGAAATCTATATTGAACAACCTCTTGGTTTTGAGGATCAGACTTTTCCCAATCATGTTTTCAAATTGAAAAAGGCTCTTTATGGCATCAAGCAAGCTCATCGAGCTTGGTATGAAAAACTAAGTTCATTTTTAATGGAAAATGATTTTTCAAGAGGAAAAGTTGATACAACTCTTTTCAGAAAATCCATAGACACACATTTCATCATAGTACAAATTTATGTGGATGATGTTATATTTGGTGCTACTGATGAATCTCTGTGTGGAGCGTTTTCTGATTTAATGCAAAAGGAGTTTGAAATGAGTATGATGGGAGAATTGAAATTCTTCTTTGGACTTCAAGTAAAACAGACTCAAGATGAGATTTATGTGCATCAGTCCAAATATACAACAGAGCTGCTGAAGAAGTTCAACATGGACGATTGTAAACCCATGAACGCAACACCCTTTCTCCAAAAAAGATATTATTCCATAGTAACAAGTATTTTTGCAATATTTTCCTTAATAACCTTTGATTAAAATCGAGTTTGGTTCCAAAAATGTGGATAAAATTGTTGCCTTTTTAAAAGATGAGAAGAATGGGGAGTCCATTCTTTCCTTTTTTATTGCTTAGTAAAACAAGAATACTATTAGAAGAAACACTGAAGTATAATCAACCTCCTCAAATATATATATATATATAACCAAAACCTTGCATCAGTACAAGCAAGGAGTTTTCTGAAACTACTGTACATAAAAAAGTAGTAAAACTCTAAGCAAATAAAATGACTGGAATAAAAAGCTACTAAGTAATAAGAAAGCCAGGTTCAATCTCTAACATCTACCCAGATTATCTGTTCACATCCGAAAGTATAACAGCAGACACATCCTTCCTACTCTAAAACGAAAAGTAGATCTCCCTGCTGGCTTCCTACGCCTTCCATAAAGCGATATGAATGGTGCCTCCAGAGCTGACACCTTCCTCATCTTTCTCCTTTGTAAGTCGGAGTACGACTTCCGCTCCTCCACCTTAAAAGGATAGTTACCAGACCTCCAACCCATACCCGATCTAAACCTCGGCAACATCATCTACTCAACCACATATGAACAAAACATGGAAAGTAGACAGGGTGAAAAACTTCCACAAGTTAAGAATGATAGTTTTAAAGAATATAACATATAACACTTATATAGTATATTTTCATAACCTTACAACACAGATCACACCTGGAAGTAAACAATCACCGAACAAGACATAAGTAAGGATAAACAATCAAGTGTAGATATATCATCAATCACAGAAATAACGTCAATCACATCAATCATAGATACATTATCAATCACATCTATCTCATCAATCACATCTATCTCATCAACCATAGGTATATTTATGCATGACACTTCAATCTCTCTGATAATACGCCGGTGTGCTGCTCCAATGAGACTTTTCCTACCAAACTCCATTAAGCGATAGGCCTGCAACAAGACCTAACAGAATACCCAGAATTCACTCAGATTTCCTGGAATAAACATTCAGTAATGCGCATCTCAACCATATCATGAAATAGGTCTGTCAGTCAGATTTATCCAAGCCGGGTATACGACTCGTCTCAGCTCAAGGGCTATCGCCATGCAACGATATTGAGACTTTCGAAACCTGGATATTCCTAGAAGGCAATTGTAGCCCAACCAGACACTATTCTCAACCCTCTCTGGGTTGTACAGCTCAAAAACCTTTATGCAAATGATAACTCAAACATTGCATAGTATCACTCTGGTTTCTCTTGTAAAATCGTCTCGGTTTTACTGTATTATCTCTCATAATACAAAACCACATAGAATACTCTTATCCTATCAACATAGAAATACTCTTGAAACTTAACCGTTTTGTTACTCTTTCCGGTTGTACTCATTTATTTAAATAGTAACCACACTGCGGTAGAGCCGAACTGAGGTGATTACCCAGAGTGAATCGGTATAAGATAAAAGTGATGAAAACAATAACAGAATATCAAAACGGGGCAGAACCACCAGGATTGATTAAGAGAGAATATATTAACGTTAATTTAACTTAGGTTCATTTTTAATCGGTAAGTGACTATTTCTCGTTTTTGGGAAAAGCTGTTATGGAATTGCCACACTGCGGCAAAGCCGAACGCGGTGACCAACCATAACTGTAATAATATTAATAGAAATTATTACTTAAACTCATTCTTTGGGAAAAGCCTTTGGAAGCTAGTCAAGTAATCTTTGCCACGTATATACGAACCTTCCAAGATAGGAAAAATAGCGCATCGGTATGGTTCCCAGGAAAGATCAGGTGAGCTTATAGGGCCCTTCAATGACCTTTGTCTTTCCTAGACAGATCCATACAAATGAACTACCTTCACCCATCATCAGTCAGTATATAAATAGGAAAAATCACAAGTTTTTATATATAATAGGGTCTCACATCAGGAATTTCTTCCAAATAACTTAACAGTAGAATTTACCGAGAACCTATTACTATTAACTTATTTTACCCAATCAACCTGTATATATATATTTTCGATAAGGAACATGGAAATGGAAGAAAAACATTGGTTTAGTAATTTTAGTGTATTTAATCACTTGTTCACGTACTAATGTCTAATAGAGATATGACCCCCGAGCCCGACGTAACAGTGCACCAAAGATGCACTCTTATGCCTGACCAACCACAATATTCCCCATTAGCCAAGAGAACTCAATAGGTTCAATTTTACAAATTCTTAGATTTGTTCATCACGGAGGCATAGCCCACTGGGTGATCAAACATTTATAGATAAAATTTTGCCAGCATAACGGTACAATTATTAAACTTTATAATTAAATTGGGCATTATAACTTTACTATTTGAAAAATCACATTTTAAATAAAAATAAGGCATAGTATAATTTTTAAAACAATTTTACCAATAAATAACAATTTATTTAAAGCATAAACACCTAAAACACAAAAATCCATCAAAACAAAGATCAAACGAACTTGGAAAGGATTTCCCCATACCTTAGCCTTATGAAGATTGAAGAACACACTAAAAACACAAAGAACAACACACAAAACTTTGATTAGTAACACAATGAAAGCTTATAGAAAACAAAGGAAAAGAAAAGGATTTTGGAGTTAGATTTGTGAGTGAATCTTCAAGTTGATTTGTGAGGAAATGGAAGAGCACCCCCTCCCTATTTATAGGGGAGGGGTTCAGCCAGATGAGGGCAAGAGGGAAGGAAGATATTTTAATTTCCTATTTTTTACAAAATTGCTAAAATCCTAATTTCTAAAAATATCTAACAAACCCTAATAAATATCTATGTTCTAGAACATTTGGGAAGCTTAAAGACACATCAAGAGGAGGTGAAGGTGTGCAGATCAGGGCTGGAAAGAAGGGAGAGTGGATTTCCTAAAATACCCCTAGGGTTTGGATGAAAAAGAGTGAAAATCAAGGGTATTTTGGTCTTTTCATAAATCAAAAATTGAAATAATTAGTTAAAAATGATGAGAACCAATGAGAATGCTAGAAAATGCCATGACAAGTCCAAATAATTTCGTGGCACTCATTTTTGAAATTTATAGATAGTGCAAACTCTTGGATTTTCATCGTTTCACAGGTGTAACCCCGAAAAAGCAAAAAAATAGGGTTTTCGAAACTTACACAGAAATAATTTCTAAAATTATGAAATAAATAATTAAAATACAAAATACAAAATACAAAATGGGTATGGATCTTTTACATGAAAATTATACCTGTGAAACAAGTTATTCGCGTTTAAATGCCCCGGTTAGCGTAGTTTTCGGTATTTTTTGAAAGTTTTCCAAAAATTCTGAAAAAATTCCAGAAAATCTAAAATAATAAAAGAACCAAATTTTTTGAAGGAAGTTTATTTATTGCATTTGTTAAACACACTTAAGCTATTTAAATCTCTTTCCGTCAGTTAGACGTAAACCGTTTTCTATAAAAAGGTCCGATGTTGATTGAAAAGCTACCGTTTCAGAAGTATTTTGAAATGCATGTATTTTATTTCTAATTTTAAGTCAAAAATAAATAAATCACAAAACATTTATGGAACAAAATTTCATATAAAACATAAAAAGAACAGAAAACGCAAAGAAATGGATGTTGAAACTAGATCTGGCAGAAGCTATAAATCAACCACTTTCAGAAGTATTCTTAAACGTACACATTTAAATCCTATTTTTAAGCTAAAAATAAAACTCAAAATAATTATATCACAAAAATTCATATAAAACGAAAATAACAAATTAGTCACAAAAAGCGGATGTTACAACTCTATCCCCCTTAAAATAATTTCGTCCTCGAAATTACGTATCTAGGACAACGTTGAACATAACTTGTGCTTATTATCCTTTTAGTGAAATAACCATTATCACCTGAAAATCTTTATTTGATAAAAATCATGGATACCACTGTACTCTTTTATATGTCCAACATCTACCCTTAGGAGATATTCACATTTCTATTCCAACAACAGAGTACTTTCTTGCTTTCTATCGGAAATCCAAACCTCAAATTTTTCAATCATAGGATTTGACCTATCAGTTCATACCAATGTTCATTATTATCTCTCTACTACCAGCAAGCTAATGGGTTAATTACTCCCACACCTTGACCATAAGTAGTAAGAAAATAATAAAAATTTTATGACCAATCGTATCATTGTCCAGATCATAAACTTAGTTGTAAGGGCAGGTATCTACCTATAAAAGAAGATACTATAAACACACATATATAAATATATATAAAGTCAATACCATATCAATGTAAGCAAACACTCATATATTTATATATAGTAATTCATTTTACAAGCAACGCTAATAGGCTCTATATCTATAAGTGCCTCCAAAAAGATTAGGCCCCAACTTCGGGTATCATGATTCAAGCTTACTAGTAACTAGATCATACCTATATATAAGATAGAAAACAACAAAACTTCGTCCTAAAACTCACAACTCGTAGGAAAATCTTCACTTGTTTGCTCCAGAACCCTTATGCTGCGATGTTTGACGGTTGACTACTAACGCTGGATTTTGTTCTCTACAACTATTAGCCAGGTGTCCAATCTTGCCACACTTGTAGCAAGTCGCCCCTCTCTGAGTGCATTTGCTAGAATGATGTCCTAGCTTCCCACAGTTATAACACTTAATCATATTTGGCCCTTGATAGCCATATCCTCCATTCCCATTAACAGGTGCATTATGGTGTTTCCCAAAATTTCCTGAGTCCCTTGCATACGGCGTATTCTGAAATTGCCTTCCTTCATGATTCTGTGGCTGGGACCTAGACGGTCCGCCAACATTGGTCTTTCCTTCTACCTTACCCTTCTTCAGAATCTCCATCTTCCTACACTTCTCAACTAGAGGTTGGAATTGTCGGATCTCTAAGGCTGACACAGCTTCCGTAATGTCGTAACGAAGCCCTGCTTCGAAACGTTCGCACTTCCATGATTCTGTTGGAACCAAATTGGTTAAAAGTATTTTTAATACAAATACTCCCTAAGTGATTTTATGGTTTTGATGATAACAAAATGTATTAAGGTTTTTACAAAGGATAAATAATTTGTATTAAGGTGTTTTCAATGTATAACTAAGTTTATTGAAGGATGTTGCAGTCTGCGTCCAATAAATTAGTTCATAGTGACATTGGCTCATATTCAAAGTCTGAGAAGCCTTGCGTCCAATGTTAAAGACATCGTCCAATATTGGCACTGGAATGGACAACAAGAGCTCTGCGTCCAATGTTTTAGCAGAAGGAAGAATTCTGCGTCCAATGTTTGAGCAAAAGTTCTGCGTCCAATGTTTGAGCAGAAGTTCTGCGTCCAATGTTTGAGCAGAAGGCATTGAAGTTCTGCGTCCAATGTTTGAGCAGAAGGAAGAGTTATGCGTCCAATGTTTGAGCAGAAGGAAGAATTCTGCGTCCAATGTTTGAGCAGAAGGATTACTGTTGTGCGTCCAATGTTTCAGCACAAAGGCAAGCAATGTTGTGCGTCCAATAATTCAGTACAAGACACAAGGACAAGCAGAAGGATTACTGTTGTGCGTCCAATGTTTCAGCACAAAGGCAAGCAATGTTGTGCATCCAATAATTCAGTACAAGGCACAAGGACAATTTCATACATCCAATGATTCATGTGAAGGCATTGAAAACATAAGTCCAATGTTCAAGAAAAGCACAGTTCGTCCAATGAACAGTGCGTCCAATGATAAGCACAATGCAAGAACAAAGTTCTGCGTCCAATGATTTCCAAAGGAACAGAACCAATAAGCGTCCAATGCATATGAAGGACAAAAGTCCAATGTTCAGCATGAGCAAGAGTGCAACTCTGCGTCCAATGAAACTGAACATTCTGCGTCCAATAAGGCTGAATGAACTCAAGCACTGTTCTGCGTCCGATAAATGAGAAGAACAAGAACAAAGTGGTACACGATGAATGAAGCAAAGTAGGACAAGTTCTCAGTCTACTATTCATCGTCCAATAAAGCAGCATAACAAAGTGCAATTGAAAGCATCAGGTATGCGTCCAATGTTTGCATGAGTTCTGTGCAAATTGGTAAGTGCAAAGGTATGCGTCCAATAGATTCTATATGCTGCGTCCAAAACGCAAAGTCCATTACTTTCTATTTACTGCTCATGCATTTAATATGGAACATATTTATTGAGCAAATGATTTGAAATAAATAGCTGTATGCAATGCTTTCTGTACAACTTTGTCAACGTTTGTGAATGTACTTTTGAAAAGCATAAAGCACTGTGGAAAGTGTACTAAGAGAGAGATTGTACTCTTATATCTCTGAACACATCTTTCTGCTTTACACAGTGTATTCTCTCTGTCTCAATAAGATATTACTATTAACCACTGTACAATTGAGACTTTGAGTACAGGTTGCTTCTGATTTAGGAGAAAGAAACGCAGACATGCACAATGAAGTAGATCTCCTCAGAGCAACGGGAAAATAGCATTAAATACTATTTGAGAACGGTAACTTTTATGAGAGCTGAAGTTGAGCAACTGAAGAACAAGTCTGAAGCTTCACTACTCTTATAAATACCAAGAAGCAAGAAGAAGAATATAAGAAACTGAACAACGAAAAAGAAAGAGCAAAAACGCTGTGCAATCTCTTATACTCTGTATTGAAAGTCTTGTATTGTTTCTATCTTCTTGTAAAAGAGAGTTTGCTTAACTCTCAAAGTGCTTTAGTTTTCATATCCTCACCTGTGTGAGTTAGACAGCACTTGAATCAAAAACTCTACTGAGTTGTTTAGCCTGAAGAGGCTGTGTTCAAAGAATACTTGTGATTTAGCCTGAAGAGGCTGCGTCCAAAGAATACTTGGGTTTTAGCCTGAGGAGGCTGCGTCCAAAGAATACTTGGGTTTTAGCCTGGAGAGGCTGTGTGCAAAGAATACTTGGGTTTTAGCCTGAAGAGGCTGTGTGCAAAGAATACTTGTACCTATCTGGTTTGATAGTGAAATCTCTCTAGTTTGAGGGGACTGGACGTAGCTCTTAGGAAAGGGTGAACCAGTATAAAAACTTGTGTTATTTCTTCTTTCCCTTAACTCCTTTTATATCTGTGTTTATTACTAACAAAGGGGATTGAAATTGTTTTTATTCAAACAAGTTTTTCAAACTAAAAGGGAAGCATTCTGTGTGTCCAATCTTTAGAAAACCTGTGCGTCCAGTGTTTTAGCACTCTGTGCGTCCAATATTTCACAATTCTGTGCGTCCAGTGTTTTAGCACTCTGTGCGTCCAATATTTCAGAAAACACTGTGCGCCCAATATTTGAACTAAGCTGTGCGTCCAAAGTTTTTTAACAGCCAGCGTCCAATATTTGCGAAAAGTTTTAAAAGCTTAGAAACACAATTCAACCCCCCCTTCTTGTGTTTCATCTTGTTACCTACAGTTGGCATCAGAGCTCGGTCTCTAAGGGGTTGAGCACTTAACAGTGAAGAGAAAGCAAGATCCATGGAGAATGAAGGACAGGCTGTGAACAGACCACCACTGTTCAATGGCAACGAATATGATTACTGGAAGCAAAGAATGATCACATTATTTGATGCTCAAAATATAGACCTATGGGATGTCGTGGAAACTGGCTACACTGCTCCAGTAAATGAAGCAGGTCAACAAATACCAAGAGCTCAGTGGACAGCAGATCATAGGACAAGGTTCCAGCTGAACTCGAAGGCTAGGCACTACCTGATGTGTGCCATCACAAAATCTGAATATGACAAGGTGCACAGCTGCACCACTGCCAAGGAAATGTGGGACACTCTGGCCTTGGCACATGAAGGCTCATCTCAGGTTCGTGAATCTAAGATAAGCATACTAGTTCATCAATATGAACTATTTAAGATGGAAGAACAAGAGTCCATTGATCAAATGTTTGGAAGATTCCAAACTATTACCAACAACCTGAGATCCTTGGGGAAAGTCTACACAACCCAGGAACATGTAAGGAAAATTCTAAGGAGTCTGCCCAGACAGTGGAGACCCAAAGTTACAGCAATACAAGAAGCAAGGGATCTTTCCACTCTTGCTTTAGAAAATCTTCTAGGCTCATTGAAAGTACATGAGCTTGAGCTGAATGAAGAGGGAACCGAGAAAAGAGCAAAGTCCATTGCTCTTAAAGCTCATAGAGGGAGCACCTCCAAAGCATTGAAGGCAAATGATTCTGATGAAGAATCATGCAGCTCACAAGGAGAAGAAGACTCGAATGAAGATGAACTTTCATTCATCTCCAAGAAGCTGAAGGCCATGTGGAACAGAAAAGGTGGCTTCAGAAGGAAGCAATTTAAAAGAAGATTTCCACAACAGGAAGCTGACCAAAAGGAGGAAAGTCCAGTGGTGTGCTATGGATGCAGGAAACCAGGCCACTACAAAACAGAATGTCCTGAGGCTGAGAAGACAAAGAAGAAAGTCTTCAAGAAGAAGAAAGGTCTCATGGCAACATGGGAAGACCTCGATGATTCCTCTGATGATGAGGATAAGGAAGAGGCAAATCTGTGTCTAATGGCAGGACTCTCCTCAGTTGAAAGTGAAGACGAAGAGGAGGTAATTTCTTACTCTGAATTAAGAAATAATTTTGATGAGCTTCTTAGAGATTCATCCATTCTATCTGATGAGTACAGGTCTTTAAAGAAAAAGTTTTCTCTTATAACAAAAGATTTTGAAAAGCTTTCTTCAGAAAACAAAGTACTCAAATCGGATAATGAACATTTAAGACTTCAAGTAAGTCAATTGAAAGAAGAATCTCCAAAGAAGTCTGGGTCCAATACTTCCTGTGAAGTACAAGTACTTCAACAAGAAGTAGATGAAATCACTGGACGATTGTCCAGATTTGTCAATAGCTCTGAAAAATTGGATAAAATTTTAAAAATTCAGAGAAAACCTTCTGACAAAACTGGTTTGGGTTATGAAAAACTAAAACCAAAGTTTTCCAAGAGTCCATCAAAGTTTAATATATATTGTGGATACTGTGGAAAGGCTGGACATGTCACATCGACATGCTTCCATAATAAATGGAACAAACCTGGACGCAGGCCAAGGACTAACATGAAAGGACCCAAGAAAACCTGGGTACCTAAGAACATGATCATTCCTGTTGCAGATTTGCTTAATGGGAGGAAAGCAACACCAGTCATGGTACCTGGACAGTGGGTGCTCACGACACATGACGGGAGAAAGGTCTATGTTCCAAGACCTCAAGCCTAGAACAAAGGGCTGGGTCACATTTGGAGGTGACCAGAAAGGTAGAATAGTTGGAATCGGTAAAATTGGTAAACATCCTTTTCCTACTATTGAAAATGTTTTATTGGTTTAAGGACTCAAACATAATCTACTTAGCATAAGTCAATTGTGTGACAGTGGATGTGATTTTCCTTTGACAAAGATAAATGTATAGTAAAAAATTCTGATAAGTCCATTCTTTTTCAAGAAAAAAGGCAGGATAATGTTTAAAAAATTGATTTCGAAAATCTGTCCAAACAGAATGTCTCATGCTTCATTTCTTTAAATGATGAACAATGGATATGGCACAAGAAGCTTGGTCATGCAAGCTTGAGAACCATCTCAAAGCTTAATAAGCATAGCCTCGTGAGAGGTCTTCCAAATCTTGTGTACAAATCTGAGGTTCTCTGTGAAGCATGTCAGAAAGGGAAACAAGTGAAAAACTCTTTTGATTCTAAAAACATTGTTTCCACTTCTAGACCTTTAGAACTTTTACATATGGATTTGTTTGGACCAACACAAACTGCTTCTTTGAGTGGAAAGAAATATGGACTTGTTATAGTTGATGACTATACTAGATGGACATGGGTTAAATTCCTTGCACACAAGGATGAGTCTTTTACAGTATTCACCATTTTTTGTAAAAGAGTCCAAAATGAGAAAGGAGTTTGTATCAACTCCATTAGAAGTGATCATGGAGGTGAGTTTGAAAATGCAAACTTTCAGAGATTCTGTGAAGAGAATGGAATCCTTCACAATTTCTCTGCACCTAGAACACCATAGCAAAATGGTGTAGTAGAGAGGAAAAATCGATCTTTACAAGAGATGGCCAGGACCATGCTCAATGATCACTCAACCTCTAAGAGGTTTTGGGCTGAAGCTGTAAACACAACATGTTATTTGCAAAACCGAATTTATATAAGGCCTATACTGAAAAAGACTCCTTATGAATTGTGGAAAGGAAGAAAACCCAACATTTCATATTTTCATCCTTTCGGATGTGAGTGTTTTATTCTTAACACCAAGGATCAACTTGGTAAATTTGACTCTAAAATTGATAATGGAATTTTTCTGGGTTATTCTGAAACTTCCAAGGCATATCGAGTTTACAACTCAAGAACCTTGACTGTTGAAGAGTCAATTCACGTTAAATTCAATGACAAAAAGCCTGACAATGATCTGTCAGAGCTAAGTGATTCTCTTGCAGATATGAGAATACAAGCAGAAAGTGAAGGACCATCACCTAAGAATGAAGAAGATGGACCAGACGCAGGAAACAATCATGCGTCCAATACTGAAAGTGTAAGAAGCTGGCACTTTAAGACTTATCATCCTGAAGATCAAATTATTGGAAATGCAGATGATAAAGTCAGAACAAGGTCCACATTCAGAGAGCAAACTGATGTAGCATTCATCTCTGAATTGGAGCCAAAGAATATAGATGAAGCCCTATTGGATGAAGGATGGATTTTAGCAATGCAGGAGGAGCTGAATCAGTTCAAAAGAAATGATGTTTGGACTCTGGTAGCCCCACCTGAAGATAAGTCCATTATTGGAACCAAATGGGTATTCAGAAATAAGCTGGACGAAGAAGGTAATGTTGTGAGGAACAAAGCAAGGTTAGTTGCTCAAGGCTACTCACAACAGGAAGGTATTGATTTCACTGAAACCTTTGCTCCAGTAGCTAGAATTGAAGCCATTCGCATTTTACTTTCATTTGCTGCCCAACATGATATGAGGCTTTATCAAATGGATGTAAAGAGTGATTTTCTGAATGGTATAATAACAGAAGAAGTCTATGTTGAACAGCCTCCTGGCTTTGAGGATCAAACTTTTCCAAATCATGTTTTTAAATTGAAAAAGGCTCTTTATGGCCTTAAGCAAGCTCCTCGAGCTTGGTATGAAAAACTGAGTTCATTTTTAATGGAAAATGGTTTTTCAAGAGGAAAAGTTGATAACACTCTTTTCAGAAAATCCATAGACTCACATTTCATCATAGTACAGATTTATGTAGATGACATTATTTTTTGTGCTACTGATGAATCTTTGTGTAGAGAATTCTCTGAGTTAATGCAGAAAGAATTCGAAATGAGCATGATGGGAGAATTGAAGTTCTTTCTTGGACTTCAAGTGAAACAAACTCAAGATGGGATATATGTGCATCAGACCAAATATACAAAGGAGCTTCTGAAGAAGTTCAAGATGGATGATTGCAAACCCATGAATACCCCCATGCATCCAACTTGCATAATGAGCCTGAATGACAAAGATAAAAAGGTAGATCAAAAGGTATATAGAGGTATGATAGGATCTCTTTTATATCTTACTGCATCTAGACCTGATATTATGTTCAGTGTATGCTTATGTGCAAGATTTCAATCAGATCCTAGAGATTCTCATTTGACTGCTGTCAAGAGAATTTTTAGATATCTGAAAGAGACTACTAATCTTGGTTTGCCGTTTAAGAAATCAGATGAATACAGATTAGTAGGATTCTGTGATGCTGATTATGCTGGAGACAGGCTTGAAAGAAAAAGCACCAGCGGAGGATGCCATTTTATTGGATCCAATCTAGTATCATGGACGAGCAGGAGACAAAGCACAATTGCATTATCAACAGCTGAAGCTGAATATGTCTCTGCTGCAAGTTGTTGTTCTCAGCTCTTATGGATTAAACATCAATTGGAGGACTACAACATCTTTGAGAGTAAGATTTCTGTTCTTTGTGATAATACTGCTGCAATCAATTTATCTAAGAACCCAATCTTACACTCAAGAGCTAAGCATATAGAAATTAAACATCATTTTATTAGAGACTATGTGCAGAAGGGAACATTTGATATTCAGTTTGTTAACACTGAAAATCAATGGGCAGATATATTTACAAAACCCCTCTCTGTAGATAGGTTTACTTTTATAAGGAAGCATTTGAATATGCACTTTATAAAAGACTGATGTTTAGCGTCCAATATGCTTAAGTTGAGTCTGAGTCCAATGTGACTAGAGTCCAACAGGACACGACAGTCTATTTGAGACTTAGAAATTTTTTTTAAGACTCAAAAGCTTTCACATCTTAGTAATCCCACGCTGAGTCCAAACCTTTTCATAAAGATATCTTACAGTTGGCTTCTTTTCTCTTCGTTTGGCATCTTTTCTAAAATCTTTTCTGTTTGAGAAAGCTTGTTTAGAAAAAGGGAGAAGAAAAAGGGTTTTTAAGTTTTAAAAGGATTCTGTTTTTAAAAAAGCTCCAAGTCTTTTCAAAACTCTCTTTGGACTATGATGTTCTATGAACCTTTTTGCCTGATGACAAAAGGGGGAGAAAGAATGGGATTAAGTTTTTTATATCTTGACTAAAAGGGGAGAAAGATTTTGAGACAAAAATGGAGAAAGATTAAGTCTGATTGCATTAGTCTTATTACCATGTTATTTTGATAAGCTATTTGTGGACTAATCTTTGTTTTATGAGTAAAAGAAATTTACAGGTACTCTAAGTCTCAGGGGGAGAAGAGTAAGGAAAATCTGAGATGTTTATCTCAGGGGGAGTTTCCCTTAGAAAATTTCTGTTTTTGCTGACTGATTTTGGTTTATATGCTTTATTGTTTGTAAAACTTAATAATGTTTGTCATCATCAAAAAGGGGGAGATTGTTGGAACCAAATTGGTTAAAAGTATTTTTAATACAAATACTCCCTAAGTGATTTTATGGTTTTGATGATAACAAAATGTATTAAGGTTTTTACAAAGGATAAATAATTTGTATTAAGGTGTTTTCAATGTATAACTAAGGTTATTGAAGGATGTTGCAGTCTGCGTCCAATAAATTAGTTCATCGTGACATTGGCTCATATTCAAAGTCTGAGAAGCCTTGCGTCCAATGTTAAAGACATCGTCCAATATTGGCACTGGAATGGACAACAAGAGCTCTGCGTCCAATGTTTTAGCAGAAGGAAGAATTCTGCGTCCAATGTTTGAGCAGAAGGAAGAATTCTGCGTCCAATGTTTGAGCAGAAGTTCTGCGTCCAATGTTTGAGCAGAAGGAAGAGTTCTGCGTCCAATGTTTGAGCAGAAGTTCTGCGTCCAATGTTTGAGCAGAAGGCATTGAAGTTCTGCGTCCAATGTTTGAGCAGAAGGAAGAGTTATGCGTTCAATGTTTGAGCAGAAGGAAGAATTCTGCGTCCAATGTTTGAGCAGAAGGATTACTGTTGTGCGTCCAATGTTTCAGCACAAAGGCAAGCAATGTTGTGCGTCCAATAATTCAGTACAAGACACAAGGACAAGCAGAAGGATTACTGTTGTGCGTCCAATGTTTCAGCACAAAGGCAAGCAATGTTGTGCATCCAATAATTCAGTACAAGGCACAAGGACAATTTCATACATCCAATGATTCATGTGAAGGCATTGAAAACATAAGTCCAATGTTCAAGAAAAGCACAGTTCGTCCAATGAACAGTGCGTCCAATGATAAGCACAATGCAAGAACAAAGTTCTGCGTCCAATGATTTCCAAAGGAACAGAACCAATAAGCGTCCAATGCATATGAAGGACAAAAGTCCAATGTTCAGCATGAGCAAGAGTGCAACTCTGCGTCCAATGAAACTGAACATTCTGCGTCCAATAAGGCTGAATGAACTCAAGCACTGTTCTGCGTCCGATAAATGAGAAGAACAAGAACAAAGTGGTACACGATGAATGAAGCAAAGTAGGACAAGTTCTCAGTCTACTATTCATCGTCCAATAAAGCAGCATAACAAAGTGCAATTGAAAGCATCAGGTATGCGTCCAATGTTTGCATGAGTTCTGTGCAAATTGGTAAGTGCAAAGGTATGCATCCAATAGATTCTATATGCTGCGTCCAAAACGCAAAGTCCATTACTTGCTATTTACTGCTCATGCATTTAATATGGAACATATTTATTGAGAAAATGATTTGAAATAAATAGCTGTATGCAATGCTTTCTGTACAACTTTGTCAACGTTTGTGAATGTACTTTTGAAAAGCATAAAGCACTGTGGAAAGTGTACTAAGAGAGAGATTGTACTCTTATATCTCTGAACACATCTTTCTGCTTTACACAGTGTATTCTCTCTGTCTCAATAAGATATTACTATTAACCACTGTACAATTGAGACTTTGAGTACAGGTTGCTTCTGATTTAGGAGAAAGAAACGCAGACATGCACAATGAAGTAGATCTCCTCAGAGCAACGGGAAAATAGCATTAAATGCTATTTGAGAACGGTAACATTTATGAGAGCTGAAGTTGAGCAACTGAAGAACAAGTCTGAAGCTTCACTACTCTTATAAATACCAAGAAGCAAGAAGAAGAATATAAGAAACTGAACAACGAAAAAGAAAGAGCAAAAACGCTGTCCAATCTCTTATACTCTGTATTGAAAGTCTTGTATTGTTTCTATCTTCTTGTAAAAGAGAGTTTGCTTAACTCTCAAAGTGCTTTAGTTTTCATATCCTCACCTGTGTGAGTTAGACAGCACTTGAATCAAAAACTCTGCTGAGTTGTTTAGCCTGAAGAGGCTGTGTTCAAAGAATACTTGTGATTTAGCCTGAAGAGGCTGCGTCCAAAGAATACTTGGGTTTTAGCCTGAAGAGGCTGCGTCCAAAGAATACTTGGGTTTTAGCCTGGAGAGGCTGTGTGCAAAGAATACTTGGGTTTTAGCCTGAAGAGGCTGTGTGCAAAGAATACTTGTACCTATCTGGTTTGATAGTGAAATCTCTCTAGTTTGAGGGGACTGGACGTAGCTCTTAGGAAAGGGTGAACCAGTATAAAAACTTGTGTTATTTCTTCTTTCCCTTAACTCCTTTTATATCTGTGTTTATTACTAACAAAGGGGATTGAAATTGTTTTTATTCAAACAAGTTTTTCAAACTAAAAGGGAAGCATTCTGTGCGTCCAATCTTTAGAAAACCTGTGCGTCCAGTGTTTTAGCACTCTGTGCGTCCAATATTTCACAATTCTGTGCGTCCAGTGTTTTAGCACTCTGTGCGTCCAATATTTCAGAAAACACTGTGCGTCCAATATTTGAACTAAGCTGTGCGTCCAAAGTTTTTTAACAGCCAGCGTCCAATATTTGCGAAAAGTTTTAAAAGCTTAGAAACACAATTCAACCCCCCTTCTTGTGTTTCATCTTGTTACCTACAGATTCATCAGACTGAAGCTGGAAGAAACGAAAGTACTTGGCCAAGGATTCGAACTTGGCTGCATACGCATCTACAGACATGTCCTTTTGCTGCAGACTTAGGAACTCCTACTCCCTCTCACTTCGAGCACTCTGCGGAAAATACTTCGCTAGAAACCTTGTGCGAAATATCATCCAAGTAACTTCCTGATGCTCTGCTTCCAAGAGCCGTTGTTGCCCCTTCCACCAGTATTCCACGTCTCCTATCAGCAGGTAAGATGCGCAGGATACCTTCACCCCTTCCTCACAACGTAGAGATGTAAAAATCTTCTCTATGTTCTGAATCCAAAGGTCTGCCTTCTCCGGATCAGGTTCTCCGTTAAATTGATGGGGATCATGCTTCCTAAAGTCTGAAAGCCCTTTCCCAATAGTTGTTATCTCAGCTCTAGCATGCTTTTGCAAGTCCCTCTGTTCTGCTCTCTCAGCCTGTTGTGCCATAGTGGCAGCCATCTGATTCATTGCCCCTATTGCCCTTTCCATTGCTTCGTTGTTTCGTGTCATCTGCCTATAAGTTAACCCAAAACATAAGTACTAACCCACAAACAAAGAAAAACATAGAGAAAACAATCAATGTCACACATCACTTCACAGAGAAATAAATCAAACAATGTTAGTCAGAGTCACACAACCTAAACTTAATAGACCTACAACCTAACATTCCCCCTAAAAGATTGAACCAGGCTCTGATATCACAAAATGAAACACCCTTTCTCCAAAAAGGATATTACACTATAGTAGCAAGTATTTTTGCAATATTTTCCTTAATAACCTTTGATTAAAATCGAGTTTGGTTCCAAAAATGTCGATAAAATTTTTGCCTTTTTAAAAAATGAGAAGAATGGGGAGTCAATTCTTTCCTTTTCTATTGCATAGTAAAACAAGAACAGTATTAGAAAAAACACTGAAGTAAAATCAACCTCCTCAAATATATATATATATAACCAAAACCTTGCATCAGTACAAGCAAGGAGTTTTCTGAAACTATTGTACATGAAAAAGTAGTAAAACTCTAAGCAAATAAAATGACTGGAATAAAAAGCTACTAAGTAATAAGAAAGCCAAGTTCAATCTCTAACATCTACTTGGATTATCTGTTCACATCCGAAAGTATAACAGCAGACGAATCATTCCTACTCTAAAACGAAAAGTAGATCTCCCTGCTGGCTTCCTACGCCTTCCATAAAACGATATGAATGGTGCCTCCAGAGCTGACACCTTCCTCATCTTGCACAAGTTAAGAATGATAGTTTTAAAGAATATAACATATAACACATATATAGTATATTTTCAGAACCTTACGACACATATCACACCTGGAAGTAAACTTTCACGAACAAGACATAAGTAAGGATAAACAATCAAGTGTAGATATATCATCAATCACAGAAATAACGTGAATCACATCAATCACAGATACATTAATCAATCACAGAGATATTATCAATCACATCTATCTCATCAACCATAGGTATATTTATGCATGACACTTCAATCTCTCTAATAATACACCGGTGTGCGGCTCCAAGGAGACTTTTCCTACCAAACTCCATTGAGCGATAGGCCTGTGACAAGACCTAACAGAATACCCAGAATTCACTCAGATTTCCTGGACTAAACATTCAGTAATGCGCATCTCAACATATCATGAAATAGGTCAGTCAGTCAAATTTATCCAAGCCGGGTATACGACTCGTCTCAGCTCAAGGGCTATCGCCATGCAAGGATATTGAGACTTTCGAAACCTGGATATTCCCAGAAGGCAATTGTAGCCCAACCAGACTCTATTCTCAACCCTCTCTGGGTTGTACAGCTCAAAAACCTTTATGCAAATGATAACTCAAACATTGTATAGTATCACTCTGGTTTCTCTTGTAAAACCTTCTCTCTTTTACTGTATTATCTCTCATAATACAAAACCACATAGAATACTCTTATCTTATCAACACAGAAATACTCTTGAAACTTAACAATTTTGTTACTCTTTCCGGCTGTACTCATTTATTTTAAGAGTAACCACACTGCGGCAAAGCCGAAGTGAGGTGGTTACCCGAGAGTGAATTGGCATAAGATAAAAGTGATGAAATCAAAAACAGAATATCAAACCGGGGCAGAGCCACCAGGATTGATTAAGAGAGAAGAGATTAACGTTAATTTAACTTAGATTCATTTTTAATCGGTAAGTGACTATTTCTCGTTTTTGGGAAAAGCTGCTATGGAATAGCCACACTGCGGCAGAGCCGAACGCGGTGACCAACCATAACTGTAATAATATTAATAGAAATTATTACTTAAACTCATTCTCTTTGGGAAAGGCCTTTGGAAGCTAGTTAAGTAATCTTTGCCACGTATATACCAACTTTCTAAGATAGGAAAAATAGCGCATTGGTATGGTTCCCAGGAAAGATCAGGTGAGCTTGTAGGCCCCTTCAATGACCTTTGTCTTTCCTAGACAGATCCATACAAATGAACTACCTTCACCCATCATCAGTCAGTATATAAACAGTAAAAATCACAAGTTTTTATATAAAACAGGGTCCCAAATCAGGAATTTCTTCCAAATAACTTAACAGTAGAATTCACCGAGAACCCATTACTATTAAGTTATTTTACCCAATCAACCTGTATATATATATTTTCGATAAAGAACTTGGAAACGGAAGAAAAACACTGGTTTAGTAATTTTAGGGTATTTAATCACTTGTTCATGTACTAATGTCTAATAGAGATGTAACGCCCCATTTTTCCACAAGGAACGTCACGTGAAAAACTAACTCTTAATGCGGAAAAACGTCTTTCATAAATTAAGGTTACCAAAATTGGTGGCTAAATTTTTTTTTAAAAGAATCTTAAACGAAAAGATTTCTCACATCACATTTAGCCATCCTGAAACTCAGAAGAAAAGAAACATCATACATATACATATATATATATATATATATATATATATATATATATATCGTCATGTCAATATATACAAGTCTTGCGCCCGCAAGGATAGTTTGGAACCACAACATAGTGGCCAAAATACATCATCATAACGTAAAGAAAATAAAGCGATAAGTCTAAACCTAGGAAAGCTGTAAATCAAAAGGTGTGTCAAATACACGACACTGAACATGTACATCCCAAACCTAGGCTGGTCGCTAACAGACAACCCACAACCTAGCACTAGACACCCCCACCACTACGACCTAAGACGATGACGTCTCCTCGGGGTCCTCCTCGGGGTCCTCCTCCTCCTCGGATATCTCAATGAATACCTGCTCTGGCTCATCTCGAACATTCCTCTTCCCCCTCTCTGCGTGTCCCGACGGTCCGGCAAAAGTGTCAGAAGAGCAGCGTACGAAACGACCATACGGTGGGACGTAAGGAACAGAGAGCGCCGGTCTCCCTGTTTGTGGTGGTGAAGCTGGTGTCATTGATGGAGCCATCCTCAGTAGACGATCTCGCACCAAGGTACTCTTCCTCGGAGTGAGACGCGTGCGACAAAACATACGACGATACTCCCGAGCGGATCCGGTTACCCGTGAGGGTAAAGGTCTCTCCTCCGCCTGAGTCTCTCGCCTCGGCTGCTCCACAGGTGCCTCGGGTACGGCTGCCAGCCAGCTGCGCATCCTCTCTAATGGAATGTAAGCGTCCAGAACCATGTCGCGCTCCAAAACCTCTTCGGGGCCCAGCACCCCTCCTCTAGTCCTGACCACGTGTCCACACACAGTGGCCCATTGGGAGATGGGATCATAAGTCCATCCCCCTCCCTCGGACTCAGCCTCAAGGGGCCGGAAGCTCTCCCTCACACGGGCTACCAGAGGCCTCATCTACGCGTAACGTACATACAAATACAGGAAAATATGCAAGGGTGAATTTCTTTTCACAAGTTGAAATTCATTGAAAGGTTGCATATGAAAAATAAAATACTACATAATACATTCCAAGAATATATTTATATAGAGTTACTCTTTCGCAAATCTTTTAGCTAAGCTATTCAATCATCATCAAGAGACAAATCATCAAGGTGAACACACAGTCAAGCACACACATAGCATTCTGGCATAATGCATGTCACTTCAATATCTCTTTTCATACACCGGTGCACTGCTCCATGGAGACTTTTCTTCCTCAACTAAGTAGAACGATGTGGCGGAATCGTATACCTATCATTAATGCAAACCGACCTTCACCCTTGGCCATCGTTTGTCATTTATTCGGTATAGACCCATTGTGCTACGTCGTACACCCCATCTCAAATAAGGCAGCCGGTCAGGATCATCCAAGCCGGGTACACTACTTTTCTCGGCACAAGGGGATTCACCGCAAGACCATTGAGAATTTCGTAACTTGGATGCCCTCAAAGACTTATAGTCAGACCATACTTATTTACAATCCCCGCATAGGATTGTGTGCTCTCATCATAGCAATAAATGCTAGCCTGGCAAAAGCCAATATCTCAAATGCATATGATAGTATATTTGCAACCACAATCAATTCGGTCCCTCGTCTTAGGGTTTTTCGTCGCCACGTGTTAGCTTTCACCTAACACCGTGTAATATATTTGTCCTTAAGACTTTTATCTTCTCCACGTATTGGTTCTCTTCCAATACCGTGTAATATATTTGTCCTTAAGACTTTTATCTTTGCCATGTATTGGTTCTCTTCCAATACCGTGTAATATTATTGTCCTTAAGACTTTTATCTTCGCCACGTATTGGTTCTCTTCCAATACCGTGTAATATTGTTATTTAACACCATAAGTTTTTTTGAAGAAATTCCTCTTTGAATTCTTACGTTTTTTTTTAACTCTAAAATCTTTGAACATTCATTTTGTTTTAATAAAAGAATTATCTTTTATCTAAAACCCACTTTATTAATTTTCTTCCCACTTATTCATCATAAAAAGATTTAATTAAAAACTTAATTAAATTCTTTGATAATTTTACTTAAAATCTTTTCCTTTAAGTATTTGTAATTTTGACCTCTAAGGAGTTCAGTTTTGCAATTCAGCCCCCAATTTTCTGAAATATTAGGTTTCTGGCCCAAAGTACCCAGACTTTACGTTTTCTACCCTACAACTTTCATAATTTATAATTCTGGCCCAAATGTACCAGACTTCGCGTTTCAGCCCCAAATTTTCGTAAATTATATTTTTGACCCAAAAGTTTCCAGACTTCGCATTTCTGCCCCAAACTTTCTTAAATTATAATTTTGACCCAAAAGTCCAGATTTTGCAATTAAAGCCTAGAATTCCAGAATTTGCATTTTTGACCCCGAAAACCTGCAGTTTTCATTTTTAACCCCTAAAAATCCAAAATTTGATTTTTCTCTCACATTAATTAATTCTCTAACTCTCTTAAAGTTTTATGGATAAAATGATTTAGTATTAAATTGATTTAAGACTTATGATTTGGATTCTAATTAATTCATTTAGAAAACTTTTTCATTAAAGCTTTTAAACTCTCTTCCCACACTTAATCAAATCTTTTCAATCCAATCACAATCAAAGTATATGAAATACACATAAATCAATATACATCAATTAGGCAATAACACAACCAAGCCATAAATCAACATACATCATGAACATAACATTAAATCATACTTCACCAAGCACACACTTGGACATCCAAAATCACCCCAAAGCATACATATGATTGTTTTTCCAACAACACATAGGCTCATAAAAATTATCATGCCTCAACCAAAAAACATATTTTTACTCATATACCTATACATGTAAAAATACATATTACTAAGAGAATGAAAAATCATTCAACAACCAATATGAAAACTCAAGTCTTTGAGTTCATCATCAAGAACAAAATCACATAATCACACACATACACAACCCTCCCAACTTATTGAGAAAAATCCCCTTACCTCTTGAAGACTTGAAAATGGGCTAACTCCAAAATCACCTCCTTCACACCACACCAACACCAAGTGGTCTACTCAACACCTTGATGTTCCCACACTTAGAAAAATTTACCTTTTACAAAATACATCAAAATACAACCATAGAAATATGAGTTTTATGAAAATCAAGAAACCCTAAAGAGTAGAAATTTGAGAAGATGAATACTTACTCAAATCTTGAAAGAAAATAGATCCAAGGTAGTTTCCAAGCTTGTAGGTTCCAATGGAGTGAACCTAAACAAAGGAAAAACTTGTTTGTAGTGAAATGAAGAACTCAAGCTTTCATGAAAACATGAAAGTGGTGGAAATGAAAAAAAATGAAAGAAGTTTATGGATTAGAATGATGATCCAAACCTTTTTTGTGAAGCTTGGGTATGGAAAATCTCAATAGAACTTGGTCTTTTTGGTGTATGAAAAAGCTTGGGAATGGAGAGAAAATGGTGAAGCTCTTGATTCAAGTGGAGAAGATGAAGTGAAAATGAATTTCTCTCTCCCTTTCCCACACAAGAAACTCGGCTGAGCAAGGAAGGTATGGGGGAGGTATGGGCTTGCATGTTGTGGTGGTTGGGAGCCATACCTCTCTCACATAATTTTAGAAAAATTCAAAAATTAAACCCATTTTACCATTTGACTTTTGGAATTATTTGAGAGTGCAATCAGCCCCCCCCCTAGGCGCCCAGCTGACCAGAAAAATGATGGGATTAAGTCCCATCAAGTTAGGGTTTAATCGGTAGTTCGAAGCGGTAAAAACGCGTAGTTTTTGAACCCCTTTTTAGATAAATATTTTTCTAAAATGAGTAAAATCATGAGGAATAAATTTTATGATTTGAATATGTCATAGAAAAATTTAGAAACCCAAAACTAAATTTATGGACTATTTTTCATGTCCCGGTTGCGCCCGGTTTACCCGTAAAGCACCAAACACGGGTAAAAATAAAGTTTTTTTGAAAAATTTCCAGAAAATTTCTAAAAATTACAAATATTATAAGAACCATTTTTGGTTCGTTAAAAATTTATTTTTGAGTAGAAATGACCTCCGGAAAAATACTGAACCCTTCCCGCATTTCGCGAGAACGCAGTTCTCGCAAAAACTCAGTTTTGCGAACTCTATTACTCTAAACCCTTCAAAAATAAACCTAAGATATAAATATTATTATTTATACCTTAAAATCACAAAATCATTAATTAAATAATTTTAATTAATTTAAAACAAATTAAAAATAAATAAAAACTATATATATAAAAACAGAGTGTTACAAGAGATATGGCCCCGGAGCCCGACGTAACAGTGCACTGAAGATGCACTCTTATGCCTAACCAACCACAGTATTCCCTATTAGCCAAAAGAACTCAAGACGTTCAATTTTACAAATTCTTAGATTTGTTTATCACAGAGGCAAAGCCCACTGGGTGATCAAACCTTTATAGATAAAATTTTGCCAGCGTAACGGTACAATTATTAAACTTTATAATTAGGCATTATAACTTTACCATTTGAAAAATCACATTTTAAATAAAAATACGGCATAGTATAATTTTTAAAACAATTTTACAAATTAATAACAATTTATTTATAGCTTAAACACCCAAACACACAAAAACCCATCAAAACAAAGATCAAACGAACTTGGAAAGGATTTCCCCATACCTTAGCCTTATGAAGATTGAAGAACACACTATGAACACAAAGAACAACACACAAAACTTTGATTAGTAACACAAAGAAAGCTTAAAGAAAACAAAGGAAAAGAAAAGGATTTTGGAGTGAGATTTGTGAGTGAATCTTCAAGTTGATTTGTGAGGAAATGGAAGAGCACCCCCTCCCTATTTATAGGGGAGGGGTTCAGCCAGATGAGGGCAAGAGGGAAGGAAGATATTTTAGTTTCCTATTTTTCACAAAAATGCTAAAATCCTAATTTCTAAAAATATCTAACAAACCCTAATAAATATCTATGTTCTAGAACATTTGGGAAGCTTCAAGACTCATCAAGAGGAGGTGAAGGGCGTGCAGATCAGGGCTGGAAAGAAGGGAGAGTGAATTTCCTAAAATACCCCTAGGGTTTGGATGAAAAAGAGTGAAAATCAAGGGTATTTTGGTCTTTTCATAAATCAAAAATTGAAATAATTAGTTAAAAATGATGAGAACCAATGAGAATGCTAGAAAATGCCATGACAAGTCCAAATAATTTCGTGGCACTCATTTTTGAAATTTATAGATAGTGCAAACTCTTCGATTTTTATCGTTTCGCAGGTATAACCCTGACAAAGCAAAAAAATAGCGTTTTCGAAACTTACACAGAAATAATTTCTAAAATCATGAAATAAATAATTAAAAATAAAATATAAAATGGGTATAGATCTTTTACATGAAAATTATACCTGTGAAACAAGGTTTTCGCGTTTAAAAGCCCTTAGTTAGCATAGTTTTCGGTATTTTTAGAAAGTTTTCCAAAAAATTATGGAAAAATTCCAGAAAATCTAAAATAATAAAAGAACCAACTTTTGTGAAGGAAGTTTATTTATTGGGTTTGTTAAACATACTTAAGCTATTTAAATCTCTTTTCGTCAGTAAACCATTTTCTGTAAAAAGGCCCGATGTTGATTGAAAAGATACCGTTTCAGAAGTATTTCAAAATACATGTATTTTATTACTAATTTTAAGCCTAAAATAAATCACAAAACATTGATGGAACAAAATTTCATATAAAACAGAAAAAGAACGAAAAACGCAAAGAAACGAATGTTGAAACTAAACCTGACAGAAGCTATAAATCAACCACTTTCAGTCTCAGAAGTATTCTTAAACATACACATTTAAATCCTATTTTTAAGCTAAAAATAAAACTCAAAATAGTTATATCGAAAAAATTCATATAAGACGAAAATAACAAATTCATATAAAACTCCTATGCATCCATCTTGCATATTGAACCCTAAGTGACAAAGATAAAAAGGTAGATCAAAATGTATACAGAAGTATGATTGGATCTCTCTTATATCTTACTGCATTTAGACCAGATATTATGTCCAGTGTTTGTTTATGTGCAAGATTCCAATCAGATCCTAGAGATACTCACTACAACACCTTTTCTCCAAAAAGGATATTACACCATAGTAACAAGTATTTTCGCAAAGCATTCCTTAATAACCTTTGATTAAAATTGAGTTTTGTTCTAAAAATGTGAATAAGATTTTTGTCTTTTCAAAAGATGAGAAGACTAGGGAATTCATTCTCTCCTTTTCCATTGCGTGGTAAAAACAAGAATAATATTAGAAGAAACACTAAAGTAAAAGCAACTTCCTCAAATATATATATCAAAAAGAGCTTACGTCAGTACAAGCAAGGAGTCTTTCTAAAACTACTGTACATCAAAAAGCTGTAAAACTCTAAACAAACTAAAAGAAAATGACTGAAATGAAAAGCTACTAAGTAATAAGAAAGCCGGGTCCAATCTCTAACATCTACCTAGAGTAATAAGATATAAACGGTACGTCAAGGCCTGGCACGTCGTCTCCTCTAGTCTCGTCCTCCCCCTGCTGTACCATGTCCCTTAACCACCCTATAGGTAGCGTATAATCATAGACCCTATGTACTGTCCTCAGGTCGGGTCCATTGACCCTATGCTCGGTAATGAGAATATGTCCATCAAAAATAGCACACTGGGTATAAGGATCTATCCTCCACACTATCCCGTCTGCCTCCAGAGGTTGAACGCTAAAAAGTTGTCCCTGACTCATCTACTAACATACAACAAACACAAACAAGCAAACATGCAAGGGTGAAAACTTTCACAAGTTAATAATGACAGTTTCGAAGAGCATACACACAACACTTACACAGTATATTCTGCAGAACCTCACAAACACAGATCACCCCTAGAAGTAAACATTCACCGCACAAGAAGTAGTTAAGGATAAATAATCAAACACAGATATATCATCAACCATAGATATATTAATGCATGATACTTCAATCTCTTTTGAAATTACACCGGTGTGCTGCTCCAATAATACTTTTTCCACCAAACTCCATTGAGCGATAGGTCTGCGACAAGACTTAACAGAACAACCAGGTAATCCCCCTCAGACCCCCTTCAGAAATTGCGCATCTCAACCATATCATGAAATAGGTCCGTCAGTCAGATTTATCCAAGCCGGGTATACGACTCGTCTCATCTCAAGGGTATTCACCATGCAAGGCTATTGAAACTTTTGAAACCTGGATAATCCCAGTAGGCAATTGTAGCCCAACAAAACTCTATTCTCAACCCTCTCTGGGTTGTACAGCTCAATAAGCTTTATGCAAATGACAACTCAAAAATTGCATAATATCACTTTGGTTTCTCTTGTAAAACCTTCTCTGTTTTACTCTATTAAATCTCTTAATACAAAATCACATAGAATACTCTTATTCTACTAACACATAAATAACTCTTGAAAACTTAACCATTTTGTTACTCTTTCCGGCTGTATTCATTTATTTTAAGAATAATCTCACTGTGGCAAAGTCGAACGTGGTAACGAACTGTAACTGTATTTAATTTAGTGAATAATTATTACTTAAGTTCATTCTCTTTGGAAAAGCTCTTTGGAAGCTAATCAAGTAATCTTCGCCACGTATATACGGACTTTCTAAGATAGGAAAAATAGCGCATCGGTATGGTTCCCAGGAAAGATCAGGTGAGCTTGTAGGCCTCTTCAATGACCTTTGTCTTTCCTAGATAGATCCATACAAATGAACTACCTTCTCCCACCATCAGTCTGTATATAAACAGTAAAAATCACAAATTTTTATATATAACAGGGTCCCAAATCAGGAATTTCTTCCAAATAACTTAACAGTAGAGTTCACCGAGAACCCATTACTATTAATTTATTTTACCCAATCAACCTATATATATATATTTTCGAAAATAGTATATTGCAAGGAAATAAATATAATTTTCTCGGTTAGGAATTATTAACAGTACATCAGTTGAATCACCAGGACAAAATAGGGGACACAGCCGATACCATTTCTTTCATGGTTAGAGACGTACCAACATACTATTTAACCCAACAAAACAGGTATATCTGTACATGAAAAATTGATTTTGAACATAGAAATAATAGTACAGAATTATTAATGTATTTAATCACTTGCTCACGTACTAATGTCTAATAGAGATACGGCTCCTGAGCCCGACGTAACAGTGCACCAAAGATGCACTCTTATGCCTGACCAACCACAGTATTCCCTATTAGCCAAAAGAAGTCCAGAGGTTCAATTTTACAAATTCTTAGATTTGTTGATCACGGAGGTGTAACGTTCGTAATTTTAGGTTTCTGACTTTATTATATTTTAATATGTGGATATGTGATTCATGTGAACTAATTATATTTTAGGAAGATTAAGTTGGTAGATGATGTTTTCCTGACATTAGAAAATAGTATTTTAAGTCGGACGTTGAGATTCAGACAGAGTTCTGTTTACCATGAATAGACAGAATTGTGACTTTGTGAAGTAGAAACCCTAGATTGAGGGTAAGAAAAATATTTGAAGGTATGAATAGTGATTTTACAATATTTGAGGATTTTAGAAATTTATTCGGGAATTTTCTGAGAAACAGATAAAAATGTTACCGTTTTGGTCCCTATAGTTTGACCAGGTTGAACTGTGAGTTGGTTTGGAGACCAGAACAAGTTAAGAAATATTTTTAGAGGTGCCCAATGATGTTTTATATTATTTTAGAATTTTAGAAATTATTTTTGGAATTTTTAGAATAGCAAACAAAGAATTGCGGTTTTGGTCCCTGTAGACTGAGAAAAGGGTAAGTGGAGGAACAGGTGAATGCCAGAAGCTTGGAAAATGATTCAAAATCAACCAAAAGAGTGACCAATGGTGTTTTTACAATATTTATGATTTTTAGAATTTTTCTGGAATTTTTCTGAGAAAGTTCATTTTTACCCTAATTTATGGGTTACGGTAAAAATCGAAAATTACGCTGATGCTTCTAAACTTGATTTTTATGAACCAAGACCTTTGCGGCACCTTATTTTCATGGCCTAGGACTTATTTTAAGAGTCATGAGAGTTTTTACTTCAATAGGTTATTTTTGGACAATTTTTACTATGAAATACAAAAGTTACCACATTTAATTACCTTGGAGACTTACTTTTTACCATGGTTAAGGTGAAAAATTATTTTTACCCCCTTGGACCAGCTGCTGCGCCAGTTTTAGAAGAAGAGTGTCGAAGTTTTTAAAATATCTTTGACTCATGGCTTTTGGCCAATTAGATTAATCCAAGTGGTAATTAAGCTTATGACTCATGTAGTGTAATTATAACTTAAGAAAAAAATCTAGGGCAAGAGGAAAAGGAGAGGGAGAGCCGAGTTTTACAAGGGAGAGAAGAGGGAGAGCTTCTTGTTCATTTTCTTCATCTTGCTCTTACACCATAGCCACTCATCAAGCTTTTCTTTTCAAAAATTTCATCCAAGACAAGCAAGTTTTACAAGGTTTGCTCTTGATTAAGGATCATCAAGCTATCAAGGTATTTTATGAGAACTTCATAGATTAGGTTTTTGTTGTCTTCTTCATTGTTTAAGAGCTTAGGATAGAGTTGGTTTATCTTGAGTTTTTCTTTCATGTGCTAAGGATTTTTCATGGATGAGTAAGCTTATTTTTGTATTTGGATGTGATATTATGGATTGGAAGGGAGAGATCAAGAAGAAGGAGAAAAGGGCTTGAAGCTAGGGCTTGTCATACCTAAGCTAAAGGAAGGAGGTAAGGGAGAATTTTCTTATACAAGATTTTTAAAGCTTAGTGGACATATGAGTGCCATGCTTGTATTGGTTTGATTAAGATGATGCTAAATTTACTTAGGGTTCATGTATTCTTTTGTTCCTATGGTGATGGATGATCCTTGAGTTGGGTTTATGTTAATATGAACTCTTTTGAGTGGCTTGGTCATGAAAAACTTGCTTGATGATAGTCTTGGATTGTTTGACCTAGGGTTGAATAAGATTGGGTTGCCTTCAATGTGAATTGCTCTTTGTTGTGGAAAAATAATTGTGTTGTGTGAGATGACTTTGCTCTATGTTGTTCTATGGTGACTTTGGTTCTATTGTTTTGATTGAAATCAATTGGGTGGTTGTTGTTGTGATGACTATTAAAGCTTAGGGACATAGTTTTAATCTATGATCATAGATGAGCATATGGTGGCTTGTGATTGATCACTAAAATTCCATTTCTAATCAGAAATCCTCGTTTCTCGTGCTTTTACAGGACCAAAAAAGTAACTTTTGATCTGCTTTTCAGAAAATTTTGAAATAATTTCTAAAAATCTTAAAAAATGAAAAAACATTATTCAGCTTCTCAAAATCTCTTTTTGACCTCAATTCGGTCTCTGAATCAGTTATTAGCTCTTATCGTAAGTACAGGGACCAAAACGGTAATTTCTAAAGTTTTCTAAAAATTCTAAGAATATTCCCAAAAATCACAAATATTAAAAGAACCAACTTTTGTGATGGAAGTTTTGTTTTCTAGTTTGTTTTGATATACTTATCTAATAAAAATCATATCCGTTAATTATAGAAAAGACGATTGTCTGAAAAAGTCCAAACGTCAAAGGAAAAACGTCTGTTTTAATGAAATAATTTGATAAGTATTTTAAAACCTTCATTATAAGACTTACATAAATTACTTAACATTTAGATAACATACTTTCATATAAAACAGATAATTGACGGAAAATATCAAACAAAAGTCTATATAAGACTTATCTATCTTACCGTTCTAAACTGTAATATCAACAAGACTTATTTATCCGTACTATCCAAAGTATACTAGATCCTAAAGTCTCCATCATAATTATTTCTCTATCTCTGATTTATTTATCCATTTCTTAAGTAGCTAACAGATCACAGAGTTTCTCCTAGTGAGACCAAAACTATAATTCCCATTATATCTTCTTCTAAAATTCCAAATTTAATTTCTAAAACCTTTATGGAATATCAAGCCACCATTTCATATCATCTAATACCTTTTAGGAAATCAAGTATGAATTTTCCATATTCATTTATCAGCTTATTCTAACTGTGAAGAATGTCCGTAATTTACCGTTTTGACTTCTACGTTAGTTCTAAACCATTTCTCTCTATCTGAAAATCTTAAGGATAATTCTAATCTTCTAAAATTAAAACTCTGTCACATAGAGTGAAATTTTAGGATGTTACAAGATATATTTACAAAACCCCTTTCTGTAGATAGATTCACTTTTATAAGGAAACATTTAAATATGCACTTTATAAAAGAATGATGTTTAGCGTCCAATATGCTTGGCTTGAGTCTAAGTCGAATAAGACTAGTGTCCAGTAGGACACGTTAGTCAAATTGAGACATAGAAGTTTTTTTAAGGCTTAAAGTCTTTTAACTCTTAGCCTTCCCGTGCTAAGTCCCAGTTATTTTTAAAATAATATATTCTTAATAAAACCTATTCACTTGCTTTGAAACAGTTTTTCTTTTTAATGATCACGTTGTGTTTCAAGAAATAGTTATTGTTTTCTCTCTCCAAAATTTTCTTCTTACACACGTTTTCACCCCACTCTCTCTTCCATTCTTCAACTTCTAAAAACTTCCTATGCTTTCGCTCTGTTTTCAAAACTCTCTCAAAAAACCCTTTTCCTTCTAAAAATCAAGGTTTTTCTTTCAAAAATAGAGAACATTGAGAATATGGAAATCCTTGTGGAGCACTGCATCTATCTCTCTTGCTTGGCCGAGCTGAGAATATGGATCTCTCTTGCTTGGCCGAGCTGGGAATCATTCCTGGATGGAACAACTTCTTTAGGGGAGAGGTCAGAGTTTACCCTAACCTTATTAAACAGTTCTGGTTGACTACTGAGGTTCAAGATACCGAAATTACTGGAACAGTTGTTGGTAAGAAAATAGTAGTTTCTGATGAAACCATCTCAGTAACTATTAACTGTGAAGCTGAGGGAGTAGTTCCTCTTACTAACTGGAAGAGGGATATGGAACACTCAGGAGGAAGCAACATCTTATTTGATTCACCAGAATATACTCGACCTTTGGTTGCACCACAAATGAAAGACAAAGCACGAGTTCTGAATTAGATAATCAACAAAATGATCCTTCACAAAGTAGGATCCAAAAACTCTGTATCTACAATGCATGAGTTTTTGCTAGTAAATCTGCTGAATCTGAAGAAGATTAATCTGCTTCTTATTCTCTTTGCAAATTTCAAAAAGAATATTAACAAAAAATATTCGTTAAAGAAGATTCCCTATGGAGCTCTTCTACATAGAATACTGAGAAAACAAGAAGTTCATGAAGGAACAACTCTGAGTATCAAACAACTAAGGCTTAACAAAAGCAACTTTCAGAAAATGAAGCTTTATTCAACTATTCGATGCGAAAAGGAATATCTTGAAGTCAGAGAAAGGGCTATCAAAGAAAAGATTATGAAAGAAGTTATGTCTGAGGAAGCAAAACAAGTATCTCAAGAAGCTATGCCAGTAGAAGTAGCACCTGAAAGGAGAACAAAAAGAAGGATTGAAGAAAAGTCCACCATGAAAGAAACACAACTCTTCAGATCCCCATCTTCAAGAAAGAGGAAATCCATTCAAGAGCCTGTTGGATGACCTGTTAAGAAACGAACAAGTACTAGAAAACCCTCAAAGTCTATTTCTTAGATTGCAAAGGATTTTAGAAATGTCTATATTCGAAAAGGAAGAAAGGATACCATTGAAGAAACTATTCCTAGCTCTCTACCACCAGAGTCCATTCCCTCACCCATTCGTCCAATTCCTGAATCACAAACACAAACACAAACAATTCTCATACATCAAATAGAACAACCTTCCCAAACAAAAACTCAACCTCTATCACCCCCATCATCCTCTCAACCAAGACCTCAAACACGTACACCGTCTGCCTCACCTGAACCCACTTCCCCATCACCTTTTAACTTTGAACCATCGTCCATTCCAACCCAAACGCATACACCTTCACCCTCACATGGCCAATCTCAACCATCCTCACCATCTCCTATCCAAGATATATCAGAAGCCCCTCTGCCACCTTCTGAGTATATCTTCACGGTCAGGAAGCCTAGTATCCTAACAAAGGGAATAAACACTGTGGAAATTACTCTTCAGGAGGATAACAAGAAGGACAAGGATTTGTCGATGAAGGAGATAAGGGCCAAGTCTATATCGTCCAACTGCTCAGAACATGCTAGGATGAGGATCTACTGTGATCAGCCAGAGTACTCTCCTCTGACTGCAGAAGAAATGGGTCCATTCCTTTTAGTCCCTGATGAGTTGTTCATTAGACACATAGCAGAAGGATTTAAATTCCAGAATAAATTCAATGTTCCTCCGTCTATGAGGATTAAGGCCACAACAACAATCAAGGTGAAGCCGGACAGGAAAGTACCAAAGGTCTATCTTGTTGACAGGAATAAGGACAAGTTCCCCAAGAAGCACATCAATAAAAGTTCAATGCCAACTCCTATCAGGCTTGATGAGGATTGGGTAAAGATTTCACAAGATAATATTGACATGGACTTCTTGTTGTTAATGTCTAAGACAGGCCAAGCAACGGAACATGATGCAAGGACCGTCTAGGAAAGATATCTCAGTTTATGTGAACAACAAGCATCATCCTCAGGGGTCTCTGCTACAAAAAAGGCTGAAATGCCTACAGTAGAAAAATGAGCATTTGAGATATATGTTTGATGACATCCTCGGTGCACCAACTCGATCCACTCAGCCCATTGTTGAGCTACCTCCTGAGCCAGAAGATCTTGTTATCTCCACAGATGAGGAACCAAGAACTACATCCACACAAGCTTCATTTTCAAGAGAAGAAGTTGAAGACCTTGTCTTTCTCTTTGGCCAGTATCTCAAGTACTTGCATTCAAAGAAGGATTTGCAATAGTCATGATCTCATGTTCCCCAATTTTTTTTTCTTTTTAAATTTTTTTTGGACTATGATGTCTTCCAAATCTTTTTGTCTGATGACAAAATGGGGAGAAAAGGAGAAAGAGATTAAGTTTTAAAAGCTAAAATCTTAATAAAATGAGATTGAGTCAAATTAAAATTGCAGTAGTCTTATTGCTCACAGATATATACATGTTCTGACTGCTCTGAATTCTGATTATATATACATATATATATGTTGTTGGACTAATCTGTTTTCTTTGAGAAAAAGAACTTTTCAGGTACTCAACATATTGAATATCCAAAACCACTGAGATGTTTATCTCAGGGGAGATGAATAAGGAACACTGAGATGTTTATCTCAGGGGGAGTTTCCCTAAAGAGAAAAGTTTTTATGCAGACTGATTATTTTGTTTGCTTATATTGCTTGTAAAACTTAATAATGTTTGTCATCATCAAAAAGGGGGAGATTGTTGGAACCAAATTATTTAAAAGAATTTTTCACTGCTTAAATCCCTAAGTGGTTTTGATGATAACAATGATTATTAAAGTTTTTACAAAGTCTGTTAACAAGCTCTTGTAGGTGCAACAAAGATAAGTCCATCGTCCAGTGTGACCTTGGTAATTATAAGTACAGTCAAAGAGTTAAGCGTCCAATGGACTCTGATACTTGACCTTGGGTAAGTATCATCCAATGGACTCTGGGTGCTAAGCATCCGATGATCAGGAAAGCTCTGCGTCCAAGTGAGATATGAGTCCATATGGTAAGCAAAGTTATGCGTCCATATGGTAAGTGAACAGAATATCCATTTTGTTCTATAAGCTGTGTCCAAAAGCGAGCGTCCATAATATGCTATTTATTGCTCTTGCATTTAATGAGACATATTTAAGGAGCAAATGATTTGAAATAAATAGTTGTATACAATGTTTTTCCCGTGCATAATTATCAACGTTTTTAAACTAGCATTTAATGAAAAACATAAACCACTGTGAGAAGTGTACTTAAGAGAGATAATGTACTCTGAACATTTCTGTATCTCTCTGAACTTACTTTTTCTCTTATAAAGTGTATTATCTCTGCCTCAATAAAATATTACTATTAACCTCTGTGTAATTAAGACTTTGAGTACATGTTGCTTCTGACATAGGAGAAAGAACTGCACAGAAACACACTGAAGAAGCACTCCTATAGAGCAACGGGAAAATAACATTTAATGCTATTAGAAAACGACTATATTTATGAAGGCTGAAGCTAAGCACAACCAAGATCAAAGACTGAAGCTTCACTAAAAGCCTATATATACCATGAACAAGAAGAAGAATACAAGAGACTGAACTACGTGAAAGAAAAAGCAAAAACATTGTGCAAATTTGTTTCATACTTTGTTTTCTTAGAAAACCTTGTATAGTTCTTTCTTCTTGTAAAAGAGAGTTTGATTAACTCTCAAAGTGCTTTAGAGTCCATATTTTCACTTGTGTGAGTTAACAGCACTTCTACCAAAAACATTCATCTGAGTTGTTTGAGCCTGGAGAGGCTTGTTTAGAAAAGATTACTTGTTTGAGCCTGGAGAGGCTTATTTAGAAAAAAAATAGTTGTTTGAGCCTAGAGAGGCTTGTCTATAAAAGAATACTTGGGATTAGCCTGAAGAGGCTGTGTGCAAAGAATACTTGGGTTTGAGACTGGAGAGGTTTGTCTCTAAAACAATACTTGAGTTGAGCCTGTAGAGGCTAGGCGTGCAAATAATACTTGTTGTAAGGCCTAAAGAGGCTGTTGAAGAATACCTGTAATTCTATCTAGATTGATAGTGAAATCTCTCTAGTTTGAGGGGACTGGACGTAGCTCTTAGGAAAGGGTGAACCAGGATAAACACTTGTGTAATTTCTCTAACCCTTAACTCCTTTATTTTAAGTTTACATACTAACTGAGGGGATTAAATTGAAATTATTTTTAACAAACCTTTCAAACGTTTTAAACGCACTGAAACTTGTTTTAAACCAACTGCACGATTATGTGTCCAACATACCTATGCGTCTAAAAAACGTTGTGCGTCCAATCTTTCCTAACACAGCGTCCAACGATTTGCAAAAAGATTTTAAAAAGCTAAGAAACACAATTCAACCCCCTTCTTGTGTTTCACCTTATTACCTACAGGTTGCATTAGAGCTCGGTCTCTAGGAGTTGAGCACCTAATAGTGCAGAGAAGCAAAGATACATGGAGAACGAGGGACAAGTTGTGAACAGGCCACCACAGTTCAATGGAGATGAATACGATTATTGGAAACAAAGAATGATCACATTCTTTGACGCGCAGAATATAGACATGTGGGATGTCGTTGAAAGTGGTTACACTGCTCGAGTAGATGAAGCAAGGCAACCAGTACCTAGAGCTTAGTGGACACAGGATCAGAGGACCAGATTCCAGCTGAACTCAAAGGCAAGGCACTATCTGATGTGTGCTATCACTAAGTCAGAATATGACAAGGTGCACAGCCGCACCACTGCCAAAGAGATATGGGACACTCTAGCTTTGGCGCATGAAGGGTCATCTCAGGTCCGTGAGTCCAAAATCAGCATGCTAGTTCATCAATATGAATTATTCAAAATGGAGGATCATGAGACTATTGATCAGATGTTTGGAAGATTCCAAATAATCATCAACAACCTGAGATCTCTGGGAAAAATCTACACAACCCAGGATCACATCAAGAAAATTCTAAGGAGTCTGCTAAGACAATGGAGACCCAAGGTAACTGCCATACAAGAAGCAAGGAATCTTTCCACTCTTGAGCTCATAGAAGAGGGAACAGAAAAAAGGGCAAAGTCCATTGCTCTTAAAGCTCAAAAAGGGAGCACCTCAAAAGCGCTCAATGTAACACCCTTTCTCCAAAAAGGATATTACACCATAGTTACCATGAATTTCAAAATAACTTAGAAACATATTTGGTGAAAATTTAAAATCCATCTTCTAAAACGCGGGTATTTTTTTTCCTTTTAATAAAAGAAGATGAGAAGGATGGGATGTATGTTCCCTTGATTTCATTTTAAATGTTTTCAAAAAGATTTTTAATGCAGAAGCATAATTAAGGCTTGTATGAATAACATCTTATTCCATATATATATATATATATATATATATATAAAATTATCAGAGTTTACAGGGAAGAATTTAAAGTAAGATAGTGAACATCTGAGCCAGTCTAGTCTCTAAACCCCTACCCAATACAATACTATGACTATCTACTCTTCTCGGAATCCATATTTATTTGTGCAGTAGCATCCTTCAGATCCTCTCCTAAGAACTAACCCACTTCTTGGGTCAAACATCTACTCCATCATGCATCAACACAACAAAGCAGGCAAGGGTGAAACTCTAAACAACTTAATAGGAAAAGTACAGGCACACAGCAACATACAGCACAAGCATTACTGAATCATACTTAAGAAATCAATATATTATCACAATAAGAATTTCACTCAACACAACACATTTGGGAACATCCAGTGGGAACATCGAGTATGAACATCATGTGGGAACATCATGTATGAACATCATATGGGAACATCGAGTATGAACATCATGTGGGAACATCGAGTATGAACATCATGTGGGAACATCGCCTTTCACTAGGCATATCTCTTTCACTTCCAACCACCCAGAACCACTTATCTCATATCACATAGAATCACCAGTACACACAAAGCCATACTTAACATATAGGAATTCCAAAACTACATCTCAGGAAAAACACAGAATCTTACCACTCAGACAAACATATAACCATTTATTCCAGACAACTCATACTTCGTTTATATTCAAGTTTTTCAAAAATATATCAGTATGTAACAGTACCAAAAAGTAATTAACTTATTGAAAAGGGGTGAAAATGGAAATATTTCAAATATACTTGAACACCAGTTTATTTTCAGAAAAAGCCCTATCAAAACTGTTTTCACAAACTTTCCACTGTTGAAAACATAGAGAATACTGAACCAAAAATATATAACAGTAGAATTCATCGAGAATCCATTACCATTATATTCCCCAATTATCTTAGTCAGGTATATACTGAGTCCCTAAGTTAAGATTTCCCCAAATAGCGTATCAATACAGATCCCAGGCCAGAGAGAGACGGACTGTTTTAGCCCCTTCAAAGGTCTCACTTCCTTTCTAGACAGATCCATACTGATAAACCATTTATCTTAACCATGACCTTGTATATCAATGATAGACAATACCAGGGTTTTCACAAAATAATTAATTGTATTCTCTTCGCGGTAAAATTATATTTACGGTAGTCTCAATTTCGCCATTATAATGATATGTTTACAAAAGTTCAAAAATGATTTTGGCATAACCCTCTTACTATCTCGAAAATTTAGAGAAAAATTGGGCATTATAACTTTACTATTAATAATAAGCACAAAATAATTATTTAAAGGCTATAAAACTATTTATTAAGGCTTAATAGTAAAAACACCTAAAGCATACAATCCTAACATAAACAAGAATCAAAACTCATACTTCACAAATTAAATTGCAAGATTAACCCCTTACCTTTCACCAAAAATGGATGAAGATCCAAGAACACAAAGAAATTTAAGAGAAGAGAAAAAGAGAGAAAAGTGTTTGCTTCATGAAATTGTGTGAATTTTTATGAAGCAAATGGGGGCTATTTATAGGGAGAGGGGGCAGCCAAGGGGTTGAGTTAAAGGAACCTTGGTTAGCTTAGAAAGTAATCATAGTTTGGCTTTTAATAAAAATCAAAACAATTAACTAATTCCTAATTGGCCTAAACCACTTCACAAGGATTGAATCCAAGTGAAAGATCATCATCCAAGGGTCCAAGTTGAGTAAGAGGGGCAGCCAAGGAGCAAGGAGAAGGAAGGAATAAAGAAATTATGTGATGTAAGCCATGACTACTAAAACACACATTTATCTAATTAGTTTTAATCAACCTTTTTCTAATTGGTTTAAAACTTTGACTCATGGACCAAATGCACCTAGTCCTCTTCTTGGCAAGGTGGTAGGACGGTTTATGAGGGCTGAAAAGAGAGGGAGTGAAGTTACATCTTTGCCCCTAGGGTTTTCAAGTGAAAAGGGATACAAATCAAGGGCAAAAGTGACTTTTCACTAATCAAAACTTCCTAAAACGAATTTAAAGATTGAGAACTGATAAGAAATCTTGGGAATACCATGTAATAGCCCTAATAGCTTCATGGAAGAGTTTCTGGAATTTTACGGTAAGTGTAAGCTATGCGTTTAGCTTAAAAACAGAAAAACGGACGCGCCGTAAGTGAAAAATAGACATTTTTCAGAAAATTCCCAGATAATTCTCAAAAATCACAAATTTAATTTGAACACTAATGATCCCTTTTGAAATTTGATTTTGAGCTCTCACTGATCAGTATAAATCCATTTTAGCCCAGAAATTCTCGTTTTACGCATCTTACGGAGTTTAGAAAAAGTGACTTTTGATCTGTCTTTCAGAAAATTCCGAAATAATTTCCATAAATCTTAAAAAAATAAAAAAACATGTTTTGGCTATTCAAAATCTATATCTGACTTTAACTTCAGCTCTGAATCAGTCTGTCAGCTCAAGCGGTTTACTATTTGGACCAAAACGGAACTTCTAAATCTTTTTTCTTCCAAAAATTCTAGAAAATTTCCACAAAATCTAAAATATTAGAAAAACCAACTTTTGTGAAGGAAGTTTATTTATTGAAGTCATTAGATGTTTTTAAGCTATTTAAAACTCTTTCCGTCAGTTAGACGTACTGTTTTCTGTAAAAAGACCTGATATCGATTGTAAAACTACCACTTCAGAAGTATTCCGGAATATGTGTATTTTACTCCTAATTTTAAGCTTAAAATAAATCACAAAACATTTACGGCACAAGAATTCATATAAAACAGAAAAGTACGGTTTTAAATAGAGAAATAGATGTTGAATCTAAACCTGACAGAAGCTGCGAATCAATCGTTTTCAGAAGTAATCTTAAACACATATATTTAAATCCTATTTTTAAGCCTAGAATAAATCTTAAAAGATTTATATCGCAAAAATTCATATAAAACAGATTTTTAAATAGTAACCCAGAAAAACGGATGTTACACTCAAGGCCCATGACTCAAATGAAGAGTCATGCAACTCAGAAGGAGAAGAAGGCTCAGATGATGAACTTTCCTTCATCTCCAAAAACATAAAGTCCATGTGGAAAAAGAAAGGTGGCTTCAGAAAAAAGAAAGGTGGCTTCAGAAAGAAGCAATTCAACAGAAGATTTCCACAAAAGGAAGCTGAGCAAAAGGAGAAAATTCCAGTAGTGTGCTATGGTTGCAAGAAACCAGGCCACTGCAAGGCAGATTGTCCTGAGGCTGAGAGGACAAAGAAAAAGTTCTTCAAGAAGAAGAAGGGCCTTATGGAAACCTGGGATGATCTCGATGATTTTTCTGATGATGAGGAAGATAAAGAACAAGCAAATTTTTTCCTGATGGCAAGCCTGCCTTCAACAGACAGCGATGATGAAGAGGTAATTTCTTTTCCTGAACTGAAAAATAATTTTGATAATCTTCTTAGAGAGTCATCCGTTCTATTTGATGAGTACAGATCTTTGAAGAAAAATTTTTCACTTATAACCAAAGCTTTTGAAAAACTTTGGAAAACAAAGTACTCAAATCAGAGAATAAAGAGTTGAAACTTCATGTCAGCCAACTCAAAGATGAATCTCAAAGAGATTCTAAGTCCAATACTTCTTGTGAAGTACAAGTTCTTCAACAAGAAGTAAAGGAATTCACTGGACGACTGTCCAGATTTGTCAGTAGCTCTGAGAAATTTGATCAAATTTTAAAATTTAGACAAAACCTTTTGACAAAAGTGGTTTGGGCTATGTTTCTAAGGAACAAGAAAAACCAAAACCAAAATTGTCTAAGAGTCCTTCAAAGTTTAATTTATACCGTGGTCAATGTGGAAAGGCTGGACATATCACCTTGACATGCGTCCATAAGAAAAGGAACATGCTTGGACGTAGACCAAGGACTAACAATAAAGGACCCAAGTCAATTTGGGTATCTAAAAATATGATAATTCTTGTTGCAGATATGCTTGATGCCAGGAAAGCAACTCCAGTCATGGTACCTGGACAGTGGATGCTCACGACACATGACAGGAGAAAGGTCTATGTTCCAAGACCATAAGCCTAGGACAAAAGGGTGGGTCACCTTTGGAAGAGACCAGAAAGGCAGAATAGTTGAGATAGGTAAATTGGTAAGCATCATTTTCCCTCTATTGAGAATGTCTTGTTGGTTGAAGGACTCAAACATAATCTGCTTAGCATAAGTCAATTGTGTGACAGTGGATTTGATGTTTCCTTTAACAAGGATAAATATATAGTTAGAAACCCTGACAAGTCCATACTTTTTCAAGCAAAGAAGCAGGACAATGTTTATAAAATTGATTTTGAAAATCTATCCAAACAAAATGCCTCATGCTTTATATCCTTAAGGGATGAACAATAGATATGGCACAAGAAACTTGGTTGTGCAAGCTTGAGAATCGTCTCAAAGCTAAATAAGCATAACCTCGTGAGAGGACTACCAAATCTTGTGTACAAATCTGAAGTTCTGTGTGAAGCATGTCAGAAAGAGAAACAAGTGAAAAATTATAAAGCATAAAACCAATTATAAAGCTATAACACATAAATCATCTAAGTGATTAGAAATCAAAAATCAAAAATCAAAAATCAAAAATCAAACTCATATCTTTTTAAATTATTTTGCAAGAGGTTCCCGTTACCTTTGGAAGAGAAAGCTCTGATAAGCTTTGAAAACTAAGAACACAAGAGAGAAATATGAAAACTATAAAAAGGGAGGAAAGAAGAAACTTGGAGAGCTTCACAAGATTGGTTGAAGGATTAAATGAAGCAAGAGGGGGGTATTTATAGCGAAAGGGGGAGGTTTACGGCAAGGAGATGGAGGGTATAAAAAATTGTGTGGTCATGGTCACTATAGGTGGCAAAACGGGCTACCTGGCCCGCATTGGGCCGGCCCGCATTGGGCTCGGGCTTTATCGGGCCGGGCTAAAAAGGCGCGGATTGAAAACAAGCTCAAAATTGTGTGTCTGAGCCCTTTATTTTTGGGCATGCTCGAGCTTTAACCTTGTATCTTTCGGGCTGGCCCAGTTTGGTTGGGCTTTATCGGGTTCAGGCTTTATCGGGCTAGGCCAAAAGGCCAGGATTAAAAATGGGCTCAAATTTGTGTGTCTGAGCCCTATGTTTTTTCTGGCTTTATCGGGCCAGCCCATTTTGCCAGCTCTAATGGTCACTATTCATGGATTATGTCATAAATCCTAATTAGAAAACTCAATCTAATTCCTCATTGGTCCAAAGCACTTCACAAGGATTTGGATCCAAGTGAAAAAGCAATCAAAGGGCTTAGAATAAGGATGAGGTGCGGCCAAGGGAAGCAAGTAGGAAGAGAAGATAAGATCAAAGATTGATGACTAGGTTAATTAGGAAAATTAGGTTTAATCCATCCTTTTTCTCAATGGATGAAAGCATCTCCCTAGGATTTGATCCATGTGCAAAACTCATCCAAGACTCCTAAAAGCTTCATGGATGTTGACCAAAAGAGGAGAGGAAGTGTAACACTCTGTTTTTTTATATATAGTTTTTATTGATTTTTAATCTGTTTTAATTTAATTAAAATTATTTAATTAATGATTTTTGTGATTTTAAGGTATGAATAACAATATTTATGTCTTAGGTTTATTTTTGAAGGGTTTAGAGTAATAGAGTTCGCAAAACTGAGTTTTTGCGGGAACCGCGTTCTCGCGGAATGCGGGAAGGGTTCAGTATTTTTGTGGAGGTCATTTTTACTCCAAAAAAAAAATTTAACGAACCAAAAATGGTTCTTATAATATTTGTGATTTTTAGAAATTTTTCTGGAAATTTTTCAGAGAAACTTTATTTTACCCGCGTTTGGAGCTTTACGGGTAAATCGGGCGCAACTGGGACATGAAAAATAGTCCAAAAATTTAGTTTTGGGTTTTTAAATTTTTCTATGACATATTCAAATCATAAAATTCATTTCTCATGATTTTACTCATTTTAGAAAAATATTTATCTAAAAAGGGATTCGAAAACTACGCGTTTTTACTACTTCGAACTACCGATTAAACCCTAACTTGGTGGAATTAAATTCCACCATTTTTCAATCAGATTGGGCGCAAAAGGGGGGGGGCTAATCCACTCTCAAAATCCTTCCAAAAGTCAAATGGTCAAATAGGGGTTGATTTTTGAATTTTCCCAAATTAGGTGAGAGAGGTATGGCTCCCAGCCACCAAAGCATGCAAGCCCATACCTCCCCCATGCTCCTTTGTGTTCAGACGAGATTTCTAAGGGAGAAAGGAGAGAGAAATTCATTTGCTTCATACACTTCATCTCCAAAATCTCCATTCTCCATTTTCTCTCATATTCTCAAGCTTTCCTACACACCAAAAGGCTAAGTTTTATTGAGTTTTTGGCCACCCAAGCTTCACAAAAAAGGTTTGGATCATCATTCTAATCCATAAACTTCTTTCATTTTTTTCATTTCCACCACTTTCATGTTTCCATGAAAGTTGTGTTCCTCTCTTTACTAAAAGAGATCTTTATCTTGGTTTAGGTTCACTCCATTGGAACCAACAAGCTTGGAAACTACCTTGAATTCATTTGTCTTCAAGATTCGAGTAAGTATTCATCAACTCAAATTTCTACTCTTTAGGGTTTGTTTGTTTTCATAAAACTCATATTTTTATGGTTTTATTTTGGTGTATTTTGTGAAAGGTAAATTTTTCTAAGTGTGGGAACATCAAGGCTTCAAGGAGGCCACTTGGTGTTTGTGTTGAGGGAAGGTGATCTTTGGTGTTTGCCCATTTTCCTAAGCTTCAAGAGCTAAGGTGATTTTCTCAATAAGTTAGGAAGGATGTGTATGTGTGTGGTTTATGTTGTATGTTCATGAAAAACTCAAAGACTTGAGTTTTCATATTGGGTGTTTGAATGAAGTTTCATTCTCTTAGTAATATGTATTTTTACATGTATATGTATATGAGTAAAAATATGATTTTGGTTGAGGGATGATAATTTTTTATGAGCCTATGTGTTGTTGGAAAAATCATATGTATGCTTTGGGGTGATTTTGGATGCCTAAATGTGTGCTTGGTGAAGTATGATTTATGCTATGTTCATGATGTATGTTGATATGTTATGAATGAGTACTTTGAGTGTATCTTTGATTTATGGTTTGGTTGTGTTTTTGGCCTAAATTGATATATATTGATTTATGTGTATTTCATATATTTTGATTTACTTTGATTGGGATTGGATTGAAAAGATTTGAGGGATCTTAAAAGCTTTAATGAAAAAGTTTTCTAAAATGAAATCAAATGAATCAATTGGAATTCAAATTAACACTTAATTTGATAAATTTTCATCAAGTTTCTAATCCTAAGTCCTAAATCAATTCCATATTAAATCCTTGTTATCCATAAAACTTTAAGTGATTTAGAAAATTAATTAATGTGGGAGGAAAATCAAATTTCAGATTTTTAGGGGTCAAAAACTAAAATTGGATTTTTTGGGGTCAAATATGAAAATTCTTGAATTCTAGGCTTAAATTGCAAAATCTGGACAATTTGGGCCAAAAATATAATTTACAAAAGTTTGGGCCAGAAACGCAAAGTCTGGATACATTTGGGCCAGAATTATAATTTACGAAAGTCTTGGGGTAGAAAACGTAAAGTCTGGACATTTTGGTCCAGAAACCTAATTTTTAAGAAAATTGAGGGCTGAACTGCGAAACTGAACTTCTTAGGGGGTCAGAATTGCAAATACTTAAAGGAATTTAAGTAAAATTATCAAAGAATTTAATTAAGTTTTTAATTAAATCTTTTTATGATGAATAAATGGGAAGAAAATTAATAAAGTGGGTTATAAATAAGAAAAAATTCTTTTATAAACAAGTGAAGGTTTAAGAATTGAAAGTTAAAGAAAAAAAAAACTTAAGAATTCAAAGAGGAAATTTTTCTAAAAACTTATGGTGTTAAATAACGATTTTACACGGTATTGAACGAGGATCAATACGTGGCGACGATAAAGTCTTGAGGACAATAAAAATTACACGGTGTTGGATGAAAGCTGACACGTGGCGACGTAAAACCCTAAGACGAGGGACCGCATTGATTGTATTGATTGTGGTTGCAAATATACTGTCATTTGCATTAAAGACGTGGCTTTTGCCAAATTTTAGAGCACACAATCCTATGCGAGGATTGTAAATAAGTATGGTCTGACTATAAGCATTTGAGGGCATCCAGGTTACGAAATTCTCAATGGCCTTGCGGTGAATCCCCTTGTGCCGAGAAGAGTAGTCTACCCGGCTTGGATGATCCTGACCGGCTGCCTTATTTGAGATGGGGTGTACGACGTAGCACAATGGGTCTGTACCGAATAAATGATAAACGATGGTCAAGAGTGAATGTCAGTTTGCATTAATGATAGGTATACGATTCCGCCACATCGCTCTACTTAGTTGAGGAAGAAAAGTCTCTATGGAGAAGTGCACCGGTGTATGAAAAGAGATATTGAAGTGACATGCATTATGCTAAAACGCTATGTGTGTGCTTGACTGTGTGTTTACCTTGATGATGTGTCTCTTGTTGATGATTGAATAGCTTAGCTAAAAGATTTGCGAAAGAGTAACCCTATATAAATATATTCTTGGAATGTATTATGTAGTACTTTATTTTTCATATACAACCTTTCAGTGGATTTCAACTTGTGAAAAGAAATTCACCCATGCATATTTTTCTATATTTGTATGTACGTTACGCGTAGATGAGGCCTCTGGTAGCCCGTGTGAGGGAGAGCTTCCGGCCTCTTGAGGCCGAGTCCGAGGGAGGGGGATGGACTTATGATCCCATCTCCCAATGGGCCACAGTGTGTGGACACGTGGTCAGGACGAGAGGAGGGGAGTTGGGCCTTGAAGAGGTTTCAGAGAGTGACATGGTTCTGGACACTTACATTCCTTTAGAGAGGATGCGCAGCTGGCTGGCAGCCGCACCCGAGGCACCTGTGGAGCAACTGAGGAGAGAGACTCAGGCGGACGAGAGACCTTTACCCTCACAGGTAACCGGATCTGCTCGGGAGTATCGTCGTATGTTTTGTTGCACGCGTCTCACTCCAAGGAAGAGTACCTTGGCGTGGGATCGTCTGCCAGGATGGCTCCATCAGTGACACCAGCTTCACCACCAGAGACAGGGAGACCGACGCTCTCTGTTCCTTACGTCCCACCGTATGGACGTTTCGTGCGTTGCTCTTCTGACACTTCTGTCGGACCGTCGGGACACGCAGAGAGGGGGAAGAGGAAGGTTTGAGATGAGCCAGAGCGGGTATTCATTGAGATATCCGAGGAGGAGGAGGACCCAGAGGAGGACCCGGAGGAGGATCCCAAGGAGGACCTCGAGGAGACGTCATCGTCTTAGGTCGTAGTGGTGGGGGTGTCTAGTGCTAGGTTGTGGGTTGTCTGTTAGCGACCAGCCTAGGTTTGGGATGTACATGTTCAGTGTCATGTATTTGACACACCTTTTGATTTACAGCTTTCCTAGGTTTAGACTTATCGCTTTATTTTCTTTGTATTAGGATGATGTATTTTGGCCACTATGTTGTGGTTCCAAATTATACTTGCGAGCGCAAGACTTGTGTATATTGACATGATGATATATATATATATATATGTATGATGTTTCTTTTCTTTTGAGTTTCAGGATGGCTAAATGTGATGTGAGAAATCTTTTCGTATAAGATTCTTTTAAAAAAAAATTAGCCACCAATTTTGGTAAACTTGATTTATGAAAGACAATTTTCCGCATTAATTTTTTAGTTTTTCACGTGACGTTTCTTGTGGGAAAAATGGGCTTTACATTTGTGGTATCAAAGTGGCGCAGCGGAAGCGAAATGTGGGCCCATAACCCACAGGTCCCTGGATCGAAACCAGGCTCTGATATTTGGTAAGCAACAGGACCAATATGACAAAGAATTTGGTATGGTCCTATGAATTTAGGAGTGAGTTTTCTGGACTTTAAGGCTCTACCTACCCCAGTCATCGGAGTGACTCTCAGAAAAACATGACCGTCTTCTTGGAACTCGAGAGGTCGTCTCCTCTTATCGGAGTAGCTCTTTTGTCTGCTTTATGCCATCCTCATCTTTTCTCAAACTAGTCTCACATTTTTCGTGGTTTGTTGTAAAAATTCAGGTCCTAGTATTGCACTCTCCCCATCTTGGTACCAACACAAAGGTGTTTGGCACTTTCTCCCATACAATGCCTCGTAGGGTGCCATTCCTATGCTCGCATGAAAACTATTGTTATAGGTGAACTCTATCAATGGCAAAATATCGTCCCAACTTCCCCTATGATCCAAAACACATGCTCTCAACAAGTCCTCTAGGGATTGAATGGTTCTTTCTGACTGACCATCCGTCTGAGGATGATAAGCAAAACTTAATCTCAGCTTAGTTCCTAGGGCTTGTTGCAAACTTTGCCAAAAACGGGACGTAAACCTAGGGTCCTATCAGAAATAATACTAGATGGCACTCTATGCAATCTGATTATCTCTTTCACATACATCTGAGCAAGCTTATCTAGGGAATACTTCATGTTGATAGGAAGAAAATGCGATGACTTTGTCAGTCTATCCACAATTACCCAAATCCCATCAAATCCCTTTAATGTTCTTGGTAATCCAGACACAAAGTCCATCGATATGCTCTCCCATTTCCATTATGGGATATCCAACGATTGCATCATGCCCGCAGGTCGTTGGTGTTCGACTTTTGCTTTTTGGCATGTTAAGCACGCTGCTACATACTCCGCGACTTGTTTCTTCATCCCCGACCACCATAATCTTTGCTTCAGGTCTTGATACATTTTCGTGGCTCCAGGGTGAATACTCAAATTACTCTTATGTGCTTCATCTAGAATCAGTTTTCTCAATTCAAGTTGTTTGGCACACAAATTCTTCCTTTGCATCTCAAAATTCCATCATTACCCATATTAAACTCTGCCACTTTGCCTTATTCCATTAACTCTCTCTTTTCTTTCAGACTCTCATCGGTTGCTTGTTGCTCCCGAATGTTATCAATTAATCCACTTGACACTTTAATCTTGCTTAGACTAATCTTATCCTCGTGTCTCTCCATGTTTAAGCCTAGATCTCTAAACTCCTCAATCAACTCTAGTTCCTTAACCATCATGGCAGACACATGAACAGTTTTCCGACTCAAGGCATCAGCCACAACATTTGCCTTCCCAGGATGATACATTAAGGTAAAATCATAATCCTTCAGGAATTCCATCCAACGTCTCTGTCTCATATTGAGCTCTCTCTTATCAAACAGATATTTCAAACTCTTATGATCGTTGAAGATGTTAAACGTTGATCCATACAGATAATGCCTCCAAATCTTCAAAGCGAACACTACAGCTACCAGCTCAATATCATGAGTTGGATAGTTCCTCTCGTGATTTTTCAACTGACGGGATGCGTATGCCACTACTATTCTATTTTGCATCAACACGCACCCAAGTCCTTGGTATGAAGCATCACAGTAAACCTCCATAGGTTCTTCAGGATTAGGCAAAATCAGTACAGGTGAGGTCGTCAGTAGTTCCTTCATCTTCAAGAAACTTGCCTCACACTCATCAGTCCACACAAAAGGATGATCTTTCCTAGTGAGTTGTGTCATCAGGGCTACTATCTTTGAAAATCCTTCTATAAACCTCCGATAATAACCCGCTAATCCTACAAAGCTACGAACCTCAGTCACTGTTGTGGGTCTTTCCCATGGTAGTCCACACACAATCTAGAAGTTCCATCCTTCTTTTTCACCAACAACACAGGAGCTCCCCACGGCGATACACTTGGTCTTACGAATTGCTTGGATAGCAAATCTTCCAATTGTTTCTTCAGTTCAGCCAGCTCCGTTGGCAACATTCTATACGGGGCAATAGAGATTGGACTAGTACCAGGTACTAAGTCTATGGAAAACTCTATGTCCCTCACAGGTGGTAGACCTGGAACATCCTCCGGAAATACTTCCGAGAAGTCTCTAACGATGGGCATGTTGTTAAATACAACTTCCCCCTCGACTTTCATAAGACATCAAAGACACAAGCAAATTCAGTCGTTTCACACAGTTTTCAGATATGAAAGAATGGGTTGCACCCGAATCATACAGTACAATTAAGAGATAACCTGACTTATGAAACAAACCCTGTGCGAATCGATGATAGAAGAATCAAACAGCTCAGGGATAAACAAATCTCTTTAGTCAAGGTTATCTGGAATGAAGTTACTGGGGATGCGACTTGGGAAGTGGAAGACAAGATCCGAGAACAGTACCCTGCGTTATTCTAGGTATGTAATTTCGAGGACGAAATTCTTTTTAGAGGGGTAGAGTTGTAACACTCTGTTTTTTTATATATAGTTTTTATTGATTTTTAATTTAACTAAAATTATTTAATTAATGATTTTTGTGATTTTAAGGTATGAATAATAATATTTATCTTAGATTTATTTTTGAAGGGTTTAGAGTAATAGAGTTCGCAAAACTGAGTTTTTGCAGGAACCACGTTCTCGCAAAATGCAGGAAGAGTTCAGTATTTTTCTAGAGGTCATTTTTAGTCCAAAATAAATTTTTAACGAACTAAAAATGGTTCTTATAATATTTGTGATTTTTAGAAATTTTTCTGGAAATTTTTCAGAAAAACTTTATTTTACCCGCGTTTAGAGCTTACAGGTAAGCCGGGCGCAACCGGGACATGAAAAATAGTCCAAAAATTTAGTTTTGGGTTTCTAAATTTTTCTATGACATATTCAAATCATAAAATTCATTTCTCATGATTTTACTCATTTTAGAAAAATATTTATCTAAAAAGGAGTTCGGAAACTACGCGTTTTTACTACTTCGAACTACTGATTAAACCCTAACTTGGTGGAATTAAATTCCACCATTTTCTAGTCAGATTGGGCGCATAAGGGGGGGGGCTGATCAACTCTCAATATTCTTCCAAAAGTCAAATGGTCAAATAGGGGTTGATTTTTGAATTTTCTCAAATTAGCAACAGGACCAATACGACGAAGAATTTGGTATGGTCCTATGAATTTAGGAGTGAGTTTTCTGGACTTTAAGACTCTGCCTAACCCAGTCATCGGAGTGACTCTCAAAAAAACATGATCGCCTTCTTGGAACTCGAGAGGTCGTCTCCTCTTATCAGAGTAGCTCTTTTGTCTGCTTTGTGTCGTCCTCATCTTTTCTCGAACTAGTCTCACATTTTCTGTGGTTTGTTGTAAAAATTCAGGTCCTAGTATTGCACTTTCCCCATCCTGGTACCAACACAAAGGTGCGTTACAGGAAGAGAGTCATTGGATAGCTAGGTTAAAAGCTTTAGGTTTTAGCAGTTTAAGTGTAAAACCAAGAGTAAAATAGTAATTGTACATGCCCCTACTAATCATGGTCAATGGCTGGGTCAATACTACTATTTGAACTCCATAAAATTGCCCTTATGTCCCTTAAAAACCCTAAGTTCCTCTTTCATACCCATTCGTTCTCTATTCACCTCTATTAGACTGATATACCGCATATAAGAGTATAAACGGTTTTTAAAAAATCCTATGCACAAATTTTTTTAAAAATCTCCAAATAATTAATAAAAAACAAAAAATAAAATTTTTTGGACTTTTGTCACGAAAATTAACATTGCGAAACAAAATTTGTGCGTTATATGTAACATCCTAAAATTTCACATTAAGAGGAAGAATATTAATTTTAGAGGATTAGAATTACTTAGAAATTTTTTGGATAAAAACTTAGTAGTTTAGAGTTAAATACGGAAGTCAGGAAATTATATACGGACACTCTAATTATTAGGATAAAAGATAAATGAATTTGGAAAATTCATACAACACTTTCAAAAGGTATTTGAGGAATGGCATAGTAGTTTGGTGATATATAAATGTTTTAGGAATTAAGTTTGGATTATTACAGAATGATGTAAAGAAATTACAGTTATAGTCCATTTGGCAGGAACTCCGTAATTTGTTAGTTAGGGAAGAGATAAATACTAGAGATAGAAAAATAGGTAAGATAGAGATTACAAAGACTTGATAGAAACCTAAGAAAAATAGAATGATCAGTTACGGGTAAGTATTACAGCATAAATAGTAAAATAGTAAAGTCTTATATAGACTTCTGTTTGCTATTTTTCGTCAATTATCTATTTTATGTGACATTGTGTGATCTAAGTATTGTGTGATTTATTTATATCTTATAATTATAGTATCAATAGGCTTATTAAGTTGACTCATTAAAACAGTCACTTTTCGCTTTACGTTTAGGGTTTTTACGGAAAGTAGTTCTTACTGTAATTAATGGATAAGATTTTGAATAGCCAAAGTACATTGAAACAACCTAGAAAATAAAACTTCCTTCACAAAAGTTGGTTCTTTTAATATTTTTGATTTTCTAGAATTTTCTTAGAATTTTTGGAAAAACTTTTAGAAATTACCGTTTTGGTCCCTTTAATCACGGTAAGGGCTAATAACTGATTCGGAGACCGAATTGAGGTCAGAAAGAGATTTTAAGGAGATGAATCATGTTTCTCCATTTTTTAAGATTTTTGGAAATTATTTCATAATTTGCTGAAAAACAGATCAAAATGCTACTTTTTTCAATTCTTGTAAAGCACGTAAAATGAAGATTAAGGAAACCAAAATGGATTTTCAGTGATCAGTAAATGCTCAAAATCAAATTTTAAAAGGGATCATTAGTGATTAAATTCAATTTGTGATTTTCTGGAATTTTTTTTGGAATTTTATGAAAAATGTCCGTTTTGCACTTAAGGCGCGACTGTTTTCCTTTGTTTTTACAAACACTAAAGCTTACCCTTACCGTAAAAATCCCAAAACTCTTCCATGAAGCTCTTACATGTCATTTTCAAGATTCCTCATTGGTTCTAACCATTTAAAATTGTTTTTGAATATTTGATTAGTGAAAAGTCTATTTTGACCCTTATTTACGGAATATTAGCCGATAGAGACGAATAGAGATATAATGGCTATGATATAGAAACTTAGGAACTTTGAGGAGTTCAAATGCTATTATAAAAAGCCTAAAATATCTGTGGCCATCATCATTAGCCTTGAATAGTGTAGGGGCATGTATAATGACCATTTTACCATTGATTTCACTTAAAACTACCAAAACCTAATGTTTTTGTCCATGAAATCAGTGGCCTTCATTCTCTCTTGTTTTGGTCGACATCAAGCTTCATTTTAGGCCCTTGGATGTGCTTTTCTACATGAGTCACCTAGCCTTGTCATGAGCTTTAGCCAATTAGAAAAAGGATTGATTAAACTTAATTAATAATTATGTATTTTTGTAGTCATGGCTTACATCAATTGAATTTTCTTCTTCCTCCTTTGCCTCCATCTTGGCCGCCCCTCTCCCTATAAATAGAACCCCTTGTCTTCATAAAAAACTCAACACAAATCCAAGAAGCCAGGCAAACACCATTCTCTCTCTTTTCTCTCTTTAGTATTAAATTTCTTACTATCGTGTTCTTGGTTCTTCAAGCTTGTTCTTCATAGTTTTGTGGCAAAGGTAAGGGGTTTTTCTTGTAAAGTAATTTGTGAAGTATGAGCTTTGATTCTTGTTTGTGTTTGAATTACTGGTTTATGTGTTTATAGCTTTTATTTATTTGTATATGCTTTATAATTGTTTTATAGCTTTAATTTAATTATTTTGTGTTATTGATGAATTGTAGAGTTATGATGCTCAATTTTATACTAAATTTCGTGTGAGTAGAGAGGTTATGGAAAAATCACTTTTAAGCTTTTGTAAACATATCATTATAATGGCAAATTTTAGACTAACCGTAAATAAGATTTTACCGCAAAGAAAATACAATTTATTATTTATGAAAACCCGATATTATCTATCATTTATATACAAGGTGATGGTTAAGATAAATGGTTTATCAGTATGGATCTGTCTAGAAAGGAAGAGAGACGTATGAAGGGGCCAAAGCAGCCTGTCTCTCTTTGGCCTAGGATCTGTACCGATACGCTGTTTGGGGAATTCTTAACACTAGGGACCCGGTATATACGTGATAAGATAAAATTGGGAAAGAAGCAATTTCTTAATACCGTATATATAAATAGATTGGATTGGATAAAAGAGTGTAACAGTAATGGATTCTCAGTGAATTCTACTGTTATAGCATCTTTCGAAATTTAATATGACAGTAATGGATTCTCGGTGAATTCTACTGTTATATTAACAAGTGGGAAAAATAGAGAGGGTATCCAATTTGTATATATATGCACATAACTCAGATTAATTTCCAATGTCTATGGCAGTGGAAACTAGTGAGATAGACTTTCAACGGGCCTTTTTCCTGGAAGATAATTAGTGCTTAAGTATTTCCAAAGAGAAACAATTGGACAACGTTCACTTAGTTCATAAGATCGATTTTACAGTGGAGTATTGATCACCAAAGATGGCTCTGCCATCGTGTGATCTTTTCATCTTCAAAAATAACTTAAGCCGGTAATTAATCGGTTGTATTTCGCTCACTAAGTCTATATCAAGTTTTAAGAAAGCTGGATATTGATTACCGCAGTCGACTCAGCGATCGTGTAATTATTCCATTCCCAAAGCATTGTGTAAAATCTGAGAACAGATACTTATTGACAAAAAAAAGGATGTAAGTTCCAATATTGTTGATCTCTTCTCTCTTGATTAATCCTAGGTGGCTCTGTCCCATTTTGGTCTACTTAAAATGAAGTAATAACTTTAGTTCATATATCGAATCACTCTGTTGGGCTACTCACCTCAGTTCGACTCTGCCGCATATGATCAGTCATAAATTAACTTATTGAAGTCGGACAAATAACTTAACTCATAAACGATCCGTAAAACAGGTAAAAAGAACACGAGTTATTTATTTAAGAACAGTAAAAGAGTTTTTTGATATAAAGAGAAAAATGTGGATTTTAACAGCTATCTGTTATATTCAAAAGTATTTCTATCCGAAAGAGATGAGCTATTCCATACAAATAGTTTTTAAGAGGTTCAGAGATTTTGAGAAAAGTGACAGTAAAACAGAGGAAGTTTTACAAAGAGAAATTAAAGAGAAAATGGGTTGCAAATTTAGACGATCGTTTACCTAAAGACGTTAGAATATACACTCCGGATAGGGGTTGGGAATAGGGTTAGTTTGGCTACAATTGCCTACTGGGATTATCCAGGTTTCAAAAGTCTCAATGGTCATATGGGATTGATCTCCTTGAGCCGAGACGAATCGTATACCCAACTTGGATAAATCTAACTGGCTGACCTATTCATGATTTGGTATTTGTTTTAAATGCGGTATTACCGAAGTATTTTCAGGGGTTCAGGTAGGATTCCTTGATTATTTTGTTAAGTTTACCACAGCCGATCGCTCAATGGTGTGAGGTTGGAAAAGTCTCCTTGAAGCATTACACCGGTGTGTTTTAAGAGATTTTGAAGTGACATGCATAAATTATACTGAGTCTTGGTGACATATTATTGTGAATGAATTACTTTTTTGTAGAGTTCCAGCACAAGATAAGATCTGCTTAAACAAGATTTGTTTATAAGCCTTGATTGATCTGTTATTATTGATGTGTACTTTGATGTGCGAATTGATTGATGGGTGATCTGTATTTTGGATGTGCTTGTACTTTACTTATTACTTTGTTTAGAGTTTCACCTTTGCCTGCTTTATGTTGTGTTGATGCATGACTGAGTAGATGCCTTACCCAAGAAGTGGGTTAACTCTTAGAAGAAGGATCTGAAGGAAGATGCTGCATAGATGGATAGAGATTCCGAGAAGATTCTATATTTACTGTCTTAGGTTGGGATAGATGTCAAGAGACTGAATTGGCTCAGTGTTCACTATATAAATCTCTGTTATAAATTCTGATGATTTCATATATGAAATGAGATTATGCCCACAAAAGGTGTTGATCATATTTCCGCATTCAAAAACATTTTGAAAAAAATTAGGGAAGTATATTCCCAATCCTTCTCATCTTCTTAAGAAAAGCAAAAAAAATTTACCCACATTTTAGAAAAGGATTACTAACCTTTATCAAAATAATTTCTAAATCTTTGCTAAACTTTTGGTTACTATGGTATAAATATCCTTTTGGAGAAAGGGTATTACACTATGCGCGCCAGTTAAGCGTATATTTCGGTAAATTTCAATAGTTTTCCAAAAATTTCATAAAATTAAAAATATTAAAATAAACAACTTTTGTGAAGGAAGATAATTTTATGGGTTGATTTGATATACTTTTGCTATTTAAAACCTTATCCGTCAATTACCGCAAAAATAGTTGTCTGTAAAAAATCCAAACATCAACTGAAAAAAGTCTATTTCAATGAAATAATTGAATAAGCATATTAAAACCTTAATTATAAGACAAAAATAAAGAGCTAAATAACCTACGCTGTAGTACAATTCCATTGAAGCAACGAGCATTTAATGCTATTAGTGAACGACTATTTATGAAGACTGAAGGATAACAAAGTTGAAGACCTAATTCAAAGCTTCATCAAGCCTATAAATATTGTGAAGAAGAAGAAGAAGACAGTAGAGATAGCAAACAAAAAAGGTCATTTGTACTGAATATTTACACGCTTCTAAACTTAGAAAAATGTTGTCTTTTTACATCTTCTTGTAAAAGAGAGCTTGCTTAACTCTCAACGTGCTAAGAATTTCATATCCTCACTTGAATGAGTTGTAACACTTAGAAACACTTAAACTCTGTTGAGTAGTGTGAGCTTGGAGAGGCTAGGTTGAAAAGAATACTTGGGTTTGAGTCTGAAGAGGCTTGTCAGTAAAAGAATACTTGGGTTTGAGTCTGGAGAGGCTTGTCTGTAAAAGAATACTTGGTTGAGCCTGGAGAGGCTAGGTGTGCAAATAATACTTGTTGTAAAGGCCTAAAGAGGTTGCTAAAAAAAACTTGTAAGTCTACTTGCTTGATAGTGAAATCCTTCTAGTTGGAAGGGACTGGACGTAGCTCTTAGGAAAGGGTGAACCAGTATAAAATCTCTGTGTGTAAATCTCTTATCCCTTAACTCCTTTACATTTAGTTTTATTACTAACTATGGGGATTGTTTTGAGGTTTAACTTAGCAAACATTTCAAAGGCTTACAAACTGTTTTTAAAGTAAGTGGACGTGTAACTTCCAATTTACTTTAAGCATCCAATACTAGTTGTGCATCCGAAACTTCTTAACAGCGTCAAACGTTTTACGAAAAGATTTTAAAAGCTAAGAAACACAATTCAACCCCCTTCTTGTGTTTCACCTTGTTGCCTACAACTTACAACCTGTAACTCACAACCAGCACAAGAACTTGGTCCAAATGTGGGGTTGGTGAAGAAAGGGGAATGAGCTCATGTTGGTTATGACTACATGCCTAACGGGAGCCTCAACAAATGGGTCTTCAACAAACCCGAGAGGCCTCTCAGGTGGGAACAGCGCCGTCGGGTAATCATCGACGTGGCAAAGGGGCTCAACTACCTCCTCTGTGTCGTGATTCACAGGGACATCAAGTCCAGATTGTTGGAACCAAATTGGTTAAAAGTATTTTTAATACAAATACTCCCTAAGTGATTTTATGGTTTTGATGATAACAAAATGCATTAAGCTTTTGCAATGTATAACAAAGCTGCCTAACTAAGTTTATTGAAGGATGTTGCAGTCTGCAACTAATAATAAGTTCATCATGACATTGGCTCTATTCAAAGTCTGAGAAGCTTTGCGTCCAATGTTAAAGACATCGTCCAATATTGGCAAGAGTTCTGCGTCCAATGATCAGTATTGGGAAATACTATTCATCGTCCAATGATTCTCTGCGTCCAATAAACAATATGAGGCAATGATGTTCTGCGTCCAATAATCAGTAGGAGGCAATGCTACTCTCTGCGTCCAGTGTTTTCTAAAGAAGCAGAATCGCAGAAGTACAAGGAATCACTCATGGAGACAATACTACTCTCTGCGTCCAATGATTTCCAAAGAAGCAGAACCAGTGAGTATGCGCCCAATGTATCAGAAGGACAAAAGTCCAATGATCAGCATAAGGCAATATGCACAACATTGCCTGCGTCCAATGAAGCAGAATGACAAAAGACTGTTCTGCGTCCAATGAAGCAGAAGGGCAAAAGTACAACAGTCAACTGCTCTGCGTCCAATGGAACAGAATTGGAAAAGGCCAACAATCAACTGTTATGCGTCCAATGTAGCAGAATGGCAAAAGTCCAATAAAACATCCCTGCGTCCAATGGAACAGAAAGGCAATGGCAACAGTCCAATCATCAGCATGAGGTAATTCATTCCAATACTGCCTTGCATTCAATGAAACAAAATGGTAAGCAAAGGTATGCGTCCATTTGTTAAAAGGACTAAAAGTCCAATATATTCTACATGCTGCGTCCAATACATTCTATATGCTGCGTCCAAAACGCAAAGTCCATTACTTGCTATTTATTGCTCATGCATTTAATATGGAACATATTTATTGAGCAAATGATTTGAAATAAATAGCTGTATAAAATGCTTTACTGTACAACTTTGTCAACGTTTTTGAACGTACTTTTGAAAAGCATAAAGCACTGTGGAAAGTGTACTAAGAGAGAGAATGTACTCCTATATCTCTGAACACATCTTTCTGCTTTACACAGTGTATTCTCTCTGTCTCAATAAGATATTACTATTAACTACTGTACAATTGAGACTTTGAGTACAGGTTGCTTCTGATTAAGGAGAAAGAAACGCAGACATACTCACTGAAGTAGAACTCCTCAGAGCAACGGGAAAATAGCATTTAATGCTATTAGAGAACGGTAACTTTTATGAAGGCTGAAGCTGAGCTATTCGAAGAACAAGTCTGAAGCTTCATCAAAGCCTATAAATACCGTGAACAAGAAGAAGAATACAAGAGACTGAACAACGAAAAAGAAAGAGCAAAAACGTTGTGCAAACAATTTGTTATACTCTGTATAGAAAGTCTTGTATATTTTCTATCTTCTTGTAAAAGAGAGTTTGCTTAACTCTCGAAGTGCTTAAGTTTTTCATATCCTCACTTGTGTGAGTTAGACAGCACTTTATATCAAAAACACTCTGCTGAGTTGTTTGAGCCTGGAGAGGCTTGACTGTAAAAGAATACTTGTTTGAGCCTGGAGAGGTTTGACTGTAAAAGAATACTTGATTTAGCCTGAAGAGGCTGTGTGCAAAGAATACTTGGGATTTAGCCTGAAGAGGCTGTGTGCAAAGAATACTTGGGATTTAGCCTGGAGAGGCTGAGTGCAAAGAATACTTGGGTTATAGCCTGGAGAGGCTGAGTGCAAAGAATACTTGGGTTATAGCCTGAAGAGGCTGAGTGCAAAGAATACTTGGGTTATAGCCTGAAGAGGCTGCGTGCAAAGAATACTTGTACCTATCTGGATTGATAGTGAAATCTCTCTAGTTTGAGGGGACTGGACGTAGCTCTTTAGGAAAGGGTGAACCAGGATAAAAACTTGTGTTACTTCTTCTTTCCCTTAACTCTTATTATTTCTGTGCTTATTCTAACCGTGGGGATTGAATTGATTTTACTTCAACAAGTTTTTCATACACTTTAAATCGCACAAAGAAAACAAGTTTTAAACTAAGTGGAAGCCTCAGCGTCCAATCTTTTGTGCGTCCAATATTTCACAATTCTGTGCGTCTAGTGTTTTAGCACTCTGTGTGTCCAATGTTTTAGCACTCTGTGCGTCCAATATTTGAAATAAGTTGTGCGTCCAACGTTTTTCACAAGCCAGCGTCCATCATTGCGAAAAGTTTTTAAAAGCTTAGAAACACAATTCAACTCCCCCTTCTTGTGTTTCATCCTGTTACCTACACAGATTGCAATGAGGTAATTTGTTGACGAGGTACTTGCTAAGCACTACCAACACGCACGAGGTTCTCAAACCATTGCCAGAGATTGCGACGATTATGGCGCCGGCCTCAGCGAGCAACATTTACAGTTTTGGATGGTGTTGTTGGAAGTGGCGTGCAGGTGGAGGCCGATAGAGACATCGATGGTGAAGGAGGAAGTGGTGCTCATTGTTTGCGGGAGAGAGCTGATCAGTTGAACGCAGATTTTCTATATTTTTTTGGGAGATATAATGTGGACCGTTGAACGAATTCAATGGTAGAGATTGATCTGACTGCAGTGACTGTGGGAAATATTGACTGCAGTGAATCCAAATCCGAACGAAGGAGATGCTGACGATGGAAAAAATTGTTTATTTCACACTTGGCCTTATTTTTTATTTTAACGATGTGTAATTTTTTAGTTAGTTGTGCAATTAAAGCATCTGTAATAATAGATTTTGTAGGGATATTTTCATGCAATCCTGTTCGTTCATTAAATTTATAGTATATCTAACAACTATAAATGTTCAGGTGAGGGCCTTGTAACCTTAGAAGCTGTAATATCCCAAAATTTTACTTTATGAGACAAAGTATTAATTTTGGAGGATTAGAATTATCTTTAAGATTTTCAGATGATACGTAATGGTTTTAGAGCTGACGTAAAAGTCAAACGATATTTTATGGACGTCTTTGACTGTCAGAATAAGTTTATAATAGATATAAAAATTTCAAACTTCATTCATAAGAGGTATTTGAGGATATAAATAGTAACTTGATGTTATATGAGGATTTTAGAAGTTAAGTTTAGAATTTCAGAGGAGAGTATAAGAAATATTGTTATTTTAGTCTCTCTAAGACGAATCACGTAACATGTTAATTGAGGAATGAATAAATACTCGGATATTAGGGAATTGTCAAGATAAAGATTACAATGACAAATAGAGTTTTATTTAGTATAGAAGTGATAAGTTTTGTTTGGTGTTGTAGTTTAAATGGTAAGGCAGCTAGGTCATTTGTAACTTTTGTTTGTGTCATTTCCGTATTTATTCTATTTTATTCAAGTATTTTCTGTATATGTGTTTATTAATTTATTTTGATCTTAGAAAAATGGTTTTAATATAGGTGTTAATTCTTAGCATTGGAACAGACAGTATAAGTATGCCAAAATCAACCCAAAAAATTATCTTCCTTCACAAAAGTTGTTTATTTTAATATTTGTGATTTTCTAGAATTTTTCTAGGAATTTTGGAATTTTTTTGAAATTTACAAAAAAAAATACGCTTAACAGATGCGAATAGCGCAAAGATCTTATTTTACAGTGTAAATTTTCGTGACACTAGTCCACACACAATTTATATTTTAATTTTAGTTATTTATTTAAGGATTTTAGAAATTATTTTTAGAGGAAATTATTTTGATATCATTTTTGTTCTTATTTGCGGTATATCAGCCAAATAGAGACGAATAGAGATGTAATGAGTATGATATAGGAACTTATGGTTTTTTAGGGACTCAAATGCAATTTCATGGAGTTCAAATAGTGTGTTGACTCAAGGGTTGACCATAAATAGTGGAGGGCAATGTATAATTACTATTTTACCCTTGGTTGTACACTTATTAACCAAAACCTAAAGTTTTTAACCTAGGTATCCCATTGCCCTTATTTCCCCTCACTTGGTCGACATAGCTAGGGAATTTTAGATCCTTGTAATTTCTTTTTCACTTGGATCCAATCTTTGTGAAATGCATTTGATCCAATTAGAAAAAGAATTGATTTACCTAGTTAAGTAATTCAGCACTTTAAGCCTCATGGCTTACATCACACCAACAATTTTCTTCCTCCCTTGTCCCTTGGCTGGCCGCCTCCTCTCCCTATAAATACCCCCTCCATGCTTCATTATTCCTTGCACCAAAGCCTTGTGATCTTTCCAAGCATTCTTCTCCTCCCTCTTTAAAGCTTTCATATTCTCGCGTTTTTAGTTTTTCTAAGCTTTGTTCTTCATAACCTTTTGTTCTAAAGGTAAGGGGACGCTCTTGAAAAATGATTTAAGAAGTTATAAGTTTGATTTTTGTTTGCTAAGCACTTAGGTGATTTATGTGTTATATCTTTATAATTGTTCTGTAGCTTGATTTAATTATTGTGAGCTTTTACTATTATAAATGTTATTATGCCTAAATTGTTTATGAATTTTAGCGATGGTAATATTATAATGGGAAAATTGGTTTTACGCTTGAAAAATTATACCGTTAATTGACAAATTTTAGACTACCGCAGTATAATTTTACCGTAAAACTAGTGTAATCTATTTCTCTGTAAAAACCCTGAAATTTGTCTACCATTGATATACAAAAAGATGGTTGGGATGAATGGTTTATTATTATGGTTCTGGCTAAGAAAGACGGGTCTCTTAGCAGCTGCAGCTCACCTCTAGATCTTTCCTGGGAACCATAACAATATGTTGTCTTAACCTAGGGAGTCTGCATATACGCGACTAAGATAAATTGGAAAAGATTTTATTGGGATGCTACTATGCACGAATATGCACTTAAAGTAAATCTCTTTTCTCTTTAGATCGAGTGATGTCGGCACTGCCGTAAACTCGGTCTTTTCTTTTAATTGATCTTGAACTATTAACCAAGATTTCACTGATACATATATACGGCTGACTGGGTAAGTAGTATAATAGTAAATGGGTCTCGGTGAACTCTACTGTTATACTATTTGTTAGAAATTCCTGGTTTGGGGTCCATTATATATGAAAATTCAGTTTAGTTTTCAATGTCATACTCTTTGACAGTGAAAATTAGTGAGGCAAACCTTCAACAGCTTTTTTCTGAAAATAAACTTGTGTTTAATTATTTCGGTTATAAATCAGCTTGATCTCATTCACTCAAATTTATATTAAGTTACTATAAAAGTTGGCCGCTGATCACCGCAGTTGGCTCTGTCGCCGTGTGATTACTCCTTCATCAAATTTGTTTAAATCCGAGAAAATTCATTTACCAAATTAAAAGAGTTTAAATTACTGCTAATCTCTTTTCTCTTGATCGATCCCGGTGGCTCTGCCCCGTTTTAGTCTTTTGTAATGTTGTAATCACCTTTAGTATTGTTATATCCTGAGTCACTCTGACTTTTATAGATTGATCACCTCAGTTCGACTCTTTCACGGTTTGATCATTCTTTAATTGAACTATTGAAGCTGGGAAAAATAACCTATCACGTAATGATTAGTAAAATAAATAGCGAGAGCAAGAATTATTCATCTGTTGATAAAAAAAGATTTTTACAATATAAAGGAGAGGAATGAAAAGATGTGATTTGATGCTTATCTGCGAATGCAAAAGTACTTTATCAGATTTTCTTAGAAGAGATGAGTTTATTTCGTATTGAGTATTTTTGACAAGATTTTGTATTACAAGAAGTAGTACAGTAAAACGCGAGAAAGTTTTACAAGAGAAACCAAGAGATTTTGTATGCAAAATAAATTATCATTGCATAAAGAGTTTTAGTGCATATACTCTAGAATTGGGGTTAAACATACACTCCAGCTTGGGGTTGAGCATACACTCCAGCTTGGGGTTGGGAATAGTGTTTGGTTGGGCTACAATTGCCTACTGGGATTATCCAGATTTCGAAAGTCTCAATAGCAGTGTAGGTGAATACCCTCAAGCTAAGACAACTAGTATACCCGACTTGGATAAATCTGACTGACTGACCTATTCATGATTTGGTATTCATTTAAATGTAGTATTACCAAATGATTTCTAGAAGTTCAGCTTGGACTATCTGGTTATTCTGTTAAGTTTGCTACAGCCAATTGTTCAATAATGTTTGGTGGGAAAAGTCTCCTTGGAGTAGTACATCGGTGTGATTTGGATATAGAAATCGTGCATAATTGTATCTGAGATATTGATATATATATATATATATATATATATATATTTACTGTGTTAAATAGGAAACTATGTCTATAATGCATGTACTACATTGAGTGCTTTGCTTTGTGTTCTTGATGTATGTTTTAAGTGATGCATGATCTATGAATGGTGTGCTTATACTTCTTTTATCCTTTTGCTGTGGATTTGAGTTTCACTCTTGCATGTTTTTCTTGTTTGTGTATGTATGTGTAGATGAGATTATCTGAGAAGTGGGGTGGATTCGATCAGGCAACTTAGAGAAGATGGAGTCAGGGTAGATTCCTGAGTATCCGTCTCTGTATACATATAAATATTTTGGGTAGTCAGTAGTAACTGAACTGACTCAGATGTACACTTAGTAGCTTTTATTTTGTTTATCTAATCTGCACTTATACTGACACAAGACTTTTGTACAATTACAATGCATATAGATAAGATGAAGTTATTGTAGGTAACAAGATGAAACACAAGAAGGGGGGTTGAATTGTGTTTCTAAGCTTTTAAAAAACTTTTCGCAAATGTTGGACTCTGGCTTGTGAAAACGTTGGACGCACAGCGTACTGAAATATTGGACGCACAGAGTTTCGAAATATTGGACGCACAGAGTTTTGAAATACTGGACGCACAGAGTTGTGAAACACTGGACGCATAGAAAGATTGGACGCAGAGGCTTCCACTTAGTTTTAAAACTTATTTTCTTTGTGCGACTTAAAGTGTATGAAAAACTTGTTGAAGTAAAATCAATTCAATCCCCTCGGTTAGAATACGCACAGAAATAATTAAGAGTTAAGGGAAAGAAGAAGTAACACAAGTTTTTATCCTGGTTCACCCTTTCCTAAGATCTACGTCCAGTCCCCTCAAACTAGAGAGATTTCACTATCAACCTGATAGGTACCAAGTATTCTTCAGCAGCCTCTCCAGGCCTTACAACAAGTATTCTTTTACAGACAAGCCTCTCCAGGCTCAACCAAGTATTCTTTTACAGTCAAGCCTCTCCAGGCTCAATCAAGTATTCTTTTACAGACAAGCCTCTCCAGGCTCAAACAACTCAGCAGAGTGTTTTTGATTTAAGTGTTGTCTAACTCACACAAGTGAGGATATGAAAAACTTAAGCACTTCGAGAGTTAAGCAAACTCTCTTTTACAAGAAGATAGAAAATATACAAGACTTTCTATACAGAGTATAACAAATTGCACAGCAGTTCAGCTCTTTCTTTTTCTTTTTCCAGTCTCTTGTATTCTTCTTCTTGTTCACGGTATTTATAGGCTTTGATGAAGCTTCAGACTTGTTCTTCGAATAGCTTAGCTTCAGCCTTCATTAATATGACCGTTCTCTAATAGCATTAAATGTTATTTTCCCGTTGCTCTGAGAAGTTCTACTTCAGTGAGTATGTTTGCGTTTCTTTCTCCTTAATCAGAAGCAACCTGTACTCAAAGTCTCAATTGTACAGTGGTTAATAGTAATATCTTATTGAGACAGAGAGAATACACTGTGTAAAGCAGAAAGATGTGTTCAGAGATATAGGAGTACATTCTCTCTCTTAGTACACTTTCCACAGTGCTTTATGCTTTTCAAAAGTACGTTCAAAAACGTTGACAATAGGTTGTACAGAAAAGCATTGCATACAGCTATTTATTTCAAATCATTTGCTCAATAAATATGTTCCATATTAAATGTAAGAGCAATAAATAGCAAGTTATGAACTCTGCGTTTTGGACGCAGCATATAGAATATATTGGACGCAGCATGTAGAATAAAGTTGGACTTTCAGTCCTTTTAGCAAATGGACAATACCTTGTACTTACCATTTGCACATGATATTCATTCATCCATTGGACGCATCCTTATGCTTACCATTCTATTCCATTGGACGCAAGGCAGTATTGGATGTATTGCCTCATGCTGATTATTGGTCTTATGCCATTGCCTTTCTGTTCCATTGAACGCAGGGAAGTTTTGTTGGACTTTTGTCAATTCTGCTTCATTGGACGCAGAACAGTTGACTGTTGGATTTTTCCCATTCTGTTCCATTGGACGCAGAGCAGTTGATTGTTGGCCTTTTCCAATTCTGTTCCATTGGACGCAGAGCAGTTGATTGTTATACTTTTGTCCTTCTGCTTCTTTGGTCGTAGAACAGTTGATTGTTGAACTTGTCCCATTCTACTTCATTGGACGCAGAACAGTTGATTGATGTACTTGTCCCATTCTGCTTCATTGGACTTTTCCATTCTGCATCATTGGACACAGACTGTTGTACGTATTGCCTTGTGCTGATTTATTGGACGCAGAGAATCATTGGACGCATGGTCTCATCATTGTTGTACCTACAAGAGCTTGTCAGCAGACTTTGTAACATCCTTAATAAACTTTGTTATACCTTGTAAAAGCCTTAATACATTTTGTTATCATCAAAACCATAAAAACACTTAGGGAATTTTTGCATTAGAAATGCTTTTAACCAATTTGGTTCCAACAGTTATTCCTATACAAATGTGTATTTTACATTTTCAGCATTCAAATTTCTATAAAAAATATATTGAAAGGAATTTATTTCTCATCCTTTCCATCTTTTAGAAATACAAAAAATTTATCCACATTTTCGGAAAAGGAATGTTGAATTTACATCAAATATTTTCTAAATTATTTTGAAATTTTAAATTGCTATGGTATAATATCTTTTTTAGAAAAAAAATGTTACAACAGAAGCCACCAGAAAACTAATCACAGCTGGTAATGCAATGTAAAGTAAGCAAACTTGTCCTTTGTGATTCAACACGAGTTCACAAAGTTCATTCACCAAGAAAAAAGTGAAAATAAAATAAATTCACAAACTTAAAACTTTCTGGATCCAAACTTTTTGAATTGTACATGGCGCTTGCACACCTTGGTGTGAACATTTTCACAACTGTGATTAATTCTGTCATATATAGCACATCAAAAATTGTGAACATGTCAGACGTGTTCACAACCTTAGTGTGAACTTTTCCACAACTATGATTTCTTCTATTAAAGCTTCGAATTTATCCTGACACTTTCACATCCCTAGTGTGAGATTTGCACAGCTGTGATTTCCTATGTTAAAGCTCAAATTAATGTAATGTTTTCACACTATAGGTGTGAAATTTGCCACAATTGTGATTTCCTCCATTGAATCTTCAAATTTAATTAATGATTTCACACTCCTGGTGTGAATTTATTCACAGATATTATTTAATTTCTTCGCATTTCATAAGTCACATGCTATTTAGAGTAAAACGGGGAAATGATATTGGATATCGCATCGCCTTCTCGCATTAATTTGTCTTTGGCCACCAAGTCTTTATGTTACATGTTAAAATGGGAAAATGGCAAGTGGTGTGGTTCGCTTTCATTTGGCCAATATGAGCTGCAAGGAATCATGCGGTTTTTAACTCAGCTGTTATGGATTTGACCAGAGTGGTAGAGGCTGCAAAATTCAAGTCATGGCAATGGCTAACGACAAGGTCCAACAAACTTTTCTACCCTTTGCAGAATTGGATATCTAATCCGCGACATTACTTGGGTATTAAAAAACAACGCAGTTTTCAAGGATATAGTGGTATTTGTTGTGCGGTTCAATTACATCGGGGGTGGGAATTCACCATTGTTGTGATCTGTTATTTTGCAAATTCGTATTTGGTATTCTCTTCTTCACACCGGGGGTGTCATTTTTTCACAGCTGTGGACTGCTCTGGTTTCTACTCTATATTTTTGCATTTTGGTCTGACAATTTCACACCAGGGATGGGAATTTATCCACAATTGTGAACCGATCTGGATATGTCTATGTAATCTCGTACTTGTTTGTTCGTCCTCACACCACTGGTGGGGTTTCTCTCAAAGTTGTGAATGGTTCTTATCTTCCTTGGTCTGGTTTTGATAGGTTGGGGGTGATTATATTAGCTACTCATGTGGGTTTTGGCGTGCTGCAAATGAAAGATAGGGTTTGGGGTGTCAACTTAGTTGTAATACCTTTCTCTATAGTGATGTTTTTGCACGTTAGCTCTATTGTATTAACGATAGGAGATCAGTCGATTTTGTACTGATAATATTTTTTTTTCATGTTAAATCTAGACACATTTTGTGCTCAGATTTAATTATTTTTTTCTTAATAAATTTTTTGCTTATCCAAAAAAAAAGTTATTAGGTACTCTAATATATGTTTATTTTATTATGAAAATCTTTTTGCACTAAACATTTTCTAAAATCTATCTACACATTGAATATTTTTTACAATCATTTTTGTTTAAATAGACTAAAATGTATGACAAGTGTTTTTAGTTTTCTCAACGGTTATGTTCAGTGTACATATATCTCATGAAAACATAATGGTTAGTCAATCAACAATTTATTTACATTATTAAATATATGGAAAGCATTAATTTTTTTTTCTATATTTCATACTTCAATTGTGTTGGAAATAGAGTTTAATACTATCTCCGGTCTCTATTATAAGAGAATATTAGAATTTTTTTTGTCCAAAATATAAGAAACATATACCCACTTTTAAATGCATTAATTGCTGAAACTTCTTTTATACCATTATTTTATTATAAGATTTATATTCCCCATGCAAGTGGGTACAACCATTTTAACCATTTAATAAGGGTATTTTTGGGGTAAAATTTAAATTAATTAAAATTAACTAACTTAATTGCTTCTCATTGGTCATGATGAATTAGTGATTTGTTTCTTATAATAGGAAGTAGAGGTAGTAATTATACACCGACCATGTAATTATTTTTTAATAATAATGCTCTTTTACGTATTCAATTAATATCATATTTCTAATTCTCAATAGCAAACTAGTCGTGGTACCCCCAAATAGAATCACAAGGAAAATAGCCATTACTGCAATGCAAAGTAGCAAACTTGTCCTTAATTTGTGATTCAATACGATCATTATTGTAGGGAAAAAAATTGAAAATAAAAGAAATTCAATAAAATTTTCTGGATCCAAACACACACGTTGGTTCCCGAATGCATCCAATAGACCAACACCTTTAATCGCCTCATGTTTTTTCAACAACACAAAATCAAGTAGATAATTATCACAATAGCCCTTCACGAAAAATGGTCTGAAACAGACCCATGACATGGCTACCAAGAACGAGCCCAATTTCAACACCACCTCTCCCATCCTTACTCTCACTCAACCCAATCGTTAACCCTCTATCAATCGATGTTATCTCCACCTTCACAGGCCGTCCCCACCCAAAATCAGTCTCATAAACTCCAAACCTTGTCGACCCTGCCACTCCCATCCCTTTAACTCCCCCACTTATCATAGCTATCAATCTAGACATCAATGTCTCTACTCCATCAAGAACCCCCTTCTCATTATCCATCATTTTTATCTTACCATAAATCTTCTTTGCTACAATTACCACCCCATCATCTTTTGTAAAGTCCTCTGGCTCTGCATCCACCACATGATTTGAAACGCAATTGCCAAAATAGTTATCAGTGATTGGAGGAACCAATCGAGCCCTGCAATCCACGGGAAAACCAAAAGAGAATTTCTGTTTCTTTTCCTTCTCGGCTTCTTGAATCGCTTTCGCAATGCAAACGGACACGTAAGCACAAGCAAGAACAAAGGTCGACAAAGTAGGAGGCTTTGAGGAATTTTCACTCCATTTGGATAATACTCTTTTATTTATTTTATCTAGATCTGCTCGTGTGAGCTCGAACGTGGCTCGAAACGAGTCCTTTATGGTTGGTTGAAATGCATTTGACATGATCTTCACGCTTCTCGTTCCCCCATTGTCGAAATATGATGAGATTCTATTCCAATTATTAATGAACAAACTCTCAAGTCCATTTGGGTCTATAATGACTCCTTCCCTGTCCAAGAAGGGTAAGAAATTAGGCGAATCAAGAACACCTGATTTGCATATAGAAGCCCAAGCCTTGATGAACATGGTTGACGATTTTCCATCAAGAACAGCATGGTGGGTGCTGATGCCTATGCAAAAGAAGCCACTGTTTGGGAACAGGGTTATCTGAAGGGAGATAACAGAGGCAAAAGAATCTGATGAGTCCAAGTGGGGAACCAAATTGTGAGACTCTATGGCATCACGTGGTTGGTTGAAGTTGAAGTTGAAGTCTAAGTCAGCATCATCACACTGTGCAAGGGTGAAGGAGACACCATCATCTTCATTGGGGTTGAATTGGATGATGGGTTTTGGGGAATCAGAAGGCCAAATGATGTTACCAGCTAAGGGGAGGAAGTGATGGAGTGTGTGGGAGAGTGAGGATTTGAGTTTTGGGACTACTTTGTCGAAGAAGGAAGAAGGGTCTGAATGAGGGAGGGAGTAGAAGAAGATGCGCTCAACTGGGTGAAATTTCAGCCAAAACAAGTCAAAGAAAGTTAGAGGGAGAGACAAATGGTTTGTAGATGATGATGGAGAAGGAGCAACTTTGCAGTGCTCGTGAATCTTGATGCACCACTTCATAGGAGCCATGCGTAATACGATGCTTGGTATACCAAACACTGCTTTGCTTCCTTTATACTTGGGGATATGGAACTAATTTTACGAAGTCAATATTTGTATTCACTCCCTCTAACTATAAAATATTAAAGAGAGAAGAAGAGATATGGAATTTTAGTCTAGCCTATAAAAGACGGTGGCACTTCACGTAGACCAATGCATAAATTGGTCTACGAGGGACCAATCCAATTCTGACCGTAGATATAATAATTAAATAGTGGAACGGTCCAGATCTTACATGAATTACCTGCTTAGAAGATTACCAATTAACTTTAAGGTATTTGCAGAAAGGGTGCTTTGAAATATAAATATTACTAGTACACAAATTACGAAATGTGTCCTAAGTTTAGTGTTTTTGTGGATACTACCAAACGATTTTTTTTTCTCGGGTAGAAGTTTAATTTTTTTTATTCTACAAAAAACTTATTTTTTTATTAACGATTATAATTATTTGATGAGCCCCAATAAACAACTTTCTTCTTTGAGTCTCCCCTCTCTCAATATATCTTTCTCTCTCTCTCTCACCCTATCTCTAAAAAACCTCTCCCTCTCGCACTCAATCGCTCTCCCCCCTCTCTCCCTCTCTCTCACCCTCTCTTGCTCTAGATCCCTCTCTCCCTCTTTCTCTCTCGCTCCCTCTCTCTCCCTTTCTCTCTTGCTCTCTCTTCCCCCTCTCTCACTATCTCCCTCTTTCTATCGCTCTCTCCCTCCCCCCTCTCTCACTTTATCTCTCTCCCCCTCCACTTCTCTTTCCCTCTCCCTCCCTCTCCCTTTCTCTTTCCCTCTCTTTCTCCCTCTCCCTTTCTCTAGCTCTCTTTCTCCCGTCCTTTCTCTCACTCTCTCTCATTCCCTCTTCGTCCCTTTCTCTCTCACTCTCTCCCTAAGTCTCCCCCTCTCTCCCCCTCTCTCCCTCTCTCTATCACTCTTTCCCTCCCCCTCACTCTCACTCTCCCTTTCTCTTTCACTCTCTTTCTCCCATCTCTCCCTCTCTCTCTAGAGATGGGAACGAGAGGGAGGGAGCGACAGAACGAGCAAGAGAGGGAGAGGAGAGAAAGAGAGGAGAGGGAGGGAGAGGGAGAGGTTTTAAGACAGCGAGAGAGAAAGGGGAGAGCGAGAGAGAGCGAGGGGAGAGAGAGCGAGCACAAGAGAGGGGGGATAAAGAGAGCAAGAGGGAGAAGGAGAGAAAGAGGTTTTTTAGAGAGCGAGAGAGAGGGGAGAGTGAAAGGGAGGGGGAGATAGGGCAAGAGAGAGTGGAGGGAGGGTCAAGGAGCGAGAAAGAGCGAGACAGAGCAAGAGGGAGAGAGAGAATGGGGGAGAGAGAGGGAGGGAGAGAGAGAGAGCGAGGGAGAAAAGAGTAAGAGGGAAAGGGAGAGGTTTTTTAGAGAGGGAGAGGGAGAGGTTTTTTAAAAAGCAAGAGAGGGGAGAGAGCGGAGAGAGGTTTTTCAAAGAGCGAGAGAGAGGGTTGAGTGAGAGCGAGAAAGAGAGGGAGGGAGAGAGAAGGGAAGAGATAATGAGCGAGAGAGAGGGAGTGAGGGAGAGAGAGCGCGAGAGAGAGGGGGAGAAAACAAGAGGGAGAGGGAGAGAGAGAGGTTATTCAGAGCGAGAGAGGGAGAGGGAGAGGTTTTTTAGAATAGAAAGCGGGAGGGGGAGAGAGAGCAAGAGAGGGGGAAGGGGAGGGAGAGGCAGAGAGAGAAAGAGCGAGAAGTTCAATTGAAGCAATTGAATTTCTAAGAATTTTAAATTTTTTGAAAATTTGAATTTCTCTATCCAAACGCAACCTAAAAATATTTGCCTAATTTATTATTATCCATAATAATGGGCTATTTTCATAAATATATACAAATGTTTTTGTAATTAATATAAATGATGAACTTATTTCATAAATATACAATAAATTGGGTCTACTCACTATTGTAGGTAAAATTGAATTGGTCCTTAATGGAGCAATTTGTGCATTGGTCGATATGAAGTGGCACCATAAAAGAGATAATAAAGAAGAGAGCCAACATGATCAAAAGTGGCACTCAAGTAAAACTTTTCCATAAAAATATATGTTAAGAGAAACGTGTCAATATTATAATATATATATGTAAGTACATGTCCACTTTAATTTTTTATAACTCATGAAATAAATATACTAAAATTATGTAATTAATGTAATATGTATACATGCATATTTATTTTATTTTAGGCTTAAATACATTTTTAGTCCTTCAGTTATTGCGTTTGTGCGATTTAAGTCATCCAGTTTTCAATTGAGCAAATTGGATATCTCAATTATCCCAATTGTTGCAATCAATTCCTCCTATCATTATGTCGTCCAATGTTTAACACCTGCAGCATACGTGGCACACGTGGGGACTGGTTTCACACTAAATTGGGTAACCTTGTCACTGGGTGGGGCAATCTTGGCACTAATGACATGACAAAGACCCTCACAAATAATAAATTCTAAGCAATATGTATTACATTATGTGTGTAACCCGACTTGCTTTGAAAAATTTTCTGGCAACCTACATCATTGCAATGTGACTCGATTTGTGATGTGAGTGATTAGTAATTTATTTTTATATTAAAAGTAGGTTTTTAATATACATATTCATTCTCTATACTAAAACAGATAGTTTTCGTTTGACGTTGAGTTTTAAACATAAAACGGTTTTTGTCGTAACTGACGGTATAGGTTTTAAATAGCATGAACACACCAAACCATCACAGAAAATTATCTCCCTTCACAAAAGTTGTTTCTTTTAATATTTTTATTTTTTGAAATTTTCTGAAATTTTTGAAAAACTTTTGAAATTTACAGAAAAATACATATTCATTCTCTATACTAAAACAGATAATTTTCATTTGACGTTGAGTTTTAAACATAAAACGGTTTTCATCGTAACTGACGGTATAGGTTTTAAATAGCATGAACACACCAAACCATCCCAGAAAATTATCTCCCTTCACAAAAGTTGTTTCTTTTAATATTTTTATTTTTTGAAATTTTTTGAAATTTTTGAAAAACTTTTGAAATTTACAGAAAAATAAGCTAAACGGAAGCGAATAGAGTAAAAACCTTGTTTCACAGTATAAAATTTCGTGACACAAGTCCACAAACAAATTCTATTTTATTTTTAATTATTTGTTTGGGGATTTTAGAAATTATTTTTGTGTATGTTTTGAAAATACCATTTTCTACGCTATTTTCGGAGTTATACCTGAGAAACGGTGAAAAATCGAAGAGATTGCACTGTCATTAAATTCCAAAAATGATATCATGAAGCTATTTGAGGCTAACATGGCATTTTCAAGCATTCTCATTGCTTCTCATCAATTAAATCAAATTATTTCAATTTTTGATTTATTAAAAGACTATTTTACCCTTGATTTTCATTTCTTTTTCACATAAACCATAAGGGTAAAATTGTCAATTCATTCCCCCTCTCACAAGGGCCTCTTGGCCGACCTCCTTGTGCAAGTGGGAGCCAAATTTCTCTTTGAGTCATGAACCCTAACCAATTAGAATTTAGATAATTAATTTCCTTTTTCCTTTTCTTAAACCATGGTTGCTTTTCAAGCCAACTATGGTCATGAACCCTAGTCACTTTGGCCGCCCCATTCACTATATATAGGGGAGAGGGCCTTCATAAATTTTCACACCATTTCTTTGAAGCATTACCAAACAAATCTCTTTCTCCCTCTTTTAATTTTCAAGCTTTCATTAAGTTTTCTTTAGCAAAGTTCTTGAGTTTTTCTTCAAAAGCTTAGTGTTCTTCAAAGTTCATAGGTAAGGGAAAAATTCTTTCAAAGTTATATGGTTTGATCTTTGTTTGTTAGTCACTTTGGTGGTTTATGTGCTTATAAGCTTTATTTAATTGTTTTAAAGCTTTATCTAATTGTTAATATGCTTTATTTAAATTATTCTATGTGTTTATTTAACTATTCTATACTATTTTTCCTAACTTAGGGAGTTTGTATACACGTGGCAAAATTTATAGGGCTTTTTATGAAAATGAGCTTAAGTTATATTATTATCACTTTGAAAAGGTTATGGTTTGGTCACTGCAGTCGGCTCTACCACTGTGATTATTCTGTCGTCAAATTATTTTAAATTCGAGAAAAATCATTTACAGAGTAAAAAACAGTAACAAAGATAATACGTACAAGAATTTATTCCGTGTGAAAAGAATAAGAGTATTTTATACGATTTTGTATTACAGGAGGTAATACAGTAAAACATGAGAAAGTTTTACAAGAGAAATCAAGGTGAATTTATATGCAATTGAATTGTCATTGCATAAGGACGTATGAGCTTACAACCTAAGGAACGGGTTGAAAATAGCGTACGTCTTGTTTGGCTACAATTGCCTACTGGGATTATCCAGGTTTTGAAAGTCTCAATGGCCGAGTCGGTGATAACCCTCGAGCCAAGACGAGTCGTATACCCAGCTTGGATAAATCTGATTGACGGACCTATGTATGATATGGTTGAGATGCACATTACGGAATGATTTTCAGAGGTCTAGAGGGACTCCCTGGTTATTCTAATAAGTTTTGTCGCAGACCTATCGTTCACTGGAGTTAAGGTTGGAAAAGTCTCCTTGGAACAGTGCACCGGTGTGTTATCAAGAGATATAGAAGTGATATGCATAACTATATCTTGTGTTGATGATATAATTCTCAGTATACATTGTTTTGCGATATTTTGATACAAGGCATGGTTTGTGTATGTGTAGTGCTGAGAATATGAAGCATAAATGTTGAGTTATCTCTCTTGTATTCTTCTTTATGACTTTGTGAAGATTTTCACCCTTGTGTGTTTTCCTTGTTGTGTGTGTTGTATGTTTTAGTAGATGAGTTACCCGGAGACTGGACTGGAGCCAGTGAGACGGCTTAGTATTTTGCCACTTGGAGGAGACGAGGTGAAATGGCAAATAAACATTTCACTCAGTGGGGCACTTTTGTTGGACAAGTGCTCACAACTGATGGGATAGTTGGAGGGCACACGTGCGAGAGACAGGAGCCCATGGTACTTCACGTGAAGACAATGTTGAGGCATATGAGGGAGGCGCCTATAGAGTCAGGGAGTAGTCCTGACGATACCCCCAGAGTTCCACCCGTCCGACGTGTTTGCGGAAGGTGGAGAAGTTATTTTGGGAGGAGGAGAAGGATCGCTAGTAGGTCTTCACGCTCTCACCCGAGTATAGACGTCGTTACTGCACACGACTTTTCTTCCAAGGAAGATTCGATGACGTATACCCCTCGATCACCCCCTGCAGCACCGCAGAGAGGAGGGAGAGCTGTGAGTGTCGAGAGATACTACCCCTTGTTGACAGGTTTTTCTAAAGAGACTGACCTCTCAGAGAGACCTCCTTCTATGCATGCTTGGTTAGCTGAAGCTCGAACCGAGGTCCTGGAGCGTCGCAGGAAGGGTAAGGGGAAGTTAGTGGAAGGACATGAGGCTTGTGTCCCAAGAGACTCGTCTGTTGAGTCTCATTATCGTTAGAGGTTTGTAGAGCTGACCTGGCTTTCTTTATACTTAGTAGTTTTTATTTTTGGTTTATCTAACTTGTATTTTCTTTCTAGTTTCTTAGGATTTTACAGCTTACTTTAGATTTCAACAGGTACTTATGCACAGTAACTTTGTAAAATCTCTACGCTTGTACTAAGACAAGCTTTTTGATATATATATATATATGAGGAGGTTGTTTTTACATTAGTGTTTAATATTTTTTGGTCATAAATTTTCAACAAAAAGAATTAGAAGGAATGAATTCCCCATTCCTCTCATCTTGTAGAAAAACAAAAATTTTACTCACATATTTTAAGGAATTTTTGCGAAATTACTTGTTACTATGGTGTAATATTTTTTTTATAGAAAGGGTGTTGCATGTGCCACGAAGGCTCCATGTGTTAAAAATTGAACGACATAGTCACAAGGGTCTTGATTGTAATAATTGAGATAACTGAGGGACCCAATTCGCTAAATTGAAAACCAGGGGACTCAAATTGCATAATTGCGATAACTGAGGGACTAAAAATATAATTAAGCCTATTTTTAAACAAATGCGACTTAGTTATATATAAACAAGTTTATAAAATTTAATACTACAAATATCAAATCAAATATTATTTAATTGTTCAAAACAAATTAATCAAAGACGATAAATAATTAATCCATTGTATTGCATGATGATTATACATTTTTTTGTGTTAAGATTATCCCTGATTCTTTTTTTATTAATTTTATATTTTATGTTGTCTCAATTTAGTTATGAAACAATAATGATATTAACTAAAATAGATACATCCTAAATTCCTAAATCTTCTTTTGTTTCGAATCATTAATTACTTCTATGTCAAATAAAATTATTTATAATATATAAATTCTCAACTATATCCATTATTCTAATTATTTGCTAACAACTTAAGTTATAGAATTATCCTTCATTATTTATTTTATTAGATATTAAATTTGATATTTGTAGTATTAAATTTTATGAAGAGATTGATTTAATTTTGACTTTTTATATAACTGATTAATATCTTTAAAAAATATTAAAACACTATGCATTGTTATATATTTATAGGGTTAAATCTGTTTTTTTTTTTCATTTTTAGTAATTTTTGTTTTTAGTCTCTCAAATATAAAATTTATCTTTTTTAAAAATGCGTTTTATTTTCTGGGGACTAAAAATAAAAATTTTTAAAAAGTAAGGAAGCAAAACATATTTAACTCATATTTATATATTTATATTATATGAAATAATAAAAAATTAAAAACATTAAAAAGTTTAAAAGAGGACCCGTGATACGCAAGGATGCTTTCTAGTACTAGTAAAAATAACGCACGCCTTGCGCGTGGATGGATATTGTAATTCTTAAATAAAAAAATTGATTATATGCATTCGTACAATCGGGAAGCAAATATTATAGCTTTTTTAGATATGATTAATTGATTATGGTACTTAGAGTCAATCAATAAGCCACGTTTTGCACATGAATATTAGTTTTGAAATAAAAAATTTGAAATGAATTATTAATTTATATAGTAGATGTAAATATCTAATAATTTTTTATATATCAATATGAATATTACCTATTAAATTGAATTAATCAATTTACATAAAAATTGAATCAATCAATCAATTAATTAAAAAATAGACTTTTTAAGTGTATATTTAAAAATATATTATTATGAAATTCAATGATTATTTTGTAAATCAAATCAAAATTTATGAATATAAATAAAAGTATTTAATGTAAAATTATTTTATCATATTTCAAATTTAGTTTATTAAGCCCCAGTTTGGTAGCATGTATTTTTTAACTAATAATTTCTTACAAAAGTTGAAATTAATTTTTTCTCTCTACATTTTTTAAAAGTTATCTTTTTTAACTTCTCTAAAGGTATCTATCTATTTATAAATGTCTATTTAACAACTTTTTCTTTTGTGTATACAAGAGAAAAATAAGATGTAAAATAAAACTAATTTCTTTATAAGTCAACAGCTAGAGCTTTTGCATCCAAATAGGCTCTAAATTGATTGCACCTGAATAATATATGCTCTAATTTATATTTTTCTTTAAAAATGTAATTAAATTGACTGTATCATTTAATTGCTTAATAGTTACACTAATTATAATATGGTGATTATTTTATTGTAATACCCTGACTGACATGAGGACACTACTAGTTACCTAACATACATTTTATGAGCAAATAACTAAGTCAATCCGTTGCATTAAAAAAAAAAACTAAGTCAATCCAAAAAGTAAGGGAAATACATGCTTCTTCATGATGTTCTTGGAGTTTCAACTCTGCGGTTTAGTTTTCTTTTTCGGACTTTGGCCCTCGTTAGTTTCAAAATGTAAGGGAAATTAAAAGTCAAACTAATACAAAAAACTTTAATTAAGTACAATATCAAGTCTCAAATATCCCTGCAAGAGTTGCTCCAGTGGTATGAGCAGGAGGATACTTGTAATAGGTTGGGGGTTTAATCCCTCACCTCACCAAAAAAAAAAAATCAAGTCTCAAATGTACTATTAAGTGCAATTAGACTATAAAATAAAACTACAACTATGATCTGGCCTCTGGTCCTATCGAATATCTGTTCAGCAATTTCGAAACTTGCTTTTCGGTTTCCAATATGCACCTATTATCTGAAATAAATGAGACAACTAATGAGATATAAAATTTCGTTGAGTCCCTACAGGGGCGGATGCACATTAAGGAGTTTGAGGGCATTTGCCTCCACTTACTTTCCATGTTTCCTTCGGTATTATACATATATAATAATATTTTTCACATAATATATATATATATATATATAATATAAAATATATATTATGTTATATATTTGGTGTTTATAGTCCACTCACCTTTTATTCCAGTAGATAATTATTCTCTATATTTGATAACCTTTAATGACATTCTTTTTTTTATGTCATTTACAAATTTTAAAATAATTAAAAAGATACTGAATATCTCATAAAAATATTTTCAGAATTAGGAGATTAGTGATCTTTCTATAAAGCCTCTGGAGAGCATAAAATGTTGTTATGTGTTGGTGTATTTATTTTTAAAGTTAACTTTGATAATACCAATGACAACTGCAACAATTGAAAGAGTCTTCTTTGATATGAATATTACAAGCATCGAATGTGAACTCATATGGGAGATGAATGATCGTTTAGTTACTTTTACCGAGTATAGATTTTTTATAATATTAAAAATGAGAAAATCATTCAAAATTTCAAAAATGAATTGTGTAACATTCGTTCTTTTGTTAACTGTTTAGATTTTTGTCTTATATGAATTTATGTGATATAAATCTTTTGATGTTTATTTTTTAACTTAAAAATAGGATTTAAATACATGAGTTCCAAATTACTTTTGAAAACATAAAGTTTTGGCTTCCATCTGATCAAAATTCGACGTCCGTTTCTCTATTCAAAACTGTACTTTTCTGTTTTATATAAATTTTTGTACCGTAAATCTTTTGTGATTTATTTTTGGCTTAAAATTAGGAATAAAATACACATATTCCGAAATACTTCTGAAACAATGATTTTACTGCTTTTATTAAGTCTATTTACGGAGAACAAAACGTCTAACCGACGAAAGAAGTTTTAAACAGCTTAAAAATAGTAAATGACTTCAGTAAATAAACTTCCTTCACGAAAGTTGGTGTTTCTAATATTTTACATTTTCTGGGATTTGTCTAAAATTTTTGGATGTAAAAAGATTTAAAAGTTCTGTTTTGGTCCAAATAATACACCGCTTGAGCTAAAAGTTTGATTCGGAGCTCAAGTTAAAATCAAATAAAGATTTTTATTAGCCAGAACATGTTTTTCCATTTTTTAGGATTTATGGAAATTATTTTGGATTTTTCGGAAAGACGTACCAAAAGTCATTTTTTTGAAACTCCGTAAAGTACGGAAAGTGAACGTTTTTAAACCGAAATGGATTTATATTGATCAATGAGAACTCAAAATCAAAATTCAAGAGGGACCATTGGTAATTAAAACTGATTTGCTATTTGTTAGAAATTTTTCTAGAATTTTCTGAAAAATATCAGTTTTTCACTTACGGCGCGTCCGTTTTTCTGTTTTTATGCGAAACGCAATACTTACCCTTACCGTAAAATTCCACAAATTCTTCCATGAAGCTATTAGGGATATTACATGGTATTCCCAAGATTTCTTATCAGTTCTCAACCTTTAAGTTGATTTTAGGAATTTTTGATTTGTGAAAGGTCACTTTTGCCCTTGATTTATATCCTTTCTACTTAAAAACCAAGGGGCAAAGATGTAACTTTACCTCCTCCTTGGTTCAGCCCTCAAAACCGCCTCACCACTAAGCCACAAAGGGGACTAGATGCATTTTGGTCAATAAGTCATGGTTTTGAACCAAATGGAAAAAGTTTGATTAAAACTAAATTGTTAAAAGCATAATTTGGGAGTCATGGCTTACATCATGAACCAAAATCCCTTCTTTCTTCCTTTCCTCTTGGCCGACTTCTCTCCCACATCTTGGACCCTTGGATGATGATTTTCACTCGGATTTAATCCTTGTGAAATGGCTTAGACCAATTAGGAATTAGATAAATGTTTTGGTTTATTTTTAAAAACCTAACCAAGGTTATGTTTTAAGCCAACCATGATTCCATTTAACCCAACCCCTTGGCTGCCCCCTCCACTATAAATACCCCCCTCCACTCTTCATAATTCTTACACCAAGCCTTTGTATTGACAAAGCACACTCACTTCTTTCTCCCTTTGAAAATCCTAGCCTTTTTCTCTCTTTGTCTTGAAATCAAGCCTTGATCTTCAAAGCTTTATTCTTTCCATTTCAAGCATCAAGAAACCCACCCTCCTCCTTGGTTCCATACCCCTTTTGATTCATAAAAACACCACACATCAAAGAGTCTTGTGTTTTCAAGCAAAAATCCTTATTTCCTCTTTGAAACTCTTGATAATTTTGCTTGGTGTTCTTGTTTTTCAAAGCTTGTTCTTCATCCAAAATTTTGGAAAAAGGTAGGGGGAACCTCTTTCAAAATAATTTGAGAAGTTTGTGTTTGATCTTGAGTGTTGTGTGCTTGAGTGCTTTTTGGTGTTTATATGGCTTGAAAAGTGCTTGTCTTTGTTTTTCAATTGTTGTGGGGTTATTATGCCCAAATTTTCTTGAGATTTTCGTGGGAGTAAGGTTGGAATGGCAAAATGAATTTTGAATTTAGTAAACATACCGTTATAATGGCAAATTTTAGTTTACTGCAAATATGATTTTACCGTAAAGAAAATACGTTTTATTCTTTGTGAAAAAAACCCTGATATTATCTAACGTGTATATGGTCAAAGGTGATGGCTAAGATTTGATTGGTTTATTAGTATGGATCTGTCTAGAAAAGAAAGAGACCTTTGAAGGGGCTATTATAAAGTCCGTCTCTTTCTAGCCTGGGATCTGTATTAATACGCTATTTAAAAATCTTAGCACTAGGGACCAGGGATATACGTGCCTAAGATAATCAGGGAAAGAAGTGATTTATTAATACTGTATATATAAATAAATTGGGTTGGATAAAATAGTATAACGGTAATGGATTCTCGGTGAATTCTACTGTTATAGCATCTGTCGGATAAAAGAGTGTAACAGTAATGGATTCTCGGTGAATTCTACTGTTATAGCATCTTTCGGAAATCAATGTAACAGTAATGGATTCTCGGTGAATTCTACTGTTATGTTATTTGTGGGAAATATCTAGTGGGTATCCAATCTGTTTATATATGCAATGAACTCAGTTTAATTTCCAATGTTTAAGACAGTGGAAATTAGTGAGATAGGCTTCCAACGGGCCTTTTTCCTGGAAGATAATCAGTGCTTAAATATTTCCCAAGAGAAGTAATTGAATTGCGTTCACGTAGCCTAAGTTTTTATTGATTTTCTGAAAATGGGTACTGATCACCAAAGATGGCTCTGCCGTCGTGTGATTATTTCATCTTTTAAATTAAGTAAGCTGGTAAAAGGAATAGCTGAATTTCGTTCATCAAGATGATATCAAGTTTTTAGAAAAGCTGGACACTGATTACCGCAGTCGGCTCAGCCGCCGTGTAATTATTCCATTCCCTAAGATTGGCTTAAAAATAGAAAACAGACGTTATTGGGATAACAAACGGACGTAAGTTTAATTACTGTTACTCTCTTCTTTTTTGATCAAATACAGAGAGGCTCTACCCCGCTTTGATCTTCTTAAATGAGTTAATAAAATTAAGTTCATATATCGAATCACCTTGTTAGGCTTTTTCACCTTAGTTTGGCTTTACCGCGGTGTGATTAGTCATAAATGAATTATTATAGCCGGAAGAATAATTTAATGCACAATAAAATAAGAGCAAGGGTATTTCTTCAAAATAAGTGAGTCATTCCAGAAAGATTTTTCAAAAGTAGGAGCTACAGTAAGACGGAAGAGGTTTTTGAGGAATGATGAAAAGAAGTGTTATATCATTTGCATTAAAGACGATGAGCTTACAACCCACTAGATGGGGTTGAAAATAGATTCTGTTGGACTACAATTGTCTACTGGGATTATCCAGGTTTCGATAGTTTCAATGGTCTTGTCGGTGAATCCCCCTGAACCGAGACAAATTGTACACCCGGCTTGGATAAATCTGACTGGCAGATCTATTTATGATTTGGTATTCATTTTAAATGCGGTATTACCAAAGTGATTCTCAGGGGTCTAAAGAGAGGATTCCTTGATTATTCTGTTAAGTTTATCGCAGTCGATCGCTTAAAAGAAGTGAGGAAGAGAAAGTCTCCTCGAAGCATGACACCGGTGTGACTTTTGAGAAATTGAAGTGACATGCATAAAAATACTTGGTTTTGGTGATATATTATTGTGAATGAATTGTTTTGCAGGATTTCAGCACCAAGGTAAGAGTTATTTGAACCATGATTGTTTATAAGTCTTGATTGTTCTGTGTTTTGATATGTGTGTTGCTGTGTAAAAGTGACTAACCTATAAATATGTTCTTGTATCTACTTTTCCTATTATTTGTTTAGAGTTTCACCCTTGACTGCTTTTGTTGTGTTGTTGCATGACGGAGTAGATGGGTTATCCGAAGATTGGGTTAGTTTCGGTCAAGCATCTTAGGATTCAACCCGTTGAGGTTGAACAGACCGGGTGGAAGATAGACAGTGGCACGCAGTGGGGTACATATTCTGGTTATGTACTTACCACTATGGGGAGGGTTGACAAACCCACCTGGAGAGTAGAAACCCGGTTGGTCTTGAATGTTAAGCTACCCTTGGAGCAATTGAGGAACATCATCCGCAAAGAAGATGGTAACGCAGGGAAGATGGAGAAGCAGGGGAAGACTGCTCAGAAAAGGATACACCACGTTAGGATTAGAAGGTTGCTGTTGCCGTTACGCCTTCGTTTTAAGATAGTTGAGTCGGGTAGACGGTTTGAGATTGATCCGGCTCTTACTTAAATAGTAGCTTATATATTTTCCTTTAAACACTTTTGTAATTTTCAATTTACTGGTATTTTTTGCTTATTACATGTTTGACAAGTTCTGAAGCTTAGGTTTGTACTGAAACAAACTCTTGTAAAATAGTTTGATTACTATCTATAATGAAATACGTTTTTAAAACAGAGAGATACTACTACTCCTTTTGAAAAAAAAAATTATCCGCATTTTTGCAGAATGATACAAACTCTTTTCAAAATAACTTTTAAATCTTTGTGAAATTCTTGGTTACTATGGTGTAATATCCTTTTTGGAGAAATGGTGTTACAAATTGTGTATCAAATTATGATGTATGTTATATTTTCAAAAATGATATGTTATATTTTTAATGTCACCAATTTATATTTATAAATATTACCCCCATAACTTAAAATTTTTGGATCTGCCACTGAGACTCTACAACACAAACACAATAAAATATAATGATAGGGGTTAATTTATGGTTACCCTAACATTTCATAATAAAAGAACAAACATCACTAATACATATAATTATATACATACACACTCTTTAGGCCCTCCATTTATCAAAAAAATAAAATTATATACATACACATGTAAATGCATTCATAAATACATCTCATAGTGGTATAGTTTAACACATTCTTTTTACCTCTGGTGCTTTGCCCTGGGTGCACTCCATAGAGCAATGCACGCTAGAGTAAGTTTTTATTATAATTCACTCTTTCATCACCGGCTCTTTTTACTGGGTTCTTACTCGGTGTAAAGTTATTTCTCAGAACAGTCTCATAGGTTGTCTCTTGCTCACAAACATATAATTAAGTTACGAACTATATCCTCTATACTTTTATTTTTGAAAAACTTTCTATCCACCAAGAGTGAGAAATTTGGGATGGAATAGCCTCTTATAAGGCAGATCAGACATCTATGACCGCAAGCAGCATCCCGAGTTGCTATGCACTTACCCTCAACCTTTATAAGAATGACTTTAAAAAACTCACATTTTTAATTGATAGTTTGTTTAAATGGAATTCTTCATCACTTAAGCAAGACTTGAAGTGGCACAGAGAGTCACAAGAAGAATGTTGAATTGTGACCCTTTGAAACTTTTTGGCTTTCCTGCAAACTTTGAACATTTCTCAAGTTTAATCAACTTGGAGTTCAGAGAAGGTTTGAAACAAACGTCAGTATGTAAGCTCCTCAGCTAAAGGAGGTTAGCAAAGTTAAGAGTATTGTTTGCTTTAGAAGATCTTCTCAACTAGAGAAGGTTGTTAGAAAATCATATTCCTTGGTTTTAGAGATGTAAGTAGAAGCTTCTCAGCTAGAGATGGTTGATCAAAAAATCTTCTCTAGTGGTTTTAAGTTTTTCTTCTTTCTGAAGCACAATTTCAGAAAGCTTTCTTTAAAAGATATTTTCTTTAACAAGTAAAATAAGAATTGTAAGAGCTTTGTTGATAAAATAGTTTTCACAAACTTGTATGGACCTTCTTAGCTAGAGAAGGTGTTTCAGTCTAGTTAAACTATGAAACAGAAAACTGTAAAAGAGATAGGGAGAAAAATATCACACAAACAACTTCCAGTGAGATTTTCCACTATTCTCTCAAGTATTCTTCAATGAGCCTTTTCAGGCCTTACACTGTATTCTTGTATGAGCCTCCTCAGGCTCACAACCAATAGTATTGTGCTAGTCTCTGCAAGCTAACAACCAATCGTCTTGTCCTAGCATCTCCAAGCTAACCCGATACAAGCAATCTCACAGATTGCACGACCCTTTCCTTTCACACGCTCAACTCTCACTTAGCTAAACTTGAAAGGAATCGCAACAATGAAAAGAGAGTTTATTCGTTGTGTTACAACTATTATAATAACGATTACAGACCAAAATCTAACAAAGAATAAAGTTGTATTACACTCCTATTTTTCTGGCTTTGCACAACAAATAGGTTGGAGTGTATGAGTGAAGTTGATGATGAGAAATCTTTGATATCTTAAGCGTTTTCCAAGCTTGAATGTATTTCTCACACCTTGCTTCACTGAAATCTTATGTAATATAGTGCTCTCATCCCTTCATTTGCGTTTGTAGCCGTTAGAGAGGTAGAAGAGAGAGAAACATCACTATCAGGTTCAAAATAGTACAGTACAACTGTACTTTCTCATCTTTGAAGTGACCGAAACAAGAGGAATCGCCACCAACATTTTATCTATTGGGAAAACATTGGAAAACCCATTGTAAAAAAGGGAAATGGCTTTTCAAACCACATTTCGGGTTCGGGAGTCGATTACCCGTAAGGACGGTATTAAGCACCCCATGACGTCCGCTAAAAAAGGTTACCTCTAATTAAATGTGCAAAACTTTGTTAGCTTTAAAAATTATTTATTTTACCCCTAAAAAGAATAATACTCATAAGAGAAATCAAATTTTATTTATTTACAAAATTTGTATTTTCGAAATAAGAGGAGATGATGACCAAATAGGAAGAGGAGGATCCAAAATGGTTACCATGACTCATTGAAACGTGAGATTCTTGCTATAGTCAAATAAGAAGAGGATCCAAAATGACTAACACAAAGTATTCCAGATTTCATTCGGATTACAACACAAAGTATTCCTGAATCACAACCCATTGCAATCTTTGATTTACATGTTCTTTCAAGATAAAGCCATTAGCGAATTAATTAATTCGCGATCAATCCAAAATCCAGAATCATATACAACAAACAAACAGATATGGTCATGAATTCAAAATCATCCAACTACCAATTTTATTTTATTACCTACCGTATTTGTTATAAACACAACGAGTAAACAGTCACTTTGGTCCCTGAGAATGTCATGCGGTGTTATTTTAGTCCCTGATAGACAGAAAATTATTAAAAGGTCCTCAATTGTCAGCAGTTAGTCACTTTGGTCCCTGAAAGTGATTACTTACTGTCATTTTATTCCCTAAAAGTAATTATTTAGCTGTCATTTGGGTCCCTAAAAGTGATTACATTCCTGACGGCAGGGACCAAAGTGACCAACGAAAAATACGAGTTGAGGACCTTTTAATAATTTTCTATTTGTCAGGAACCAAAATGACACTGCTTGACACTTTCAAGGACAAAAGTGGATGTTTACTCTAAAAACAACTCTTTTATTTGAAAACCTGCCAGAGAGAGGCAAGTTCCTGTTTAAACAACACACAATCAATTAAATATCATTTCTTTCCATATTTTCGCTTTTATTTTATTTTTTTAAAAGAGGGCCTTTGAAGATCGAAACAGTAAAAGAAAAGGTGGAGAAAAAGAAAAGGGTGTTGGTAAATATACCCCCAAAATCAGCCATCCATTTTACTTTAAATTTGAAAATTTAAAATTATCTCTTCTTAATATCACGTTTTGTTTCCAAAAATCGCAAAATCGCATATTTTTCAGAAACTCGAGTTTCTGGAATGCAACGAGTTTCCAGAATGCAAATTTTGTATTCCAAAACTCGAGTTTCTGGAATACAAAATTTGCATTCCGGAAACTTGACTTTTCGGAATATAATCGGAAACTCAAGTTTTTGGGAGTATGCGAAAAATTGACTTTTTATACATTCTGAAAATTTAAGTTTCTAGAATAAAAAAATTACATTCCGGAAACTTAAATTTCTGAAAAAATATGTGATTTTGCGATTCCAAGAAAGATAACGTGATATTAAGAAAGGGTAATTTTAGATTTCAAATTTAACTGGGGTGAATATATAACCAATTATGGGGTGTATTAACCAACCCCAAAAGGAAAAGTAAGACGATTGAGATCCTTTCGGTAACAAGATTATAGGACCAGAATCTTTATTCTTTAACACAAGAAAGGATTATTTTGAGTCACTGTCAAAACCGATTGGGTCACTTATAGACACAGAAGAAGTAAACAAGATTAATATATGAACACGCTTAAAACAGTCTCCGAATAGAGAAAAAAAATCATATATTTTAGACTAGGCAGCCATGCACAACCGATTTCAGAACAAGAAAAAAAAACACAGGAATGAGCAACACAAGAAAGTTCAAAATCAAAGTAACAGTTTTAGGCAATCAGAATGCATTTTATTGCTACAGCATGAATATGAGCGTTAAGAAGAATGGACTGAAAGCCACCAACCTGTGGGTCAACCCATAGTTACCAGGTTCGCAATACTCTTTGGTACGTGGTACGGGTTCGGGTACGCGGTACGCGACCTTACGAAGTATTGGTACGTGGGGGGTATACATAGTCGGTACGCTATTGGTACGTTGTTAATAAAAAAAATATTTTCATCTAATTAAAAAGTATAATCTATATAATCTATGTATCACTTACCAAGAAAAGTAATAAACATTTATTGAATTACTCTTTTTATCTTTCTTTATTTACTGTACAATGTAAATTGGGTGCTTTACTTTTTTATTTTTTCGGTCAATAAATTAGGCATTAAGTCTGATACAAAAACTTGGGTATTAAAGTTTCCCACAGGCCCAAAATGAAATAAGGCCCACAGTTGTTTAGGTTACCCAGTTCAGGGTCTTCTTCCACATGTTGCTGCAAGTAACAAAATAAGGAAAACAAGGCACGCAACGATCAACGAAACAGAGGAAAGCTTTTTCACCGGTTCTTCCCTTGTGCGAATTATAAGGAGAATTAGTAAGAACCAATTCGCAAAAGTACCGCGAATTGGTACGCAAGTACCAATTCGCGGTTCCCAAAGGTAGTAAGTGAATTCTGTTTCTATGGGTCAACCCAAGGGATTTGAAATTTTCTCCCCAACAATCCTTTTCTCCCGTTCAGATTCCCACAACAGAGAAGAAAATACAGAAATTTACAAGGAAAAAGAAAGAGTACAGAGGAACTCTACTCTAAAATTACAAAAAAAAACTTAACACTCAGGTCTCTCTACTTACAAACAAAAAACTCTCAGATTTCTCTGTATAGCCTTTCAAAAGTTGAACCCCTTCTCCTGGTGCTCCTTCTGCCTTTCATAGAGGGGAAACTGTAACACCCTGGTTTTTATATATAGTTTTATTGATCTTTTTAATCCTATTTAATTTAATTAAAATTATTTAATTATGATTTTTGGGATCTTGAGGTGAGGATAGTGATAATAATATCTTAGATTTATTTTAGAGGAGTCGAGAGTAGTAGAGTTCGCAAAACTGAGTTTTTTTGCAGTTTTGCGGGAACCGCATTCTCTCCTGATGCGGGGATAGGGTTCAGTATTTTTTTTGGAGGTCATTTTTACTCCAAAATAATTTTTTAACGAACCAAAAGTGGTTCTTATAATATTTGTGATTTTGAAAAAAAATTTGGAAATTTTTCAGAAAAACTTTATTTTACCCGCGTTTGGAGCTTTACGGGTAAACTGGGCGCAACCGGGACATGAAAAATAGTCCAAAAATTTAGTTTTGGGTTTTTAAATTTTTCTATGACAAATTCAAATCATAAAATTCATTTCTTATGATTTTATCTACTTTAGAAAAATAATTATCTAAAAAGGGATTATTTTACTAAGCATTTTACTACTTTGAACTACCAATTACGCCCTAACTTGATGGGACAAAATCTCACTATTTTTGGTCTGTATTAGGCCGAACCAATTGACCCAAAAATCCACTCTTGAAATTCAAATACTCACATTTGACCAAATTAGAAATATTTTTGATTTTTTTTAATTAAAAGAATGGAGTAGGTGAACCAATCCAAATCAAAGCCATACTTCCCCTACTCTTCCTTGCCATGGCCGTGTACTTCTTCAAGGAAAAGGAGGAGAAATGCTTCATTTCCTATTCACTTCATCTTCCTCATTTTTACAAAAACTTCATTTGCTCTCATTTTCCAAGCTTTTTTCCACACCCAAAAGCTTGAGTTTTGTTGAGTTTTTGGCTATTCAAGCTTCACAAAAAATGTTTGGATCATGATTCTAAACCATAATATCTTCTTAGTTTTCCATTCTCATCATTTTAATTTTTTCAAGAATCTTGTGTTCTCTATTTTTTTGCTAAAAGAGAGTTTTTCTTGGTTTAGGTTCAAACCCTTGGAACCTACAAGCTTGAAATCCTTCTTGAGTCTTTTTCCTTCAAGCCTTGAGTAAGTATTTCTCTACTCAAGATCTCTATACTTTGGGGTTTGTAGATTTTCATAAAAACTCATATGTGTATGGTTATGTGTTTTATATATTTTGGAAAGGGTTGATTCTTGTAAGTGTTGGAGCATCAAGGTGGTGAGTAGATCTCTTGGTGTTGGTGTGGAGTGAAGGTGATTTTTGGTGTTTGCTCATTTTCATTGTCTTCAAGAGGTAAGGGGATTTTCTCAATAAGTTGGGAAGGATGTGTATGTGTGTGGTTTATGTTATATGTTCATGAAAAACTCAAAGACTTGAGTTTTCATATTGGGTGTTTGAGTGAGAAATCATTCTTTAGTAATATGTATTTTTATATATTTATGTATATGAGTGAAAGTATGATTTTGGTTGAGGCATGATAATTTTTGATAAACCTATGTGTTGTTGGAAAAATCATATGTATGATTTGGATTGATTTGGAATGCCTAAGTGTATGTTTGAGGAAGTATGTTTTATGCTATGTTCATGATGTATGTTGGTATGTTATGAATGATTACTTTGAGTGTATGTTTGATTTATGGCATGGTGGTGTTTTTGCCTAAATGGATGAATATTGATTCTTGGATGTTTCACATGATTTAATTCAATGTGATTGAGTTTGGATTGAAAACATTTGATTAAGTGTGGGAAGAGGGTTTAAAAGCTTTAATAAAAATGTTTTCCAAATGAATTAATTAGAATTCAAAGATAACACTTAATTAGATAAATTTCATCAAGTTTCTAATCATAAGTCTTAAATCAATTTCACACTAAATCCTTGTTATCCATAAAATTCTAAGTGAGCTAGAAAATCAATTAAAGAGGGAGAAAAATCAAATAGATTTTTAGGGGTCAAAAATGAAAACTGGATATTTTTGGGGTCAAAAATGCAAAATCTGGAATTCTGGGCTTAAAGAGCAAAATCTGGACAATTTGGGCCAAAAATATAATTTATGAAAGTTTGGGGCAGAAACGCGAAGTCTGGAGAATTTTGGGCCAAAAATATAATTTACGAAAGTCTTGGGGTAGAAAACGTAAAGTCTGGGCATTTTGGGCCAGAAGCCTAATTTTTCAGAAATTGGAGGCTGAACTGCGAAATTGAACTTCTTAGGGGGTCAGAATTGCAAATACTTAAAGTAAAAGAATTTAAGTAAAATTATCAAAAAATTTAATTAAGTTTTTAATTAAATCTTTTTATGATGAATAAGTGAGAAGAAAACTAATAAAGTGGGTTTTAGATAAAAGATAATTCTTTTATTAAAAACAAATGAAGCTTAAAGATTTTAGAGTTAAAAGAAAACGTAAGAATTTAAAGAGGAATTTCTTCTAAAAACTTATGGTGTTAAATAACAATATTAAACGGTATTGGAAGAGAACCAATACCCGGCGAAGATAAAAGTCTTAAGGACAATAATATTAAGCTGTATTGGAAGAGAACCAATACGTGGCGAAGATAAAAGTCTTAAGGACAAAAATATTACATGGTGTTGGATGAAAGCTAACACATGGCGACGAAAAACCCTAAGACGAGGGACCGCATTGATTGTATTGTTTGTGAGTGCAAATATAATATCATATGCATTTGAGATATTGGCTTTTGCCAGGCTAGCTTTATGCTATGATGAGAGCATACAATCCTATGCGATGGATTGTGAATAATTGTAAAACCTGTCCATGAAAAAGGGGACCGATGGTTACCATGTCCATGAAAAAGGGGACCGATTGGTTTATTATGTTAGGTCTCATAGTAGCCTACTAAATAATTGTAAAATCTGTCCATGAAAAACGGGACCGATGGTTACCATGTCCATGAAAAAGGGGACCGATTGGTTTATTATGTTATGGTGTTAGTAGCTCTACTGAATAATTGTAAAACCTGTCCATGGAAAAGGGGACCGATGGTTACCATGTCCATGAAAAAGGGGACCGATTGGTTTATTATGGTCGGTTTATGCTATAACCATATCGCTCTACTAAGTTGAGGAAGAGAAGTCTCCATGAAGCAGTGCACCGGTGTATTAAAGAGATATTGAAGTGACATGCATTATGCTAGAGTGTTATGTGTGTGTTTGACTGTGTGTTTAACTTGATGATGTGCTATCTTTTGGTGCATGAATATCTTAGAGAAAGATTTGCGAAAGAGTAACTATATGTATTCTTGGAATGTATTATGTAGTATTTTCTTTTCGTATACATCCTTTCAGTGCATTTCAACTTGTGCAAAGAAATTCACCCTTGCGTGTTTTTCTGTTATTCTATGTACGTTACACTTAGATGTCCACTACGAGACCTCTGATAGCCCGAGTGAGGGAGTGCTTCCGGCCTCGTGAGGCCGATGGTGGGGGATGGACTTACGGTCCCATCTCCCAATGGGCCACTGTGTCTAGGCACGTGGTTAGGACTAGAGGAGGGGTGTTGGGCCTCGAAGAGGTTTTGGAGAGGGACATGGTTTTGGACGTTTACATACCCGTCGAGAGGATGAGCTACTGGCTGAGAGATGCACCCTTTGCACGCAGCATCACCTTGGAGGACCGGGAGGCCAGAGTTCTACCCACGACGCAGCCTAAGAGAGAGGCGAGGGAGGATCAGAGGCCTACACCTCAGCGGATAGCCGAATCGGTATCCAACCGTTGTCGCCTGATTCGTCGTACTCCAAGGAAGAGTTCCTTGGAGAGGGCACGCTTACCAAAAATAGTTTCACCAGTGACACCAGTTCCATCACCCGAGACCGTGAGGCCGACTCTTCCTGTTCCATACGTCGCACCTTCTGGACGTTTGGTGCGCTGTTCTTCTGACACGTCTGTCGGACCTTCGGGACATGTAGATAGAGGGAAGAGGAAGGTTAGAGACAAGCCAGATCGTGTATTATTCGAGGTGTCTGAGGTTGAGGATGACCCCGAGGAGACGTCATCGTCTTAGGCCTGTAGAGGTGGGGGTGTCTAGTGCTAGGTTGTAGAGTGTCTGTTAGCGACCAGCCTAGGTTTGGGAGGTACATGTTCAATGTCGTGTATTGGACACACTTTTTGATTTATCGTTTTTCCTAGGTTAGCTTTATCGCTTTATTTTCTTTGTGTCATGATGATGTATTTTGGCCACTATGTCGTGGTTCCAAACTATACTTGCGGGCGCAAGACTTGTGTATATTGACTTGAGGATATATATATATATATATATATGATGTTTCTTTTCTTTTGAGTTTCTGGATGGCTAAATAAGTTGTGAGCAAATCTTTTAGTATAAGATCCTTTTTTAAAAAAAAAATTAGCCACCAATTTTGGTAACATGATTTATGAGAGACGATTTTTCGAATTAAGTTTAGTTTTTCATGTGACGTTCCTTGTGTGAAAAAGGGGCGTTACATTTGTGGTATCAGAGCTGGTCGATGTCTGTCGGGACTGTAGGTTATAGGTCTACTGTGTCTAAGTTGTGTGAACTCTGATGGAGTTTACTTAGGTTATAGACTTACTAAGTTTAAGTTGTGTGATCTTTCATTAGCATTGTGTGACATTGTTTAATGGGTTTTGAATAAGTGCAACTTGATTGGTTGACTTGTAGAAACCCATGTCACATTGAGGACGACCGATGAATCGCGTTAACGCCGAAGACCGTGATGACACTATGGAGAGGGCTATCGCGGCTATGACTAACATGGCAGCTCAGATGGCTCAACAGTCTGTTCGTGCAGAACAGAGGGACATTGAGAGACAGCAGAGAGACATTGAGGATAGATTGAGGGCTGAAAGAGTTGTTGAAGCCAAGAGATTGGTTGACTTTCGACACCATAATCCGCTACAGTTTAATGGTGAGTCTGAGCCAGACAAAGCAGAATTATGGGTAGAAGAGCTGGAGAAGATATTTGAGATCCTGCACTGCACAGCGGCTGAGAAGGTGCAATACGCGGTTTACCTACTTTTGGGTGAAGCGGAATATTGGTGGAAGGGAGTCCGACAACTGTTGGAAGCTAGAAACCAAGTCGTGACTTGGGAGATATTCAAGGAGAAGTTTCTCGAGAACTATTTTCCACAGAGTGCGAGGTCGGAAAAGGAACAAGAGTTTCTGCGACTGCAGCAACGAGATATGTCGGTAGGAGAGTATGCGGCAAAGTTTGAGTCACTTGCCAAATACTTTCGGTTTTTCCAAGTCCAACCAGACGAGGGATGGAAATGCGAGAGGTTCGAAGCGGGGTTGAGGTACGAGGTGCGTCAATCTGTAGCTTCTCAAGATATTCATCAATTTCCACTGCTGGTGGAAAAGTGTAGAAAGATGGAGAACCTGATGAGAGGAAGAGTGAATAAGGGAAACGTGGGTGGACCGTCTAGGTCATATCCACAAGAGAAGGAAGGAAAGTAGAATCAGAACAAGCCCTACTATAAGGATCGGGGGAACCAACAAAAGAGCAATGTAAATTTTTCTACTGGTGGTACCAACTAGCGAAGTCAAGCAGCAGGCGCTCCAGTGACATGTTTCAAATGTGGGAAACTAGGACACTCTTCTTATGCCTGTACTCAACAAGGAAAGAAGTGTTATAGCTGTGGAAAATTTGGACACATAGCAAAAGACTGTAATATGCCCAAACCCAAGCCGGAAATCAACGCTGTCAAAGCCGGAAGGCCGAAGACAAAAGGACGTGTTTACGCTATGAGTGGTACTGAAGTTTCACCCTCAGAGGATTTCCTATATTAAGTAAATGACATCACTGACAATCTTGAAGACTAGGAGCTTCAGGGATGTTCCATACTCCGAGACCGTGAGGCCGACTCTTCTTGTTCCATACGTCGCACCTTCTGGACGTTTGGTGCGCTGTTCTTCTGACATGTCTGTCGGACCTTCGGGACACGTAGATAGAGGGAAGAGGAAGGTTAGAGACAAGCCAGATCGTGTATTATTCGAGGTGTCTGAGGTTGAGGATGACCCCGAGGAGACGTCATCGTCTTAGGCCTATAGAGGTGGGGGTGTCTAGTGCTAGGTTGTGGAGTGTCTGTTAGCGACCAGCCTAGGTTTGGGAGGTACATGTTCAATGTCGTATATTGGACACACTTTTTGATTTATTGTTTTTCCTAAGTTTAGCTTTATCGCTTTATTTTCTTTGTGTCATGATGATGTATTTTGGCCACTATGTCGTGGTCCAAACTATACTTGCAGGTGCAAGACTTGTGTATATTGACTTGAGGATATATATATATATATATGTGTGTGATGTTTCTTTTCTTTTGAGTTTCTGGATGGCTAAATAAGTTGTGAGCAAATCTTTTTGTATAAGATCCTTTTTAAAAAAAAATAGCCACCAATTTTGGTAACCATGATTTATGAGAGACGATTTTTCGAATTAAGTTTAGTTTTTCATGTGACGTTCCTTGTGTGAAAAAGGGGCGTTACAGAAACCATTGACCTCCAGGACGATGGCGTGCTTACACGCACTTGGTAATGATTCTCTTCGTGCTCGCACAGATGATCTCTCTGGCAGGGTGATGGCGTGCTCCCTACAACTTTAGAAGATGAAGTGGACCAGTTAATGGAACCGGGACCAATTGTAGTGGGAAAAAAACGAAAAAGGAGAAGCCTTTTTGTGTACCTGGAAAAAGGGGAAGGACGATGGGAAGCTTACGGGTGGGCAGAAAAGGAAGGGAAAATGTGAAGGAAAGTAGAAAATACGTCAGAGCATGGTTTTTTGCAGGGAAAGGTGGATTGGATGCAATGTCTGTGAGCCTAGGTTTCTTTTCAGAAGCTTAGGGAGAGAGGAGACAAGGGCGGCCATTTTGGGTCTTAGAGGAGGGGAAGGCACAGAATGGAGAGATATTCAAATTTGGGCTCAACCTTATCAGGAACCTCCTCTAGTTCCAGTATGGATCTTCTCTGTACTAGTGTGGACCTTCTCTGGGATAGTATGGACCTTCCTGGAATCTCCTCTAATCCAATCATGAGCCTTCTCTGGAACCTTCTCTAGATACTTGTTGTTAGAGTAGGTTCTCAGTAAGGTTGCTCGTGAGTTTTGCTGTTGTGATCTTCTCAGTGTTTCGAACTTGAATATCTTCAAAATTTTCATGCTGTGTAGAGTGAAGAATACTTTGATGTAGAGAGATCTCATCTTCTTGAGGTTTATATATTGATCAGGCATGTTGTAGATCTTGAGAAGCTCCTTGCCTTGAGAATCTCTCATCTTGTCATACTAAATTGAATACTTCAATCAGTTGAGAGGCTTCTTGCCTTTAGGGGCGTCTTCTTCATCTATGAGCCTCTCTACTTGAGTAGCCTATTGTCATAATGACCTTCTTAACTAGAGAAACTTACCTTCTCAGTAAGTTTTCTGCAGTTTGACCTTCTCTGCTAGATAAACTTATCTTCTCAGCAGGATATTGATCTTCTCAAGATTCCTCTTTTGCTCCTTTGTTGAAGAATATCTTTCCTTCTATCTTTAGAAGCATATCTCGCTTTACACCTTTTTCATCTCTTAGGCTTCACATGTGTGCACATGCATCTTCTTCGTCTTTACAACATGAATAGCCTAAATTCTAAGCTTCTTTGGTTTCCACACTTTGACACCTGCTCTATCTTTGAATAATCTCAAGGAAACCATTAGTTCATGACATGCTTAGAGGACTTAAGTTATTATTCAGAAGGTTTGTCATCATTGAAACAACAAGCTTGAGATGGTATTGTTTCAACAATCTCTCCCTTTTTGATGATGACAAACCATATGAATGAATGGCTAAGTTCTCTAGGCTATCTTAATAAAATATGCAGAAACATGTCATAGTTTTGTCAGATTACTCCCCCTGAACATGTGCTTGATCCTAGTTCAGGCTTATGTTTCACAGATTGCATATTTCGTTATTGTTTTGCTTACTAATTTTACTTGCCAAATACTTATTTAGCAGCAAAATTTTAGTTCACATTTAACCATATACTAGTTAAGCAAATGATCAAAGAAGCAATATGAACAGCCAACCACCACATATTATTCATCAAAATATTTGAATGTTACAAATATAAGCTCATATACAAATTGATCACTCAAAAAAACAATTTTTGACTCCCCCTCAATTCTACATCTATCTTCTAAACCCTTCTAATCTCTCCCCCTTTGTCATCATTCAAAATGAAGGGGGATTTACAATAATAAGAACAAAGAAGATAAGCCTAGAATACAGTGAGACTAAGCTACTTAGAGGGGTTGGAGTCATCTGAACTTAAAGAGGTGGAAGGCTTGGGAGCTGCTCGATGTAACACCCTTTCTCCAAAAAGGATATCACACCATAGTAACCAAAAGTTTTGAAATAACTTAGAAAATATTTTGATGAAAACTTAATATTCCTTCTCCGAAAATGTGGGTAAAATTTTTGTCTTTTAAATAATGAGAAGGATGGGGAATATGTCTCCCTAATTCTTTTCGAAGAGTTTTAAATGCGAAAACGTAAAACGACATATTTGTGAAAGTGATCTCATCTCATATATATTGTAACATCTGTTTTTCTGAGTTACTATTTAAAATCTATTTTTATATGAAACTTTGTGATCTAAGGGCTAAGTAAATTATTTTAGCCTTAGAATGAAGGTTTTTAAATGCCTATCAAGTTATTTCAGTAAAACAATCACTCTTTCCTTGATGTTTGACATCCGTATTTTTCGTTATTGACGGAAAAGGATTTTAATAACACAAGTGTGTTAATCCAACCTTTTTCAAACAAACTTCCTTCACAAAAGTTGGTTCTTTTAATATTTTTGATTTTCTGAAATTTTCTTAGAATTTTTGAAAATTTTTGGAAATTACTGTTTTGACACTGTTATTTGCGGAAAGCGTAAAACCCTGATTCAGAGACCGATTTGAGGTCAGAAAAAGATTTTGAGTAGTTGAATCATGTTTTTATATTTTTTAGGATTTTTGAAAATTATTTCGTAATTTTCTGAAAAGCAGGTCAAAACGCTACTTTTTCTGACGTTCATAAAGTACGGAAAACAGGGATTTCTGGTCAAAAATAGATTTTTAGTGATCAATGAGTGTTCAAAATCAAATTTCAAGAGGGACCATTAGTGTTTAAATTCAATTTGTGATTTTCTGAGATTTTTTCTGGAATTTTCTGAAAAATGTTCGTTTTTCACTTACGGCGCGACCGTTTTCCTTTGTTTTTGCAAACCATAAGGCTTACCCTTACCGTAAAAATCCCAAAACTTTTCTATGAAGCTCTTCCATGGTATTTTCATGAATCCCCATTGGTTCTCACCATTTTAATTTATTTTGGAAATAGTTGATTTGTGAAAAGTCCGTTTTACCCTTGATTTTCATCCGTTTTCACTTGAAAACCTTCGGGGCAAAGATGTAACTTCACTCCCTCCCTATTCAGCCCTCAAAACCGCCTCATGAAGCAAGTAGAAGAACTCAATTTTGAGTCATCACCATGACTCACTCCTTTGGACCAATTAGAAAAAGATTGATTTTCCTAATTACCTAAATAAGCATTATGACATAGGTTCCATGACATAGGGCAAGAAAAGCTCCATGACCTCATGATCCTTGTCATGCCCTCTTAGCCAATAGGAGAAATTTGTGTCTTCAAGAAGCCTTGAGTCATGCTATGAGTCATAAGTTTAAGCCAATTAGGAAAAAGCTTGAATTAACTTAATTAATAAAGGTGTATTTATGTAGTCATTACTTACCACACAAAAGCCTTTTATTCCTTCTATGTCCTCCCTCTTGGCCACTATAAATAGACCCCCTTGGCTTCATAAAATTCACACACCAAGCCAAGGAGCAAGACAACATACAAGTTCTCTCTCTTTTTCTTCTTAGTTTCTTAAATTTCTTTCGGTGTTCTTGGTTGTTCTTCATCAAGTTTTGGCCAAGGTAAGGGGTTAATCTTTCAATTTAATTTGTGAAGTATGAGTTTTGATTCTTGTTTGTGTTTAGATTGTATGCTTTAGGTGTTTTTGCCTTTATGCCTTAGATAAATGATTTTATAGCCTTTAATTAATTATTTTGTGCTAAATATTAATAGTAGAGTTATAATGCTCAAATTTTCTCAAGATTTTCATGAAGCAAGAGGGTTATGTTAAAATCATTTTTAAACTTTTGTAAACATACCGTTATAATGACAAAATTTATACTACCGCAAATATAATTTTACCGCGAAGAGAATACAATTAATTATTCTGTGAAAACCCTGGTATTGTCTATCATTGATATACAAGGTCATGGTTAAGATAAATGGTTTATCAGTATGGATCTGTCTAGAAAGGAAGTGAGACCTTTGAAGGGGCTAAAGCAGTCCGTCTCACTCTAGCCTGGGATCTGTATCGATACACTGTTTGGGGAATTCTTAACTTAGGGATTCAGTATATACATGACTAAGATAATTGGGGAATATAATGGTAATGGATTCTTGATGAATTCTACTGTTATATATTTTTGATTCAGTATTCTCTATATTTTCAACAGTGAAAATTTGTGAAACAGTTTCAATGGGCTTTTTCTGAGAAATGAACTGGTGTTCACATATTTCAAAATATTTCAGTTTTGACCCTTGTTTAATAAATTAATTATTTTTTAGTACTATTATATACCTTTGAACGAAAAGGAAGTATGAGTTGTCTGAGATAAATGGTTTTGCGTTCTATCTGAATGGTGAAATGCTGTGTTTTCCTGAGATGTGTGATTTGGTATTCTTATCTGAGAAGCGTGGTTCTGTGTGTACTTGTGATTCTGGGTTTATTTGAGAGTTAAGTCGTAAGCTAGTATCTGTGGTTACTAAGTAAAATCTCTTGGAGTAGCGGGCTGAATGCTCGTGCCTAGGTGCCGTAATTTCTATGGTAAAATCTCCTTGAGTAGCGAGTGACTTACTTGTGGGTGTGGTCCCAAAATTGTGTCGTAAAATCTCTAGGGGTAGCGGGTTCTTTTCTCGTGGGTGTGGTCCCGAAATTCTTAAGTAAAATCCCCAAGAGTAGCGGGCAGGAAGCTCGTGGGTTTGTCCCGAAAGTATAGAGAGTCTTGTGTGAAATTCTATGTTTAAGGTGTTGGATGATTCATTTGCTGTATATTGTTCTCACTGGATGTTCCCAAATGTGCTGTGTTTGAGTAAAATTCTTACTGTGCTGATATATTAATTTCTTTAGTATGATTCCTTAGTGTTTGTACGGTAGGTTGCTGTGTGTCATACTTTCCTTATTAAGTTGTTTAGAGTTTCACCCTTGCCTGCTTTTCATGACGGAGTAGATTTTTGACCCAAGAAGAGGGTTAGCTCTTAGGAGAGGAGTTGAAAGATGATGCTGATTAGATGATATGGATTCCAAGAAGATTAGATGGTTACTGTGTTATTTGGGTAGGGGTTTAGAGACCAGACTGGCTCAGATGTTCACTGTCTTACTTTAAACTCTTCCCTGTACAAACTCTGATGATTTTATGTATATATGAGATGAGATCTTTTTCGCATAGTATTGTGTTATGCTTCCGCACTTAAACTCTTTTGGAAAAGAATTAATACATATTTCTCCATCCTTCTCTGTGTTCAAAAGAAGAAAAAATTTTACTCACGTTTTCGGAGAAGGAATATTGTGTTTTTACTAAATATTTTCTAAGTTATTTCGAAATTCATTGGTAACTATGGTGTAATATCCTTTTTGGAGAAAGGGTGTTGCATATATAATCTTCAGAGTTTTACAATGAAAATTTAGTATACTTAAATTCTCAAAATAATCTATACGATGTACATCTGAGTTAGTCAAATCTCTAGATCTCTACCCAAAACAAGATAATGAACACAACTTCTCCAAATCCCTATCAATCCATGAAGGGCTAAGATCCCCTTCTGAGTGCTAGCCTTCGAATTGGAACTAACTCACTCCTTAGGTAAACCATCTACTCAACATGTACCAAACACAAACAAGGAAAACACGCAAGGGTGAAGCTCAAATCCATAGCAAAAAGAGAAGTATAAGCACACATTCATAGATCATACATCACTCAATGTATACGTCAAAAACAAATAGCACAGTATTCAATACAGTACATGCTTTATATACTCAGAAGTACACATTCACAGATCATGCCTTGTATTTAAATACAGCAAAGCCGTGCATACTAAAATGTATAACATCAACAAAGGATATGTTTATGCATGCCACTTCTATATTCTTAAAGACACACCGGTGCACAACTCCAAGGAGACTTTTCCAACCTTAACACCTTTAAGCGATTGGCTATAGCAAACTTAACAGAATAACCAGATAGTCCGAGTTGAACTTCTGGAAATCATTCAGTAATTCCACATTTAAAAATGATTTACCGAATCATAAATAGGCATATCAGTCAGATTTATCTAATTCGGGTATGTGACTCGTCTCAGCTCGAGGGTATTCACCTATACGACCATTGAGACTTTCAAAACATGGATAATCCAGTAAGCAATTATAGCCCAACGAGACGCTATTTTCAACCCGTTCTCTAGGTTGTAAGCTCATACTCTTTATGCAATGATAATTCTAATTGCATATAAATTCACTTTGGTTTCTCTTGTAAAACTTTCTCATGTTTTATTGTATTACCTCTTGTAATACACAACCTCACGAAATACTCTTTACTCTTTCGTCACTGAATAAATTATCGTACACATTATCTCTGTTATTGCTCTTTACTCGGTAAATGATTTTCCTTGCTCTTAATAAAACTGATGATGGAATGATCACACGGCGGCAGAGTTGACTACGGTGACCAATGCCCAACTTTTTAGAGTGACTTGGTAAAAACGTAAGTGAACGAGATCAAACTGATTCATTACCGAAATACTTAAACACAAGTTTATTTTTAGAAAAAGCCCGTTGAAGGCTTGCCTCACTAATTTTCACTGTCAAAAAGTATGACATTGAAAACTAAAATGAGTTTTCATATATAACAGACCCCAAACTAGGAATTTCTACCAAAATAGTATAACAGCAGAGTTCACTAAGAACACTTTACTTTTATAATATTTTACCTAGTCAGCCGGTATATATATGGAGTTAGCGAAATCATTGTTAACCGTTCAAGATCAATTAAAAGCAAAGACCGAGTTTACGGCAGTGCCAACATCGCTCGATCTAAAGAGAGAAGAGAGTTATTTTAAATGCACATTCGTGTATAGTAGCATCCCAATAAAATCTTTCCCAATTTATCTTAGTCAGGTATATATAGACTCCCTAGCTTAAGATTTCATAAACAACATATCGGTACGGTTCCCACGAAAGAGAGGTGAGCTAAGGCTTCTCGAGAGACCTTATCTTTCCTTAGTCAAAACCATGCTAATAAACCATTCATCCCAACCATCATTCTGTATATTAATGGTAGACAAATTCTAGGGTTTTCACAAAGAAATAGATTACAATAGTTTTACGATTCAGTTATACTGTGATAGTTTAAAATTTGCCATTATAACAGTATAAATATTTAAAGCTCAAAACCAATTTTGCCATTATAACATTACTATCACAAAAACACATAAACAATTTAGGCATTATAACATTACTAATAATAAAAGCTCACAATAATTAAATCAAAGCCATAAAACAATTAAATAAAGCTTATAAACACAAAAATCACCAAAGTGACTAACAAACAAAGATCAAACTTATAACTTCTCAAATAATTTTGCAAGAGCTTCCCCTTAGCTTGAAACTTGAAGAGAAAGAGAGTTTGAAGATCAAAGCTTCAAAAAGACAAGAACTTAAACAAGAAAAGTAAGAAAACTAAAGAGGGAGAAAGAGAAACTTGGAAATGCATCAAGTTTTGGGGTAGAAAAATATGAAGCACCCCCACCCCTATTTATAGGTGAATGGGGTGGCCAAGGCAAGGGAGAAGGAAGGCATTCTCCATCTTGTGTGGTCATGCATGATGATTTAAAATAGGTTTTTAGAATTTTTGGAAAAATCAAGAAATTCTCCCATTGGTTCAAAGGTGTCCACTTGGTTTCTACAAGCAAAATATCTTCTCCCACTTGCTCAAGGAGGGCGGCCAAGGGGCTGGAAGAGGGGGGGGAGAGGAAGTTACCTTTCTACCCTTTAGGGTTTATGTGAAAAAGAAATAAAAATCAAGGGTAAAATAATATTTTCATAAATCAAAAATTGAAATAATTTGATTTAATTGGTGAGAACCAATAGAATGCTTGAAAATGCCATGTTAGCCTTAAATGTCCTCATGGTATCATTTTTGGAATTTATTGACAGTGCAATCTCTTTGGTTTTAACCGTTTCGCAGGTATAACTCCGAAAATAAAACTGAAAATGGTATTTTCAAAGCATACACAGAAATGATATCTAAAATCCCCAAATAAATAATTAAAAATAAAATATAAATTGTTGTGGACTTGTGTCACGAAATTTTGCATTGCGAAACAAGATTTTTGCGCTAATGGCTCCCGTTTAGCGTATTTTTTGATAAATTTCAAAAGTTTTCCAAAAATCCCAAAAAAATTCAAAAAAATCACAAATATTAAAAGAAACAACTTTTGTGAAGGAAGACAATTTTATGGATTTGTTTTGGCATGTTCATGCTATTTAAAACCTATATCGTCAATTACGACGAAAATCATTTTCTGTTTAAAACTCAACGTCAAACGAAAACTATCCGTTTTTGTATAGAAAATGAATATGTAAACTAAAACCATTTTTATAAGATGAAAACAAATGAATAAATACTGAAAAGTTGTGTCTTCCTTAGAGATCCGACAATTTCTACCTCTGGTTGAAAAATGCAGGAAGATGGAGAGTCTGAAGAAAGGAAAGGTTGTAGGAAGAGGAAATGTTGGCAGACCGTCAAGGTTTCAGCCAGAAAACTAGTATAGGAGACAGTTCCAGAATAAACCCTATGCACGGAACCCAATGAACTTTAGAGCTCTAGAGCAAAACCGGAGTTATGCACCTGTTAGTGGAAGTGGAGGACATGGTTATCAAGGGTCAAACGTGATTAAGTGTTACGACTGCGGGAAGCTAGGACATCATTCTAGCAGCTGCACCCAGAGGGGAGCAACTTGTTTCAAATGTGGAAAGGTTGGACACTTGGCAAATAACTGTAGGGAGCAGAAGCCGACACCGGTTAACAAGAATGCGCAAGCGGCGAGGCCAAAGGCGAAGGGACGAGTTTACACCATGAGTGGTGTTGAGGCTTCTCAATCTGAAGATTTGATACAAGGTAAGTGTAGCATAGCTGGTAATCCTTTAATTGTACTATATGACTCGAGTGCAACTCATTCTTTTATTTCATTTGATTGTGTGAAACAATTAAAATTACCTGTCTTTGATGCCTTTTGATTTAGTTGTTTCCTTACCTACTGCTGAGCCAGTCACTGTAAATTCTGTCTATGTAAATTGTCCTATTACCGTTTTTGATAAAAAATACCATGTTAATTTGGTATGTTTGCCTTTAACACAGTTAGATGTGATTTTGGGCATGGATTGGTTATCTTCCAACCATATCCTTTTTGATTGTTCAAATAAAACTCTAGTTTTTCCTAATTCTGAGACTCTTGGATTTTTGCCTACAAACCAATCAGAATTTCTTCAAAGGAAGAAGTTCAGAAAAACATGGTACTCACATTGTTGGAAGGAAAGAGGGAAGTTGAATTGAGCAACATCCTGCCATTGGTGAATTCTCGGAGGTATTTCCGGAAGAAATACCAAGTTTTCTATCAGTCCGTGAGATAGAGTTTACAATAGATTTAGTACCTGGTTCTGAACCAATTTCTATAGCTCTATATCGTATATTGCAACACCCTTTCTCCAAAAAGGATATTACACCATAGTAACCGAAAGTTTCACAAATACTTAGAAAATATTTCATAATGGTTTGTAAAGCTCTTCAAAATGCGGGTAAAATTTTTCGCTTTCATAAAAGAAGATGAGAAGGATGGGGAGTAAGATCCCTCATTCTCTTATTAAAGAATTTAACTGTAAAACAAAGCCTTATGTACAGAAAAGTACTTCCTCTGATATATATATATATAACATGATATTTTACAAAGGAGTTTGTTTTAAGACAAACTTTGTTTTTACACTGCAAAAGAAAAAGACGTGAAAACTACTCTAAACCAAAAAGTACAAAAGTGGTAAAAGAAAAATACATGCTACTATGTACAGTCGAGCCATGATCCCGTAATTTACACCAAACGGATCTACTATTCTAAAACCCTAATTCATATACATACTCATGGACAAGACCAGGTAGATCCTACTAGTCCAGGCAAGTTGGTGTATAGAGGCGGAACTCTAGTTACTGGAACCCAATCAAAGTTGAATCCGGCTAGATTTGGTCTAGGCATAGTATCACTAGTAAGGTTAGAGATAGCCCAAGAGTCTATAGACTCCTCGGATTCCTCTTCTATTTCCTCATCCGACAAGGATTCGGATAACCATATTATGTCTTCTGATTCTGAATCAGAAGAGCGGGGTAAAGGAGAATAAGTTGGGGGATTTGCTTCTCCCAGAGGCGAAACTGGTACATGACCTGCAAAACCCTCAGTTCTTGCAGGTGCTGCTGCGGATGTGTTTTCAGAGGTTCCATCCTGGTTTTTGTCAGAAGATCAACCTCTCGACCTCATCGGTACATGACCAGAACCATTTCCATCATGTTTCGAGGGATGTGAGCTACCACCCCCACTGCTATCACCACTATCCTCATTACTCTCGAACAAGTCTTATGGGTCAAACACCAAGGATTTTAACTGACGTAAGGGTAACTTAACATCTAATATCATTTGTTCTTGAATAGGTCGTGGATTTGGTGGGGCTCCACCTCCGGTATCTAAGGTTTTCGTATATCCTACAAATCTTCCCCACTGTGTACCATGGCATATATTCCAACGTACAGTGTTTCCACCCAAAGGTTATATACGTAGATGTCGGACGGTTCCCAATCCTCTATCTTGTGGGTTTGTCTCCATCTACTCAGTCATGTAAGAACACAACAAAGCAGGCAGGGTGAATCTCTAACTCAGATTAATAGAAATAGTACAAGTATATTATCAAACACAGAACACCCAATACTCAATTCTCAAGACATATAGGTAACACAGACAATCAAGTCATTCCCATCAACAGAATTATATAGCAAGCCATTGAAACACATAATCACATTAAACAAATAGATCTTACCTTTTGTCCATACAGCCCTGTATAACAATACATTTCACAAGAATATATCACATCAGTATTCCATTAATGCATGACACACCAATATCTCTCTAATCACACCGGTGTATTGCTCTCAGGGAGACTTATCCAACCTCACATCATAGAGCGATCGGCTGCCTGTACACTTAACAGCATAATCAGGGAATCGCTCTCGACCCCTGAAGATACTTCCGTGGTACCGCATTTAAAACTTAATACCAGACCCTAAATAGATCTGCCCGTCAGATTTATCCAAGCCGGGTATACGACTCGTCTCGGCTCAGGGGGATTCACCTACAAGGCCATTGAGACTTTCGAAACCTGGATAATCCCAGTAGACAGTTGTAGTCCAACAGAACCTATTTGCAACCCCGTCTCATAGGTTGTATGCTCATCTCTCAGATGCAAATGATCATTTAAATTTGCAAATCACTTTCTCTTGAAATCTCTTTCTCTGTAAAACTCTCTCTGTTTTACTGTAACTTCTCTTTCTCAAAAATCTCAGAATCTCTTAAAAACTCTTTGTAAGAAATAAGTCAAATCCTTTTATGGACAGACCACTAGTATAAGTAGACAACTGTTTATAAGTTACTGTTTCTCATAAAACTCTCTCTTCACTGTATACCTTAAAAAAATCATAAAACTCTTGTCTCGTTTTACTGTTTATTACGGCTAATTTATTATCTCGGCTTTATTTATTTTAAATTGCTCAACTGAGTGAATCGGTATAAAAAGACTTATTAACCGTATTTCAAGAAGATCAAACCGGGCATAGCCACTTTGATTTGATTGAGAGAGAAAAGGTCAACAGTATTTAAACTTACGTCCGCTTTTGAAATAATAGATGTCTGTTCTCAGTTTTTAGATAACTTCTTGGTAATGGAATAATCACACAGCGACTAAGCCGACTGCGGTAATCAATGTCCAGTTTTCCTTGAAAACTTGATACAAACTTAATGATCGAAATTACGTTTGATTAGGCACGGCTTAGATTAATTTTCGAAGATGAAAATAATACACGACGGCTAAGCCATCTTTGGTAATCAGTATTCCACTGTAAATCGTTCCTATGTACTAAGTGAATGTAGTCAATTTATCTCTCTTCTGAAATACTTAAACTCTAATTATCTTCCAGGAAAAAGGCTCATTGAAAGCCTATCTCACTAATTTCCACTGCCGTAGACATTGGAAATTAAACTGAGTTATGTGCATACATATACAGATTGGATACCCACTCGATATTTCCCACTAATAATATAACGATAGAATTCACCGAGAATCCATTACCGTTACATTATATTCCGACAGATGCTATAACAGTAGAATTCACCGGGAATCCATTACTGTTACACTCTTTAATCCTTTCCAATCCATTTATATATACGGTATTAAGAAATTTGCTTCTTTCCCAATCTTATCTTGTCACGTCTATACCAGGTTTCCCTCTGTTAAGATTTCCCCAAATAGCGTATTAGCACAGATCCCAGGCCAGAGTGAGACGGACTGCTTTAGCCCCTTCAAAGGTCTCACTTCCTTTCTAGACAGATCCATACTGATAAACTATTTATCTTAACTACAACCTTGCATATAAATAACAGATACTAATGGGGTTTTCACAAATAATTATCGTTTGCTTTGCGGTAAACTCTCGTTTGGAGTACGTGTAAAATTCGCCATTATTACAGTATGTTTACTAAAGTTCAAAAATGATTTTGACATAACCTCTCTACTCACATGGCTCTAAGACTAAAATTGGGCATTATAACTCTACAATTCATAAATAGCACAAAACAATTAAAATAAGACTATAAAACAATCATAAAAGCATACTAACCAAACAAAAAGCTATAAACAACCAAACAAGCAATTCCACACAAAAACAAGATCAAACTCATACTACTAAAATTAAGATGAGAAGAGAAGCCCCTTACCTTAGCCAAAATCTTGATGAAGAACAACCAAGAACACCACACAAGAAATTTAGGAAACTAGAGAAAAGTGAGAGAGAACTTTGTTGCCTTGCTTCTTGATTTGTGGTGTGTGAAAAATATGAAGCAAGGACCCCTTTATATAGTGGTGGGGAGGGCGGCCAAAGAGGATCAAGAGGGAATAAAAATGTTGTGACCTCATCTAGCTTTTTGGCCAATATGTCATAATTCCTAAAAATACAAAAGATCTAATTTTCTAATTGGCCTATTCCTATGACTAAGCAAGTGACTCATGACCAAAAAGTTCATCCAAGGGCTCCCATTACATGAGGATGTCGACCAGCCCATGGGAGAAGGAGGGCCATTTGATCAAATAGTGAAAAACTTTATGGTTTCGTAAATAAACCGAAAACTGGTGGCATTTACGTCCTTTTGCAAACAGATCTTAAAAATAATTAGTAGAAAGGTGAGGACCCATTAGAAAATTTCAAAAATAGTTTCTAATAGTCATAAGGACTTTATACAAGAGTTTCTGGATTTTTACGGTAAAGGGTAGGCTTTATGGTACGTACTAACGAAGGAAAACGGACGCGCCGTAAGCCCAAAACAGTAATTTTTCAGAAAATTCTAGAAAAATTCCCAGAAAATCACAAATTTAATTTAAACAACAATGGTCCCTCTTAGAATTTGATTTTGAGCACTTCTTGACCACTGAAAATCCATCCTGGTTTCCGTAAAACTTCGTTTTACGTGCTCATAGGGACCGAAAACGTAACTCTTTATCTGTCTTTCAAAAAATTCCAAAATAAATTTCATAATTCTTTAAAAATATAAGAACATGGTGTACAGATCCAGTTTTTCATTTTGACTCCGTTTTGGTCTTCGTATCTGTTTTTAACTCTTACTGTAAACTTGCGGAAACCGAAACGGTACTTTTGAAAATTAGTTTCTCCAAAAATTCTAGAAAAATTTCAGAAAATCATAAATATTATAAGAAAACTTTCGTGAAGGAAGATAATTTTCTAGTTTGTTTAAAGATATTTTTATCAATTAAATTCTTTTCCGTCTATTACGGTAAGTACAGTTTGCAACCGTCGTAAGAAAATGACTATTTTAGTAAAATAACTTAATAAGTATCTTAAATTCTTAATTATAGGACTGCAATAATTTTCTTATCACTTAGTTCCTACCAGAACATTTAAAACAGACAAAAGACAGAAATATCGAAAACAAAAACCTATAAAAACGTAACTATTTTACTATTCACGTTGTAATACTCAACCGTAACGGGTCTTTCTATCTTAGATTTCTATCAAACCCATGCAATCCCTATCTAATCTATTTTTCTATCTCTGGTATGTATCCTTTTTCTAATTAACAGATTATGGAGTTCTGTCTAAAAAGGACTAAAACCGTAATTTCCTTTATTTCTTCCTCTTAAAATCCAAACTTAATTTCTAAAACTACCATGTCTTCCCTTAAATACCTTTTGGAAGTGTCATATGAATTTTCCAAATTCATTTCACCATTTATCCAATAATCGAAATGTCTGTAGATAATCCTCTGACTTCCGTATTTAATTCTAAACCACCAAGTTTTTATCCGAAAAACTTCAGAGTGATTTTAATCCTCTAAAATTAACACTCTATCTCTTAGAGTGAAATTTTAGGATGTTACATATGTCGCCAATAGAATTAGCTGAGTTGAAGAAGCAGTTAGAGGATCTGTTGTCTAAACAGTTCATTAGGCCTAGTGTATCCCCGTGGGGAGCACCAGTGTTGTTGGTGAAGAAGAAGGATGAAACATCCAGGTTATGTGTTGACTATAGGCAGTTGAACTAGGTAACCATAAAAAATAGATACCCTCTGCCACACATAAATGATATGTTGGATCAGCTCCGTGGGCCCACTGTTTTCTCTAAGATAGATTTGAGAAGTGGTTACCACTAGATTAGAGTAAAGATGGAAGATATACCTAAGACTGTGTTTAGAACACGATATGGCCATTATGAATATCTTGTGATGCCATTTGGTGTGACAAATGCACCTGCTATGTTCATGGATTACATGAATAGAGTTTTTAGTCCATATTTAGACTAGTTTGTGGTTGTATTTATCGATGATATCTTGATCTACTCTAGAATTCATAAGGAACATGAGCAGCGGCAAGTAATGCAAGTGTTGGGTGAAAAATAGTTGTATGCAAAGCTGTCAAAGTGTGAGTTTTGGCTAAGTAAAGTACAATTTTTGGGTCATGTAATTTCTAAAGAGGGAATTGCAGTAGATCCTGCAAAAGTAGAAGTAGTACTTTAATGGGAAAAGCCAACAATAGTAACAGAGATTCGTAGTTTTGTAGGTTTAGCAGGGTATTATCGGAGATTTATTGAGGGATTTTCTAAAATTGTAGCTCTGTTAACCCAGTTAACTAGCAAGAATCAACTGTTTGTTTGGACTGAAGAATGCAAAGAGAGCTTTACCAAGATCAAAAGGTCACTAACAACATCACCTGTGTTAGTATTACCAAACCCAGAGGAACCAACGAAAGTGTACTGTGATGCTTCGTATCAAGGATTAGGATGTGTGTTGATGCAGCATAGAAAGGTTGTAGCTTATGCATCTCGCCAGTTGAAAACCCATGAGAAGAATTATCCAACTCATGACTTAGAATTAGCTGCAGTAGTATTTGCTTTAAAGATTTGGAGACATTATCTGTATGGATCTACATTTAATGTCTTCAGTAATCATAATAGTCTGAAACATTTATTTGATCAGAAGGAACTCAATATGAGACAGAAAAGATGGATAGAGTTTCTAAAGGACTATGATTTTTCATTGATGTATCATCTAGAAAAAGCAAATGTCGTAGCTAATGCCCTAAGTCGGAAAACCATTCATATGTCAAGCATGATGATTAAGGAGTTAGAACCAATAGAAGGATTTTGTGATCTAAATTTGCACATAGATATGTATCAAGATAGGATTTGCTTGAATATGATTAAGATATCTAGTAATATGATGAGTGAGATTAAGGAGCAGTAAGCAACAGACAAACACTTGATAAAAAAGAAAGAACTCTGAAGCAACGGAAAGTTGCAGAGTTTAGTATAGGAAGTGATGTAATTTTGAGGTGTAGAGATAGAATTTGTGTGCCTGACAATGTGGAGATGAGGAAACTAATTTTAGAGAAGGCGCACAAAAGTAAGTTAAGTATTCACCCTAGAGCCACAAAGATGTATCAGGATCCAAAACAGAGATTTTGGTGGCCAGGCATGAAGAAACAGGTTGAGGAATATGTAGCAGCATGTCTAACCTGCCAGAAAGCTAAGATAGAACATCAACGACTTGCAAGAATGATGCAATCTCTAGACATCCCAGAATGGAAGTGGGAAAGTATATCCATGGATTTTGTGACAGGGCTACCGAGGACTTCAAAGGGATGTGATGGGATTTGGGTGATTATTGATAGGCTGACAAAATCATCACATTTCTTACCTGTTAATATGAAGTGGTCCTTAGAGAAGCTCACCCAGTTGTATGTTAGGGAGATTATTTGATTACATGGAATACCGTCTAGTATCGTTTCTGATAGAGATCCTAGGTTTACGTCCAGATTTTGGCAGAGTTTACAACAAGCTTTAGGGACTAAGTTAAGGTTGAGTTCTGCTTATCATCCTCAAATGGATGGTCAGGCAGAAAGAACAATTCAGTCATTAAAAGATTTATTGAGGGCATGTGTGTTAGATCAAAGTGAAAATTGGGATGATATTCTACCGTTGATAGAATTTACATATAACAATAGTTATCATTCCAGTATAGGGATGACACCTTTCGAGGCTTTATATGGGAAAAAGTGCTAGACACATTTGTGTTGGTACCAGGAAGGGGTAAGTACAACTCTAGGACCTGAGTTTTTGTAGCAGACTAATGCGCAAGTAAGACAAATCCGAGAAAGAATGAAGGCAGCTTAAAACAGACAAAAGAGCTACTCTAACAAGTGATACTGTTTTGATCCCTATAGTATGGTAAGTTAAGTTAAGGATTTATTCTATGTTTATTTAATTATTATGAGATATGTGTGTTTATTGATTTATTTTCATCTTAGAAAAATGATTTTAGTATACATAATTATTCTTAGTATAGAAAAAGATAGTTTTTGTTTGACGTTGAGATTTAAACAGAAAACGGTTTATGTTTTAACTGATAGAATAGGTTTTAAATAGCATAAAAAAACTAAAACAATCCAGAAAAATATTTTACTTCACAAAATAGTGGTTTTCCATTATTTGTGATTTATGGTAATTTTTCTAGAATTTTTGGATTTTTTTTGAAAAATGCCCTGTTGTTGACAAATGACAGAAATACCCCTAGATTAAACCGTTTTAACCCTTTAAGTGATTTTTCAAAAAACAAAAATTGGCTTTTTTTATTTTTAATTTATTGTTTGTGGAACTTATAAATTTTCTTTATAGGATTGTGCAATTACTGTTTTACCCTTTTGGGTTTTTTTTGACGTATACGCGATAAACAGTATGTACCGACAACATTCCTTATTCATAATTTTTCCAAAAGCTCTTCCATGAAGCTATTTGGGCTAACATGTCATTTTCAAGCATTTTCATTGGTTCTCATCAATTAAATGAATTATTTCAATTTTTGATTTATTAAAAGTCCATTTTACCCTTTCTTTTTCCTTCCTTTTCACTTAAAACCATCAAGGGTAAAATTGGAATTTCACTACCTTCTCCCTCAGCCCTCATAAACCACCCTTGTGTGGTGACTCAAGGGGTCTAGAAGCTTCTTGATCTTTTGAGTCAGAAGCCTTAACCAAATAGAATTTAGTTAAATGATTTTTATTTTATTTTTCCTAAACCTTGGTCACTTTCCAAGCCAACCATGGTCTCTTCTTGGGTTAGTGTTGGCCGCCCCCCTCCACTATAAATAGGAGGGAGAGGTCTTCATATTTTTCTTGCACCAAAGTCTTGAAGCAGTTCCAAGATTTTCTCTCTTCCTCCTTTAAATTCCTTTCTTTGAGTTATTAGTTTCCTTCAAAATTTTCTTTCAAAGTTCTTGTGTTTTTAGGTTTTGAATCTTCAAAGTTTATTTTTCTTCAAGTTTCAAGGTAAGGGAAAAATTCTTTCAAAGTTATATGGTTTGATCTTTGTTTGCTAATCACTTAGGTGATTTATGTGTTATAAGCTTTATTTAATTGTTTAAAGTTTCATTTAATTATTTATGAGCTTTTATTAATTGGTTATGAGTTTTATTATTTATGAGCTTTATTATTAGTATTGTTATAATGATAAAATTATTTATGACTTTTAATATTTGTACCGTTATAAGGTTTTATTATTTTAACTGTTAAGGCTGTTATAACCTCAGTGGGCTATGCCCCGTGTGATCAATACCAACCATCGAATTTAAAATCTGTACGCTAAAATCTTCTTAGTTATTAGCCACTAGTGAATACGATGATTTGGTATGGTATGAGAGTGCATTTCTGATGTATTGTCCTCCAGCTTGCTTCGGGTTCGTAGCATTATTGCACACTATTGTCCTACCTGGCTCAGGGGACATGTTAAAACTTCTGTAATTTTATTGTCTGTATCAAAAACCCTACAATTTTATTTTTCATGGATATATATCGCGGTTAAGTTAGGTCCGATAGTACGTTGGTATTGTTCTGGCTAAGGAAAGGCCAGATCTCTAAGAGGCTTTGGCTCACCTCTCTTTCGTGAGAATTTTATTGATGTACTATTCATAGTTCCTGGCTTAGAGTTCATATATATGGCAAAAATTATTGGAAAAAAGCTTTCAAAGGGTTTTTACTAAAAACGAACCTATGTTATTTTATTACGAATCACCTTCAACTACTATGGTTTGATCGCCTCAATTCGAAACTACCGCGGTGCGATCATTCTTTAATAAAACTATTAAAGCCGGGAAAAGTCAGATATCGAGTATATAACAAGAGTGAGAATTATTCATCTGTTGATAAAATAAAGGGTTTTTACATAAGTGAATAAAGAGCATATAATCCAGAGAGGGTTTTACTTGAATTTTATGGTTATACAAAAGAAGATTTTTACGTGAGTCTTCTTTATAGTTATAAAGAGGAAGAATAAAATAATATTTTTACGTGTTTAAATATGGGAAGAGGGGGAATAAGAAGTAATTTATTCTGTGTATTATTTGCATGGAATAAGAAGTAATTTATTCTTTGTGTCATTATATAAAGAGTTTTTGAGTATTACAACCCGAAGTAGTGAGGTTGAGAATATAGTACGGTTGGGCTACAATTGTCTATTGGGCTTATACAGGTTTCGATAGTCTTAATGGCTGACTAGGTGATAACCCTCAAGCCGAAACGAGTCGTATACCCGACATGGACAAATCTGACCGACTGACTTACTCATGAATCGGTATTATGTAATAAATGTTAGCATTATCGAATGATCTCCAGAAGACCTGAAGGGACTGTCTGGTTATTCATATTAAGTGTGCTATAGCCAATCGCTCAACAGAGTTAAGGCGGAAAAAGTTTCCTTGGAGCATTCCACTAGTGTGTTTACAGAGATATAGAAGTGGCATGCATAAATATGTCTTGAAGTGATGATATATTTCTGAATGTGTAATATGCATGATATATGCTGTGTTTCGTTGTATTTATATGCAAGGCATGATCTGTGTATGTGTTATAAAGAGTAATTATGAATATATGAAGCATGATTGTTGTGTATTATATCTCTTGTGCTTTTGTTTTATGACTTATGAAGATTTTCACCCTTGTGTGTTTTATTTGTTGGGTTTGATATATGTTTAAGTAGATGATTTACTCAAGTAATGGGTTGGTCCCGATCCAGTGGCTTAGTATTCGATCCCTTGAGGTCGAGAGGGTGGGGTGGAAGATAAACCACAAGACACAGTGGGGTACATATTCTGGGTATGTACTTACCACTGCTTGAAGGGTCAATAAACCCAACTGGAGAGTGGAAAACCGGTTAGTCTTGGACGTGATGCTACCCTTGGAGCATATTAGAGAGATCGTACGTAAAGAAGGCAATGACGCTAGAAAGGTTGAGAGGCGTAGAGAGACAGTACGGAGGAGTACACTTCGTTTTAGGTTAGGAAGGTTACGGCTGCTGTCACACCTTTAAATGAGGACGATTACTTTGGGTAGTTAGTTTGGGACTGAACTGGCTTATATGTACATAGTAGCTCATGTTTTATTTTACCACTTTTGTTTATTTTTAGTTTCTTAGGATTTATCGCTTTTTTTAGTTTTTTGCAGATATTTATGTACAGTTACTTGGTAAATCCTCATGCTTGTACTGACGCAAGCTTTTGATATATATATATATAATGACGTTGTTTTTGCACAAAGTGTTTATTTTAAATTCTCAACTTTTAACTTCATATGAAAAGACTTGAAAGAATGAATTTCCCATTCTTCTATCTTCTAGAAAAGCAAAAATTTTACCCCACATTTTTGGGAATAAACATGGTTTTTAAATCAATGTTGTTTATGAAATTTACGAGATTCTTGGTTACTATAGTGTAATATCCTTTTTGGAAAAAGGATGTTGTAAAGCACAGACATGTTGCCTCATGAAATATGATTGTTAGAAGCAATGGTAATATTCTGCTTCTCACTTAAACAGTCAAACAGTCATATTTTTAGGAAACAACTAGTTTATGAGACAATTATCTCATATAAGGTTCTGTAAAGAAGATCTTGAGATTTCTTACTCACTCAAATTTCTGAAATCATCTTATGATATTCTACTCGTGTTCATCTCTCACTCCCAAATTCAAAATCTTCTTGCTTTGTCATTTCTATCTTCAAAATTCACAAAATGCCTAGAATCAAGCACACGACTAATCGATCTGTATCTGCAAAAGCTTTTAAAGAAGAAACATCCTCCTCATCCTTAGAAAAGGATTGTCCTTCATCTCCAAAAGTTTCTCTCAAATCTTCTAAAGTCAAGATAAAAAAGGTACCAACCAGAAGATTAACTCCCATTCTCTCTAGCGTTGGCAAAGTCATCAGAGTTAATTTCTCTGATAAAGAAGATTCAGAAAAGACTCATTACATATCTCCTCCAAAGAAAGCAAAAGGAATAGCCATATCTGAGAAGGAGAAAACTCTAGAGAAAATAAAAGCTCAGAAAGAAGCTGCAAAGGAAAAAGGATAGAAAAAGAGAGAACTGAAGGAAGCAGAATCTCTGTTTCATGATAAAGAAATAGAAAAGAGATTTAAGGAAAGATGGCAACACAAACTTGTGGTCATTGGAAAGATTTTTATTCTAGAAGAAATTGAAGGAAAAGGCTTGAAGATCAAGGATGATCTCATGCTTCAAAGATGGACAAAATTTCTTGAGATAAAGGAACCAGTGTATCCTAGACTGGTAAGAGGATTATACGCAACTGCCTCCCTTTAGAAACAAGACTTCATCATTCAAAGCACCATTAAAGGAAGAAATGTATTGCTAATAGAGCATCATATCAGAAAATTCTCTAGATATGAATGATAAAGAGATAGGGCTACATATCAAGAAGAAAACTAGTACAAGGATATTCCAGTCTAGAGGGATGAGTTAGTTTCTGCAAAAGTGGAGAACTGAAGTCTAAAAACCTAAATTCATATGGAAAGCTCATACACAATATGTGTATTCACTCACTACTTCCAAGAGCTGGAACGTTTAACAAGGTTACCGATCAAGATCTAATAATAATGTATCATCTTTGGAATCGAAGGAAGCTAAGTCTATCCTTTTTTATGGTGGAACACATGATGGCTACTACAGAGCCAATTAAATCTACATCTTGTTTGCCCTATGGGATGGCAATGACCAAAGTCTTTATTCTCTGGAGAGAAAAACATCAAGCAGCTGAAGCTGGAACCTTTTCCTGCTAGACAGTTAATGATGCAAGAAGAAGAAGAGAATGAACAGCCTCTTCTTCATAAACCTGAGACCGCTCAAAAAAGTGGAGAATAGACTTCATCAATTCAAGGGGGCAGTAAGCTTCTAAAGTTGCTGAATCTCCTGCTAAAAACGCTGCTGAACAAAGAACTAAAGAGTTGAACTTGACTGAACAATCAACTCCTTAGAAACGTGAATCTTCCAAAGAGATTACTGAAGCTACCCCTTCTGAAATCAAGAAAAAACACAGTTTAGAGAGTAAGTCCATTGCTGAGGAAGCTCAGTAACAGAAAGGAGAAAGTGAGAAGGATCAGATGACTTCTGAAAAAGGTGAAACAGAACTAGTGCTGCAAGAAGAACCACCTGCTGCCTTCTATTCTTTCAGTCAATCTCCTTCCACAGAGTCTTCAATTCCTATTTCTAAGACTCAACCTGAGCATACTCTCAATCCACCTACTGAGACCAGTACTCTGAAGGATTCCTTGAAGTTCTTGCAGAAGAATGTTGAAGAAGGACAAACATCTCAACAACCTTTTACTGAGCCTGCACCAAAACCACAAACAGAAAATTCTCCAAAATCAAGATTGTCTTCTCTAGAGAAACAAGTTATGAAGATCAAGATTAATCTCAAATTAGTCTTTGTTGGCTTAGAAATGCTTTAGAAAACCCTAAATGAATTTTAAGAGAGATTCGTTAAGTGTGAAGAATATTTCAATGACAGGGTGAGGCCTGCCATGTGCCCTAAAGTAAGGCCTATAGAGCACAATCCGCCTCCTCCTAACCGTGTCACTCCTAAACCTGTATCATCAACCTCCACTGGTGATTCATCTCCTAGTTCCTAGGTAGATAGGTTTTAGGAACCTTTTTGTGCTTATATTTTTTTTTTTAATGTATGACAAAAGGGGGGAGGATAGAAAATAGATCTAAGAATCAATGTATTTTTTATCTTTTGCCATGAGCTTCATGTCTATTTTCTGTATTTGAACAAAATGTGCATTGATTATATGTTCTAAATTGAAAATATCTGATTTATCAATGCTTTCTAATCAATTGAACCTTATTTATAAATCGAGGGGGAGTTTTTCAAAAACTCTCTAGGTGTTTCTATTTGAGAAAGGTTTTCAATTGACCTCAGAAAACTAAAATTTGTTCAAAGTTTGTCATCATAAAAAATGGGGAGAATGTTGAGTTCAGAACCCTGGGGGGAGAATGTTGAGGTTAGAACCATGTGGTTTTAATTATGACAAACTTTCTAAGACAAAATCCAAGTATTATTAGTTACTTAGTATCTAATAATTCTGAGTTTAAGTGTGTTAAAAAAGTAGATGTTTCTCAAGCTTAATATTGATGTGTCATAATGGTAAGTTATCAGAAAGGTGTCACTATGAATGATAAAGCACTCATCATTAGGAAAGTTACCTTCAGAATGGTTGAAACCATCATCAGAAATTAGTTCAAGCTTAAGTGGATTTACAAGAGGACATTGGAAAACTAGAAGCATGTAAATGACAAATGAAAGCACCACTGAAGCAATAGATGAGAAAGCATCAGTAATAAACACTAAAAGATACCCAGAAAGGACGTTTCTGATATGACTCGGAATGGGACTTCAAGAGGAATACTGAGGACACTCAGAAAGGTGAAATAAGATATGTCCAGAATCAATGCCAACCATTAGAAAGGTTCAAGATGATATCAAACAGACTTGAAATAACTTGTACAAGAAAACATCCTAATTGAGAAGAGTTTGAAGTATCAGAAAGCTGGTTATACTTGAAGAACTTTAGACATCATAAAGGTTATGAGAAAGGTTATTCAAACTCTTTCTCACACTTTCTCATGGATATTCAAGCATCTAAAGAAAACAATCTACATGTCTCCAAGCTTGAATAAGTAGAAAAGAAGGACTACTACTTGCTTAGAAAGGTGCTTAGAATCCTTGCTGGCAAGTTATTCAAAAAAGTGCCATGGTGTCACTAAAGTAAAACAGACTGCAGAAACAATATAGAAACATTTTGGGTCTATGTGTAATGGATAGTAACGGCTAGTTTGAAGGTTTTCGCTATTAAAGAAGCTGGATTAACAACTACAAGGTTGGTTGCTTGCATTATCAAAGAGAAAAATCATTCTCAGCTTCGCAAAATCAAAAGAATCCTTCTTCTCAAGCACCCACTTCTCAAGTTCTATTTTTTTGGTTTAGTGTAAACTGTGAGGAGTGACTTTAGCTCAGATTTCATTTTACTTAGCACTGTTTGAGTGATTTGAGTTATATCAAACAAAAACTCTTTATATACTTTGTTTGTAACTCCCAATCTAAAGGGGTTGTTCTAGGATTGGTTGTGTGAGAAAGCCTGCAGAGGCTGAGGTAAAAGAATACTAGTGTTAAGCCTGCAGAGGCTGGGGGTAAAAGAATACTAGCTAGTTGTAAAGCCTACAGAGGTTGGGAGAAAAGAATATTTGTTGTGCCATTTTTGGCTGTATTGTGATTCGCAATTAGTGGAAAAATCTCACTGTGTGTGAGGGTTGGACTATAGCCCAAGGACTATTTGGGTGAACCAGGTTAAATCCCTGCGTAGTGTCATCTATTCGTCAACTTTCCTCATATTCAGCACTTGCTTTATATTTGTTTAATTTGCTCAGCAAGGTACTCTTTCTGAATACTTGTGCAAAACACCTTTCTCAATTGATTTTTTAGAGAAAGCAAATCTTTTATATACAAGGAAAGGTTTTAAAGGATAACTGTTTTAATTAATCTTAACCATCCTTTTGAAATAGTTTAAAGAAAGTCTTTTTACATATTCTGATATTTATCAGAAAGGTGTTTTTGACTCATAAAGATATCCTTTCAGAACTACACTAACAATTCCTAAAAATTGTCCTTTCTGAAACATTTCTAAACACCAAGTGATAACTTGAATGAATATTCAAAAAGTGTTTCCTTTCAGGTTAAAATTTTAGAAGGTCATAATTCAACCCCCCTTCTTGTGGACTCACTTGTTCACTTCAGCGTTTTCAAAGATCTGAACATTCTATCAGTTTTGCAGCACTTAAAGAATCCTTCTTACTAAGCATCCATTTCTCTGTTTTAGTTTCATTTCACAATACAGTCTTTGAATGATTTGAGTTGTATCAAACACAAAACTCTTTCCACACCTTGTTGTCACTCCCAATCTACAAAGGTTGTTCTACGATTAGTTGAGAGATTAAGCCTGCAGAGGTTGGAGTAAAAACATACATGTGTTAAGCCTGCAGAGGCTGTGGTCAAAGAAAACTGGTTATTAGTAAAAGAATATTGGTTTGCCTATTGGTGGTTGTATTGTTATTTGCAATAATGAAAAAATCTCACTACATCTAGGGACTGGACGTAGCCCAATGATGGTTTCGTTGAACCAAGATAAATTCGTGTGCCATATTTTCTATCCTTTAAGCTCTTTTATCTTTCTGCACATAATTTATAGATTTTGATATACTAAAAAAGGTCACTACTCAACACAACATATTTCTGTCACTTTTCTGAACAAAGTTTTCAAAGAAAGCACAACCAGAATCCTTGTGCACAAGTTTTCATTAGGAACTATTAATTATATACATACATATCTTTACTTAACAGTTTAAAGAAATCATTTTTGAAAGACATTGTTTTTACTCAAAAAGGTATCCTTTCTAAACTACACTGATAAGTTCTTTCAGCTGTTCTTTCTGAAACCTTTCTGGACTCCAAGTTATACTTAATAGTTATTCAAAAAAGTTATTTTCATGTAAATATTTAAAGAGGTCACAATTCAATCCCCCTTCTTGTGATGTTACCACTTCATGCATGACCAAATTTCTTATGCCAAAACGATTGTTCGTATTTAACTGATAATAAGCATGTTACACTTTGATTTGTCAGTTCAGCCATGTCAATCTTATATAGATTGTTTTGTCTTTTAGTTGAAAAGAGTAAGGTATTGTCACTCTTTCTGACTATACACTTATCTTTGTTAAAAGAGACATTATATCCACTATCACACAATTGACTTTTGCTAAGTAGATTATGCCTTAAACCTTCAACATATACGACTTTATCAATAGAGAGAAAATGATTTTAACCAATTTTACCAATCCCTACTATTTATACAATATATATATGTCTTCACATAACAGATAATATATCTGTTATGAGATATGTTATGATAAATAGAAGATAAACGTATATTATCAAATTTTCAATCGCAGATACACATGTATTCTTACTATACTGAAACGACTTCCATTATGTGTATTAATCCAATAGCAATTGATACATGCTAAATCTGCTAATCGATAATTTGGTCAAAGAAATAATTGGAAATTCATTATTTTTTGTTGTCTATAAAGATCTTTATTTTTAGCCAAAACTTGACAACAATTATTTAATTTTTTCTCATTGTCAAATATTGTGTTCCTATGCACACTATTTTTATTTCTAAGATTGAAACAAATTAGAATTCTCAATTCTGTTCGGCCTCTAGCGGACAATAAATTTCAGGAACCATCCTCCGCCTCTACATTGGAAATCTATGAACATAATCCTTTCTCCCATCAGGTGTCGTGAGCAGCCACTATCCAGCTACCATGACATAGGTCTTCTTCTTGTTGTGAAAACACATCTATAACAAGAATGATCATAGATTTAGGGTTAATCCTAGAGTCTTGCTTAGGCCTCTACCTTTTATTGTGTATGCAGTTGCACTTGATATGTCTAGTGTAACACCCTGATTTTCATATATAGTTTTTATTGATTTTTAATCCTATTTAATTTAATTAAAATTATTTAATTAATGATTTTGTGATTTTAAGGTGTGAATAATAATATTCATATCTTAGGTTTGATTTTGAAGGGTTTAGAGTAGTAGAGTTCGCAAAACTGAGTTTTTGCGGGAACCGCATTCTCTCCTGATGCGGGGATAGGGTTCAGTATTTTTCTGGAGGTCATTTTTACTCCAAAATAAATTTTTAATGAACCAAAAGTGGTTCTTATAATATTTGTGATTTTTAGAATTTTTTCTGGGAATTTTTCAGAAAAACTTTATTTTACCCGCGTTTGGAGCTTTACGGGTAAACCGGGCGCAACCGGGACATGAAAAATAGTCCAAAAATTTAGTTTTGGGTTTCTAAATTTTTCTCTATCATTTTCAAGTCATAAAATTGATTCCTCATGATTTTACTCATTTTAGAAAAATATTTATCTAAAAAGGGGTTTGAAAACTACGCGTTTTTACTACTTCGAACTACCGATTAAACCCTAACTTGGTGGAATTAAATCCCACCATTTTCCAGTCAGCCTTGGGCGCATATGAAGGTCTGATTTCACTCTCTAAAACATTCCAAAAGTCAATTGGGTCAAATGGATTTAATTTTAAATTTTTCCAAATTAGGTGAGTGAGGTATGGCTCCCATTCCCTCCAAGTAAGCTAGCCCATACCTCCCCCATACTCTTCTTGGGTCAGCTGAATTCATGTAGGGCAAGGGAGGAGAGAGAATTCATTTCTTCTTCACTTCATCTTCTCCAAGTTCCAAACTTCATTTTTCTCTCATATTCTCAAGCATTCCTACACACCAAAAGGCTAAGTTTTGTTGGGTTTTTGACCATTCAAGCTTCACAAAAAAGGTTTGGATCATCATTCTAATCCATAAACTTCTTTCATTTTTTCATTTCCACCACTTTCATGTTTTCATGAAAGCTTGAGTTCTTCATTTCACTAAAAATAAGCTTTTCCTTTGTTTAGGTTCACTCCATTGGAACCTACAAGCTTGGAAACTACCTTGGATCTATTTTCCTTCTAGATTTGAGTAAGTATTCATCTACTCAAATTTCTACTCTTTGGGGTTTCTTGGTTTTCATAAAACTCATATTTCTATGGTTGTATTTTGGTGTATTTTGTAAAAGGTAAATTTTTCTAAGTGTGGGAACATCAAGGTGTTGAGTAGACCACTTGGTGTTGGTGTGGTGTGAAGGAGGTGATTTTGGAGTTAGCCCATTTTCAAGTCTTCAAGAGGTAAGGGGATTTTCTCAATAAGTTGGGAGGGTTGTGTATGTGTGTGACTATGTGATTTGTTCTTGTTGATGAACTCAATGACTTGAGTTTTTCTATTGGGTGTTGAATGAAGTTTCATTCTCTTAGTAATATGTATTTTTATATGTATATGTATATGAGTAAAAAAAATATGATTTTGGTTGAGGCATGATAAATTTTTATGCTTTGGGGTGATTTTGGATGCCTAAGTGTGTGTAACACCCTCATTTTTAAATAGTTTTTATTGATTTTTAATCTCCTTTAAATTAATTAAAATTATTTAATTAATGAATTTTAGATCTTGGGGTGAGAATAAGGATATTAACATCTTAGATTTATTTTAGAAGAGTCAAGAGTAGCCAAGTTCGCAAAACTGAGTTTTTGCGGGAACCGCATTCTCTCCTGATGCGGGGATAGGGTCCAGTATTTTTCTGGAGGTCATTTTTACTCCAAAATAATTTTTTAATGAACCAAAATTTATTGTTATAATATTTGTGATTTTTAGAAATTTTTCTGGAAATTTTTCAGAAAAACTTTATTTTACCCGCGTTTGGAGCTTTACAGGTAAATCGGGCGCAACCGGGATATGAAAAATAGTCCAAAAATTTAGTTTTGGGTTTCTAAATTTTTCTATGACATATTCAAATCATAAAATTCATTTCTCATGATTTTACCTATTTTAGAACATATTTATCTAAAAAATGGGCTATAAAACTACGCGTTTTTACTACTTTGAACTACCGATTAAACCCTAACTTGGTGGAATTAAATTCCACCATTTTCCAGTCAGTTTGGGCGCAGAAAGGGGGGCTGATTCACTCTCCAAAAATATCCCAAAAGTCAATTGAGTCAAATGAGAATTAATTGGAATTTTTCAAATTAAAAGAATGGAGTAGGTGAACCAACTCAATCAAAGCCCATGCCTCCCATTTCTCCTTGTCATGGCCGTGTACTTCTTCAAGGAAAAGGAGGAGAAATGCTTCATTTCCTATTCACTTCATCTTCCTCATTTTTACAAAAACTTCATTTGCTCTCATTTTCCAAGTTTTTTTTTCCACACCCAAAAGCTTGAGTTTTGTTGAGTTTTTGGCTATTCAAGCTTCACAAAAAAGGTTTGGATCATGATTCTAAACCATAATATCTTCTTAGTTTTCCATTCTCATCATTTTAATTTTTTCAAGAATCTTGTGTTCTCCATTTTTTTGCTAAAAGAGAGCTTTTCTTGGTTTAGGTTCAAACCCTTGGAACCTACAAACTTGAAATCCTTCTTGAGTCTTTTTCCTTCAAGCCTTGAGTAAGTATTTCTCTACTCAAGATCTCTATACTTTGGGGTTTGTAGATTTTCATAAAAACTCATATGTGTACAGTTATGTGTTTTATATATTTGGAAAGGGTTGATTCTTGTAAGTGTTGGAGCATCAAGGTGGTGAGTAGATCTCTTGGTGTTGGTGTGGAGTGAAGGTGATTTTTGGTGTTTGCTCATTTTCATTGTCTTCAAGAGGTAAGGGGATTTTCTCAATAAGTTGGGAGGGTTGTGTATGTGTGTGACTATGTGATTTGTTCTTGATGATGAACTCAATGACTTGAGTTTTTCTTTTGGGTGTTGAATGATTTTTCATTCTCTTAGTAATATATATTTTTACATGTATATGTATATGAGTAAAAATATGATTTTGGTTGAGGCATGATAATTTTTGATGAGCCTATGTATTGTTGGAAAAATCATATGTATGCTTTGGGGTGATTTTGGATGCCTAAGTGTGTGCTTGGTGAAGTATGTTTAATGCTATGTTCATGATGTATGTTGATATATTATGAATGAGTACTTTGAGTGTATGTTTGATTTATGGCTTGGTTGTGTTATTGCCTAATTGATGTATATTGATTTATGTGTATTTCATATACTTTGATTGGGATTGGATTGAAAAGATTTGATTAAGTGTGGGAAGAGAGTTTAAAAGCTTTAATGAAAAAGTTTTCCAAATGAATTAATTAGAATTCTAATCATAAGTCTTAAATCAATTTCATACTAAATCCTTGTTATCCATAAAATTCTAAGTGAGCTAGAAAATCAATTAAAGAGGGAGAAAAATCAAATTTTAGATTTTTAGGGGTCAAAAACGAAAACTGAATGTTTTTGGGGTCAAAAATGCAAATTCTGGAATTCTGGGCTTTAATTGCAAAATCTGGACTTTTGGGCCAATATTATAATTTAAGAAAGTTTGGGGCAGAAATGCGAAGTCTGGAGACTTTTGGGCCAAAAATATAATTTACGAAAGTTTGGGACATAAACGCGAAGTCTGGGTACTTTTGCGCCAAAATTATAATTTACGAAAGTTATGGGGTAGAAAACGTAAAGTCTGGGCATTTTGGGCCAGAAACCTAATTTTTCAGAAATTGGAGGCTGAACTGCGAAATTGAACTTCTTAGGGGTTCAAAATTGCAAATACTTAAAGTAAAAGAATTTAAGTGAAATTTATCAAAGAATTTAATTAAGTTTTTAATTAAATCTTTTTATAATGAATACGTGAGAAGAAAATTAATAAAGTGGGTTTTAGATAAAAGATAATTCTTTTATTAAAAACAAATGAAGCTTAAAGATTTTAGAGTTAAAAGAAAACGTAAGAATTCAAAGAGAAAATTCTTCTAAAAACTTATGGTGTTAAATAACAAGATTACACGGTATTGGAAGAGAACCAATACGTGGCGAAGAAAAAAAGTCTTAAGGACAATAATATTACACGGTATTGGGAGAGAACCAATACGTGGCGAAGATAAAAGTCTTAATGACAATAATATTACACGGTGTTGGATGAAAGCTAACACGTGGCGACGAAAAACCCTAAGACGAGGGACCGCGTTGATTGGATTGTTTGTGAATGCAAATATAGATGTCAGTGCTACAATCCAACTTGGAGGATTGTGCAATATATATTGAGGTCATGCTACAATCCAGCTTGGAGGATTGTGCAATAAATGTGGATGTTTTTACTACTATCCAGTTTGGAGGATTGTGTAATAAATATAGAGGATGTTGCTAAAATCCAGCTTGGAGGAATTGTGCAATAAATGTAGAGGACGTTGCTACAATCCAGCTTGGAGGAATTGTGCAATAAATGTAGAGGACGTTGCTACAATCCAGCTTGGAGGATTGTGCGGGACGTACGTAGATGCCATTGCCACAATCCAGTATGGAGAATCGTGCAATCTACATATATAAATGTCAATTGTAATCGATGATTGGCTTTGCCAAATTTGAGCTACAATCCAGCTTGGAGGATTGTGCAATCCAGGTTGGGGGATTGCGAGCGGAGGACGGTTGAGTCGTATTAAAAGATGTTCAAGTGACATGCACTATGCTAGAGTGCTTTGTGGGTGTTTGACTGTGTGCTTAATTTGATGATGTGCTCTCTTTTGGTTTATGAATATCTTAGAGAAAGATTTGTGAAAGAGTAGCTATACATATATTCTTGGAATGTATTATGTAGTATTTTCTGTTTCGCATACATCCTTTCAGTGGATTTCAACTTGTGCAAAGAAATTCACCCTTGCGTGTTTTTCTGTTATTTTATGTACGTTACGTGTAGATGTCCACATCGAGACCTCTGATAGCCCGAGTGAGGGAGTGCTTTCGGCCTCGTGAGGCCAATGGTGGGGGATGGACTTACGATCCCATCTCCCAATGGGCCACTGTGTCTGGACACGTGGTTAGGACTAGAGGAGGGGTGTTGGGCCCCGAAGAGGTTTTGGAGAGGGACATGGTATTGGACGTCTACATACCCATCGAGAGGATGCGCTACTGGCTGGGAGATGCACCATTTGCACGCAGTATCACTTTGGAGAACTGGGAGGCCAGAGTTCCACCCACGGCGCAGCCTAGGAGAGAGGCGAGGGTGGATCAGAGGCCTACACCTCAGCGGATAGCCGAATCGGTATCTAACCGTTGTCCTCTGATTCATCGCACTCCAAGAAAGAGTTCCTTGGAGAGGGCACGCTTACCAAGGATGGCTCCACCGGCGACACCAGTTCCATCACCCGAGACCGTGAGGCCGACACTTCCTGTTCCATACGTCGCATCTTCTGGACGTTTGGTGCGTTGTTCTTCTGACACTTCTGCCGGACCTTCGGGACACGTAGATAGAGGGAAGAGGAAGGTTAGAGACGAGCCAGATCGTGTACTATTCGAGGTGTCTGTGGTTGAGGAGGACCCCGAGGAGACATCATCGTCTTAGGCCTGTAGAGGTGGGGGGTGTGTAGTGCTAGGTTGTAGAGTGTCTGTTAGCGACCAGCCTAGGTTTGGGATGTACATGTTCAGTGTCGTGTATTGGACACACTTTTTGATATATCGTTTTTCCTAGGTTTAGCTTTATCGCTTTATTTTCTTCGTGTCATGATGATGTATTTTGGCCACTATGTTGTGGTTCCAAACTATACTTGCGGGCGCAAGACTTGTGTACATTGACTTGATGATATCTATATATGTGTGTGTGATGTTTCTTTTCTTCTGAATTTCTGGATGGCTAAATGGGTTGTGAGTAAATCTTTTGGTATAAGATCCTTTTAAAAAAAAATTAGCCACCAATTTTGGTAACCATGATTTATGAGAGACGATTTTCCGCATTAAGTTTAGTTTTTCATGTGATGTTCCTTGAGAGAAAAAAAGGGGCGTTACAGTGTGTGCATTGGTGAAGTATGTTTTAATGCTATGTTCATGATGTATGTTGATATAATATGAATGAGTATTTTGAGTGTATGTTGATTTATGGCTTGGTTGTGTTATTGTCTAATTGATGTATATTGATGTATGTGTATTTCATATACTTTGATTGTGATTGGATTGAAAAGATTTGATTAAGTGTGGGAAGAGAGTTTAAAAGCTTTAATGAAAAAGTTTTCCAAATGAATTAATTAGAATTCAAAGATAACACTTAATTAGATAAATTTCATCAAGTTTCTAATCATAAGTCTTAAATCAATTCCATACTAAATCCTTTTATCCATAAAACTTTAAGTGAGTTATAAAATTTATTAATGTGGGAGAAAAATTAAATTTTGGATTTTTAGGGGTTTAAAATGAAAATTGCAGGTTTTTGGGGTCAAAAATGCAAATTCTGGAATTCTGGGCTTTAATTGCAAAATCTGGACTTTTGGGTCAAAATTATAATTTAATAAAGTTTGGGGCAGAAATGCAAAGTCTGGAAACTTTTGGGCCAAAAATATAATTTATGAAAACATGGGGCTGAAACGCGAAGTCTGGTACATTTGGGCCAGAATTATAAATTACGAAAGTTGTGGGGAAGAAAACGTAAAGTCTGGGCATTTTGGGCCAGAAACCTAATTTTTCAGAAAATTGGGGGCTGAACTGCGAAACTGAACTTCTTAAGGGGTCAGAATTGCAAATACTTAAAAGTAATGGAATTTAAGTAAAATTATCAAAGAATTTAATTAAGTTTTAATTAAATCTTTTTATGATGAATAAGTGGGAAGAAAATTAATAAAATGGGTTATAAACAAGAGGAAATTCTTTTATAAACAAGTGAAGGTTTAAGAGTTTAAAGTTAAAGAAAAAAACTTAAGAATTCAAAGAGGAAATTCTTCTAAAACCTTATGGTGTTAAATAACAAGATTACACGGTATTGGAAGATAACCAATACGTGGCGAAGATAAAAATCTTAAGGACAATAATATTACATGGTATTGGGAGAGAACCAATACGTGGCAAAGATAAAAGTTTTAATGACAAAAATATTACACGGTGTTGGGTGAAAGCTAACACGTGGCGACGGAAAACCCTAAGACGAGGGACCAAATTGTTTGTGAGTGCAAATATAATGTCATATGCATTTGAGATATTGGCTTTTGCCAGACTAGCTTTATGCTATGATGAGAGCATACAATCCTATGCGATGGATTGTGAATAATTGTAAAACCTGTTCATGAAAAAGGGGACCGATGGTTACCATGTCCATGAAAAATGGGACCGATTGGTTTATTATGTTAGGTCTCATAGTAGCCTACTGAATAATTGTAAAACCTGTCCATGAAAAAGGGGACCGATTGGTTTATTATGTTATGGTGATAGTAGCTCTACTGAATAATTGTAAAACCTGTTCATGAAAAAGGGGACAGATGGTTACCAAGTCCATGAAAAAGGGGATAGATTGGTTTATTATGTTCGGTTTACGCTACAGCCATTTCGCTCTACTTAGTTGAGGAAGTCTCCATGGAGCAGTGCACCGGTGTATTAAAGAGATATTGAAGTGACATGCATTATGCTAGAGTGTTATGTGTGTGTTTGACTGTGTGTTTAATTGGATGATGTGCTCTCTTTTGGTGTATGAATATCTTAGAGAAAGATTTACGAAAGAGTAGCTATATATATTCTTGGAATGTATTATGTAGTATTTTCTTTTTGTATACATCCTTTCAGTGGATTTCAACTTGTGCAAAGAAATTCACTCTTGCGTGTTTTTCTGTTATTTTATGTACGTTATGCGTAGATGTCCACTTCGAGACCTCTGATAGCCTGAGTGAGGGAGTGCTTCCGGCCTCGTGAGGCCGATGGTGGGGGATGGACTTACGATCCCATCTCCCAATGGGCCACTGTGTCTGGACACGTGGTTAGGACTAGAGGAGGGGTGTTGGGCCCCGAAGAGGTTTTGGAGAGGGACATGGTTTTGGACGTTTACATACCCGTCGAGAGGATGCGCTACTGGCTGGGAGATGCACCCTTTGCACGCAGCATCACCTTGGAGGACCGGGAGGCCAGAGTTCCACCCACGGTGCAGCCTAGGAGAGAGGCGAGGGAGGATCAGAGGCCTACACCTCAGCGGATAGCCGAATCGATATCTAACCGTTGTTGTCTGATTCGTCGCACTCCATTGAAGAGTTCCTTGGAGAGGGCACGCTTACCAAGGATGGCTCCATCAATGACACTAGTTCCATCACCCGAGACCGTGAGGCCGACACTTCCTGTTCTATATGTCGCACCTTCTGGACATTTGGTGCGCTGTCCTTCTGACACTTCTGCCGGACCTTCGGGACACGTAGATAGAGGGAAGAGGAAGGTTAGAGACGAGCCAGATCGTGTACTATTCGAGGTGTCTGAGGTTGAGGAGGACCTCGAGGAGACGTCATCGTCTTAGGCCTGTAGGGGTGGGGGTGTCTAGTGCTAGGTTGTAGAGTGTCTGTTAGCGACCAACCTAGGTTTGGGATGTACATGTCCAGTGTCGTGTATTGGACACATTTTTTGAATTATCGTTTTTTTTCTAGGTTTAGCTTTATCGCTTTATTTTCTTTGTGTCAGGATGATGTATTTTGGCCACTATGTTGTGGTTCCAAACTATACTTTCGGGCGCAAGACTTGTGTATATTGACTTGAGGATATATATATATATATATATATGTGTGTGATGTTTCTTTTCTTCTGAGTTTCTGGATGGCTAAATGAGTTGTGAGCAAATCTTTTTGGTATAAGATCCTTTTAAAAAAAAAATTAGCCACCAATTTTGGTAACCATGATTTATGAGAGATGATTTTTCGCATTAAGTTTAGTTTTTCATGTGACGTTCCTTGTGAAAAAAAGGGCGTTACATCTAGCTTTACCACAATATGAATAAAAAGAGAAGTTTTATGGTGTTTGTTTCTATTTTCCCTTAATATCTTCGTTAAATCCAAGTCTTGTTTTTTCTCGTGGATTTCTATGATATTTTAGTGGCAAATTTAATTTCTCAGAGTCACAGGGAAACCTGGGCAAGTTGTCCTTGAGATCATTGACTTCCAACTGAAGTCTCTTTACTTCATCTTTGCTTCCAAACGCATGGACAAAATTTTCTTTAAGAATGATATTCATCAAATGATGATTCTTAGCCTTTAGCTTCTCATTTTCTATACCGAGCATTGTATTTTCAAAGAACATTTGTTCAAAATATTTTGATAAATTATCATACTCAGTAGAGAGAGTAAAAGACTCTTAAAGTTAATGGCAAGGGATCTGAATCCTCTTCTGAAAGGAGATCGACCATAAGGCTTAGATTAGCTTGTTCAAATTTTGTCTTCCTCGTCTGATGAGGAGAGATCAAGGTCTTCCCCAGCAGCCATTAGGACTATTTTCTTTTGGAAGCATCTCATTGGTTTCTCCTTGTTGAGTGTTGGACATTCTGATATGGAGTGTCTAGTGTAACATCCTGAAATTTTCACTTATAAGACAAAGTGTTAATTTCTAAAGATTAGAACTACCTTGAAGTTTTTCGGACAAAAACTTAGTAGTTTAGAGCTAAATACGGAAGTCAAGAAATTATATACAGACGTTCTGATTATTAGGATAAATGATACATGAATTTGGAAAATTCATACAACACTTCCAAAAGGTATTTAAGGGAAGATATATTAGTTTGAGGACATATAAAAGTTTTAGGAATTAAGTTTGGATTTTAAGAGGAAGAAACAAAGAAATTACGGTTTTAGTCCCTTATAGACAGAACTTCGTATTCTGTTAGTTAGGAAAGGAATATATATCAGAGATAGAAAAATAGATGAGATAGGAATTACAACGACTCGATAGGAACCTAACAAAAATAGAATAATTAGTTCCGGTTAAGTATTACAGTATGAATAGTGAAAATAGTTAAGTTTCTATAGACTTCTGTTTTTTGTATTTCTGTCTTTTGTCTGTTTTAAATGATCTGGTATGATCTAAGTTATAAGAAAATTATTTTAGACTTATAATGAAGGTTTTAAAATTCTTATGAAATTATTTCATTAAAACAGTAACTTTTCCCTTACTATTTGACATCCGTATTTACCGTTATTGACGGAAAAAGGTTTTAATAACACAAATATGTTAAAAAAAACTTTTCAAACAAACTTCCTTCACAAAAGTTGGTTCTTTTAATATTTTTGATTTTATGAAATTTTCTTAGAATTTTTCGAAAACTTTTGAAATTACCATTTTGACCCTGTTATTTGCGGAAAGCGTAAAACCCTGATTCAGAGACCGATTTAAGGTCAGAAAAAGATTTTGAGTAGCTGAATCACGTTTTTATATTTTTTAGGATTTTTGAAAATTATTTCATAATTTTTTGAAAAACGGATCAAAACGCTACTTTTCCGACGCTTACAAAAAAAACGAAAAGCAGAGGTTTTTGGTCCAAAATCAATTTATGTTGAATAATGAGGGCTCAAAATCAAATTTTAAGAGAGACCATTAGTAATCAAATTCAATTTGCAAATTTTCTGGGATTTTTCTAGAATTTTCTGAAACAGTGCTGTTTTTCACTTACGGCGCGTCGGTTTTCCTTTGTTCTTGCAAACCGTAAGGCTTACCCTTACCGTAAAATTTCCAAAACTCTTCCATAATACTTTTATGTGTTATTCTTAAGATTTCATATTGATTCTTACTATTCTAAAATTATTTTAGAGTACTAGATTAGTAAAAAGACTATTCTGACTCTTATTTGCGGAATAAACCGAATTGAGACGAATAGAGGTATAGTGGCTATGATATAGGAACTTAGGAACTTTGAGGGGTTCAAATACAATTCTAAGAAGTATATAAGAGGGGGGGGGAACATCATGATGACCTTGAATAGTAAGGTGGGCAAGTAAAAAGACAATTTTACCCTTAGTTCCCACTTAAAACTACCAAAACCCTAGGCTTTTATCCAAGCAATCTAATGGCTCTTATTTGGCCTCACTTGGTCGACATCCACACCCATTTAGGGCCCTTGGATGAGTTTTTCTCTTATGAGTCATGAGGCTTAGTCATTAGGATTAGCCAATTAGAAAAATGGATAGTTTTTAAATTAGGGTTTTATGACATATGCCTTAAAAAGCTAGATGACCTCACAAATTTTTATTTCCCTCTTGATCCCTCCTCTTGGCAGCCCCCTCACCTATAAATAGACCCCCTTGGCTTTATAAATTTTCACTCATCACAAGTGGAAATCAAGAAGACAAACACTTTTCTCTCTTTTCTCTCTTTTCTCCTAAATTTCTTACTTTGTGTTCTTGGTTGTTCATCATCATCTTAAGGCCAAGGTAAGGGGTTAATCTTTCAAAGTAATTTGTGAAGTATGAGTGTTTAATCTTTGTTTGTGTTTGAATTGCTTGCTTTGGTGTTTATAGCTTTTATATGCTTTATGATTGTTTTATAGTCTTATTTTAATTGTTTTGTGCTATTGATGAATAGTAGAGTTATAATGCCCAATTTTAGTCAATTTTAGTCTTAAAATTGTGTGAGTAGAGAGGTTACGCCAAAATCACTTTTGAGCTTTTGTAAACATACCGTTATAATGGCGAATTTTAGACTACCGTAAATACAAATTTTACCGTAAAGAGTATACAAATTATTGTTTGTGAAAACCCCGTTATTATCTGTTATTTATATACAAGCTGATGGTTAAGATAGATGGTTTATCAGTATGGATCTGTCTAGAAAGGAAGTGAGACCTTTGAAGGGGCTAAAGCAGTCCGTCTCACTCTGGCCTGGGATCTATATTGGTACGCTATTTATGCAACACTAGACACCTGGTATATACGTGACAAGATAAGATAGGGAAAGAAGTAATTTCTTAATACCGTATATATAAATAGATAGGATTGGATAAAAGAGTGTAGCAGTAATGGATTCCTGGTGAATCCTACTGTTATAGCATCTGTCGGATAAAAGAGTGTAACAGTAATGGGTTCTCGGTGAATTCTACTGTTATAGCATCTTTCGGAATATAATGTAATGGTAATGGATTCTCGGTGAATTCTACTGTTATATTATTAGTGGGAAATATCGAGTGGGTATCCAATCTGTATATGTATGCACATAACTCAGTTTAATTTCCAATGTCTACGGCAGTGGAAATTAGTGAGATAGGCTTTCAACGGGCCTTTTTCCTAGAAGATAATTGGAGCTTAAATCTTTCTGAAAAGAAATAAATTGTCTACGTTTGCTTAGTATATAGGACCGGTTTTACAGTGGGGTACTGATTACCAAAGATGGCTCTGCCGTCGTGTAATCTTTCCATCTTCGAAAATAAACCTAAGCCGTGATTAATTAAACGTAAATTCGATCACTAAGTCTATATTAAATTTTCAAGAAAACTGGACACTGATTATCGCAGTCGGCTCAGTCGCCGTGTAGTTATTCTATTTCCAAAGAGTTATCTAAAATCTGAAAGCAGACAGCTATTAATAAGAAAGTGGACATAAGTTTAAATACTGTCAATCTCTTCTCTCCTGATCAATCCTAGGTGGTTATGTCCCGTTTTGATCTTCTTGAAATACAGTTAATAAGTCTTTTTATACCGATTTACTCAGTTGAGCAACTTAAAAATAAATAAAGCCGAGATAATAAATTAGTTCGTGATAAGCAGTAAAAAGAGATAAGAGTCTTGTGTTTTAGAGTATATAGTAAAAGAGTTTTATAAGGAAATGATTTTTAAACAGTTTTCTTTTCATACAAAGTGGTCTTTCCATACAAGGATTTGATTTGTTTCTTACAAGGAGTTTTGAGAAGAGTTAGAGATTTTTTATAGAGAAAGAGTAAAACAAAGAAAGTTTTACAGAGAAAGAGATTTCAAGAGAAAATAATTTGCAAAATTAGATGATCATTTGCATCTGAGAGATGAGCATACAACCTACAAGACTGGGTTGAAAATAGGTCCTGTTGGACTACAATTGTCTACTGGGATTATCCAGGTTTCGAAAGTCTCAATGGCCTTGTCGGTGAATCCCCCTGAGCCGAGATGAATCGTATACCCGGCTTGGATAAATCTGACTGACAGATCTATTTATGATCTGGTATTAAGTTTTAAATGCAGTATTATGGAAGTATCTTCAGGGGTCTGGAGGGATTCCCTGTTTATTCTGTTAAGTTTACTGCAGCCGATCGCTCTATGATATGAGGTTGGATAAGTCTCCTTGGGAGCAATACACCGGTGTGATTAGAGAGATATTGGTGTGTCATGCATATATATATGTGTAGTTAAGAAGATTGTGTTTTGTGAAATGAGTATGGGATTGCAATACAAAGGTAAGTTCTGCTTAAACGAGATCTGTTTATAAGCCTTGATTGTTCTGAGTGATTGATTGATTGGTGTGCAAATTGATTTATCTGTTATCCGGGTTATGTGTCTTGAGGTGTGAATTGATTGGTACATAATCTATGCTTTGCTTGTGTTTGTACTTTGCTTATTACCTTGTTTAGAGTTTCACCCTTGTCTGCTCTGTTGTGTTGATGCATGACGGAGTAGATAGTTTGCCCAAGAAGTGGGTTAGCTCTTAGAAGAATGATCTGAAGAAAGAAGCTGGATAGTTTGATAGAGATTACGAGAAGAATCTATATTTACTACTTTAGATTGGGTAGAGGTCTAAAGACTCGACTGGCTCAGTGTTCATTGTATAAACCTCTATTGTAAACTCTGATGATTTCATATATGTGATGAGGAATTTTTAAGTATAAAGCTGTGTTTTATTTCTTACATGAAAACATTTACAAAGAGAAAATCTTAACGGGATTTATTCCCCATCCTTCTCATTCCTCTTTAGAAAAAGAGAAAAAAATTTTACCCGAATTTTGGAGAAGGATTACTAACTTTTAACAAATATTTTCTAAGTCTTTGCGAAACTTTTGGTTACTATGGTGTAATATCCTTTTTGGAGAAAGGGTGTTGCATCTAGGCTTCTTGCACTCTGTTGGGCGGGAATTCCAAGTTTTTGGATTGATGAAGATCTTCTTTGTCAAGTGAGAAAGTCATGTGCCATTTGGAGTAAAATGTTTACTAGCAGCTAAGTGTTGAGAAGACGTCGAGATTCCATTTGTCAGACTCTTACTGTTGATAAGGAAATGAGATTCGACAAGTTTGATTCTGTCGGATCATCAATGGATACTCAGTGCAAAACTAAGTATGAAGCTTGACAAAATCATATGCATGACCATTCAACGGAAAAATGGTCTGCAAGCTTGTCTTATAGCTTTAATTTAATTGTTATGTGCTTTTTATTATTAGTAATGTTATAATGCCTAAATTGTTATGTGGTTTTTGTGATAGGATTGTTATGATGGCAAAATCGAGTTTAAGCTTTAATAATTGTATCGCTATAATGGTGAATTTTATATTACCGTATTATAGTTTTACCGTAAAACTGGTGCAAACTACTTCTTTGTGAAAACCCCAAAGTTGTCTATCATTGATATATAGAAAGATGGTTAAGATGAATGGTTTATTAGTATGATTTTGTCTAGGAAAGACAAAGGTCTTCCAAACGGGCTTAGCTCACCTTTTCTTTCCTGGAAACTATACCGATACACTGTTTATAGCTCTTAACCTAGGGATTCAGTATATAAGTGACTAAGATAAATTGGGAAAGAAGTGATTTCCTTAAATAAATGTATATATATATATATATAGATTGGATTGGGTAAAATAGTATAACGGTAAAGGATTCTCAGTGAATTATACTGTTATATTATCTGTTGAAAATTTTGGGTTAGAGTCCATTTTGTATATATATATATATATATATATAATTAAAGTCGATTTAGTTTTCGATATCTTTGGCAGTAAAAATTAGTGAGGTAGGCCTTCAATGGGCTTTTTTTTTCTGAAAATAAGCTAGTGTTTAAGTATTTCAGTAATAATTAAGCTTAATCTCATTCACTTAGTCCTATATCGAATCATTTTTACAGTTGGGCACTGATCACCACAGTCGGCTTTGCCGCCGTGTGATCCTTTCATCTTTAAGGTTAATTAAGCCGATAGAAATCATTTACCCAATAAAAAGTATATTTGGGTTTAAATTATTGTTGATATCTTCTCTCTTGATCAATCCCTGGTGGCTCTGCCTCGTTTTGGTCTGCTTGAAATGAATTAAAAACCTTTGGTTTAGATATACCGAATAACTCTGATGGGTTGATCACCTTAGTTCGGCTCTGCCGCAGTGTGATTAGTCTTTAATTGAACTATTGAAGACGGGAAAATAACTTAACTCGTAACGATCAGTAAAATAAGTAATGAGGGCAAGAATTATATATTTGATGTAATGGTAAAAGGTTTTTACAATATGAAGTAGATGAATAAAATGATGTGATTTTTAACACTTGTCTGTTCATACAAGAGTATTTTTATCATAAAGAGATGAGTTATTTCATATAAAGTATTTTTTATGAGATTTAAGATTTCAAGAGAAGCTACAGTAAAACAGAGGAAGTTTTATGAAGAGATATTAAAGAGAATTTATGTGCAATTTAGATTGTCATTGCATAAAGACGTTCGAGCATACAACCTAGAGACTAGGGTTGAAAATAGGTTCTGTTGGACTACAATTGTCTTCTAGGATTATCCAGGTTTCGAAAGTCTCAATGGACATGTCGGTGAATATCCTTGAGCTGAGACGAGTTGTATACCCGACTTGGATAAATCTGACTGGTAGATCTATTTATGATATAGTATTCATTTTAAATGCGGTATTACCGAAGGATTCTCAGGGGTCTAAGAGGGATTCTCTGATTATTCTGTTAAGTTTGCTGCAGCCGATCGCTCACCAGAGTTAAGGTTGGAAAAGTGTCCATGGAGCATTGCACCGATGTGTTTTCAAGAGATATAGAAGTGGCATGCATAAATATACCTCGACTTGATGATATATTTTTGAGTATGCATTGCTTTTGTTATATTTATAATACAAGGTATGACTTGTTTGAGTGAGACCTATATATGTCTTGAATGACTTGCTATTTTGCTATATATGTCTTATATGACTTGCTATTTTGATATGTGAGTCTTAGATGACTTGCTATTCTGATATATATATATATATATATGTTCTGATGTATGAATTGGGAGATGCATGGTCTGTGTTTTGGGTGTGCTTATACTTCTTTTATTACTTTAATTTAGAGTTTCACCCTTGCCTATTTTTATGATGTGTTGATGCATGACTGAGTAGATTATTTGCCCAAGAAGTGGGCTAACTTTTAGAAGAATGATCTAAAGGAGGATGCCGCATATATAGATTGATAGAGATTCCAAGAAGAATCTGTATTTACTATCTTATTTTGGGTAGAGATCTAAAGACTTGACTGACTTAGATGTTCATTGTATAAATTATTTTGAGTATGTTAGAATACTAAATTTTTGTTGTAAACTCTTATGATTACATATATGAGATGAGAAATTTTTGTGTACGAAGTTATACTTTACTTTTCTTCAGTACTTAAACCATAGCTTGTGCTGATGCAAGCTTCTTTTGTAAAATGGTGATGGATATATATATATATATATGAGTTTGAGATACTTTTACGAAAGGTGATGATTATATTTTCGTATTCAAAAACATTTCGAAAAGAAAATAGGAAGACATATTCCCCATCCTTCTCATTGTTTATAAAGGCAAAAAATTTTACCTGTCTTTTCGTAGAAGGATTACCAAGTTCTATCTAAATATTTTCTAAGTTATTGCGAAGCTTTTGGTTACTATGGTGTAATATCTTATTTGGAGAAAGAGTGTTGCAAATGCAACAAGGACGAGGGAACGTCTCCCCATTGGCATCTTAGGGGTACAATATCTGCTTCATGGGTTCGGAGATCACAACCACCAGACCACGAGCCCACGAAATCTAGGGAAGGGAGCTTCTAGAAGCCACAGATGTGGATGGCGCATGCCCGTTACCCTTAAAAAAGAATGTGTAGTGCTGGAAAGGCACAACCACACCCCTAGGAGAGAAAGAGCAGGTCGTCATAACAATACAATTCTTCTTAGACATGCAGGAGATTCTGAATTCAAGAGGAAGAGGTATCGTGATCGCCTCACAACTACTTCCACTGAAAGAAGGTAAGGAAGGCAGACACCGCAAAATGCCGCGGCTCGCCATTTCGACAGTAAAGTAGAAAGTTTAAAAGAGGAACTCTACTGTGCTGGTGATTATCCTGCAAAGCAGGAAGAATGTAGGAGTGAGTTTATGCTAACTACCCACCTTATATGTAGTACTCAAGGGGTAAGGGGCCTCGTAAATAGAAGTGCTTCCACTGCCCAAGGAGTAAGAAATCAAAAAGTCTTGGATATCGAGGAAGATTGACCGCATTTAAAATCAAATCAGCACCATCTAATAAAGACAAGTGGAGTGCCGTGAAAAACTAGGAAAAGATGGCCAAGAAATCATAGCAGCGCTCAGTAAAGACAGTAGCTGGTGTAAGGCAAATACGTCATTAAGTATGTCTCACCTCAAACCAAGGCCGCAACGTCGTGGCCCGAGCTGGGGGCTATTATTTCGGGTTTAACTGCCAATGGGCTTGACCTGGTACACAAGCCCGAACCACGATTCCCCCCTTTGATGGCCCAAGGAGAATATCACCCAAGATCCGACTCGGCAGGCACGCAGAGTAAACCTCATGGAGCGAGCCTACCATCCTTAACCGTCTCCGTACGAATCATACCACCGCATTCACACTATGCAAGGGACAAGATCCCTGCTCTTGGTACAAGGGGACAATATGTTTCCTTAGTTTTTTCTTCTTGTTTCTTCAGCTTGTAAGACACATGCTTTTCCTTTTCTTAGGACCCATATATTTCTTTCGTCTTGTATGTTGTTTACTTGATAAAAGATGCTTTTGTATGAACCCTTTTTGATTCATGTGTTGTTTTCTTGTTCTTTCATATGCACACTAAACAAAACATATCAAATACCCAAAACTAATTGTTCATTAATATAAGATTTTGATACCATCAAAATCATTGTCTAATTAAATTTGGTTGATTAAGAAGCTTGTTTCACATTCCCTGATCTTGGGACAGTACCCCCCAATTTGTATTAACCTAAAAAACTCATCCCCAACTCATTTTTTACCAGATGCCCGGGTTGGCACAATTCTGCGTAAAACTTCTAAACCGAATAAAATACTAATATTTCATTTCTATTTCCAAAATTACAAAAAAAATTAATTATATAAAAATACTATTAAACTCAACATTTTTCTTTTCTAGGTTAAATTAGGGTTTTCTCGCCGGTGTAAGTCAACATAGACAATTAGAACGCAGACAGGGCTCCGTCTGAGTTTTGAACCCAAATCTACACTATGCCAGAAACACATAACAACAACGGCTTTCTAACAAAGCTTGGAGTGCGAACAACTGTTATAAAAAACACGGAGCTTTCACAACAGCGCGTACCTTGACAAACATCGTTGTAATGAAAAACATGGAGCTTTCACAGAACGTTCACTCTAGCAAGCGCTGTCTCTCAGCTCCGTGTTTTTTTAAATTGAAAAGACAGGGCTATTAGACAACAGACCCTGGGCAAACGTTACTGTAGATAAAAACACGGAGCTTTCACATATCATTCAGACAACGCTTTATCGGTGAAACATCGTGGAAAATATTTTATTTTCCACCTTAACGTGCGCGGGCGCACTCCCTTATGTAGTGATGCTTTACTCTGGACAAGAAATGACTGTTCAGCGAACAGTCGTTCGCAAAGTTCCAAACGAATTGTCACTACACTTGGTCTCTTATAAATATATATAAAATTAGTAGAAACCCTACATTGCACTTCATTCAACTATTTGCCCTCTGTTGTGTTGCTTTGTCTTACTCTTCCCTTTATTTCCTTGCCCTTCTTCAAGTGTTCACCTCACACACTCCAAACTCCAAAAATGGTTCTCAATGTGGCTTTGATGCTGTGTGAGTTTGTCTTCGACATTTATCGTCTTGCTGAGTACTCATTTATTGATCCCCATGAGGAGTTTAATGGAGCTGGATGGTCTGGCTACATGGACATGGGATGCTGTGACACCCCATGGGTGTTGCCCCCTCTGATTATGGAGTTTTGGAGATACGCACGAATAATAGGAGACGAGATTGTTTCTTATGTGCTTGGAATGCATGTCTCTGTCTCCTAGTGTAACACCCTTTTTCCCAAAAGAGCCTTACAACATAAGTAACCATTTATTTAATAAAAATAGAATATTGTTCATTTTAATTTCGAAAAAAATATACTTTCTGAAGCTTATATTTATTCCCCAAATAGTGAGTGGAATTTTTTTTCTTTAAGAAAGATGAAAGAGTGGAAATTACATTATATGAAAATTTCTCAAAAAGAAACAATCCAAAAGTTACACCAAATCCATTCTTACAAAAATAGCTCTCATTACCATATACATTGTACACAGTTACAATAGATTACATTGTCACTTAAGGATTGCTAATACAGTCATCCAACAAGGATAATAACAACGGTCTACCCCAAATGAGCCTAAGTCGGTCGAGTCTCACATCACCCCCAAAAGACAACCTAGATAAAAGCCACTCCGGAAGGTAGTCTTCCTCCTTTTTATGTCCTGGTCACCTCTGTAACACTCTTTCTCCAAAAAGGATATTACACCAGAGTAACCAAAAGTTTAGCAAAGATTTAGAAAATATTTTGATAAAGGTTGGTAATCCTTCTATAAAATGCGGGTAAAATTTTTCGCTTTTTAAAGAATATAAGAAGGATGAAAAATAAATGCCTATAAGCTTTTCTCTTTGAAAATATTTAAGGCGTAAAGAGTATAACATAACTTCGTACTCAAAAATTGGTCATCTCATATATGAAATTATCAGAGTTTACAACAGAAGTTATACAATGGACACCTGAGCCAGTCAAGTCTTTAGACCTCTACCCAATCTAAAACAGTAAATGCAAATTCTTCTCGGAATCCCTATCAATCTACACAACATCTTCCTTCAAATCATTCGTCTAAGAGCTAGCCCACTTCTTGGGTAAATTATCTACTCGGTCATGCATCAACATAACATAAAAGTAGGCAATGGTGAAACTCTAAACAAATTAATAAGACAAGTAGGAACACACCAAAAACACAGAGTATATATCAATCACTTCGCAAGTCAAAGCATATATAAAAAATAACAAATCAATCAAGACTTATAAACAGATCTCATTTAAGCAGATCTTACCTTTGTGCTGAAACCCTGCAAAAATCCTACATTCACAATAATATATCACCAAATCCAAGTATTTTTATGCATGCCACTTCAATATCTCAAAAATCACACCGGTGTAGTGCTCTGAGGAGACTTTTCCAACTTCACATCTTTTGAGTGATCGGTTGCGGTAAACTTAATAGCATAACCAAGGAATCCCACTTAGACCCCTGAGAATACTTCAGAATGCTTTATTTAAAGCTTCTTACCAAATCATAAATAGATCTGCCAGTCAGATTTATCCAAGTCGGGTATTCGATTTGTCTTGGCTCAGGGGGATTCATTTACAAGACCATTGACACTTTCGAATCCTGGATATCCTAGTAGACAATTGTAGTCCAACATAACCTACTTTCAACCTCGTTTAGTGGGTTGTAAGTTCACCGTCTTTAATGTAAATGATAGTCAAAAACTTGCATAGCGCTTCCCTTCATCATCTCTTAAAAACTTCTTCTGTCTTACTGTAGCTTCCTCTTTGAAAAGTGTTTTAGAATCACTTACCATTTTGAAGAAATACTCTTGCTCTTATTTTTATCGCGAGTTAAGTTATTCTTCTGGCTGCAATAATTTCATTTATGACTGATCACACCGCGGCAGAGCCGAACTGAGGTGAACAGCCCAATAGAGTGATTTGGTATATAACTAAAGGTTATTAATTTATTTTAAGAAGACCAAAACAGGGCATAGCCACCTAGGATTGATCAAGAGAGAAGAGACCGATAGTATTTAAACTTGTGTCCACTTTTTAACCAGTAAGTGTCTGTTCTCAGTGTTTAGATAGATCTTTGGGAATAGAATAATTACACGGCGGCTGAGCCAACTGTGGTAATCAGTGTCCAGTTTTCTAAAGACTTGATATAGACTTGACGAACGAAGTAAAGTGTAACATCCCAACTTTAGAGATACTTGGTCTATGGTATTGATTACTTGTTAGTACAAATTTATGCAACTATGTATATATATGCTTGAATCTCTTTGATTAAGTTCTATGGGTAGTGGTTAATAATATCAAGGATTTAGGGGTCCATTTGAAAGAATTATAATTGATCAGGGCTTGAAGTAGGATTTAAGAAAGACCTGAACTTCCTTCCCTCCACTACACATAGAACTCGGCCACACATACCCACACACACATTCTTTATCTCAATTTATCCAAATGAAATCCAAGGAGGGCCAATGCATGAACATGCACTCACCTACTCTCAACTACCCTCACCTCACTTACCCAAAACACACACTCACACCCACACCATCAGATTTGACTAAAAGAGAGAAAAGAGGAGAGGGCTGAGAGAAGAAAGGGAAAAGAGGAAAAGAGAGGAAAGGAGAAGAAAGAAACACCACTACTTCTCCCCTTCTTGTTCCAACTCAGCCACCACTCAAAAACCACCATACACCACCACTCATAATCCGTGTTGGTTCGATTGTGCGGAAATAGAAACGAATCCTACGATTAAGCAAATAAAGAAAGCGCGAGTAGAACGAACAAAGGAACGAAACAAAATTGCATTAATCTTAAACTCAGAAATTAGCGCAATTGAACGCAAGAACAATTAAACAGAAAAGCAAAACAGAGATTAAGATAGAAGAAAGATGAACACCCGGATTTACGTGGTTCGGCCAGTGTAGCCTACATCCACGGGAGAGAGCAACCAAATTCTTCACTATACGATCAACGATTACAGATTACAGCAGTTGATGATAACCTCTTGGTTCTTAGTTTCTAAACTGATTCAAGGTGAATCACAATTACATGAAACCCAATCCCCAATCTCACTAATCTCTCAATCTTCTCTCAATTGATCCTCAAGTGTTTAAGCCCCAATTGGAAACCCTAGCAGAGCCCCACAACTCCCCGAATGTGTTTCCCAAAGTCCCAAAAGATCTCACACCGCAAACAGGCTTCAAAACGAACTTATAACTGATTTCTGTTTCGTGAAATTCGCTTAGCTAGCCAAATTCGCTTAAGCTAATTTGACAGGATTTTTGGTGCTGAGAAATTCGCTTAAGCTAGCTATTTTAGCTTAAGCGAATCTGAGGCAGTAAGGAACACTTGGAGCTGCTCGCTTAGCGATCCAGAATGGCTTAAGCGAAAATGGGCCAGAAATGGACCCCTGGACGTCTGCACTCTTCGCGCTAAGTGAATCCAATGCGCTAAGCGAATCTTAACTGGACAAAAGGCTGATTTTGAGTCACAACTAGCAATCCTCTTCAAGAGTGAGAGCTAGAACTGAAATAGAAGCTTGGAGCAAGGAAAGCACCATCTCCATCATCTCAAAGCTAGAGAAGAGCTCAAGCAAGTAGAGGGATCAAAAGATTCAACATTCATCTTGTGTTCTTCAAGAGATGTGAGTCCTTTTTCCCTTAGGTGAATGGGGGTTTGAGCTCCATTCTAGGTTATGAAATGAGTTGGGGTTCTGGGTTCAGTACTTGTGTGGTCTTGCATGTGGGTTTTGACTCTTGCATGCACCTAAAGGGGTGTTAAAATCGGGTCCCTGTCTGAATGCTTCATGATGATGTTGCTGTCCTGTGATTTCGTATTCTGACAGTGTCCAAAGAATTGCTTGTAAATCTTTGTGTGGTTACCCAAATGTGATTCCGTTTTTTTCATGTTAAAGTAGATTAAAAATTATTTGATTTGAGCTTCTGTTTCGCTGAATTTGGGGTAGCATCGATGGAGATATTAACCCTACAAGTTTCGGATTAGGTCTATGAATCCTGACAGGATTCACTGAAATCCGGATATGGGCATAGCCTGATAAACTGTGCCTAATAGAAAATGTACTTACTGTATTCCTGTAATTATTGTTCCATATTAAAATAGACACAAAATACTACAACTTTTCTTTTGGAAGCTTTTGAAATGGATATGTGTAGAAAGAGATATAAATGATACAAGTTCAGATTGGTAAATATTTTCCTGATGCTGTTTTATGAATTCGCATGTCTGGCAGTGTATGTTGATGTGTTAGAATATCTCTGTACATAAGTCTATTGGTTCTAATTCTTGAGGAATATTAAAATAGACATAAAATGAAGCAACTTAGGATTTGGAAACACCTGATTTGGAGGTGTATAAGTAGAGTAGTTAATTTTACAAGTTTCAATTTTATAAAGCATTCCTGTTGCTGTTCTGCATTTTTGTGATTCTGGCAGTGTTTATTGATCTATTCGATTCTCTCTGCCTAGAAGTCCAATTGACCTGATTTCTGTCACATATCAGTATAGACATAAAATTACACAACTTTGTATTTGGAAGTGATTGGATGGGATGTGTGTAGAATTAGTAATTAACTTACAAGTTCCAGTTTGAAATATGAACACTGAGGCTGTCCTGGGAAAACTAGTATTCGACAGGGTGTAATTAAGAGGCTGTAACTCCCTCCGTAGTCATCCAATCGACCTGCTTCTTGTCAAGTATTAAACTACACACAAAATTAAGTATGTTAGGATTTGGAAGTACTCAATTTGAGAGTGTGTAGCCTGAGTTAGAGCAATTACAAATTTCAGTTTGGAGACTGAAATTCATGAGCCTCATGAATCGATTCACTAAACACATTGTCACTAAAATCCATGAAATTCATGTATGTTAAGATAGAATGAAGATACTGTATGGATTTCTTAGTCGATAACAAGTAAGATCATTGATATCTCTTGAATAATAGAGTTAAATGAATGGTTTGTTGTGAATTCACCTTACATGAGTGTTAGGGAATCACACTTAAAGCCTAGAGAAGGAGTAAGGTACGTAAGATAACTATAGAGATATCTAGTGATTGATAGCTGGATTATGGTAGGATTGGATACCTAATTAGTGGTAGAATTCTATGTTATATTATATTGTATATAACCAAGAATCATGGAATGACACACAAGATGTATTAGGATTGGACCCCTAGTCCAAGGTAAAATCCTAGTTACGTAATTTTACTATATTTGGTAATTCATGAAAGATACATATGTTAGCATTCTGACATTGAAAGAATGACATTGTTCATCCTTTGTATATCAAAGGTGCGGCATTTCATTGGTAAGATGGGGCACTGTCTTATGTAACGCCCCTTTTTCCCACAAGGAACGTCACGTGAAAAACTAAAATTTAATGCGGAAAACATCTTTCATAACTCAAGGTTACTAAAATTGGTGGCTAAAATTTTTTTTTTAAAGAGAATCTTAAACGAAAATATTTCTCGCATCACACTTAGCCATCCTGAAACTCAGAAGAAAAGAAACATCATGCACATATATATATCATCATGTCAAAATATACAAGTCTTGCGCCCGCAAGAATAGTTTGAAACCACAACATAGTGGCCAAAATACATCATCATAACGTAAAGAAAATAAAGCGATAAATCTAAACCTAAGAAAACTGTAAATCAAAAGATGTGTCAAATACACGACACTGAACATGAACATCCCAAACCTAGGCTGGTCGCTAACAGACATCCCACAACCTAGCACTAGACACCCCCACCACTACGACCTAAGACGATGACGTCTCCTCGGGGTCCTCCTCCGGGTCCTCCTCTGGGTCTTCCTCCTCCTCGGATATCTCAATGAATACCCGCTCTGGCTCATCTCGAACCCTCCTCTTCCCCCTCTCTGCGTGTCCCGACAGTCCGGCAGAAGTGTCAGAAGAGCAGCGTACGAAACGGCCATACGGTCGAACGTAAGGAACGGAAAGCGTCGGTCTCCCTGTCGCTGGTGGTGAAGCTGGTGTCACTGATGGAGCCATCCTCGGTAGACGATCTCGCGGCAAGGTGCTCTTCCTCGGAGTGAGACGCGTGCGGCGAAACATGCAACGATACTCCTGAGCGGATCCGGTTACCCGTGAGGGTAAAGGTCTCTCCTCCGCCTGAGTCTCTCGCCTCGGCTGCTACACGGGTGCCTCGGGTGCGGCTGCCAGCCAGCTGCGCATCCTCTCGAGTGGAATGTGAACGTCCAGAACCATATCACGCTCCAGAACCTCTTCGGGGCCCAGCACCCCTCCTCTAGTCCTGACCACGTGTCCACACACAGTGGCCCATTGGGAGATTGGATCATAAGTCCATCCCCCTCTCTCGGACTCGGCCTCAAGGGGCCGGAAGCTCTCCCTCACGCAGGCTATCAAAGGCCTCATCTACGCATAACGTACATACAGATACAGGAAAATATGCAAGGGTGAATTTCTTTTCACAAGTTGAAATCCACTGAAAGGTTGCATATGAAAAATAAAATACTACGTAATACATTCCAAGAATATATTTATATAGAGTTACTCTTTCGCAAATCTTTTAGCTAAGCTATTCAATCATCAACAAGAGACAACTCATCAAGGTAAACACACAGTCAGGCACACACATAGCATTCTAGCATAATGCATGTCACTTCAATATCTCTTTTCATACACCGGTGCACTGCTCCATGGAGACTTCTCTTCCTCAACTAAGTAGAGCGATGTGGCGGAATCGTATACCTATCATTAATGCAAACTGACCTTCACTCTTGGCCATCGGTTGTCATTTATTCGGTACAGACCCATTGTGCTACGTCGTACACCCCATCTCAAATAAGGCAGCCGGTTAGGATCATCCAAGTCGGGTACACTACTTTTCTCGGCACAAGGGGATTTACCGCAAGGCCATTGAGAATTTCGTAACCTGGATGCCCTCAAAGACTTATAGTCAGACCATACTTATTTACAATCCCCGCATAGGATTTTGTGCTCTCATCATAGCAATAAATGCTAGCCTGGCAAAAGCCAATATCTCAAATGCATATGACAGTATATTTGCAACCACAATCAATTTGGTCCCTCGCCTTAGGGTTTTTCGTCGCCACGTGTTAGCTTTCACCCAACACCGTGTAATATATTTGTCCTTAAGACTTTTATCTTCGCCACGTATTGGTTCTCTTCCAATACCGTGTAATATTATTGTCCTTAAGACTTTTATCTTCGCCACGTATTGGTTCTCTTCCAATACCGTGTAATATTATTGTTTAACACCATAAGTTTTTTAGAAGAAATTCCACTTTGAATTCTTAAGTTTTCTTTTAACTCTAAAATCTTTAAACTTCATTTGTTTTAATAAAAGAATTATCTTTTATCTAAAACCCACTTTATTAATTTTCTTCCCACTTATTCATCATAAAAGGAATTAATTAAAAACCTAATTAAATTCTTTGATAATTTTACTTAAAATCTTTTACTTTAAGTATTTGTAATCCTGACCCCTTAAGAAGTTCAGTTTCTGCGTCCAGTCTCTGCGTCCAGTGTCTGCGTCCAGTGTCTGCGTCCAGTTTCTGCGTCCAGTATCTGCGTCTAGTTTCTGCGTCCAGTGTCTGCGTCCAATTTCTGCGTCCAGTGTCTACGTCCAATTTCTGCGTCCAGTTTCTGCGTCCAATATCTGCGTCCAGTTTCTGCGTCCAATATCTGCGTCCAATTTCTGCGTCCAGTTTCTGCGTCCAGTACTCTAGAATTTTGTATTCTTGAAATTTATCCAATTAAGTGTTATCTTGAATCCTCATTAATTTCTTTGTTTTCATTTGTAAAACTTTTTCATTAAAGTTTTTAAACTCTCTTCCCACGCTTAATCAAATCTCATCAATCCAATCCCAATCAAAGTATATGAAATACACATTAATCAATATACATCAATTAGGCAATAACACAATCAAGCCATAAATCAACATACATCATGAATATGACATTAAATCATACTTCATCAAGCACACACTTGGACATCCGAAATCACCCCAAAACATACATATGATTTTTTCCAACAACACATAGGCTCATAAAAATTATCATGCCTCAACCAAAAATCATATTTTGCTCATATACATATACATGTAAAAATACATATTACTAAAGAATGATTCCTCATTCAAACACCCAATATGAAAACTCAAGTCTTTGAGTTTTTCATGAACATACAACATAAACCACACGCATACACATCCTTCCCAACTTATTGAGAAAATCCCCTTACCTCTTGAAGACTTGAAAATAATGGGCTAACTCCAAAATCACCTCCTTCACACCACACCAACACCAAGTGGTCTACTCAACACCTTGATGTTCCCACACTTAGAAAAATTTACCTTTTACAAAAATACATCAAAATTACAACCAAAGAAATATGAGTTTTATGAAAACCAAGAAACCCTAAAGAGTAAAAATTTGAGAAGATGAATACTTACTCAAATCTTGAAAGAAAATAGATCCAAGATGATTTTCAAGCTTGTAGGTTCCAATGGAGTGAACCTAAACAAAGGAAAAGCTTATTTTTAGTGAAATGAAGAACTCAAGCTTTCATGAAAACATGAAAGTGGTGGAAATGAAAAAATGAAAGAAATTTATGGGTTAGAATGATGATCCAAACCTTTTTTGTGAAGCTTGGGTATGGAAAATCTCACTAGAACTTGGTCTTTTTGTGTATGGAAAAAGCTTGGGAATGGAGAGAAAATGGAAAATGGAACTTGGAGAAGATGAAGTGTATGAAGCAAATGAATTTCTCTCTCCTTTCTCCCTAGATGAATTTCGGCTGAAGCAAGGGAAGGTATGGGGGAGGTATGGGCTTGCATGCTTTGGTGGTTGGGAGCCATACCTCTCTCACCTAATTTTGGAAAAATTCAAAATTGACCCCTAATTGACCATTTGACTTTTGGAAGAATTTTTTAGACTTGGATCAGCCCCTCATGCGCCCAGATCTGACCAGAAAAATGGTGGGATTAAGTCCCATCAAGTTAGGGTTTAATCGGTAGTTCGAAGCGGTAAAAACGCATAGTTTTCGAACCCCTTTTTAGGTAAATATTTTTTCTAAAATGAGTAAAATCATGAAGAATACATTTTATGATTTGAATATGTCCTAGAAAAATTTAGAAACCCAAAACTAAATTTTTTGGACTATTTTTCATGTCCCGGTTGCGCCCGGTTTACCCGTAAAGCAACAAACGCGAGTAAAAATAAAGTTTTTCTGAAAAATTTCCAGAAAAATTTCTAAAAATCACAAAATCATTAATTACATAATTTTAATTAATTTAAAACAGATTAAAAATAATTAAAACTATATATATAAAAGCAGAGTGTTACATCTTACGGATTAGAGACATCTAATCATTATGTCGTAGATCATGGGCGTCTGTCCGGTGTCCTTTAGACTCGGCGACGTAGTTCCTGGTTTATGATAACATAGACGACCCTAAGGGAAATCATTGAAAAACTATTTAAAAGATCATGGGCATCGGTTCGGTGTCCTTTAGGCCCGGCAATATAGTTTCCCGGTTTATACAAGTATATGTGCTACAGTTAGGATCATAGAATTGATCATCATTGAAGTACTTAAGTTCTTTGAGGATTAGGCTTAAGTGAATATAAGTATGATTACACAGTTAACATATCAATCCATTGAGGATAGAGCAAAGATGAGAGAATAGCAGATTTCTGGTTAAATTGTAGATTGTACCCTAAGAGAATCTATGTACAGAATTGATTGATTTCTAAGATAAGAATGATTAAATTGTTAATAATTATCTACGTTAAATAGGACGTTATGTATGATTATTGTTATTGTGATTGGGATATTTTGATTGATAAGGTGACCATAAATCCTTATTATTGTTATTGCATAGTGGTTGTTTTTAAAGGACTCATTGAGATATTTTATATCTTACTAGTTTAAGTTTATGTTTTCAGATCACAGGTTGTATGAGGAACTGAATGGCAATCTCGGATGATGCTTATACAATCGAGTCAATACCGGATCAAAGTCTTAGTTAGAAGTTTTAGAGTTTTAATCCTTGTACAATTTTGTATTATGAATTTAAATGTTTATTATAATTATAGTTACCAGTTGTATTCTTTTTTTTTTATTGAATAGCTAAGGATCTATATTTATTAGCTAGTAGTACTCTGATAGGAATCGGGGTGTTACATAAAGCTAATTATTTTATCGACTTAATTTTGAAGATGAAAGGATCACACGACGACAAAGCCATCTTTGGTGATCAATGCTCATTTTTAGAAATTGATTCAAAATAGACTAAGTGAACGAAATCCAATTAGTGCTCTTCTGAAATATTTAAGCACCAATTATCTTTCAGGAAAGAGGCCCATTGAAAGCTTATCTCACTAATTTCAACTGTCATAAACATTAGAAATTAAACTGAGTTAATTGCATATTGCATATATATATATATACAGATTGGATACTCACTCTATATTTTTCACTATTAATATAACAGTAGAATTCACCGAGAATCCATTACTGTCATATTAAATTCGAAAGATGCTATAACAGTAGAATTCACTGAGAATCTATTACTGTTATACTCTTTTCTAACAGATGCTACAACAGTAGAATTCACCGAGAATCCATCACTGTTATACTCTTTTATCCAATCCAATCTATTTATATATATGGTATTAAGAAATCACTTCTTTCCCAATTTATCTTAGTCACGTATATACCGGGTCTCTAGTGTTAAGAATTCCTCAAACAGCGTATCAGTACAATTTCCAAGAAAGAGAGACGAACTTAAAAAGCCCCTTCAAAGGTCTCTTGTTTCTTTCCTAGACAAATCCATACTGATAAATCATTTATTTTAACCATCACCTTGTATATAAATGGTATACAATATCAGGGTTTTCACAAAAGAATAAATCGTATTTTCTTTACGGAAAAATTATATTTATGGTAAGCTAAAATTTGCTATTATAACGGTACTATTAGTAAGCTCAAAAATTGACTTTGCCATTCCAACCTTACTTCCACGAAAATCCAAGGAAATTTGGGCAGTATAACCCCGCAATTAATAAGTAGCGCACACAATTAATTTGGAGCCATATAAACCATCAATAAGGCATAAAAGCTATAACACCAAAAACACCCAAGCATACAACAACCAAGATCAAACACATACTTCTCAAATTATTTTGCAAGAGGTTCCCCCTACCTTTCATCAAAAATCGATGAAGAACAAGACTTGAAGAACCAAGAACACTAAGTCAGAACACCAAGAACTTCAAGGAGAAAAAGAGAGAGTTTTTGCTTGTAAACACAAGGCTTTTGATGTGGGAAATTTTATGAATCAAAGAGGGGTATTTCAAGAGGAGAAGGGCGGGTTTCTTAGGATCAAGGGTTTGGAAGAACAAGCTTTGAAGATCAGGGTTTGAACTCAAGAACAAAGAAAGAAAAGGCTAGAAATGCAAAGGAGATTAGAAAGGATTTTGCTTTGTCAATACAAAGGCTTTGGTGTGAGAAATGAATGAGGTATGAGGGGGGTATTTATAGTTGAGGGGGCAGCCAAGGGGTTTAGTTAAAGAGACTATGGTTGGCTTGGAAAGCAACCATGGCTTGGCTTTTAATAAAAATCAAAATAGTTAACTAATTCCTAATTGGCCTAAACCAATGACTCATGACATAACTCATAATTGAGAAGGCTTGAGAAGAAGTGAGTCATGGGAGAGGGGTCCGCCAAAGCAAGAAGAAGAGAGGAAGGAAGATGAGCATGTGATGCAAGTAGAGCTGACAAAATGGGCCGGGCTTGCCGGGCTGGGCCGAAAAAGCCCAAAAAATAGAGGGTTTGGACATACAAATTTGTGCCCGTTTTCAATCCGGGCCTTTTTGGCCCGGCCCGACAAAGCCCGAACCCGGTAAAGCACGAGCCCGAAGCGGGCTGCCCGCAAAATATAGCCTAAAGCCCGAGTTCGAGCCCGAAAAATGGAGGGCTCGAACACAAATTCGAGCCCGTTTTCAATCTGGGCTTTTTTTGCCCGGCCTGGCAAAGCCCGAACCCGATGCGGGCCGGCTCGAGCCCGGCCCGAAAGCCCGTTTTTCCAGCTCTAGATGCAAGCCATGATTCCTAAATACTTAATTATAAATTAGTTTTAATCAATCTTTTTCTAATTAGTCTAAACCTATGACTCACGCAACCAAATGAACCTAGTCCTCTTCTTGGCATAGTAGTGAGACGATTATGAGGGCTGAAAGAGGGAGAGAGTGAAGTTACAACTTTGCCCCTAGGGTTTTAAGTGTAAACAAGATGAAAATCAAGGGTAAAATAGACTTTTCATTAATCATAAATTTTCAAAATTAATTTAAATGGTAAAAACCAATGAGGAATCTTGGGAATGCCATGTAATATCCCTAATGGCTCCATGGAAGAGTTTCTGGATTTTTACGGTAAGGGTATGCTTTTGCGGTTCGCATAAACAAAGGAAAACAAACGTGCCGTAAGTGAAAAACAGACATTTTTCAAAAAATTCCAGAAATATTTCTAAGAAATTGTAAATCTAATGTAAACACTAATGATCCCTCTTAAAAAATGATTTTGAGCATTTACTAATCACTAAAATCCATTTCCGTTTAGAAACCCTCGTTTGATGTGTCCATAGGGACTAAAAATGTAACTTTTGATCTGTTTTTCAGAAAATTTCAAAATAATTTCCAAAAATCTTAAAAAATTGTAAATACATGATTTAGCTTCTTAAAATCTCTTTTTGACCTCAACTTGGTCTCTGAATTAGTTTATTAGTTCTTGCTGTAAACTTATAGGGACCAAAACGGTAATTTTAAAACTTATTATTTCTAAAAATTATAGAAAAATTTCGGAAAATCACTAATATTAAAAAAAACTTTTGTGAAGGAAGTTTATTTATTGGGTTTGTTTGATACTATTAAGCTATTTAAATCTCCTTCCGTCAGTTAGACGTAACCATTTTCTGTAAAAAGACCTGATATCGATTGAAAAACTACCGTTTCAGAAGTATTCCGGGATATGTGTATTTTATTCCTAATTTTAGGCCAAAGATAAATCACAAAACATTTATGGTACAAGAATTCATATAAAACAGAAAATGTACAGTTTAAACAAAGAAACAAATGTTGTAACTAGACCTGACAGAAACTGAAAATTAACCATTTTCAGAAGTATTCTTAAACTTGCGCATTTAAATCCTATTTTTAAGCTAAAAATAAATCTCAGAATATTTATATTGCAAAAGTTCATATAAAACAGATTATAGACGGAAAAATAGAAAATAGAAGTCTACATAAGACATTAACTGTCTTACCGTTTGTAAACTATAATACCAAACAAGACTTATTATTTCTATACTATCCAAAGTATACTAGATCCTAGAGTCTCTATCTTAACTACTTCTTCATCTAAGGTATTTATCTATTAGCAGATTACGTAGTTTCTTTTAGAGAGACTAAAACAACAATATTCCTTTATTATATTCTCTAAAATTCCAATTTAATGTCTAAAACCTTTATATATCACTAAGCCATTGTTCATATCTTCAAATACTTCTTAGAAATATAGTATGAATTTTCCATATTCATTTATCAACTTATTCTGATAGTCAAGAATATCCGTAAAATACCATTTTGACTTCTACGTCAGCTCTAAACCATTATATTTTATCTGAAAATCCTAAGGATGGTTCTAATATTCTAATATTAATACTCTGTCTTATAGAGTGAAATTTTAGGATGTTACAACCTCACCCGACTGGTGATACATCTATATGAATCATGTTCAAAAAGACCACAAAACATATAGGCAATGGTGAAAAATCCTCGTACAAAAGTTATCTCACAACAATGACAACAGAAAAGAGTAAATAAAACTCATGCATAAGATACATAATTAATATCTCATTACTTTATAACATGCAATACTCTATCACAAGCATATATTATCGCTAGCACATCCAATTTCAATCACAGTTTATAACATGCCACTCATCATCAAAGTAATATATCATCATGCAAGATTATTCAAAATGCATGACACTTCTATTTCCCTCCCAACACCAGTGTAATGATCCATGAAGACTTTTCTCAACCTCCTACAACCTTTTGAGCGATTGGCCACAGTCAATCCTTAACATACTGTTCAAGGCTAAACCACCAGTAAAGTCCAAGACATTATTCAGGAAAGCCATGTTTAAGTCATAATTGTTCAAGGCTACACACAGTGAAGTCCAAGTAATAATTATATAATGCACTCAGCAACATCATATCATAAATAGGTCACTCAGTCAGATTTATCCAAGTCGGATGCTCTACATGTTCTCGGCTGTTGGGAGTCACCATACGGCCATTGAGACTTTTGAAACTTTGATAATCCCAGTAGGCAATTGTAGCCCAATTGTACCTATTTCCAATGTAACACTGTTTTTATATATATAGTTTATATTTTTTTTAATCTGTTTTAAATTAATTAAAATTATTTAATTAATGATTTTGTGATTTTTAGAAATTTTTCTGGAAATTTTTCAGAAAAACTTTATTGTACCCGCGTTTGGTGCTTTACGGGAAAACCGGGCGCAACCGGGACATGAAAAATAGTCCAAAAATTTAGTTTTGGGTTTCTAAATTTTTCTATGACATATTCAAATCATAAAATTTATTCCACATGATTTTACTCATTTTAGAAAAATATTTATCTAAAAAGGGGGTTCGAAAACTACGTGTTTTTACCGCTTCGAACTACCGATTAAACCCTAACTTGATAGGACTTAATCCCACCATTTTTCTGGTCAGATCTGGGCACATGAGGGTCTGACCCAAGTCTAAAAATTCTTCCAACAGTCAAAATGGTCAATTAGGGGTCAAATTTTGAATTTTTCCAAAATTAGGTAAGACAGGTATGGCTCCCAACCACCAAAGCATGCAAGCCCATACCTCCCTCATGCCTTCCCTTGCTCAGCCGAATTCTACTAGGGAAGGGAAGGAGAGAGAAATTCATTTGCTTCATACACTTCATCTTCTCCAAGTTCCATTTTCCATTTTCTCTCCATTCCCAAGCTCTTTCATACACCAAAAAGACCAAGTTCCATTGAGATTTTCCATACCCAAGCTTCACAAAAAAGGTTTGGATCATCATTCTAATCCATAAACTTCTTTCATTTTTTCATTTCCACCACTTTCATGTTTTCATGAAAGCTTGAGTTCTTCATTTCACTAAAAATAAGCTTTTCCTTTGTTTAGGTTCACTCCATTGGAACCTACAAGCTTGGAAACTACCTTGGATCTATTTTCTTTCAAGATTTGAGTAAGTATTCATCTTCTCAAATTTCTACTCTTTAGAGTTTCTTGGTTTTCATAAAACTCATATTTCTATGGTTGTATTTTGGTGTATTTTGAAAAGGGTAAATTTTTCTAAATGTGGGAACATCAAGGTGTTGAGTAGACCACTTGGTGTTGGTGTGGTGTGAAGGAGGTGATTTTGGAGTTAGCCCATTTTCAAGTCTTCTAGAGGTAAGGGGATTTTCTCAATAAGTTGGGAAGGATGTGTATGTGTGTGGTGTATGTTGTATGTTCATGAAAAACTCAAAGACTTGAGTTTTCATATTGGGTGTTTGAATGAGAAATTATTCTTTAGTAATATGTATTTTTATATATTTATGTATATGAGTGAAAGTATTATTTTGGTTGAGGCATGATAATTTTTAATAAGCCTATGTGTTGTTGGAAAAATCATATGTATGATTTGGAGTGATTTGGAATACCTAAGTGTATGTTTGATTTATGGCTTGGTGGTGTTTTTGCCTAAATGGATGAATATTGATTCTTGGATGTTTCACATGATTTAATTCTATGTGATTGGGATTGGTTTGAAAATATTTGACTAAGTGTGGTAAGAGGAGTTAAAAACTTTAATGAAAAAGTTTTACAAATGAAAACAAAGATATTAATTAGGATTCAAGATAACACTTAATTGGATAAATTTCAAAAATACACAATTCTGGAATTCTGGGCATGAAATCGAAAGTCTGGGCACTTTGGGCCAAAAGTATAATGTTATAAAAGTCGGGGGTAGAAAATGTGAAGACTGGACGCAGAGACTAGACGCAGGAACTGGACGTAGAAACTGGACGCAGAGACTGGACGCAGGAACTGGACGCAGAAACTGGACGCAGACTGGACGCAGGAACTGGACGCAGACTGGACGCAGGAACTGGACGTTTTGGGGTCAAAATGAAATTTTAACAAGTTATGTGGTTTTTAATAATTAATAAGAAGTGAGAAGGAAAAATAATAAGAATTAGAGAGTTAAAGTTAAAGAAGAACTTTAATTTCAAAGAGGAATTTTCTATAAAACTTACATTTTTCAATAATATTACACGGTATTGGAAGAGAACCAATACGTGGCGAAGATAAAAGTCTTAAGGACAATAATATTACACGGTATTGGAAGAGAACCAATACGCGGCGAAGATAAAAGTCTTAAGGACAAAAATATATTACACGGTGTTAGGTGAAAGCTAACACGTGGCGACGAAAAACCCTAAGACGAGGGACCGAATTGATTGTGGTTGCAAATAAACTATCATATGCATTTGAGATATTGGCTTTTGCCAGGCTAGCATTTATTGCTATGACGAGAGCACACAATCCTATGCGGGGATTGTAAATAAGTATGGTCTGACTATAAGTCTTTGAGGGCATCCAGGTTACGAAATTCTCAATGGCCTTGCGGTGAATCCCCTTGTGCCGAGAAAAGTAGTGTACCCGGCTTGGATGATCATGACCGGCTGCTTTATTTGAAATGGGGTGTACGACGTAGCACAATGGGTCTGTACCGAATAAATGACAAACGATGGCCAAGAGTGAAGGTCAGTTTGCATTAATGATAGGTATACGATTCCGCCACATCGCTCTACTTAGTTGAGGAAAAAAAGTCTCCATGGAGCAGTGCACCGGTGTATGAAAAGAGATATTGAAGTGACATGCATTATGCTAGAATGCTATGTGTGTGCTTGACTTTGTGTTTACCTCGATGATTTGTCTCTTGTTGATGATTGAATAGCTTAGCTAAAAGTTTTGCGAAAGAGTAACTCTATATAAATATATTCTTGGAATGTATTACGTAGTATTTTATTTTTCATATGCAACCTTTCAGTGGATTTCAACTTGTGAAAAGAAATTCACCCTTGCATATTTTTCCTGTATCTGTATGTACGTTACGCGTGGATGAGGCCTCTGGTAGCCCGCGTGAGGGAGAGCTTCAGGCCCCTTGAGGCCGAGTCCGAGGGAGGGGGATGGACTTATGATCCCATCTCCCAATGGGCCACTGTGTGTGGACACGTGGTCAGGACTAGAGGAGGGGTGTTGGGCCCCGAAGAGGTTCTGGAGCTCGATATAGTTTTGGACGTTCACATTCCATTAGAGAGGATGCGCAGCTGGCTGGCAGCCGCACCTGAGGCACCCGTGGAGCAGCCGAGGCGAGAGACTCAGGCAGAGGAGAGACCTTTACCCTCACGGGTAACCGGATCAGCTCGGGAGTATCGTCGCATGTTTCGCCGCACGCGTCTCACTCTTAGGAAGAGCACCTTGTCGCGAGATCGTCTACCGAGGATGGCTCCATCAGTGACACCAGCTTCACCACCACAGACAGGGAGACCGGCGCTTTCCGTTTCTTACGTTCCACCATATGGCCGTTTCGTACGCTGCTCTTTTGACACTTCTGCCGGACCGTCGGGACACGCAGAGAGGGGGAAGAGGAAGGTTCGAGATGAGCCAGAGCGGGTACTCATTGAGATATCTGAGGAGGAGGAGGACCCAGAGGAGGACCCCGAGGAGACGTCATCGTCTTAGGTCGTAGTGGTGGGGGTGTCTAGTGCTAGGTTGTGGGATGTCTGTTAGCGACCAGCCTAGGTTTGGGATGTTCATGTTTAGTGTTGTGTATTTGACACATCTTTTGATTTACCGTTTTCTTAGGTTTAGATTTATCGCTTTATTTTCTTTACGTTATGATGATGTATTTTGGCCACTATGTTGTGGTTTCAAAATATTCTTGCGGGCGCAAGACTTGTATATTTTGACATGATGATGTATATATATACATCTATGATGTTTCTTTTCTCCTGAGTTTCAGGATGACTAAGTGTGATGGGAGAAATCTTTTCGTATAAGATTCTTTTAAAAAAAAAAATTAGCCACCAATTTTGGTAACCTTAATTTATGAAAGATGTTTTTCCGCATTAAATATTAGTTTTTCACGTGACGTTCCTTGTGGGAAAAAGGGGCGTTACATCCAACCCCATCCAGGTCGTAATGCTCATCTCATGGGCATCCACCAAAATCTCTTTCTCTGTATGCATATGACATAACACATTGCACACAAGGTCAATCACAATCACTTTCACATTGGTTTCTCTTATAATTTATCTCATACACATCTCTATGTTACCACTTGTAACATTATCAATCTCTTCTCTATGTTACCTCTTGTAACAATCACACATAACCTTCTCTCTTGGTTATGTAATACTCATCACTTACTTTTTCTTGACTATCTCAATCAAAATGTCTCTTTCTTTTGCATTCAATTCTCTTACTCAATTATAACTCTGCTTTCAAAAGCAGTATTTTCCGTATTCAATATTTAAACTTCAAAAAAAAATAGAACTAAAATACCTACTGATTTTTAAACTCAAATCTGAGATTTTTCCCTTAAGAAGACTTTATTTTATAAGCTTTTAAAAACAAATTTCATAAATTCTGGGTTGGTTTTTCGCAAAGTCTATACTTTTCACAGGCGTGTGAATATCCACACCCGGAGCGTGAACAGGACTGGTTCCTGGTTCAAAATAGAGCATGCGATTTTCACAGGTTTGAAAATAATTCCACCCAGGGCATGAAAGATTCGGTTTTCACAAAGTTAAATCCAACGAAATTTCTTCTTTACATAATTGAAACCTAATCAAGATCAAATAGATAAAAATATGTTCTTGGATCATTTCAAAAGCTTTCCAAATAATAAACAAATACTTTGGTTTTAGGAAAATTTATTCAAGACTTGGCTTATATAAAAATGACTCTAGTAAAACTTAGATTAAATCTTACACTACCAATTATAATACCAATTTGGCATAGAGGATTAAGCATCAAACACAAGCTATTGATCGAAGTTATAAACAAGACATAAAGCACAAGATCATCACAATATGCTAGATGTCACTTTACACCCAAAATCATTGTCATAGGACAACCAAGATCAACATCCATCACCCAAGATTCAAGTATCTCAAAAATCATCATCAACCACTTGTCTTGATATCTATATTCATTAAAAGTCTCTATCATACACAAACATATATACTAGCCCATCCAAAACATCACATGGACAAGAAAATCATAGCCAAACATAGCATATGCATCTCAAGAATACAAATAACTTTGTAAGAGAAATTTTTCTTTACCTCTTACTCCTGGCTTGATGAAGGAAAAATCCTAACTCTTGATCTCTTACCACACCTTGATTACTATCTTCCAAACAAGCACATCATACCCAAAATACCAAGAGAAAACTTAAGACATAATATATATATATATAAATCAAACCCTAGACATATGAACCAAAAAGGAAGATGTTAGAGACTTGATTCATGAAGCTCTTACCTCTACCAATCCCACTTGTAGCTTGAAGATTCAAAATCAAGAGAACAAAAAATCTATGAAGAGCTTGATGATCTTGATGAAGACTAGGGTTTTACAAATGAATTCTCTACACTTAATGCTTAGGTAAAGAATCAAAATATATGGTGGGTGATAGTTGAAAGCTCATGACAATTGAAACAAAGGTCAAAGGAAGAAGATGAAGCTTGAAAGAAAATGAATGAAAACGAGAGAGTTTTTGATCTTGGAGAGAGAATAAAATTGCTAAAATGAACAAGACCTTTTCTCCTCCCTCTCTTGTCTTCACGATTTCAGCCCCCCTCCTAAGGCTTGGATAAGCTTGCATTAATTGTGGTAATGATCACTTGTTTTATTAATTAGATAATTAGATAAATAATCTATTTCCTAATTGGCCAAAAGCCATGACTAAGACATATGACTCAATAAGAATAATAATGATTAAAATCATATCTCCTTGGTGTGTTGGGCGGCCAAGGCTAATCCAAGAAGAAGGGAATAGACTTAAAGCCAACTAGAGTTAAGGTTTGGTAAAAATGGAACTAGACTAGTTTAGTTTTGAACTAAATTTGAGTAATGGAATGAAATTAATGGCCAAGATGCTCTCTCCATCAATTGAGGTGCCTCATCAAGGGTCCATATTGAATAAGATGGCTGCATGGCTCTTTGGTAATTTAGATTAAACTTAAGGGCAAAACCGAAAGGGCAAAGACGTCATTTCCTCATTTGGTAATTAATTATTTAAGCTAAGGGTAAAATGGTCTTTTACCATGAGTCATGAAAATTCTACACTCTTCTACAAGTGTCCAGGCGGTCCAAGGCTGGTCAAGGTTTGAGGTAAATAATTTTTCACTTTTAACTATGGTAAGAGGTAAATTACAGTAATAAAATGCGGTAACTTTTACGTTTCCTGGTTAAAACTATTCCAACATGACTTATTGAAGTAAATGACTCTCAAGACTCACATGGTAAGCCAAGACCACGAAATTCAAGTGCCAAAAATGTCTTGGTGGATAGAAATCAAACTAAGAAGCAACACGGTAATTTTTCGGTTTCCCCCGGTAACACATAAACTAGGGTTAAACTGACTTTCCTCTGAAAATTACCAAGAAAATTCCTAAAAATCATAAATCTTGTAAGAACACTAATGGCTACCCTCAGATTTGTTTTTGGATCATTTCCTAATCTTCTGGCATGCATTTGTTCTCCCATTTACCCTGTTCTTCATTCTAGAGGGACTAAAACCGCAATTCTTAATATGCTATTCTAAAAATTTCCAAAATAATTTCTAAAATTCCAAAATAATGTAGAAACATTATTTGACTCATAAAAATATTTTCCCACTTGTTCTGGCCTCCAATCCCACTCACAGTCCATCCTAGTCATACTACAGGGATCAAAACTGTAATTTTCCTCATCTGTTTACCAGAAGATTCTCAAATAAATTTATAAAATCCTCAAATATTATAAAATCAATATTGGTATCCTCAAATTCCTTTTTTGACATCAATTTAGGGTTTCTTCTTCATAACACAGCTATTCCGACAGTTAAAACACTACCGAGTTTCCATTTGATTTTCGACATCGAACTTAAACTATTGATCTCTAAGCTCAAGAGAACCATATCTACGGGATTTCATTTCCTAAAATATATTTAATTTACATGAATCACATATCCACATATTAAAATATAATAAAGTCAGAAACCTAAAAATACGGACGTTACACCTAGGCTTCTATTGCAAGGGTAACAGGTTGTCCAGAAGAGGGTGCCATCTATGGAGGTGGCTGGGACAGGGCCTTCTTTTCGGTTGATGGTTGCCTGCTTAAAAAGGACGAAGTTGTCTTAATTTTAGCATCACATATGAACGACAAGGCCAGAGTACTGCTCAAAATCCTCAACAACGTAGCTTTACCAGAAAAGGACGATGAGGTGAGGATGAAGTTATAGTTTCTGACCTCCAAAAGTTTTGTCTTTGTAACTTGCTATGGGGGAGAAAGGTTAATCTACCACATTTGGTGTTTAACCATTTCATAGACATGTTTGAAGGTATCACTGTAGGCCCCTCTCCTATGATGTATCTTGTTTTGCTAACTCTCATCTTTGAAGACTAGGGTGTTATGGAGGTGTTTAATCGGTTGGCTCCAACTGATAAAGAGACTTATGGTGGTTAGTTCCCAACACCTCATTTTGGCACTCTCGACCATAGAAGGATGAACTTCTATGTGAAATCCAAAGAGGAAGTAAGAGAGAAAAAGACAAAAGAACTAAGACTTCGGAGGAGGATTTTTGATCCTCTGAATCCAATTAGGGCAGATATACCATCTGGACCATCAGAGTTAGAAGAAGAAAGGGAGGATGTCAATCAAGAGTCAGAGGAAGAAGAATAACCAATATATTATTTGATGTATTTATTTTTAAGTTGCTTAAAAGTTTATTAATGAAATTGTTAATTTTGAGTACATCCACAATTACCAATTTGCATTTTGATATTGTTAATATATAAGCAATAAGCAGTATAAACATTAACAAATGAATAGACGTACCCATGTCTTTAAATTGAAATTTAAACATAAAAAACTTAAATTATAGAACAACAATTTATAATTCCACAAAATTCTATAAATTGAAATTTAAAAATTAAAAATTTAATTACAACAACAATTTATAAAGTAGTAGGAGGATATATAGGATGATTTATCATTAATCTAAATTTAATTATTTGATGTATTACAACAACACTTTACCAGGAAAGCATGTTGGTAATAAAAACCTTTGATTGATTACAACAACGCATTACCATGTATGCGTTTTGGTAATTGATTACAACAGTGCTTGTTAAGCGAAGCGTTTTCGTAATAATAGGATTACAACAACGCTTGGTCTCGAAAACGCTTTCGAAATGTAAAAATAAAATGGGTTAAATATGTTTTTAGTTCTTAGAAAAAAATGTGTGTTTTTGGTCCCCCATTTCAGAAAATGTGTCACTTGTAGTCTTTGTGGTCATATTTTAATTTAAAACATATTTTTAAAATTTTTATTTTCCTCCTTCTGAAACCTTAATTCACACATTAACCCCTTTTCCTCTTCTCCTCCGCAGCATCCCTCCTCCCTCCCTTTTCACCCTCTCCAACAACCCCTCTTCCCCTGCCCCCCACTCAATCAAGATTCAAGAAATTAACTAATGAATGCTAAGCAAAATTGCGGCCTCTTATTCCTATAGTGAGATTAACATTCAATAACAAGTCAAGAAGAGGACCACGACGGTGTCGACGTCAATGACGAGGACCCCCACCACCGCTATGTGCTGGTCCCAGGTGCTTCAACCCAACCTGTTGATCCAAACAAAAAAATGGCATCAATTCTTCATCACCGTCTTCTTTTCCCCACCTTCCCTCTCTTTCACCCTCCAAACTCACCGAAACCCAAAACCCATTCCAAATTCACAACCTTCCAACACACAATAAAGTCACACCTAGTACTTATCAAAGCCTCCACGTTGGAATCCCCAACCCAAAAACAACGTAGCAGACAAAAGAAGCCGAAAACAACAACGACAAAGGCCCAAAACGATGTAGGTAACAGGGAGAAACACAAGAAGGGGGGTTGAATTGTGTTTCAAAGCTTTTTAAAACTTTTCACAAATGTTGGACGCTGGTTGTGAAAGCGTTGGACGCACAGCATAATTGAGATATTGGACGCACAGACAAGTTGGACGCAGAAACGTCCATTTAGTTTAAAACTAGTTTTCTTTGTGCGATTAAAGAGTATGAATAACTTGTTGAATTAAAAAACAATTCAATCCCCTTAGTTAGTATAAACAATAAAATAACAGGAGATAAGGGAAAGAGAGAATCACACAAGTTTTTATCCTGGTTCACCCTTTCCTAAGAGCTACATCCAGTCCCCTCAAACTAGAGAGATTTCACTATCAATCCAGAAAGAATACAAGTATTCTTTGTTAGTCCAAGTGACTTCTAACAAGGTGAATCCTAGAGGGGGGGTGAATAGGATTCAGTGTATTTTCAAAAACTTTATGAACTTGAAAACAGATTAACAGAGATGCAGTAAATATGTCAGTTCACAAAATGCAAAGAGTTAAAGGATAGAAAAAATGAACACACAAATTTATCCTGGTTCGGTCACTCAAAGACCTACGTCCAGTCCCCAACATGTTTCCAAATTGAGATTTCAAACAACTTATATTACGGGTTCGATTACAACACAGAATCGGTTTTACAAGGAGATACCCCACTCCAAAACCCACAACAAATTAGAGATACCCCACTCTAATTCTCAACAACTAGAGGATGCCTCACCTCTATAAACAACCACTGCAAATTAGAGATACCCCACTCTAATTCTGCACAACTAGAGGATGCCTCACCTCTATAAACAAACACTCAAGTAAATATGAGTTTTGAGTTTACCAGAAATTTATCACACGTTCTGTGATGGATTGATACAATGAAAGAGCAGCAATTTATCACTAACTTTGATTGATATGCAAGTTGAATTTCTCAGTTCTTGTTTTTCTCTGCTTCACAGTGTATTTCAATTGTTTTCTTCTCTGTGTTCTTCCTTTTATATCTTCAACTTCAGATTTTTCTCTTCTTATATTCCAGCTTCAGCCTTCATGACCGTTTTCTAATAGCATTAAATGCTATTTTCCCGTTGCTCTGAGGAGATCTACTTCAGTAGGCATGTCTGCGTTTCTTTCTCCTTAATCAGAAGCAACATGTACTCAAAGTCTCAATTGTACAGTGGTTAATAGTAATATCTTATTGAGACAGAGAGAATACACTGTGTAAAGCAGAAAGATGTGTTCAGAGATATAAGAGTTAATTCTCTCTCTTAGTACACTTTCCACAGTGCTTTATGCTTTTCAAATGTACGTTCAAAAACGTTGACAATGGTTGTACAGAAAAGCATTGTTTATTGGACTCTCAGCAGTCAATTTGTTCACTTGGATTTATTGGACGCAGCACTGTCTTGTTCATTCTTTGTACATACAATGGACGCAGCACAGTTCTTTTAACATTGGACGCAGAACTCAGCTTTGAACATTGGACGCAGAACTTAGTCTTCAGTTTTGGATATTGGACGCAGAACTTCAGTCTTCAGTCTTGGACATTGGACGCAGAACTCAGCTTTGAACATTGGACGCAGAACTTCAGTCTTCAGTCTTGGACATTGGACGCAGAACTTCAGTCTTCAGTCTTGGACATTGGACGCAGAACTTCAGCTTTGAACATTGGACGCAGAACTTAGTCTTCAGTTTTGGATATTGGACGCAGAACTTCAGTCTTCAGTCTTGGACATTGGACGCAGAACTTCAGCTTTGAACATTGGACGCAGAGCTTCAGTCTTCAGTCATTGGACGCACAAGCTTAGTGCCTTGAACTGAATTATTGGACTCTGAACAGTGTTCCTTGAACTGAACATTGGACTCTGAACTTCAGTGTTTTGTACTGGATTATTGGACTCTGAATCTTCAGTGCTTTGATCTGAATATTTGACTCTGACTTTCAGTGCTTTAATCTCAACATTGGACTCAGGATCTTCTGCTGAACATTGGTCTTACACATGTTGCTAATCATTGGACGCATGCTTTCTGAAACATTGGACTTATGCTTTCTTAACCATTTGACGTATGCCTTCAGCTGAACATTGGACGCAGCTTTCTACTGAGCCATTGGACGCAGACTTTCTGAACCATTGGACTTATACAACTGTAATGCCTTCAGTTTGTAATATTGGACGCAGAGGTCTGTGAAGTCTTGCTTGAGACATTGGACGCACAGCATTGCCTTGTGTTGAAAACATTGGACGCAGCGAGTCATTGTTCTGCTTCTTTGGAAAACATTGGACGCAGAACTGAATTTCCTTATACTTCAACATTGGACTCTTAACTGCATTCCCTGATACTCAATCATTTGACTCATGATCATTGGACGATGAACAGTGTTCCATTACTTCCATCATTGGACGATGCACTCCAACTTTGTGTATATTTATCACTGTCATATTGAACTCGTTATTGGACGCATAGCTTCTCAACTGATTGTTATCTAGCATTGGACGATGGACTTTACCATTGTTGTACCTACAAGAACTTGTTAGCAGACTTTGTACAATTCTTGATAAACATGATTTGACTTTGTAAAAACCTTAATAAACTTTGTTATCATCAAAACCATAAAATCACTTGGGGGATTTTTCCATTAGAAAAGCTTTTAACCAACTTTGTTTCAACAATCTCCCCCTTTTTGATGATGACAAACTATATTAGGTTTTACAAACAATAAAGTAGATAATCAGTCAGCATAAACATAAATTTTCTAAAGATACTCCCCCTGAGTTATATGTCTCAGTGTCTTCTTACTCTTTCTCCCCCTGAGATGAATATCTCATGTTTTTGGATATTCAATGAGATTAGAGTACCTGAAAATTTTCTTTTATCTCACAAGACAGATTAGTCCATATCTCACAAGACAGATTAGTCTAGCATAAGTATTCACAAGTAATAAGCCAATCTGCTTTAAAACTTACCTTTTCCTTCTCCCCCTTTTGTCATCAGGCAAAAAGGTTCACAGAATAGCCCTTGTGATTAAGAAAAACAGAGAGAGAAGAATCCTTTAAAACTGAAAAACTCTTTTTTTTTTCTTCTTTTCGAAACAAAACTGTCTCCCTCTTTTGTAAAAAAAAAACAACAACATGGCAGCAACACACATCCTTAAGCAATTTTAATCAATACAGGATGAATCCAGGATGCCTAACTCACTTCTGATTTGGAAGAAGGTCTCCTTAGGTAGGGGTTTTGTGAAGATATCCGCTAATTGCCTAGTTGTATCCACAAATTCAACACAGCAATCTCCCTTTTCAATATGGTCTCTAAGAAAATGATGTCTAATGTCAATATGCTTAGTTCTAGAGTGTTGAATGGGATTCTTAGTAAGGTGAATTGCACTGGTGTTATCACACTTAATAGGAATACTGGATAAATCTAATCCATAGTCTAGTAATTGTTGTTTCATCCAAAGAATTTGAGCACAACAACTCCCAGCAGCTATATATTCTGCCTCTGTTGTGGATAAGGCCACACTAACTTGTTTCTTGCTATTCCAAGATATAAGACAATTGCCAAAAATATGACAAGTCCCACTAGTGCTCTTTCTATCAATTTTGCAGCCTGCAAAGTCTGAATCAGAATATCCTACTAAGCTACACATGCCACCCTTGGGATACCATAGTCCCATATTTATAGTTCCAACAAGATATCTTAAAAACCGTTTTGCTGCAGTGTAGTGAGACTCTTTAGGACATGCTTGATATCTAGCACACATGCAAACACTAAACATAATATCAGGCCTACTTGCTGTTAGATACAGTAAAGACCCTATTACTCCTCTATACTTAGAAGGTTCAAAAGGTTTTCCATTGAAATCCTTGTCTAGTGAAGTGCCTGTGCCCATAGGAGTCCCTATTTCCTTAGCATTATCCATTTCAAACTTCTTTAGTAACTCCCTGCAGTACTTGGCTTGACTAATGAAAATTCCATTTTCTATTTGTTTGATTTGCAAGCCTAGGAAATATGTCAATTCTCCCATAAGAGACATTTCAAACTCACTCTTCATAAGGTTTGAAAACTCTTTACACATCTTATCATCAGTAGATCCGAAAATGATATCATCAACATAGATTTGAACTAACAGAATGTGTTTTCCCTTATTTCTAATGAAAAGAGTAGTATCCACTTTACCTCTCTTATAACCCTTTTCAATTAGAAACTTACTGAGTCTGTCATACCAAGCTCTAGGAGCTTGCTTAAGTCCATAGAGAGCCTTTTTCAGCTTATAGACATGGTTAGGGAATTCTGAGTTTTCAAAACCGGGGGGTTGCTCAACATATACCTCTTCTTGAATATAACCATTTAGAAAAGCACTTTTAACATCCATTTGATATAGCCTGAAATCCATTACACTAGCAAATGCAAGCAACAACCTAATGGCCTCAAGTCTAGCTACAGGTGCAAAAGTCTCATCATAATCTATCCCTTCCTCTTGATTATAACCTTTTGCAACTAATCTAGCCTTATTTCTGGTTATATCTCCATTTTCATCTAACTTATTTCTAAAGACCCATTTGCATCCTATCACTTGCTTATCCCTTGGTCTATGAACAAGATCCCAGACTTGGTTTCTCTCAAACTGATTTAGTTCTTCATGCATAGCATTAATCCAATTTTCATCCAGCATGGCTTCATCAATTTGCTTAGGTTCAATTTGAGAGACAAATGCAGCATACTCACACACATTTCTAAGATGAGATCGTGTACTTATTCCTCTTGTAATTTCGCCGATTACTTGGTCTAAAGGATGATCTCTTGATGTTCTCCATTCTTTAGGCAGTTCTTCAAGTGGAAGATCATCTCTTTTGACTTCCTCCTTTATTTGCAAATTATTGCCTTCAACCAGTGGTGTGTTCAGATTTCCTGCAGTTTGATCAACAAAAGTTTCCCTTTCTATAACTTGTGTGGGGGTCTCATCAAAAGTTACATGAATAGATTCCTCTATTGTTAAAGTCCTTTTGTTGAACACTCTATATGCTTTACTGGTTGAGGAATAGCCTAGAAGGAATCCTATATCAGCCTTAGCATCAAACTTTCCTAGGTTATCCTTTCCATTGTTCAAGATGAAGCACTTACATCCAAACACTCTTAGATGAGAGACAGTTGGTTTTCTACCCTTATACAGCTCGTAGGGGGTTTTCTTAAGCAAAGGTCTAATCAAAACTCTATTCATTACATAGCAAGCTGTATTGACAGCATCAGCCCAAAAATGCTTAGGTAGTTTTGATTCACTAATCATGGTCCTAGCTAACTCCTCTAGTGACCTATTCTTCCTCTCAACTACTCCATTTTGTTGAGGAGTCCTGGGTGTAGAAAAATTATGTGTGATGCCATGTTTATCACAAAAGAGTTCAAACAATTGATTTTCAAATTCACCACCATGATCACTCCTAATAGAAGTTATCTTAGTGTCTTTCTCATTTTGTATTTGTTTGACTAATCTCTTAAAAGCATGATATGCATCACTTTTGTTTGCAAGAAATAAAGTCCATGTAAATCTAGAATAGTCATCAATAATTACGAATGCGTAGTAATTACCACCAAAACTTTTAATTCTAGAAGGACCAAATAAATCCATATGCAGTAGTTGTAAAGGTCTAGTGGTAGAAACTATATTCTTAGGCTTGAAAGATGTTTTGGTCTGCTTACCTTGTTGACATGCATCGCATAAGCCTTCTTTTATAAACTTCATTTTTGGCAGTCCTACCACAAGATCCTTAGAAACCAATTTATTTAAATGATCCATATGAATGTGTGCAATGCGTCTATGCCATAAAGTAGAATCTACTTCCTTGCTTATAAGACAACTAACATCAAGTGAAGTAATATCATCTAGGTCCAGCATGTAAATATTATTAACTCTTTTGCCTACCAATTTTACTTCACTGTCAATCTTGCTTTCAATTAAACATGCATCAACATCAAAGATAACTCTATATCCTTTATCACACAGCTGACTAATACTCAGCAAATTATGTTTTAAACCATCTACATACAATACATCTTCAATGCATGTTGAGGAATTTTTACCTATCTTACCACAGCCAAGTATTTTCCCTTTATTGTTATCTCCATAAGTTACATGTCCATGATTCCTTGGAGATATGTATGTAAACTTGGTGTAATCTCCTGTCATGTGCTTTGAACACCCACTGTCCAAATACCAGTGTTTGCTTTGGGTCTTCAAGCACACCTGCAGAAACAGAATCAAGTTTTAGGTACCCATTTTACTTTGGGTCCTTGAGGGTTAGTTTTATTTCCCGATCCTTTTGGAACCCAAATCTGTTTAATATTTGTTGGACGATTATTTCTAAACATGCAGGATGATGCTAGGTGTCCCTTTCTACAACAGTAGTAACATGTGGCAAAGGGGACAGTTACATTGCTTCTTTTTCCAAAGCAGTTTCTAAGAGATTTTCTCTGTTCATTAGGATTGTATCCTAATCCAGCTTTGCCATATGTTCTCATTTGATTAGACAGTAACATGTTTAGATTGTCTCTGCCTATTGTGAATTTATCAAGCATACATTTCATATGATTTATATCCAGTCTATATTTTGCACAGTCATTGCATGCATGAACATTACTAATAGACTTCTTATCATGCAGAGTCTTTAAAGTATCATATTCATTTGTAACCTTTTCTAGCTTAGTTTTCAATTGATGAATCATTTCTTGGTTATCACTTATGACACGTTTTTGGGACTTATTTAATTTCATCAGTCTAATAGCTTCATCATGCAATTCCTCATAAGCATCATGCAATTCATCATAAGTAGGTGACAGAATTAGTTCATTGTCACTTACCTCCTTTTCTTCTTCTTCTTCTTCTTCCTTATGATTTGCCATAAGACATAAGTTTGCTTCTTCACCATCTGAGGAGCTTTCTGATGAAGAGTCATTCTCTTCCCAAGCTATGTAAGCTCTTCGCCCTTTTCTGTCCTTCTTTTCTCTCCTCTCAACCTTTTCTGATTTTCTTTGAGATTGAGGACAGTCCATTTTCATGTGTCCCTTCTTTCCACATTCATAGCACTCTATTTGAGAGTTGTCAAACTCTTTCTTGAAAGGTTTCTTACTTTGATTATTTGACCTTCCAAATCCTTTCTTCTTCTTAAAGAATTTCCCAAATTTCTTTACAAACATGGAGAAGTCTTCATCACATTCTTCCTGGTCATCGGACTCATCTTCCTCAATCTTTTGTACCTTCTTGTTTCTTGAGGATGATGCTATTAATGCCAGTCCTTTCTTCTTTTTCTCACTGTCTTCATTTTCTTGAAGACGGTTCAGCTCCAACTCATGCTCTTGAAGCTTTCCAAACAGTGTTGCCAATGTCATTGTGGATAGATTTCTCAATTCTGCAATGGCAGTCACTTTTGGTTGCCAATTCCTGCTCAGACATCTCAACACTTTGTTAATAAGATCCTCATTGGGAAAGGTCTTTCCCAATGTCGACAAATGATTAACAATGTGTGTAAACCGTTTCTGCATGTCTTGTATTGATTCACCAGGAATCATACGAAACAGCTCATACTCATGAGTTAATGTGTTAACTCAAGCACGTTTAACTTCATTTGTGCCCTCATGGGTGACTTCTAAAGCATACCACATCTCCTGAGCAGTTTTACAATTACAAATTCGAAAGAATTCATCTTGACCCAAGGATGCAGAAATTATATTTTTGGCCCTCCAATCAAGTTGGACCTTTTTCTTTTCATCTTCATCCCACAAATCTTTGGGTTTTTCTTTGGTTAAACCATCTATTATATAAGTTGGAACAATTGGTCCATTTTCAATAACATTCCACACATCCAAGTCATGAGAACAAATGAAAATGCGCATTCTTTCTTTCCAGTAAGCATAACCATCACCATTAAATACTGGTGCCTTATTATAAGAACCATCAACATATGTAAAAGTGTTAGAAGCCATAGGATCACTCTTTAAAAACAGTTTAGTGAAAGAGAACCTGCTCTGATGCCACTTGTTAGTCCAAGTGACTTCTAACAAGGTGAATCCTAGAGGGGGGGTGAATAGGATTCAGTGTATTTTCAAAAACTTTATGAACTTGAAAACAGATTAACAGAGATGCAGTAAATATGTCAGTTCACAAAATGCAAAGAGTTAAAGGATAGAAAAAATGAACACACAAATTTATCCTGGTTCGGTCACTCAAAGACCTACGTCCAGTCCCCAACATGTTTCCAAATTGAGATTTCAAACAACTTATATTACAGGTTCGATTACAACACAGAATCGGTTTTACAAGGAGATACCCCACTCCAAAACCCACAACAAATTAGAGATACCCCACTCTAATTCTCAACAACTAGAGGATGCCTCACCTCTATAAACAACCACTGCAAATTAGAGATACCCCACTCTAATTCTGCACAACTAGAGGATGCCTCACCTCTATAAACAAACACTCAAGTAAATATGAGTTTTGAGTTTACCAGAAATTTATCACACGTTCTGTGATGGATTGATACAATGAAAGAGCAGCAATTTATCACTAACTTTGATTGATATGCAAGTTGAAGTTCTCAGTTCTTGTTTTTCTCTGCTTCACAGTGTATTTCAATTGTTTTCTTCTCTGTGTTCTTCCTTTTATATCTTCAACTTCAGATTTTTCTCTTCTTATATTCCAGCTTCAGCCTTCATGACCGTTTTCTAATAGCATTAAATGCTATTTTCCCGTTGCTCTGAGGAGATCTACTTCAGTAGGCATGTCTGCGTTTCTTTCTCCTTAATCAGAAGCAACATGTACTCAAAGTCTCAATTGTACAGTGGTTAATAGTAATATCTTATTGAGACAGAGAGAATACACTGTGTAAAGCAGAAAGATGTGTTCAGAGATATAAGAGTTAATTCTCTCTCTTAGTACACTTTCCACAGTGCTTTATGCTTTTCAAATGTACGTTCAAAAACGTTGACAATGGTTGTACAGAAAAGCATTGTTTATTGGACTCTCAGCAGTCAATTTGTTCACTTGGATTTATTGGACGCAGCACTGTCTTGTTCATTCTTTGTACATACAATGGACGCAGCACAGTTCTTTTAACATTGGACGCAGAACTCAGCTTTGAACATTGGACGCAGAACTTAGTCTTCAGTTTTGGATATTGGACGCAGAACTTCAGTCTTCAGTCTTGGACATTGGACGCAGAACTCAGCTTTGAACATTGGACGCAGAACTTCAGTCTTCAGTCTTGGACATTGGACGCAGAACTTCAGTCTTCAGTCTTGGACATTGGACGCAGAACTTCAGCTTTGAACATTGGACGCAGAACTTAGTCTTCAGTTTTGGATATTGGACGCAGAACTTCAGTCTTCAGTCTTGGACATTGGACGCAGAACTTCAGCTTTGAACATTGGACGCAGAGCTTCAGTCTTCAGTCATTGGACGCACAAGCTTAGTGCCTTGAACTGAATTATTGGACTCTGAACAGTGTTCCTTGAACTGAACATTGGACTCTGAACTTCAGTGTTTTGTACTGGATTATTGGACTCTGAATCTTCAGTGCTTTGATCTGAATATTTGACTCTGACTTTCAGTGCTTTAATCTCAACATTGGACTCAGGATCTTCTGCTGAACATTGGTCTTACACATGTTGCTAATCATTGGACGCATGCTTTCTGAAACATTGGACTTATGCTTTCTTAACCATTTGACGTATGCCTTCAGCTGAACATTGGACGCAGCTTTCTACTGAGCCATTGGACGCAGACTTTCTGAACCATTGGACTTATACAACTGTAATGCCTTCAGTTTGTAATATTGGACGCAGAGGTCTGTGAAGTCTTGCTTGAGACATTGGACGCACAGCATTGCCTTGTGTTGAAAACATTGGACGCAGCGAGTCATTGTTCTGCTTCTTTGGAAAACATTGGACGCAGAACTGAATTTCCTTATACTTCAACATTGGACTCTTAACTGCATTCCCTGATACTCAATCATTTGACTCATGATCATTGGACGATGAACAGTGTTCCATTACTTCCATCATTGGACGATGCACTCCAACTTTGTGTATATTTATCACTGTCATATTGAACTCGTTATTGGACGCATAGCTTCTCAACTGATTGTTATCTAGCATTGGACGATGGACTTTACCATTGTTGTACCTACAAGAACTTGTTAGCAGACTTTGTACAATTCTTGATAAACATGATTTGACTTTGTAAAAACCTTAATAAACTTTGTTATCATCAAAACCATAAAATCACTTGGGGGATTTTTCCATTAGAAAAGCTTTTAACCAACTTTGTTTCAACAATCTCCCCCTTTTTGATGATGACAAACTATATTAGGTTTTACAAACAATAAAGTAGATAATCAGTCAGCATAAACATAAATTTTCTAAAGATACTCCCCCTGAGTTATATGTCTCAGTGTCTTCTTACTCTTTCTCCCCCTGAGATGAATATCTCATGTTTTTGGATATTCAATGAGATTAGAGTACCTGAAAATTTTCTTTTATCTCACAAGACAGATTAGTCCATATCTCACAAGACAGATTAGTCTAGCATAAGTATTCACAAGTAATAAGCCAATCTGCTTTAAAACTTACCTTTTCCTTCTCCCCCTTTTGTCATCAGGCAAAAAGGTTCACAGAATAGCCCTTGTGATTAAGAAAAACAGAGAGAGAAGAATCCTTTAAAACTGAAAAACTCTTTTTTTTTTCTTCTTTTCGAAACAAAACTGTCTCCCTCTTTTGTAAAAAAAAAACAACAACATGGCAGCAACACACATCCTTAAGCAATTTTAATCAATACAGGATGAATCCAGGATGCCTAACTCACTTCTGATTTGGAAGAAGGTCTCCTTAGGTAGGGGTTTTGTGAAGATATCCGCTAATTGCCTAGTTGTATCCACAAATTCAACACAGCAATCTCCCTTTTCAATATGGTCTCTAAGAAAATGATGTCTAATGTCAATATGCTTAGTTCTAGAGTGTTGAATGGGATTCTTAGTAAGGTGAATTGCACTGGTGTTATCACACTTAATAGGAATACTGGATAAATCTAATCCATAGTCTAGTAATTGTTGTTTCATCCAAAGAATTTGAGCACAACAACTCCCAGCAGCTATATATTCTGCCTCTGTTGTGGATAAGGCCACACTAACTTGTTTCTTGCTATTCCAAGATATAAGACAATTGCCAAAAATATGACAAGTCCCACTAGTGCTCTTTCTATCAATTTTGCAGCCTGCAAAGTCTGAATCAGAATATCCTACTAAGCTACACATGCCACCCTTGGGATACCATAGTCCCATATTTATAGTTCCAACAAGATATCTTAAAAACCGTTTTACTGCAGTGTAGTGAGACTCTTTAGGACATGCTTGATATCTAGCACACATGCAAACACTAAACATAATATCAGGCCTACTTGCTGTTAGATACAGTAAAGACCCTATTACTCCTCTATACTTAGAAGGTTCAAAAGGTTTTCCATTGAAATCCTTGTCTAGTGAAGTGCCTGTGCCCATAGGAGTCCCTATTTCCTTAGCATTATCCATTTCAAACTTCTTTAGTAACTCCCTGCAGTACTTGGCTTGACTAATGAAAATTCCATTTTCTATTTGTTTGATTTGCAAGCCTAGGAAATATGTCAATTCTCCCATAAGAGACATTTCAAACTCACTCTTCATAAGGTTTGAAAACTCTTTACACATCTTATCATCAGTAGATCCGAAAATGATATCATCAACATAGATTTGAACTAACAGAATGTGTTTTCCCTTATTTCTAATGAAAAGAGTAGTATCCACTTTACCTCTCTTATAACCCTTTTCAATTAGAAACTTACTGAGTCTGTCATACCAAGCTCTAGGAGCTTGCTTAAGTCCATAGAGAGCCTTTTTCAGCTTATAGACATGGTTAGGGAATTCTGAGTTTTCAAAACCGGGGGGTTGCTCAACATATACCTCTTCTTGAATATAACCATTTAGAAAAGCACTTTTAACATCCATTTGATATAGCCTGAAATCCATTACACTAGCAAATGCAAGCAACAACCTAATGGCCTCAAGTCTAGCTACAGGTGCAAAAGTCTCATCATAATCTATCCCTTCCTCTTGATTATAACCTTTTGCAACTAATCTAGCCTTATTTCTGGTTATATCTCCATTTTCATCTAACTTATTTCTAAAGACCCATTTGCATCCTATCACTTGCTTATCCCTTGGTCTATGAACAAGATCCCAGACTTGGTTTCTCTCAAACTGATTTAGTTCTTCATGCATAGCATTAATCCAATTTTCATCCAGCATGGCTTCATCAATTTGCTTAGGTTCAATTTGAGAGACAAATGCAGCATACTCACACACATTTCTAAGATGAGATCGTGTACTTATTCCTCTTGTAATTTCGCCGATTACTTGGTCTAAAGGATGATCTCTTGATGTTCTCCATTCTTTAGGCAGTTCTTCAAGTGGAAGATCATCTCTTTTGACTTCCTCCTTTATTTGCAAATTATTGCCTTCAACCAGTGGTGTGTTCAGATTTCCTGCAGTTTGATCAACAAAAGTTTCCCTTTCTATAACTTGTGTGGGGGTCTCATCAAAAGTTACATGAATAGATTCCTCTATTGTTAAAGTCCTTTTGTTGAACACTCTATATGCTTTACTGGTTGAGGAATAGCCTAGAAGGAATCCTATATCAGCCTTAGCATCAAACTTTCCTAGGTTATCCTTTCCATTGTTCAAGATGAAGCACTTACATCCAAACACTCTTAGATGAGAGACAGTTGGTTTTCTACCCTTATACAGCTCGTAGGGGGTTTTCTTAAGCAAAGGTCTAATCAAAACTCTATTCATTACATAGCAAGCTGTATTGACAGCATCAGCCCAAAAATGCTTAGGTAGTTTTGATTCACTAATCATGGTCCTAGCTAACTCCTCTAGTGACCTATTCTTCCTCTCAACTACTCCATTTTGTTGAGGAGTCCTGGGTGTAGAAAAATTATGTGTGATGCCATGTTTATCACAAAAGAGTTCAAACAATTGATTTTCAAATTCACCACCATGATCACTCCTAATAGAAGTTATCTTAGTGTCTTTCTCATTTTGTATTTGTTTGACTAATCTCTTAAAAGCATGATATGCATCACTTTTGTTTGCAAGAAATAAAGTCCATGTAAATCTAGAATAGTCATCAATAATTACGAATGCGTAGTAATTACCACCAAAACTTTTAATTCTAGAAGGACCAAATAAATCCATATGCAGTAGTTGTAAAGGTCTAGTGGTAGAAACTATATTCTTAGGCTTGAAAGATGTTTTGGTCTGCTTACCTTGTTGACATGCATCGCATAAGCCTTCTTTTATAAACTTCATTTTTGGCAGTCCTACCACAAGATCCTTAGAAACCAATTTATTTAAATGATCCATATGAATGTGTGCAATGCGTCTATGCCATAAAGTAGAATCTACTTCCTTGCTTATAAGACAACTAACATCAAGTGAAGTAATATCATCTAGGTCCAGCATGTAAATATTATTAACTCTTTTGCCTACCAATTTTACTTCACTGTCAATCTTGCTTTCAATTAAACATGCATCAACATCAAAGATAACTCTATATCCTTTATCACACAGCTGACTAATACTCAGCAAATTATGTTTTAAACCATCTACATACAATACATCTTCAATGCATGTTGAGGAATTTTTACCTATCTTACCACAGCCAAGTATTTTCCCTTTATTGTTATCTCCATAAGTTACATGTCCATGATTCCTTGGAGATATGTATGTAAACTTGGTGTAATCTCCTGTCATGTGCTTTGAACACCCACTGTCCAAATACCAGTGTTTGCTTTGGGTCTTCAAGCACACCTGCAGAAACAGAATCAAGTTTTAGGTACCCATTTTACTTTGGGTCCTTGAGGGTTAGTTTTATTTCCCGATCCTTTTGGAACCCAAATCTGTTTAATATTTGTTGGACGATTATTTCTAAACATGCAGGATGATGCTAGGTGTCCCTTTCTACAACAGTAGTAACATGTGGCAAAGGGGACAGTTACATTGCTTCTTTTTCCAAAGCAGTTTCTAAGAGATTTTCTCTGTTCATTAGGATTGTATCCTAATCCAGCTTTGCCATATGTTCTCATTTGATTAGACAGTAACATGTTTAGATTGTCTCTGCCTATTGTGAATTTATCAAGCATACATTTCATATGATTTATATCCAGTCTATATTTTGCACAGTCATTGCATGCATGAACATTACTAATAGACTTCTTATCATGCAGAGTCTTTAAAGTATCATATTCATTTGTAACCTTTTCTAGCTTAGTTTTCAATTGATGAATCATTTCTTGGTTATCACTTATGACACGTTTTTGGGACTTATTTAATTTCATCAGTCTAATAGCTTCATCATGCAATTCCTCATAAGCATCATGCAATTCATCATAAGTAGGTGACAGAATTAGTTCATTGTCACTTACCTCCTTTTCTTCTTCTTCTTCTTCTTCCTTATGATTTGCCATAAGACATAAGTTTGCTTCTTCACCATCTGAGGAGCTTTCTGATGAAGAGTCATTCTCTTCCCAAGCTATGTAAGCTCTTCGCCCTTTTCTGTCCTTCTTTTCTCTCCTCTCAACCTTTTCTGATTTTCTTTGAGATTGAGGACAGTCCATTTTCATGTGTCCCTTCTTTCCACATTCATAGCACTCTATTTGAGAGTTGTCAAACTCTTTCTTGAAAGGTTTCTTACTTTGATTATTTGACCTTCCAAATCCTTTCTTCTTCTTAAAGAATTTCCCAAATTTCTTTACAAACATGGAGAAGTCTTCATCACATTCTTCCTGGTCATCGGACTCATCTTCCTCAATCTTTTGTACCTTCTTGTTTCTTGAGGATGATGCTATTAATGCCAGTCCTTTCTTCTTTTTCTCACTGTCTTCATTTTCTTGAAGACGGTTCAGCTCCAACTCATGCTCTTGAAGCTTTCCAAACAGTGTTGCCAATGTCATTGTGGATAGATTTCTCAATTCTGCAATGGCAGTCACTTTTGGTTGCCAATTCCTGCTCAGACATCTCAACACTTTGTTAATAAGATCCTCATTGGGAAAGGTCTTTCCCAATGTCGACAAATGATTAACAATGTGTGTAAACCGTTTCTGCATGTCTTGTATTGATTCACCAGGAATCATACGAAACAGCTCATACTCATGAGTTAATGTGTTAACTCAAGCACGTTTAACTTCATTTGTGCCCTCATGGGTGACTTCTAAAGCATACCACATCTCCTGAGCAGTTTTACAATTACAAATTCGAAAGAATTCATCTTGACCCAAGGATGCAGAAATTATATTTTTGGCCCTCCAATCAAGTTGGACCTTTTTCTTTTCATCTTCATCCCACAAATCTTTGGGTTTTTCTTTGGTTAAACCATCTATTATATAAGTTGGAACAATTGGTCCATTTTCAATAACATTCCACACATCCAAGTCATGAGAACAAATGAAAATGCGCATTCTTTCTTTCCAGTAAGCATAACCATCACCATTAAATACTGGTGCCTTATTATAAGAACCATCAACATATGTAAAAGTGTTAGAAGCCATAGGATCACTCTTTAAAAACAGTTTAGTGAAAGAGAACCTGCTCTGATGCCACTTGTTAGTCCAAGTGACTTCTAACAAGGTGAATCCTAGAGGGGGGGTGAATAGGATTCAGTGTATTTTCAAAAACTTTATGAACTTGAAAACAGATTAACAGAGATGCAGTAAATATGTCAGTTCACAAAATGCAAAGAGTTAAAGGATAGAAAAAATGAACACACAAATTTATCCTGGTTCGGTCACTCAAAGACCTACGTCCAGTCCCCAACATGTTTCCAAATTGAGATTTCAAACAACTTATATTACAGGTTCGATTACAACACAGAATCGGTTTTACAAGGAGATACCCCACTCCAAAACCCACAACAAATTAGAGATACCCCACTCTAATTCTCAACAACTAGAGGATGCCTCACCTCTATAAACAACCACTGCAAATTAGAGATACCCCACTCTAATTCTGCACAACTAGAGGATGCCTCACCTCTATAAACAAACACTCAAGTAAATATGAGTTTTGAGTTTACCAGAAATTTATCACACGTTCTGTGATGGATTGATACAATGAAAGAGCAGCAATTTATCACTAACTTTGATTGATATGCAAGTTGAAGTTCTCAGTTCTTGTTTTTCTCTGCTTCACAGTGTATTTCAATTGTTTTCTTCTCTGTGTTCTTCCTTTTATATCTTCAACTTCAGATTTTTCTCTTCTTATATTCCAGCTTCAGCCTTCATGACCGTTTTCTAATAGCATTAAATGCTATTTTCCCGTTGCTCTGAGGAGATCTACTTCAGTAGGCATGTCTGCGTTTCTTTCTCCTTAATCAGAAGCAACATGTACTCAAAGTCTCAATTGTACAGTGGTTAATAGTAATATCTTATTGAGACAGAGAGAATACACTGTGTAAAGCAGAAAGATGTGTTCAGAGATATAAGAGTTAATTCTCTCTCTTAGTACACTTTCCACAGTGCTTTATGCTTTTCAAATGTACGTTCAAAAACGTTGACAATGGTTGTACAGAAAAGCATTGTTTATTGGACTCTCAGCAGTCAATTTGTTCACTTGGATTTATTGGACGCAGCACTGTCTTGTTCATTCTTTGTACATACAATGGACGCAGCACAGTTCTTTTAACATTGGACGCAGAACTCAGCTTTGAACATTGGACGCAGAACTTAGTCTTCAGTTTTGGATATTGGACGCAGAACTTCAGTCTTCAGTCTTGGACATTGGACGCAGAACTCAGCTTTGAACATTGGACGCAGAACTTCAGTCTTCAGTCTTGGACATTGGACGCAGAACTTCAGCTTTGAACATTGGACGCAGAACTTAGTCTTCAGTTTTGGATATTGGACGCAGAACTTCAGTCTTCAGTCTTGGACATTGGACGCAGAACTTCAGCTTTGAACATTGGACGCAGAGCTTCAGTCTTCAGTCATTGGACGCACAAGCTTAGTGCCTTGAACTGAATTATTGGACTCTGAACAGTGTTCCTTGAACTGAACATTGGACTCTGAACTTCAGTGTTTTGTACTGGATTATTGGACTCTGAATCTTCAGTGCTTTGATCTGAATATTTGACTCTGACTTTCAGTGCTTTAATCTCAACATTGGACTCAGGATCTTCTGCTGAACATTGGTCTTACACATGTTGCTAATCATTGGACGCATGCTTTCTGAAACATTGGACTTATGCTTTCTTAACCATTTGACGTATGCCTTCAGCTGAACATTGGACGCAGCTTTCTACTGAGCCATTGGACGCAGACTTTCTGAACCATTGGACTTATACAACTGTAATGCCTTCAGTTTGTAATATTGGACGCAGAGGTCTGTGAAGTCTTGCTTGAGACATTGGACGCACAGCATTGCCTTGTGTTGAAAACATTGGACGCAGCGAGTCATTGTTCTGCTTCTTTGGAAAACATTGGACGCAGAACTGAATTTCCTTATACTTCAACATTGGACTCTTAACTGCATTCCCTGATACTCAATCATTTGACTCATGATCATTGGACGATGAACAGTGTTCCATTACTTCCATCATTGGACGATGCACTCCAACTTTGTGTATATTTATCACTGTCATATTGAACTCGTTATTGGACGCATAGCTTCTCAACTGATTGTTATCTAGCATTGGACGATGGACTTTACCATTGTTGTACCTACAAGAACTTGTTAGCAGACTTTGTACAATTCTTGATAAACATGATTTGACTTTGTAAAAACCTTAATAAACTTTGTTATCATCAAAACCATAAAATCACTTGGGGGATTTTTCCATTAGAAAAGCTTTTAACCAACTTTGTTTCAACAATCTCCCCCTTTTTGATGATGACAAACTATATTAGGTTTTACAAACAATAAAGTAGATAATCAGTCAGCATAAACATAAATTTTCTAAAGATACTCCCCCTGAGTTATATGTCTCAGTGTCTTCTTACTCTTTCTCCCCCTGAGATGAATATCTCATGTTTTTGGATATTCAATGAGATTAGAGTACCTGAAAATTTTCTTTTATCTCACAAGACAGATTAGTCCATATCTCACAAGACAGATTAGTCTAGCATAAGTATTCACAAGTAATAAGCCAATCTGCTTTAAAACTTACCTTTTCCTTCTCCCCCTTTTGTCATCAGGCAAAAAGGTTCACAGAATAGCCCTTGTGATTAAGAAAAACAGAGAGAGAAGAATCCTTTAAAACTGAAAAACTCTTTTTTTTTTCTTCTTTTCGAAACAAAACTGTCTCCCTCTTTTGTAAAAAAAAAACAACAACATGGCAGCAACACACATCCTTAAGCAATTTTAATCAATACAGGATGAATCCAGGATGCCTAACTCACTTCTGATTTGGAAGAAGGTCTCCTTAGGTAGGGGTTTTGTGAAGATATCCGCTAATTGCCTAGTTGTATCCACAAATTCAACACAGCAATCTCCCTTTTCAATATGGTCTCTAAGAAAATGATGTCTAATGTCAATATGCTTAGTTCTAGAGTGTTGAATGGGATTCTTAGTAAGGTGAATTGCACTGGTGTTATCACACTTAATAGGAATACTGGATAAATCTAATCCATAGTCTAGTAATTGTTGTTTCATCCAAAGAATTTGAGCACAACAACTCCCAGCAGCTATATATTCTGCCTCTGTTGTGGATAAGGCCACACTAACTTGTTTCTTGCTATTCCAAGATATAAGACAATTGCCAAAAATATGACAAGTCCCACTAGTGCTCTTTCTATCAATTTTGCAGCCTGCAAAGTCTGAATCAGAATATCCTACTAAGCTACACATGCCACCCTTGGGATACCATAGTCCCATATTTATAGTTCCAACAAGATATCTTAAAAACCGTTTTACTGCAGTGTAGTGAGACTCTTTAGGACATGCTTGATATCTAGCACACATGCAAACACTAAACATAATATCAGGCCTACTTGCTGTTAGATACAGTAAAGACCCTATTACTCCTCTATACTTAGAAGGTTCAAAAGGTTTTCCATTGAAATCCTTGTCTAGTGAAGTGCCTGTGCCCATAGGAGTCCCTATTTCCTTAGCATTATCCATTTCAAACTTCTTTAGTAACTCCCTGCAGTACTTGGCTTGACTAATGAAAATTCCATTTTCTATTTGTTTGATTTGCAAGCCTAGGAAATATGTCAATTCTCCCATAAGAGACATTTCAAACTCACTCTTCATAAGGTTTGAAAACTCTTTACACATCTTATCATCAGTAGATCCGAAAATGATATCATCAACATAGATTTGAACTAACAGAATGTGTTTTCCCTTATTTCTAATGAAAAGAGTAGTATCCACTTTACCTCTCTTATAACCCTTTTCAATTAGAAACTTACTGAGTCTGTCATACCAAGCTCTAGGAGCTTGCTTAAGTCCATAGAGAGCCTTTTTCAGCTTATAGACATGGTTAGGGAATTCTGAGTTTTCAAAACCGGGGGGTTGCTCAACATATACCTCTTCTTGAATATAACCATTTAGAAAAGCACTTTTAACATCCATTTGATATAGCCTGAAATCCATTACACTAGCAAATGCAAGCAACAACCTAATGGCCTCAAGTCTAGCTACAGGTGCAAAAGTCTCATCATAATCTATCCCTTCCTCTTGATTATAACCTTTTGCAACTAATCTAGCCTTATTTCTGGTTATATCTCCATTTTCATCTAACTTATTTCTAAAGACCCATTTGCATCCTATCACTTGCTTATCCCTTGGTCTATGAACAAGATCCCAGACTTGGTTTCTCTCAAACTGATTTAGTTCTTCATGCATAGCATTAATCCAATTTTCATCCAGCATGGCTTCATCAATTTGCTTAGGTTCAATTTGAGAGACAAATGCAGCATACTCACACACATTTCTAAGATGAGATCGTGTACTTATTCCTCTTGTAATTTCGCCGATTACTTGGTCTAAAGGATGATCTCTTGATGTTCTCCATTCTTTAGGCAGTTCTTCAAGTGGAAGATCATCTCTTTTGACTTCCTCCTTTATTTGCAAATTATTGCCTTCAACCAGTGGTGTGTTCAGATTTCCTGCAGTTTGATCAACAAAAGTTTCCCTTTCTATAACTTGTGTGGGGGTCTCATCAAAAGTTACATGAATAGATTCCTCTATTGTTAAAGTCCTTTTGTTGAACACTCTATATGCTTTACTGGTTGAGGAATAGCCTAGAAGGAATCCTATATCAGCCTTAGCATCAAACTTTCCTAGGTTATCCTTTCCATTGTTCAAGATGAAGCACTTACATCCAAACACTCTTAGATGAGAGACAGTTGGTTTTCTACCCTTATACAGCTCGTAGGGGGTTTTCTTAAGCAAAGGTCTAATCAAAACTCTATTCATTACATAGCAAGCTGTATTGACAGCATCAGCCCAAAAATGCTTAGGTAGTTTTGATTCACTAATCATGGTCCTAGCTAACTCCTCTAGTGACCTATTCTTCCTCTCAACTACTCCATTTTGTTGAGGAGTCCTGGGTGTAGAAAAATTATGTGTGATGCCATGTTTATCACAAAAGAGTTCAAACAATTGATTTTCAAATTCACCACCATGATCACTCCTAATAGAAGTTATCTTAGTGTCTTTCTCATTTTGTATTTGTTTGACTAATCTCTTAAAAGCATGATATGCATCACTTTTGTTTGCAAGAAATAAAGTCCATGTAAATCTAGAATAGTCATCAATAATTACGAATGCGTAGTAATTACCACCAAAACTTTTAATTCTAGAAGGACCAAATAAATCCATATGCAGTAGTTGTAAAGGTCTAGTGGTAGAAACTATATTCTTAGGCTTGAAAGATGTTTTGGTCTGCTTACCTTGTTGACATGCATCGCATAAGCCTTCTTTTATAAACTTCATTTTTGGCAGTCCTACCACAAGATCCTTAGAAACCAATTTATTTAAATGATCCATATGAATGTGTGCAATGCGTCTATGCCATAAAGTAGAATCTACTTCCTTGCTTATAAGACAACTAACATCAAGTGAAGTAATATCATCTAGGTCCAGCATGTAAATATTATTAACTCTTTTGCCTACCAATTTTACTTCACTGTCAATCTTGCTTTCAATTAAACATGCATCAACATCAAAGATAACTCTATATCCTTTATCACACAGCTGACTAATACTCAGCAAATTATGTTTTAAACCATCTACATACAATACATCTTCAATGCATGTTGAGGAATTTTTACCTATCTTACCACAGCCAAGTATTTTCCCTTTATTGTTATCTCCATAAGTTACATGTCCATGATTCCTTGGAGATATGTATGTAAACTTGGTGTAATCTCCTGTCATGTGCTTTGAACACCCACTGTCCAAATACCAGTGTTTGCTTTGGGTCTTCAAGCACACCTGCAGAAACAGAATCAAGTTTTAGGTACCCATTTTACTTTGGGTCCTTGAGGGTTAGTTTTATTTCCCGATCCTTTTGGAACCCAAATCTGTTTAATATTTGTTGGACGATTATTTCTAAACATGCAGGATGATGCTAGGTGTCCCTTTCTACAACAGTAGTAACATGTGGCAAAGGGGACAGTTACATTGCTTCTTTTTCCAAAGCAGTTTCTAAGAGATTTTCTCTGTTCATTAGGATTGTATCCTAATCCAGCTTTGCCATATGTTCTCATTTGATTAGACAGTAACATGTTTAGATTGTCTCTGCCTATTGTGAATTTATCAAGCATACATTTCATATGATTTATATCCAGTCTATATTTTGCACAGTCATTGCATGCATGAACATTACTAATAGACTTCTTATCATGCAGAGTCTTTAAAGTATCATATTCATTTGTAACCTTTTCTAGCTTAGTTTTCAATTGATGAATCATTTCTTGGTTATCACTTATGACACGTTTTTGGGACTTATTTAATTTCATCAGTCTAATAGCTTCATCATGCAATTCCTCATAAGCATCATGCAATTCATCATAAGTAGGTGACAGAATTAGTTCATTGTCACTTACCTCCTTTTCTTCTTCTTCTTCTTCTTCCTTATGATTTGCCATAAGACATAAGTTTGCTTCTTCACCATCTGAGGAGCTTTCTGATGAAGAGTCATTCTCTTCCCAAGCTATGTAAGCTCTTCGCCCTTTTCTGTCCTTCTTTTCTCTCCTCTCAACCTTTTCTGATTTTCTTTGAGATTGAGGACAGTCCATTTTCATGTGTCCCTTCTTTCCACATTCATAGCACTCTATTTGAGAGTTGTCAAACTCTTTCTTGAAAGGTTTCTTACTTTGATTATTTGACCTTCCAAATCCTTTCTTCTTCTTAAAGAATTTCCCAAATTTCTTTACAAACATGGAGAAGTCTTCATCACATTCTTCCTGGTCATCGGACTCATCTTCCTCAATCTTTTGTACCTTCTTGTTTCTTGAGGATGATGCTATTAATGCCAGTCCTTTCTTCTTTTTCTCACTGTCTTCATTTTCTTGAAGACGGTTCAGCTCCAACTCATGCTCTTGAAGCTTTCCAAACAGTGTTGCCAATGTCATTGTGGATAGATTTCTCAATTCTGCAATGGCAGTCACTTTTGGTTGCCAATTCCTGCTCAGACATCTCAACACTTTGTTAATAAGATCCTCATTGGGAAAGGTCTTTCCCAATGTCGACAAATGATTAACAATGTGTGTAAACCGTTTCTGCTTGTCTTGTATTGATTCACCAGGAATCATACGAAACAGCTCATACTCATGAGTTAATGTGTTAACTCAAGCACGTTTAACTTCATTTGTGCCCTCATGGGTGACTTCTAAAGCATACCACATCTCCTGAGCAGTTTTACAATTACAAATTCGAAAGAATTCATCTTGACCCAAGGATGCAGAAATTATATTTTTGGCCCTCCAATCAAGTTGGACCTTTTTCTTTTCATCTTCATCCCACAAATCTTTGGGTTTTTCTTTGGTTAAACCATCTATTATATAAGTTGGAACAATTGGTCCATTTTCAATAACATTCCACACATCCAAGTCATGAGAACAAATGAAAATGCGCATTCTTTCTTTCCAGTAAGCATAACCATCACCATTAAATACTGGTGCCTTATTATAAGAACCATCAACATATGTAAAAGTGTTAGAAGCCATAGGATCACTCTTTAAAAACAGTTTAGTGAAAGAGAACCTGCTCTGATGCCACTTGTTAGTCCAAGTGACTTCTAACAAGGTGAATCCTAGAGGGGGGGTGAATAGGATTCAGTGTATTTTCAAAAACTTTATGAACTTGAAAACAGATTAACAGAGATGCAGTAAATATGTCAGTTCACAAAATGCAAAGAGTTAAAGGATAGAAAAAATGAACACACAAATTTATCCTGGTTCGGTCACTCAAAGACCTACGTCCAGTCCCCAACATGTTTCCAAATTGAGATTTCAAACAACTTATATTACAGGTTCGATTACAACACAGAATCGGTTTTACAAGGAGATACCCCACTCCAAAACCCACAACAAATTAGAGATACCCCACTCTAATTCTCAACAACTAGAGGATGCCTCACCTCTATAAACAACCACTGCAAATTAGAGATACCCCACTCTAATTCTGCACAACTAGAGGATGCCTCACCTCTATAAACAAACACTCAAGTAAATATGAGTTTTGAGTTTACCAGAAATTTATCACACGTTCTGTGATGGATTGATACAATGAAAGAGCAGCAATTTATCACTAACTTTGATTGATATGCAAGTTGAAGTTCTCAGTTCTTGTTTTTCTCTGCTTCACAGTGTATTTCAATTGTTTTCTTCTCTGTGTTCTTCCTTTTATATCTTCAACTTCAGATTTTTCTCTTCTTATATTCCAGCTTCAGCCTTCATGACCGTTTTCTAATAGCATTAAATGCTATTTTCCCGTTGCTCTGAGGAGATCTACTTCAGTAGGCATGTCTGCGTTTCTTTCTCCTTAATCAGAAGCAACATGTACTCAAAGTCTCAATTGTACAGTGGTTAATAGTAATATCTTATTGAGACAGAGAGAATACACTGTGTAAAGCAGAAAGATGTGTTCAGAGATATAAGAGTTAATTCTCTCTCTTAGTACACTTTCCACAGTGCTTTATGCTTTTCAAATGTACGTTCAAAAACGTTGACAATGGTTGTACAGAAAAGCATTGTTTATTGGACTCTCAGCAGTCAATTTGTTCACTTGGATTTATTGGACGCAGCACTGTCTTGTTCATTCTTTGTACATACAATGGACGCAGCACAGTTCTTTTAACATTGGACGCAGAACTCAGCTTTGAACATTGGACGCAGAACTTAGTCTTCAGTTTTGGATATTGGACGCAGAACTTCAGTCTTCAGTCTTGGACATTGGACGCAGAACTCAGCTTTGAACATTGGACGCAGAACTTCAGTCTTCAGTCTTGGACATTGGACGCAGAACTTCAGTCTTCAGTCTTGGACATTGGACGCAGAACTTCAGCTTTGAACATTGGACGCAGAACTTAGTCTTCAGTTTTGGATATTGGACGCAGAACTTCAGTCTTCAGTCTTGGACATTGGACGCAGAACTTCAGCTTTGAACATTGGACGCAGAGCTTCAGTCTTCAGTCATTGGACGCACGAGCTTAGTGCCTTGAACTGAATTATTGGACTCTGAACAGTGTTCCTTGAACTGAACATTGGACTCTGAACTTCAGTGTTTTGTACTGGATTATTGGACTCTGAATCTTCAGTGCTTTGATCTGAATATTTGACTCTGACTTTCAGTGCTTTAATCTCAACATTGGACTCAGGATCTTCTGCTGAACATTGGTCTTACACATGTTGCTAATCATTGGACGCATGCTTTCTGAAACATTGGACTTATGCTTTCTTAACCATTTGACGTATGCCTTCAGCTGAACATTGGACGCAGCTTTCTACTGAGCCATTGGATGCAGACTTTCTGAACCATTGGACTTATACAACTGTAATGCCTTCAGTTTGTAATATTGGACGCAGAGGTCTGTGAAGTCTTGCTTGAGACATTGGACGCACAGCATTGCCTTGTGTTGAAAACATTGGACGCAGCGAGTCATTGTTCTGCTTCTTTGGAAAACATTGGACGCAGAACTGAATTTCCTTATACTTCAACATTGGACTCTTAACTGCATTCCCTGATACTCAATCATTTGACTCATGATCATTGGACGATGAACAGTGTTCCATTACTTCCATCATTGGACGATGCACTCCAACTTTGTGTATATTTATCACTGTCATATTGAACTCGTTATTGGACGCATAGCTTCTCAACTGATTGTTATCTAGCATTGGACGATGGACTTTACCATTGTTGTACCTACAAGAACTTGTTAGCAGACTTTGTACAATTCTTGATAAACATGATTTGACTTTGTAAAAACCTTAATAAACTTTGTTATCATCAAAACCATAAAATCACTTGGGGGATTTTTCCATTAGAAAAGCTTTTAACCAACTTTGTTTCAACAATCTCCCCCTTTTTGATGATGACAAACTATATTAGGTTTTACAAACAATAAAGTAGATAATCAGTCAGCATAAACATAAATTTTCTAAAGATACTCCCCCTGAGTTATATGTCTCAGTGTCTTCTTACTCTTTCTCCCCCTGAGATGAATATCTCATGTTTTTGGATATTCAATGAGATTAGAGTACCTGAAAATTTTCTTTTATCTCACAAGACAGATTAGTCCATATCTCACAAGACAGATTAGTCTAGCATAAGTATTCACAAGTAATAAGCCAATCTGCTTTAAAACTTACCTTTTCCTTCTCCCCCTTTTGTCATCAGGCAAAAAGGTTCACAGAATAGCCCTTGTGATTAAGAAAAACAGAGAGAGAAGAATCCTTTAAAACTGAAAAACTCTTTTTTTTTTCTTCTTTTCGAAACAAAACTGTCTCCCTCTTTTGTAAAAAAAAAACAACAACATGGCAGCAACACACATCCTTAAGCAATTTTAATCAATACAGGATGAATCCAGGATGCCTAACTCACTTCTGATTTGGAAGAAGGTCTCCTTAGGTAGGGGTTTTGTGAAGATATCCGCTAATTGCCTAGTTGTATCCACAAATTCAACACAGCAATCTCCCTTTTCAATATGGTCTCTAAGAAAATGATGTCTAATGTCAATATGCTTAGTTCTAGAGTGTTGAATGGGATTCTTAGTAAGGTGAATTGCACTGGTGTTATCACACTTAATAGGAATACTGGATAAATCTAATCCATAGTCTAGTAATTGTTGTTTCATCCAAAGAATTTGAGCACAACAACTCCCAGCAGCTATATATTCTGCCTCTGTTGTGGATAAGGCCACACTAACTTGTTTCTTGCTATTCCAAGATATAAGACAATTGCCAAAAATATGACAAGTCCCACTAGTGCTCTTTCTATCAATTTTGCAGCCTGCAAAGTCTGAATCAGAATATCCTACTAAGCTACACATGCCACCCTTGGGATACCATAGTCCCATATTTATAGTATAATCTCTCTCTTAGTACACTTTCCACAGTGCTTTATGCTTTTCATGTAATGCACGTTTCAGAAACGTTGACAATGTTGTATTGAAAAAGCATTGTATACAGCTATTTATTTCAAATCATTTGCTCATTAAATATGTTTCATATTAAATGCAAGAGCAATAAATAGCAAGTTATGGATTCTGTGTTTTGGGCACAGCATGTAGACCATATTGGACTTCAGTCCTTTTAGCGAATGGACGCATACCTTTGCTTACCATTTGTACGTTAAGTATATCCATTCATATGGACGCATACTTATTGCTTACCATATTGGACTTATGACTTGGCTCTTTTTAAGACGTATAACTTCATGCTTATTATCGGACTTTTATCATTCTGCTTCTTTGGACGCAAGGCATTATTGGACGCTTTGCTCCCAGAGTCCATTGGACAAGACTTACCTGAGGTCAAGTATCAGAGTCCATTGGACGATCTACTCTTGGTCTGTACATAAGTTTGCCAAAGTCTTATTGGACGATGGACTTATCTTTGGTGTACCTATAAGAGCTTGTCAGCAGACTTTGTAAAGATCTTAATAATCATTGTTATCATCAAAACCATTTAGGAAATTTATGCATTACAAAATGCTTTTGAACAATTTGGTTCCAACAAACGACACCTCGGAACCAAAAAACGCAGAAGATGAAGGGGAAGAATTAGATGTCTAGGTTAACGACATCGACTTCCCTTATGAGGTCCAAAATGACACCATCCAACGTGGCGGTGGCCCACGGAAGGCTTAGCAGGCGTGTCGCATTCCTCAAGAAGGTCGGCGACGACACTTTCGGGAAGGAGATGGTGTTGAAGATGAACAAGGAGAAGGTTCAGACCAGAGGCGCGAAATTCGATTCCAGTTTCAGGACCGATTGTGCTTACATGAAGGTTAAGTTTGATGGTGGAAAGTTAAGAATCGAGACCGTTCGAGAATCTGTTGGAGAGGGTGAAAGGGGGAAGGGGAGGGAGGAGGGGTGCTATGGAGGGGAAGAGGAAAAGGGATTAATGTGAGAATTAAGGTTTTTGAGGGGGAAAATAAAAATTTAAAAAATACTTTTTAAATTTAAAAATGACCATAGGGACTATAAGTGACACATTTTCAGAAATGGGGGACTAAAAACACGCATTTTTTTTTCTAAGGACTAAAAATGAACTTTTCCATAATTACAGGGACTAAAAATATTTAACCCAAATAAAATAAATGAAACCAAAAGGCGCTTCGGTTCCCTCCATTCTGTGCTTTGCTCACTCAAAAGGTTGTCTCTGTTCTTCCTCTACGAACACCTTAGCACTCGTTCACTTCCACTCCCCACTCTTCACTGTCAACCGTTGTCGTCGTCGTCACCGGCACCGTTGCCGTCGCTATCGTCCCACTGTGCCCTCGCAACGCTAAGAATGCTCTAAACAAGGTATATATTCTATGTATGCTTTGAACATGCAAAATGCTTTTTGTTAGCTTCATTTAGGCATTAATGGACAAAATGAACTTCGATTAGGGTTAGATTCCATTTTAGGCAAGCTTAAGAGTAGGAATGAACTTCGTATACTAGGTCATTTTCATATTCTGGTATATAATTCTTAAAGCATACTTGTAGGTAACTAAATGACATCTTCAAGTGACAACCATGCTAATTCTATCTCTCGTGTAGGTTCTCCTATTGCTGGTTCTGCCAGAGAAGGTACTAGAAAAAAGCAATAAGTTAAGATAAAGAATATTCTTCAACTTAGGAATAAGGGAGAAATATTGCCGATAAGTTCCTAAAATGTAAACCTTTGCATTGACATGTTTCTGTCTTAGAAATCTTAGTATTGTAAATTCTTTGCATTGACGATATAGGTTAGATAAAACCATCTAAACCAACCAGTAGGTGAGGACAGTGCAATGTTTGCCGGTTATCTTGGAACACTTATCTGCCAGTTAATTCCAATCAATAAAAAGGGTTGGAAACCAAGAAAAAATTGTGATGATCCAATGAGGCCATACAAGGATGAAATTATGAAACAGATGAAGGTTTGACAATTAACTTTTATACATTTTGCTATGATGTGTTTTTTATAATGCAATCCATTCTATTTTTCTTTGATTATACTTGTTTTTTCAGTCATCTTTTGAACTTGATGAGTGTCTTGAAAACTACATCCTTAAGGAAGCAGAGAAGCTTCACAGGCAATGGAAGTGTAACATGAAGAGGGATTGTCTTTACGATAACAAAGGAAAGCTAAACTACAAGCCTCCTACTGACAGGGCACACCACATCAAGAAGGAGGATTGGAGGGAATATTTAGATTATTGTTTAAGTGAAGAGTTTTAGGTAATGTTAACGTCAACAGAAGTAAATGTGTATTATCCCTTATTTATGACATGATTACTAATTAATTAATTTCATATACAGAAAACAAGTAAAACTAATAGGGAGAGAGCTTCTAAACAAGCGAAGCTACATCCTTAGAGGAAGGGACACCTAGGATATGCTCGCCTCTGGCATCAAATGGTAAGTTATCACACCATGCATGTATGTGTTTTCATATAGTCACTTTTACATTAACCTATAAATGATTCTTAACTTGTTTGCCTACAACAGCAAGTGCAACGCCTTTTTTCCCAAAAAAACATTACAACATAAGTAACCATTTATTTTGAAAAATAGGCAAACTATTGTGAGTTTCACTTTCAGAAAATATACACTTTCTAAACTTATATTTACTTCCCAAATAGTGAGTAAATTTTTTTTCCTTAATCAGGATGGAAGGGTGGAAATTATGTCACAGGAAAAATTTTCCTCAAGAAAGTATAGTTCAAAAATTATACCAATTTATTCTTACAGACATAAGTTTCATTATCATATCACATTGTACACAGTTACAACAGATTACCCCAAAGTGAGTCTAAGCCGGTCGAGTCGTAAATCACCCCTAAAAGACAGTCTAGACAAATATAACTCTGGATGGTAGTCTTCTTCCTTTTTCTGTCCTGGTCAACGCACCCGACTAGTGGTACATTTATATGAATCATGTTCCAAAAAACCACAAAACATATAGGCAAGGGTGAAAAATCCTCATACGAAAGTTATATCACAACAATGACAACAGAAAAGAATAAAAGAAACTCATGCATATCATATATACTTAATATCTCATTACCCTATAGCATGCAGTTCTATATCACAATAATACATTACCACCGTAATATATTGTCACAGCTTATATTGCACAACTCATCACCAAAGTAATATATCATCACACAAGATATACTTAAAATGCATGACACTTCTATTTCCATCACAACACCAGTGTAATGTGTAACACCCTTTCTCCAAAAAGGATATTACACCATAGTAACCAAAAGATTAGCAATTACTTAGAAAATATTTTGGTAAAAGTTAGTAATCCTCCTTCCAAAATGCGGGTAAAATTTTTTGCCTTTTAAAGAAGATGAGAAGGATGGGGAATATGTTCCGTTGATTCTTTTTAAAGATTTCGAAATGCAAAGTAAGATCATCACATTTGTAAAAAAAGTACTCCATCTCTCATATATATATCATGATATTTTTCAAAAGAGTTTGTTCGAAGACAAACTATGATTTTGGATACTAGAAAAGAAAAAGAAGTTAAAACTACTCTAAACCAAAAATACAAAAGTGGTAAAATAAAAACGTACTCTAATATGTACAGTCGAGCCATGATCCCATCATCTGCTCAAAAAGGATCTACTACTCCAAACTCTATCTCAGATACGTCTATGGGTAAGACCAAGTGGATCCTCCTAAACCTGGCAATCTAGACTCAAGGTTTCAGGTCTGAGTCACCGGAATCCAATCAAAACCAAAGCTAGATAGATCCAGCCTAGGTAAAGGGTCATTGGTGAGGTTAGAGGTAGCCCAAGAGTCGATGGACACTTCGGGTATCTTTTCCACTTCATCATCAGAAAGGGATTCGAATAACCATATAATATCCTCCTCCTCTGAGTGATGAGAACCAGGGGTATACATGGGTGGATCTGCTACTCCTAAAGGTGAAGCTGGGGTATACCCTATGGAACTCTCGGTTCCTGTAGGTGCTACTGCTGAAGTGTCTTCTAAAGTTCCGTCCTTGCCAGTATCTGAGGGCTTGTTCCTTGTCTGGGAAGGCACGCATGATCTGATCCATCACCACCATGCCCTGATGGATGCGAACTACCACCACCGCTGTCTCCATCATCATCATCATTGAAGAACATGTCTTCTGTACCATGACTCGTAGAACCTAATTGACGTAATGGTAACTTAACATCTAGAATTATTTGTTCTTGGATGGGAATTTGATTTTGTTGCTCTCCACCTCCACTATCTACCGTCTCTACTCTTCCCACAAATTTGCCCCACTGTGTTTGAGGATTTATGTTCCACCACACACAATCCCTGCCTTGGGGTTCTATGCTAAGGTGTACGTTTCCCAATCCTGTATCAGGATGAACCATCTACTTAGTCATGCATCAACACAACATAAAAGTAGGCAAGGGTGAAACTCTAAACAACGTAATAAGAGCTGTACAAGTACACTAAAACACAGATCACACAGCACATAATTCATATGTCAAGAACATATAAATATCAAAGACGACAATCAAGTCATTCAAGACAATATAGCAGAGTAGCAATTTATTCAAGACATATAGCTAGATTCCAATCAAACATGTCTTACCTTGTATTTGTAAACCTGCAAAACAACTCATTCACAAAATATATCCTCACGTCAAAGCATATTTATGCATGCCACTTTAATATCTTTCAAATCACACCGGTGTAATGCTCCAAGGAGACTTTTCCAACCTCACATCATTTGAGTGACCAACTACAGTAAACTTAACAGAATAAACAGGGAGTCCCACTTAGACCCTGAGAATACTTCAGAAATCTCGCATTTAAAACTTAATACCAAATTAGAAATAGATCTACCAGTCATATTTATCCAAGTCGGGTATACAGTCTCGACTCGGGGGTATTCACCGACAAGGCCATTGAGACTTTCGAAACCTGGATAATCCCAGTAGACAATTATAGTCCAACAGAACCTATTTTCGACCACGTCTAGTAGGTTGTATGCTCAACGTCTTTAATGCAAATGATCGTCTAAATGTGAACATACTTTCTTCTTAATTTCTCTTTGTAAAATTTCTTCTGTTTTACCGTCACTTATCTCAAAAATCTCCAGATCTTGTCAAAACTCTTTATATGAAATAAACCCATTACTTCATAAAAATTTTATTTGTATAAACAGATTACTGTTTAAAAAATCACTTTATCTCTTCTTTCCATTTTATCTTATAAAAACCTCTTACTGTATATTTAAATAAATAACTCTTGTCTACATTTTTTCCTTTTACTGAACGTTTACGGGTTAATATTATAGACTTGGCTTAAATAATTCAGTTTGTGATTGATTACACCACGGTAGAGCTAAACTGAGGAAATCAACCCGTCAAAGTGATTCGGGATATCAACTAAAAGTTCTTAACTTGTTTTAAGCAGACCAAAACGGGACAAAGCCACCTAGGATTGGTTAAGAGAGAAGAGATCAACAGTAATTTAAACCCAAGTATCTTCCAGGAAAAAGGCACCAATTATCTTCCAGGAAAAAGGCTCGTTGAAAGCCTACCTCACTAATTTCTACTACCGTAGACATTGGAAATTAAACTGAGTTAATTATATATATATATATACAGATTGGACACCCACTCAATATTTTTTACTGATAATATAACAGTAGAATGCGCCGAGAATCTGTTACTATTTATATTAAATTCTGATAGAAGCTATAACAGTAGAATTCACTGAGAATCCATTACTGTTATACTCTTTTTATCCAATCCAATCTATTTATATATACGTTTATTAAGAAATCACTTCTTTCCCAATTTATCTTAGTCACATAGATACGGGGTCCCTAGGTTAAGAATTCCCCAAACAGCGTATCAGTACAGTTCCCAAGAAAGAGAGATGGACTTCAAAGATCTCTGTCTTTCCTAGACAGACTCATACTGATAAACCATTTATCTTAACCATCACCATGTATATCAATGATAGACAATATCAGGGTTTTCATAAAAGAATAAATTGCTTTTTCTTTACAGTAAGATCATATTTACAGTAAAATCTAAATTTTGCCATTATAATGGTATGTTCACAAAAGCTTAAAATTAATTTTGCCATCACTATCTTACTTCCACGAATTTTAAAGAAATTTTGGGCATTATAACACTACAATTAATAAATAGCACAAAACAATTAAATTAAAGCCATAAAACAATTATAAAGCATAAATAAATAAACAAAGGCTATAACACACAAACGCACAAGTCAATCACAATCAAGAATCAAACTCATACTTCTCAAATTAATTTGGTAGAGGTTCCCCTTACCTTTGCCACAAATCTTGGAAGAACAAGGCTTGAAGAACCAAGAACACCAAACAAGGAAACTAAGAACTTCAAAGAGAAAAAGAGAGAGATTTTTGCTTGTCAGCAAAAGGCTTTTGATGTGGGAAATTTTATGAAGAAAAGATGGGTATTTATAGGGGAAGGGGGGCAGCCAAGTGAAGAGGAAGAAGGGATTAAAAATTTGTATTGTCATCTACCTTTTTAAGCCATATGTCATAATGCCATTATAATTAAATCATTCATTTTTCTAATTGGCTTAAGCTTATGACTAAGCCTCATGACTCACCTAGAAAAAGCACATCCAAGGGCCTAAAATTGATGATGATGTCGACCAAACAAGGGAGAAGAAAAACCATTGGATAGCTTGGTTAAAAACTTTAGGTTTTGGTAGTTTAAAGTGAAAATCAAGGGTAAAATAGTCTTTTCATTAATCAAAAATTCAAAAATTAATTTAAATTATAAGAACCTATAAGGAATCTAAAAAATTCCATGTAATAGCATCATGGAAGAGTTTCTGGATTTTTACTGCAAGGGTATGCATTGCGGTTTGTATAATCAAAGAAAAACGGATGCGCCGTAAGTGCAAAACGGACATTTCTCAGAAAATTCCCAGATAATTTCAAAAAATCATAAATTTAATTTAAACACTAATGACCCCTCTTGAAAAATGATTTTGAGCATTCCCTGATCACTAAAACTCAATTTCTGCTCCAAAAACACTCGTTTCTCGTTTTTACAGGGACCGAAAAAGTAACTTTTTATCTATTTCTTAAAGAATATCGAAATTAATTCTAAAAAATCCTAAAAAATGTGAAAACATGATTCAACTTCTAAAAATCTCTTTTTGATCTCAATTTGGTCTCTGAATCAGTTCTCTGTTTCTTGCTGTCAAACTATAGGGACCAAAACAGTAATTCTAAAACTTTTTATTTCTAAAAATTCCAAAAAAATTCTAGAAAATCGTAAATATTAAAAGAAACAACTTTTGTGAAGGAAGATAATTTTCTGGGTTGTGTTGATATACTTTTCTATTTAAAATCTTGTTCGTTAGATACGATAAATACAGTTGTATGTAAAAATCCAAACGTCAAAGGAAAAAGTCTGTTTTAATGAAATAATTTGATAAGTATTTTAAAACCTTAATTATAAGACTAACATAGTTTACTTAATACTTAGATCACACAACTTCATATAAAACAGATAATAGACGAAAAATAGAAAACAGAAGTCTATATAAGACTTAACTATGTTACCGTTTTAAACTATAATACCAAACAAGACTTATTATTTTCTATACTATCTTAAGTATACTAGATCCTAGAGTCTCTATCTTAACTATTTCTCTATCTCCGGTTTTTATCCATTTCCTAACTAACAGATTACGGAGTTTCTCTTAGAGGGACCAAAACTGTAATTTCCTTTATATCTTTCTCTAAAATTCAAAACTTATTTTCTAAAACTTTTATGGAACATCAAGTTACTTATTTTATATCCTCAAATACCTTTTGGGAATCAAATATGAATTTTCCATATTTATTATCAACTTATTATGACAGTCAAGAATGTCTTTAAAGTACCGTTTGACTTTTACGTCAGCTCTAAACCTTTATACTTTATCTGAAAATCTTAAGGATAGTTCTAATCCTCTAAAATTAATACTCTGTCTTGTAGAGTGAAATTTTATGATGTTACATAATGCTCCATGGAGACTTCTCAACCTCCTACAACCTTTTGAGCAATAGGACGTACACAGTCAATCCTTAACATACTTGTTTAAGGCTACACATGGTGAATTCCAAGTAACAGTATTCAGGAAAGCCATGTTTAAGTCATAATTGCTCCTGATTCTACACTGTAAAATTCAGGTAACAATTCACTCATCTCCATTGACACCATATCACAAATAGGTCAGCCAGTCAGATTTATCCAAGCCTGGTGTTCTACTTGTTCTTGGCACGCTGGGATCCACCACACGGCCATTGAGACTTTCGAAACCTGGATAATCCCAGTAGGCAATTGTCGTCCAACCATACCTATTTTCAACCCCTCTCTGGGTTGTAGCTCATCTCATGACCTCTTGCCAAATATCTTTCTCTTTATGCAAATGACATAATATATTGCACACAAAATCAATCACAGTCACTTTCACTTTGGTTTCTCTTGTAATTATCTCAAACACATTTCTATGTTACCTCTTGTAACAATCACACATAACATTCTCTCTTGGTTATGTAATACTCATCTCTTTTTAATTATCTCAATCAAAGTATCTCTTTCTCTTTCATTCAATTCTCTTACTCAATTATAACTTTGTTTCTAAAAACAGTATTTTCCGTATTAAATGTCTAAATTTCAAGAAAAATAGAAATAAAATACATATTGATTTCTAAACTTAAAACTGATATTTTTCCCTTAAAAAGACTTCATTTTATAAGCTTAAAACATAAATTTAATAAAATTCTAGGTTGGTTTTTCGCATAGTACAAAGCTATTCACAGGAGTGGAAATTTTCACACCGAGGCGTGAACAGGACTGGTTCCTGGTTTAAAACAGAACATGTGATTTTTCATAGCTTTGAAAATAAATTCACCCAAGGCATGACAAATTTACAAGATTAAAACCAATTAAATTCTTCTTTACATGATTGAAACCTAATTAAGATCAAATAGGTAAAAAAAAATGTTCTTGGATCAATTCAAAAGCTTTCCAAATTATAAACAATTACTTTGGTTTTATGAAAATTCATTGAAAACTTAGCTTATATAAAGATATTCTAGTAAAACCTAGATTGAATCTTACACCACAAAGTCCAATATAAGTTGACATAGAGAATTGAACAACAATAACAACCACAACAACAAGCTATTCATTAAGGCTCTAGACGAGACATAGGCCACAAAATCATCACAACAAGTCACGTATTTCTTCTCACCTAAAAATCATTGGCATAGAACAACAAGAATCGACATCAATCATACATGATTCCAACACTCCAAAAATCATCATCAAAACACTTACCATGACACATCTATTCAATGAAAATCTCTATCATGCATCAATATATATCTTAATCTGTCCAAATCATCACATGAACAAGAAAAATCACAACCAAACCTAGCACATACATCTTAAGAAACCTAATAACTTTGTAAGAGAAATTTCTCCTTACCTTGTCTCCTAGCTTGTATAGGAAAAACCCTAGCTTCTTGATCTCCTACTATACCTTGATCACCACCTTCCAACAAGCATAACATATCCAAAATACCAAGCTAAGTTCTTTTCCTACTCATGTACTATCCTTAAAATACCAAGGGAGAAACTTGAAATGAAATAAGTACAAATCAAACCCTAGACATATGAACCAAAACGAAGATGTTAGGAACTTCAATCATGAAGCTCTTACCTACACCAAGCACCTTTGTAACTTGAAGAGTCAAAATCCAAAAGAGCAAAGCTTATAAAGAACTTGATGATTTTTTATGAAGGCTTGTGTTTAAAATGAATTCTCTACACTTGATGGTTGTGTAAATGATGAAAATATATGGTGGGTGATGGTTGAGGGCTCATGAAAATGGAAGCAAATGTTGAAGGAAGAAAATGAGAGAAAATGAGAGAGTTTGATCTTGGAGAGAAAATACAAATGATGAAATGAATAAGATATAGATAACAGGATGAAACACAAGAAGGGGGGGTTGAATTGTGTTTCAAAGCTTTTAAAAACTTTTCGCAATATTGGACGCTGGCTGGTGAAAAACGTTGGACGCACAACTTATTTCAAATATTGGACGCACAGTGTTTTTCAGAAATGTTGGATGCACAGAGTGCTAAAACATTGGACGCACAGAGTTGTGAAATATTGGACGCACAAAAGATTGGACGCTGAGGCTTCCACTTAGTTTAAAACTTGTTTTCGTTGTGCGATTTAAAGTGTATGAAAAACTTGTTGAATAAAAATCAATTCAATCCCCACGGTTAGAATAAGCACAGAAATAATAAGAGTTAAGGGAAAGAAGAAGTAACACAAGTTTTTATCCTGGTTCACCCTTTCCTAAGAGCTACGTCCAGTCCCCTCAAACTAGAGAGATTTCACTATCAACCTGATAGGTAACAAGTATTCTTCAGCAGCCTCTCCAGGCCTTACAACAAGTATTCTTTGCACACAGCCTCTTCAGGCTAAAACCCAAGTATTCTTTGCACACAGCCTCTCCAGGCTAAATCCCAAGTATTCTTTGCACATAGCCTCTTTAGGCTAAATCAAGTATTCTTTTACAGTTAAGCCTCTCCAGGCTCAAACAACTCAGCAGAGTGTTTTTGATTCAAGTGCTGTCTAACTCACATAAGTGAGGATATGAAAACTAAAGCACTTCGAGAGTTAAGCAAACTCTCTTTTACAAGAAGATAGAAAATATACAAGACTTTCTATACAGAGTATAACAAATTGCACAGCGTTTTTGCTCTTTCTTTTTCGTTGTTCAGTCTCTTCTTTTCTTTTTCCAGTATCTTGTATTCTTCTTCTTGTTCACGGTATTTATAGGCTTTGATGAAGCTTCAGACTTGTTCTTCGAATAGCTCAGCTTCAGCCTTCATAAAAGTTACCGTTCTCTAATAGCATTAAATGCTATTTTCCCGTTGCTCTGAGGAGATCTACTTCAGTGTGCATGTCTGCTTTTCTTTCTCCTAAATCAGAAGCAACCTGTACTCAAAGTCTCAATTGTACAGTGGTTAATAGTAATATCTTATTGAGACAGAGAGAATACACTGTGTAAAGTAGAAAGATGTGTTCAGAGATATACAGAGTAGATAAAAGTACATTCTCTCTCTTGGTACACTTTCCACAGTGCTTTATGCTTTTCAAAAGTACGTTCAAAAACGTTGACAAAGTTGTACAGAAAAGCATTGCATACAGCTATTTATCTCAAATCATTTGCTCAATAAATATGTTTAATATTAAATGCAAGAGCAGTAAATAGCAAGTTTATGGATTCTGCGTATTGGACGCAGCATATGGAATGTATTGGACGCAACATGTAGAATAAAGTTGGACTTTCAGTCCTTTTAGCAAATGGACGCATACCTTTGCTTACCATTTGTATATGATATTCATTCATCCATTGGACGCATTCTCACTGGTTCTGCTTCTTTGGAAATCATTGGACGCAGAGAGTAGTATTGTCTCCATGAGTGATTCCTTGTACTTCTGCGATTCTGCTGCTTTAGAAAACACTGGACGCAGAGAGTAGCATTTCTACATGACTTGGATACATATAGGTTCTGCTTCTTTGGACGCATTGTCTCATACTGATTATTGGACGCAAAGCTCTCAGACTGCGTATTGCATTGGACGCAGAACAGTATTGCCTTATACTGTTTATTGGACGCAGAGAATCATTGGACGCATGGTCTCATAATGATTATTGGACGCATAGCTCTCAGAGTCCATTGAACAATTCTTATCCGAGGTCAAGTATCAGTATTATTGGACGCATCACTCTTGGTGTCCATTCCAGTGCCAATATTGGATGATGACTTCAACATTGGACGCAAGGCTTCTCAGACTTTGAATATGAGCCAATGTCATGATGAACTAATTTATTGGACGCATACTGCAACATCCTTCAATAAACTTAGTTAGGCAGCTTTGTTATACATTGTAAAAGCTTAATACATTTTGTTATCATCAAAACCATAAAATCACTTAGGGAGTATTTGTATTAAAAATACTTTTAACCAATTTGGTTCCAACATAAGACTTTCTCCCCTCCCTCTCTAATCTCACGGTTTCATCCCCCTCCCAAAATAATTGGATAAGATTGCATTAAATGTTGTAATTATCACTTGATTTATTAATTAGATAAATGATCTATTTTCTAATTGGCCAAAAGCCATGACTAAGCATAATGACTCATCAAGATTAAGAATGATTAAAATCTATCCATTTAAAGGATTGGGCGGCTGATCCATTGAAGATAAAAGGGATAAGATCAAATTAATGCAAGTTGGTAGTTAGTTAAGTATAAAACCTAAGGGTAAAATGGTATTTTCTCTAAAATTGTGACTCATGAAAATTGTAGAAATTTCTAAACTCTTCTCCTAGCTTCTAAGCGGTCTAGGGATGGTCAAGGGAGAGGTAAATAAATTTTCACTTTTAACCATGGTAAAAGGTAAATTACAGGTAATAAAGTGTGGTAACTTTTGTGTTTCATGGTTAAAACTATCCAAACATGAACTATTGAATTAAATGACTCTCAAGACTCACATGGTTAGCCAAGACCATGAAATTTATGTGGCAAAAGGGTCTTGTTGGATAGAAATCAAGCTCAGAAGCAAAACAGTAATTTTTCGATTTCCCCGGTAACACGTAAACTAGAGTTAAACTGATGTTTCTCTGAAAATCTCCAGAAAATTCCTAAAAACCATAAATCTTATAAGAACATTAATGGTTACCCTTACATTTGATTTTGATCATTTCCTAACCTTCTGGTATGCATTTGCTCTCCTGTTTACCCTGTTCATCATTCTAGAGGGACTAAAACAGTAATTTTTAATCTGCTATTCTAAAAATTCCCAAAATAATTTTCAAAATTCTAAAATAATGCAAAAACATTATTTGGCTCATCAAAATATTTTTCTAACTTGTTCTGGTTTCCAAACCAACTCGCAGTTCATCATAGTCATACTATAGGGACCAAAACAATACTATTTCTTATCCGTTTCTCAAAAAATTACCAAATAAATTTCTAAAATCCTCAAATATTGTAAAATCAATATTGGTATCCTCAAATCCCTTTTCTAACCTAAATTTAGCTTTTCTACCTCATAACGCAGCTATTTCGACAGTCAAAACGCAACCGTATTTGCATTTGAATATCAACGTCGACCTTAAAATATTGATCTCTAAGCTCAAGGGAACTATATCTATGGAATTAGCTTTCCTAAAATATATTTAATTCACACAAATCACAAATCCATATATTAAAATATAATAAAGTAAGAAATCTAAAAATACGACGTTACAGCAAGAAGAGTCCGGATCCGAGGTAACAAGCATATCTCGTCATGCAGTGTGGAAGCGAGCCCGCGTCAACAAAGAAGGGGTTATTGATAATGAAAATGTTCAAAAAGTTATGGATAACTGTGTAAGTATAATAACCTTAACGTTCATCTCATATCTATATATATTAACCTTATATATCCTTAATTAACTGCCATATTTTTTGTTTCAGAAGCAATTATCACAACTTCTATCTCAAGATGAGAACATAGAACAAGTTGATCGGAAAGACATACTTTCCCAGGCCTTAAAGCAACCAGAGTACCCCGGGCGTGTTAAGGCGATAGGATTTGGGGTCTCTCATGGAGACTATTTCACAATCCCTAAGCGAAAGAAAGTATCCGAGGAAGAATTCGAGGAGATGAAAGCCCAGTTAAACAGTATGCAGGAAATGATGTTTGCTCGCATGAAACAGCGTGAGCTGTTGCATGGGCAGGTCCCTTCCTTCGACCCCAGCACCAACTACAGTTGCATTAATGCAGCTGATTCTCTCCATGAGGAGGTAGCTACCCCTGCATGTCCTCCACTGCTACTGTTGCTGCTCCTACAACTCCTACTCCCATCCTTCCACCGGTAATTATTCTTTACTATATACGGTTCTTTGTTTCACTCTTACGTAATACTTATTATTCATCACTGCATTCTTTAGGCATGTGGACCTGTGAACTTGTTGTTGTCCACTCCATACCTTCACACAGTGGCTAGGGGATTGTTGGTAAACTTTGGAAGTACTCTGGTACACAACAACCAGATTCCTACTGGACACACAAGAGTGTCAATAAAGATTGCGGTTAAACCAAATGCCCCATTGCCAATACCGGACAAAAACAGATGTATGATGAAAGTCATGGATGCCAGAGGTGGATTTGTGGTCTAACCTACGTGGTTAATAATGTCGGTGGATGATGATGAGGTATGTGAGTGACAATGATATCATTACCAAACAACATATTTTATTATTACATCATTTTATACCAACCAATATGCTGTAATAAATAATTTTGCAGGGTGCTCCAAAGGATCCAAATAAGATGGCTACCGCGGAGAGGACCAAAAACATCGGCACTGTGCTAAATAAAAGCTCCGGGATCAGGCAAAATCAATGCATCGGGACCGGCCTGCACAAGAAAAGCACTCCTCGGTCAGCCAGTACATCAAAAAATGATTTTGAAAAGGTTGCAGTTCAACAAAATCAGTTGCCACCCCAACAAAAATAGCAGCCTCAAACATTTTTGGACAAGGTTCTTCAACATGTGAAAGATGTTTTGATTAAGGAAAAAAGGGCTCTTTTGATGGAACCAAATAGTTCAGAGACATTTTACAGTGTCTAAATCCCTAAAGGTTTTGATGATAACAATTATTATTAAGGGTTTTACAAAGTCTGATAACAAGCTCTTGCAGGTACAACTAAGTTAAGTCCATTGTCCAGTATGACCTTGGTACTTATATGTACAAAGTATGAGCTAAGTGTCCAATGGACTCTGATACTTAACCTATGGTAAGTATCATCCAATGGACACAGGATGCTATGCGTCCAAGTGGTAAGAACAACTAAGCGTCCATTCTATTTCACGTTGCTTCCAACACACACGGTACATATGCTATTCTTGGACTTTAATTTTAAATGATTTGAGATCACATTTAATGAAAAGCATAAAGCACTGTGAAAAGTGTACTTGAGAGAGAATGTACTCTAAGCACTTCTAGCACTCTCTGTACATGTCTTTCTATTAACGCAGTGTTTTCTCTCTGTCTCAACTGAATATTACCTTTAACCAATGTGTAATTGAGACTTTGTGTACATGTTGCTTCTGACTTTGGAGAAAGAGCTGAATAACCTACGCTGAAGTACAACTCCATTGAAGCAATGGGAAGAAAACATTTAATGCTATTAGAGAACAGCTATTTACGAAGGCTGAAGCAAAACAAAGTAAAAGACCTAATTCAAAGCTTCATCAAGCCTATAAATACCGTGAAGAAGAAGAAGAAGAAGATAGTAGACATAGCAAACAAAAGACACCATTCTCTATTGATTATTTTCAAACTTCTGAAACTTAGAAAAACGTTGTCTGTATTCATCTTCTTGTAAAAGAGAGTTTGCTTAATTCTCATTGTGCTAAGAATTTCATATCCTCACTTGAGTGAGTTATAGCACATAGAAACACTTAAACTCTTTTGAGTAGTGTGAGTCTAGAGACGCTAGGTTGAAAAGCATATTTGGGTTTGAGCCTGAAGAAGCTTGTCTGTAAAAGAAGACTTGGGTTTGAGCCTAGAGAGACTTGTCTGTAAAAGAATACTTGGTTGAGCTTGGAGAGGCTAGGTGTGCAAACAACACTTGTTGTAAAGGCCTGAAGAAGCTGCTGAAGAATACTTGTAAGTCTATCTGGATTGATAGTGAAATCCTTCTAGTTTGAAGGGATTGGACGTAGCTCTTAGGAAATGGTGAACCAGTATAAACATATGTGTAAATCTCTTATCCCTAAACTCTTTTATTTTCAGATTTACTTTGTGCGTCAAATTCTTCTTAACAGCATCCAACGTTTTGCAAAAAGATTTTAAAAGCTAAGAAACACAATTCAACGGCCCTTCTTATGTTTCATCTTGTTACCTATAGTTGGCATCAGAGCTCGGTCTCTAGGGGTTGAGCACCTAACAGTGCAGAGAACGAAAGATCCATAGAGAACGAAGGACAAGCTGTGAACAGGCCACCACTGTTCAATGGAGAAGAATATAGTTACTGGAAGCAAAGAATGATCACATTCTTTGATGCACAAAATTTTGACATGTGGGATGTCGTGGAGAATGGTTATGTTGCTCTAGTAGATGAAGCAAGACAACCATTGCCAAGAGTCCAGTGGACACCTGATCAGAGGACCAGATTCCAGCTAAACTCCAAAGCCAGACACTGTCTAATGTGTGCCATTACAAAGATTGAGTTTGACAAGGTGCATAGCTGCACCACAGCCAAAGAAATCTGGGATACTCTCGCTTTGGCTCATAAAGGATCATCTCAGGTCCGTGAATCCAAAATTAGCATGTTGGTTCATCAATATGAACTATTTAAGATGGAGGATCACGAGACCATTGATCAGATGTTTGGAAGATTCCAAACAATTATTAACAATCTGAGATCCTTGGGAAAGATCTACACAACCCAGGATCACATCAGCATCCTTAGGAGTTTGCTAAGACAGTGGAGACCCAATGTCACTACTATTCAAGAAGCAAGAGATCTATCCACTCTTGTTATTGAAGAACTACTGGGTTCACTCAAAGTACATGAGCTTGAACTCAAGGAAGAGGGAACAGACAAAAGAGCAAAGTCTATTGCTCTTAAAGCTCAAAGAGGGAGCACCTCAAAAGCACTAAAAGCCAATGACTCAAATGAAGAGTCATATAGCTCAGAAGGAGAATAAGGTTCTTATGATGAACTATCTTTTATCTCCAAAAAGATCCAATCTATGTGGAAAAAGAAGGGTGGCTTCAAAAGGAAGAAATTCAACAGAAGGTTTTCACAGGAGAAGACTGAGCAAAAAGAGAAAACCCTTGTTGTGTGCTATGGATGCAAGAGACCAAGACACTTCAAGGCAGACTGTCCTAAAGCAAAAACGACAAAGAAGAAATTCTACAAGAAGAAGAAGGGCCTTATGGCAACATGGGAAGATGTCGATGATTCATCAAATGATGAAGAAGAAGATGAGGAGGAAGATGAAGAGGTAACTTCATGCACTTATTCTGAACTTAGAGAAAATTTTGATGATCTCCTTAGAGAATTATCCATTCTCTCTAATGAGTACAAATCTCTAAAGAAAAAGTTTTCTCTTATATCTAAAGATTTTGAAAAACTCACTTCAGAAAACCTAGTACTCAAAACAGAGAATGAAGAGTTGAAACTGCAAGTTACTCAACTCAAAGACAAATCTCAAAGAGATTCTGAGTTCAATACCTCTTGTGAAGTACAAGAACTTCAACAAGAAGTAAGTGAACTCACTGGACGATTGTCCAGGTTTGTCAATAGCTCTGAAAAGCTAGATCAGATTTTAAAACTTCAGAGAAAACCTTCTGACAAGAGTGGTTTGGGTTATGTTCCTAAGGAACAAAATAAACCAAATCCAAAATTTTCAAAGAGTCCTTCTAATTCAAATTTATACTGTGGTCACTACGGAAAGGCTGGACATGCTACTTTAGCATGTGTTCATAGAAGAAGAAACACGCCTGGACGCAAACCAAGGACTAACAAAAGAGGACCCAAGTCAATATGGCTACCTAAGAACATGATTATTCCTGTTGCAGATATGCTTAACAGTAGGAAGAGAACTCTAGTCGTGGTACCTAGACAGTGGATGCTCACGACACATGATGGGAGAAAGTTCTGTGTTCCAAGACCTAAAACCTAGGACAAAAGGTTGGGTCATGTTTGGAGGAGACTAGAAAGGCAGAATAGTTAGGATAGGTAAAATTGGTAAGCATATTTTTCCCTCTATTGATAATGTCTTGTTGGTTGAAGGACTCAGACACAATCTGCTTAGCATAAGTCAATTATGTGACAGTGGATTTGATATTTCCTTTAACAAGGATAAATGTATAGTCAGAAACTCTGACAAGTCCATTCTTTTTCAAGCAAAGAGGCAGAACAATGTTTACAAAATTAATTTTGAAAATCTGTCCAAATAGAATATCTCATGCTTCATATCCTTAAAGGATGAACAATGGATATGGCACAAGAGACTTTGTCATGTAAGCCTGAGAACCATCTCAAAGCTGAACAAGCATAACCTCGTGAGAGGACTACCAAATCTTGTGTACAAATCTGAGGTCTGTGTGAAGCATGTTAGAAAGGGAAACAAGTGAAAAATTCTTTTAACTCTAAAAATAATGTTTCCACTTCTAGACCTTTAGAGCTTTTACATATGGATTTGTTTGGACCCACTCAAACTGCATCTTTGAATGGAAAGAAATATGGACTACTTATAGTTGATGACTATAGTAGATGGACATGGGTTAAATTCTTTCCTCACAAGGATGAGTCTTTCAAAGTCTTTACTATATTCTGTAAAAGAGTCCAAAATGAGAAAGGAGTTTGCAATAACTACATAAGAAGTGATCATGGAGGAGAATTTGAAAACGCGAGTTTTCAACATTTCTGTGAGGAAAGTGGAATCCTTCACAATTTCTCTACTCCAAGAACACCTCAGCCAAATGGTGTGGTAGAGAGAAAGAATCAATCTTTAAAAGAGATGGCTAGGTCCATGCTCAATTATCACTCTTCCTCAAAACGATTTTGGGCTGAAGCTGTAAATACTACTTGTTATTTGCAAAATAGAATATATGTAAGGCCTATATTGAAAAAGACTCCTTATGAATTGTGGAAGGGAAGAAAACCCAACATATCATACTTTTATCCTTTTGGATGTGAATGCTTCCTTCTAAACACTAAGGCATACAGAGTTTATAACTCAAGAACCTTAACTATTGAAGAATCAATTCATATAAAATTAAATGATAAAAAGCCTGACAAAGACTTATCAGAGCTAAGTGATTCTCTTGCAGATATGAGAATACAAGAAGAAGGTGAAGGATCATCACCAAAGAATGAAGAAGATGGACCGGACGAGGAGACCGAAGGTCTGTCCAATGTAGAAATGAGAAGAAGCTAACACTTCAAGACTTATCATCCTGAGGAACAGATTATTGGAAATGCAGATGACAAAGTCAGAACAAGGTCCACATTCAGAGAACACATTGATGTTGAATTTATCTCTGAGTTGGAGCCCAAGATAATAGATGAAGCCCTATTAGATGAAGGATGGATATTAGCTATGTAGAAGGAGTTGAACCAATTTAAACGTAATGATGTTTGGACACTGGTAGCCCCACCTGAAGATAAGTCCATTATTGGAACCAAATGGGTGTTTAGAAACAAACTGGACGAAGAAGGTAAATTTGTGAAAGACAAGGCAAGGTTAGTTGCTCAAGGTTACTCACAACAGGAAGGTATTGACTTTACTGAAACCGTTGCTCCAGTTGCTAGAATTGAAGTCATTCGCATCTTACTTTCATTTGCTGCCCAACATAATATGAGGCTCTATCAAATGGACGTAAAAAGGGCATTTTTTAATGGTATAATAAATGAGGAAGTCTATGTTGAACAACCTCCTTGTTTTGAGGATCAATCTTTTCTCAATCATGTTTTCAAATTGAAAAAGGCTCTCTATTGCAACACCCTTTCTCCAAAAAGGATATTACACTATAGTAACCAAAAGTTTCGCAAATGTTTTAGAAAATATTTCATAAAAGTTTGTAAAGCTCTTCAAAAATGCAGGTAAAATTTTTCGCTTTCATAAAAGAAGATGAGAAGGATGGGGAGTAAGATCCCTCATTCTCTTATTAAAGAATTTAACTGTAAAACAAAGCCTCATGTACAGAAAAATACCTCTTCTCATATCTATATAGAACATGATATTTTACAAAGGAGTTTGTTCTAAGACAAACTTTGTTTTTACATTGAAAAGAAAAAGAAGCGAAAGCTACTCTAAACCAAAAAGTACAAAAGTGGTAAAAGAAAAATACATGCTACTATGTATAGTCGAGCCATGATCTCGTTATTTACACCAAAGGGATCTACTATTCTAAAACCCTAACTCATATACATATTTATGGACAAGACCAGGTAGATCCTCCTAGTCCAGGCAAGTTGATGTATAGAAGCGGGACTCTAGTTACTGGAACCCAATCAAAGTTGAATCCGGCTAGATCTGGTCTAGGCATGGTATCACTAGTAAGGTCAGAGGTAGCCCAAGAGTCTATAGACTCCTGGGATTCCTCTTCTATTTCCTCATCCGACAAGGATTCGGATAACCAAATTATGTCTTTTGATTCTGAATCAGAAGGGCGGGGTAAAGGAGAATAAGTTGGAGGATTCGCTTCTCCCAGAGGCGAAACTGGTACATGACCTACAGAACCCTCAGTTCTTGCAGGTGCTGCTGCGGATGTGTCTTCAGAGGTTCCATCCTGGTTTTTGTCAGAAGATCTATCTCTCGACCTCGTCGGTACATGACCAGAACCATTTCCATCATGTTCCGAGGGATGTAAGCTACCACCCCCACTGCTATCACCACTATCCTCATTACTCTCAAACAAGTCATTTGGGTCAAACACCAAGGATTTTAACTGACGTAAGGGTAACTTAACATCTAATATCATTTGTTCTTGAATAGGTCGTGGGTTTGGTGGGGCTCCACCTCTGGTATCTAAGGTTTCCATATATCCTACAAATCTTCCCCACTACGTACCATGGCATATGTTCCAACGTACATTGTTTCCACCCAAAGGTTCTATACGTAGATGTCGGACGGTTCCCAATCCTCTATCTTGTGGGTTTATCTCCATCTACTCAGTCATGTAGGAACACAACAAAGCAGGCAGGGTGAAACTCTAACTCAAATTAACAAAAATAGTACAAGTATATTATCAAACACAGAACACACAATACTCAAACCTCAAGACACATAGGTAACACAGACAATCAAGTCATTTCAATCAACAGAACAATATAGCAAGCCATTGAAAACACATAGTCACGTCAAACCAGCAGATCTTACCTTTTGTCCATGCAACCCTGTAAAATAATACATTTCACAAGAATATATCACATCAGTGTTCCATTAATGCATGACACACCAATATCTCTCTAATCACACCGGTGTATTGCTCCCAGGGAGACTTATCCAACCTCACATCATAGAGCGATCGGCTGCCCGTACACATAACAGCATAATCAGGGAATCGCTCCCGACCCCTGAAGATACTTCCATGGTACCGCATTTAAAACTTAATACCAGATCATAAATAGAATTGCCAGTCAGATTTATTCAAGCCGGGTATACGACTCGTCTCGACTCGAGGGTATTCACCATACTCGGCCACATAAGACTATCGAAACCTGAATAATCCCAGTAGACAATTGTTGTCCAACAGGCTCTATTTTCAACCCCGTCTCGTAGGTTGTATGCTCATCTCTCAGATGCAAATGATCATCTAAATTTGCAAATCACTTTCTCTTGAAATCTCTTTCTCTGTAAAACTCTCTCTGTTTTACTGTAACTTTTCTTTCTCAAAAATCTCAGAATCTCTTAAAAACTCTTTGTAAGAAATAAGTCAAATCCTTTTATGGACAGACCACTAGTATAAGTAGACAACTGTTTATAAGTCACTGTTTCTCATAAAAACTCTCTTCACTGTATATCTTGAAAAATCATAAAACTCTTGTCTCGTTTTACTGCTTTTACAAACTAATTTATCTCAGCTTTATTTATTTTAAGTTGCTCAACTGAGTGAATCGGTATAAAAAGAGTTATTTAACTGTATTACAAGAAGATCAAACCGGGCATAGCCACTTTGATTTGATTGAGAGAGAAAAAGGTCAACAGTATTTAAACTTACGTCCACTTTTGAAATAATAGATGTTTGTTCTTAGTTTTTAGATAACTTATTGGTAATGGAATAATCACACGGCGACTGAGCCGACTGCGGTAATTAGTGTCCAGTTTTCCTTGAAAACTTGATACAAACTTAGTGATCGAAATTACGTTTAATTAGGCACGGCTTAGATTAATTTTCAAAGATGAAAAGATTACACGACGGCTGAGCCATCTTTGGTAATCAGTATTCCACTGTAAATCGTTCCTATGTACTAAGTGGACGTAGTCAATTTATCTCTCTTCTGAAATACTTAAACTCCAATTATCTTTTAGGAAAAAGGCCCGTTGAAAGCCTATCTCACTAATTTCCACTGCCGTAGACATTGAAAATTAAACTGAGTTATGTGCATACATAAACAGATTGAATACCCACTCGATATTTTCCACTAATAATATAACGATAGAATTCACCGAGAATCCATTGCCGTTACTTTATATTCTGAAAGATGCTATAACAGTAGGATTCACCGGGAATCCATTACTGTTACACTCTTTAATCCTTTCCAATCCATTTATATATACGGTATTAAGAAACTTGCTTCTTTCCCAATCTTATCTTGTCACGTATATACCAGGTTTCCACTGTTAAGATTTCCCCAAACAGCGTATCAGCACAGATCCCAGGCCAGAGTGAGACGAACTGCTTTAGCCCCTTCAAAGGTCTCACTTCCTTTCTAGACAGATCCATACTGATAAACTATTTATCTTAACTACAACCTTGCATATAAATAACAGATACTAATGGGGTTTTCACAAATAATTATTATTTGCTTTGCGGTAAACTCTCGTTTGCAGTACGTGTAAAATTCGTCATTATAACGGTATGTTTACTAAAGTTCAAAAGTGATTTTGCCATAATCTCTCCTCTTACTCGAATTCTTAAATAAAATTGGGCATTATAACTCTATAATCTATAATTAGCACTAAACAATCAAATTAAGACAATAAAACAATCATAAAAGCATACTAAACAAACAAAAAGCTATAAACAACCAAACAAGCAATTCCACAAAAAATAAGATCAAACTCATACTACTAAAATTAAGATGAGAAGAGAAGCCCCTTACCTTAGCCAAAATCTTGATGAAGAACCACCAAGAACACCACACAAAGAAATTCAAGAAACTAGAGAGAAAAATGAGAGAGAACTTTGTTGCCTTGCTTCTTGATTTGTGGTGTGAGTTCAATTTATGAAGCAAGGACCCCTATTTATAGTGGTGGGGGCGGTTCTGAGGTGAGGACCAAGAGGGAATAAAGATTTGTGACCTCACACTACTTTTTGATGCAAATGTCATAATGCCTAAAAACATAATTCATCCATTTTTCTTATTGGCTAGTTTAGGTGACAAAGCATGTGACTCATGACAAAAAAGTTCATCCAAAGGCTCCCAATGCATGAAGATGTCGACCAACACAAAGGGAAAGGAGGGCCATTTGATCAAATAGTGAAAAACTTTATGATTTCGTAAATAAACCGAAAACTAGTGGCATTTACGTCCTTTTGCAAATAGATCTTGAAAATAATTAGTAGAAAGATGAGGACCCATTAGAAAATGTCAAAAATAGTTTCTAATAGTCATAAGGACTTTATACAAGAGTTTCTGGATTTTTACGGTAAAGGGTAGGCTTTACGGTACGTACTAACGTAGGAAAACGGACGCGCCGCAAGCCCAAAACAGTAATTTTTCAGAAAATTTCAAAAAAATTCCCAGAAAATCACAAATTTAATTTAAACAACAATGGTCACTCTTAGAATTTGATTTTGAGCACTCCCTGACCACTGAAAATCCATCCTAGTTTTCGTAAAACTTCGTTTTACGTGCTCATAGGGACCGAAAACGTAACTCTTTATCTGTCTTTTGAAAAATTCCAAAATAAATTTCATAATTCTTTAAAAATATAATAACATGGTGTACAGTTCCAGTTTTTCGTTTTGACTCCATTTTGGTCTCCGTATCAGTTTTTAACTCTTACCGTAACTTTGCGGAAACCGAAACGGTACTTTTGAAAATTAGTTTCTCCAAAAATTCTAGAAAAAATTCCAAAAAATTATAAATATTATAAGAAACAACTTTCGTGAAGGAAGATAATTTTCTGGTTTGTTTAAAGATATTTTTATCAATTAAATTCTTTTCCGTCTATTACGGTAAGTACAGTTTGCAACCGTCGTAAGAAAATGACTGTTTTAGTAAAATAACTTAATAAGTATCTTAAATTCTTAATTATAAGACTACAATAATTTTCTTATCACTTAGTTCCTACCAGAACATTTAAAACAGACAAAAGACAGAAATACCAAAAACAGAAACCTAAAAAAATGTAACTATTTTACTATTCATGTTGTAATACTCAACTGTAACGGGTCTTTCTGTCTTTCTTAGATTTCTATCAAACCCATGCAATCCCTATCTCATCTATTTTTCTATCTCTGATATGTATCCTTTTTCTAACTAATAGATTATGGAGTTCTGTCTAAAAAGGACTAAAACTGTAATTCCTTTATTTCCTTCTCTTAAAATCCAACTTAATTTCTAAAACCTTCATATGTCGTTAGTACTACTATGTCTTCCTTTAAATACCTTTTGGAAGTGTCATATGAATTTTCCAAATTCATTTCACCATTTGTCCAATAATCGGAATGTCTGTGTATAATCCTCTGACTTCCGTATTTAATTCTAAACTACTAAGTTTTTATCCGAAAAATTTCAGAGTGATTCTAATCCTCTAAAATTAACACTTAGTCTCTTAGAGTGAAATTTTAGGATGTTACATCTATGGACTTAAGCAAGCTCCTCGAGCTTGGTATGACAGACTTAGCTCTTTTCTGATGGAAAATGGTTTTTCAAGAGGGAAGGTTAATACAACTCTTTTCAGAAAATCCATAGACTCACATTTCATCATAGTTCAAATTTATGTTGATGATATTATCTTTGGTGCTATTGATGAATCTGTGTGTGGACAATTTTCTGAGTTAATGCAAAAGGAATTTGAGATGAGCATGATGGGAGAACTAAAATTCTTCCTAGGACTGTAAGTCAAGCAAACTCAAGATGGCTTATATGTGCATCAAACCAAGTACAGAAAGGAACATATGAAGAAGTTCAACATGGAAGATTGCAAATCTATGAACATACCTATGCATCCTTCATGCATACTAAACCTGAATGAAGAAGATCAAAAGGTAGATCAAAAGGTATACAGAGGTATGGTTGGACCTCTCTTATATCTTACTGCCTCTAGACCTGATATGATGTTTAGTGTATGCTTGTGTGCTAGATTTCAATCAGATCCTAGAGAAACTCACTTAACTACTGTTAAGAGAATCTTTAGGTATCTAAAGGAAACTACTAATCTTAGACTACTCTGATGAGTACAAATTAGAGGGATTTTGTGATGTTGATTATGCTGGAGATAGATTGGAAAGAAAAAGCACAAGTGGTGGTTGCCACTTCATTGGATCCAACCTGGTCTCATGGACAAGCAGGAGACAAAGCACTATTGCATTATCCACAGCTGAAGCTGAATATGTCTCTACAGCAAGTTGTTGTTCTCAGCTCCTATGGATTAAACATCAATTGGAGGACTACAACATCTTCAAGAGTAAGATTTCTGTTCTTTGTGACAATACTGCTGCAATTAATCTATCTAAGAACCCAATCTTACACTCAAGAGTTAAGGATATAGAAATTAAACATCATTTCATTAAAGACTATGTACAGAAAGAAGTATTTGATATCCAGTTTGTTTGTACTAAAAATCAATGGGCAGATATTTTTACAAAACCCCTTTCTGCAGATAGGTTCACGTTTATAAGGAAGCATTGAAATATGCACTTTATAAAAGAGTGATGTTTAGCGTCCAATATGCTTAAGTTCAGTCTAAGTCCAATATGACTAGAGTCCAATGGCTCGTCAGTCCAACTGAGACTTAGTGTCTTTAAACTCTTTAACTTCCCGTGCTAAGTCACTATTTAGTTTAAAAATATTCTATTTATATCAAAGCCTATTCGTCTGCTCTGAAACTGTCTTTTCATTTAAGAGCAGCGTTGGTTTTCTAGACAACAGTTATTTCTTTCTCTTTCTTCAACTCCCTTCTTACACACGTTTTCACTCCACTCTTCACATTCTTTTCTCTTTCACTTTACTTTCTCTGAAATACTCTCTACCTTCTCTCTCGTTTTTGAAACTTCTCTCTGAAACCCTTTCTCTTCTAAAAATCAAAACTTTTCTTTCAAAAATGGAGAACATTGACAACATGGAAGTTCTTGTGGAATAATTCATCAACCCTCATCTTCTAGTTTCTATGGGTATTGACGTGGTGACTGAGTTTCATGATGCTAGTTGGACAAGCTTCTTCAAGAAGAGAGTGGCAGTTCATCCTGAACTCGTCAGGAAGTTCTGGAATACAATGATAGTTTCAGAGGAAGAAATCAAAGGTACAGTGTAGGCAAGGAAGTTATTGTCTTAGAGGTATCTATCTCCCTTGCTACTGGGTGTGAATGTGAAGGAATAACTCACATTCCAAATTGGAAAGACGACTTTGAAGGAGATGCAACAAAAATTTATCTGGTTGACTCCAGGTACTCTGGAAAGCTCATTGCGTCCAAGATGACAGACAAGGCAAGAATTCTTCACCATATCCTCAACAAGGTCATCTTGCATAAATTAGGCTCAAAGGACTCCATTTCTGCACTCCATGAGTTTCTCCTGGTAAATCTTCAGACTAGGAGAAAGATAAACTTGCCTGCTCTGCTGTTTCAAAATTTCAAGAAGTATGCTAGCGGAAATAACAAGTTGACTGGGATTCCATATGGAGCTCTTCTGCAGAGAGTTATGAAGAATCAGGGAATCAATCTGCTTATAGACTCTGCTCCATCAGACATCAAAGAAAAAGTGTCATAAATTGTAAAGCAGGTAGAGCTTGGTAAAGTAAATTTCTTGAGGATGAATCTGGCAACTGTTCGAAAAGGTGTCATTGAATTTGAAGCCTTGAAGAAACAAAGAACTCATGAAGTAAAAGAAGGAACTGCTAAAAGAGTAGAACAAATCAATGTAAGAAAAGGTACTCTCAAGGGTCCCAATGAGAAGACCACTCCCAAGAAACCAATTAGAAAATTGGTAATGGCTGACTCTGATGATGAAACAGTGGGAGAATTTGTAACATCCTAAAATTTCACTCTATAAAACAAAGTATTAATTTTAGAGCATTAGAACTATCCTTAAGATTTTTAGATAAAGTATAATGGTTTAGAGCTGATGTAGAAGTCAAACGGTACTTTATGGACATTCTTGACTGTCAGAATAAGTTGAAAAGAATATGGAAAATTCATATTTAATTTCCAAAAGGTACTAGAGGATAGACAATAGTTACTTGATGTTCCATAAAGGTTTTAGAAATTAAGTTGAAATTTTAGAGAGAGATAAAGGGAATTACCGTTTTGGTCCCACTAAAAGAAACTCTGTAATCTGTTAGTCAGGAAATGGATAAATACCGGAGATGGAGAAATAGTTGAGATAGAGACTCTACGATCTAGTATACTTAAGATAGAATAGAAAATAATAAGTTTTGTTTGGTATTATAGTTTAAAAAGGTAAGATAGTTAAGTCTTATATAAACTTCTGTTTTCTCTATTCCGTCTATTACCTATTTTATATGAAATTATTTCATTAAAATAGTCATTTTTCCTTTGAGGTTTGAGTTTTTACAAGCAACCGTATTTACCGTTATTAATGGATAAGATTTTAAATAGAAAAAGTATAACAAATCAACCCAGAAAATTATCTTCCTTCACAAAAGTTGTTTCTTTTAATATTTTTTATTTTCTAGAATTTTTCTAGAATTTTTAGAAATAAAAAGTTTTAGAATTACTGTTTTGGTCCCTATAGTTTGACAGCAAGAAACAAAGAACTGATTCATAGATCAAGTTGAGGTCAGAGAGAGATTTTTAGAAGCTGAATCATGTTTTCATATTTTTTAGGATTTTTGGAATTAATTTCGAAATTCTTTGAGAAACAGATCAAAAGTTACTTTTACGGTCCCTATAAAAACGAGCAAACGAGAGGTTTTTGGAGCAGAAATGGATTTTTAGTAAACTGGAAATGCTCAAAATCATTTTTTAAGAGGGATCATTAGTGTTTAAATTAAATTTGTGATTTTTGAAAATTATCTGAGAATTTTCTGAGAAATGTCCATTTTAGACTTACGGCACGTCCGTTTTTCGTTATTTGTGCAAACCGCAATGCATACCCTTACCGTAAAAAATTCCAGAAACTCTTCCACGAAGCTATTACATGGAATTTTCGAGATTCCTTGTAGGTTCTTACACTTTTAATTAATTTTGAGAATTTTAATTAATAAAAAGACCATTTTGTCCTTGGTTTTTCACTTAAACTACTAAAACATAAAGCTTTTGTCCATGAAACCCAATGGTCCCCTCCTCTCCCTTTCTTGGTTGACATCATCATCAAATGTAGGCCCTTGGATGTGCTTTTTCTTTATAAGTCATAAGCGTATTCATAAGGAAGAGCCAATTAGAAAAATAAGTGATTTAATTAAAAGGGATTTATGACATATGGCTTAAAAAGGTGGATGACAACTGTAACGTCCGTATTTTTAGGTTTCTGACTTTATTACATTTTAATATGTGGATATGTGATTCATGTGAATTAAATATATTTTAGGAAACTAAATCCAGTACATATGATTCTCTTGGGCTTAGGGATCAATAGTTTAAGTTTAACGTCGAAAATCAAACGAAAATTTGGTAGTGTTTTAACTATCGGAATGGCTGCGTTATGAGGAAGAAACCCTAAATTGAAGTTAGAAAATGGATTTGAGGATACCAACATTGATTTTATAGTATTTTAGGATTTTAGAAATTTATTTGGGAATTTTCTGATAAACGGATAAGAAGAATTACAGTTTTGGTCTCTATAGTATGACTAGGATGGACTGTGAGTGGGATTGGAGGCCAGAATAAGTGGAAAAAATATTTTTATGAGTCAAATAGTATTTTTACATTATTTTGGAATTTTAGAAATTATTTTGAAAATTTTTAGAATAGCAGATTAATAATTGCGGTTTTAGTCCCTATAGAATGAAGAACAGGGTAAATGGGAGAACAAATGGATGCCAGAAGATTAGGAAATGATCCAAAATTAAATGTGAGGGTAACCATTAGTGTTCTTATAAGATTTATTATTTTTAAGAATTTTTTGAGAATTTTTAGAGACAAGTCAATTTAACCCTAGTTTACGTGTTATCGGGGGTAAACTGAAAAATTACCGTGTTGCTTTTGAGCTCGATTTCTATCCACCAAGACCTTTTTGGCACTTGATTTTCGTGATCTAGGCTTACCATGTGAGTCTTGAGAGTCATTTGCTTCAATAAGTCATGTTGAGATAGTTTTAACCATGAAACGTAAAAATTACCGTATTTTATTACCGTAATTTACCTTTTACTATAGTTAAAAGTGAAAAATTATTTACCTTAACCCTTTGACCAGCCTTGGACCGTCTGGACTCTTGTAGAAGAGTGTAGAATTTTCATGACTCATGGGAAAAGACCATTTTACCCTTGGCTTAAACAATTAATTACCAAGTAAGGAAATGACCAATTTTCCCTTTCGGTTACTGATTTGATGGAGAGGACATCTTGGCCATTGATTTCATTCCATTACTCAAATCTAGTTCAAAATTAACATAGTCTAGTTCCATTTTGACCATGCTTTAACTTTAGTTGGCTTGAAGCTCATCTTCTCTCTCCCTAATAAGCTGGACGCCCAAGACACCTTAAATGGACAGATTTAAGTTATTATTATTCTTGTTGAGTCATATGGGTTAGTCATGGTTTTTGGCCAATAGGAAAATAGATAATTAATTCATTTTTTTTCTATTATCTCAAGCAATCATTTCAATTTTTTTTTCCAAGCTTAACCCAAGCCTTTTCTTTTGGTGATCTGAACGTGGGACTAAGGGGAATAAGGGAGGAAGATGTTGTTCCATTGTCTTTTGCTCATTTGTTCACTTGCACTTTCTTGCCTAAGTCCAAACTACTTCATTTTCTCTCTAACTTCTTCTCCTTCCTCAAGCTTTTTCTTCCATTTTCATGGAAGCTTTTCATCATCTCCAATCATATATGTTGATCCTTTTAACCACCATCAAGTGTAGAGAATTCATTTTAAAACCCTATCCTTCCTCAAGATCATCAAGGTCTTTATAGATTTTTGTTCTCTTGATTTTTAATCTTCAAGCTACAAGTGGGATTGGAAGAGGTAAGAGCTTCATGAATTAAGTTCCTATCATCTTCTTTTTTGGTTCGTATGTCTAGGGTTTGATTTATATATATATATGATATCTTAAGTTTTTCTCTTGGTATTTTGGGTATGTTGTGCTTGTTTGGAAGATAGTAATCAAGGTGTGGTAGGAGATCAAGAGCTAGGATTTTTCCTTTATCAAGCTAGGAGTAAGAAGTAAGGGGAAATTTCTCTTACAAAGTTATTTGTGTGCTTGAGATGCATATGCTATGTTTGGCTATGATTTTCTTGTCCATGTGAGGTTGTGGATAGGTTAATATGTATGCTTGTGTATGATAGAGATTTTTTATTGAATATGGATATTATGACAAGTGGTTGATGATGATCTTTGGGAGAATTGAATTTTGTGTGATGGATGTTGATCTTGGTCGTCCTTTGACAATGATTTTGGGGGTGGAGTGACCTCTAGCTTGTGGTGATGATGTGTTGATTGTCGCTTTGATCAATATCTTGTGTTTGATGCTTAGTCCTCTATGCTAAATTGGTATTGGAATTGATAGTGTAAGATTTAATCTAAGTTTTTACAAGAGTCTTTTTATGTAAGCCAAGTCTTGAAGTAATTTTCCTAAATACCAAAGTATTTGTTCATGATTTGGAAAGCTTTTGAAATGATCCAAGAACATATTTTTATTTAATTGATCTTAATTAGGTTAAATCATGTCTAGAACAATTTTAAATGACTTTAATCTTGACAAAACTGGATCTGTCACGCCCTGGGTGGACTATTTTCCAAGGTTGTGAAAATCGCATTCTGTTTGAGAAATGGGGGACAGACCTGTTCACGCCTCGGGTGTGAAAGTTTATACGCCTGTGAACAGTTCTGGACCCTGCGAAAAATAACTCAAAATTTTTATGAAATTTTTATTTTAAGCTTATGAGATAAATCATTTTTAAGGGAAAAATATCAAATTTGAGTTTGGAAATCAATAGGTATTTTAGTTCAATTTTCCTTGAAGTTTAAATATTGAATACGGAAAATACTATTTTTGGAAACAGAGTTATAATTGAGTAAGAAAAATTGAATGAAAAAGAGAAAGAGATGTTTTGATTGAGATAATCAAAAAGAGATGAGTATTACATAACCAAGAGAAAAGGTTATATGTGATTGTTATAAGAGGTAACATAGAGAAGAGATTGATAATGTTACAAGTGATAACATACAGATGTGTATGCGATAAATTACAAGAAAAACCAATGTGAAAGTGATTGTGATTGACTTTGTGTGCATTGTGTTATGTCATATGCATACGGAGAAAAAGATTTTGGCGGATGGTCATGAGATGAGCATTACAATCCGGATGGGGTTGGAAATAGGTACAGTTGGGCTACAATTGTCTACTGGGATTATCTAGGTTTCGAAAGTCTCAATGGTCGTATGGTGACCCCCAACGAGCCGAGAACGAGTAGAGTACCCGGCTTGGATAAATCTGACTAACTGACCTTATTTATGATATGGTGTCGTTGAGTGCACTGAAAAATTGTTACTTGGACTTCACTGTATGTAGCCTTGAACAAGTATGACTTAAACATGGCTTTCCTGAATACTGTCTTAGACTTCACTGGTGGTTTAGCCTTGAACAGTATGTTAAGGATTGACTGTGGCCTATCGCTCAAGAGGTTGTAGGAGGTTGAGAAAAGTCTCCATGGAGCATTACACCAGTGTTGAGAGGGAAATAGAAGTGTCATGCATTTTAAATATATCTTGCATGGTGATATATTACTTTGATGATGAGTGCCATGCTATAAACTGTGATTGAAATTGGATGTGCTTCCGATAATACATGCTTATGATAGAGTACTGCATGTTGTAGAGCAATGAGATATTAATTATGTATGATATGCATGAGTTTCTTTTATTCTCTACTGTTGTCATTGTTGTGATATAACTCTTGTACGAGGATTTTTCACCCTTGCCTATATGTTTTGTGGTCTTTTTGAATATGATTCATATAGATGTACCACCAGTCGGGTGAGTTGACCAGGACAAAAGAAGGAGGAAGACTACTTTCTGGAGTGGCTTTTATCTGGGTTGTATTTTGGGGGTGAAGTGAGACTCGGCCGGCTTAGGCTCATTTGGGGTATATCGTTATTATTATCCTTGCTGGATGACTGTATTAGAAATCCTTAAGTGACGATGTAATCTATTGTAATTGTGTACAATGTATATGATAATGAGAACTATTTTTGTAATAATGGATTGGTGTAACCTTTGGATTGTTTATTTTTTTGAAATTTTCATATAATGAAATTTCTACTCTTTTATCACTCCTAAAGAAAAAAAAATTATTCACTATTCGGGATATAAATTTTATTAGGAAAGTATATATTATTTTTTTAAATTAAAATGAACAATATTCTATTTTTCACAATAAATGGTTACTTATGTTGTAAGGCTCTTTTGGGAAAAAGGGTGTTACAACAACACAATAATTTAATTCCCTCTTCCTCCCCACTTGGTCACCCCTCTCCCTCTATAAATTGCCATCTTTGCTTCATAAAATTTCCCACACCAAGAAGCCTTGTGTTGACAAGCAAAATCTCTCTCTTTTTCTCCTTGAAGTTTTTAGTTTTCTTGCTTGGTATTCTTGGTTCTTCAAGTCTTGTTCTTCCAAGATTTGTAGCAAAGGTAAGGGGAACCTCTTGCAAATTAATTTGAGAAACATGAGTTTGATTCTTGTTTGTGCTTGACTTGTGTGTGTTTGAGTGTTATAGCTTTTATTTATTTATTTATTTATGTTTTATAATTGTTCTATGACTTTAATTTAATTGTTTTATACTATTTATTAATTGTAGTGTTATAATGCCCAAAATTCCTTTAAAAATCGTGTAAGTAAGGCGGTGATGGGAAAATTAATTTTGAGCTTTTGTAAACATACCGTTATAATGAAAAAATTTAGATTTACTGTAAACATAATCTTACTGTAAAGAAGTGAAATTTATTCTTTTGTGAAAACTCTGATATTGTCTATCATTGATATACAAGGTGATGGTTAAGATAAATGGTTTATCAGTATGGGTCTGTCTAGGAAAGACAGAGACCTTTGAAGGGGCTTTTTAAGTCTGTCTCACTTTCCTAGGAACTGTACTGATATGTTGTTTGGTAAATTCTTAACCTAGGGACCCGGTATATACGTGACTAAGATAAATTGGGAAAGAAGTGATTTCTTAATAAACGTATATATAAATAGATTGGATTGGATAAAAAGAGTATAACGGTAATGGATTCTCGGTGAACTCTACTATTATAGCATCTATGTGAATTTAATATAAACAGTAACGAATTCTCAGTGAATTCTACTGTTATATTATCAGTGGAAAATATTGAGTGGGTACCCAATCTGTGTGTGTATATATATATATATCTAATTTATTAATTGTAGTGTTATAATGCCCAAAATTCCTTTAAAAATCATGGAAGTAAGGCGGTGATGGCAAAATTAATTTTGAGCTTTTGTAAACATAACGTTATAATGGCGAAATTTATATTTACTTTAAATATAATCTTACCATAAAGAAGTGAAATTTATTGTTTTGTGAAAACCCTGATATTGTCTATCATTGATATACAAGGTGATGGTTAACATAAATGGTTTATCAGTATGGGTCTGTCTAGGAAAGACAGAGACATTTGAAGGGGCTTTTTAAGTCTGTCTTTCTTTCCTGGGAACTGTACTGATACGCTGTTTGGTGAATTCTTAACCTAGGGACCCAGTATACACGTGACTAAGATAAATTGGGAAAGAAGTGATTTCTTAATAAACGTATATATAAATAGATTGGATTGGATAAAAAGAGTATAACGGTAATGGATTCTCGGTGAATTCTACTATTATAGCATCTATTTGAATTTAATATAAACAGTAAAGGATTCTCAATGAATTCTACTGCTATATTATCAGTGGAAAATATTGAGTGGGTATCCAATCTGTGTGTATATATATATATATATATTTATAATTAACTCAGTTTAATTTCTAATGTCTACGGCAGTGGAAATTAGTAAGGTATACTTTCAACGGACCTTCTTCCTAGAAGATAAATTGGTGCTTAAGTATTTCTGTAAATAAACAGCAGATTTCGTTCACTTAGTCTATATTCAATCGATTTTAAAAGTTGGACATTGATCACCAAAGGCGGCTCTACCGCCGTGTGATCCTTTCATCTTCGAAAGTAAATTAAGCCGGTAATAAATTAGCTTTATTCTGTTCACTCAATTATATACTAAGTTTTGAGAAAGTTGGACAATGGTTACCAGAGTCAGCTCAGTCGCTGTCTAATTATTCTATTCCCAAAGATCTATCTAAAAGCTGAGAACAGACACATACTAATTTTTCAGAATTGCTGAGAAGTCCCTCACACCTTGTCATCCAAAACTCAAGGAATTCCTGCGAACATTCAAGACCGACAACAATGTCTTCCTTGCACAGAGAGCATTCTCCATAATCCAAGGTTTCTTCTCGTGAACATGGACGATCTTGACACCTTTCTTTTCTCTTCCCCCAACGGTTTATTTCCCCTGGTATTACCCCCTCTCTCTATCCCCGCAACTAACCAAGGTTCTAAATTGCAGTTGTGGTCGTGGATGTGGTTGCGGTCACGGTTGCTACGATTGCGGCTAATGCAATTGCTGCGACGTACATTGCGGTCACTACGGCGTGAATTTATTTTATGTTTGCACTGAATGCAAAATAAATTCTATAATTATTGTTATTCTTTCTATATCTTTTATATATGAAATTTTTTATTTTGATGTGAAAGATGAATAGAACAGAGTCCGTTGTGGTCCGTTGCGGCCTGATGCGGTCTGATGCGGGGTCGAATGCGGCCGTTGCGGCGTTACGTTGCGGCCGTTTAGCGTGATTACCAATTACACCGCAATTGCGGTCCGATGCGGTTGCAGAGACCACCGCAACCGCAATATTGTAGCCGCATCATGTGATGCGGTCCGCAATTTAGAACCTTGCAACTAACAACCCTGACCTCTATTTTCACGCATTATTTCCCACGTTGTGTAGTTTGAAACGACAGTGTGTGTACCTTGCAGTACGATGAGGTTCACTAGCTCAACGGTGCCATTTGATTTCCAGTTGGGGAGTTCAGTGGGCCCCTCTACTATCGCTTCGCTAGGTAACCCATTTGATGGTGTTGCCTCATAATTGTTGGACGCAAGTCCCTGTATTGGACGCACAAGCCTCCTGCACTGCGTTGGACGCAGAACACTGGACGCAGAAGTTGGACGCACACGTAGGATTTGTGGTCACTCACACAATCCTCACCAAAGTGTTTCACTCACACTCAGATCAACCTCACACACACAGTATCGAAAGAGAGAGAGAGAAACACAAAGAACACACAATTACAGAAAGTGGTGGGATCACTTTTTGCCCACACACATACACTGATTTTTCATTATTCACTTTGCACACAATACACTTGTATTTATACACTTCACTCAAGTCCCACATCAGCTGGGTGCTTGATCACAATACACACGGTACACACATACCACACTAACAGACTTAACTAACTCCACTTACACAACTAACTTTCCCACTAACAAACTAACTAACTTGAATTAACAGATTTACAACACACCCCCTTAATTCAAGTTTGTAACATTCAACACACCCATGTCAGCTCTCAATTTCTTAAACCTATCCCTCTTCATAGGTTTTGTCAAAACATCAGCAACTTGGTCTTCTGTCTTGCAATATTCTAGCTCCAATCTTCCTTTTCCAACTTGATCTCTAAGGAAGTGAAATCGGGTTTCTATATGCTTGCTCCTTCCATGTGCAATCGGGTGTTTTGCCAAGTTTATTGCTGACTTGTTATCCACTAAGAGCTTCACAGTACCTCCTTCTTTAACTTTCATTTCCTGCAACAATGAATCAAGCCAAAGTGCTTGACAAGCACTCATGGAAGCTGCTACATACTCAGCCTCACATGATGATAGAGCCACAATCGATTCCTTCTTTGAACACCATGAAATTGGTGCTTTTCCATACAGAAAAACATACCCTGCTGTACTTTTCCTATCATCCTTGTCTCCACTCCAATCTGCATCAGAGTAGCCATAAATCTCAGGTTGAGATCCTTCTTTACTGTCTGGGAAAAGAATACCATAGTCCAAGGTGCCTTTCACATATCTCAGGATTCTCTTGGCAGCTACAGAATGTGAAATCCTTGGCTTCTCCATGAACCTACTTATCAGTCCAACACTGAATGAGAGGTCAGGTCTGGTATTGCACAAATACCTTAGTGAACCCACCATTTGTCTATATTGAGTAGCATCCACTAGTCCTTCATCTCCATCTTTCATAAGGACCAACCCTGTTTCAGCAGGTGTTTCTGCAGGATTGCAAGATGACATGTTGAACTTCTTGAGCATGTCTGTTGCATATTTCTTCTGGCTCATGATGATTCCCTTCTCAATACTGGCAAATTCAATGCCCAGAAAATAGGACAAATGCCCCAAGTCTGTCATTTCGAACTCATTCATCATCTCTCTCTTGAATTTTGCCACTTCTTCAACACTGCTTCCTGTGACCAGCAAGTCATCTACATACAGGACTACAAAGAGAAAACCAGTTCCCTCTCCCTTCTTCACATATACTCCAAATTCACATGTGCATTTTGTGAAACCAATCTGCTGCAGGAAGCCATCAATCCTTCTATTCCAGGCCCTTGGAGCCTATTTCAGGCCATACAAGGCCTTCCTTAATCTGAGAACTTTGTCTTCTTGATCAACAGCAACAAAACCAGGTGGCTGGCTTACATATACTTCTTCTTCAAGTGGTCCATTCAAGAAGGCAGACTTAACATCCATTTGGTGGATTGGCCAGCCTTCTTGACTAGCAATGGCAACCACCATTCTCACTGTCTCCATTCTTGCCACAGGTGCAAACACCTCGCCATAATCAATTCCTGCTTTTTGCAAAAAACCTCTTGCCACTAGTCTTGCCTTGTACTTAATCACCTCACTAGCTGGATTCATTTTCACCTTATATACCCATTTGACATCTATGGCTTGTTTCTGAGGTGGTAGGGACACTAGTTCCCAGGTCTGATTTCTTTCAATTGAACTTAGCTCTTCTTCCATAGCACTGATCCACTTAGGATTCTGCATGGCTTCTTCCACATTCACAGGTTCAGCTTTAGAAAATAATGCAAAGTGGACAAGATCTCCTTCTGAATTGACTGCAGCATCAGAAACCACATCATAGTCTTGCAGTCTTTGTGGCATGACTCTGGTTCTCTGAGGTCTCCTCCCTTCAGCAGTTGCAGTTGACTCTCCTTCTTTGCTCTCAACTGGATTCAGCTCCAGGATCATTGTGGATTGTCTTGGCATAGTCTCAGTCTCCCAGTTCCAGCTTCTGGTTTCATCCACAACCACATCTCTGCTTGTGATTAGCTGTTTGCTTCTTGGATCATATAACCTGTAGCCACCAGTTGGATGGTAGCCTACAAGTATAAGTTATTCTCCTTTGTCATCCAGCTTTCTTCTCACTTGATCAGGGATGTGCCTAAAACAAATAGAACCAAATACACGAAAATGTGCCACACTAGGCCTACAACCAGTCCAAGCCTCTTCAGGTGTGACTCCCTCCAAACTCTTGGTTGGACTCCTATTCAAAATATACACAGCAGTAGAGACTGCTTCCCCCCAAAGGAACTTAGGCAAGTTTTTACTTTTCAGCATACTCCTAACCATGTTCATGATGGTTCTATTTTTTCTCTCAGCTATGCCATTATGTTGAGGAGTATAGGGTGGTGTAATCTCATGGATAATTCCCTCTTTTTCACACAGCCTTTTAAACTCATTTGATACAAACTCACCCCCTCCATCTGTTCTAAGGATTTTCAGGCTTTTTCCACTATATTTTTCAGCTTGGACCTTAAATTTTTTAAAGGTCTCAAATACATCATCTTTTCTAGGAATCAAATAAATCCATGTTTTTCTAGTAAAGTCATCAATGAAAGAAACAAAGTACCTATTCCTCCCATGAGACTCTGTCTGCATTGGGCCACAAACATCAGAATACACCACTTGTAGCTTCTCCTTTGATCTGGCTGGTACCTGGCTCTTGAATGAATTTCTTGGTTGCTTTGCTTCCAAGCACTCTTCACACATCTCACTTGGCATACTGATATGAGGAATGCCATTCACCATACTGCTTACCAGATTTAGATCCCTAAAATTTAGGTGTCCAAATCTGTAATGCCAAACCCATTCATCTCTGTCATGTGTAGTAGCCAGGCACTTGTGATCCAACACCTGAATTCCCACTTTGAAAGTTCTGTTTGCAGACAAGGGAGCCATGAGGACCAGCTTTCTGCTATCATCAAACACCTTGAGTGTTCTATTCTCCATTGTCATCATATATCCTTTTTCAAGCAATTGCCCAAGGCTGAGCAGATTGCTTTTCATTCTAGGTACAAACAGTACATCTGAAATGAAGGGGTGCTTCCCATCTTTTCTCTTGATAAGGACCCTGCCAATCCCTTCTGCAGTAAGGGTTGTGTCATCTGCAAACTTAACTTTGCTCTTTACTGCAGGGTCAAGATTAACAAACCAATCCCTTCTTCCTGTCATATGAGTGGAGCATCCAGTATCTAAGTACCAGAACTGGGCATCACTAATCTCAGGCTCAGTTGTCACCATCAATAGCACCTGTCCAAAATCATCTTGCTCCTCTTGGACCAGCTGTGCTTCATCATCTCTGGGTTCCCTTCTATTCGGATTGGAGTAGCACTAATCTTGGTAATGACCCCACTTGCCACAGTGATAACATTGAATCTGGCTTTTGTCTCTTTTCTTCTCTCCTCTTCCTTTGAATCCAGCTGCTTCAGGCTTCTTTTGCTTGCCATCACCATTTTTCTGATTGAATTGGGGTTTTCCAGGATTGGAATTTTGGTGATTCCAATTCTGTTGACCCCTACCTCTACCACCTCTCCATTTTCCTTTTCCCCTCTTGCTTCTTGAATTTTCTCCTCCATCTTTTCTCCAATTGGACTGAGCCTGTAGAGCCTGCTCCCCACCTTTTGTATTTTCTCTTCCACTGAGTCTGCACTCATAGGCCTCAAGTGAGCCTAGGAGTTCCTCAACCTTCATGTTGCTGAGATCCTTAGTCTCTTCAATGGATACAGCAATAACATCAAATTTTGGGGATAGAGTTCTCAAGATCTTCTCAATTATTGACTGATCAGAGACCTTCTTCCCACAGCTCTTCATTTGATTCACCAAGGTTTGAACACGATTGAAGTAAACCCCTACTCCTTCAGTTGCTTCCTTAGCAAGCAACTCATACTGCCTCTTCAATGTTTGCAGCCTTACTTTCTTTATTTTTTCAGCACCTGCATAGGCCTGTTCTAAGACATCCCATGCAGATTTCGCAGTCTTGCATTGAGAAATCTTTTCATAGTTTCCTGCATCAACACATTGGTGAAGTATGAACAGGGCCTTGTAATCTCTCTTCTTCACACCCTTTGCCTCAGTTGCATCCATCTTCTCCACGATTTTGTCATAACCAGTTTTAACCAATTCCAGCACATCTTGAAAGCCCAGAATCGCCTCCATCTGATTGCTCCACTTGTCCCAATTCTTCCCATCAAGAATCGATAAGGAGGCTGGGAAACCATGGTTATTGGAGGTCGCCATGATCGCAGCACACAGCAAGAATTCCCTCAAGATCGAACCTTGCTACTGATACCACTTGTTGGACGCAAGTCCCGGTATTGGATGCACGAGCCTCCTGCACTGCGTTGGACGCAGAACACTGGACGCAGAAGTTGGACGCACACGTAGGATTTGTGGTCACTCACACAATCCTCACCAAAGTGTTTCACTCACACTCGGATCAACCTCACACACACAGTATCGAAAGAAAGAGAGAGAAACACAAAGAACACACAATTACAGAAAGTGGTGGGATCACTTTTTGCCCACACACATACACTGATTTTTCATTATTCACTTTGCACACAATACACTTGTATTTATACACTTCACTCAAGTCCCACATCAGCTGGGTGCTTGATCACAATACACACGGTACACACATACCTCACTAACAGACTTAACTAACTCTACTTACACAACTAACTTTCCCACTAACAAACTAACTAACTTGAATTAACAAATTTACAACAATAATCTCCGTTTGCCACTAGCCCTGTAATTCATTTTTATGTTATCAACCTTTCTTGGAACAAAAAATATGTGTTCCGCGTAGTACTAATAACGAAAGTGAATAAAATCAACAACCAAAGAGGAATATTGGAACACTTTAAATAATTTATTGTATCTCCTATTTCCTCCCCTTTCTAATTTCTCATCCAGTGCCTAATCAAAGTGGAAGTTTGTGATTGTGATTTACGCCTTTTGTTGCTTTTCTTCTTGGCAAAACAACCAGGGGATATCATAGAGTTGTCTTGAATTTTGAGCATTTGCTCCATATGAGCTTATACTTACCAAGTTTCTTCCTTTTTTACTTTTCACAGGTTCAGTGCATGCGTGAGGGTGCATGAGGTGTTTGAATGATGATGGCTCTTGAGTAAGGATGAAGATTGTGTTGTACAGTTGCATAGGAACGTACGATGACAGAAGTGAATAGCACAACAACCATGTAGTAGATGAAGGTCACCGTTGATGATGAAACGTGTAGAAACTGTCTCAAAATTTGGAGGGGGAGGGGAGGGCAAGAGGGTAGAGCCGACAGGGAAGAAGAAGAGAGAGAGGGGTAAAGAAGGGAGAGGGGTCTGTCAAAATGGTCCCTGCCACGTGGAAGCCAACATGGAAGACAACAAAGCACTTAACGTGCCACATTAGCTTTACTAACGGCGTCAGTTAACTCGGGTTAATGGAGGAACTAACTTGACCGACGACGATTTACAATTTCAGGGACTGTTTTGAGATTTTATCAATTTCAGAGACCAAATTGCCACCGCTCTACAATTTCAAGGACCAATTTGACTATTCACTCTAAATTTAAATTACTGTTGATCTCTTCTCTCTTAACCAATCCTAGGTGGCTTTGTCCCGTTTTGGTCTGCTTGAAATGAATTAATAACCTTTAGTTTATGTATCGAATCACTTTGTTGGGCTGCTCACCTCAGTTTGGCTCTGTCGTGGTGTGAACAGTCATTAATTGAATTATTGAAGCCGGAAAAATAACTTAAAACGTGATGATCTGTAGAATCAAGTAAAGAAGGTAAGAGTATTTTTATAAAGTGATAAGTTATTTCCTATAAAGTATTTTGATGAGATCTAAACACGTTTCTAAAAGAAAAGTTGCAGTAAAACAGAGGAAGTAGTTTTACAAAGAGATGCTAAAGAAATTTTAAGTGCAAATTTAGACGATCATTTGCATTAAAGACGATGAGCATACAACCTAGAGGATGGGTTGAAAATAGGTTCTGTTGGACTACAATTGTCTACTGGGATTATCCTGGTTTCGAAAATCTCAAATGGCCTTGTCGGTGAATACCCCCAAGCCGAGACAAGTCGTATACCTGACTTGGATAGATCTGACTGGCATATCTATTTCTGATTTGGTATTAAGTTATAAATGCGGTATTTCTGAAGTAT